>CM040123.1:189576757-191976757 GCA_022559845.1 Amorphophallus konjac | reverse complement strand
ACGAGACCTTGCCCTGAACAGCGGGGAACTACGCTTTGCACGAGGGGATTGTGTTTCCTTTCTCCTCCTTTTGGGCGCGTCCAGGCGCGAGGACGCGTCTTAGTCCTTGAATTCAAATTTAAAGCGTCGAGTGGCCTTTCTTCTCCCGTGCCTTACCCGCAAACGAGCCCGCCTTCTGTCGAAACTCGCTTGCCCCCTTTTCGTCTTCCTCCTCTTTTGATTGATGGAGTTCGGTGGGCCCGATCATGGTGAAGGTGGAGAGGGACGAGGAACTCCTCGCCCGAGGAGGGACGCGCCAGAGCACGGAACGGCGTCCATGGAGGAGGAAGGGCCGCTTCGGGCCCCCGAGGGACCCTTGGGGGCCCGATGGCGCGGGAGGAGGTGAACACGGTTCGGTAGGTCCTCCGATCTCTTCCTCTTTTAATTCATTTTGGATTTTGAAGCGAGCCGCGCGAGGGGGAAAGGGTTCGACGAGTGTCGCACTTAAATGATGGACGCGTCTTAGACAGGGGACGCGTTCTTTTTGACTGATGTGGGACCCCTTTCTTGGTGCAGGACATGGCAAGGACCCTGGGTCTGGCCGATGAGTGGGCGAGTGCGGACGAGCCGAGCCGCGTCAGGAGGGAGAGTCGCGGCAAGGCGAGGCTCGAGGACTGGCCCGTACGTCTCCCTGGACAGCAAGGGGGTGTACTGGTGCAGGACAGTGCCGACTTCCTGCGGCGGCAGAGAGAGAGTTACGCGGGGCTTCCCCAAGCTGGGGACACGCGTGGCATCGGCGGCTCGCGCGCCCAACTGTCAGAGACTAGGCGGCAGCTGGCCGTCGCTCAACATGAGTTGTCGCTCCTGGTAAGTTACGTGCCGCACTTTTATCTTCAGATTTTGGAGTTTCACTGACGACCGTTATTTATTTTGTTCCAGCGTGCCCAGCAGACAGCGACGGTGGGAGTGGCTGGCGGATCTTCCAGTTCCTCGGCCCCTTTTCTCGAGATTGCCTCCCTCCGGGAGCAACTTGCCGGTGCGGTGGCCCGCGCGACCCGGGCGGAAGAGGAGCGTGACGCATGGGTGGCCACTGTAGCGGAGCTGCGGCATCGTGGTGAGGAGAGACCTTCTCCAGACATCCTAGAGTTAAGGGTTCTTCTGCAGATGATGAGGAGAGAGGCAGAGAGAGAGAAAGCCGAGAGAAGGTCCGAGCGACAGCGGGATCTGACTGAGAGGAGGGCCTTGGAGGCCCAAGTGAGGGAGCTCCAGCTGGGCCTTCAGGCCGTCGTGTAGAGGCTAGGAGGGATGGAGACGCGCTACGAGAAAGCGCGAGAGTTCGGGGAGCGACTCCGCCAGTCCGGTCGCTTTGCCACTAGTGGCTTCTTCGCCACGCCAGGGGAGGAGCAGCGAGTCACTACTGCAGAGCAGGCGCCAAGAGGCGAGGCAGGTGCTACTACACGGGGATCCCGGAGGCTTCTGAGGGACCCTCACCTCGGGGGAGAGGAGGAGAGTGCCCAGAGAGATGAGTGATGGTGAGGATTGGCGAGCTAGTGGACCCGCCACCTCTCTATGATTGTAGTGTTTGTGACAGCTTATGTTGAATTATGAATGGAATGATTTGATTTTCTGTTGCTTGTTCATTCTCTTGTGCATTCCTTCTTCCCTACACTTCTTTTCCTTTGCACTGTTCCCATGTGATGGGTCTGTCGAGACTCCGCCTCAAGCGGAGAATCGCGTCTTGTGACCATTTTCCACGGGAATCTGCCGTCGAAGTCAAAAAAAGACGGCCCTAGTTTCTTTTCCCAACGTTGTGTCAAATTTTGCGGACGTCCTCCAAATCATGATAGGGTATCCCTAGACAACATAGGGGCTATTCGTCCTATTCTTCGTCCAGTCAATCACCTTGTGTGAGCGGTGAAGCGACACATGGGACCGCTTGGCCGGTGCCTCATTGCGAGGGCTATCATTAACAGGTGATGGAGGCAATCTTGGCCCGCACTCCTTCCATTTCTATAAATTCTTGTCCCTTTTATCTTCCCAGGTATATCGAGACTAACTCGAGGAGCACAAGTTCTCACGGGAGAGGAGGAGTTCAAAATTCTGAGAGTTGGATGGAGGGCGAATCTTCCCATTCCTCGAAGAGAAGCAGGTCCAGTGGTAGTAGTTCCAGGAGGCTTTCAGACCTTGAAGGGCACTTCAGCGAAAGGGCCCAATCACAACTCGTAAGCCAAATTTTCTTACCCTTTTTTCATTCTTTCTTCCTTTCTTCTGACCAAACCTCACCCCCATTCCTTGTATGTGTAGGTTGTGATGAAATCATAAATCTTATGGGAGTTGGTAGTAGCAGCGTACAGGGGCCTCCCAGATTTTCAGAAGGCGAGGCTAGACGTGATGGGATTTGGTACTTTCCTTCGGATCGAGCCGATCCAGCTCGACCTGGTCCTGATCCAAGCCTTGTGTGAGAGATGGGACCCAGTGAGTCGGGCATTCCTGATGCCGTGGGGGCACATGGTGCCCAGCTTGGAGGATGTGGTCCGGATCACAAGCCTGAAGGTAGAGGGCGAGGCAGTGACCGGAGTCACTTACGCGGACTACAGAGAAGGTGCCCAGAAGTTACTGGGTTTGGACCTAGATGGTCGAAAAAATAGGTCGGTAGCTAGGGCGTCCCTGATGGATGCATTAGGGCTCACCGACACTCGTCGGCGGGATGATGAATCCTCAGAAGAGTTCATGGAAAGGATGGAAATAGGATGCCGTGCCGTGTACTGCACAGATTTCGGCAACTGGGAAAGATGCAACATAGATTTGAGGAGATTTCTCCTCTTCCTTTTGGGGAGATTGGTACTGAGCTCGAAAGGGGATGGTATCCAATGTTGCTTCCTGGAGCTGCTGTCAGACCTTGAAAGAGTAGGGTATTATGCCTGGGGAGCCGCCATGCTGGCACACTTGTTTGCAGGCCTATTCCAAGAAACGGATCGTGAGATGACTGTGAGTGGTTTCACACCATTCATCCAGGTATTTTTGGTTTTGCTTATTTTGTATTTTTTTTGTGTTTTTGCAAAGTACTGATGACCTGCGCCGAGCAGCTGTGGAGCTATTATTACCTCCCTATGGGGAGAGCTCGGCATTGGCGACCCGCGATGGTGCCGTTAGCCAGGCGGTGGGAACCCATCATGACTGCGGCACCCCTAACCTACCAACTGATGGTGCTAAGGCGGGAGCTACAGGAGTTCCCTGCAGCGATGGTAAACTGGAGACCCTACTCAGACATGGTCGATGCCGACCAGCCGTGGGTTGTAGCAAGTCGTGCCCGGTTCCGACGGGAACTGTGGATGCACTGCCTGAATGAAATCGAGCCGCTTCGGCTACGATTAGTTATGAGGACTTTAGGACTGGCTCAAGAATGGGTGGATTCAGCTGCGCCACCTCGTGTCGGGAGAAAGACGCGGGGACCGGCGACCTGCATTGACTGGCGCGTGCGATTCCCCGAACAGTACGAGGACTGGCAACGGGGTGGCACGATTGTAGAATCACAGGCGCGGGATAGCGAGGACTACTTGCGTCTATATAGGACAAAGTGTGCAGAACGGTTCCAACCCCGGGGACTTGTGGAGGTAGGTTTCCCCTTTTCTCTTCTTTTCTTTCTCCTTTTCTTGGTTTTCTGGTGAAAATGCTGACTTGTAAGGCTGCAGGATGTCCGGGATGCCATGATAGCGAATTTACGAACTCGCTTGGCAGAGATGGAACAACAGTCGGGCGATGCCCGCGGAGCTACGAGCGCCTTGGTAGGTGTACAGTACGTTCCTAATTAAAATCCCAGATTCCAGATGTTGGCTGCTAATTCACGCGGTCATAGCATGCCCAGATTGGCGCGGCTTCCCCAGCGATGGGAGTGGGTGGTGCCTCTTCCAGCTTGTGGATTCCCACCTCAGAACTTGACTTACTTCATGAGCAACTTGCTCACGCCACGCAGTGTGCTGCGGAGGCAGAAGGGATGCTCTCTATACAGGTAAGAGTCTCAGTGTTGAGTTCTCCTTGTTTATGCCTTATCGTGTATCTGAGATGGTACACTTGGCAAAGAAAAGGAGACGGAAGAAGCGCTTGGCCAAGCCACGCAGAAGGAGGCTAGGATAGCAGAACTGGAGAGGGAACTGCGGCGTCATCCTGATGACGACTTCTCTAGGGATGCTGTGAAACTGAGGATCACTCTCCAGTTGGAGAGGGAAGACCGTGAGAGAGAATGTGTAGAGAGAGAAAGAGACGCGGGAGAGAGAAAGAGCTAACAGATTGACTGAAAGGGAGGAACGAAGGGCCATGGAGGCCCAACTATTCGAACTCCGAATCAGCCTTGGCCTTGCTGAACAGTGGCTGAGAGATGGTGAGGAGCGCTACCGAAGAGCACGAGAGCGTGGCTTTCGTGTTGGTAGCTTCTCTACTACTTCCGTGGATCAACGCCGGGATGTGGGAATAGGAAGGGGAGTACAGAGCGGTAGGAGTACCGCTTTTCGTAGTTGGGTAGCACCTTTAAGAGCGTTTTGTCCGAAGAGTAGTGGGACGAGTAATGCAAAGAGAGAGGGCAGAACTTGATGTAATTTTTTTAGTTTTTGGAATAAAATACAAGGTTCGGTTTGTTTATTTTTCACCTTTGCTTCAGTTGCCTGAATCCCTGCATATATCACTGAAACAAACAAATCAGAATTTCTGTTCTGACTTGGCCCCTTGCTCAATAAGTAAATGGTCACTGTGACTGTCCTTGATAAGTGGTCAAGGGGCCAAGCCTTTATTTTAACGAAGGCAAGGGAAAGAAGTGGTGATGATAAATGTGACAGGCAAGCACACGAATGCAAGAGGTATTAAAGTGAGATACTGCACGCAAATATAATCATGCAAAATTGATTTGTTTTTTTTTTATATCTGGCATTTTTTTTATTTTATAAAAAAAAATTTTTTGTTTGCAAATATGTACATTTTCTCTTTTCCATTTTTTTTGTTGCTTTATCATCTCAGTTTTTTTATTGCTAACGCCCGGCAAGCACCCAAATGGCACCTAACCTTCGTGAGAACAGGGGTTTCTTACTAACCTCCCAAGTATCCTAAGTGCACATCTAGGTTGATTTGGGCCTCGAGACCCCTCGAATGATGATCCCGCCGACTAAGACTTACCCTGATGACAATACCGTCATGCCATGCTTAGGCTCCCAGTCGCTTCCGACCACAGGGATTTACTCAAAAGGTGTTCGAGGTAAATGATTTGCCCGACCCGGGTCTGTTTCCTCACAACTCTAGATGGTATATGATGGAACACCATGGAACCCTAATGACCAACCGCGCGACGCTGACCCGGAATCAGACGCCGTCGCACCCATAGGTGACGCGCTTGCATTGGCCTAAGCCCGATGTTAAATAAGAAGACATCAAGGTGGTAAACAGGGGTCTTGACCAGCCAGAAACACAGAGACTCCTTCGCAGCGATAGCTTTTGCTTTTCAAAGTAGGCAACCAAATGTGTATATTAAAATAAGGTCGCAGACCCTGGGCAGTTTTCACCTTTCAAAAACTCCATCGAACCTTCATCTTTAGAGGGAGAAGGAAGAGTGTAGGGGATAAACCTCCTGAGAGGACCGGCAAAGCCGTTAACCCGGCGAGCGAATAAGGGCCCATTAACTCTTTCCTTTCAGACAACTTCGGACCAAATCTCGAGCATTTACATTCCACGGCCCCTTTTGTGGATTCAGACTTTTGCTTTGAGGGGTTCCGTTTATCGCAACAGGCACGGTCACGACCAGGCTTTTCTCTTGATTTTGATTTTGTATTTCTTTTGTGAGGGAGATATAGTCGTTTGACGTTTGTGGGCTCCCTTTTCGTATGCCTGCGGGGACACTGCCCTCTTCTCGTGCTCTGATCGATGCTCGAGGAAATGGATCCTACTCTTGCCTTTGGGGTTTGAGTTTCGGTTTCTCATGCTCAGCGTTTTAAGGGCGCCGACTGTCTCATTTGGTCGAAGAGAAAAGAATAAAGATTACAGCTTCCGGAGATCTTCTGGGTGACGCCCACCGTAGGTGATGCTACCGACCTTTTTTGAATAAAATACATAAGTGAGCACATGTTAGCTTCCTTCGAGCGAGCATAGGCCGACGTGGCCGGACAGGGATCTCCACGGTTCTGGCAAACCAAGACCCGGTGCCTACCAAGCCTTAATGGGCCCTATCCTAACATGAAGGTTAGATGCAGGGACTTAACTACATGGTGACTGCCAGGCATCGGCATTTTGAATTTTCCATATTTTTAGTGGTTTTCAATATTTCTTTGTTTTTGATGTTTTTATCTTTTCATCATTTTTTGTTTTTTTGTGCTAAGGGTAGTATTTCTTAAGATAAAGCCCATTCCAAGGGTGGGATAACTCGGTCCCTTCGGCGTTGATTAGCTTGTAGGCGTTGCCAGGGTACACGGCTTGAATTACAAATGGTCCTTCCCAATTGGGTTGGAGCTTAGAACGCGGACCTCCAGGTTTGACAAAAATTCTTTTTACGACCATCTCACCGACTTTGAATTTTCTCTCAACGACTTTCTTTTGGTAAAAGCGAGCGAGTCTATTTTGATACACACGCGCGTGTTCGGCAGCGGCCAGTCGCTTCTCATCTAAGAGTTCCAACTGGGCGAGGAGTGAATTACGACGATCGTCGAGGGGAAAGTCCTCGTCCAATTGTACCCTGAGAGAAGGGATCAGAGTCTCATACGGGACTACCGCTTCCATACCATAAGTAAGGGCAAATGGAGTCTGCCCGGTGGGGGTACGGATTGAAGTGCGATAGGCCCATAGAGCTTCGATAAGCTTTTCTGGCCAGTCTGAAAACTTACTAGACTCGCAGGTTTTTTTGATGATTTTGAGCAATGTTTTATTGGTGGCCTCCGCTTGGCCGTTACCTTGTGGGTAATAAGGCGATGAATGATGCAATGCAATTGCGTACCTTTTGCAGAGGTCCTGTAGGTCCTGAGAAATGAACTGTGGCCCATTGTCGGTGACGATTGTGCTTGGGACGCCGAATCTGGCGAGGATGTTCTTCATGATGAACTTGCAGACTGTTGACGCCTTGATTTCCGCGTAAGCTTCGGCTTCGGCCCATTTGGTGAAGTATTCCGTCGCAGTAAGGATGAAAGATTTCTGCTTGGTGAGGGAATTGGGATCACCTAGGGGACCAATGATGTCGAATGCCCACATGGAGAAAGGCCACGGGGAGGATATTGGATGAAGTGAGGAAGATGGTGAATGGATTTTATCGGCGTGAAGTTGACACTTGACACACCTACGGACATAGACAGCACAATCTTCTTCCATAGTGGGCCAGTAAAAGCCTTGCCGAATGATCTTCTTGGCGAGCATCTGACTATTCACGTGGCCACCGCACACACCCGAGTGCGTCTCTTCTACACATTTCCAAACCTCATCGTCACCAAGACATCTTAACAGAATACCAGTAAGGCTCCTCCTATAGAGTAGACCTCCAACCAAAGTATATTTCTGAGCCACCCTTCTTATGGCTTTCTTGTCCTCTGTGGTGGCCCCTTCAGGATAAGACTGATCTTGGCAGTATTTGACAATTTCATAGAACCATGGTTTCTCTTCATCAGCCAGTTCTTCTTCGGCCTCTGCCAACATGATTTCCCTCTTCTCAAGGATATCTTCCTGCAGGATCTTCCTTGCTATCCTGTCTTTGATATTTACGTAGGAAGCATCATCGATTGCAGGGGCGTGAAGTTTATAGATGGAAATGGACTTAAACCATCTTCCTAGAGGGAACCTTATGGATGATGCCAACGAGGCGAGGGCATCGGCGAGAATATTCTGATGACGAGGGACATGAACAAAGATCAGTTTGGTGAATAGTTTGGCAAAGGCAGCAGTGAGTTCTTGGTATGGCTTGAGTTTGGGATCGCGAGTGCGATACTTAGTGAGCACCTGGCGAAGGATGAGTTGACTATCACCTACGACTCGCAACTCAGTGATACGAAAAGAATGAGCGAGTTCTAGGCCAGCTAGAAGGGCTTCATATTCAGCTATATTGTTGGTGACTGAAATTTGAGCTGGTATGCCAATGGGAATGTGAGGCCTTCAGGCGACAGGAGGGCGATGCCGATTCCTCTCCCTTGAGAATTCAGAGCTCCATCAAAATATAGCGTCCACATTGGCTCATCTGATTGGTTGATGGACATTAGTTCCTCATCTGGAAACTCTGATTGGACGGGATCGAACTTGGGAAGAGGATGGTGAGCGAGATGCTCGGCTATGGCATAGCCTTTAATCTCCTTTTGCTGGACGTAGACGATGTCAAACTGAGAGAGAAAACTTTGCCAGCGTGCTAGCTATCCGTAAGGACAGATTTCTCCAGAAGGAATTTGATAGGATTCATTCGAGCAATCAAGTGGACCTCGTGAGCCAAGAAGTAGTGCTTCAATTTCTGCACTACCCAAACGAGGGTAGCACAGGTTTTCTCCATGCCGGTGTACTTCTGCTCACAGGGATTGAGAAGTTTGGACAAGTAATAGGTTGCCCGTTCCTTGCCTTCTTCATCAGCTTGTGCGAGGACGGCTCCTACGGAGTCATCCAAGACTGAGACGTAAAGGATCAGAGGTTTTTCGGTTTGGGTGGAATGAGAACGGGTGGACTAGCCAGATATTCCTTTAACCCTTCAAAAGCTTTCTGACATTTAGAATTCCAGTGGAATTCTACTCCTGGCTTGGTCAACTCGTAGAGAGGTCTACACCTTTGTGAATGTTGGGACACAAACCGACGAATAAACTGCAACCTCCCGATTAAACCTCGGACTTCCCTCAAATTCTTGGGAGGCGGCATATCCCTGATAGCCTTGGCTTTGTCGGGATCTATCTCGATCCCTCTTTTACTCACGATGAACCCCAGCAATTTACCTGACGACACACCAAACACACACTTCTTCGGGTTCATTTTCAATTGGAACTCTCTTGACCTTTGCAAGACCTTAGCCAAAACTTCTGGATGTTCATCCTGGTCCTTGATTTCACCAATAAGTCATCCACATACACTTCCAGATATATGTGCATCATGTCATGAAATATGGCCATCATCGCTCTTTGGTAAGTAGCTCCAGCATTCTTTAATCCGAACGGCATGACCACGTAACAATATGTTCCCCAAGGGGTAGTGAATGACGTCTTTTCCTGATCCTCTTCTGCCAAACGAATTTGATTGTATCCTGAAAATCCATCCATGAAAGAGAGGGTTTCGTAGCCTGCCGTGTTATCAATCAGCACATCAATGTGAGGTAAGGGAAAATCATCCTTTGGACACGCGCGGTTAAGGTCCCGGAAGTCGATGCAAATCCTGACTTTCCCATCTTTCTTCATGACCGGGACAATGTTCGCCACCCATTGAGGATAAAGAACGACTCTAATGAACCTGGCTTTGTGGAGCTTATCGACCTCTTCTTTCATTTTCAAAGCCATCTGAGGGTGGAAACGCCTTAACCTTTGTTTTACCGAGATGGACCCTGGTTTTAGGGTTAAACGGTGTTCGACCAAGGTTGAATCCAGACCCGGCATATCCTCGTAGCTCCATGCAAACGTGTCCTTATATTCCTTGAGAACCTCAATTAATGCCTCTTCTTCAGAGGGTGGTAGGTTGTCACTTATGAGGATGATCCTAGGGTCTTCCTCAGTTCCCAAGTTGACTTCTTTGGTGGATTCTTCTACGGCGGTTGACGGCTCGTCGAATCTCCTCATTCCACTAGCGTATGCGCCCGCCGCATCTCATATTCTTCACCCTCATCTTCAGTGGGGCATTCTTCATCCGTGATCTCGTAGACTCCATACCCTTCATCAGATGCACAGTCGCCCTCACATTCTATTTCGGTAGCTGGATGGGATTTTCTAACAACTGGGGGATGGCAAGAAGGGCCTGACACCTGGCGGCTAAATCCAGAAGGAATCGACGAGGGATCTGCCTACCCTTGGATTTCTTCCTAGGTACTACCCTTGGCCTATCATTCCTAGATTGACTGACAATATTTACAGAAGAAGAGGAAGACGAAGAGGATGGTGTAGAATGTACAGGAGAAGACCCCTCAGAGGAGGGGTAGAAAAGGTCGCTCATCGGACCTTGGACGGGTGGTCCGCAAGGCGGTACGCACCCGTGGGAGATGTAGGAGGTTTCCTCAACGAAGATGTGTTGTTGGGGAGTTTAAAATTGACGTTTTTTTTTTCGTTTTCATTTTTAATGACAAAGCAGTGAAAAGAGATTGGAGGAGAGAGGAAAGTGGTTATGGCTAGAGGATTGTGAGGCTCATAGAGCAGATCATGGTTGAAGACCTGGCGCGGGTTGAAAAGCCCGCGTAGGTATGTAAGCAAAGAAGGGGACCTGGGAAGATCATCAGACAATTGTCTGGCCCAGGAAGAAGATATCAGCAAAGGCTGAGATGAGTGGATGGAGAGGATGGCGGCTAATGAGCCGTCGACGGCAATGTTGAGGACGGATGAAGATCCGTCGATGACAGAGTCCTTCTGGCGAGGATGAGGATAGTTTGGAACCTTGGCAAGAGTGGTAATATTCTCTGGTATTTCGGAGATCAATGGTGGTCCTTCAAGCTGCGGAGATGAGAATATCCTTTCCAGTGCAACGGAAATGTCCCGTATGTCGAACCATTTGTCCCACTCACATTCCGGATCTTTGATCTTGCCTCTTTTGGTGATCCTCGGACATTTTTCAGCCAAATATACAGCATGTGATCCCCCATATGCTTCTCGTGGGTGATCCCCCATCTGAACAACGGGCCCTCTGTTGAAGTGGTTTGATAGAGTCCACGTGAGGGGCTTCCAATCTACCTTGAACGGTCCTTTGAAGCCTAGGCCAAACCTGCGGTTCGGCCTAATTTCCTTTGGCGGTTTGAGCATACCCTGTAACTGTGCGCCCAGACCTTTTCCTTGTTGATAGCCGATGTTCCTCATAATCTCCCAACCTTTGGAGTGAAAAGGGAGACATGATGTTGTGGTTGCCCTGACCGGCTCCTTTGGTGCTAGTGGAACATGAGATGGATCACGTACGTCCAGCAGTGACAATATGGGCCGATGAGACGGCCAAACAGAAGGCAGAGAGGTGTTGATAGCATCCACTGTGTGAAGGACAGGTGTACTGACCACTTTAATAATTCTCCCATTGTAAGGAAACTTCAGGCACTGATGGTTGGTGGAAGGCACAACGTCCATGGCTTCGATGTAAGGGCGACCCAGTATAGCCTTGAATGTGGGGTCCATGTCGAGGACATGGAATTCCATGGGAATTGACATGGGGCCTAGTTCTGCCTTCAGAATAATCATCCCCTGCGGCGGCCTTTTGCTATTGTCATAAGCCGTGACCGTGATCGAGGAAGGTCTTATTTGTTCCTCGCTGACCACACACAACTGAAGAGTGCTCATGGAGATCACATTTATGGATGCACCTGTGTCCACAAGACACGGGTTTATGGATACCCCATTAATTTTTATTGAAATGCACAATGCATATTTCCGAGCTTCCTTGGGAGCGAGCTCGTAGTTGTGAAACATGATGGCTGGTTGTGTGTCTGTTGGGGTCAGGACGGTCAAAATCTTCTCCACGGGGAGGTCTTCATTAACCATGACCTTTTGAAGATATTCCATCAAGGCCGCCTGGTGGGATGTGGATCTTTGAAGTAGCTCCAGGATGGAGATCCGGGCAGGTGTCTTGTCCAAGTGTTTCAATAGATCATACTGTGTTCCAGGGATAGCTCTTTCTGGTTGTTCTGCATCATCCTTCTCTGGCTGAGATTGCTCGGGATTCTGACTGTTGTGGGGGAAAACCCTGTGGAAAATCCTTCCACTCCGGAGCACCATTGCCTGCGGCTTTTGTACCTCTGTGGGGGTAGCAGTGGGTTTTAACAGGGGTTTGAGGGGTAGTAGTGGAGGAATGGTTGATGAAGCAGGGGTGATGACGGGAGCAGGGATTCTGATGAGGGGTTTGTTAGGTGGCGGCATGGTGGAGGTAGAGGGGATATTGCGCGGATTATGAAGGATAAGGGGTCTAGAAGGTGGCGGTGGAGACGAAGTAGAAGTGGGCAATGATTTTGAGGTGGGTGATGGTTAATGAGTGGTTTTGAAGGCATTAGTGGTGATACGGTGGAGAAAGACAGGGTTATGTATGGTTGACGGATGATAAGGGGTTTAGAAGGCGTAGGGGTAAATGTGGTAGAGGTGGATGGTAAAGTGGGGGAGTGAGAGAAGATGAGAGGGTGTGAAGGCGTAGTGGAGAGTGTCGGTTGATAGGAGGTCAGGGTGCGGATGAGAGGGCGTAATGGTAGTGGAAATGGTGATGGTGATACTGACGCGGGTTGATGAGAGAGAGGTGCTACCCGGGCAAGGTGAGGGGGTTGCATGACGATAGGGTTGGAGGTAGAAAGAATGGAGGTACTTTCCTGGTGCCACACCTGCTCTCTCCCGACTTCCGGGAAGGAGGAGATGGGGTTAACCTGATGATTGGGCTGTTGGTGCTCCGGTAATGGATTCTGGATTATGCCCATGTCGGGCTGTTGTTGTGGGGCCTGCTGAGCCTGCTGTTGTTGTTGTGGTTGCTGTTGCTGTTGCTATTGTAACTGCTGCTGTGGCCTATGAGGAGGTCTCCTAGCCTTGAGAGCCGCGACGTATCGTCTCATCTCATCCCAATTTATTTGATGTTCATCATTCATATCATGGATGTAATCTTTGAAATGGAAGCAGTAATCTACTGTGTGTCCCGACTGCCTGTGGTAGACGCAGTATTTGGAGGTATCAACATTGGGTGGCCACGCGGGCCTTTCTCTGGGTAGGGCGAGTTGGTTTGATGCCATGAGGGCATTAAAAATGTCTGCTAAGGTTTCCGGCAATGGTGGATAGTAGGCTCTCTTGGGACCGAGCGGCCTCCTTTGTTGCTGTTGGGGACCATAGTTCCCCGGGGGTGGAACTTGGTTGTACTGAAGCGGTGGTTGTTGTTGCTGAGGTTGTGGTTGTTGTTGCTGGGGTTGGCGTAATGGAGGCATATTATCCTGGGGTGGATTATTTTGGGGTGGAGGACGAAGAGGGAAAGGACCTGGTTGGGGTGGAAGTCGGGGTATTTGTGGAGGCCTTGGGTTGACTGCATAGTTGGCATTGTTGACCGCACCCACTTGCTCATTTGTCACGACCCCTTCTGTGGCTCCGCCCGGGACACCAGCGCCTGTCTTTCTGACCACTTTGGGCTTCGACGACTCAAACATGTTCATAATGGGGGAGTCTTTTAACTGGGTTTGGATGTATCGGGCCCTTTCATAGAGTTCCTCCATTGTAGTAAGTTTATTCATGGCCAGGACGTGTCTGAACTGTGGGGTTGCATTAGACACAATCATCTTCACTTGTTCGGGCTCGGAGAGGGTGTCCCTTATTCTTTCCGCCAGAGACCTCCATCTATCAGCATAGCGGACAAAATCCTCATCGGGCTTCATCTTTTCGGCCACTAGGTCGGTAATGGAGAGTGAGGGACCGACCCTATCCCTATATTTCTGCAAGAACCTTCTCTGGACTATTTCAAAATTCTCGGCCTCGCGGGGCTCTAAGGAATAGAACCACTCAAGCGCGGGACCATCCAATGATCTCCGAAAGAGGTATGCCAGGGACCTCTGATCGTTTTGCCAATAGGAGGATTCGTACATGAAATCCTTGAGGTGAATGAAGGGGTTGCCGGTACCATTGTATCTGCGGTACGTGGGCATTTCGGAGGGAGGAAGATGAATGACGGGAAGGATTGGCAAAGCAACCTCCGGGGTGGCTTTCACGTCCACCATTCTTCTTAGATTTTGAAACTGCTCGTCCATGCGATTGAACCTATTGAGGAGCGATTGGGCGAGCTCCTCTGGAGGTGAAGGTGGCACTTGCCACTGGGGAAGAAACTGTCTCCCGGAGACTTGAGGGGGAAACCCCGAATGAGAGGGAGCTGTCGGACCACCGACAGTTGGCCCTGGCTGAAGCGGTGTGTGGGGAACAACGGGAGTTTGAGATTGTGACGGGAATTGGAATGAGGGTGGTTGTTGACTCGCTTGACCTTGAAGCGAGGGGGACTGGATGGCTTGCGCCAATGAAGGAGATGGAATGGCCTGCACGGACTCTTGGAGAGGTGCGATGGCCGGAGTTGATTCCTGGGGCGTGGGGGAAACAGATTTCCCCTTTAGAATGGCCTGGAAGGCCCGGAGCTGTTCAGAGGTAAGCTCTGTGTTGGCGAGGACGCCCAGTAAGGAAGTGATATCCTGTGGTGGGGACGTGTCCCCCACTACCAGAAAAAGCGGGATTTCAGACGGAAATTTCAGACGGAAATTTTCGTCTGAAATTTGTGACGGATTTTTTTCCGTCGGAAATCCCGTCTGAAATTTGTAATTACACACCGAATTTCAGACGGAAATTGTGACGGAAAATATTCCGTCACAAATTTCACACGGAATTTGGGACGGAAAATTTAATCTGTCAGAAATTTATGACCAAGAATTTGTGACGGCCACATTTGTGACGGATCCGTCTGACAATCCGTCACAAATGTGTCTTCTCACGGATTTTCAGACGGAAATTAATCCGTCACAAAATTTTTGCGCCCCCAATCCGTCGCAAATGTGCCTTTGCGACGGATTGGGGGCACAAACATTTTGTGACGGATTAATTTCCGTCTGAAAATCCGTGAGAAGACACATTTGTGACGGATTGTCAGACGGATCCGTCACAAATGTGGCCGTCACAAATTCTTGGTCATAAATTTCTGACAGATTAAATTTTCCGTCCCAAATTCCGTCTGAAATTTGTGACGGAATATTTTCCGTCACAATTTCCGTCTGAAATTCGGTGTGTAATTGCAAATTTCAGACGAGATTTCCGACGGAAAAAAATCCGTCACAAATTTCAGACGAAAATTTCCGTCTGAAATTTCCGTCTGAAAATTCAGTCTGAAATCCCGCTTTTTCTGGTAGTGCCCGGCAATAACCTGCACCTCATGCGAGGGGTCATGAGAAGGACCCGAGTCCATAGCATAGACTCGCGGGTCGGCTGACAAACCACGGCTAGGGTGGTTCTCCTCAAAAGACTCGTGAGACATGCTCACAGTTTTCCCAGAACGTAAAAACATACACTAGCAAGTAGGTAGCAGAGATTATCAAACAAGTGGATGCCTTTACGCCCTTTTTTTTATGTTTTGATTTTGATGATTTTTTGTATTTTTTTTTAGCGAGATCTGAAGTTCACACAAAATGGGGACCCTAGTTTGTTTTTGTTTCACCGCCATGTCAGCTAGGGTCTCTCGTCTCACCACGAATGAAATGACTAACTCCGGGGAACTTCAATGGTACAACCAGCCCAGTGAACGAAGAGGAGATTCTTCGATGTCGGGGACTTACGGAGGTCCCAGTGTAGGAGATTCTAGTCCGTTGAGAGGAATTCCCAAACGGAGAGTCCTTCCTTCACCGGGAAAGGGTGATCCACAAAAAAATGAAAAAAGGATAGAAAAGAGGAATAGATGTATGCAATGGAATGCTGACAGATATATAGAGTAAGAAAATAACAGAAATAACAGACATATAATAAACAAACAACCAATCACAACTGATAGTGCTGCCGTGGGCACAACAGGGGCGCGCGCGGGCGCGAAGGTGGAGAGGCACGGGTGGTGCCGAACTTGCAAGGGTAGCCGAAAGGAAGCAGTAAGCGGTCCCACCGTGATCGCCAATCTGTGAGCGACGTCATGCGGTTCGGGGAAGAGCGGAGAGGGCGCGGAGCACGCGGGCTCCTTCTTTTTTTGTTTGTTTGTTTGCTGCAACACAGAAATAAGAGAAGAGAGAGAAGGGGCCACCACGGGAGATTGATCCGGCGGGGCGAGCGGGACAAGTGTGATATAGCAAGATATGGGGGTTAAACGGCCATAGCGGGAAGTGACTCGCCGCGGCCTCGGGGGGACGGGAATGGTGCATAAATTAAATAACAAGAATTGAAACAGCCATTGGGGAAGTGACTCGCCGCGGCCTCGAGAATATGAGCAGATAATAAGATAACAGAATATAAAGAGAATACAAAGAGCGGGAATTTAAACGGCCATTGGGGAAGTGACTCGCCGCGGCCTCGAGAACATAAACAGATAAGAATATAACGTATAAGAACGTGAATTTAAACGGCCATTGGGGAAGTGACTCGCCGCGGCCTCGAGAATATGAGCAGAATATAACAGAATATAAAGAGAATATAAGAACGGAAATTTAAACGGCCATTGGGGAAGTGACTCACCGCGGCCTCGAAAACAAGATGTGATCGCCAGGGGCCGAAAGACCCCAAAATAAGAAAGTGATCGCGCCTACCTCAAGAGCGGGAGATGGCGGGTTGCTTCTTCCTCTCCCTCCGGCCGGTCGACGGAGAGGGCTTTCCTCGGCTACCCTTGCAAAACAACGACAAACAAATGACGAGTGGATTAGAAAGATGGAGGTGTAATATTCAAATCCTTGCGATAAAAATAATAAAATGATGGCAAGACACACACCTGGTTGGTGTTATCTTTTAAACCCCTCTCGGACTCGAGTAGGAGGAAAATGAGATAATGGATGTAAGAAGTGTATAAGAAAAGGCTCCCTTATGAAGGGGGATAGGGGATGCAAGATGATGAATGCAAAAGAACTACGAAGAAAAGGAAAGAATTGGCTTATTGAATGTGCCGATCATGAAATCCGGCGGAGCTCCGGCAGCGTGGGGATGACGTGGAAGCGCGGTGGATGAAGACGACCTTCCTCTCGCGAGCGTGAGCACCCGAGAAGCCGGCAGAACCTCCACCTACAAAAGAACCCACGGGTTAGAAAATGACTCCGTAGCCTCTGGGCTCCGGCAGCCTATCGGATCACTTCTAAGCTCTTCCAGAACTGAGGGGGTGGGCCTCTATTTATAGAGCTCCGGAGGGTGGAGGCGTCCAGGACCCTGGACACCTCCATCAGGGCCGAATTAATATTTTATTCTATTTTTATATATTTTTTGGAATACTTTTGTGGAGGCGTCCAGGGCTCCGGACGCCTCAAACAGGTCCACCGAAAATCGACGACGGTCGCACGCGGTTTGGCACAACGCGTGGTTTTGTGAGCGGCGTCCCGTGATTCAGAAATGGGCGCGTCCAGCTGACTGGACGTCTCTATAATTTGGATTTTTTCACACACGACAAACCGTCGTTCGGTGAGCGGCGCCCGTGAGAGAGTTGATGGAGGCGTCCAGGGTCCTGGACGCCTCCAAAATATATATTATTTTTTATTTTTCTTTTGTGTTTTATGCCAAGGCTGGCATTTTAATTTTTTATATTTGTTTTTATGGAGGCGTCCAGGGGCCTGGACGCCGCCATTAATATGTATATATTTTTGTTTATTTTTTTTTGTTTTTTTATGCCAACTGGCATTTTACACATATTTTTTATTTTTGTTTTTATGGAGGCGTCCAGGGGCCTGGACGCCTCCATTAATATATATATTTTTTATTTGGTTTGGGTCCTGAGAAAATAAAATAAATTAAATTAAAAACATGGGGGCGTCCAGGGGCCTGGACGCCCCCATTAAGACCCACCCGGGTCCTCAAATCAGGCGTCGGCGGCCGCCCATCAGACACCCTTCCTGATTCCGGAACCTCCTGATGTGTCTGACTGGTGTTGACGCTGTCCGAATGCCGTGACGGGACGATCCGAATGGCGAAAAAGGCAGAAGAAGACCCAAGAAAAGGAAGCACTCGAGTGATTCGAAATGCGTAAGCCGTTGTGGGGCGTTGTATAGTAATATGAGACTTTCTCAGAAGACGTCAAGAATGGCGTGTCTACAGTACCAGATAGGCTGGTTTAAACCCGACGTCCTCTTGGATCACGTGGATTTGCTTGACCCAACGTGATCAAAGGTTCGAAATAAATTAAACTATTATTCGGCTCTAGTATAAGCGAAGAATATGTTTAATTTACTTCTAATTGGGAATTAGAAGTTAATGGGCCTTAAACTAGAGTGACTATGGGCCTAGAGGATCACACACAATGGATTCTTGGGTGATGGATTATTATTATACAAATGTATGTATTATTTTTATTTAATTCCTTTTGGAAAGGAGTGTAAATGGAGCTTAATACATATGTATAATAGTAGATAGGTTATATATATAATTTTGATATTTTGGAGCCCTTTCAGAAATGACCAAAATTCTATATATATGGCATCCTACGTGAGCTCATTCGATTCTTCTTTTTGGCTAATCAAGCACTTAAGCCTAAGAGGAGGATTAGCTCCCCCCTTTCCTTCCTCTTGATCTCTCTCTCTCTCCGGAAGGTGAAAGGGTCGGGGAAGGTCCGTGCCGGGGGTATCGTCACTGCAGAAGGGTCCGTGTGGATCGACTCTAGAGGCCGTGCAGTTGTGCGGCTCGGTATTCTGCATCGGGCATAGCGGACAGCGTCGTTCCGCACAAGGTATAAACACGCAACCTGTAATTAGGCAGGTTGGGGTCTTAGAAACACCGATTAGAGCACATATTAAGGTTTCCATAGCATCGGGATCGGGCAAAATGAATTTTTGTTATCCACTGCGTTGCCCGATAGTGTTGTCCGAAACCTTACAGTGGTATCAGAGCCAGGTTTGCGCTCTAATCGGTGTTTTTATCGTCGTATATAACCATATTTGAAAGGGGATTAAATCTTCAATTGCTATTGCCACAAGGGGATGCTGGGCATCCCCGTTCTTCCAGGATGCTGGGCATCGCTGGAGCAATTTTTTTTTAAAAAAAATATGATCGTCGCCGGGCGCAGTGCGTCGGCGGGCGCACCCGCGTGGGCGGGCGTCGCCCACGTGCGCGGGTCTGGTCCCCGCCATATTTTTTTTAAATTTAAAAAAAATTGCATTTTAACCTTTTTAATTTATTAGTGCAGGAATATGTACATATATATATGATATATATATGTAAATGCACAGTAAATTAAGTACAATTTTACCTCGTAAGTTAAATAGTGTTATCTCAATAATAAATGTCAAATGTTAAATTTTATTTAACCGTGTTGAATTTACCGAGGTGAGATAATTACTATTTACCTTGAGATAAAATGATAATAATTGAAGTTACTTAAGTAAAATTTAAGTTTTTGAATTTTTAATTATTATATAATTAGAAAATTCAATTTTTAAATTTTATTGAAGATAAATGTAGAAAATTCAAATTTTGAATTTTAGAAAATTACTAATTGAGGATAATTAAATTATTATAAATTTATTTTCAAACCAAATTATTAGATAATTAGTTTGAATTTAAATTTAAATTATTAACATGTTTAAATTTTGAATTTAAATTTGATTATTAGATAATTAAATTTAAATTTAAATTTAATTAATTATCTCAATTACATGCCCCAACAAATAATGATGGTTCTTTACGTGCTCTACTTTATGTACCTTGTATTGGCCTGCTTGTGTGTTTAATTTTAGTTAATCATCCTTTGATTTTTAAAATTAAACAAAGTTAGCCTATTTTGTTTACACATCCCATTTTTAAATTCAAAAATAAGGTTTATTTTAAGAAAATAACTCTTGATTGATTTTATTTGAATGGGTTGGCAAGTGATCATGGACTTGGATTAATGTAATTAATTGGGGTCTACGAACCTCCTTTCTCTCCCTGTTAAAATTCCAATGTACTTCTATCTTCCTCCATTGTTGTACTCGCCCTAAGGGCTTCTTTAATTTTTTTGATATGTAATTTACATTTTTCCGGCCTGCGTGCTGTGTAAAACTTGTAATTATTGCGGCGTCGGAGTTTGAAAGTGCGGAGCACACCCGACGAGGACAATCCAGCTGCTTCGGAAGCGGGCCGGATGCCTTAGTTACATTAGGGATTAAGTCCATGATCACTTGCGTTTTATTTTTGCATTGGATGCATTTATTTTGTGCAAATTACTAGGTACGGTAAATATATTGGATATATTTATATTACCACCTAGGGTGAGATCAAGATAAAATTAAATTCCCTCGCGATTAAATTTTAGATCTGGTAAGCGTGGCTCTAGGAGTCGTCGTGGCCCTCCATCATTATGGAGTGAATGAACGTCTTCATTTCATGGATTTGTTGTGCTTTCCACAATGTCCATGAGTTTGGGGACGGGATTAAACTCCAAGGCTCGGCCTCAATTGGGTGAGGAATTGAACTTGGCCTTGTTGTGCTTTCCACAAGGGTCGGGTCATGAACTCATTGCTATGTACTAATGATGGTTAGATCTAACCGAGAATATCCTTTGTTGTGCTTTCCACAAGGGGATGATTTCTCGGGGGCCGAATATCGGATATTGAATTAGATGCAAGTGCCTGTTGATTGCCCTTGAGATAGTGTATGGCTTGTTGTGCTTTCCACAAGGTCGTACATCAGTCTCGTTGTGATTCCGACCCACTAGGTTGATCTCGCTGATCTCCCGTTCTATATACTGAGGGTTATATAGTCCGATCAAAAAATAGTGTGACTAACTAAGATAGAAAACCACATCTAAGTTAGAATTTGAACACATGCTAAGTTTTCTTTTATTTGTTACCCAGATTACAATGTCGTCGTCCAACCCCCTCTGCGGCATCTTGGATGTAAATAGATTAACTGGACCGAACTACTCGGATTGGCTGCGTAATCTACGCATAGTCCTTACCGCCGAAAAGATAGCGTACGTGTTGGACACAGTTCATTCTGAGCCAGCTCCTGATGCCGACGAGGGCGAGTTACTGGCTTATGCCAAATGGTCTGAGGACTCCTCCCTTGCCCAATGTTACATGTTGGCCTCTATGGCTCCCGAGCTGCAGAGACAATTTGAAAAGACTGATTGTAGAAGCATACTTCTCAATCTACGCCAGCTCTTCGGGGAGCATGGTAGGATTGAGAGATATGATATCTCAAAAAGGCTTTTCAGGACACGGATGTCTGAGGGTTCATCAGTACAGGCCCATGTACTGAAAATGATGGAGTGGATTGAAAGACTCAATGCATTGGGATTCAAGTTGGATCTTGAACTATGCATTGATCTTATACTCCAGTCATTGCCCGATTCCTTTTCTTCCTTCATCATGAACATGATTGAAGCAACTCTCCCAGAGCTGCTCAACATGTTAAAGAGTGCTGAAGGAACCATGCAGAAAGATAAACCATCTTCGTCTGTAATGATTGTTGGCCGGGCCAACAAGAAAAGGAAGGCCACCCAAATATCCACCACAAGTAACAAAGGGAAGGGAAAGAAAAAGGCCACGGGTAAGCAACTCGCCAAAGTTGACAAAGGGAAGGGCAAGAAGAATGAAAAGGAAGACAAATATTTTCGAAGCGAGGAAACTGGGCATTGGAAAAAGACTTGCAAGGCAATTCTAAATGAAGGTATTTTTTTTATAGACCTTAATTTGTCATATATGGAATCCACATCATGGGTATTGGATACTGGATGTGCATCTCATATCTGCAATTCTGTGCAGGTGCTGGCAAATAAAAGGTGATTGGGCAAAAATGAGATTGAACTGAGGATGGGCAATGGAGCTTTAGTTTCTGCCAACGCTATTGGGACTGCATGCCTTAGTTTACTTTCAAGAGTCATTCTGGAGCTGAATGACTATTATTATGTTCCTAATATTATTAAGAACATTATTTCAATCTCTGGCTTGTATAACATTGGATATACATTGGCTTTTAATAGCACTGGGTGCTCTATAATGAATAATGGTTTGATTATAGCCAATGTTTCATTAGTTAATGGTCTTTATGTATTAGATACACGTTCTAATGTTATGCAAATTTCCAATGCTGATGAAGTGAATTCTACATATTTATGACATTACAGACTTGGTCATGTAGGTGAGAAAAGAGTCTCTCACCTACACTCAAATGGGTATTTGAATTTGTTTGAATATAAGCCATTTGATACCTGTGAGTCGTGTCTCACGGGGAAAATGACCAAGGCTCCCTTTGGTGGACATGGTGAGAGTGTTGTTGACCTTCTCGAGCTCATACACTCGGATGTGTGTGGACCCATGTCCATAGAAGCAAAAGGGGGTTACCTCTATTTCATTTCTTTTATTGATGACTTCTCTAGATATGGCTATGTGTATTTAATGAGACATAAGTCACAAGCCTTTGAGAAGTTTAAGGAATATAAGAATGAAGTAGAGAAATAGACTGGCAAAAGTATTAAGGCTCTTCGATCGGATCGAGGAGGTGAATACTTGAGCCATGAATTCACTTCTTATTTTAAAGACCATGGAATAGTTTCTCAGTGGACTCCACCGTATACACCACAGCACAATGGTGTATCCGAAAGAAGAAACATGACCATATTAGACATGGTCCGATCCATGATGTCTATGTCAGGACTACCCTTGTCTCTCTGGGACTATGCATTAGACACTGCAGCATATTTATTGAATAGGATCTCAAGTAAATCAGTTCCTTTTATACCATATGAGATATGGAAGGGCAGAAAATCAAATTTTAATCACATTAAAATTTGGGGGTGTCCTGCCCATGTAAAGAAGAACGATAGTGATAAGCTTGAGTCGAGAACCGATAAGTGTAGATTTATGGGATATCCAAAGGAGACGTTTGGATATTATTTCTATCACCCTTCTGAGCAAAGGGTCTTGGTGGCCAAGAGAGCTGTATTTCTGGAAAGAGAATATCTACTCCAGAAAAATAGTGGGAGCCAGATAGAATTGGACGAGGTCTAAGAACCGCAACCCATAGACACAAACTCATTAGATGAGATTGTATCGGTTGATCCTATTCAAGGTGAAACACAGACACTGCAGAGATCTGGTAGACTACAGAGAGAACCTGAGAGATATGTTGGACATGTCTCAGAGGGGTCCTCTAAGGTATGTATTGATGAGGATGAAGATCCTCAATCCTACCAAGAGACGATCCGTAGTGTAGACTCTGAGAAATGGCAAGAGGCAATGGATTCAGAGATCCAGTCCATGTACACCAACAAAGTTTGGAACTTAGTTGATGTACCCAAAGGGAAGGTCCCTATCGGCTGCAAATAGATTTTTAAAAGGAAAATCGGTGCAGATGGATAGGCTGAAATATACAAGGCTAGACTAGTGGCGAAAGGATATCGTCAATGGCAAGGCATTGACTATGACGAGACTTTTTCGCCGGTAGCCATGGTTAAGTCAATCAGAATCCTCCTTGCCATTGCTGCATACCTGGATTATGAGATCTGGCAAATGGATGTGAAGACAGTTTTTCTTAATGGAAATCTGTCAGAAGAGGTGTACATGGTACAGCCTGAAGGATTCACCTCCAAGCTACATCATAATAAGGTATGCAAACTTCAAAGGTCCATTTATGAATTAAAGCAGGCATCTAGAAGCTGGAACTTAAGATTTGACGAGGCTGTCAAATCTTTCAACTTCATTCGAAATGAAGATGAACCCTGTGTTTACAAGAAGGTCAGTGGGAGCTCTGTGACCTTCTTGGTCCTTTGTGTTGATGACATCTTACTCATTGGGAATGATGTAGAGATGTTGACATCAACTAAGTCTTGGTTGTCCAAGACTTTCTCCATGAAGGATTTGGGAGAAGCATCATATGTGCTGGGCATAAGGATCTATCGAGATAGATCTAAACGTATGCTAGGATTATCCCAATCTATGTACATAGACACTATCCTCAAAAGGTTTAGGATGGAAAATTCCAAGAGAGGTCTTATTCCCATGAGACATGGAATTTGCCTATCCAAGGGGATGAGTCCTAAAACTTCTGAGGAGGTGGCACACATGAATAAGGTACCCTATGCTTCGACGATAGGGTCAATCATGTATGCAATGCTATGTACATGGCTTGATGTTGCCAATGCTTTAAGCATTGTCAGTAGATATCAGGTAAATCCAGGCGAAGAGCACTAGAAGGCAGTAAAGGGCATCCTTAAGTACCTGCGAAGGGCTAAGGATCTTTTTCTGCTTTATGGAGGAGAGGACCTACAGCTTAGAGCTTACACAGATTCTAGTTTCCAGTCAGATCCAGATGACTGTAAATCCATGTCTGGATTTGTATTCATGTTGAATGGAGGGGCAGTCAGTTGGAGAAGCTCCAAGTAAGATACGACTGCAGATTCGACGACGGAGGCGGAATATATTGATGCAGCTAAAGCTGCTAAAGAAGCCGTCTGGATGAAGAAATTCATCTTGGAACTTGGCATAGTTCCCGAGATATCAGCTCCCATCCCATTATTTTGTGATAATAATGGGGCCATCACCCAGGCGAAGGAACCGAGATCTCACCAAAGGTCGAAGTATATTCTCAGGCGCTTCCACCTTATTCGGGAGATTGTTGATCGAGGAGATGTGATGGTAGAGCGTGTACCGTCAGAAGACAACATAGCAGATCCACTGACTAAGCCTTTGACACAGACTGTATTTGAGCATCATCGGGATAAGATGGGCATCAAAGTTGTGGGTAATTGGCTGTAGTTCAAGTGAGAGATTGTTAGTGTTGGTGTGCTACAGGCCAATTTAGGGTCAGGTAGACCCGATATATGTACGATCTTGTTCATTATTAATAAAGTGGTATTTGAACGTAAATATGCGATTGTGTTACTTTACGTTGTCCCTAGGATATGTGGTTGTAAAGTCAACTTGAGATGAGATCTCAATTATGAGACTGACTTTACATGAACATATACCTTAAACTGTTCCTGGTTGGAGGGTAATCACTCGGGGACTTTGATTACCTATTAAACCAGTACACATGATGTGTCAGTGACAAGCCTCATGGTCATTGGTGCGGGGCACCAACACATATGTGTAGGTGTATGTCCTTGGAGGATGTACACTGAACTGATCCACTATTGGATCTTCAGATGGTTGATTATACCTAATGTCAACTGAAGATCCAACTGTCTCAGTAGTATCGTTGGTCCTTTGACCTGAGACATTGATCGGATCTTACACGAGAACTAAAATGGTTTAATTACTTAGCTAAGTGACTTTAACTATAAGTCATGAGTTTCCGAGTCATTAACCACTCTAAGATACGTGTGAAGATCATCAATGGTCAAGAGGGGATCGCTCACTGTCGGGTATATATCAGACATTTCATGGGTCATGACATTGACGCTCCGTTAAATCCCTGGCCAGGGTCGTGTGAGTTCGTTTAGAATGGACGTCATACACTTTAAGGAGGTCATAGTCAAATGGCACGATCATGGGGTTTGACAGAAACCATACCCTCGATCGTACCAGACTCATAGAAGGAGTGAGGGGTTATATCGATGCGGTAACTGTGGACTTACAGGTACCAGATAGGCTGGTTTAAACCCGGCGTCCTCTAGGATCACGCGGATTTGCTTGACCCAACGTGATCAAAGGTTCGAAATAAATTAAACTATTATTCGGCTCTAGTAGAAGCGAAGAATATGTTTAATTTACTTCTAATTAGGAATTAGAAGTTAATGGGCCTTAAACTAGAGTGACTATGGGCCTAGAGGATCACACACAATGGATTCTTGGGTGACGGATTATTATTATACAAATGTATGTATTATTTCCATTTAATTCCTTTTGGAAAGGAGTGTAAATGGAGCTTAATACATATGTATAATAGTAGATATGATATATATATAATTTTGGTATTTTGGAGCCCTTTCAGAAATGACCAAAATTCTATATATATGGCATCCTACGTGAGCTCATTCGATTCTTCTTTTTGGCTAATCAAGCACTTAAGCCTAAGAGGAGGATTAGCTCCTCCCTTTCCTTCCTCTTGATCTCTCTCTCTCT
This sequence comes from Amorphophallus konjac, assembly GCA_022559845.1. NCBI lineage: Eukaryota > Viridiplantae > Streptophyta > Magnoliopsida > Alismatales > Araceae > Amorphophallus > Amorphophallus konjac. The sequence continues at coordinate 191,950,971 of CM040123.1, read as the reverse complement.
CTCTAGAAGGTGAAAGGGTCGGGGAAGGTCCGTGTCGGGGGTATCGTTAGTGCAGAAGGGTCCATGTGGATCGACTCTAGAGGCCGTGCAGTTGTGCGGCTCGGTATTCTGCATCGGGCATAGCGGACAGCGTCGTTCCGCGCAAGGTATAAACACGCAACCTGTAATTAGGCGGGTTGGGGTCTTAGAAACACCGATTAGAGCATAGATTAAGGTTTCCATAGCACCGGGATCGGGCAAAATGAATTTTTGTTATCCGCTGCGTTGCCCGATAGTGTTGTCTGAAACCTTACACATCGCCTATGCGTAGGTCAGACTAACATTAGGTGTGTCTAGGGTCTTGTGTGTCTGTGCATACATCGAGTCGAGTTGGTTTGTACGCTCGCGATGTTAGTCCCTTTCGAGTGTGAGACTTGTCGGACATTGGGATCAATCTACTTCATATCGGATCTAGTCACATAAGGGACAAGCGGTGATTCCTAGTGAGTCTTCGAGCCACCTTCCTTTCTTTTGAGAGTGACCCCACCGCGGAGTGTCCACCTCTAGCCTCATTCCCATGGCAACGTGTGCATATCAAATCTATATGGGATGAGCAGGTGTCGATTACTTGGAGTGGAGCGTACTCCGCGCTTCCAGGTTTGGTGACGCATCCGTCAGAGCTACTCGAGCAGCCACACCCCTTACTCGACGGGGTCGAGTTCTTCCCACCCGGGGAGAATTGATGGGGACATCAGAGCAAGAGCACTGACATTTTAATTTGTATTTATGTCCTTTAGTTTTTTTTATATCTTTGGGAAAGTATATGTACAATTATAAGGCTTTATAAGCCAATGTGTCATTCCCTGCATTGTTTGGGTTTTTGTGCAAATTGTCAGTAGGTCCAGCAAGGGGACCCTCACTCCTTCCCCATTGGTCCACATAAGCCATATGGGTCCAAGTGGGGCTGGTCAAAGTCCTAGGTGGAATCTAGAAGGTCAATTAGACACATAGGAGACAAGTGGACCAAAAAGTCCAAGAAGGAGGCTCTCTTGGTCAAGGGGGTGCCCCCTCCCTTATATATTATTTAAATTGTGTTCCAAACCACATGGGATAATTAGTTTTGACCTCCCTAGTTTGCCCTCCCTAACCCTAGATCTGAGGTCATTTTGAGTCTTTTTACATTTATTATAAATAGCTTGTATTTCATAATTTTAGTAGAATTAATGAATGAAATTGTGTGAAAATTCTTGGAGCCTCCAAGGAAGGGTGCGCCCCTCCCCTCTCTCTTTCTGGTTCATCTTCTTCCTCCAGCCCTCCAGGGTGTGAAGCCCATCATCCTTAGCCCCTCTGAGTTCACCTCTGCTGCCGCCGCCGCCGTTCGTGCCGCCGTCGCGCCGCCACCGCCGCTACATCGGAGTTCTATCTACATCGGGATAGAAGCTCATCTCCAGATTTTTATCTCTAGTTCTTGTTGTCTGATCGAACCATAATCGTGAGAGTTTGTTCTGTCCATCTCCCTTAACCTCCAGTTCCAATTTCGTGTCATTTGATATTTTTCCCATATTTTTGTTTGTCCTCTCAGTAATCTGTCCTTTTGCGGATCTACGGGACAGAGTCACCTTGTCGTATTTTCCCCACCCACCTATAAGTTTCCAAAAAAATCACAAACATTCCTCAGTGTTCCTCACATACACCCCCTTCCACCATAATTTTCGTGGAGTTTAGAAAAATCATTTTCCATTCGGTCAAAGGTCAGTTTCAGGAAAAACACAGTCTGTCTTGTGTGTCTGTCAGTCCGGGTCAGAAAAAAAAACGGTGTTTCAGTCATTCTCATCTTCAATCCGTTCGGTGGATGGAGCTGTGAAATATATACGTTGTATTTCTGTGAGTGCTCTTTCCAACGGTACCAGCCACGCCTCCATCGGCCTCCGGATCTGAGCGTCATAATTCTTGCAGCCGAGACGTGCAGATCTGTTCCCTGTGCAGGTCCGAAATTACAGCGCAGGAGAAATTTAGAAATAAATTTCAAAAATCAACTTCAGGAGCTGCCACTTCAGGAAGTCGTTCAGGGACGTCCTGCCATCGTCCCAACCAAGTGGCGCCTCCCAAAGATCTTAGGAAGGTGATGTTCCTTTGGAAACCTTTGCTTGCTATCCAGTGAGTCAGCAACTGAGTTGGCGCAGCATTGAGTTGGAATAGTGCCGAGTCGAGCAGGCCGAGTTCATGCCGTACGCAGCTCCAGATTGCTGCCCGTCAACCCAAGGTCGGTCCTCCCAGGCCCGACTTGTAGCCCTTTACCTCCCTGCGTGGAGTGGGCAATAAAATTCATTGTTGTAATTAACTTTTACCATTGTATCGGGAGTTCATGTACTTGGCCGGGAACGTCTTCCCTACGCCCGGAGCGTGGAGGTACGCTCGCTACACTCCTCGTAGGCATTGCTTTACTCGTATATTTTTGTATATGCCGCTACATGAGTGATAGATTATCTAGCTTGTTATTATTTTATCACCGCTGCGAGAGTGAGAGTGAGTGACCCGTCCCGTGACTCGATCTGAGTACACGCGGAAAAGCCGATACCCGAGACTCACTGTCGGTGATGAGGACATCCCATGACACTCGCTATGGCTCGGGTCGCCTGCACACCCTTGATTTGGTCGACTCATTCTCATCTTATGTATCTTCCTTTTATTGAGTCTTATCATATGTAATTTTCCTTTTATTGGGTCATGTCGCATGTATTTCCTTTTATTATGTCAAGTTGTACTAGTCCATTTCCCCTATTTGGTCTAATTGGGCCCTAATACCTTAGTTTCGGCCTGTTGGACTGAGTCTAGGACATGTTTGGTCTTTTGCCTTAAATGGCAGGGTTATTTTTATCTTGTAAAGATGGGTTGCCTATAAATAGCCCCCATCTCCCTCCATGTACTCACTTTTGATGAAATATTGAAAACTACTTCATTCCACCTCTCAAGATCTCTCTCTTTTACTCTCTCTCTCTCACTCTCTCTCTCATTCTCTCTCTCCCCAAGGGGAATTCGACCCTCTCTCTCTCTCCTCCTTCCCCCTCACTTACTCCAACCCCCAACCACCTCCACTACCAAACCCACCTCCATTAAGGCCCTCCACTTCTCCATAGCCCCTCATTTACTCCCCCTCCTTGTCCCAAAGCAACTCCTCCACCTCCCAACACAATCCCCCACTTCCCCACACAAACCCCACCCCTCCCAAGGCCAAATTCGAATTTGAACCTTCCCTCCTCATCCCCCCTTGCTCCCTAGGTCGCACCACTCCTCTCCCCTCAAGCCAAGTTCGCCCCCACCTTCTCCCTCCCACACCCTCTCTCTTGTGCACACCCTCCTCTCCACCTCCACCTCCAGCAGCTCCAGCCCCCTCTCCATCCATCCCTGCCCCACTAGGACCCCTTGGGAGCCCTAACCTCATCCCTCCCCTCTCCCCAAACCCTCAGCCAACTCCCCTAGCTGTGCTACTCCCCTTACCCCTCCCCTTGTTCATGCAAAGTTGAAGCTTCAAGTAGCAGGTCGCAGGCAGCAGAAGGAGGCTCTGAAGTCACGTCTTCCCCGGCCTCTTTCTGCTCCTCCTGGTGTCAACGCCTACATCTCTGGAAAGGTCTTCCAGAGAGCTTTCCAGGCGAGGTGGTTTCGTCGGCATCCGAGCTCCGAGCTGTCCGCGGCAACCATTCTCCCTCAACTGCGCAGGGCTTCTCAGGCCAGGAACCAGAACAACAGAGCAGGCTCTCCCACGACGAACCTTGAAGGAACCAGCCTTCAAGGTCTTCTACAAAGATCTTCCTCCCCCTGTCAACGTTCAGGAACAGAAAGTGGAACCCCGTTCGGCATCCGACAACCAGAGATCTCAATTTTCTACCACAACCATGCCGATCTGCCTCCTCACAGTTTGCACCGACCACCGTCCACTCCTCTGGACACCCAGCTCATCTCCGACATCATAAGACTTCCCCATTTATTTTTATGAAAATTAGAATCGTCCACGGTTCCAACGAGTCCGGTAGTGCCAGATTTGGAGCTCAGGAGCGGTCGTGGCAACATCTGCAACCTGCTGTTTCAGATCATGTTCGGCCAGAGACCAGAACTGCAACCACCTTCCAGTCGCCGGAGCAGCCAGCCCCCAGATTTGAACATCGCCCAAAAATTCAAGCCTTTCCCCTCTCCAGTTAGGAAGCTTTTGGCGCAAGTCTCGTCAGATTCTGAGCTCGGTGGTATTATTGGCAGCATCAACATCGATCCTCTATCCCGAAATACAGAAGCTAGGCAGAATCGGCGAAGCTCAGAAAGTCGACTCTATCTCGCTTATTCCCCTCCCCTCTTGGCCGGCTGAAGGCCCCTCCCTACGTGGAGGTAATTTTTGGTTGTAATACATTAACCCCCACCCCAAGATCCCCCCCTTGCACGGGGTGTAGTGCTGTACCTCTTCGCATTTTCAGGTCAAGCTCCATCGCCGCGGCGATCGGGTGTATACCCTCGCCTCCCGGCGCGCCCTCGTCTCCGAACGGGATCGGTGTCTTCACACCGATCAGGTGAGCTTCTGATCACACCCTTGTAGCTTCATTTCTGCAAATGTAGTATTGCCTTGAATGCCCGTCGGACGGTAAGAGAGTGCTCGGACTTCACTTTAGGCAATATCGTGCCCACCGCGGCCCGTGAGTGAGTGCCACCCAACACCCCATCTTGCGGGCCCGCCACCCACAAAGTTGGGTCTCCTAGGCCCATTGGGGGTCAGCCATAGCATTGTAAGTCCATTAGGACAATTGGGTCCCGCCTCGGACCCTCACCATCATCTCCCGGATCCACCGGGTGAACGTGTGAGCCGTGTGGGCAAAAAATCATCATTGTGAGAATCATTGAGCGCTTGTATGCTTGCGGGTCTAAGTCCTAGGGTCATCTCATCATATTTAGTGGTCTTTGGGCTGTGCCACATCAAGTGGTATCAGAGCGGTTATAGGCTTGTCCTTACAAGTCTTGTCTTGGGTCACACTAAGTTTTTCTTAGGTGCACTCGCACACCCTTGCATAGCCCACCCAACTTTGCATGACCACTCGTAGTGGAACTCATTATCAAGACAATTCATCTTCTTCCAATAACATCATGAATCCCAATTCCCACGGTGACCGGTTCACCATGTCCTTTAGCTTCAAAGTAGTCCTACCCCACAACAAAATCACCACTGTGTTCCTTGATGAGTACCAATCGGGAAATTATGTCTCCCAAACTCTTGTGAACTCCTTATCACAAGAAGGGAAAATTGTCATCCATGGGGAATGGGTTTTCGTAGAGTTCTACGTACCTTGTGTAAGCCGCATTCCCTCCAAATCCATTACGTGGGGTAGTGGAGCATGGTGCAAAATTCGGCCCCTTGGGTCACATATTATTTTGGGAAAAGAATGGATGGAAGAACAACAAGCAATCATAGACCCCGAAGGAAAAGGGTGTCACTTGCAATCCCCGGGAGACAAGAAAAGGTTCCACTTCCCAAATTCTTATAACCAAGCCCTCTCCAAGTTTAAGCAAACCATTCAAAAGCGATCAATTAAAGTGGAAAATGAGCCTCAAATCTCCATTGCACAAAACCAACCCGAACCCCAACATGAGCAACGCATCCCACCCACTGGTGAGCTAACCATAGAGGAGCCCCTAGCTACCTGGCTCAAGAAAGGTCCCATCTTGTACCCTTCAACCCCATGCAACCTCCCCATAGAGCAAGTTCAACTAGTGCCATGTCATTCTCGTCACACAACATATCAATCCTTTTGCTTTGTGGAAACCCTTGAAGACCTACTTAGGAGTTTGAGTTATCAAATGGGGTTGACTAGCATGTTGGCCATGGAACCCATTAAGCCCAAGTACCTTGCCTTTGCCTACTCATCCATTGGCTCCATTACATCTATTTGCACTATAGGCCAATGCACTAGTGAGCTTCTAATCTTCCTGCCAACCCCTAGGGAACTTGACCCAATGAGCCCCACAAAAAAATGCTCTCCTCTCCTCAAGGTCACACTTCCTAGTGAGTCCACACTCTTGTTGTTGCCCCTTGTCGATGAAGGCTCAACATGCATCGGGGAACGTCTTACTTGGGCCAACCTATCCAAGGACATAGCGGAATCCCTCCATAAGAGTTTCAATTTCTATGATCCTTTTGACCCCACTCAATGGAAATCCCCTCCTTCCACAAGGAAAGGGATTTCAATTCCTGATGAGTTTTACACCACTCCCCTACCACAAGGAGAGGGCAATCAACCTAAGGAATCCACTTTGGTGCTTACCCCATTAGGAGACGAGTGCCCAGCCCACACTAGGGAGTGTATGCTTTGGAATGCTCAAGGTCCAGGATGGGAAGAAGCCTCATTCCCCTCAACCCAAGTCCTCCTAGATCCACATGTTCCCTTCCCACTAACCCCTCATTACCAACCCACCTCCTGGCCCTCCTACATCTCTCCCTACCCCTCACCCCTTTGCAAGGAGCATTACGATAAGTCCCACTGGGTTCATGATTTCCACTTCCCTATGTGTGCTAGGGACCCTAGGGCGACCACTTGGATTGAAACCCACCTCCACATCACCCACCCCTTAACCCATCTTGATCTGTTTGGCCACTCCCTATGGGCTTCCAAGTACTCCTCACCCACCACCCACTCCCTCCTACCCTCACCCACCATGTCAGGCCTAACCCACCCATTCCGAAATTCCGCCCACACTATGAGAGTCAATGCCAAGGGTGGCATCAACCTTGGAAATAAGGGAGTGACCCATCCCAAGATGTCCACCCCTTGGAACCGCTTCGATCCCTATGAGTGGAAACCCCCAAATCTCACAGATGGGACCATCTTGATAGGAATCCATGTATCAAAACCATTTGCATCATGTGGTCAGGCTAGTCACATCATTTGTGTCATTCACACACTAGGTCCAATGCATGATAGGCTTACATTTGGACAAGTTGGTCTTCCCCCACTCTTCATCCGTCTCATGCATGATAGGGCCACTTGTGGCTGCCCCGGTCCACCTAAGTGCATCAAGGTCCACATGGTTTCTAAGCATGATAGGTCAATTCATGGATGCCCTGGTCCTCCTAAGTCTGTCAAAACCAATCTAACACTTGATAGGGCTGAATTTGGCTGTCCAGGCCCTCCCTTCATCCCTATAGGATCATCATTCATGACAGTGCATGGTTTTAGGCCTAGAAAGCCCCCGGATCTCATTCCCCTTCCCCAACATGCTAGAGTGTCAGTCTCAGCTGAGTCCTTTGCACAGCATATCAAAGAGTTGCATGATGACATCCGCAAGCATATAGGAAAAAGCAATGAGGCTTACAAGAGACGGGCAGATGCTCACCGGCGCCACTGTGAATTCCAAGTGGGAGACCTAGTGATGGTGAGGACGGAGCGGCTCCTTCCCGGGCCTGCCTCCAAGTTGAGGGCACGAGGGTCGAGACCCTTTCGAGTTCTACGACGACTTGGCAGCAATGCTTATGAGCTTGACCTGCCAGAGAGCTATGGGGTGCACCCTACTTTCAATGTGGCGGATATGGTACCCTACAAAGGCCCCGCGGTGGAACCCAGTGAGGAGCTTGAGCTTTTACCCCACCTTGAGAGGGACACTTCCGGAGGGACTCCACCTTCTAGCCTGAGAGACCGACGAGAGCAGATAGAGGCAATACTGGATGAGCAGAGCATCATTACGAGGCACAAGGTGTATCAGCGCTACTTGGTTAGGTGGAAGAACCGTTCCCCGACGGAGGATACTTGGGTGAGTCGGGAGGACCTACTGCGGTTGGATCCCGACATTCTGGAGCACTATGACAGCCAGGCAGACCCACACTCGACAGGGTCGAGTTCTCCCCACCCCGGGGGATTTGATGAAGACATCCCACGACACTCGCTATGGCTCGGGTCGCCTGCACACCCTTGATTTGGTCGACTCATTCTCATCTTATGTATCTTCCTTTTATTGAGTCTTATCATATGTAATTTTCCTTTTATTGGGTCATGTCGCATGTATTTCCTTTTATTATGTCATGTTGTACTAGTCCATTTCCCCTATTTGGTCTAATTGGGCCCTAATACCTTAGTTTGGGCCTATTGGACTGAGTCTAGGACATGTTTGGTCTTTTGCCTTAAATGGCAGGGTTATTTTTGTCTTGTAAAGATGGGTTGCCTATAAATAGCCCCCATCTCCCTCCATGTACTCACTTTTGATGAAATATTGAAAACTACTTCATTCCACCTCTCAAGATCTCTCTCTTTTACTCTCTCTCTCTCATTCTCTCTCTCATTCTCTCTCTCCCCAAGGGGAATTCGACCCTCTCTCTCTCTCCTCCTTCCCCCTCACTTACTCCAACCCCCAACCACCTCCACTACCTCACCCACCTCCATTAAGGCCCTCCACTTCCCCATAGCCCCTCATTTACTCCCCCTCCTTGTCCCAAAGCAACTCCTCCACCTCCCAACACAATCCCCCACTTCCCCACACAAACCCCACCCCTCCCAAGGCCAAATTCGAATTTGAACCTTCCCTCCTCATCCCCCCTTGCTCCCTAGGTCGCACCACTCCTCTCCCCTCAAGCCAAGTTCGCCCCCACCTTCTCCCTCCCACACCCTCTCCCTTGTGCACACCCTCCTCTCCACCTCCACCTCCAGCAGCTCCAGCCCCCTCTCCATCCATCCCTGCCCCACTAGGACCCCTTGGGAGCCCTAACCTCATCCCTCCCCTCTCCCCAAACCCTCAGCCAACTCCCCTAGCTGTGCTACTCCCCTTACCCCTCCCCTTGTTCTTGCAAAGTTGAAGCTTCAAGTAGCAGGTCGCAGGCAGCAGAAGGAGGCTCTGAAGTTGCGTCTTCCCTGGCCTCTCTCTGCTCCTCCTGGTGTCAAGGCCTACATCTTTAGAAAGGTCTTCCAGAGAGCTTTCCAGGCGAGGCGGTTTCGTCGGCATCCGAGCTCCGAGCTGTCCGCGGCAACCATTCTCCCTCGACTGCGCAGGGCTTCTCAGGCCAGGAACCAGAACGATAGAGCAGGCTCATCCACGATGAACCTTGAAGGAACCAGCCTTCAAGGTCTTCTACAAAGCTTTTCCTCCCCCTGTCAGCGTCCAGGAACAGAAGGCGGAACCCCATTCGGCATCCGACAACCAGAGATCTCAATTTTCTACCACAACCACGCCGATCTGCCTCCTCACAGTCTGCACCGACCACCGTCCACTCCTCTGGACACCCAGCTCATCTCCGACATCAGAAGACTTCCCCGTTTGTTTTGATGAAACGTAGACTCGTCCACAGTTCTAACGAGTCTGGCGGTGCCAGATTTGGAGCTAAGGAGCGGTCGTGACAACTTCTGCAACCTGCTGTTTCAGATCGTGTTCGGCCAGAGACCAGAACTGTAACCACCTTCCAGTCGCCGGAGCAGCCAGCCCCCAGATCGGAACATCGCCCAAAAATTCAAGCCTTTCCCCTCTCCAGTTAGGAAGCTTTTGGCGCAAGTCTCGTCAGATTCTGAGCTCGGTGGTATTATTGGCAGCATCAACATCGATCCTCTATCCCGAAATACAGAAGCTAGGCAGAATCGGCGAAACTCGGAAAGTCGACTCTATCTCGCTTATTCCCCTCCCCTCTTGGCCGGCTGAAGGCCCCTCCCTGCGTGGAGGTAATTTTTGGTTGTAATACATTAACCCCCACCCCAAGATTCCCCCCTTGCATGGGGTGTAGTGCTGTACCTCTTCGCATTTTCAGGTCAAGCTCCATCGCCGCGGCGATCGGGTGTATACCCTCGCCTCCCGGCGCCCTCGTCTCCGAACGGGATCGGTGTCTTCACACCGATCAGGTGAGCTTCTGATCACACCCTTGTAGCTTCATTTCTGTAAATGTAGTATTGCCTTGAATGCCCGTCGGGCGGTAAGAGAGTGCTCGGACTTCACTTTAGGCAATATCGTGCCCACCGCGGCCCGTGAGTGAGTGCCACCCAACACCCCGTCTTGCGGGCCAGCCACCCACAAAGTTGGGTCTCCTAGGCCCATTGGGGGTCAGCCATAGCATTGTAAGTCCATTAGGACAATTGGGTCCCGCCTCGGACCCTCACCATCATCTCCCGGATCCACCGGGTGAACGTGTGAGCCGTGTGGGCAAAAATCGTCATTGTGAGAATCATTGAGCGCTTGTATGCTTGCGGGTCTAAGTCCTAGGGTCATCTCATCATATTTAGTGGTCTTTGGGCTGTGCCACATCTGTCGGTTTCTTAACCGCGCACGGTCCCATGATTCCCTTGCATAGAGACGATCGCTAGCTAGAGTCCCAGGTCGCGTGTCTGTTCCACATCCGTTATATTTAAAACGTTTTTATCCATAGAGTCAAACCAGCAGCGGCCCGGCGGCGGGGTATGTCTCTACTTGATCACGAAGGGAGACCCCATGTTCAACATACACACACTACACGACCCCCTGTGGTTCGGTTCTGTTCTTTTGCGCAACACCGTTTCTCCCTTGGCCATGCTTTGGGGAAAGTGAAGGTCCTTGTTTTTTATCCTCTCTCGGCTAAAAATAGGGGCAAGTGGCGAATAAGGGGACGAGAATTGATCTAGACCCCCCGATAAAAGAGGTCTCAAATAGGGGCAGTCCGTTATGACGTTATTCCGTAATTATAAGAGCAAACAGACAAAAAGAAAAGAAATAGAGAAAAGGGGCAAAATCAAAATCAAAAGCTAAAGGCTCATCCACAAGCTCGAAGCTTGAGAATCTAAAAGTCCCCAAAATAATGAAACTAGACATGGCAAGAGTGGCAGCACAGTTTCCCCGCGGGACGTTATTAGTCCGGTCGTATGCGTGCCTAAAGCGGATGTAGGTTCGATGACGGACGCAAAGCCCCGGCGCAACAGACCAAATTCTTTGAAAAGGGGTGTCGTGAGAAGAACTCAAGCCCTAAAAACCTCTATACCTATCGCCAACTTTTCCATCAAATTCTTTTTTATTTTTCAAGGAATGAACCCTACTGAGATTGGGCCCCGACCATGGGTGGTCATTTAAAGTGCACATGAACCTAGGAGACCCCTAATGAGATGTGAGGTTCCCCGTCATCAGGCCTGAGCTGGTTTCAAAATCCAAAAAAATCAAATATTTCAAAATCCAAAAAATAAAATATTTCAAAATCCCAAAAAAAAATCAAATGTTTTAAAATCCAAAATAAATAAAATATTTCAAAATAAAAAAAATCAAATATTTCAAAATCCAAAAAATCAAATATTTCTAAATCTAAAAAATCAAATATTTTTAAATCTAAAAAATCAAATATTTCTAAATCTAAAAAAAATCAAATATTTCAAAATCTAAAAAAATCAAATATTTCAAAATCCCAAAAAATCAAATATTTCAAAATCTAAAAAATCAAATATTTGAAAATCCAAAAAAAAATCTAAATGTTTTCAAAATCACAAAAAAAATTTTCATCATCATGATTTGCATTCCATAGCATGCACTGCATTCATTTTCATTTTGTTAGTTGCCTGTTTGATAAGGCTTACCCCCTTGACCAAAAATCCAGAACTGGTCATTTCCTAACTTACTACAGGCAAGGGGTTGAGCCTAAAATAGATTTAATTTGTTTTCCTTATTTTTATATGTGCAGGGGCAGGTTGAAGCTCAAGGTCCAGCACTTCAATCAGAAAACGGTCCTTTAGCGACCATCCTATTCCTGTAAACGGCCATGGTCAGACCGTCCAACCATTCACACGGTTTCATATTGACCGTCCCAATCTCAAGCCCCTCCAAATATCCGCGGTTTTCATTAGACCGTTCAAAGATATGAACGGTAGACTCTTGACCGTTTAATCAGGTTCACGGCCTATCGATAGGCCGTTCAACTCCTTTCTCTCAACTCCGCCGTGGATCTAATGCACGGCTCTAATGGAGCCGTTCTACTCTTTGAGCGGTCAGTTTCTAACCGTCTATTCAACTAAGCGGTCTGTGTGTGACCGTGTGCATTCTGAAGTCATACCCCAACTCACTCAATCATACAGGGAAGAGTCAAACTCAAGCCAATCAAGCCTGTAATTTCATTCATATATCAAACATCTCTATGCATAAGTCTCTACATAAACATCATGAAAAAAAAAGAAAAATCACTATGTTCTCTGCTGGGCATCCCAGCGGGGACGTATCTCTCTCAACTCTCTAACATAGGCCTGGCGTGTCGCCAGAATCTCTGGAACCTCCGCTGGAAGGGTAAGCACCCTGCTCACCTCCCACATGATCAGGGCACTCCTGATCGCCTGCTCGTCCTCCTCAGTACCGATCCTCCTCACCTATAGCGCGGGAAGGTGGGGTAGCGCTGGTAGTACAGTCCTGGGTAGTCCAACCTGCAGGTAGCACCGGTGTGGGCTGTACAGCGCCAGTGCGGTGTCACTCACGAGCCTCAAATCCAAGTCCGGCCTCTTAGGCACCCTGATAGTGGTGTCGCGGAGGAAATCAGGGCGCATCACGAACCCATCCAGGGGCAATCTGTTGAGGTGCAGTCGCCACTCGTCCATGGTCTTCTTTTCTGCTGTCCTGCACTCTACCTATGGAGAGAACCTGAAAGCGTCACCTATGAAGAAGAGGGGGTGGCTCCCGAAGATTCGGCTAGCTGAAGTGACATCTTACTTATGAATGAATTTCATCCTAACAGCCATCCAGCACTCTAAAAGCATCATGAAACCAAAGAGAGGACCTTCTAAAGCTGCTGAGGTGACGCCCTCGTACAAGTAGGCAAGGACGGCCTGAGAGATAGAAAGACCCTGCCATAGGCCACTGATGGTACTAAGGATAGGAGTCTCTAGCACATGGTCAGCAGAGGGAAACAAGATAGCCCCGCACAGCCAAATAGATGCGGCCTTGGCTATGGCCTCATCCCACCACACCTATTCCGGCAATGTTCAACTACCCACTGGCTAAGAGGAAGAAGGTGGATCTGACGTGGGCCTATGAAGGTATGGATGTCCCTGCTATCTGGTATGAACCCTCCCAAAATGAGCCTAGGATCTACAGGGGCCACGGTGTGACACACCAAGTCCTCCTCTCCCGCCTTAGACCTAGGAAAGGAAAAATAGGTCTCTACCTCCTCCAGTAGGATAGTGGCCTCAAAAGATGAAACATGAATGTATGGGTCTGAGGGTGCCAGATTTCTACCAGGGCTAAGATGCTATGCCAGTCAAGGGAAAGCTTTGGGTAATTTTGGCCTAGTACCAAGAGTGGATGTAGGTGCCAACACTTTAGGATGGATATCACTCCTAGGGGCAATGCGCGGACCATGGGAGCCATCCACTTCAAAGTGGAATAGCGTATGGAGCCAGAGAGAAGTTGAGATGAAAAAAAGAAAAGGAGAAGGAGAGAGAGGGGAGATTTGTGTAAGTAAATGAACAAATTGATTTGAATAAAATCACGTTAACATACCTCTCTCCAAGGGCTCGAGCTGAGGTGACGAGGGATTGTAGTCAGCCGTTGGAGCACTTCCCGCTCCTTCCTAGCTAGCTTCGGCCCTTCATAAGTTGCCCCCTCCATGGAACTCCCCTCAAAGGACCTTTTCATGATGATTGGATGAGGAATAACAAAGGTTTAAGGCTTAGGAAGAGGGGTGTGGTGTAAGTTGCGAATTTAGAGCCCCCCTCCTACTTATAGGGCTTGGATAGAGGCCTAAACCCACTAGAAGTGAGGTAGGATAGGCCTAGATCGGGTTGAGATAGAGCTTGAGTCAGTTTAGGACGTCCATCTTCAGGTTGGGACTCTCCAAGAGAGTCCCGTTCGAACTCCCACGTCGTGCGTTGGCGCGGTCTGTCGATAGACCGCTCTACTAATTGGACGGTCTCACTGGGACCGTTCAGAAGCTTCCACACAATTCGAATGCTGGAGGTGGAACGGTCGAGAACAGGCCGTCCCATTCATCACCCGGTCACATAAGAACCGTCCTATTGTTTGAGCGGCTAATATCAAACTGTTTACTCATATCTATGGGTTTTGGTCGAGCAACTTTAAACGGTCTACGAGAAGACCGTGTGATCTGTTAGAACGGTCCCCTTTCGACCGTTTAGATACCTAAGGCCTATTTTTAACCTGTTCTCACCTTTGTCACTCGAGCTGTGGTCTCACGTCTCTCTCACACTCAGTTTGGCGTCTCTCTCTCACTCAATTTGGTGTCTCTCTCTCACTTAATTTGGCATCTCTCTCTTACTCAGTTTGGCGTCTCTCTCTCACTCAATTTTGGCGTCTCTCTCTCACTCAGTTTGGCGTCTATCTCTCTCACTCGTGGTCGTATTCGCCTCTCACACGCACTCGTAGTCGTCCCTCTCTCACTCATGGTTCTGTCGTCTCTCGCACGTGTTCGTCTCACTCGTGTCGTAGTCAGTGTCAATCATTTGCATTCATTTATACATTCATCCATAAGATCAAAACAAAAAAGGGCATATCATATCACTATCATATCATGTCCACATGTACAAAAGGTGTGTCCCTAGTGCAAAAGTCAGGCATGTCCCTCTCCCTGGGCCCCGTCGCTATCGTCAATACCCTCGTGCCTCTTTGGTGGAGGCATCGCTGAGGTCGCCTCGTCATGCTGACGTCGGTGCCGCTGCTCGTCCTCATTCCTCCGGTGGCCGGAGAACTCGTAAAATAACTCCTCACGGAGCCATGAGTACCGTGGCTACCGCTCGGAGTCCCGCTGCGCGCTGATCGCCGGCTCATCTCCTTATATGCCCACAGCTCTCCCCTCAGCTCTGATGCCTCCACCCGGTAACGCTCCGCCTCCGTGGCTTCGGCTCGGAGACCCTCTAACTCTGCGTGAAGGAGCACCGTCTCGACTATATCTGCCGGTCGGCTTCCCGCCATCTTCTCCCGAAGACGAGAAACCTCAGCGCGGTAAAGGTCTGCCTCTGTCGCCCGCGCTCTAAGAAGCTCCATCTCCACTGTGCCGGCATGGGAGCTCTCCATCTCTGCATAAAGGCGTGAAGCCTCTACTACGTCTGCACGTAAAACTGCGGCCTCCGCACGGGACCGCTCTGCGTCCTCTCGCAATCGAGCGATCTCGCCCAGTGACGCGTTCAGTTCGGTCCTCTACATACACGGTTCATGGTCAGTTAATTACATTTCATAATCATGAGCAGAAACAACAGGAAAGTGTAGTAGTTGCATACCTGCTCAATAAGCGCCACCTCGGCCGCCTTGGCCCGCGCTATCATCCGTGCAAAGTCGGCATCCCGCTCAGCTCGGTCTGCCGGGGTCTGTGAGGAGGAAGAGGGAGCGTCTGCCCCCTGCCGCTGTGTCCCCTCAGCTCGTTGCATCCACCACTCCAGGTCAGTCACATGCACATAATCATAAACATTTGCATAATTTAAAGAGTTTTAGGGTTTAGAAACTCACCAGTAGGGCTAGCACCTGGCGGGCCTCATCACGCTCACGGATCGTCGCGTGGAGGAGTCCCTGTAGCTCCGCGATCCATCCCTCAGGGTCGATCTGCATTTAGAAAGTTCAAACATCAGTGCATCATCATATAGAAAGCATGATAGGAAGAGCAATTAGGGTTTAGAAGTCGTACCGGTCGGCGGGCACCCCAGAACACCTTGTCTCGGTAGTGCCGGGCATACGATATGTAGTACGCCGCGTCGCTCTCTGCCTGGGCAGTCACCACCCGCCCGCGTGCTGCCCAGTCGGAGATCTGCCCCGCAGCTCGCTCTCTCCAGTCTATCACTGCCGCTGCTCGCCACGGGTGCCGGCTGACGCGCTCCCCTGGCGTTGGGAACCCCACCGCTGGCTGTGGGACGCCGGTCGTCCTCATCACCAACCTGTAGTGTAGTGGCTCCACTACATTCATGCAGTGTAGCCACACGTCGAGTCCTGAGAAGGCGAGGGCCCCTGCTACCCAGGGCTGACCCTCGTGCCCCTCCCCTGCATAAGGAGTCCACCGTACCTGTCAAGATAGGAAGTCACATTAGCATCATAATCATATAGAATTGCATTTAATTGAAGAGTTTAAGTTTAGAGTCCTATCGAGGTGTATGGTAGAGTGTCCATGTCATCACGGAGCTCCCGGACCTGTCTCCGGAGACCTCCGCTCTCCCGAGGTGCGGTCCACCTTTGGGCAATAGGCAGTCGGTCTGGGTGGGTCTCCTCGCCTCGCCCGAGCCCGCGTAAGTACACGTAGGCCCATACCTGCATTGCATTTCACCAAGAGTCAGCATATAGCAGTCGTAGGAGTCCTATAGCTAAATGCATTATAGGAGTCAGAGTCGTGCCTAGAGTAGAGGGGAGAAGCCCCCAAGCATCGTCCGTCGGGACGTCGAGCTCAGTGTCGAATAGAAACGCGAGGACGGTAGCTCCCCACGCATAGTCGCCCACGTGGTCGAGGTCCTAGAGCAACAGCAAGAATCGATAGCTGATGACGTCCCCTCGCATCGCGAACAGAAGTCGGCCGAACAGCAACGTCAAGAACCGCCGCAATAGTAGGTCGGCCTCCGGTCCCGCCTCCGCTGCAACGCGTGGTTTGGCTCGCTCCATGAGTCTCTTGAGATGCTGCTCGGGCAGCTCCCCAGTCGCGATCCCCGCACGTCATAGCCCTAGGCTGTCCTGAAGCGCCGCCCGAGTCAGGGTGGTGGACTGCCGCTCGGGATGCAGCAAGTCAAGTCCTAGGAGCTCCTGGGCCATCTCCTGTTAGTCGGGGTACGTACTCCCGCTGACCGGTGACCCATGCACACGCAGGCCAGTAAGTTGGGCCACGTCCTCAAGCGTGGGGACCATGTGCCCCCACGGAAAGAGAAACGCGCGACTCACTGGGTCCCAGCGGTCGTGCAGAGCGTAGAGTAGTGGTGTGTCAAACTGACTGACCTCCACGCTCAGGAACTCCGAGAATCCCATGACTCTCAACCTCTCACGCTGGAAGTCGAGCAGTGCGAGGTACACTGCCCGAACCTGCAGCCATGAGATCCGGGTCCTATGCTTTCCCTGCATACATTTAGATTAATTGCATTTTAGTTTAGAATTTTGTATTTAATTCAATAATTCACTCTCTGCCCTCTAAACGGTCACCCATGGACCGTTTCCTATCCAACGGTTGTCTCCCAAACGTTTCAATAAGCCCCACGGTTCTCCCTAGACCGTCTTTCTATCTGACGATTCCCCCCAAAATGGACCCTGGAGGGACGTTCTGAATTTCACGGTTTGAGTTCAGCCATTCTATCTCTAGGTGTTCCAGGTCCTGAGTCGATCAATTAGGTCTCTCCTAAGTCCCACGGTCTGATGGGGGCCGTTCTGTTTTCAACGTTTCACATTGTAAGCGGACCAACATGGACCGCCCTATGTTTAGACGGTTCACATGGGACCGTTCTGTGATGTCGGTTTGTATTCCTTGAGCGGCCACCCACGAGATGTGTGTTCTTTGAACGGTTCTATGTGAACCGCGTTGTTTTGTTAGGCAGTCACTGAAGGACCGCGCTATTACCGTCGTCTCCGACGACGGGGAAACCTCTCCCCACCTTCGTTCATGGCCCAAGTGGCCTTACATGGTGTTTGTAAGGGGTCGTGTGCCCCTCTTTTACCCCTAGAACTAACATGCATAAAATGAAAAAGGGGGGGGGGGGGCTTAGTGCACTTACCTCGGGGTCCCGTGGTCTCTTGGCCGATCTCTCCGTCGGTGCGCCTTCCCCGGCGTCAATCACTCCGGGCTCCTCTCCGGCCTCAGGTGGCGGCGGGGGTACTTCTTCCTCGGCCGCTGGCGGTGCCATCGTCTCCTCCGACAGTGGTGCACCGGTGGCCGCCGGCGGCAGTGGTTGGCTCCCTTCTCCGATCATGTTGGGACGTCGGGCCTGGTGCTTATGGCGCATGAATGGGGAGAATGGGAGAGTGGAGGAAGGAGAGATGAACGGATGGAGAGAATAGGGGAGTGGGGGCGTTTCCTTCCCTCCCGCCGTCGGTTACGGTGGAGGAGGGAAGGAGATGAAAGGTTTATTTTTTTAAATGTCGCTGGTATGGCGCGGTCTATCGCCAGACCGCCTAACACCCTGACGGCTCAGATACAACCGTTTTATCACCAACGGTACGTTGCATTGAGTGGCAAGAATCTGGCCGTTCACTATTTTGCACGGTCTACGCATGGGCCGCGTGGCTTCACATTCAGGTTCAAATTGCTCATGATTGAACGGTCTAGGATGAACTGTTCTATGGTCTGAGCGGTCTATTTTTGACCGTTCGTATGCTTGAATGAGGTATTTGACTCCTTCTTGGTGCTGCATTCCATAATTCATTGATAAATTTGATTTGATGATATATATTGCCAATCCTGCTCATGGTTCTTTTTGCAGCATCACTTTCATTTGCCGTTTCACCGGCATAGGTAAGTCAGGTATGGCTTTCTATCCCTTATTGCATTACTATATGGTACTATGCTATATTATCTCGAGAACCGGTTGGTTGCTCGGGTGTTCCAGGATCTGATGTTCCCCTTTAACAAAAATGAAGATGATCCAGGTCCACGTATTTAACCTCCGGATAGGCCGTTAGGTTGGGAAAACTGGGGAAGATGGTTTTATCCTTCACACCGTGGTTGCGTATAGTGTCTTGACTCTGATTTGCCCAATCTAGCAATATTATTTGCAAGTATTTTATGTTTTATCCTTTCTTGGCATTTCTTTTAATGATTTCGTTTATTTTAGCCCAACATGCATCATACGCATCTTTTGAGCATTCATGACCCATGATTTGCCTGCAAAATGTCCCACCAGTGATGGATGACTATGTGTGATTCAGGTCAGAGTAAGAGGAACAATTCCACTCTGAGTTGGAAGGTTCTCGCTGGTCTTTTTGCTTGGTTTGGTTGATTAAGAGGTCCCCGTCTGGAGTTTTAGTCCATTTCATTACTTTCCAGTGCTTATTCCGATCTCCTCATTGGTCTGAGGGATTGTGTCCCCCGTGAGGTTGATCGTGTGTTCCCTTTTATTTAATTAGTTTCTCTAGACTGGTGTCACTTTTGGTCTAACCGTTCCTTGTGAATGATTCGGAGTTTTTCGGAAGATTCCTATCGTTTATTGGCGAGAAAACGGGTGTCATTTTACCTTAACGTCCACTTTTCGGTCTGCTCCACTTCATTTCTGCTTCATCTCCATGTTCCATTTTACTTTCGCTTCACCTCCGCTCACTCCCCTCCAAAGAGGACGTTAAGGAGGGGCATCTGTTGGCACCCATTTTTTACCGACAAGTTGAGTCATTTCTCTTACTGCCATTTATTGGTGCCTCAAGTTGTCCATTAGTCATTGGGCTATTTTCAGGCAGCTTATTGGGCCTATTTTATGGGTACCTCCCTCCCTGACTCGGCCTGCTTCAATTTGGGGCTTAATGGGCCTTCCTTTTGCTTGATTTATCACGTTTTAGTGATTTTCAAATGTCCAGCCTTTGCGCAGTATATCGGTTGACCGTTCAGTTTCTGAGCGGTTGGATCTGAGCCGTTTATCTATTTATGAGATATTAAGGTGATTTTTTTGAATTTCCACCGACAAGCTTTTTGAATGGTTCATACGCAACCGTCTCGGTCCATAAAACGGTGGTAATATGACCGTCTATATCTCAGAGTCCCAGATTCGTTGGTTGTTCAGATAATTATCTAATTATCTAATGAATTTTGATTTATCACCGACAGGAGTTGGACGGTTGGTATATGGCCGTTCTAAGCTCTGAGCGGTCCATCAATAATCGCTCAACTCATGAGAGTCAGACGGTGAGATCATCGGTCGGTTCGATGGATATTTGGATAATATTGCTTATTTATTTAATTTCCACTGACAGATTGGACGGTCTGGTAATGGGCCGCTCAATGGAATGGGCGGTGTATCGCACGATCGTGCAATGGTTCGATTACTGAAAAGCTAAGGGTTTTTCTCTCTCTATCCATGGTTTTATCCTTAACTTGTTCCAACCATTTCTCTGCGGTTTCTCAATGAAATGGGGTGCCGTTTTAACTGGTTGGAAGAGAATTCTATTATCTACGGATTTTATGTTGATATCTCGAGCTGAAATTCATTGAAAACCCTAATTTTGGGGCTGAATTTTAGGCCCTATAAATAGGACCCTAAGGCTAAGCTTTGAAAGGGGGGGGGATATTTTAAGGTCACGGCGAAGCTCTGCCGAATTCTCAAGCGACCTACAGTCAGGGAGGAAGGCTTTCTACGTCCACATAAGCCTTCGGTTCAGGGAGTATTTGTTTTGGGTCATAGTTTAAGTATTCTTCGTCGCGTTCTTCATTGCATGCAATCATCGTCTTTGCTCTCTCTCTCTCCCCACGTTTTTCATCATCACATTTCATTACACACACCCTCCTATTTTTTTTGACGCCCCTAGGGGTTTAAAAACTCCCAGGTATCCCCCACTTCATGTTAGTTAGTTCATTTCTTGCGTTCCTTTATAGTTGCTACACTTCGCAGTATTGATCTTGGGTTTCTTTGCGTGTTTTGCACTTTGTTTCACAGGTCAGCAGCATCCTAACACGTGGCCCACTCTTTCTGGCCGGTCGGGAAGGGTGGAGGTAGAGATCTCATGTTTTGAAAGTTGGTGGTACAGAGCGGCCTTCATCTGTCCGTTCGAGGAACATGGCGGCTTAATATTGACCGTCCAGTTCTGTCCAGCGGTTGATCCTGAACCGTCCTGTCATCTAGCTGCTCTTCATCCCGCGTTCGTCCCAACGCTGTTGGGCGGTCTGTCGAACGGCCGCGCGTCCACTAGGTGGTTTCTTAAGGACCACATATCACTGCAGTGCTGTTTTAGGCGAGTGTCTCCCCTTTCTTTCCAAGGTACGGTGTACTTGCTTACATTCGGCACCTTGGTGGCGATCACACACACTCCACATCCTTCCCCTTGCTATTTACACGTTGTTTAGTTCTTTACATTAACACAATAAAGAAAGGATTGGAAGGATAATCAAAAGGGGAAGGGGGGAAACATGTCAACAAGGGGCAAAAGACTCTTCATAGTTAATTCCAAATTCTTGATTGTAACCCTGAGCCACTAATCTAGCTTTGTTTCTAATTATTCTACCATCTTCACGGAATTTGATCCTAAAAACCCATTTAGTACCTATGACAGATTTTTTCGAGGGTCTAGGAACAAGATGCCACACTTTATTTCTCTCAAATTGGTTTAGTTCATCATGCATGGAGTTTATCAAGTTTTCATCTTGCAATGCATCTTCAATATTTTTCGATTCGGTTTGGGAGACGAGTAAGTTGGTCTAGTTCATCCAAAATTCTAAAATGTGACCTAGTTCTAGGTGGATCATGTAGGCTACCAATGATGTTTTCTAATGGGTGATCTTTAAGCACTCTAATATCAGTAACATTGTTACCTCCATCTGTAGCCGTGACCCTTGCATTGCTAGACTCTCCTTGGTCACCATTTTTGTTTGTCTCCACTTGTGGAAGATCATCTTTTTCTTTGGAGTCTAGGAACTCCCCATCATCATCCTTCCTGTGAGGTTTATCATCATTAGTTTCATCAAATGTGATTTAGGGTGACTCTTCCACTCATAGAGTCTTGAGATTATAGACTCTATAAGCCCTAGATCTATCAGAATATCTAAGAAAAATTCTTCATCACTCTTGGGCCCAAAGTTATCTAACTCTTGTGAACAAAGCATTTAGATCTAAAAACTTTCTTGTGAGAGAGGGATGGCTTTTTACATTTGAGCAACTCATAAGGGGTTTTCTTAGTAAATGGCCTTACCATTGAGCGGTTGATAATATAGCAAGCTATGTTTACCGTCTCTGCCCAATACCTCCTTGGGAGTTACCTTTCAGCAAGCATTGTCCGAGCCATCACTATGAGAGTTTTGTTTCTCCTCTCAACCACCCCATTTTGTTCAGGGGTTCTTGGTGATGAAAACTTGTGATTTATGCCTTCAGCCCTGCACAAACTATCAAAATCAACATTGTCGAATTCACCACCATGATCTGAAAGTATGTTGGATATTTTAAACTCACCATCTTGCTTCACCTTCATGTAGAGAGCCCGAAACCCATCAAAAGCATCATTTTTATGTGCAAGAAAGAACACCCATGTGAACAGAGAGAAATCATCTATTAAGACATAGCCATATCTTTTACCACTTAAGCTAGCAGTTCTTATTGGACCAAACAAGTCCATATGAATTAGTTCAAGTGGTTTAGATGCTAAGCTTTCAGTTCT
This sequence comes from Amorphophallus konjac, assembly GCA_022559845.1. Classification (NCBI taxonomy): domain Eukaryota; kingdom Viridiplantae; phylum Streptophyta; class Magnoliopsida; order Alismatales; family Araceae; genus Amorphophallus; species Amorphophallus konjac. The sequence continues at coordinate 191,928,789 of CM040123.1, read as the reverse complement.
ACTCTTGAATGATTTCTTAGTTTGTTTACCTTGGGTGTATGCATCACAAATTTTATTATTTTGTTTAAATTTAAGTTCAGACAATCCTTTTACAATTGAATGCTTCAAAAGTTTATGAAAGATATTATAGCTAGCATGACCTAGTCTACGATGCCATAAACATGGAAGATCTGATTTAGGTGCAGCAAGACAAAGATTTAAGTGAGCTAGATCATCTAAGTCAATCATGTACACATTGTTGACTCTTTTACCAGAAAATTTTGTTTCTTTTGAATTTGGTTCCAAGATTCTACATTCATTCTAGTCAAACACAACACTGTGACCTCTATCATATAATTGACTTATGCTCAACAAGTTGTATTCTAGACCTTCAACAAGCAAAACATTCTTAATAGAATTGGAGGGGCTTACCAACTTTACCTAAACCAATGATTTTTCCTTTATTGTTTTCTCCGAATGTGACATGACCTGCTTCCTTTTCCACTAAGAGATAGAATTTGGTTTTGTCCCCAGTCATGTGTCTTGAACAGCCACTATCGAGATATCATTGATTATGCACGGCTACAAGACACTCCAGCACAAGGAATTAAGTAACAATGTTTGGAACTCAAGGACAATTGGGTCCCAATAACCCTTTCATTACAGCAAAGCATGATAGCATGGATTTGAGAATCCAGATTTTCTTTACATTCTTGATTTCCTTGCTTGGTGGAGAGTTTTGATTCATATTCACTTTCTTCACATTGCCTTTCTATTTAGAGAACTTTTGAGCCTTTGAAGTTCGGTGGAAGTTAGAAAAGGATTGTTTCTTGGTCCATTGAGTCCAATGATTGGGTTTAGATTGGTGGAGGTTGTTATAGTTCTTAGGTTATTGAGGTTGGCTTGGTCTATAGAAGTATGACTCATAATTGCCCCAAGAGTAGGATGGTGTCGACCTGTAGGGATGTGTGTGTCGACCTCTCCCCTTTTCTACCCATTCATAACAGCTTCTGGTTGATGGAAGTGTCGACCTCCTGTAACTTACGTGTCGACCTCTCCTCTGTTCTACCCATCTATAACGGTCTCTGTTTGGTGGAAGTGTTGACCTCCTGTGACCTAAGTGTCGACTTGATGGGGTATTTCTAGCAGCCTGACGGGGAGATGACCAGGAAGGTGTCAACCTTTGCTGAGGGTAGTGTCGACCTGCGCTGTTCTTTGGACCATATCTACCCTGAGTTTGTGCAGACCTGGGCTGTGACTTGGGTTGGCTTGTCTGGGATTTCTGATCTACTCTCTTGGGGATTCTCGAGTTTTTCTTCGAGGGCACTTCCATTTTTTCTTTCCCTTTGTTGTTTACTATTTCTTGGCTTTGGCTGGGTTTTGTATTTGAAGTTGATGCATCTGACGAGGAAATAAAAGTTATGGTTTTCATCCCAATTTGCCTTTTCTTTGTGGGATTATATCCCAGCCCTTCCTTATTGAAGTTCATTTTGGTTCCCAGCAAAGCATTAAGATTTTCACTTCCGTCCACAAATTTTTCTAGAGATTTTTGTTTATCTTCCGAATCTTTTTGGAGTTTTTCAACATTCTCAAGGAGTTGAGTGTTCACTTATTTGATAGCATCATATTTTTCATTACACAGCTTACTGTCATTAACATAGCTTTGCATTTTTTATTTTAGTTCATCAACTTCAATCCTTAAACTCTCATTCTCAGCTTCCAAATCTTTCATTTCATTCCTTCCATCTTCTAAATTTTCAATCACTTTCCTTAGATCTTGAATTTTGGATTCTAGGGAAGCATTTTTTTTTCATTCAAGCTATGATCATGCACATAAGTGTCAATTTTCCTTTTTAAGGCCTTATTTTCTTTGTTGTACATTTCATATTTGTCCATGAGCTCAAAGTAGGCCTCTTCCCAATCATTAGTTGAGAAATGTTCAAAAGGAGAATTTACCTCACTTTCTTCATCTCCTTTGGCCATGAGACACAAATCTTCTATTTCAACCTCTATGAAGCAGGTTTCTTCCTCTTCTTCTTCTCATCGCTCCACGTAGACACCATTGCCTTGTTTTTGTTTCCTTTCGATTTCATGGGAGCCTTCTTCACTCCTTCAGGGCACTCTGATTTGATGTGCCCTAGCTTCCTGCATGAATAACAAACAAGTCTATCAATTTTCTTCAAATTTTCAGGTTTTGTCCTGAAACCTTTATTTACCTATGGCTTCCTATTCCTGAAGCCTTTAACTTCCTTTCTTAGGAATCTTCTAAACTTTCGAGTGAGCATAGCCACCCCATCTTCATCTTGGTTGCTACTTGATGACTCACCTTCATCGAAGGTATTTTGGTTACTGGGTCCAACTTTTAGAGCTAGAGACTTTTTCTTACTTACCTCTACTTCTTTGTTATTCAGGTTCATCTTATATGTCATAAGAGACCCTATGAGTTCTTCCACCTTAGTGGTTGATAGGTCCTTGGATTCTTCAACCACTGTTACTTTAGTGTGCCAGGCAGGACTCAATGATCTAAGTATCTTCCTCACTATTTCCAGCGCTAGAGAAGTCTTTCCTAATTCAGTCAAACTGTTAGTAAGCAGGGTCAACCTAGCATACATATCAGATATTGATTCATCTGGCCTCATTCTGAATTTTTCATATTCATAAAATAACATATTGGCCTTGGTCTCACATACCTAATATGTGCCTTCGTAAATTACCTCTAGACGATCCCACATCTCCTTCGCCGTGGCACAGGTTGATTCCCTCGAGAACTCCATAGGGTAGAGAGAACACTGCACTATATGCTTGGCACCCCAGTTGAGTGTTGATCTTATGATTTGTTCACGAGTCCAAGTTTCCTCATCATCGGGCAGCTCATAAGGACACTTGCTTACTACACACCAAATCTCATGATCTTGGGCGCGTATAAAGACCTGCATGTGGTTTTTCAAATATGGATAGTTATACCCAGTAAAGAAGGGTGGTCTATTTATAGAATGTCGTTCGGGCATTTGACCCGTAGCCGCCAGTCCACCATTTCTCTCAAGGTCGTTGGACCACATTCTGAAAGACTAGCTCTGATACCACGTGATAAATGGGATTGGCAGATCGAGAGGGGAGGGGTGAATAGATCAGCCCCTTTCTTTCTCTAACAAGCTAGAGATAAAAAACTCTGCAGCTATAAAAGAAGATAATGTACTCTTATTTTGCTAAATGCAAGTAGAAAGATGAAACAACGTGCCTAAACAAGTATCTAGCGTAATAACAAGCAATCACACAAGCCAATGAGACTGATATTTTTAAGGTGGTTCGGTCTCTATCCAGAGACCTACGTCCACCCCTCACTTAACTAAGTGAGGCTTCAATAGTGCCCAAGCACCAACCGCTGATTCACAGCTTCACAAGAGAGAAAACACTCTCCAAACCGCTGACAAATAGCTTGCGGGCACACACGGCCCGAACCCACAGAACTGAGCTTCACTCAATCTGTCTTCCTACTCACAGGTAGGGAGCAATACAAAAAGTCTGAGTCTAAAAGAGAAACAAAGGAATTGAAAGGAAAAGGGTGACAAGCAGACAGAATGTATCAATGAAGGCGGATAAGAAATGTCATGTCTGTAGACGGGATGACGCTCTAGGCGGCTTCCAGTTTTCTGGTCTCTTCAGCACAAGCTCGAAAGGATGCAGGAGGAGTCTTCCAGCAGCGACTTAGAAGTCTTGAGACGGGACCTTCTCTGCTGGCTGGGCTTCAGGAGCTGATGAGAACACCACCACAATGCTGCCTCGCTGGGAAGTAGGACAACCAGATTCGTAGCTGAGGATCTCCTTCCCTTCTCTATCTCCAGCAACCTGTTCTTCTTCTTCCAGAAGATGAGGCTTCGAAAGACTTCTCCCTCAAGCTATCCACCATAGACTGTTGCCTCCAGACGTCGCTCTCCCTTGTTCTCTTTCTTCTACGTACCCTTCTCTTGTCTTATCTCCCATGCACACACTGAGCATGAGCAAAAGAGAACAATATCTGCAATGGGGACCACTTTTGGATGATGCCTCTGCCACCAAATGATTCCTTTTGAAAAGCAACCTTCCAGAAGGACCTTCCTCATTCGAACCGGATCTCAATCATTGCTTGCGGATCCTGGAAATGGGTAAATATCAAAAATATATCCAAACCGCCCGTTCTTCATGGTGTCGACACGCTTCAAGTGAAGTGTCGACACTTCTCGCTGGAATCCTAGAGGAACGGTTAAGTGCTTCTCTATAGTGTCGACATTGTCTTGCCTATAGGTCAACACTTGTATCATCATCGCGGACAGATGTTGCCTTTTGATAGGCAGTGTTGGCACTTGGCTCTCTTTGTGTCGAGGCATGATCTCCAGACAGAAACGGTCTTCTGTCACAATTGAACTGTGGTGTCGACACGGTCAATTAGTAGCGTCTACACTCTGAGAATTCCAGATCTTAAACAGAACCATGAAATTTCTACGTTTGTTCTGTAGTGTCGACACTCTTAGCTGGTGAGGTCGACACTTTGAGCGTTTCATTCCAAAACTTGTCTGCCTTCAACTACAGTGTCGACACTCTTTTAAAGCACCGTCGACCTGTCTTAAGAACACTTTCACAATTGAATTAGATAAACAATAAGGACTTAAACTAAGACCTTCAATAATGATTCATGGTTTGTTATCATCAAAACCTGGGGACACAACATTGTAGAGGCCGATATTCTACTTCATTTGCTTGGCCATAGCACAAGTTCGGCACTGAGACACAATGCGAGCAACATCTCTCTTTAGGCTAGGCCAAAAGAATCGGTGCTCTACCGCCTCTATGGTCTTGTTCCGGCCAAAGTGGCCAGCAAGACCTCCCGCGTGCAACTCCTACGTAAGAAAATCATGAACAGAGGTATGTGGGATGCACAATCTGTCACCCCAGAATAGGTGACCCTCCTGAAGCACGAACTCACATAATCACGAGATGGACATGCCTAGAGGGTTGCATAGATTTGACCAAAGTTCGGGTAATCGACATAACCTTCCCGAAGCCTCTCCAAGCCTACTACCTCAACACTCATGGTGGACACCATCATCATCCGCTGACTCGGCACGTCGGCTACCTTGTTCTCCGCCCCTGCTTTGTTCCTAAGCACAAAAGTATACTCTTGGAGATATTCCACCCCATCGACTATGGCGTGCATTCAGCTTCTTCTGGGTGTGAAGGAATCTCAAAGCAACATGGTTAGAGAAGATGATAAACTCCTGGTGCAAAAGATAGTTCCTCCAATACCTCAATGCATGGACGACTGCGTAAAATTCTTTATCATATGTAGAATAGCACAGTTTGGCATCATTCAGTTTCTCGCTAAAGAATGCGATGGGGTGGGACTCCTGGCTCAACACTCCTCCTATGCCCACTCCAGAAGCGTCACAGGTGACCTCAAACACCTTAGAAAAGTCAGGTAACGCAATAACATGTGCTTGGGTCATACACTTCTTGATGTCCTGAAAGGCAGTCGCCACGGCCTTAGTCCATCACTACAAGAAAAATGGGAAATATCGACGTAATTTTCTGACAGTAATATTTCTGTTGGAAAGACGTCAGAACTGTTATAACTTTCCGACGAAAAATATTATGTCGCAATTCCGTCGGTAAATACCCACTGATTTCTGACCTATTCTTTTGGGCAGAAATCTGTCTCTAAAAAGAGACAACTTTCAGACAATTTAAACTTCGTCAGAATTACGTCAATAATTATCACTGATTTTTGACAATAAACTTTCTGTCATTAATATTTACACATTTTTATGTAATAATTAACATAAATGAACATAAATATGTGTGTAAATTATGACGTATTTCTAACTGAATGATATTCCGTTGAAAACACCTGGAATATCTTATGTTTAACCGTAATACGTATATCATATATCATATGTTTAACCGTATACGGATATTAGAATATTCATTTCATAAAATATCTGTTCGTAATATCATATATCATATAATATATATATATATATAAATACTATATTATAATAATATATAATATATAATATAAAATTAAAAAAATATGATAATTAAGATGGAAGATTGTTACACTTCCCGAAACTATAATAACCCCCCCCCATTTTAACTATTTGACTTCTAAAATTAAAACTAGCCATATTGAGACCCTCCGTCTTTAAAAACCTCAACTCATGAGTAGTTGGCAGAAGTTGGGAGAGACCCTTCGTCTTCCACCTACTTTAGTAAACAAATGGCAGCAGGACTGCAGGAGGGAGAGACGTATGCCAGCACTACCAGGAGCCACCCTTTTTTCTGTTTGTTAATGGCCTCTCTCTCTCTCTCTATGTGTGTCTCTTTCTTTGTCTCTCTCTTTCATTTGACACCACTACAAGCTATTTTTTACCCTTATCTGCCCATTTGTCACAACTACAAGCTATTTTTCACCTTTAGACACCCATTTGTTACCCTTAGAAGCTATTTGTCACCCTTATGACCTATTTGTTACCCTTAGAATCCATTTGTCACCCTTAGGACATATTTGTCACCCTTACGACCTATTTGTTACCCTCAGAAGCCATTTGCTTTTTCCCCCTCCCTTGCTTTACTTTTCCCCCCTCGCCGCAGACCATCACCACCTTGTCCCCGTGTGCCCACGGGTGCCCTGCGCACCCTCCCTCTCCTCCACGAACCTACACCGCCGTGAGTGCTGGCTAGCCCACCTTCGCGCTCCCCCTTGCAGCCACGCCGACAGAGCACCGCTGCCCCTCCGGTGTCGTGCTGTGGCAGCTAGCCGCTGTTCCAGCCAGACCCGCCCACCGGCTGCCGTCCTGCACCGCTACAGCCACCGTCCCCGGCCGCCCATTGCCATTCCACCACCGCTGCCCGCGCAGGGTCTCTACTGTGAGCCAGCTCCCCCACCGCCCCTTGCTTCTGCTGGTGGTTCCTCCTCCCTCAGTCAGAGGTAAGTATCTTGTAATAGCTCCACAACAATTAGGTAATTAGGTAATTTTAATCGATGTTGGGTACTCCACAGTAATTAGGTAATTTTAATGTATTTATATAGCAAGCTTAATGATGAATCCCAATGCCATAGTCTGGATGGTATCAAAAACAATGGGAAAAAGAGATGGCAGTTGAGCCTTGCAATAACTCCACTTTCTTGCTCTAGGATATATTATGTAGCTATTTTCTTAAACTACTTCACTCTATCTTCCCCACTTGATGATGGAACTTCTCTTAAATTGTCCTTTTCATATTTTGTATGGTATTCCCAAATCTGCTCTCTTTCAACCAGTTCTATTACTTTGAGGAAGAATATCGTGCACGTAAAAATGATCTCAGTTCAATCTATAAGATCACATCCAAGGTGTGACTATCATGGTTTAATCCCTTATCTCATGATTCATAATTTCATCTCTCAGTTCACATGTTGGATATATTTATTTTTATTTTGTTTAATATATTTTTTTAGGGGATATGGATGTATATGTGACCAAACAGGATGTACAAAAGTGAAAAATGGTCAAATTTTAGGGGAGATGCTGTCTAAATTTTTTAGAATACTCGTTGCATTCAAATCAAAATTTTAAAATAAGCTCTTTTCTGAAGTGTTGAGTAGTGGATGGTGGATCTAGAGGGGAGGGGTGAATAGATCTGCCCCTCTTTTCGTAGAACACCCCTCTTTAAAGCTAGATAACAAAAATCGCAGCGGAATATAACTAGCTTAACGAAGGACACAATGATTCGCTTAGCCGAATGAACAAGTAAAATAAGGATTGAATCTAAGCATGCATCTAGCACAAAGCAATCACACAAGCAAATCACAACACACAAGATTTTAAGGTTGTTCGGACTGAATCCCCAGTCCTACGTCCACCCTTCACCAAACCCGGTGAGCCTTCACTAGTGTACACACCAAACCCGCAGATCAGAAAACTTTCGATTGCCTTCCTACTAACCACCGGTAGGGACGACAACACCGCAGATTGGAGCACCTTCCAACTGCCTTCCTACTAACCGCGGTAGGGACGATTCACAGTTTCAATAGCTTGAACAAATTGAAAAGAGAACAAGATGAAAATGCTCAAACAAGATATGGAGATATGCTGAAAATCGAAAAGATCTTGTTTGAAATGAAGGAGGTGAATCTGATGCTTCAGCAAGGGCTCCCTCTTTTTCTTGTTGTCTTCACACGATGTAGATCACCAACAGAGGCTTCTTCTTCTTTGCAAAGCTCTCCTCTTGATTCAGCAACAATAGCTTCTTCTTCCTTATGAAATGAGATTCCTTGGATCACCTTGATAGCCTTGCTTGCTTCTACACTACCTTGGAAGTTGCTAGCTTTGATATGAGCTTGAAACACCTTGGAATGGATGAAGAACTTCTACACGATGCACTGTTCACGCCTACAGTACCCTGTTCTTCTTCCCTTGGACAACCTCCTCTAGCCTCTCTTGATCACCCTTTTTTCTTTAGGGTTTCTAACCCTCTTTGTGTTGTTTTTATATCTCTTTGAATGGTCCATAGACAATCCCCAGACCAGATCCACAAATCATGGGGGATTGGGTGACTTTAGGATTAAACAAATCCAAGAAAAGGGGCTGCCCATGTTGAGAAACACGAAGTCAACAATAGCTGCTTCTGTTTGGCAGACAGGTCGACACTTCGAGATGAAGTGTCGACACTTCTCAGCTTCACAGCATTTACAATGCTTCTGTTTGGTAGACAGGTCGACACTTCGAGATGAAGTGTCGACACTGCTCAGCTTCACCGTGTTTACAATGCATTCTGTTTGGCAGACAGGTCGACACTTCAAGATGAAGTGTCGACACTTCTGGGTGCCAGGGTGTCTGAAGTGTCAGCTCTTCTATGCGAAGTGTCAACACTTCTGTGCGAAGTGTCAGCACTTCTGTGAGAAGTGTCAGCACTTCTGTGAGAAGTGTCAACATTGCCTTATTTTCTGTGCACTTGCATCTTGAGCGACTTTTGCCTTGTTTCGTACACTTACATCTTGAGTGACTTTTGCCTTATTTTCCGTGCACTTACATCTTGAGTGACTTTTGCCTTTTCTTCCGTGCACTTACATCTTGAGTGACTTTCAACCATGGATGGCTTGCTCCTTTGGATTTATCTGTCAAGAGAATGCATCAACCATCTAAGAATGAGACTCATAAGCAAACTCATAGTGTCATGGAGTTAAATGACTCATAGTGTTAGGCATTATCAAAACTACAAATTGTCAAATGACCGTAGGGGCACAACATTCTCCCCCTTTTTGATGATGGCAACACTGTGAGTCATTATATGGCAACATAGCATAAAAACATGGCAATTTCATGAGGCATGCAGCTACTCAAGCTATAGTGTGATGATGCATGAATGCATATCGGATGATGCATGAATGCATAAGGTAGAGGTAGGCAATTTCATGACACATGCAGCTGCTCAAGCTTAGGACTCACAAAGGTGTTCTCCCCCTTTGACATCAACAAAAAAGGGTTTTAAACCAATTCTAGAGATGGAGAGGATTGAAAGAGCACAGTCTGATGTATCTCATAGTTCAGAAAATGACAGAAGTGCAGAGCTGTCTGTTGACACCCGTTTTTTGCCGATAAGTTGAGTCATTTCTCTTACTCCCATCTATTGATGCCTCGAGTTGTCCATCACTCACTGGGCTATTTTCTGGCACGTTCTGGGCCAATTTTATGGGTAACCTCCCTTTCTGGCTAGATCCGAGTTGATTCAGGGCTTAATGGGCCTTGGTTTTGGTTGATTGAGTTTTTCTATGAATTTCAAGTGCACATACAAATGTGCGGTCAACCTCCAGCCATCCAACCATTTGTGCGGTTGATAGTGGGCCATCCAAACATTTAGTGGGTATATGTGTTAATTCTCTGAATTATCACCGACAAGCATATATATGGTCTAGCCTTAGCCGCATAAGTCCATTGTGCGGTATTTTCTGAGCCGTTTATCTCTCAAGAGTCCTACTGTCGATTGACTGTTCAAATAATTACCTATTTATCTTCTTATTTGTTATTTATCACTGACAGGCTTGGATGGTTTCCCAAGAGCCGTTCAACTATGAAAGAGTCCAGCGGCGAATTTATCGGTCAGTTCAGTGGAGAAATAAATTATCTCAGGATTTATTTGAATTTCCACCGACAGGGATGGACGGCCCATGCCTGGCCGCTCATCATTTGTGCTGTCTATCGTGAGACCGTTTATCCTCTCGGACCAGAAAGTGGTTAAGGCTTTTTCTTATCATTTGTGGTTTTTCTCCCAATCTTTCTCCGATGATTTCTCCACGAATCCTTAACCATTTTGAGCGCCGTTTCATCGGGTTGAAAGATAATTGAATTATCTTCATCTTTTATTTGACAATCTCAACCTGAAAATGGCTAGAAACCCTAATTTCAGGCTAGGACTTTAGGTGCTCTATAAATAGACCCTGGGGGCCGGGCATGAAATGGGGGAGATTCTGGGTCGACGGCGAAGCCCTGCTGAAATTTTGAGCGACCTAGCACCAAGGAGGGAGGCCTTCTACATCCACACAGGCCTCCGGTTCAAGGAGTAGTCCTAGTTTTGAGTCTTTTACATTTGATAGTCCCATTTCCTCTCATTGCATGCTTATTTTTTACACGTCCATTCTCCCACGTTTTCTTTGTTTGCACTGCCATGCACACACCCTCCTACATTTTCTGACGCCCCCAGGGGTTTAAAACTCCCCAGGTATTCCCCATTCCATTTAGTTATGTTAATTTCCTTCCGTTCGAGCGTATACTACACTTTCTACTTCAAATTATGGTTTTTCTTCGTGTTCCACACTCTGTTTCGCAGGTCAGCAACACACTAACGCGAGGCCCATCCTTTCTTGCCGGCCGGAAAGGGTGGAGGTTGGACTCTTGCAACTTCTGGCGTGGTGGTCTTGCGCGGCTTCTTCCAGGCCGTTCAGGGAGACGTATAGCCGGTCCTCAACCGTTCTTCATCCTCCTGCGGTCACCATCAAGCCGTTCAACCCTCCATCCATCTTCGTCCCACGTTCCACCTTGGCACTGACGAGCGGTCTATATTGAGACCGCGCGTAACTACAGGCGGCCAATAAGGAGCCGTTCAATGCGTCAATGCTGGTTTTAAGGCGAGTACCTCCCTCTTTCCAAGGTGCGGTGTGCGTTCATCGCATGTCCGGCATCTTGGTGGCGATCACGATCACAGGTTCACCCTTCTATTCTATCCTACCTTCATTTTGATTTATTCCCCATATCTGCATAGTAGAGGAATATTTTAACACTGGTAGGAAAGGAGGAGTCATACTTTTCACATCTACACCCCTTTTTTGGCGATCACGGTGGGACTCCGAGTGCCCATCGTGTTAGTGATTTGCTGACCCTTTCTTTTGCTGTGTTAGTCCTTTTCTTGAAGTGGTTGCAGGTTAGTCCCGTTCTCTGTCCTCTGGAACTTGAACGGCTCTCCCAGGGCCATCCAACGTTTGTGCGACTGAAGATTCACCGTCCTTCTCTGTGAACAGTGCCACTTCTCCTCCCAGCCTGCGGTCACGAGCGGTCTCCTACCGCCCGTTCATCATCCCTACGGCCCATGTTTGGCCGTCCACCGTGCTGGCATAGGTACGTCTCTGTCTTCATACTGTTGATTTGGTTGCTTTTGCATGGTTGCTGCAGGTCCGTTCCAGTGCTTAAGCGGTTGTCAATAGACCGCTCCTCCTGGTACGATTCCCATTTCTGTCTTCTTTCATTCCAGCATTTCTTGATTATTCTGTTACTTTGTCGTTACTCCGTGGTGTGAACGGTTCAACCAGGACCGTATATCTCTCTGAGCGGTCTCCCAGAGGCCGTCCTTGTCGTGCTACAGTGCACCTGTGATTCACTTTGATTGCCATGTTATATGATTGTCAAGATATTTGGTGCTGATTATTGATCTCCCCTTGCTCTTATACCATTATTGCAGGCTTGGTTTCATTGCTTACATATTTGATTGATCATTGATTGCTAGTTGCTAGGCTAGACTTTGCATGCACTCCGGTGCACATAGGGGCATACATTCTTTTCATAGTAGTTGCATTCCTACCGAGGTAGGGTTTCCTCTCGTCTCCATACTCCTTGGAGCCGACTAGGGGACCTTGCTGAGGACCTCTGTAAGCCCCCGTGAACCGTGGATTCCCACACGGACGCCAGGCAGGTTGTACCGTATCCACCCCCAGTTTAGGGTTTGCATCTGTGAGAGAGAGAGAGTTCCGTAGAGTCACCCAGTTCCTCATTTCTTACCCTGGTTAGGTACCTTGTGGGGGAGTGAATTCAAATCTTAATTAATTCACCAAGGTCCAAGAAAGCGAGAACTTATAAAACTTTGTGTACATCATTTGAAGCTTGGTTGCATTAATTGATTGATTCTCTTCTCATCTCTCTCCTCTGTTGTTTGCATTTTGTTTGCATTGTTGGTTTTACTTTGGTTAGGGTTGTCTGTTTTCTTCTCTAGGTGTATTAGTGTATGTGGAGTTGTCTCACGCCCTCATTATTGTCTCTTAAGGGTGGTTCACCTTCCCACTCTTATCTCAATCCCTTGTTCGATTCACCACCAATCATGTCATCTTACAACTTCTCCCATCCCCCTGAGGATTCTCTCCCTTAGGGACTTCTGGAGGACCCACCTAGGGTCGCTCACGTGCAAGGGAGAGAGGGGACTGTCCTCCCTCTCCCAACCATTGTTGCTGAGGGTGCTCAACCCTCCCTCTCAGATCCATCCACTCGCGGCTCGACCAGTTAGGTGCTCCAGATGATGGTCCAGCTGGATCTTACTCAACTCCACCTGTTGAAGTAGGCCTTGCAAGGGGAAGATGCCCTACCCGCAGTTCTTTCTTCTGGCACGACTGCCGCCGTCACTTCCACGCCCCCGATTATTGGGTTAAGGGATACCTCTGCAGCCCCCATCGATCTTACTCCCATTCGTCCTTAGGCTCTTCGATTCTCCACCATGGAAGCGGGCCAAGCTTCTACCTCGGCCCATCAGCCGCTTGATAAGGGGAAAACCCATGTCCCCTCCAGCTCTTATGTTGATCCTTACACCACCGTCTCTTCAATGTCGTAGGCGCTCGTGGCCCAGGCCGATTTTGTCCGTTTGCAACCAGGGGCCGCCCAGTTGGCTCACTCGGATATGGGCCCTTCCTTGGCCCATCATCCATCTTATGGGCTCCCCTCTCAGTCATTATACCCTTCGGCTCCGTATTCCGGTTCCATCCTTCCTACTGCATCCCCTCCTTCCCGGGAGCGGGAACTCCTTGACAAGTGGGCTGCTATGCAGCAACAAATCGACCTCCTCCACAAGCGGGTTGGCCCGCAGTCCTTGGCCGATGTCCCTACTCCTAACTTCAGGGACATTCGTTTCCCACCCCAATCCGAGCTCCCCTTGTACCGAAAATATGATGGGAACGGCAACCCGTTTATTCATGTCAGGGAGTTTCTTTATGAGTCGGCGCAGTTTCAACACGATGACCGCCTGATGGCTTACTTGTTCCGCCGATCCTTGGATGGTGTCACCCTAGAGTGGTTCTACATCTTGCCTCTAGAGGAGGCAGAAAGTTTCAAGACAGTCAAGGAGAAGTTCATTCAGAGATTCCAGGATCGAGTCGATCCCGAATATTCTTTCACCGACCTAGTAGCAGGAAAGATGAAGCCGGATGAAGACTTTGCTATATATGCAGACAGATGGAGGCAGATGGCCTCGCATGTGCCCGGGCAGATCCCGGTGGAAGAAAAAGTAAAGTTGCTGATTTCTAATGCTACTCTGACGTTCCGGAATATTTTGGCAATGAACGACATTTCGAACATGCACCAGTTGTACAGTCAGGCCCGGTTTATCCAGACCCAATTTAAAGACTCCCCCATCCATTCATTGTTTGAAGCCCAGAAATCCAAGACTACCCGAAAATCCCAGGGCCCAGTTACTGAGGGAGTCCAAGTCAACAAGCAGGTCCAGGCTGTTCAATTCCCTAACCAGCCTGCTTCCCCTTGTTTCCAGCAACCCCCACGCAACCCCCAGTTCGCCACTCAGCAAGCTCCCAGACCTGCCTTCCAAGCTCCTCAGCACCCCCAACAACAACCACCACCACCTCAACAGCCTCAACCGCCACCCCAGTACCACAATGTTCCTCCTCCCGCTGGTTATGGGCCTGCTCGGCCGGGACCCAAGAGGGCTAATTATCCACCACTGCCAGAAACCCTCCCCGACATATTTTCAGCTCTAATGTACACTGGTGACATCCTATTGCCTCCAAAACGTCAGAATTGGACTCCGGTAGCCGATCGATCCATGTATTGTTTATACCATCGGCAGCCCGGGCACACTATAGAAAGATGCTTTCAATTTAGAGATTTGGTGTATGATCTGCATGAGGGCTAGAGGATCGATTGGTCCCAAATGTATAAGATAATTGAAGATATAAAGGAGAGATGAAGACAAGCAAGGCCGCAGCAGGCGGCACCCAAGCAACAACAATTCCAACAACCCCTCCAACAACAACCCCTACAGCAGTAGCAGCAAGACCTCGGGATTCACCAGAATCCCATGCCAGTACATCCACCCGCTCCTCAGCAGCAACCACAACAACAGCCGCCGGCACAGGCTCAAGTTAATGCAGTCCACCGCCCAGCCCCCAACGCTGGGTGGTCCTTTGATGATGAGACCCCCGCCCATCTCTTGGCCTTCCACCATACTAGCCCCCCACCTTCTGTTCCCTCCATCCTCCAACCCACCACCTTCACTACCGCTCACCCACTGTCCCTTCCCGACCACCCATTACGCCCACCACATTCCCCACCATGCCGCCAGACATTCCGCCATCACCCTCCATACCCTCCATCATCACCCCTCCACTTAACCCTTCACCTATTACCCCTCTACCAGGGCCCATCAGGCCAGCCTCCGTCATCTTCACTCCTATTTCTACCCTCTCCACCTACCCCACTGGGCCAAGCGGGGGTCCATCTACAGTTGTGCCGGCACGACATTGCGCCCTTCAGAGCGGGCGTCCTTTCCATAGAGTTTATCCTTCCTCTAGTGCATCTACACCTAATCCCCAGGTTCCTTTCCCTATAGCTGAAACATAAGAAATAGACCCTGTGCCAGGCACAAAGTATGATCTACTGCAGCACTTGGACCGGATGTCGGCTAAGATATCAGTTTTGGAGTTGATCAAGAGATCCACGTTACATCAGGACGCCCTCAGGGCTTTTCTTCAGAAGGTTATGGTTAGCGAGGATGTGGCGGTAGACAGTTTGCCATTGGTGTTGGCGACCATTATGAGGGGGCCTTCCATTTCATTTTCTGAGTCAGAATTGGCACCCCCAGAGGCACGGCAGATGCCACTTTGCATCACCATTTCTTTAAACAAGGTGGCCATTGAGTCTGCCCTAGTGGACACGGGAGCATCTATAAATGTGTGTCCGCTGAGTACATTGTGTGCCTGTAACATTTCAGAGGACATGCTTAAGCCAACACCGACCACAATTGCAGCCTACGACAACTCCAGATGAGCATGCCACGGGGTCGTGACTGTGCAGGCCGAGCTAAGGCCTTTGGTAATGAATGTGGAGTTCTACGTATTGGACATAGACCCGATGTTCAAATCAATTCTGGGTCGTCCATGGATTGATGTGCCTTCAACCGCCCACCAATGCCTGAAGTTTCCATTCCAAGGCAGGGTAGTTAAGGTAAAAAGTATCTCCACAGTCTAGTCAGTCGATGCAATTACGGACAAGATCCTCCTCACTCTGTGGCCGAGTAACAGGCCAGTTCTTTGAGTGATGGACTTAAATTATTCATGGGCATATGCGTCACGCAAGCCCGCCACTGCACCAGTCAAGGTAAAAATTAAGTCCAAGATTAGGGATTCGAAAGGATGGCATATGATTCTGAAGTTGGGTTATCAACCGGGCTTGGGTCTCGGCGCATAATTATAGGGGCAGACTAAGCCCGTCCCTAAAGGCAGAAAGATGGGCCGCAGAGGCCTTGGTTATTGAGAGTCAGCATTGTCCATTCTGGGAGACTCCGGGCCGCTGACGTGGGACTACCGTCAACATTTTGTAAAAGGCCCGCTGCAGCCCGACACTTTGAAAAAGCCACCGCCATGTGCTGACGTTAAGGTTGATGCCGCCTGTGATGTTTCTGACTGGTGAGGACACGCGCCGCAGCTCACGATGGAGTACACGGACCACGCCGGCATCCCTTTGGCTCGGTGATCACTTGGCGGACTAGCGGAGTTATCTTCATGCTTTAGGCCATGGTGGGCCTTGGATTAGTCCCTGCGTGGACACTTTTTATTATTTGTGGACCTTTGTAGGCCAATTGGAGCCAATTAGGCTTTAGTTGGGTCATTTTTATGCTTATTAGGAAGGAGATAGGGCTATTGGGCCACTTTCTTGGTTCAAGCCTTGGCCCATTTGGCATGGCTGGCCAACCAAGGCTTGGCCCACCTGGGGAATTGCGCCCCCCCTCCCTAGGGTTAGGGTTTTGGGCCCCCCCCCTTTTCCCTCCTCTTGGAAGGTGGCAGCCGCCCCTCTCCTAGATTATAGGAAGAGGGGTGCGCCCCCCCCTTTTCCCTTCCCCATCCGACCACCCCCTCCCTCCTTTGGCCGCCCCCCATCCCCAATCTCCTCCTAGAATCTAGGAGTGGTGCGCACCCCCCCCCCCTTTTCCCCAAGCACCTTGCGCACCCCCCCCCCCTTTCCCTCTTGGCTAGGGTTTCAACCCTAGCATTCCCCCTCCCCATATAAAAGGTTTGTATTTTTCTTTGGAGGATTATTATGAATGAAAGAAAATTGCTGATTCTCCTTGAAGGTGGCTGCGCCCCCCTCCTTGTTCATCTTTGCTCCTACGACGGGAGCAAGCCCGGGGTGTGACTCCCCATCCCTCGGTGCGACGCCGAGGTTCCCCCTCTCCTCTATCTCTTTTCAGGTTCACGTTTGGTGCGCCCCGACATTGTCTCCGAGAGAAGCGACATCCTCTCCTTGCTTCTGGCGACTTTGGGCGACCAGCCCATTTTTGGGTGATTCTTCTACGAGTCGCCAATGCAGGCGAGGCAGTCTCGCCTCGTTTGGAGATCGACAACGCCCGGGGTGGTTTTCTTCGTGAGATCGCACAGGACCCCCTCTCCCTGCGAACCAGATCCTGCCCGCCCTCTTACGAAAATTCCACAGGGCGGAAAACTTGGAGTTTGGACGCGGGATCTTCAGGGATCATACCCCTCTTCGTCCCCTTTCCAACGCCGCCGACCTCGCCTCATTCCGACATCCGAGCTGTTCGTGGTATCCGTTTTCGTGAGGTCACGCGGGTCTGCCCCACCCACCCGGCGCCAGCACCAACCGCGAGTTTCAGAGGCCACTGCGCGCAACCCCGACCACATCTGATCGAGCCCTTTGGTCGGGACCTGCTGCTCTGCGTCCTCTTGGTCCTCCAACAAGCGGAGCTCCCATCGCCGTTCGGAGCTATTTCTTATCATTTTTCCCGCTCGATCGCGCGGTTCTGGGAGCAGAATCCCTGTCACAACTTGCAGGTGCACCCCCGGCTTTCACGGATGGAATCTGCATGCCCCCTTTGGCCGAGGCTTCCTCCCATGACTTAGCTATGCTCCCTCGCTGACGGTGCCTCAATCGGACACCGGACCAGGCCGTGGGAGCTTTCACCGCCGAGTCGCGCGTTGCTGCGAACCTGCCGACTGCCGCCCGGGTCCTCCTCGTGGCCACCCCTTCACCGAGTGCCGCCCGTCAGCCCGTGCATCGGCAGCCCCGAATCCATATGTTGTAGCCTGTTATCTCCCTGTGAGGAGTGGGCATTTTTCATTGGAGTTGTATTATTGTTCATCTTGTGTATCGGGGTTGTTGATCTCGGCCGGGGTTTCTTCCCCACGCCTAGGCGTGGAGGTACGTGCGACGCTCCCCTTGTTGGCATTTGCTTTACTAGTATGCTTTCTAGTATGCCGCGTGAGTGTTTAGGATCCTAGCTAGTCTTTTAGTCACCGCGTGACTGTGAGTTGAGAGCACCCGTCCCATGGCCCTAGTCGAGCGCCGAGCTCGGACTAGACTCCCCTAGTCGTACGGCGGTTCCGTAGCCGCTGAGATCCCCGCGCTTCCCTCATAGGGACGGTCATTGGGCTTGAGTTTCTTGTTGAGAGACGCCTCCACCCGGAGGAACGCCACGGAGGTCAGCCGCCCGGCTTGCCTTTGGCGTGCGAGTGTTGGCCGCACTTCGTTGTAGTCGTAGGTCTTAGCCCTTTCAGTCCCGTCCCGCATCAAATTGGTATCAGAGCTTAGGGAACCAGTTTGTTCTAACAAATTGGGGTCTTAGGTCATTTGAGTCTTTAGGTTGTCTAGGGTGCAATTGAGGCATTAGACTTGTCTAAGTTGCATGTGAGTCATTAGGTTTGTTTTAGGTGCATTTGAGTCCGCATTCTTCCCCTTTTTCCATCGCCATTTTGAGTCGTGTCTAGTCCCATCCCTTAGTTGTCCTACATGTCCCTTCCATAGTCCTAGGGCGTGCATGTGTATTTAGAGTCCTCAGGTGCATCATCATGGCTATCCCTACTTGGTCAACTCTATACAACTTGGCCCTCCACAAGGGTCCGACCGACCCTCTATTCCTGGACATCATTCTAGATGAGGACCTTCGCTTTGATGGATCGAGCCCTAGTGCTTATCTAAAGTGCGAGGCTACCATGGGAAAATACTTTGAGAAGAATTGGATATATGGTTTCGAGAGAGTCAACATTGCCAAGGGACAACTTTCACCTCAAGCCATGGAAGCGTGGAATCACATAGTGGGTCTTAGGGCAGGTTGGAGGCAAGAGCCCATACACTCATGGGAGGAGATGAAGGTAGAACTTAGGAAGATCTACAGTCCCCAACGCTCCCCCTCCTACTCGGAGACCCATAGCCCGAGGAGCACTACCACTCCTCCTTTCTCTCTCGGCCAGTATAAGGCCACTATAAGGGCTCAACCTCCGCAACGCCCATCACCTCTTACCCCCAACCGAGCACATCATAGTCGGAGGCGAAAGGCTCCACTTGTGCATGAGTCTAGGTCCACGACTAGGCCTAATGATTTTGGGCAAATTCACCATAGAGACCCCACCCCAAGTCCCACCTTTGTCGAACTCTTGCAAAACTTTTCAGATCGGTTGGATAAGAGGCATGCTTATATTGAGTCGCTAATTTCCCCTAGCCCACAGTCCGCTCCGCCTCCGGGCTCACGCCTGCCACCACCCCCGGAGCCCGCCCCTGTGGCCCCCTGTAGTGGGGATGCCCGATTCTCTGACCAGTGTCCTTCACGTTCCCCTATCTTGGAGGACACACATTCGGATGATGCCCCACCTGGGTTTGTTCCAGTGACTTGCGAGGCTGAACAGGAGTTGGCTGAGGAGTACCTAACTGAGGTTGAGGAGTTAGGGAATGATCCCATGGAGCACCCAGTCGTGCCTGAACCTTTGGAGGTTAGGGCCGACACTCTCGGCCCGAGACCCTCGACTGAGGGCCAGGGACCCCTCCACATCATAGAGGACTCCGTTTCCATTCTCGAGAGAGATGCTTCACCCTTAGGCCCTCATATAGAGCCATTCTTACCTTCCGAGGGTGAACTGGTCATTGGAGAGTCTTTAGCTAGCTGGCTAAGGGAGGGTCCACTTCTAGATGTCTCCATTCTTTGCTATACACCCATGGGACCAGCCCTCCCAATGGTACCCCTCAACTCCTTTCACACCACTTTTCGGTCCTTCTGCTTTCTTGAAAATGTGAAGGACTTCCTTAAGAGTTTAGATTGTCAATGGGGGTTGACATATATGTTGACCTTAGGGTCTGACCAACCCTATAGTCATAACTTTACACTCCCTGCTATGGGGTCTATTACCTCGGTCTACACCATAGGACATATCACCTCCGAGGTCCTTTTATTCTTTCCCATACCCGTGGAGGTTGATTTTGTCCCCTCTTATGGTATCACAGTCCCGAGGGAGGAACCTAGCTTTCCTTGCCTCCCTCATGAGCCACTTGCCCCATATATTAGAGCGCCTGAAGGTGGTCATCTGCACCTGGGCGAATATCATACATGGGCAAGTATAGTGAAGGGACCTGTCGGGAGGGTTCATCATTTCTTTGACCCTTTCGATCCCCTCCCTAGTGAGCCTCTCGACTCGTATTCTTTTCCCCACCTTGTCGACGAGGTCCATTATCACACCCCATCCAGACCTGCTAGTCAATACCTCACCTTGCATACACCTAGACGCCAGAGTTTAGGAGGCCAGGGACACATGTCTCTCTCTCATGTTTCTCCATGTCCCTCATCATATAGGGGTAATGTCATGAGTGAGTTTGGGGTTATTCGTCCTCCTGAGTCTACCATATCTAGTAGGACACATATGCATGATAGGTCATACTTTGGTTGTCCAGGTCCTCCCCATGTTGTCAAGTCTGGTAGATGTCATAGGCATATTAGATCCATATTTGGATGTCCAGGACCACCCCTGCATTCACGTAGGTATGAGTCTACCCATCTTATTCGGAGTCTGCATCATCACCACCTTGAGACCAGCAACGCACGTTATAAGGAGTTAGCTGACGCGCATCGACACACCCGTGAGTTCCGTAAGGGAGAGTACGTCATGATCAGGGTCAGACCTGAACGGTTTCCTCCAGGGGCCGTGAAGAAAATCCAGGCCCGCGGTGCTGGACCCTTCCGAGTCTTGAAGCGAATTAGGTCGAATGCGTATGAGATTGAGCTGCCAGAAGGCTATGGGATCTGTTCGATGTTCAATGTCTCAGATTTAGTGGCATATCGACACCCCGCGGTGATTCCCAGTGAGTCTTTTGAGCCCTCCCCTCCTCTTGAGAGTGTTACACCTTCGGAGCGTCCACCTCCTCCAGCCCCATTACAGAAACGCGAGCATATAGATTGCATACTGGATGAGCAGGTGACCACTACCAGGAGCGGAGCCTACCAACGCTTCCTAGTGCGTTGGAGAGGGCGCCCTGCGACAGACGACACCTGGATCACACTTGGAGAGCTAGAGAGGATCGACCCGGACTTGCTGGAGTGCTATTGGAGTGACCAGGAACCTTACTCGATAGGGTCGAGTTCTTCCCACTCGGGGAGAATTGGTGAGGACACGCGCCACAGCTCACGATGGAGTACACGGACCACGCCGGCATCCCTTTGGCTCGGCGATCACTTGGCGGACTAGCGGAGTTATCTTCATGCTTTAGGCCATGGTGGGCCTTGGATTAGTCCCTGCGTGGACACTTTTTATTATTTGTGGACCTTTGTAAGCCAATTGGAGCCAATTAGGCTTTAGTTGGGTCATTTTTATGCTTATTAGGTAGGAGATAGGGCTATTGGGCCACTTTCTTGGTTCAAGCCTTGGCCCATTTGGCATGGCTGGCCAACCAAGGCTTGGCCCACCTGGGGAATTGCGCCCCCCTCCCTAGGGTTAGGGTTTTGGGCGCCCCCCCCCCCTTTTCCCTCCTCTTGGAAGGTGGCAGCTGCCCCTCTCCTAGATTATAGGAAGAGGGGTGCGGCCCCCCCTTTTCCCTTCCCCATCCGACCACCCCCTCCCTCCTTTGGCCGCCCCCCATCCCCAATCTCCTCCTAGAATCTAGGAGTGGTGCGCACCCCCCCTTTTCCCCAAGCACCTTGCGCACCCCCCCCTTTCCCTCTTGGCTAGGGTTTCAACCCTAGCATTCCCCCTCCACATATAAAAGGTTTGTATTTTTCTTTGGAGGATTATTATGAATGAAAGAAAATTGCTGATTCTCCTTGAAGGTGGCTGCGCCCCCCTCCTTGTTCATCTTTGCTCCTGCGACGGGAGCAAGCCCAGGGTGTGACTCCCCATCCCTCGGTGCGACGCCGAGGTTCCCCCTCCCCTCTATCTCTTTTCAGGTTCACGTTTGGTGCGCTCCGACATTGTCTCCGAGAGAAGCGACATCCTCTCCTTGCTTCTGGCGACTTTGGGTGACCATCCCATTTTTGGGTGATTCTTCTACGAGTCGCCAACGCAGGCGAGGCGGTCTCGCCTCGTTTGGAGATCGACAACGCCCGGGGTGGTTTTCTTCGTGAGATCGCACAGGACCCCCTCTCCCTGCGAACCAGATCCTGCCCGCCCTCTTACGAAAATTCCACAGGGCGGAAAACTTGGAGTTTTGATGGGGGATCTTCAGGGATCGTACCTCTCTTCGTCCCCTTTCCAACGCCACCGACCTCGCCTCATTCCGACGTCCGAGCTGTTCGTGGTATCCGTTTTCGTGAGGTCGCACGGGTCTGCCCCACCCACCCGGCGCCAGCACCAACCGCGAGTTTCAGAGGCAACTGCGCGCAACCCCGACCACATCTGATCGAGCCCTTTGGTCGGGACCTGCTGCTCTGCGTCCTCTTCGTCCTCCAACAAGCGGAGCTCCCATCGCCCTTCGGAGCTATTTCTTATCATTTTTCCCGCTCGATCGCACGGTTCTGGGAGCAGAATCCCTATCACAACTTGCAGGTGCGCCCCCAGCTTTCACGGATGGAATCTGCACGCCCCCTTTGGCCGAGGCTTCCTCCCGTGACTTAGCTACGCGCCCTCGCTGACGGCGCCTCAATCGGACACCGGACTAGGCCGTGGAAGCTTTCACTACCGAGTCGCACGTTACTGCAAACCTGCCGACTGCGCCCGGGTCCTCCTCGCGGCCACCCCTTCACCGAGTGCCGCCCGTCAGCCCGTGCATCGGCAGCCCCGAATTCATATGTTGTAGCCTGTTATCTCCCTGCGAGGAGTGGGCATTTTTGGTTGGAGTTGTATTATTGTTCATCTTGTGTATCGGGGTTGTTGATCTCGGCCGGGGTTTCTTCCCCACGCCTAGGCGTGGAGGTACGTGCGACGCTCCCCTTGTTGGCATTTGCTTTACTAGTATGCTTTCTAGTATGCCGCGTGAGTGTTTAGGATCCTAGTTAGTCTTTTAGTCACCGCGTGACTGTGAGTTGAGAGCACCCGTCCCATGGCCCTAGTCGAGCGCCGAGCTCGGACTAGACTCCCCTAGTTGTACGGCGGTTCCTTAGCCGCTGAGATCCCCGCGCTTCCCTCATAGGGACGGTCGTTGGGCTTGAGTTTCTTGTTGAGAGACGCCTCCACCCGGAGGAACGCTACGGAGGTCAGCCGCCCGGCTTGCCTTCGGCGTGCGAGTGCTGGCCGCACTTCGTTGTAGTCGTAGGTCTTAGCCCTTTCAGTCCCGTCCCGCATCACTGACCCACCGCCGCCGCCGCTAAAGGGGCTAGTGGGAGATATGGAAGATTTTTGTGTCTGCTTTGAAAAGATGTTCAGTGAAGAAGAAGACCGTCCAAAGAAGATGGAGATGCAGTTGGTGAAGCATTCTCCAACACAGCTAGTCCACCGGAGGCCACGGGAAGTGGGGAGCTCTATCACCACCTTTTTTCTATCCCCATACCGTCCTGCCTCTCTATTTCAACAATTGGGATTTGTTCCCCGTTCCCCTCCGATTATGGTCGACCCGTACTTCACGGAAAGACCACCTGAAATTCTGTTCGTGCCATGTGCATGTGGGCACTGCCCACCTATTGATCTTTCAACTCTGATTACTCCTCCTCCCCCTAATGCCCAACTCCATGAAATGTGGTTTCGATCCTCTAATCTATTCTTTGATTGCATCTTCCCCGATTTGTTTCCCATGCAACTCCCTCCTCCCCCGTCTTCTTCTTCTTGTTGCGTGATCTCCTCCGACTTCCAAAAATAAATGCCAATTTTAAAATGGAGGTTTCTATGGAAGATTACGATGTTTTCAGTCCATCCTCTTCCCAGGGGCACGAGAACCCTGCTTCTTTCCCAGTATATTTCTTATCTCCTAGGGTAGATATGCAGTGTGCAGAATCTCCTAGGTTAGTTGAGTCAGAGTCTAGTTCTAGTCTAGTTAGCTCATCCACGTCTACGGCGCACACTGTGATGCGTCATCCTAAATCCATCCCTGATAGGTTTCTGCAAGATTTGGCCGAGAGATGCCATGCCCTTCTTAAATGCCCTGAATTTGTAAAGACCGTAATTGTCTTGAAGAATGATGAGGAATTGGAAGGGGTGTGGAGCAATGACGGATTAGGCGTATATGAAATTGTAGATGAGAAGGACCCAGCCGATGATGAGGAAAGCGAGGTGGACGACACTGCCGACTTGTACGTGCAAGGTTTGAAGAGGTTCGACGAACCGTCCTCAGTAGTGGATGAACCCACTAAAGAAATTAATCTCGGAACAGAAGAGGATCCTAGGCCCATACTTATTTCTGCTAATCTCCCTCCTCAGGTTGAAGAGGAGCTAATCAAGGTGTTGAGGGAGTACAGTGATTCTTTCGCCTGGTCCTACGAGGACATGCCGGGTCTGGACCCCAGGTTGGTTGAACACCGACTGATTCTTAAACCAGGGGCAACACCCGTTAAGCAAAAAGCAAGAAGATTTCACCCTCAGATGGCCTTAAGGATAAATGAAGAAGTCGATAAAGTACATAAGGCCAGGTTTATTAGAGTTGTTTTATATCCGCAATAGGTGGCAAACATAGTCCTAGTAATGAAGAAAGATGGAAAAATTCAGATTTGTATTGATTTCAGGCACTTGAATAAGGCATGTCCGAAAGATGATTTCCCGCTTCCTCACATTGATGTATTAGTTGATAACACGGCTGGATACGAAGTCCTCTCGTTCATGGATGGTTATTCTGGATATAACCAAATCCGTCTTGAGGACCAAGAGAAGACCTCGTTCACTACGCCCTGGGGCACATACTGCTATGTTGTTATGCCATTTGGATTGAAAAATGCAGGTGCCACATATCAACGGACAATGATGGCTATCTTCCATGACATGATGCATGTGTATTTTGAAGCTTACGTGGATGATATTCTGGTAAAATCGAGGTCTCAAGAAGAACACCCCGCCATTCTAGCCAAGGCGTTGCAAAGGGCTAGGGAGTATAAATTGAAAATGAATCCAAAGAAATATGTATTTGGAGTTGCATCAGGTAAATTGCTCGAGTTTATAGTAAGTAAACGGGGGATTCAGATCGATCCGAATAAGGCAAAGGCCGTCATGGAGATGCCACCGCCTAAGAACATCACTGAACTCAGAGGTTTGATTGGGCGCTTGGAATTCATTAGAAGATTTATATCTCAACACTCGCAAAGATGTCGCCCATTCTATGAATTGTTAAAGGCGGGAGCAAAATTTGAATGGAATGAACAATGGCAAAAGGCCTATGAGGATCTTAAGGTCTATCTTTCTAATCCCCCGGTTTTGCAACCACCTGTCCCTGGGAAACCCCTGATCCTATACATTTTTGTTATCGAGGATTCCCTAGGAGCTGTCTTGGCTCAAGTGGATGATGAAGGAAGGGAAAGGGCAGCATACTATCTTTCGAGGTTGTTTAATTCAGCTGAATCTAAGTAAATTGCCATGGAGAAGACCTGTGCAGCGCTAGTATTGATAGCTCAGAAGCTCAAACACTATTTTCTTGTCCATGAGGTTAAGTTGATCTATAGAATGGACCCTATTCGTTACCTGTTAGAAAAACATGTCCTTTCTAGCCGATTAGCTTGCTGGCAGAGCTTTCTTTCCCAATTCGATATCACCTTCATCGTCCAGAAAGTAATCAAGGGATATGCCATCGCCGAGCATCTCGCTCATTCTCCTATCCCTCGCACTGATTCGATCCAAGACGAGTTTCCTGATGAACACCTGGCAGTAATCACTCATCTTCCTTTTTGGTCTCTTCATTTCGATGGTGCTCTAAATTCTCAGGGCCGTGGAATCGGCGCCGTTCTCCTCACTCCGAAAGGAGTAACCGTTCCTATTGCCTATCAACACTCTTTTCCTGCCACGAATAATATAGCTGAGTATGAGGCTCTCCTTGCCGGTCTGAAACACACCTACCTCATGGGCACGCTATACCTAAACATCATAGGAGACTCTCAATTGGTACTCCGTCAAGTTCTGTCAACTTACCGCACCCGTGACCCTAAGATCAAGCCCTATCAAGATCTGGTCACGCTCTTGGCTAGGTAATTTCGGAAGCTGATCTATATTCATACTCCTCGTTCTTAAAACATCCTGGCTGATGCACTTGCATCACTCGCTTGTTCTCTTTCATTTCCCCTCAGTCGCGCCACTGAGACCATTGTGGTCCAGCGATTAGATGCTCCTTCTCTTCATGATCCCTGGTTCGACAACCTTAGGAAATCTATAGAAAGGAAGGCAGAAAGGGAAGAGGTGAAAGAAGTTTCGTTAACTGAGCTCGAGGAGATCATAGAAGAAGAAGAATTGCCGTGGTATTATGAGATTGAGCAGTATTGCAGGAATGGTTCCTTTCCCGAGATGGCAAACGCCAAGCAACGCAAGGCCATTCGACGAGCCGCCTCCAGATACACGATTATTGCTGGAGAATTATACAGGCGTGCTCTCAATAGAGTTCTGATGAGGTGTTTGAATGATGATGAGACTTGGAAGGTTGTAGAAGCATCTCACTCAAGTGAGTGTGGAGGGCATGTAAATGGGCAGGCGTTGGCGAAGAAGATTCTTAGGCAGGGCTATTACTGGCCAACCCTAGAAGAAGATTGCTCCACCTATGTCCGTAGGTGCCTTCAATGCCAACTCCATGTTGACAAGATCCATGCTCCTACTTCTTCCCTCCATCCTCTCTCTGCTCCTTGGCCATTCTCCATGTGGGCCTTTGATATCGTTGGACCTCTCGGTGACCCGAATTCCGCAGTCAAGCAGAAGTCCTTCATTCTGACGGCTACAGAATACTTCACCAAGTGGGCGGAAGCTGAAGCTTATGCAGAGATCAAAGCCACCACGGTATGCCGCTTCATCCTAAAGAATATCATCTCGCAGTTTGGAGTGCCAAGTGATATCGTCACCGACAACAGGCCTCAATTTGTTTCGCAAGAACTTCTGGACCTCTGTAAGAGATTTGATATTTCATTGCATCATTCATCACTATACTACCCCCAAGGTAATGGCCAAGCTGAGGCCACAAACAAAACCCTTCTAAAAATTATCAAGAAAACATGCGAGTCACACAAATTTACTGATTAGGCCGATAAACTGGTAGAAGCTCTATGGGCTTATCACACCTCCGTCCGTACTTGAAGTCCCGCGCTCAATGACACCCAAGAGGGGGGTGAATTGGGTGTTTACAAATTTTAAGGAAACTTTTGACCTTTTTAAAATATCTGATAGAATGCAAATTATGAGATTCAAAACTATTTGAACACAAATTGGATTTATCAAACTTTGTATGATGAGATATAGAATATGTAAGATATACGTAGATAAATCCGTAACAACAATTAACAAATACACTCACTTAGAATGGAGGTAGAAGAAAAGGACCAAACCACACAAATCAAACCATAGTGCACAACGGTTTTTAAGGTGGTTCGGATGCAATGACGGTAATCATGCGTCCACCCCTCACCAAACTCGGTGAGGCTTCACTCGGGGATAAATCCCCAAACGGAGACGATGCTCCAACCACACACGTAGGACGACGCCTGCCCACACACACGGGGACGCGCCCCAAAACACACACACATACGAGATGCAGTCTCCAACACGATCCAACAAGCGGATCAACAAGACACACACACGCTGCGACAAGTGCATCACTCCACACACACAAACACTAAGATATGGATAAATCCACACACACACACAGATCTAAGAAGACCTATGCACACACGAATCAAGTACGACATACACACACACGACCATGGATCCAACAACGATCGACAAACACACGAGTTTGCAGTTTATAAGAAACACAAATCTAAAACTATAAAGCACAAAACACAAACATGAATAAACCACAGTTTAGAAAGCTCCTGATTTAGGCTCCCCCTGAGTGTGTGCTCTAGATGTTCGCGTTGATTCCTTCTTCACTTGAATATCTTGAGACTCAGCTTGAATGGCCTTGTATTTGATGTAGATCTTCTTACACGGAGTACTGTTCACGACTACAGTACCCTTCCTTCTTCCTTGGACAAATCCATGTATCTGCTTGATGCTTGTGAGCTTGTTCTCTTCCTTTGAGACTGCTGACTTCAAATGGAGCTAGAGTACCTTAAGATGATGCTTGAATGGCTCATTCTTCCTTGTAGCATCCTTCTTCTTCTTCCCTTGGATAACCTTCCTTTTATCTCTTCTTGAAATCCTTGCTTGCTTCTCGATAGCCTCACCCTTGATCTCTCTTTGTTGGTTGCTTGATTCTTCACTTCATAGATGCTTGTTGGCTTGAGAAGTACCTTGAATGTGTTGGAGATAGATGAAGAACTTGCTACATAAAGTACTGTTCACAGAGCTACAGTACTCTCTTCTTCCGCCTTGGATAGCACCCTCTTGATCTCCCTTGAAGCCCTCTTGGATGGTTAGGGTTATGGCTCCAAATGAGATGTTTTATAGCCCTTGAATGGTCCATGGACATCCCCCAGACCAGATCCACATTTTGTGGGTGATTTGGTGTCATTAGGATTAAAGAATTACAAGGAGAAAGACTCTTCTCGAAGTGGAAATAAAGTCAACATATGTTGGCTCGGGGCTGGCGGTCGACCTGTGGAAGCTGGCGGTCGACCGCTACTGAGAATCCTGTAGAAATGTGATCCCTGGCATTTTCGGTCGACCTGGGGCGATCGACCTACAGCTACAGTAAACTTCAAACTTTTAGGTTTCACCCCCGAACTCCATTGCAACCCATTTAAGTCTGAGGCTTCAAACTCCTTTGATCTTGGGGAATATATGTTGAGTGTTTTGACCTACAAAACCATATAAAAAAAAGGATTAGAACTTTGATCAATAACTCATGTGGTAATTGCATGAAGTACATGTATGAAACCCCTTTGGTCATTTGGCAATTTCAATCAATTAACAAGAGCTTATTGTAAACCGTTTGAGCAAGATATAAGTACCATTATTCAAATTTTCACACAAGTTTCTCATGTGTTCAACATAATGTAAGCTCAAAATGATATGTGAAATATGTATTAGAGTTCAAGAAGTGATTTACATTGAGACCCAATTTCACATATAAGATTGGAACACTTGTTGCTTTGACAAATGCATGTATGGTATGCGTAAAAATCAACCAAACAAGTTTCAAAGTATTTGATCATGTCACGCCCCGTACTCTATACCGTCGAGGTATTGTCCGCTTTGGCCTACCGGCCTCACGATTTTATCACTTTTTAACAGTGATCGGCTCCAGAATGAGGGACTTCCCGGGCAAGTCACCCATCCCAGTACTACTACCCATTAAGCACGCTTAACTTCAGAGTTCTTTCCAAGAACTGAGCCGATACTTGAAATGGCGCCTCAATGATATAGAGTACAACTTAGCTATATTTGAGGGTATTACAATCTATCCCTCTTATATAGGCGACGTCCTCGTCGCTGGGCACATATAGCACACAATCAAACCCCCAGGCAGGTAAGATTCTAGAGGTGGCCCCTATAGGCTCAAGAGGTGGCTCCCACTATGTAGCACTTTGTCCCATTGCGGGTTCAAGAGGTGGCTCCCATAGCGTAGCACTTTGCCCTGCATGGCACTTAGTTCCCACACTTCCGGCTGGGGTATGGCTCTGATACCATTCTGTCACGCCCCGTACCTTATACCGTTGAGGTATTGTCCGCTTTGGCCTACCGACCTCACGATTTTATCACTTTTTAACAGTGATCGGCTCCAGAATGAGGGACTTCCCGGGCAGGTCACCCATCCAGGTACTACTCCCCATTAAGCACGCTTAACTTCGGAGTTCTTTCCAAGAGCTGAGCCGATACTTGAAAAGGCACCTCAATGATATAGAGTACAACTTAGCTATATTTGAGGGTATTACAGATCAGGATTTGAACAAAAGTGTTCATCAAAGCTCAAGTCCATATGTTCAAACATATAAAGGCTTTAAACCTCTTGTAGAACCAACATATGCAAACCAAGCATTAAGAGCATGTAACCGTTGTCATTTGCCATCTCAAACATACATAGATAACACGAGTATGAGCAATCAACCATAAGTTTAGTTATCATCACTTAATCACACATTAAGTTTAGTTATCATCAAAACCATAACTTAACAATCACAACAATCATCAAAACCATAACTCAACAATCTCCCCATTTTTGATGATGACAAACTTATTGATGATGACAAACTTGATGAGAAATTTATTAGTGATGATACACCAGAGTGGATACAAAAGAATAGCACATATGTTCTTCTCCCCTTCCCTTGTCACACACAATCATCAATTTTTCTCCCCCTTTAACATAATCAAAAAGCAGGATAATGCAAATCTTTCTCCCCCTGTGACATGATCAACAATATCAACAAGCTTATCTCCCTTTGAAACATCAATAGCATATCTTATCAAATCAGAAGAAGTAAGGGCATATCATGGATGAACAAAGCAATATGATTCCAATCAGAAGAAACCAATTGGTGATTATTCTCACAAATCAATATGAAACCATCTAAAGTAAATATAGTCAAGCATGTATCGATACCAATTGAAGGTGGTAATTGGCCTCAAGGATATAAACCAGTGGAGGAAGATGTTCACATGATGAGGTGTTCAGCATGATAGCATACAAGAGCTAGATCCCATGTCAGATTTTCACAACAAACAAGAGCAGGAGGGCATATCAAAAGGATTTTCTTTGATTTTCAAAATTTCTGATTTTTATATTTTGGCTTGAAATGCATGAAATGCAACACATGCAAATGGTGACTCATGAAGTGCACACAATGCAACCAAACAGTTACATATAAACATACATGCAGTCTCCCCCGTACATATATAAACATGGAATGGGTATAAGAAAGATGCAAGAGAGTCATGCTAACCGGAATGCATATGTGTAGCACATGGGAGATTGTGCAATCATATACGAGATTCATACAATTGCTAAAGCAGTCAATCAATTTTCTGAATACATATTAAATCAAATTTCCAGTTGTGTAAGTGAGTAACATGAAAAACGATAGTTGCAATATGGATATTCAGATTTTCAGATCAACACAAGGAGATATTTTACAGACTGCACTTTTATTTTGAGAACAGCGTATTGGAGGCTATGCTCTACCATAATGAGTTTTCACCAATATTTTTCAACTCAACCAATATCACATGATAATCAGAATTTTTTAAGAGTGATCAGGTTCAAATAATCCCTTTTTACGCGAGTAGACGCATGGAGCTCATGCTAGAATCCCCGGTTACTCAGAATACTGAACCATTTCACCTCATTTTGAATAGAGATACTAGTCAACACTTTTCATATATGAACCACATCACGTCTCAGGTGACATGTGCCCAGTTTACTTAGTGAGACCGAGCATTGCTCTATCTTACATTTTTATTCAAGATTTTTCAATAAGGAGAGGTATGCAGCGTTTTCCTCAACTATCTCTTCAACATACATGCAACAAGTTTAATATCTCAATAGTGTTGAAAAGAAAACCATATATCCTTATCTTTAACACTCATTTTCACATTTTGTGCATGAAGTGTGTGAATTTGATTCAGCATGTATATCGAAAATATCATGAATACATAATAGTGCAACTCCCCCTAAATAGATGCACTTATGAAATATAAACTCTCCCAGATTGTATGACATGAAACACTCCAATAATGACTCAAATGCAGTATTATTTATCAAGAAAACATAAGGCCATCGAAATGCCAAGGGATGGGATGAATAGCATATAATATCAAACAAGCACACAGAGGGAATGTATGCAACATGCAATGCACATGTGCAACTGATGCCAAACAAATCGATACCAATTGAATGAAGTGAATGCAGCTAATGCATGAGTACTGATGCAATGCAACCTGATCATATAGTAATGAAATGGAACATGCCAAGATAGAATGCAATGTAGTGCAAAACTTCTGATACCAAATGAATGAACTAACTTCAGCTAATGCATGAATTCATTCTAATGCGTGCAACCTATGCCTAGATGAGCATGTGATGCAAGATGCAAATGTAGTATATGAGGGCTTGATCTTCAAACCTAGAGGC
Organism: Amorphophallus konjac; assembly: GCA_022559845.1. NCBI lineage: Eukaryota > Viridiplantae > Streptophyta > Magnoliopsida > Alismatales > Araceae > Amorphophallus > Amorphophallus konjac. Next base: position 191,896,705 of record CM040123.1, on the reverse strand, counting down.
AAATTCCACATTGGAGCATTCACATTATATTAATGTGTCAACAATATTTTTGATGACATGGCCTTTATGAAAAAGGGTGCATAAATGCTCAAAATGAAGCAATGCAACCCAATTTTCAGAATTGTTCAAAAATAGATTTTCAAGAGCATTTCATAAGTTTTGAAATAAGAATTCATTCAACAGCCAAATGCACGAATCATTTAATCACAAGCATGGTTTCAATTTACATAGCTCAGCTCAAGACTTCATTTACACATCAACCAATCCTAATTTTCAAGATCTGATACTAGGCGGAGATTTTAGTCCGAAGACCCAGCTCAACGCATAGGGAATGCTTCCAAGTAGACATAATCCACTTTTTCACAGACGTCATTTGATATACCAGATATGTAATTCAATTCAAGTGTGATCATGCAATTCAAATTGAGAATATTAAATGTGCAACCACTTCATACACATCCTTCAAGATTTTTAATTTGATTCAATCAATTAGGCACATTCATCACAACATACTGATAAATGACAATTCAAGTTTTTAGAATCAATACCTGTCACTTGAGAGTGTCACCAAGTGACAAAGATGGCCATTACATGAATTGACAAGGTTGAATTACCTTAGTTCAGGAGACTAGATTGGAAGCCTTCAATCACTAAAATCCTCAACCTCACGAGAGTTGATATTTCATATTTTGCTTTCTTACCTTTGCCTTGTGAATCCATTTTCTTCCAAGCCTTCCACCTGCAATCCAAAGAAGAGTGAAATTCAATGTACTCATTGAGATTTTTTTAAAATATACTTGCACAATCCCTGCAAAATAATCATATAAAGTATTATTAGTAGTTCCAGAGATGGTATTAATCACATATGCATGAACCACTAAAAAGACTTTACTTGATTTTCTCATGAAAAATGGTTGATCAACTTTACCTATTTAACCTGTTCTCAATAAAAAGATGCGGGCTTTTCATACCATGCCCTGGATACTTGCTTTAGCACGTACAAGGACTTTCACCTGCTTGTGCTTAAGTCGATCCTGGAGATTGTTCTACACAAAGTATCCCATCTTCTTGTAGCAAATTGATAGGGTTCTCATCATTTTCATCCTTGCAAGATATTCCTTTCATTGACTCAAGCTTGGCCATGACTAGCCCTGCATCATTTAGATTTTGGGAGTGTAATCTACATCCAAGGACAAGAGGACTTGAGTTGTCAATTTCGATTCAAATTTATTGACAATGACATGACAAATTATTTTAACAATCAACATGCCCCAGACAGCTCTAGATGCAATGCATGACTCATGTGTGAACTTAAACATAAAGCCCATATGATGAATCTAATGACTCCGCCTCAATGTGTGCATGACTGTGATATGCTCAATAAAAATCTAATGCCATGTGCAGCCTGTGACTGATTAACTCATAGTACCGGGCGGAGAACTTAGATCTGAAGATCACCTTACGCGTAGTGATAGCTTTCAGACAGGCGTAACCTGCCCTTCCACATGTCACCATTTGATATACTATGTAGTCAAGGGTGGTGAAGGTAGGAGGATTACTATGCATTATGACATGAATTCACAATATTTAATTTATGCATGACAGTACGTGAAGCTTATGCAAACTCAGTATATGTAGTGAGATTCATTGACGGTTTCAAAACTCCACTTCAACAAGATGCTATATGACAAGTGATATGGAAACAAATATGCAAACAACTATGAATGAAATGCATGTGCAGACATATGCAAGATTACATGACTATATGACACAAAGTGAGTTAAAACATGATAGAGTCACTACAAAGGTAGGAGGGATATCACCTGATCTTCAAATTCAGTTTTTGATTTTTCTTCCTACCTGACTTATGCCACTTGATCTGTGTGCCTTACCTTCTTGATGAAAATAGATTTCATGCTTTATATTCCCAAGGCACACCTGTAAAACATATTTCTCATTTGCCATTCTTAGGTACCCAAATCCTTTTGGGTCCTTGTGGGTTAGCAGCAACATTTGCACATGGTTTTCACTTTTTGACAGTATTCAAATTATCATTTTTCATCAAAGGACAACCATACATCAACTCACAATCATGCTTAGTATACCCAAATTCACCATAATAGAAACAACGCACAAAAGCCATTTTCTCATGTGGTCTTTTAGTATAAACATAAGAATTCTCAAATCCATTTCTCCCAAATGAAACCTTTTTTGCATTTTTGAAAATATGCATTTTCTTACATGCTCTCAAATCATCATTCTTCATAATGAAACAATCATGCATGGCATGTCCAGATTTATCACAGTAAAAACATGAGAGTTTCTTTCTAAGTGGTTGTATGTGTGTGTGTGGCAGAAGTATGTTTAACATGCATGGGTGTACTAGCAGCATTTTTAGATTTTTGATGCAAATTAATTTTCTTTATGGATCCATGTGTGTGTGCAACATGATTTTTCTTTTTCAGATTCTCATTTGATGTGCTGGCTATGTTTGAATTGTGCACAAATGATGTATAAACTTTATTTTCAAACTTCTTTTTGTTCACAGGATTATAGCCCAGCCCCTCTCTTTGAAGTTTACTTTCATTCCTAGCAATTTGTCCAGGTTATTTTGACCATCCAAAAATCTAGACAATGAAGCATTCAAGTCAGAGATTTCTTTTTTAAGTGATGAAATGTGCAATTCATAGGAAACAATCACATTTTCACAAGAATTAATTTTTTCATTCAAATGTGTATTGATGGTTTTGTGGTTTTCCACTTCTTGTTCCAACACATGCACCTTTTCACATTCATCAACAAGTAAACTTTTCCCTTTTTCAAAAATAAGCAATCTTTCAGAAATGACATTATTCAACTGTTTCAATCCTTCATTTTCTTTTCTCATGCATGAAATGACTTCTCCATGATTTTTGATGTCAGTCATAAGAGATTCATTTTCTGTTTTGAATTCCAAGCATTTATTACATGAAGAATTTTCTTTTTAAAGTTTTTCAAGATTTTTCACATTACTTTCAAGTAAGGAGTTCTGAATTAACAAAACACTAATCTCATTTTTAAGTTTCGAGTATTTATCATAAGAAGCATTCTCATGAAAAGCATGTTCAGATTTATTTTTTAATTTTTTATTTTCATACTTTACAGCAAGCTCATCATATACATTCAACAAATCTTCATAGCTAAATTCATCTTCATTATCAGAATCAGAATTTACCTTTGAGCTTGATCCACTTGATGAATTTGATCCACTTGGCTGATCACTCCTTTGTTCACTCGTCCATACCATAAGACATTGGTCTCCATCCTCTTCCCGAATTTTGGTTAGGCCATCCAAGATATCCTTCGCGGATCTGCAATGGGAAATAAAGGGGAAATAATTACAATCAACTGCAGCAGTTAGCAACTTTAACACCAAACAATTGTGTTCATGTTTAAGCTTTTAATTTTTAGTCCAGACATTTTTTTCCTTAGGCAACTCATAAGGACCATATGAAACAAGCTTCCATAGCTTAGGGTCATATGAGTTGACAAGACTGCACATTCTACCTAACCACAAATCAAAATTGCAACCATCAAACATCGGTGGAGAATTCAAAGTATACATAATGGTAGTCATTGATCTGGATCACTCTAGATCGTTAGATCTATAAAAAAATAGAGCATTGACTCTGATACCAATTGAAGTGCCGCGATCAATGACACCCAAGAGGGGGGTGAATTGGGTGTTTACAAATTTTAAGGAAACTTTTGGCCTTTTTAAAATATGTGCTAGAATGCTAATTATGAGATTCAAAACTATTTGAACACAAATTAGATTTATCAAACTTTGTATGATGAGATATAGAATATGCAAGATATACGTAGATAAATCCGTAACAACAATTAACAAATACACTCACTTAGAATGGAGGTAGAAGAAAGGACCAAACCACACAAATCAAACCATAGTGCACAACGGTTTTTAAGGTGGTTCGGATGTAATGACGGTAATCCTACGTCCACCCCTCACCAAACTCGGTGAGGCTTCACTCGGGGATAAATCCCCAAACGGAGACGACGGTCCAACCACATACGCAGGACGATGCCTGCCCACACACACGGGGACGCACCCCAAAACACACACACATACGGAGATGCAGTCTCCAACACGATCCAACAAGCGGATCAACAAGACACACACACACTGCGACAAGTGCAGCACTCCACACACACAAACACTAAGATATGGATAAATCCACACACACACACAGATCTAAGAAGACCTATGCACACACGAATCAAGTACGACACACACACACACGACCACGGATCCAACAATGATCGACACACCCCGAGTTTGCAGTTTATAAGAAACACAAATCTAAAACTATAAAGCACAAAACACAAACATGAATAAACCACAGTTTAGAAAGCTCCTGATTTAGGCTCCCCCTGAGTGTGTGCTCTGGATGTTCGCGTTGATTCCTACTTCACTTGAATAGCTTGAGACTCAGCTTGAATGGCCTTGTATTTGATATAGATCTTCTTACACGGAGTACTGTTCACGGCTACAGTACCCTTCCTTCTTCCTTGGACAAATCCATGTATCTGCTTGATGCTTGTGAGCTTGTTCTCTTCCTTTGAGATTGCTGACTTCAAATGGAGCTAGAGTACCTTAACATGATGCTTGAATGGCTCCTTCTTCCTTGTAGCATCCTTTTTCTTCTTCCCTTGGATAACCTTCCTTTTATCTCTTCTTGAAATCCTTGCTTGCTTCTTGATAGCCTCACCCTTGATCTCTCTTTGTTGGTTGCTTGATTCTCAACTTCATAGATGCTTGTTGGCTTGAGAAGACCATGAATGGGTTGGAGATAGATGAAGAACTTGCTGCACGAAGTACTGTTCACGTACAGTACTCTCTTCTTCCTCCTTGGACAGCACCGTCTTGATCTCCCTTGAAGCCCTCTTGGATGGTTAGGGTTATGGCTACAAATGAGATGTTTTATAGCCCTTGAATGGTCTATGGACATCCCCCAGACCATATCCACATTTTGTCGGTGATTTGGTGTCATTAGGATTAAAGAATTACCAGGAGAAAGACTCTTCTCGAAGTGGAAAACAAAGTCAACATGTGTTGGCTCGGGGATGGCGGTCGACCTGTGGAAGCTGGCGGTCGACCGCTACTGAGAATCCTGTAGAAATATTATCCCTGGCATTTTCGGTCGACCTGGGGCGGTCGACCGCTGCTGGCGGTCGACCTGGGGCGGTCGACCTACAGCTACAGTAAACTTCAGACTTTTAGGTTTCACCCCCGAACTCCATTGCAACCCTTTTAAGTCTGAGGCTTCAAACTCCTTTGATCTTGGGGAATATATGTTGAGTGTTTTGACCTACAAAACCATAGAAAAAAAAGGATTATAACTTTGATCAATAATTCATGTGGTAATTGCATGAAGTACATGTATGAAACCCCTTTGGTCATTTGGCAATTTCAATCAATTAACAAGAGCTTATTGTAAACCGTTTGAGCAAGATATAAGTACCATTATTCCAATTTTTAAGCAAGTTTCTCATGAGTTATTTCAACATAATGCAAGCTCAAAATGATATGTGAAATATGTATTAGAGTTCAAGAAGTGATTTACATTGAGACCCAATTTCACATATAAGATTGGAACACTTGTTGCTTTGACAAATGTATGTATGGTATGCGTAAAAATCAACCAAACAAGTTTCAAACTATTTGATCAGGATTTGAACAAAAGTGTTCATCAAAGCTCAAGTCCATATGTTCAAACATATAAAGGCTTGAAACCTCTTGTAGAACCAACATATGTAAACCAAGCATTAAGACCATGTAACCGTTGTCATTTGCCATCTCAAATATACATAGATAACAGGAGCATGAGCAATCAACCACAAGTTTAGTTATCATCACTTAATCACACATTAAGTTTAGTTATCATCAAAACCATAACTTAACAATCACAATAATAATCAAAACCATAACTCAACAGTACTCCCACAGGGTAAACTCCTTTTGCTCTCACCTATGGGATGGAGGTGGTACTCCCGTACGAGATCTTGATCCCTTCCCAAAGAGTGCAGCTAGACAAGGAACTTAATCTCGACGAGCGTCGAGAGGCGTTGCTAGTCCAACTAGAACTCTTAGACGAGAAGAGGCTTAACGTGGCCAATCACGTCTCAGTTTATCAAAAACGCGTCTCGCGGTATTTCCAAAAGAAGGTTATTGAAAGAAAATTCCAAGTGGGTAACATGGTTTTGAAACGTAAATTTATCAGATCAGCAGGTCTCAGGTCTAAGCTGCAACCCAACTAGGAAGGTTGGTTTGTAGTTAAGGAAGTCTATCCGGGTAATGCGTATCGTTTAGTGAACACACAGGGTGAAGAATTGCCGAATACGTGGAATAGGCTATATTTAAAGCGCTTTTATCCACAGAGTTAAGCCAGCGATAGCCCGACGGCGGGGTATGCCTTCACCTGATCACAAAAGAAGAGCCCTGGTCCAACATCTCACACACTACACGATCGCCTGTGGTTCGGTTTCCTTCTTTTGCGCAACATCGTTTCTCCCTTGACCGTGCTTTAGGGAAGTGAAAATCCTTATTTTTCTTCTCTCTTGGCTGAAAATAGGGGCAAGTGGTGAATAAGGGGGCAAGAACTGATCTAGACCCCCCGATAAAAGAGGTCTCAAATAGGGGCAGTCCGTTATGACCTTATTCCGAAAGATAAAAGAGTAAGAAAAAGAAAAAGAAAAGAAATAGAAGAAAAGGGGTAAAGATCAAGAATCAAAGCTAAAAGGTCGCAAGCTCGAAGCTCTCAAAAGTCTGAAAGTCCTCAAAATAATGAAACTAGGCATGGCAAGAGTTGCAGGACAGTTTCCCCGCGGGACATTATGAGCCCAGTCGTATGCGTTCCTAGAGCGGATGTAGGTTCGATGACGGACATAAAGCCCCGGCGCAACAGACCAAAATTCTTTGATAAGGGGGTGTCGTGAGAAGAACTCAAGCCCAAAAAATCTCTATACCTATCGCCAGCGTTTCTGCTAAATCTTATTTTATCTTCCAAGGAATGGATCCCACCTCGGGTATGGCCTCGGTAGAGGCACCGTTAAGCGAAATTGGCCCCGGCCACGCGCGGTCCCTTTTAGCACATGTTGGACCTGGGAGGCCCCTAGTGAGATGGGGAGTCCCCCGTTGTTAGGTTTAAGCTGGTTTCAAAACTCAAAAAAAAATCAAATATTTTAAAAACTAAAAAAAACAAATATTTCAAAATCCTAAAAAAGTCAAATATTTCAAAATCAAAAAAATCAAATATTTCAAAACTCAAAAAAGTCAAATATTTCAAAATTAAAAAAAATAAACATTTCAAAACTCAAAAAAAAATCAAATGTTTCAAAACCCAAGAAATCAAATATTTCAAAATCCAAAAAATTAAATATTTCAAAACTCAAAAAAAAAATCAAATAATCCAAAATTCAAAAAAAATAAATATTCTTAAAATTACAAAAAAGGGGGTTTTCATGATTTGCATTCATAGCATCCATTGCATTCATTATCACTTTATTTGCCTATTTAATAAAGGCTTACCCCCTTGACCAAAAATCAAGAATTGGTCATTCCCTAACTTGCTACAGGCAAGGGGTTAAGCCTAAAACAGATTTAATCTATCTTTTTGTGTGTGTGCAGGTGCAGGTTGAAGCTCAAGGTTCAGCGCTTCAGTCTTCACATGGCTATTTGACAATCATTCTATTAATTTCAACGGTCTTGGCCGGACCGTCCAACCATTCACACGGTTTTAAATCAACTCCGCTCAACTTCCTCCTATCAAACCCGATGTAAATCTGATGCACGGCTGCAAGAAAGCCATCCTAATCTCTGAGCGGTCTAAGTGTGACCGCGTAAATGCTGAAATCATAACCTCACCCATTCACTCCAAGCAAAGCCCAAACTCAAAACAATCAAATCATCAGCTCTATTCATTCATATGTCAAACATCTCTAAGCATACGTCTTTTACATCAATACCATCATGAAAAGAAAGAAAAGAAAATCACTCAGTCCTTTGCTGGGCATCCCCGCGGGGATGAATCTCTCTCAGCTCTCTAACATAGGCCTGGCGTGTCGCCGGAATCTCTGCAACCTCTGCTGGTAGGGTAAGCACCCTGCTCACCTCCGACATCATCAGGGCACTCCTGACCGCCTGCTCGTCCTCCTCCGTACCAATCCTCCTCACCTGGCGTGTGGGAAGGTGGGGTAGTGCTGGTAGAACAGTCCGGGGTAGTCCAACCTGTAGGTAGCACCGGTGCGGGCTGTACATTGCCAGTGCGGTGTCGCTCACGAGCCTCAAGTCCAAGCCTAGCCTCCTGGGAACTCTGACAGTGGTGTCGCGGAGGAAGTCCGGGCGCATCACGAACCAATCCAGGGGCAGCCTATTGATGTGCAGTCGCCACTCGTCCCTGGTCTTCTTTTCTACTGTCCTGCACTCTACCTGTGGAGAGAATCCGAATGCGCCACCTATGAAGAAGAGGGGGTGGCTCCCGAAGATCCTGCTAGCTGAAGTGACATCTTCTTTATAGATGAATTTCATCCTGACACCCATCAAACACTAAAAGTATCATAGAACCAAAGAGAGGACCGCCTAGAGCTGCTGAGGTGAGGCCCTCGTATAGGTAGGCAAGGATGGCCTGGGAGATAGAAACACCCTGCCATAGGCCGCTAATGGTACTAAGAAGGGGAGTCTTTAGCACATGGTCAACTGAAGGAAAGAGGATAGCCCCGCACAGGCAAATGGATGCGGCCTTGGCTATGGCTTCATCCTACCCACACCGGTTCCTGCAATGCTCAACTACCCACTGGCTAAGAGGAAGAAGGTGAATCTGACGTGGGCCTATGAAAGTGTGGACGCCCTAGCTGTCTGGTATGAACCCTCCCAAGATGAGCCTAGGATCTACAGGGGCAACAGTGTGACACACTGAGTCCTCCTCTCCCACCTGGGACCTAGGGAAAGAGAAGTAGGTCCTTACCTCCTCTAGTAGGATAGTTGCCTCGAATGATGGAAATATGAACGTATGGGTCTGAGGGTGCCAGATTTCTACTAAAGCCGAGATGTTGTGCCAATCAAGAGAAAGCTTTGGGTAGTTCTGACCTAGTACTAGGAGAGGTTGTAGGTGCCAAGATCTCAAGATAGATGTCACTCCTAGGGGCAATGCATGGACCATGGGAGGCATCCACTTCAAAGTGAAATAGCGCCTAGGGCTAGGGAGAGGCTGAGATGTAGAAAGAAGAAAAGAACACGTAAGTGAATGAAAGGTTTGAACTGAAGGAAATCATGATTAACTTACCTCTCTCAGAGGGCTCGAGCTAAGATGTCGTGGGATCGCAGTCAGCCGTTGGAGTGCTTCCCGCTCTTTTCTGGCCGGTCTAGGGCCCTCAGAAGATGCTCCCTCCATGGAACTCCCCTCTAAGGCCCTCTTCATGATGGTTTGGTGAAGAATAGCAAGGGTTTTGAGGCTTAGAAGAGGGAGGATGTGTGAATCATGAATTTAGACTCCCCTCCTACTTATAGGACTTGGCTAGAGACCTAGACCCCTTAGGAATGAGATTGGATAAGTTTAGGAAGGGATAAGATAGCTTTGGATTGGGTTAAAGTGGTTCACCCTCGGGTTAAGACTCTATAGGAGAGTCATATTCAAATTCACACGACGTCCATTTGGACGGTCTTACGATAGACCGCCTGTCTCGAGGAGCGGTCCGATGTGGACCGTTTATCACCTTCCAGGGAGTTTGAGTGCTGGAGTTTGAGCGGCTTAAATCAGACCATTTTTCTGCTCATGCGCTCGCTTATAAACCGTTCTATTGGTTGAACGGTGGAAAGAAGACCGTTTAATGTCTTTTTTGGACGGTCCACTCAGGACCGTGTGTCTCTTTGGGCGGCCCACTGAAGACCGTTTTACCGATCTGAAGCCTTCATTCGCCAGGTTGTGCACTTGTGCCACTAGTAGTCATGTCCATCCCTCATCTCACTCATTTGGAGTCCCTCATCTCACTCATTTTGCATCACTCATCTCACTCATTTGGCATCACTCATCTCACTCATTTGGCATCACTCTCCGCACTCATTTGACGTCACTCATCTCATTCAGTTGGCGTCACTCCTCTCATTCACACTCGGCTCTCTCTCACTCACTCGTGTCATCTCTCTCTCACTCTGTCGTGTCTCTCTCCTCACTCACTCACTCGTGTCATCGTCTCTCTCTCGCGCATGTCAGTCTCACTCGTGTCGTAGTCGTAGTCGGTAAATCAGTGTCATCCATTTGCATTCATTCATACATCCATACATCCACAAAATCAAAACAAAGAAAGGCATATCACTATCATATCATATCATGTGCAAAAGTCGGGCCCCGAGTACAAAAGTGAGGCCTGTCCTCTCCCTGGCCCCCGTCACTGTCTCCACTGCCCTCGTGCCTCTTTGGTGGAGGCATCGCTGAAGTCACCTCATCACGCTGACGTCGCCGGCGCTACTCGTCCTCCTCGTTCCTCCGGTGACTAGAGGAACCCGTGAAGTAACTCCTCACAGAGCCGTGGGTGTCGTGGCTGTCGCTCGGAGTCCCGCTGCGTGATCGCCGGCTCATCTCCTTATAGGCCCGCAGCTCCCCACTCAGCCCAGACGCCTCGATCAGAGCCCGATCCCACTCCACTCGGACCCGCACCAGCTCCTCTGCTCCGGCTCGGAGTCGCTCTAACTCAGCCCGTAGGAGCGCCGTCTCCAACATGTCCGCTGGTCGGCTCTGCGTTGCCTCCTCCCGCACACGGGCCACCTCCTCCCTAGCCGCTGCACGGCTCTGCTCTAGCTCTGCCTGAAGACAGGTCAGCTCGGTCATCTGCATACACATATCATTGTCAATCAATTGCATTTCATACATTTCATAAGCATAAACAACAAGGGAAAGTGTAGTGATTTGCGTACCCTCTCGGTGAGCGCCACCTCGGCCGCCTTGGCCCGCGCTACCATCCGAGTGAAGTCGGCCTCTCACTCGGCCCGATCGGTAGGAGTCTGGGTCTGTGAAGAAGAAGGAGCATCGACCCCCTGTCGTTGGGCCCCCTTGGCACGCTGCATCCAAAACTACAGGTCAGTCACATGCATAATCATAATCATAAACATTTGCATAATTTAGAGATGTTAGGATTTAGAAAACTCACCAGTAAGGCCAGGGCCTACCGCGCATCGTCCCGCTCCCTGATCGTGGAGTACAGGAGCCCCTGCAGCTCCGCAAGCCGTCCCTCAGGGTCAATCTGCATTTAGAGGTCCAAATGTCAATGCATCATCATATAGAAATCATAAGCATAATAAGTAGATTTAGTTTAGAAGTCGTACCGGTCAGTGGGCACCCCGGAACACCTGGTCCCGGTAGTGTCTAGCGTACGCGGTGTAGTACGCTGAGTCGCTGTCGGCTCGGGCGGTCACCACCCGCCCAAGAGCCGTCCAGTCTACGACCTGTGCAGTGTTCCTCGTCGTCCAATCAAACGCTGCCGCCAGGCCTCGTGTGGTCGTCGTCACGCGCTCCCCCGCCTTCTCTGGCGCCGGGAACTCCACTACTGGCTACAGGACCCCGATGGTCCTCATCACCAGTCTGTAGTACAGTGGCTCCACCACATTCATGCAGTGAAGCCACACGTCTCATCCCGAGAAGGTGAGGGCCCCTGCCACCCAGGCCTGACCCTCCTGTCCCCCCTCAGTGTATGGTGTCCATCGTACCTGCAAGAAATAGGAGTCGCATCAGCATCATTGTCTAGGATTGCATTTAATTAAAGAGTCTAAGTTTAGAAGCATATCGAGGCAAACAGTAGAGCATCCAGGTCGTCCTGCAGCTCTCGGACCTGTCATCTCAGGGCTGCGGTCTCTCGAGGTGCTGTCCACCTCCGTGCAATAGGCAAGAGCCCAGGACGGGTCTCCTCACCTCTGCCTAGCCAACGTAAGCGCACGTAGGCTCACACCTGTATCACAGCATTGTGTCAGCATTTAAGAAACAGTTAGAAGTTGCATAATTAAGTCTAGGGTAGGAGTTGTACCTGGAGTAAGGGGAAGAAGCCCCCGAGCATGGTCCGATGGGCCGTCGAACTCAGCGTGTCGAACATGAAGGCGAAGACCGCCGCTCCCCATGCGTAGACGCCCACGTGGTCAAGCTCCTCGAGGAAGGGAAGGAACTGGAAACTCATCACGTCCGCCCGAGTAAAGAAGAGGAGTCACCTGAACAGTAGCATCAAGAATCTCCGCAACATTTTATCTGCCTCTGCTCCTGGCTCCGCCGCTACTCTCGGTCTCGCCAGCTCTATCAGCCGTTGTAGGTGCTGCTCTCACTGCTCTCCGACTGCTAGCCCCGCTCATCGTAAGCCCAAGCTTTCCTGAAGGCTAGCCCGGGGTAGGAGGGTCGACTGCCTCTCGGGGCACCGCAACTCTAGGGCCAGCAGCCCCCGAGCCATCGCCCGGTAGTCGGGAAAAGTGGTCCCACTAACCGGCAGCCCGTGCACTCGAAGGCCAGTGAGTATGGCCACGTCCTCGAGCGTGGGGACTATATGTCCCCACGGGAAGAGGAACGTACGACTCACTGGATCCCAGCGGTCGTGCAGGGCGTAGAGCAGAGCCATGTCGAACCGACACACCTCAATGCTCAGGAATGGGGCGAACCCCATGGCAGCCAACCGCTCCCGCTGAAAGTCCGGCAGTGCTAAATGCACTGCGCGGACCTACAGCCACGAGGTGCGGGTCCTACGCTTTTCCTGCATTCATTCATTCACTTCAATGCATTTAGTAAAATTATTTAGGCATTATATTTCATAAATAAACAAGAATAATCAAGGTTCAATTCTCTGCCAGAAGAGCAGCCCCCCTTGGACCACTCATCCTTAGGAACGGTCCCATATGGGCCGTTCCAGTCCTCAGGTTCTTTGTCTTGAACGGGTGAATATTGGCCATTTTTATATTGAACGGTTGCTCATTCACCGCTCTTTCCTTGGGTTTCTTGGGTTTAGGCGGCCACCCCTGGGCCGCACGATATTTTACGGTCCTATGTGGGCCGCATTTGTTTTGAGCGCCTAATCATTCGAACGGCTCATGGTGGCCCGTCCTTATTTTGAGCCGTGGACCCTCCACCGTTCATATCCCTATTCAGCTCCTCTGTCATCAGCCTTGAACGGCTCCCCTAGGCCCGTTCTTATGTTGGGCGGTGGATTTCCCACCGTTCATTTTCGCATTTGGTTTCGGTGTTTTCAAAGTTTGAACGGCCACCCGTGGGACGCGTGGACTATGGGCGGCTCTATGTGAGCCATATGTTCTGGATTGTGCAGTTCCTTGAAAATCGTCCTACCATCGTCTTCCCCGACGACGGTGAGGGCTTCCTCCGCCGGCGGTGGCGCCCCGTGGACCACCAGACCAACTCTTAAACACCCGAACCCCCCCTAAAAACTCATAGAACTAACATGCATGAGTTGATTTTAAAGAAAAATGGCTAGAGGGGAAAGGGGGGGGGCCTACCTAGTCGGTCTTTTTGGGCTTCCCCGCCGTTGCCGGTGGCACTGCGAGCTCCTTCTCCTCTCCCCTTTCTTCTTGGCCGGCCGCAACAGCTTCGGCGGCGGGTCCTTCGGCCGATGGCGGTGTCTCCTCCTCCACGACTGCGGGTGGGACGGCCGCGGCCTCCTCCTCCATGACGGGGTTCGTGGGCGCCGGTGGCGAGCTTCTTTCTCCGGCCATCGTTCGATCACGGCGAGCCCGGTGTTTCGTGCGCATCAACGGTGAGGGCGAGAGAGGAGGGTTGAATGAGGGAAGAATGGGGGGGTTGTGCCTGTGAGTCCCTTTGTTCTCCCTCTCCCACCGTGGGTTACGGTGGAGGGAGGGAGATGAAGGTTTTTAGTCTTTCGAGGTTGCAGGTGTTATACGGTCTAACTATAGGCCGTCCTTCATTTGAGCGGTTGAGGTATGACCGTTCCTCTCCAACGGTACTGCCTAAGCCCGGTTCAAATTCCGTGTTTATAGACGGCTAATACCGAGCCATTCGTCCAGTTGGGCGGCTTGTATCTGACCGTTCATGTTTGAGAAAATGGTCTTGCCCTTTTTACTGCACTTGGTGTTTAATTGATGAACTTGGCTATTTCATGATATTATTGCAAATCCTGCTAACGATCTTATGGGCAGCATCACCCTTTCACTTGTCGCTTCGCCTGCACAGGTAAGTCAGGTATGGCCTTCTATCCCTATATCCCTTACTGCAGTACTATATGGTACTATGCTATATTATTTCGAGAACCAGTTGGTTGCTCACGTGTTCTAGGATCTGATGTTCCCCTTCAACAAAAATGATGATGATCCAGGTTCACGCGTTTAATCTTCGGATAGGCCGTTAGGTTGGGATGTCCTGGGGAGGATGGTTCTATCCTGCACGTTGTGATTGCGGATAGTGTCTTGACTCTGATTCTCCCAACCTAGCAATATTATTCTCGAGTATTTTATATTTTAATCCTTCTTCACATTTGTTTTAACGATTTTTTTTATTTTTAGCCCAGCATGCATCATACGCATCTTTTGAGCATTCATGACCCATGGTCTGCCTATAAAATGCCCCATCAGTGATGGTTAGCTGTGCGTTCAGTGTTTGGGTAAGAGGAATAATTTCACTATGAATTGGAAGGTTCTCTTTGGTCGATTCGCTTGGTTTGGTTGATTAAGAGGTCCCCGTCTGAAGTTTTAGTCTGTTTCTTCACTTTTTCGCTGCTTATTCCGGTCTCCTCATTGGTTCACAGGATTGTGTCCCCCATGAGGTTGATCGTGTGTTTCCTTTTCTTTTATTTAGTTCCTCCAGACCGGTGTCCCTTTTGGTTTAATGATTCCTTGCATTTGGTTTAGGGTTTTCCAGAAGATTCTTATCGCTTGTTGGTAAAAACGGGTGTCGTTTTACCTTAACGCCCACTTTTCGGTCCACTCCGCTTCATTTCCGCTTCATCTCCATGTTCCATTTCACTTTCGCTTCGCCCCCGCTCGCTCCCCTGCAAAGAGGACGTTAAGGAGGGACATCTGTTGACACCCATTTTTTGCCGATAAGTTGAGTCATTTCTCTTACTCCCATCTATTGATGTCTCGAGTTTTCCATCACTCGCAGGGCTATTTTCTGGCACGTTCTAGGCCAATTTTATGGGTAAACTCCCTCCCTGGCTAGGTCCGAGTTGATTCAGGGCTTAATGGGCCTTGGTTTTGGTTGATTGAGTTTTTCTATGAATATCAAGTGCCCATACACATGTGCGGTCAACCTCTAGCCGTCCAACCATTTGTGCGGTTGATAGTGGGCCGTCCAAACATTTGGTGGGTATATTGGTTAATTCTCTGAATTATCACCGACAAGAATATATACGGTCTAGCCTTAGCCGCATAAGTTCATTGTGTGGTATTTTCTGAGCCGTTTATCTCTCAAGAGTCCTACTGTCGGTTGACTGTTCAGATAATTACCTATGTATCTTCTTATTTGTTATTTATCACCGACAGGCTTGGACGGTTTCCCAAGAGCCGTTCAACTATGAAAGAGTCCAGCGACGAATTTATCGGTCAGTTCAGTGGAGAAATTAATTATCTCCGGATTTATTTGAATTTTCACCGATAGGGATGGACGGCCCATGCCTGGCCGCTCATCATTTGTGCGGTCTATCGTGAGACCATTTATCCTCTCGGACCAGAAAGTGGTTAAGGCTTTTTCTTATCATTTGTGGTTTTTCTCCCAATCTTTCTCTGATGATTTCTCCGTGAATCCTTAACCATTTTGAGCGTCGTTTCTTCGGTTGGAAGATAATTGAATTATCTTCATCTTTTATTTGATAATCTTGACCTGAAAATGGCTAGAAACCCTAATTTCGGGCTAGGACTTTAGGTGCTCTATAAATAGACCCTGGGGACCGGGCTTGAAAGGGGGGAGATTCTGGGTCGACGATGAAGCCCTGCTGAAATTTTGAGCGACCTAGCACCAAGGAGGGAGGCCTTCTACATCCACACAGGCCTCCGGTTCAGGGAGTAGTCCTAGTTTTGAGTCTTTTACATTTCATAGTCCCGTTTCTTCTCATTGCATGCTTGTTTTTTACTCGTCTATTCTCCAACGTTTTCTTTGTCTGCACTGCCATGCACACACCCTCCTACGTTTTCTGACGCCCCCAGGGGTTTAAAACTCCCCAGGTATTCCCCATTCCATTTAGTTATGTCCTTCCGTTCGAGCGTATACTACACTTTCTAGTTCTAATTCTGGTTTTTCTTCGTGTTCCACACTCTATTTCGCAGGTCAGCAACACACTAACACGAGGCCCATCCTTTCTGGCTGGCCGGAAAGGGTGGAGGTTGGACTCTTGCAACTTCTGGCGTGGTGGTCTTGCGCGGCTTCTTCCGGGCCGTTCAGGGAGACGTACGGTCGGTCCTCAACCGTTCCTCATCCTCCTGCAGTCACCATCAAGCCGTTCAACCATCCATCCATCTTCGTCCCGTGTTCCACCTTGGCACTGATGAGCGGTCTATATTGATACCGCGCGTAACTACAGACGGCCAATAAGGAGCCGTTCAACGCGGCAGTGCTGGTTTTAAGGTGAGTACCTCTCTCTTTTCAAGGTGCGATGTGCGTTCATCGCATGTCCGACATCTTGGTTGCGATCACGATCACAGGTTCACCCCTATATTCTATCCTACCTTCATTTTGTTTTATTCCCCATATCCACATAGTAGAAGGATATTTTAACACTGGTAGGAAAGGAGGAGTTATACTTTTCACATCTACACTTCCCATTATACAAATCTAAAGCTTGTGTTGATCAACTTACATGGTTCAAAGCTAATGAGATCTGAGATCACGAACATAAGTTGAAAAGCATCCACATCCATGTTTTAATAAAAGTGAACCAGAGTTGTATATCATAACCATGTTTAATCTTCCTCTATTGTACACATTCATATTCAATAACTTCGTCGAGAATAGCACAAACTAGTATTGAGGTTAAACAAGCATGACTAAAGTATGGAAATTTATGATTTGAGCACTATTTTTCATGGTCTTTTGCATTTGTATGCACATGACTCATATTTTATGAGAAATCGAGTCTAGTACATACCACTTATCTGTAAGAATACACGTTGTTTAGACGCCAGTATTCCTAGGTATTTGGTAAGACTGACTGTTATGCTTCAGTGTGAACAGAGATAGCAAAGTCACGTCATGACATATCTTACCTCATTTCTTTAATGAGAAGATATATTTCTCAGCAATTATGTCATTGCTCTGCCTAGAGTCCAATTTAATTAAGATAGAGATAATAGGGGCACATCATGACATATCATTCGTCACTTGTTTGGAGGACGTGATATATTTCTCTATGCAACAATATCATTGCTCTAGCTAATTGATTTTCAAGAATTCCAACTCATCAAGGTGTTTAACAATAATACTATGCTTTAGCATCTCAACCAACGTTGCTATGACGTTTGAATTTTCAGATTTCAGGATAGTCATTCAAGGCACAACATGTAATCTCTAGTTAAAGTCTATTAACACCACGGAACATAGATGATTTCAAAAAAAATATATCAGAGCTTCAAGGAAATCATTAAATCTAAACCATTTTATGGGATAGACAATTATCAGTTCATGTAATAGAAAGCTCTTACGCCATAGTTCTGTATGTTTCATGATCTTAGTTTCAGACTGGAAGCCATTGAAGTTCAGATGCAAGAGAGTAATAGTAGCAGCAAGACTCCCCCTAAGGATATGCAGTGAATGCATTCAAGGATGGTAACAGAATGAAGATGAAACATATGGATGAATGCTTCAAAGAAATAGCTCCCCCTTAATGTATGGCCTACATGCGACAGTGACGCATGGTACTTGGCGGAGGTGTATCCTCACACATGGTGAGTGCTTCTAGACAAGCATAACTTGCCTTTCCACACTTCATCATTTAATATACCATGGCCATGCAAGAATGATGCTACATCACATGCAATGCATCGTGAACATGAATTCAACTTTATTATGCAACTACATGCAATACTACACCACATGCAGAATGACATATTTACATATAAACAATGCATGAAAATCAATCTGTAAAAACACACAACCAAATTGAAGTAGATGATCATTTCAATTTTTATTAGCCTGAGGTCTGCAAAGACCAAGCTCCCTTCTGAGTGTTGTAAATCTGTCATTATACAAGGGCTTGGTGAAAATGTCAGCAATCTGATTTAGTGTATCAACAAAATACAGTTCAAAATTTTTCTTAAAGACCTCATCTCTAATGAAGTGATGCCTAATCTCAATATGCTTGGTCCTAGAGTACTGGACTGGATTTTTTGTAAGGTTGATAGCACTCGTGTTATCACACAGAATCGGGATACAACCAAGATCCACTAAGTAGTCTTGGAGTTGGTGTTTAATCTACAACACTTGGGTGCCACAGCTCCCCGCAGTAACGTATTTTGCTTCTGTAGTTGAGAGGACAACCGAGTGTTGTTTCTTGGAGGCCCAAGAAACTAAACACCCTCCCAGAAACTGGCAGTAGCCACTAGTACTCTTGCAATCCAGCTTGCATCCAGCGTAGTCTACATCAGAATAAGAAATAAGACATAAATCACATGATGACGGATACCACAATCCCAAATCTTGAGTTCCGGCAAGATATCTAAGGATACATTTGACAGTAGTCAAGTGGGATTCTCTAGGACTAGCTTGAAATCTAGCACAGAGGTAAATACTAAACTGGATATCTGGTCGGGATGCAGTCAAATAAAGTAAGGAGCCTATCATACCTTAATAGATTTTTGCATCCACTAATTTACCATTTTCATCCGAATCCAGTGATGTTGTGGTGCTCATAGGAGTTACAATTATTTTGCAGCTTGTCAAGTTGAATATTTTCAGCAGCTCCTTGATGTATTTGACTTGACTTATGAAGCACCCATCTTCTCCTTGGTTAACCTACAAACTGAGAAAAAATTAGAGTTCTCCCATTAGGCTCATCTCGAATTCGCTAGTCATGAGGTTAGCAAATTCCTCACACATTTCAGATTTAGTAGAACTAGACACAATATCATCAACATAAATTTGAACAATCAAGATGTTCTTACCTTGTTTCTTGGTGAAAAGTGTTTGATCTACCTTATCTCGTGTGTACCATTTCTCAATGAGGAACGAGCTTAGTCTATCATACCAAGCTCTTGGTGCTTGCTTCAAGCCATAAAGTGCCCTGTCAAGCTTGTATACAAAATCTGCATGGTTAGAGTTCTCAAAGCCAGAGGGCTGTTCCACATAGACTTCTTCTTTGATCAAACCATTTAAGAAAGCACTTTTTACATCTATTTGATACAACTTTATTCTAAGGGAGCATGTAAAGGTAAGTAAAATTCTGATGGCCTCAATTCTGGCTACTGGGGCATAAGATTCCTCAAAGTCTACCCCAAACTCTTGATTATACCCTTGAGCCACCAATCTAGCCTTGTTTCTTATTATTTTACCTTCCTCACTGAGTTTGTTCCTAAAAACCCATTTAGTGCCTATGACAGATTATGATGATGGTCTAGGAACAAGATGTCAAACTTTGTTTCTTTCAAACTAGTTTAATTCGTCTTGCATTGAGTTTATCCAGTTTTCATCTTTTAATGCTTCATCAATATTCTTAGGTTCAATCTGGGAGACAAGAGCAAGATGATCTATTTCTTCCACAATTCTAAAATATGACCGAGTTCTAGGTGGATCATTCAAGCTTCCAATGACATTTTCTAAAGGATGATCCTTAAGAATTCTGATGTCTTTAAAATCATTACCTTCTTCTGGTGCTTGATCCCTTGCATTGCTTGATTCTGCAGGTCACCATCTTCTCTTGATTCTTCTTGTGGAGGATCATTCTTTTCCTTCATACTTAGGAATTCCCCATCTTCATCATTTTTCCTGCAGTAGTTATCATTTTTAGAATCATCATGATATTCATCAAAGGAAACATAGGGTGATTCTTCCACAGTTTGACTCTTAATGTTGTAAATTCTATAAGCCCTAGATCTATCAGAATATCCAAAGAATATATCTTCATCGCTCTTGGGCTCGAATTTATCTAAATCTCTTTTGTCATTATTGTGGATGAAGCATTTAGACCCAAAGACTTTCATATGTGAGTGAGAGGGCTTATTACCTTTCAGTAACTCATAAGGAGTCTTTTTGGTGTATGGCCTTACGATAGATCGGTTGATAATGTAACAAGTTGTGTTTACCGTCTCAGCCCAAAATTTCCTTGGGAGTTTCCGTTCGGCAAGCATTATCCTCGCCATCTCTATGAGTGTTCGATTCCTTCTTTCAACTACACCATTTTGCTCAGGGGTCCTTGGTGAAGAAAACCGATGTGAAATGCCCTCAGCCCTACAAAGATTATAGAATTCAGTATTTTCAAATTCACCACCGTGATCAGATTGAAGGTTGGAGATTTTAAACTCACCATCTTGCTTTATCTTCATATAGAGTGCCTGAAACTCATCAAAAGTATCATTTTTATGTGTGAGAAAGAAAACCCATGTGAACCTAGAGAAATTATCCACCAAGACATATCCATATTTTCTACCACTTAAACTAGCAGTTCTAGTTGGGCCAAACAAGTCCATATGAATCAGCTCTAGTGGTTTGGATGACATATTTCCAAATCTAGCCTTGAAGGAGTTTCTTGTTTGTTTACCTATGGCACATGCATCACACAATTTATTTTCATGTTTAAAAGATAGTTCAGGCAAACCTTTCACCATTGAATGCTTCAAAAATTTATGTAAGACATTGTAGCTAGCATGTCCTAGTCTACGATGCCATAACCATGCAAGCTCAGACTTTGGTGCAGCAAGACAGAGGTTTATGTGAGCAGGATCATCTAAGTCAATCATGTAAACATTGTTGACTCTTTTGCCAGCAAATTTTACCTTGTCAGATTTTGGTTCAAGGATTCTACATTCATGAGAGTCAAACAACACTTTGTGACCTTTATCACACAATTGACTTATATTGAGCAAATTATATTTCAAACCTTCAACTAGCAGCACATTTCCAATGGAGTTAGAGAGGTTCCTACCTACATCACTTGTTTCAATGATTCCTACTTTGTTGTCCCCTCCAAATGTGACGTGTCCTCCTTCCTTTCACTCCAAGAGACAAAATTTTATTTTGTCTCCAGTCATGTGTCTTGAACAGCCGCTATCAAGGTACCACTGGTTATGCATGGCTGCAAGACACTCCTGCACAAGGAATTTAGCAATGGGGTTTGGAACCCAACAAAACTTGGGTCCCACCAACTTCTTCAGATTTTCAAAACATGATACAATCTCTTTTGGAATCCAAACCTTCCTAGCATTCATGTTTTCTCTGTTTAGTGCAGGGTTTTGATTTTTCTTTTCATCTTTGACATTCATTTTCTGTTTAGAGGCTCTTTGTTGGATTTTGTGGATGTTTGAGGAAGTTTACTTTTTGAAGCATTGAGGTCACTGGTTGGTTTTGGGTTGAAATTGATTATTTTGCCACCTAGGGGATTGAAGCTTATATGATTGGTGCATAAAGGAATCACAATTGCCCCAAAAGCAGGGTGGTGTCGACGTATATGAATGGGAGTGTCGACATGTCCTATATGCAACCCAGTTATAGTGGCTTCTGGAAGGCTGAGCAGGCGATGGCCAAGGAAGTGTTGACCTATGATGTGGGAAAGGTTGACTTTTCTTAGGCTTTTGAGCAATCTTTTTGAGAATTTCAGTGGCTTCCTCTCCAACCTTTTCTTTTCCTTTGGGTGTTGTATTTGAGGTAGAAGCATCAGAAGAGGAAACAAATGTGACAGTTTTTAACCCAATTGGCCTTTTGTTTGTGGGATTAAAACCCAACCCTTCCTTGCTGAAATTCATTCTTGTACCTAGCAATGCATCTAGGTTTTCTCTTCCATCTACAAACTTTTCTAAATAATGTTGTTTATCCTTCAACTCTTTTTGTATGATTTCAATGTTTTGAAGGAGTTGAATGTTGACTTGTTTGACAGCTTCATACTTCTCATTACTCAATTTGCTGTCCTTTTCATAGGTTTGCATTTTTAGCTTCATGCTATCAATTTCATTTCTTAAGTCTTCATTTTCAGTTTCCAAGTTAGACAATTTTTTTCTTCCCTCTTCCAAATTCTCAATCATTTTCTTAAGGTCTTCAATTTCAGTTTCAAGTGAAGTAGTCTTATGATTCATATCATGATCATGCACAAACGAGTTAATTTTCTTTTTCAAAGACTTTTTCTCCTTTTTGTACATGTCATATTTCTCCATGAGCTGTATATATGCTTCCTCCCAATCATCAATTGTGAAAATTTCAAATGGAGATTTTACCTTAGTTTCTTCGTCACCTCTGGCCATGAGGCATAGAACTTCTTTTTCCTTATCTGAGGAGCTGGTTCCATCATCACTTTCTTCTTCGTCGCTCCATGTGGACACCATGGCCTTGTTCTTCTTCTTGCCCTTCCATTTGTCAGCTTTTCTAAATTTTTCTGGACATTCAGTCTTGAAATGCCCTAGTTTGCTGCAAGAATAACAAATGATCGTGTCAACTTTCATAAAGTTTTCAGAATTGTATTTGAAACATTTGCTTACCTGTGATCTTCCTCTCATGAAGCTCTTACCTTCTTTTCTCAGAAATTTTCTGAACTTACGTGTGAGCATGGCTACGTCATCCTCATCTCGCTCACTTGTAGAAGCCTCACCTTCATAAGAAATGCTTTGACCGCTGGGTCCTGCTTTAAGAGCTAGGGACTTTTGCTTAGGTGCCTCAGTCTCTTTGTTCTTTAGGTTGATCTCATAGGTCATCAATGACCCAATTAGTTCATCTACCTTAGTAGTTGCGAGATCTCTGGATTCTTCAACCATGGTAGCCTTTGTGTGCCATGCTGGGGTCAATGATCTGAGAATTTTCCTTATAATTTCTTGCTCTGAATATTTCTTTCCAAGATCAGTTAGACTATTAGTAAGCAGAGTTAAGCGAGCATACATGTCTTGAATTGACTCATCAGGCCTCATCCTGAACATTTCATATTCAGGAACTAAAATGTTGGCTTTTGTTTCTCGTACCTGAGAGGTTCCTTCATAAATCACTTCTAACCTGTCCCACATTTCTTTTGCAGTTGCGCAGTTGGCTACTCTTGAGAATTCTATTGGATGGAGTGAGCATTGCATGAAGTGTCTAGCACTCCACTTGACAGTAGATTTTCTTATTTGTTCTTTGGTCCATAATTCCTCATCATCCATAAGCTCATACGGACCTTTGCTGATCACTCGCCAGAGTTCGTAGTCTTGGGGGCGAATGAACACCTGCATACGTTGTTTCCAATAATGATAATTAGTTCCAGTGAAATAAGGAGGCCTATTCACATAATGTCCTTCAGGTAATAAACCCTTAGATGACAATCCATCATTTTTCTCAAGGTCGTTGGACCCCATAATGAGAGATTCGGCTCTGATACCACTTGTTGAGTAGTGGATTGCGGATCTAGAGGGGAGGGGTGAATAGATTTGCCCCTCTTTTCGCAGAACACCCCTCTTTAAAGCTAGATAAAGAAAATCACAGCGGAATATAACTAGCTTAACGAAGGACACAACGATTTGCTTAGCAGCATGAACAAGTAAAATAAGGATTGAACCTAATCATGCATCTAGCACAAAGCAATCGCACAAGCAAATCACAACACACAAGATTTTAAGGTGGTTCGGACTGAATCCCCAGTCCTACGTCCACCCCTAACCAAACCTGGTGAGGCTTCACTAGTGCAGCACACCAAACTCGCAGATTGAAAAACTTTCGATTGCCTTCCTACGAACCACTGGTAGGGACGACAACAACGCAGATTGGAGCACCTTCCAACTGCCTTCCTACTAACCACGGTAGGGACGATTCACAGTTTCAATAGCTTGAACAAATTGAAAAGTGAACAAGATGAAAATGCTCAAACAAGATATGGAGATATGCTAGAATCGAAAAGATCTTGTCTGAAATGAAGGAGGTGAATCTGATGCTTCAGCAAGGGCTCCCTCTTTTTCTTCTTGTCTTCACACGATGTAGATCACTAATAGAGGCTTCTTCTTCTTCGCAAAGCTCTCATCTTGATTCAGCAGCAATAGCTTCTTCTTCCTTGTGAAATGAGCTTCCTTGGATCACCTTGATAGCCTTGCTTGCTTCTACACTGTCTTGGCAGTTGCTAGCTTCGATATGAGCTTGAAACACCTTGGAATGGATGAAGAACTTCTGCAAGAAGTACTGTTCACGGCTATAGTACCCTGTTCTTCTTCCCTTGGACAACCTCCTCTAGCCTCTCTTGATCTCCCTTTTTTCATTAGGGTTTCTAACCCTCTTTGTGTAGTTTTTATATCTCTTTGAATGGTCCATAGACAAGCCCCAGACCAGATCCACATATCATGGAGGATTGGGTGACTTTAGGATTAAACAAATCCAAGAAGAGAAGCTGCCCACGTTGAGAAACACGAAGTCAACAATGGCTGCTTCTGTTTGGCAGACAGGTCGACACTTCGAGATGAAGTGTCGACACTTCTCAGCTTCACAGCATTTACAATCCTTCTGTTTGGCAAACAGGTCGACACTTCGAGATGAAGTGTCGACACTTCTCAGCTTCACTGTGTTTACAATGCATTCTATTTGGCAGACAAGTCGACACTTCAAGATGAAGTGTCGACACTTCTGGGTGCCAGGGTGTCTGAAGTGTCAGCTCTTCTGTGCAAAGTGTCAACACTTCTGTGCGAAGTGTCAGCACTTCTGTGAGAAGTGTCAGCACTTCTTGAAGCCAGCCTGTTGTTCTGATAGCCGTGACTCTTCACATATGAAAGAAGCGATTTGAAGGGATTTTCATCATTACCTTATTTTCCGTCACTTGCATCTTGAGTGACTTTTGCCTTATTTTCCATGCACTTACATCTTGAGTGACTTTTGCCTTGTTTTCCATGCACTTACATCTTGAGTGACTTTCAACCTTGGATGGCTTGCTCCTTTGGATTTATCTGTCAAGAGAACGCATCAACCATCTAAGAATGAGACTCATAAGCGAACTCATAGTGTCATGGAGTTAAATGACTCATAGTGTTAGGCATTATCAAAACTACAAATTGTCAAATGATCGCAGGGGCACAACATGAAGCAGGTATCATGATCTCTCTCTTTTGGAGAATCAGTAGTGTCCAGCCTATATGTGTAAAACTGCATGGTCTATCCTTGTCTAAAAGTAGGACCAATGGCATGGCGAGATACCAAAGCTATTGTTTGTGCTTTTAGACCAGCACAGACTAGCAAGGTTTACACATATAGGCTAGTCGATGCTGATTCTCCAGAAGAGAGAGATCATGATGCCGACTTTAGAAAAGAGCTTCTTTCAAAATTGTGGTTGGAATGGAGCGAGTATTCTAAAAAATTACTATCTCAGAGGATTCTAGTGCCGAATCTTTTCAATCAGACGAGGGTGACACTGCAGAGTTGGTTGCTTCTAATCTTCGTCTGATCGAATCTGTCGAGCCACTCCGGTTGTCTATAGAGGACGAAGTGGAAGAAGTCGATCCAACTGAGCTAAATGAAGCAATTGTTGGACATGCAGGGGGAGTCGTCTGAGAGAGGGGATTCTTCTGGAACTGGTGATGGTGGAGATGCTACGAATGAGGATGATCCAATGGATATCTGTTCATTTTTTTCAGTGCTATTGTGCAAAAAAGACACATTTGAATTAATGTAATTGTAATTTTTTTTATTCATTGAGTTATGTGTTACGGATGTTGTTTATTATATGTTGTGTGGATTTTATCGAGGGATGTGTGTTGTATATGTTTATTACATGTTTTATGTTGAGTTGTGTAGGTTGTGTGTATAATTGTAGTTTTACCAATATTTTTTAATTTTCTTAAATATATAAAAAATGGTGAGAAATTTTTTCCCTGAATTTTATCATTTAGTCGAAAATAGTCAGATAAGCCAAAATTAAGCGCGACGGCTAACACCGCATAGTGGTGACAAATGTCATTAATAGTGACAAATAGGTTTCAAGGCTGACAAATGTCTCCTAAGGGTGATAAATGGATAACAGAAGTCACGATATGTTTTGAAGCGAAACAAAAGCGACGGCTGGCGAGCGATAAGGGTGACAAATAGATGTTGTGAGTGACAAATAGCCTTTAGCAGTGACAAATAACTCTATAACGGTGACAAATAGCTCATGGCAGTGAAACTTGAAGAAACTCAATTATTAATAAATATACATTTATGATGTTATATTTATTAATTATCACTTTTATGGTTTTTATCATTTTTGTAACTATTTTATGGTTATTGGATGATAAGGGTGACAAATATATGGTAAGGTAGGGTGACAAATGGATCATATGGGTTCAAATGAGTTATTGAGGGTGACAAATGGGTTACTAACGGTGACAAATGGATCATATGGGTGACAAATGAGTTACTAAGGGTGACAAATATGTTAGTAAGGGTGACAAATAGCTCATATGGGTGACAAATGGATTACTAAAGGTTATAAATTGCTCATATAGGTGACAAAATGAGTTACTATGGATGACAAATGGGTCATTTGAAATGTGGTAATATATAGATGACAGAGGTGGGCTGAGTCGACTCTATGACAAATGGGTCATAAACGTTTCGTGGTGACAAATGAGTTGACAGATGAGGGTGATATTTATGAGTTTCTTGTCATTTATGATATATATATTTCTACCATTTTTACCTTTTTTTGTTAATGTTGTATTTATTAATTATAATTTTTATGATTTTATAGTAATTTTCACAATTATTTTGTTATTATTATATTTATTGGTTATGGATTTTATGATTTTGTTTGATTTTCAAAATTATTTTGGTATTATCATATTTATTGATTATCATTTTATTAATTTTTATTATTTTTATAATTATTTTATAATTATTATATTAATTGAATATCATTTTCATGGTTGTTTGTTATTTTCTTGGCTATGTGACAAATTATTATATTTATTGATTAACATTTTTTATGAATTTTTACTATTATTATATCTCTTTTCTCTTTTGGGTTCGCCTTCCGTATGTGAGAGCAGTAGAGTAAAATCAATGATAAGGGTGATGAATGCATATTATTGGTGACAAATAAGTTGACAGAGGTAACAAATGCACATTAGTGGTGACAAATAGGTTGACAGGGGCGACCAATGCGCATGAGGGGTGACAAAAGACTCTTAACGGTGAAAAATGCACAAAGGCGGTAGCTCCCAGGGGCAAAGGCGACGCCTCCTGCATGCTAAGAGTGAAAGATGCCTATTAGTGGTGACAAATAGATTAACAGGGGGGACAAATGCGCATGAAGGGTGACAAATGGATCCTAACGATGAACTATAAGCATGAAGATAAGCCCTACTAATATTAGAACCATCGACAAACCCTGCTACTTATAGGTGAAGAACTCCCCTTCGTAAAGGTAACCCCTACCTGCGATAGATGGTATCCTTCATTTGACGGCAACCACATCACACAAAGATCAAGCATCCATCATGCAAAGAAAGGTTGTAGAAAAAGAAATTATATTGATAGGGGAAGAGAGTACAAGCGGTTACTCGTCCTCTTTGGGACGGAGCATGTCCGGTTGGAGGTTCAACACCACCTTGTTACAAAATAGGCGGTCCACCTTCGCCAAGGCGTCTTGCCACCCTTGTAGGTACCCCTACTTGTATTCCTCCGAAAAGTCACCGCCACTGCTTTTCCATGATGGCTGGTCCGGCACCGGTAGGGCTTCCTTTCGGAAGCACAACCGTTTGGCTGGAACCTGCTCTGACGAAGAATCTGACTTCTCAGACGACGACATCTTCATGAGAGTGTCTTTGACCGCCAAAGGAACTCTGTATGTCCTTAGGGTTCCCCACAAAGCTTCTAGTTATAGGAAGGAGATGAAACCCCCAAAGGGTAAAAGAGTCTTCGTGCCTCCCCAACTTTGTGGAAATCGAAGCGACGGGACAGCGAAGATCGTTCCATCTCCCCCAACTTTTCTGACTCTCGGTCCTTCCTTTTTGTCGGTCATGAGATCGCTTGGACCGAGGTTCCTTTCATCCGGATACATCTGTCGCATAGTAGACGAGAGGCCGGAGAGAGATACTACAACGGCTAACACCGCATAGTAGTGACAAATATTCATCAGTGGTGACAAATAAGCTTCAAGGCTGACAAATGTGTCGTAAGGGTGATAAATCGATAACAGAAGTCACAATATGTGATGAAGCGAATACATTGGATAAGGGTGAAAAATACCTATCAGTAGTAACAACTAGATCTGCAGAGTAGACAAATACATTGGTAAGGGTGAAAAATAGATCCTAGAGCTAACCAATGAAAAGCAGAAGAAGCTGAAAGCCTGGAAGGAGGAGTCAAGTTCACAAGAGGACAAAAATATGAACAGTGTATCAAGAGTTTTAAGAGCAATCAGAAAAAGAACGAAGGGACTTGGTCAATGCCAAGATAGTCAATGTTGACTCGTCAAGGTCAATACCAGTCAAAGAGGACTCTAGAAAGCTCAACTTTTTCTTGACTACAGTCATGAGGTCCCAGTCAAAGTAAAAGGTTAATGAATAGATTAGTTAACATAAGTGATCTAGGTCAAAGACAAGCAGCTCATGGAGAGAAAAGAAGGCAACAGCTGGTCCTGTGGTAAGATAAGAGTAATAAATATGCAGTAAGGGTGACAAATAGCCCGTATGACTGACAAATGGATGATAAGCATGTAAATTAGCCAGTAAGGTTGACAAATGGGCTGAAAGGGTGAATCACAGGCTCGGTGTGTCTGGCACACGCTCAACTTGAAGGCCAGGCTTTGTACGTGGTCCAAGGCTACCCTATCAGAGGTATATTCTCTCTCATGGAACAAGGATATTTCCATATTTCAGCCTGATCATCTATTATTCACCCTTTGTCGCCTCTTTTACATTAGTAAGGCCTATTTTTCACCATTGACCACCTATTTGTCACACTTAAACCGTAGCCAAAGCCCTTCTCATCCAGAGGGTGACTTGGGTTTTTCTTTTCAGCAATCTGAACTGGAGTCGGCTCCACGGTCGACTCTAGTCAACACTTGTGCAAGTAAAGCCTTCATCTTTTCACACTTCAGCCCAGTTCCTTAACCAAACTTGAATCCATCTTCAGAAAACTCATTGATATTCATAAATTAACATTATCAAGCACACACATTAACAACATTAAAACATATGAAACTTTGAAGATCAAAATGAAGGTTAAAAGAAATATCAATCAAGACTGGTATGCCACATTCTGAGGTTTGAGATGTGAAATTGTTTAAGATCTTGTATTTCCAAAGGTAATGAGGTCGGCCCCAAATCGGGCTCTAAACATATTACAATCACTCTCATTAAATGTCCATGATGTCTCCCTCTTCCTTGACAATTCATCAACATATTTCAGTACATAAATGGCACAGTTGAGGCTTCCATTTGCCTGTTGGGGACATTCGTTGTCGAATACAAGATCCCATTTCTCAACTCCCTCGAATGTCCCATAGACCTTCAGAAACCCCCGTACAACTGCAGCCTGCAAATGAAAAATTTGAAATTATTAAGGAATAATTAAAAGACATTATAAATATATTTGATTTCAGGTACATGGATAAGAAAAAGTACCCAATTTCTTATAGTGGCATCATGGATGGCCATGCCTCTCATGGAATTGTATGAGATAAAGCGGCGATTCTCCGTGTCAACAGCAAGTAGATGCCAGTGATCTCCAGAGTGTAACACGAAGAATAAATATTTGTTCTTCTGCAGTTCTGATAATTCAACATTCTCGTAGGTGCACTCCAACAATTCGTTGGATTTTTCATAGTTGGCCGATGTCCCGCCGTTTATGTGATTCACTAAAATGGTGGGAAAACAAACCCACTGATGAAAGTTGTAAGATTCATTGCATCGTGAGTGGAGGAGGTACATCATGGCGTGGATCACCTACAAATTAACAATCACAATTCTATTAGCAATAGAAACACAAGTTCAGGGTAGGGCAAAGCGTAAAATTTCACAATTAATGAAAGAAAGTATCGTATCATCTATCATCTGGCTGTATAATAGATCACTGACATGATGATGTTTCAAAACAATCCTGTTCCGTAGGACAAAAATGGGGCCACTATATTGGGCAAAAAATTTCATGGTAGTCAGAGTAAGGAGAATTAGGATAATTATAGAAACTATAAGAGGATAACTTACTTAATATCCCCCGAGGCACAAGCATCAATGAATTCATTCACAATTGTGTTATCTGTCGACTTCAGCCGGCCTTTGCAGATCCAATCAGTACTCTATATGAGCTCTCTGTAACGGTTGGCTTCATCTCCCTTCTACATTTATGCCAATATACCAATCTTAGATCATATATTGTAAGAAGTAGGAACAACGTAGACTCACCTTCTTCTTCTCCCATCCTGTTTTCTTTGCAGGTGCCCGCCATTTCCTCACGGCCTTCTCATCCCCTTGACGAAGGGACTGAGAAAAGACACCTTTACGATGGTCACTACCATGCCCATTGGTCGCCTCCATCTTAGCTTGCATATCACCTTGCACATCCTCTTCAGGGGCTGCCTTAGATGGCATAGTATCATTCTTACTTTGTTGAAGGGGCCTTGGAGGTAGGACATCAGCGGCAATGTCCATTTCAGAGGTTTGACATATACTTTGCTCAACATTTTCAGCCCCTTGCATTTCCTTGACAGGGGCTACCAGAGGTTGCATGACATCATCTATCACCTGTTCGACGGGCCTAGGAGGTGCTGCATCAGCGGCAATGTGAGCCCCTTGCACCCTAGTCAGAAAGAAGGCCCTCATTTTCTCAAGTAGCCGCTGCTAGATCTTCAAGGTAGCGGCAAGTTCCTATAGCACAGGCATGTATGGAGCGGATGAGGACGTCTCTTGAGCACTAGGTCGGGTCATCATCTGACCATCGCACACCGTGTCCCTTTCACTTGGCTCAGTAAGGAGCCCTTCGATCACCTGCATTTCAAACCACATCACTTTGGTTATTCATTAATGTTGAATGACAAAGAAGAAGTTTTTAATAATCATAATACCTATTGGCCTCGCAGGGATCCAATGGAGAATTTTAATTTCCTATCTAGAAATGGCCCCCACCTAAATAGTCGGGGGAATTCCACCTACCTTAATGGCTGCCGCACCCGCGTGTGCTCAAAAAACCAGACCTGTAATATGAAATATATCAAGTTATTTTACAATGCAATAGAATTAATGATTGACATATTAATTATGAAACAACAAAAATAAAAAAACTTACAGCAAGTGCGGCAGAACAACGAAATATAAATGTATGGGCCTGGGATGCATCCCCGGCTCTTCTCTTAGCACGGTCAATTGTACCTGACCGTCGTTTCAGGACCGCCAACACTAATTGCTCAAACTTGTGCATCGTTACCTGTTGCACGACGGCCACCCAATTGTAATCTGAAACTCTGTCAATGTCATCTAAGCATGATAGCATCTTTTGTGGACAAGAATGCGTCGACCGTGGACAAAGGAAAGTGGACAGTAAGAGTACAATCCACATCTGGACAGTGTCGGCCACATCCTGCACTTCATCAGACCCAACAATTTGTTGGATGAGAGAGCACACTTTCTTCCGGTGAAATGTTGCTACAAATCCAAATCGATGCTGCAACTTCGACTTCTGTTTCGCGGATCCATAATGTTGAACCTGATGACCAGAGCAAGGTAATCCTAAAATTATGCCCACATCTTCCACACTGAATGCGACATCCTTACTACCCACGGAAGTAATTTCCTCCACTATGGGCCAAATAATCTCCTCCAATAGTGTCATGGTGAAGGTGACGGGAGAAGCATTGTCAACATATGGACCAAAGGGTGTGGTCCTCATCAATGACTTGTGGCATTCCTGAAATGTCATCTAATCCCTATCATTCATGTAAATGTCCATAGAACACCAGGCGGAGATGACTTTTGTGTTCACTAGATTCAAAAAAAATGTGTAAACAAGAAACTCAGTTAATTGATTGATCAAGAAATACAAAAAATATTAAGAGTAAGACAAGTGTGACAAATGTATAGACAAGGGTGGCAAATAGGTGCTTAAGGGTGACAAATGTATGAAATTCGGAGACAGGTAGGTCTAAATCTGACACAAATAGGTAGATATAAGCGTGACAAATAAATAGGTCGATAAGGGGGGCAAATAGCTATATAAGGGAGATAAGGAACCACACTACCTTTAACTTGTCGTCCTGAAGTGGAGGCCTTAGAAACCCTAGGTTTCTCAAACGTTTCTTCTTCGGCCGTAGAAATCGGTACAATTTCCTGAGATGCAGGTGGGGCATCCAGTTTACGGCGGACGGAGCGTTGCATGGGTGTCTCCTTCGGCTCCATGGCTGTTAGTGATGAAAGAGAGCTCACAATTCAGGAGTGCTCGAATAGCAAATGATGGAGAGGTCGCAAGTGGCACCACGAGGAAGAGCAGACGCTGAGCACGATGGAGAGACGAACAGGCTTCTAGTAGGTTGCGTAAGAGCCAAGACATGGCGGGAAGGGTAATTGAGGATTTTTAATTTTGAAGATCCAGTTCGGCGTCATCATTTCTGTTGATGTGGCCTGCGGCATTGGATTGGCAGCAATATGCGAACAACACCCATGCGTGGCCGACGTGTCCCGTTTTTCACGTGGACCAATTGGAGCTTAAGGGTGACAAATGTGTCTACACGGGTGACAAATACGTTAGCAAGGGTGAAAAATACCCTGCTAACGGTGACAAATAGGGCTCAATAGAGACAAGGCTGACGCGCGGCTTTCAAGGCAATGTAAGAGTAAGGGCGACACCTTGTGGACTTTAGTGGTGACAATTAAGTGAGTATGGGTGACAAATGCTCAACTGGAGTAACAAATAACTTCACATTGGTAACATGTGAGAAGGAAGCTGAAGGTGAAAAATAACATAAGAAAGAGGAAGTGGAGGAGAGAGAGACGTGCTCACTAGAAGACAAAGGACCTACAGTGCTCACAAGAAGACTAATGTGAACAGTGATGCCAAGGGCTCTAAAGCAATCTGAAGAACAAGCGAGGGCTGACCACAGTCGTCAAAGTCAACGTCAAGAGAAGGAAGGATCTACTCAACTTTAACTTTATGTTGACCCAATGCACCAATACTCCAGGCAAAGTCAAGCTTTTGCAACTTCTGAAGTCCAGTCAAAGCCTGGTCAAGCTTCGGCCAGCGACAGTGGACATAGAAAATGACAAACGTGGAAAAACAACATAAGAAGACTAAAGGTAACAAATACTCTCCTAAGGATGATAAATGAAGATTCAGCAGTGACAGAGATATATAAGGGTGACAAATGGATGTTAAGGGTGACAAATGTGGAAACAACGGTGAAAAATTTCAAGGCAGCAGGGAAAAATGTTGCAGTAGGGAAAATGCCAAGGCGACGGCTATCAGCCGTAAGGGTGACAAATAAATTTTAAGTCCGACAAATAGTTGTTAAGGCCACAAAATGGGTTCGCAAGGGTGAATAATCGCTCAACACGTGAGATGTCAAGCGGGGGACTTGACTAAGTTCCTTAACTACATCACAGTTAATCGTTAGGTGTTCGGTTCGAAACAAAGTTCTACCGTGTTTTCATTTATATTTTTAAATAAGGTAAATTAAAAAAACTTAAGGAAACCTTAAGTTGAAGCTAAGATTTGAACATGGAGAAACCCGTTCAAACGGTAGAACAATAAACCAAATGATACAACATGTCATTTAAAATAGTTTATTCCATTATTTATATATATTTATATATATATATATATATAATATAGTTTTTCGTATCGGTACGCAATGTCCAATCCCGTCTCGAGCCGTCGCCAGGACGACCGGTTCGGCATGCATGGCCAAATTATGTGCACGTGACTCAAGGACAACGTTGACACAAGATCTGAGTGCTTCCACTTGGCATTCCTCGCAAGGAGCCCTAGCTCCCGAAAATTCATTATAGACATGACGGTAAATTCAACTGGAGTAAGGTTGGCGGGGGCACAGAACAATAAGGAAATGGTCAACATGTGACCGATATGCCTCTGAGTACCTTTTCGCACCCCCATGTGGGCCTTTCAAGGTAGCTAGGCTTTTCAACACGTTGTCTCTTCCTTTTATAGGAATCGACTTATTGGCCATGCAGCCCCATTGCTTGGGGATTAATCAACATTTTCCCCTCTTATTGCCGTGATCGACCTTTATGGCACGGCAGGTCGCCAGTCCCAACCTGATGCCCACCATCGTCTGCTTAGTGGTCGGAAGGAGCGCACCTTCGATTAGTCCAGACCATCCTAGTCTTGGAACCTGAACACATTGTCACACACGTGATTGGCACGCCCTATCGTGAGTAAAATCGATAAAAGATACAATGATATTTTACAATTATCATGAGTGCTTCCACTTGGCATTCCCCTCGAGGAGCCCGAGCTCCCGAAAATTCATTATAGACGTGACAGTAAATTCAAAACACATGAGTTTGACGGGGGCACGGAACAATGAGGAAATGGTCAACATCTGACCGATACGCCTCTGAGTCCCTTTTTGTACCCCGATGTGGGCCTTTCAAGGTAGCTAGGCTTTTGAACACGTTGTCTCTTCTTTTTATAGGAATCGACTTATCGACCATGCTGCCCCATTGCTTGGCGATTAATCAAATGTTTTCCCCTCTTATCGCCGTGATTGACCTTTATGGCACGGCGGGTCGCCAGTCCCGACCCGAAGCCCACCATTGTCTACTTAGTGATCAGAAGGTGCACACCTTTGGTTAGTCAAGACCATCCTAGTCTTGGAACCTGAACACATTCTCACACACGTGATTGGCTTGCCCTATCGTGAGTAAAACCGATAAAAGATACAATGATATTTTACAATTATCATGAGTGCTTCCACGTGGCATTCCCCGCGAGGAGCCCGAGCTCCCGAAAATTCATTATAGACGTGATGGTAAATTTAAAACACATGAGTTTGACGGGGGTACAGAATAATGAGGAAATGGTTAGCATGTGACCGATACGCTTCTGAGTCCCTTTTCGCACCCCGATGTGGGCCTTTCAAGGTATCTAGGCTTTTCAACACGCTGTCTCTTCTTTTTATAGGAATCGACATATCAGCCATGCAACCCAATTGCTTGGACATTAATCAAACATTTTCCCCTCTTATTGCCGTGATCGACCTTTATGGCACGGCGGGCCGCTAGTCCCGACCCGATGCCCACCATCGTCTGCTTGGTGATCAGAAGGAGCGCACCTTCGGTTAGTCCAGACCATCCCAGTCTTGGAACCTGAACACATTGTCACACACGTGATTGACACGCCCTATCGTGAGTAAAACAGATAAAAGATACAATGATATTTTACTATCAGGTTCATTACTTTGGTTAGTCCAGATCGGGACTCCTCATTATTTTAATATTTTATTATATATATAAAGAGTCTTTTTTATTTTGTTATTTTATTTTATATATATTATATATATAAAGAGTCTTTTTTTATTTTAAGATTTTACGAGATGGACCGAGACAGAGCGAGACGGGACCGACCCGTCCCGGGCCATGACCAGGACGGGCGGGTCGGTCGAGACGGCAAACCTTGCTTTCAAGGTAGCTAGGCTTTTCAACACGCTCTCTCTTTTTTTTATAGGAATCGACTTATCGGCCATAAAAAAAAGTTGAAAATTTCTAAATTATAGGTCTCAAAATAATAAATAATAACTTTTTTAGATGTAATGATATTTTTTACTGAGAGAGATTTTATCCTATTAGAAGAAATGAATGAATGACAAAAAATCACCAATGAATGAATGAAAACATGGCGCCAAATGAAAATATGGCGGCAAATAAAAAGAGACAAGAATAGGTAGACGACTCCTCTCCTGTCCTCCTTAGTCCTTCCCCCTTCCTCCTCCTTCAACCACTGCATCCCTTTCCTCTCTTACAATCGCACCCCCCTCTCAATCTCTCAACGGCGGGCGGCAGAGTGGCGAGGGTAGGCGGGCACGGCGGAGCTACCCAGGGACGCCGATGAGGGGCGAGCGGAGGTGAGCTCCGGCAGCGGCAGCAGTCAAATTCTTTCCGGCAGACACCCCCCTACAGCAGGTATTCCCTTCTCTCCCTCTCCCATTGGCCCCCCTCCCCCTCCGTGCTCCCGCCCTCTCTCACTCTCATTCTCACACACACACAGATAGAACGATCGGGAGGGGATCCGTTGCCACCAAAACTAAAACTAGAGATTTTGAATATCCTAATGTAAAGATTTTACATTGTCAGTTGCCAGCAAATGGGTCCTTCCCTTTTGGATTCACCACCTGACAATTCTGTTCTCGTGGATTCTTTGGCAGATTTTGTTATCCATATTACCACGACTGAGTTGCAACATCATGATGTTAGGGTGCTAGGCCCGGATACAGAGGGGGGTGAATGTATCCCTCTATGAATAATGGCCAAATAAAAACTAGGATGCAAGAGATAAACCACAGAGTAGAACCAATTCAATTCAACTCAAATACAAGCACTTGGTGCGCACCTATTCAAGCATCTAGCGGAAGCTAAGAAAACAATCAGACCACTGCATAAGATTGTTGGGTTCGGTGCTAGTATTCAGAGGGGGGGTGAATGAATATGACCCTTTTAAACTCTCACCCAATATAAAATTTCGCTCAAACTAGAACTATGATGCTAACTAGACAGATTTACCAAATCTGAAAGCTAATCAACTATTATGTTCGACCAGTTAGCAAACACATGGAGCGCCCCTATGCATTCATCTAGCGAAAGCACAAATGAACAAATCAAACCACAGTGCACAAGGGTTTTTAGGTGGTTCAGTCCTGCAGACCTACATCCACCCCACACTCAACCCGAGTGTGGCTTCCTGCTGACTCACAGCTTGAAACCGCTGGGCCTCACAGCTTGCCTACAACCGCTGGGCCTCACAGCTTGCCGTCCAGTGGAATCCACCACTGCAACCGCTGGGGATTACAGCTTACCCGTCCAGTGGAATCCACCACTGCCCACTGAGCATCACAGCTTGCTGTCCAGTGGAATCCTCCACTGCAAACCGCTGGGCAATACAGCTTAGCCGTCCAGAGACAGCACCTCTGCAATCCGCTGACTAACAGCTTGAAAGGAAATGTAAAATGGAAAACAAAATACAAGATAACAGCATCGGAAAGCTGTAAACGATAAAGCACAATATGTAGCTCTAACAATGAGCAACCTCAGATCTGGTTTTGAACCAAAGATCTGAGGAACGAACTCCTTCTCTCTCTCTCTCTTCTTCTCTTCACACTCTTCTCGAGCTCTCTGCCTCTCTCTTTTTCTCTTCTGCTTCTTCCCTCTTTCTTTTCTTCTTCTTCTCTTTTCTCTGGATCGAACAGCTCTCTATTCTTTCTCTCAGCTTCTGCTCTTCTGCTTCGATCTGGATCGTGGCTCTCTGTTCTTTTCCTCTCGCCAACTCGATCTCTCTTCATCTGTGGACGAAGACCTCCTTTTATAACAGCAGCTAGTAGGAGGGCAGCACTGGGCGCGTGTGGCTTCCACATTTTCTGCCCAGAACTTTTGGCCACGTGTCAGCTTTCTGTCAGTCCTTCAACCTCGGATCACGTGCCCTCCTTAAGCTTCACGATCAAAGCACCTGTTAAACAGAGTATCGGATAAGTCATCAGTTTAAAGAACAACTCTGTATAGACTTATCAGAAGAACATCGTTTTAGAAGAAATCTGGACGAGGTTAGAACGAAACAACACGAAGACAGAAATAACAAAGAAGACTCAGACGCAGAGACAGCACGAAGTGAAACGAGAACGACACGAGGTGCAGAGGTGACAGAAACACACACTACACAGAGAACAACACGAAGACAAAATAGAAACCAACACGAAGTGTGGTTTCAACATACGAAAGACACGAGGTCTAGGAAGAACAACACGAAGACATAATACGGAAACGACACGAAGTGAAATAACAGAAACCGTCACGAGTTGAAAACAACACGAAGATGAAAATAGAAGTTGACACGGGTTGAAAACAACACGAAGACGAAAACAGAAGTTGACACGGGTTG
Source organism: Amorphophallus konjac (assembly GCA_022559845.1). Classification (NCBI taxonomy): domain Eukaryota; kingdom Viridiplantae; phylum Streptophyta; class Magnoliopsida; order Alismatales; family Araceae; genus Amorphophallus; species Amorphophallus konjac. Next base: position 191,858,507 of record CM040123.1, on the reverse strand, counting down.
AAAACAACACGAAGACTAAAGACAAGGAAAATGACACGAAGTCAAAGAAACAACAGTAACCAACACGAAGTGTGGTTACTAAACAGGAACGACACGAGGTCTACAGGGAAATGACTCGAAGTTCATCAGAACTATTCGAGCTGCCTCAGAAACACGACACGAAGTTAAGTGAGAACAGCACGAGGTGAAACGACACGGGCTGACCACAACAAGGATACAACACGAAGTCATAAAAACAGAAACGACACGAAGTATAACCTCATACAAGTTTTTCCTGTCAAACATGGAAATCAACACGAAGTGTCGTAAGCTCAGACGACACGAAATCTTTTCGTGTTAGTGAGGGGAAACAACACGAAGTGTGACTCAAGTGGCACTGAAAGCAACACGAGGTGAGACTTCACGCTGTACAGACTTGGACTTTGTATATGAAGTGCGCTGTATAGACTTTGACGAAGCAGAAGGCTGTATTGACTTGGAGACCCAAAGCCATTGTATAGACTTTGTTGCCCAAAGGCGATGAACAGTGAAACAATGTATATACTTCAAGTAAAGACCAATGTGTAGACTTGAAGATTGAAGGCGATGTACAGACTTTGATGCCCAACACCAATGTATAGACTTAGGAGCATATGACACGGCTGTACAGACTTCGCCTAAGACGCTGTACACACTTAGCCTAAGACAATGTACACACTTAGCCTAAGACAATGCATGAACTGACGTTGTATAGACTTTGTCTTAACAATGAATGTGTAGACTTGATCAAGAGTCCAATGTGCAGACTTCATGAGTGTGCAAACTTGTCAACGAAATGCATAATGTATAGACTATGCACATGCATGAAGAGTGTATAGACTAATGAAATGCTTTACCCTGCAGTGTATAGACTTGCTAGTCATCAAACTACATGCAAATAGAAAAGCAACGCACAGATCAGAAATCAAGCACTATATCAGTCATACACATGCATTCTCCACAAAATAAGTTATGTTGCTATCATCAAAACACAATCTCATAAAGCACTCACTGTGTTGCAATCATCAAAACAAAACAGCATTGCTATCATCAAATCAACATAGCACATGCTTGTGCCTAAGGGGCATAACATTCTCCCCCTTTTTGATGATGGCAACACAATGTGACAGTGGGTCACACACAAGATTTTCTCCCCCTTTGACATGATCAAAAAGAGAAAAACAGTAAAAACAAGAGTGCAAAGTGCATTATGCATGCAAAAATCTCTAGAACATTCTCCCCCTGAATGTAAGACTCCTCTGAATTATTTCTCCCCCTAAATAAAAGCTCCCCCTTTGAGAAGGAATATGAACAGATAAGCAAGATAGAAAAGGTAGGAGGGTCACTAGATAACAACTGAATCATTGGTTCAGAGAATAAGCCTGATTATAAACAATAGTTAAAGTATAAGAATCATCAACATACAATTTTCAAAAATTCAAGTTTAACAGTGATAAATCTAGAGTAAAACACCTGACCCCTGAAAAAGAGTTTTAGATTCCATTTATAGCAATGAATCTAGGGCACATGGTATTAATAGATAAGTCTGAAATAATACCCTTTTGTGTCTAAACAAGGAAATTCAAGAGAGGCAACTTGAACATGTATTGAGAAAAATAATTTTCACTCAATGACATTTGAATTTTCGAAGGGTTACAGCAGTTTGATTTCATTTTTGATTTTCAGAATCTGAACTAAGTAAATAGATCAGTGGCATTTATGCTGTTGACATTAGGTGTACACCTTGATCAGAGGCAGGTACCCCCAGTTACTAGGCATAAACTACTAGACCTATTTCAGATCAAAACCCACAAAGAATAGTCTTCACTTTTGACATTAAGGGTACACCTTGATTAGAGGCCAGTACCCTCAGTTACTTGGTGAGGACTCCCCCTATAGATTTGACCCTATGAACAGAGATAGTCTAAAGCACTTCATGACATGTGAATTTTCCTACTTCTTTGGAGGAGTTCACAGTTTCTCAGTGCAATCAGCCATTGCTCTGTCACTATGTTCAGTTCTTAACATTAATGAACTTATTTACTGCTGCCCTTAATTCTTTTAGAGTGATTGTTTAAAAAATCAGTACACACTCTTATTAGCCTGTTCTAGACATATCCAGTTCAACACATTTAGGCATTACAAAAAACTTTTTCTATTTTAGCTATGAGACAAAGATTAAGAGCTATAAAAGTTTTCTTTTATCTCAAATTCTGAAGTGCAGACACTTAACTCTCCAATTTATAAAGGTTAAACCTTTAATTCTTTTCAATTTGTAAATGTGATTCTTATAAGTGAACAGTTGCAATAATCACCATTCAATGTACTAAACCAGATGCAAAGCTGTTGTTTAGTGAAGAAATGGGGAAAGGATAGCAATAAGCATTATGATCCATAGCATCTGATGATAGTGAATATGAATGAGTTGAAAGGGGACAATGAGAAGTACCAAGGATTCACTGAATTGAATAGAACTCTCAGCTCCCCCTGACACCATGATGCAAAAATATGCTATGCATTAGACTGTTCTACATGCAGACAATGCAACATTAGTCAAACTCCCCCTGACAAAGTGCATGAAATAGAATTAATGAACTGCTCATAATTTTAGAATATGCTCAAGAAGAATTCATGCTTTGTTCAATCAGAGAGAGAATTTATCAAATGCATCATCTTCATTTTAAATTTTCAGATTTTTTCAACATATGATGCAGTACACTGTTCTACATGAAAACTAGACCCATGGTACTAGGCGGAGGATCTGGTCTCAAAGACCATCTCACACATGGTAGGAACCTCCGGGCAGATTTCCCTGCCTTTTAGTAACATACCATTTGATATACCAGGGTTAACAAGGACAATGCAACATAAAGCAGTCCTTCATGCATTGAACAGCATCATTGACACATGCAATGACAATCAGTCTATACACAATCAGTCCAAGTATGCATTCAATAACAAGCATGCAATGCATTAACACAAAACACATGCATGGACACAGAGTCTATATAGTGCATCAACTGTATACACTAAAGAAGCATTCAAATTCAGTTCAACATATAGCAAGAGAAGAGCATCAGATATGCAGAATTGAATTCAATAGCTGAGTCTGGAATGCAGACTGATCAGCTAGGCATGAAGAGTTCATTAAAAAAATCAACCAAGCAAATCAACATGAAACTCACAATTTTCATGCTCACAATTTCAGATAATGGAATTTAAAACAGATTTCAGAACTGACCTGAATTGAATCATGGGGTTTTCTTTTTGAGTTCCTTGGTTGACCCCTCTTATTCATTTCCAAGGCACACCTGCAGCATGTCATTCAATGTGATTTTGCAGGAACCCAAGAAGTCTTGGGTCCTGAATTACCCCTATCAGGTGTTCTAAATAATTTCTTAGCAATATTGTCATCAAATTTCATTAGAGAGCAATCAGACATAGAATGTCCAAAATTTCCACAATAATGACATGAACCAACAGATTTTCTGGTCTTATGATGCATATCTACAGCAACATGAGACCTATGAAACTGAGCATGAATTTTTCTGTTGTAAGCATGAATTTTTGATTTACCATTACCTGCCCACCAGCATTCAGAAGCTCGGTGGCCAGGTTTTCCACATTCATAACAAACAAGAGTCTTTTCTTTAAGACCAGCTTTATTTCTGCCCAAGAAATTTTTGTTTGGAGGGAATCTTACAAATTTGGAATTAAAATGATTTCCCTGAACAAACCAGCAGTCCTTGACTGCATGCCCATACTTACCACATTCAAAGCATCTAAGATGCTTGTTGTTTGATTCATTTTTGCCCCTGTGATTTCCTGACCAGCATTCATTTGCCTTGTGCCCAGGCTTGTGGCAAGTGAAACAGATAGTATGCTGGCCTGAAGTAGTTCTGTGTCTATGTGGGTCATTAGCATGTGCAAAAGATCTAGAATTCACATTGTTATCTTCCTTCAGTTTGAAACATGCATTCATTAAATGACCATACTTACCACAATAAGAACATGATGCATTAGATTTCTTAGTGGCATGGTTTCTATCAAAAGATTTCCTTGAATGCACTGTTTTACTAGCATGCTCATCTTCTTTCAGTATTCTGCAATCATCCATGATATGTCCATGCTTACCACAGTAATAGCAAGAAGCATCAGATTTCCTAGGGGCATGGTTTCTATCAGATGAATTCACAGATGCATGTGAATGAGTACAAGAAGCATGAGCATTTTGCATTGACCCATCAGATTCAGCAGAGCTAACAAATTTCAGAGTATAACCAGAATTATTCTTTGCCCTTTTTGTTTGACTCTTTCTTGTCAATTTCTGATTATCCTCAACAGGTTTTGTTTGCTTTTCAATTTCCTGGGCTTTGAACTGAAAAACGGATTTTGAAGGTGATTTCTGATTTTCATTTTGTTTTGGGGATTGCCTTGAAGTACCAGCTACATTAGAGCCTTTCACAAAAGTAGCATATAGCTGGTTTTTAGTGATTTTCTTAATATCAGAGCAGCAATTTGTTCCCCCTTCAGAGTTATCATCCTTCCTCTTCCCAACAGTTTTCATTTTTCCTTTAATCTTGGCAGACTCAATAGCTGAATTTTCCAGATTATGATTTTTATCTTCCAAGCTGGCAATGTGAAGTTCATAACTGGCTATTTCCTGTTCACTGCAATTAACACATTCGCTTAGAACATGGTTTACAGTTTTATACTTCTCAATTTCCTGTTCTAGACTGTTCAAAATTTCTGAATTTTCATCATGGACAGCTTTCCCTTTTTCTATAGTGAGAAGTCTTTCAGACAAGCCAGTGTTCAACCACTTTAGTTTTTCAACTTCAGCTTTTAATTCAGTGTTTTCTTCCTCAAGATTTTTATCCTGAATTTCATTATTAGCACATCTCTCTCTTCCAGACATGTGCTCCAATTTTTTAATCAGTTCATCTTCTCTTTCTTTTGCTTTAATTTTCTCAGCGAGCAGATTTTTGTGATCCTCTTTAAGTGAGATAATTTGTTTACTCAGCCATTCATTCTCACCATAAAGATCTTCATTTCGTTCTCTTAGAGCTGAGCACATATGGCAAGTTAATTGAGCAGAAGAAGAATGTGAAGCCTCCCCATTGATTTCATTTATTCTACCCATAAGATTTTTAATTTTCTTTTGAAATTCTTCATTCTCAATTTTCAGTTTATCCAATTCAGAATTAACTTGAGTGAATTCCTGCATGCCTTTTAGATGCTCCTTTTTCTTATCATCCAACTGATTCTCCATTTCTGACATTTTATCCAACCATGTTTGTTTTTCCATTTTTAGAGAATCATTTTATTTCTTAAGATTCTGGACATCTAGCATGCAAGCATCATAAGACTTTTTCATATTTGGACAGTTTTCACATGAATCTTTCAGATTTATTCTATCACATTTCTTTTTCAATTTTTTATTTTCATATTTCAATTTCTTGGAAACTTCTAACAAGTTTTCATACATCTCTATCAATTCATCAAAAGAGTATCCTTCTGATTCAGAACTTACCTCGGATGAAGTTTCATCATCAGCATTTCTATGATCAGCCATTAAGCACTTGCTGTGATTCCTGATTGACTTCAGTTTATCCAAAATGTCTTTGGCAGACCTGCAAGAAGAAATGCATTCAATTAGAGATCTGTCAATTGACTCTTTTAATAAAACTACAGCTCTATTATTGACAGAGTCTTTCAGCTTATCCTTCTTGGTCCATTTAGATTTATCCTTCGACAGTTTGTATGGACCATGAGTTATTACCTTCCACAAATCAGGATCGGTTGTGTTTACATACCGATGCAACTTTTCCAGCCATGGGCCAAGGTCATCACCTCTGTATATCGGAGGATGAGCCATCAGAACAGATTACAAGCAGATTCAAGGCACGAAGCAATCGACAACAAAGCACCACAACCAGATAAACAAGGCAAGGAACTAACTCAGTGAAACTTAATACAGAACGCAGGAGGCACACTTATGAAATGCACCAAACAGAGATGCACTAAGACAGTAAATCAAAATGATTCCAAAAGACCCACTCTGAAATGCACTAAACAGTTAGCAGGATCCTCTGCAGATTGTTAGATCTGTTAAGTCAGAGACTGCTCTGATACCAATTGTTGGGTTCGGTGCTAGTATTCAGAGGGGGGGGTGAATGAATATGACCCTTTTAAACTCTCACCCAATATAAAATTTCGCTCAAACTAGAACTATGATGCTAACTAGACAGATTTACCAAATCTGAAAGCTAATCAACTATTATGTTCGACCAGTTAGCAAACACATGGAGTGCCCCTATGCATTCATCTAGCGAAAGCACAAATGAACAAATCAAACCACAGTGCACAAGGGTTTTTAGGTGGTTCGGTCCTGCAGACCTACATCCACCCCACACTCAACCCGAGTGTGGCTTCCTGCTGACTCACAGCTTGAAACCGCTGGGCCTCACAGCTTGCCGTCCAGTGGAATCCACCACTGCAACCGCTGGGGATTACAGCTTACCCGTCCAGTGGAATCCACCACTGCCCACTGAGCAACACAGCTTACTGTCCAGTGGAATCCTCCACTGCAAACCGCTGGGCAATACAGCTTAGCCGTCCAGAGGCAGCACCTCTGCAATCCGCTGACTAACAGCTTGAAAGGAAATGTAAAATGGAAAACAAAATACAAGATAACAGCATCGGAAAGCTGTAAACAATAAAGCACAATATGTAGCTCTGACAATGAGCAACCTCAGATCTGGTTTTGAACCAAAGATCTGAGGAATGAACTCCTTCTCTCTCTCTCTCTCTTCTTCTCTTCACACTCTTCTCGAGCTCTCTGCCTCTCTCTTTTTCTCTTCTGCTTCTTCCCTCTTTCTTTTCTTCTTCTTCTCTTTTCTCTGGATCGAATAGCTCTCTATTCTTTCTCTCAGCTTCTGCTCTTCTGCTTCGATCTGGATCGTGGCTCTCTGTTCTTTTCCTCTCGCCAACTCGATCTCTCTTCATCTGTGGACGAAGACCTCCTTTTATAACAGCAGCTAGTAGGAGGGCAGCACTGGGCGCGTGTGGCTTCCACATTTTCCGCCCAGAACTTTTGGCCACGTGTCAGCTTTCTGTCAGTCCTTCAACCTCGGATCACGTGCCCTCCTTAAGCTTCACGATCAAAGCACCTGTTAAACAGAGTATCGGATAAGTCATCAGTTTAAAGAACAACTCTGTATAGACTTATCAGAAGAACAGCGTTTTAGAAGAAACCTGGACGAGGTTAGAACGAAACAACACGAAGACAGAAATAACAAAGAAGACTCAGACGTAGAGACAGCACGAAGTGAAACGAGAACGACACGAGGTGCAGAGGTGACAGAAACACACACTAGACAGAGAACAACACGAAGACAAAATAGAAACCAACACGAAGTGTGGTTTCAACATACGAAAGACACGAGGTCTAGGAAGAACAACACGAAGACATAATACGGAAACGACACGAAGTGAAAAAATAGAAACCGTCACGAGTTGAAAACAACACGAAGACGAAAACAGAAGTTGACACGGGTTGAAAACAACACGAAGACGAAAACAGAAGTTGACACGGGTTGAAAACAACACGAAGACTAAAGACAAGGAAAATGACATGAAGTCAAAGAAATAACAGTAACCGACACGAAGTGTGGTTACTAAACAGGAACGACACGAGGTCTACAGGGAAACGACTCGAAGTTCATCAGAACTATTCGAGCTGCCTCAGAAACACGACACGAAGTTAAGTGAGAACAGCACGAGGTGAAACGACACGGGCTGACCACAACAAGGATACAACACGAAGTCATAAAAACAGAAACGACACGAAGTATAACCTCATACAAGTTTTTCCTGTCAAACATGGAAATCAACACGAAGTGTCGTAAGCTCAGACGACACGAAATCTTTTCGTGTTAGTGAGGGGAAACAACACGAAGTGTGACTCAAGTGGCACTGAAAGCAACACGAGGTGAGACTTCACGCTGTACAGACTTGGACTTTGTATATGAAGTGCACTGTACAGACTTTGACGAAGCAGAAGGCTGTATAGACTTGGAGACCCAAAGCCATTGTATAGACTTTGTTGCCCAAAGGCGATGAACAGTGAAACAGTGTATATACTTCAAGTAAAGACCAATGTGTAGACTTGAAGATTGAAGGCGATGTACAGACTTTGATGCCCAACACCAATGTATAGACTTAGGAGCATATGACACGGCTGTACAGACTTCGCCTAAGACGCTGTACACACTTAGCCTAAGACAATGTACACACTTAGCCTAAGACAATGCATGAACTGACGTTGTATAGACTTTGTCTTAACAACGAATGTGTAGACTTGATCAAGAGTCCAATGTGCAGACTTCAAGAGTGTGCAAACTTGTCAACGAAATGCACAATGTATAGACTATGCACATGCATGAAGAGTGTATAGACTAATGAAATGCTTTACCCTGCAGTGTATAGACTTGCTAGTCATCAAACTACATGCAGATAGAAAAGCAACGCACAGATCAGAAATCAAGCACTATATCAGTCATACACATGCATTCTCCACAAAACAAGTTATGTTGCTATCATCAAAACACAATCTCATAAAGCACTCACTGTGTTGCAATCATCAAAACAAAACAGCATTGCTATCATCAAATCAACATAGCACATGCTTGTGCCTAAGGGGCACAACAAAGATAATTTTTAGGTGGTTCGGTCCACAGACCTACATCCACCCCTCACTCCCAACCAGAGTGAGGCTTCACTAGCAAATGCTAGAACCAAGCAGACTCAGTCTGCAAACAGTTGCTGCCACACAGCTTGACCAGGGGAACAGCCTCCCCTCTTCCTCCCAACCAGAGGGACACCCAAGTGACTCCTAGCCACTTGGAAACTAGAGGTCGAAGACCTCTCTTCCTCCAGACCAGGAGGGACCACTGGACTTGCAACCACAAGCCCAGAACCGGAGGACTAGCCTCCCTTCCTCTAACCAGAGGGAACCCACAAGTGACAACCTGTCACTTGCAACCCGGAGATCAGATCTCCCTTATCCTGAACCACCAGGAGGAACCCGATCCCCAACAGGGCAATCGGAAGAACAAGGATAATCAAAAAATAAAGGAAAAACAATAAAAGAAAATGACACAGCAATCAGAAAGCTGTAAAAGATGAAAACACAGATATGGCTCTCAATGGAGCTGGAGCTGACTGGCCTGGATCTGATCCGTGTCCAGTAGGAACAAGTCTTCAGATGAAGCTTCCCATCTCTCGTTCTCTCTTCTTCTTTCTCTTCCTTTTCTTCTCTGCTTCCTTCTCTCACTCGCGAGCTCTCTCTCTTTCTCTTTTTACTTCTACTGCTTCTTTCTCTCACTCGCGAGCTCTCTCTCTTTCTCTTTTTACTTCTGTTCTCACTGGATCGAATACTCTCTGCTGCTCCTTTCTCTCTTTTTCTATCGATCAGCCTTCTTTAGTGGAAGAAAGCACATATATATAGCAGCAGTAGCTCCTGGGCGCGTGGCTTCCACGTTTTCCCGCCCAAGGAATTTGCTAGATCCGAGGCAGCTTCATCCACGTGTCAGCATCTTTATACCTCGTCCTCCTGGGATCACGAGCCAGGTCATCAATCTCGGTAAGAATCCATTGTATAGACTTCACACATGAAGACATCCGCTGTTCAGACTTGAATAACATTCAACAATGCATTGTATTGACTCCACCAGCCTGCAGCATTGACGCATCAGAGTAATCCAGTAAGCTTCTTTCTTGATTGTTTGAACTATAGCGTCCACGCCACTTGATCAAGACGTTGACACATTGGTGTCCAGTGATCAATGTCTTCAGTATATAAGCGTGCTGCGTCGACGCTGCTAGCCCATAGCGTTGACGCAGTGGTGTTCCAGCAGCTAATACTTTAGCTTGTTTGCTTGCTGTGTGGACGCTACCAGGCCGTGGCGTTGACGCAGTGATGTGTTCCAGCAGCTAATACTTTAGCTTGTTTGCTTGCTGCGTGGACGCTACCAGGCCGTGGCGTTGACGCAGTGATGTGTTCCAGCAGCTAATACTTCTACTAGTATACTTGCTGCGTGGACGCTGTGGTCATTCTGCGTTAACCCTATACACACAAAAAATCTTATAATCATAACATAGAACAAGTGGTTATTTAAATCTTATAACACCGAGTGTATATACTCTGAAACAGCAAATGGGCAAGTATGTACACTGAGAGAGTGTATAGACTTGGAAGTCTTCTTGTGAGCTCGGTGTATATACTTTCCAATGTCTAGACTACAGGAGATGAAGACCAATGAGCAGACATGAGCTATGCAAGCTACAGTGTCGTTGTATGGACATGGGGTTCAGCTGAGGATGTATGGACTTGCAATGCAAACAACAATGTATAGACTTCATGTAAAAGCCCAATGTATAGACATTGAAATCGAAGACCAATGTGCAGACTTGGATTTGAAGACCAGTGTGCAGACTTTCCACCGACCAGTGTATGGACTTCAACAGTGAACGGCTGTACATACTTCATGTGAAAACCCAATGTGTAGACTTGAAGAATGTGAGACGATGGCTAAGACACTGCACAGTCGGATGTATAGACTTTCGTTACTGTAGCAACGTGTAGACTTTGCCTTAGACGCTAAGTGAGACGCTCAATGTACACACTTAACCAATTCAAAGGCAAATCGAGTGTACAGACTCTGAGTCCAAACCCAACGGCTGTACAGACTTAGAAAGTGAAGACTGATGTACAGACTTCATTAATCAAAGCATGAATGAGACGCTGTACACACTTAGCCTAGGACAATGTATAGACTCAATCAAATGAAGAGCTTCCAGTGTGTAAACTTGAAAGTCTAATGGCGATGTGCATACTTGCTGAGTTGACGCTGCAACGTATACACTTTACGTTCAACTGATGATGTGTAGACTTGAAGAACTGAAGCCCACGTTGTATAGACTTTGAAATCTGAATCGACAAAGCAGGCTGTACAAACTTTGAGAGTCTTGACGGATGTACAGACTTTGAAGGCTTTGATGGCCAATGTACAGACTTGTAACACTTGAGGACTGATGTATAGACTTCGCCTGAACGCTGTCCGATGTACAGGCTTTAGTCTGAAGCGTTGTATGGACTTGCAAGAGACGCACAAAGAGACACTGCCTGAGACGGTCAACTAGACGCTGACTCTGTACAGACTTCAACTTAAAGATGCACGATGTACAGACTTGCTAGTCTGAAGGCTAATGTATGGACGTAAAGGTTAACACTCGAATGTATAGAGTTGAAGGGCTAACAATCTAGTGTATAGACTTCAAAAGGACAAAGCATCCACAGACCAGACGATGTACAGACTTTGCCAATATGAGACACTGTACAGACTTTCTTAAGTGACTGGCTGTACAAACTTCAGAAGATGAAGACTCTGTTTCGACTTGTAGACCATGAGCCAATGTATAGACTTGCCTTAACAATGAATGAGTAGACTTTGAAACAGGAGTCAGGCAAACGGATGTACAGAGTTGGCCAAAGCAGCAATGTATAGACTTTGAAACCCAGACAGTCAGTGTTCTGATGGGTCGACGCATCAGTAGGGGTGGGTCGACCCACTACTGTCCACACTAACTAAACAGACTTGGCCAATGCATGAAGCACAGTCCAGTGTATAGACTCGATGCCTTGAAGATCAATGTACATACTTTGAAGACCGACCTAGCAGGTTGTGTAGACTTAGAATGCAACCAGGATGTCTAGACTTGATGTGAGGCAATGCACAATAAACATGAACCAATGAATTGAATGCATATAGCAGACATGAACTGAATGTATGCAGGAGAACTAATTAAAGCATTACCTGATCTGAGCATTCACCTTACCTGTCATGATTTAACTTTGACTCTTTGACTTGGGTTAACTTCATGACCTGTGAGACATCCTCAACCCTATTCTGATAGTTTCTCATAATGCAACAGGATTATATCATCAAGGATGTAAACATAATGAGACATAATATCTGTCATCATCAAAACTCCAGAACCACAGGGGACACAACAATCTCCCCCTTTTTGATGATGGCAATATTATGAGTCATTGCAATAGGTCCATCATGATGATTATGAAATACCATCCATCATGATGATTATGAAATACCATGTGACAGTTCATAAACATGCACCCATAATGACTAATGCATGCACCAATAAAGACTAATGACTCACACCAAAAATTCTCCCCCTTTGTCAACATCAAAAAGAATGGAGTGGTCATTGACTGTTTAAGAATTTGAAATAGGAGCTATTATGCAAACAGAGTTACTATCATCTAAAACTCCCCCTGACAAGATACTCTCCTGAATGAACATTGAACCACAGGGACATGCAAAAATTCTCCCCCTTAGATGGACAGTGATTGGAATGAAGCACAGGAGATAAAGAAATCAACAGTTAAGTCTGAAATAATGGAGTCCATTGTGAGAAAGAAGGCACTCATAATAAATGAGAAAGGTTTTCAATGGGATATCAATTTTATAAATCTGATTAAATAGGTATTTCAGACTCTTCTATTATAGAGATTTATGAATGATCTTCATTGACAAATCAGATCAGAATATGATGTATGCAAGGCTTGTTCATAAGCTTTCTGTACTCATATCTGAAATCTGTTTTAATAAAGGTGAACCTTGCTTTCATATTGATAGTCTTGTTTAACCTTCTTCTTCCTTACTCACTTAATTTCAAAGATTCCTTTAAGAGATGCAATCAATAGTAATGAAGTTAAACACATAAGAAAAACATTTGTTTCTATCAAGGGTTCCAATAGAATATTTCTTTTGGACATATCTTTCAAATGGTATACTAGATTAGCAGTAATTTTCATAACATTCTTCATGAGCACTTGAGTTTAGTACACCCTTATAACTAGAGGATACACGTTGTTTAGACGCCAGTATCCCTAAGCACTTGGATGGACTAACTGTCATGCTTCATAGGAACAGAGATTCCATTTACACTTCATGACACACTACAGATCATTTCTTTGATGAGTGAGATGTATTTCTCAGTGTGCATGCTATTGCTCTGCCAGATTATCAATCATTTTTAAGCAGAGTTAACTATGGCACCTCATGACACAGTCCTTTGGACATGATTTCTCAGTGACCAAGGTCATTGCTCTGACAAGATTTACCCTTAGACATAATCCATATTCTCAGATGTTTAAAAATCAATACTAATTTCATACATATCAATCAAGGAATATCATGATTTCAGAATTTTCAGAATTCAGAAGAGTTTAAAAGACTCAACATGAAAATGTTGGTTAAAGTTTATTAAGACCAACTCAGATATTTTCAAGATATGTTCATAAGCAAACACAAGACATACATGAAACATCAACCGGCTGAAAGAATCAGACATTCATAATCCTATATAATAGAAGATTCCTATTTAAGTTATTTTTCAGATTTATGATCAGGATATGTACAGAGAATTCTTTCTGAGTTTTCAGGAAAGGCCGAAACATTTTTGGGAACAGCCAATTCAACAGATGATACCAATGAATAGGATGAGTGAAGATGGCTGATAACAGTTGAAGCAGGAAGCTGAAATGTGTTGCATTACACATTCATCACAGGGATTTAGGCAAGATAGCAGTTCAATCTGAAGATGGGAAGTTCAGATGGTAGAATATGAATAATGCTCCCCCTAAATATATGCATGATCTAACATTCCTAAATGTATGCAACTATGACCTATGGTACCAGGCGGAGGACTTGGTCTAAAGACTACCTCACACATAGTAAGCACTTCTAGACAGAGTTCATATGCCCTTTAGTATCTTACTATTTATATACCAAGAGTCAGGCATGACAATCCAATGCATATGCAGTTCTACATGCATCTTTTAGCTAACACTGTGCCACTTATATGCAATTGTGATGCATGTGCATGTCAAATGTGCAGATGAACATTTTTAAGCATGAGACATCATCCAAGCAACAGACTTACTCAACTCACCTTTTCAGATTTTTTAGAATGCAATTTGTTTTCAGAGATTATGCATTTTAACAAATATCAACTAACTGCAATTAACATATGTATGCATCAAATGTAGACATTCTTTAAACTCATGTATGCACCAGTGCATGATAAAAGAAAATTACAAAAGGTAGATGCAGTTCTGGACATGTATGCATTGACATATTAAGCATGATGTTCAATTAAAACAAAAAAAAATTCAGGTGAAGAAACATTTAATCAGCAGAGTTGGGGTTTACCATACTTTGGATGCCTTGGTTTATTTGACCCCCTTTTATTCCTCATTCCAAGGCATACCTGCAAAGCACAGATCTCATTTTGTGTTTCTAGGTACCCAAGACTTCTTGGGTCCTACTTTGTTAGTAACACCTCTGATAGGTGCTTTCCACATTCTTTGGGCATGTAAGTCATCAGACTTCATTAAATTACACTCACTCATGGAGTGCCCAACCTGCCCACCATAATGACAGGAAACAGTAGATCTTGAATTCTTTTTATTCACAACATTGTTAGCATGGAATCTGTGTGCATTATTCTGAACATAAATTTTATGTGCATTGGCATGAAGATTTCTGTTACTTGCATGAGATTTTGGTTTACCTTTACCTGCCCACCAGCATTCCGAAGCTCGGTGGCCAAATTTTCCACATTCAAAGCATGCCAGACTCTTTTCTTTAAAAATAGTTTTATTTCTTCCAAAAACATTTCTATTTGCAGGGAGTTTTATATTCTGAGAGAAAGTTCTTCCCTGAGCATGCCAACAGTCCTTGACTGTATGGCCATGTTTTCCACAATGAGAACAATTAGAAAAGGTATTTCTATGAGGGCCTAACTAGCATTGTGCAGCAACATGTCCTATTTTTCCACAGTTATAACAATGAATTTTCTTTTCCCTAAGGACATGATTTCTACCCTGATTGTTTTGAGCAGCTGCTAGGTCATCTTTTTCCATCAAATTACACTCATGCATCAAATGTCCATATTTGTGACAGTAGTGACAGATCATTTTCTTTCTAGATGCATGCGAGTGAGTGGGTGAAACATGCAGAGTGGGAAGAGGAACATGTTGATGCTTTTCTTTCTATTTTTCCGTTGTTTTCTCTTGAGCGGTTGACTGATAACCTGGAAGGTTCTGAGGGCTGTGAGAGGTTGAGCTAGAAACAAAGGAAGTTTGAACTTTATTTTGAAAACTCTTCTTATTTGAGGGATTATAGCCCAACCCTTCCTTCTGAAAATTTACCTTAGTTCCTAGAATTTTGTCCAGATTATCTTTTCCGTCCACAAATTTTGACAAGGAATTATTCAAATCTTCAATTTCATTTTCCAAAGAAATGATGTGTATTTCATAACTGGCAATCTCTTGTTCATTGCAATTTACACATTCGCTTAGCACCTTGTTTGCAATTTTACATTCCTCAATTTCTTGTTCCAGATTTCTCAATTTTTCAGACTCTTCAATGTAAACAGTTTTTCCTTTTTCTAAGAGAAGAAGTTTCTCTGACATAGCAGTGTTCAACTGCTTCAATCCTTCAACCTCTTGAATTAGTTTGTCATTTTTTGATTTTAGATTTTCAATTTCTTCAACAGAGTCTTTATCAATTTTTATTGAGCTCATTTTATCATTCAACTCTTCCTCTATCTGTTCAAGCTCCAGAATCTTGTTTAACAGATCTTTGTTTTCTTCCTTTAGAGAAACAATAAACTCCTTATGCCATTCTAAATTTGAGTGAAGATTTTCATTTATTTCCTTGAGGAATGGGCACTCATTGCATGCAGATTTAACCAAACATATTGTTTGAACCTGGAGTTTTTCACATTGTTTCTCCAGACATTCATTTTCAGATTTCAGTCTACTTAGTTCAGAGCAAACACATTTAAGTTCATTCATCAATTTTTCATTCTGGTTTTTATGCATATGGATATCTGACAAATAGACATCATGAGATTGCTTCATCTTTGAACAATTTTCACATGGTGAACTTGAACTACCCTGATCACTTTTCTTTTTCAAGTTCTTGTATCGTTTTCTTAATTGTTCATGAGACTCAAATAGCTCAGCATATGCATTCTCCCAATCATCTAAAGACAAATTCTTGAAGATGTTTACCTCCTCATCATCATCTTCTTCTTCATTTTGGCTGCTGCTAGGAATACTTCCTTTAGCCATCATGCAATTGTCTTCATTTAACCTGTGAGTTAGCTTCAGCTCCTCCAGGATGTCCTTGGCAGACCTGCAATCATAAAAACACGAGTGTAAGGCTCTGTCAGTGGCTGCTTTCATCAGATTGAAGGCTTTCTGATTTTCTCCATCCTTTGATCTGTGGCTGTTGGTCCATTTGGACACTTTCTTTGGTAATGTGTGAGGACCTTGTGAAATTAATTTCCACATATCAGGATTAACTGCATCAACATAATTTCGTAGACTGATTAACCACGCATTAAAATTAGAACCATTGAAAACCGGTGGATCACCCATGAAAGCTGATCAGATAAATGCAACAGGAATAATGAAGCACCAAGACAGCAGGATCGAATCTACAGATCGCTGGACCTTCTAAGCAGACAACCTGCTCTGATACCAATTGTTAGGGTGCTAGGCCCGGATACAGAGGGGGGTGAATGTATCCCTCTATGAATAATGGCCAAATAAAAACTAGGATGCAAGAGATAAACCACAGAGTAGAACCAATTCAATTCAACTCAAATACAAGCACTTGGTGCGCACCTATTCAAGCATCTAGCGGAAGCTAAGCAAACAATCAGACCACTACACAAGATAATTTTTAGGTGGTTCGGTCCACAGACCTACATCCACCCCTCACTCCCAACCGGAGTGAGGCTTCACTAGCAAATGCTAGAACCAAGCAGACTCAGTCTGCAAACAGTTGCTGCCATACAGCTTGACCAGGGGAACAGCCTCCCCTCTTCCTCCCAACCAGAGGGACACCCAAGTGACTCCCAGCCACTTGGAAACTAGAGGTCGAAGACCTCTCTTCCTCCAGACCAGGAGGGACCACTGGACTTGCAACCACAAGCCCAGAACCGGAGGACTAGCCTCCCTTCCTCTAACCAGAGGGAACCCACAAGTGACAACCTGTCACTTGCAACCCGGAGATCAGATCTCCCTTCTCCTGAACCACCAGGAGGAACCCGATCCCCAACAGGGCAATCAGAAGAACAAGGATAATCAGAAAATAAAAGAAAAACAATAAAAGAAAATGACACAGCAATCAGAAAGCTGTAAAAGATGAAAACACAGATATGGCTCTCAATGGAGCTGACTGGCCTGGATCTGATCCACGGTTCAGTAGGAACAAGTCTTCAGATGAAGCTTCCCATCTCTCGTTCTCTCTTCTTCTTTCTCTTCCTTTTCTTCTCTGCTTCCTTCTCTCACTCGCGAGCTCTCTCTCTTTCTCTTTTTACTTCTGTTCTCACTGGATCGAATACTCTCTGCTGCTCCTTTCTCTCTTTTTCTATCGATCAGCCTTCTTTAGTGGAAGAAAGCACATATATATAGCAGCAGCAGCTCCTGGGCGCGTGGCTTCCACGTTTTCCTGCCCAAGGAATTTGCTAGATCCGAGGCAGCTTCATCCACGTGTCAGCATCTTCATACCTCGTCCTCCTGGGATCATGAGCCAGGTCATCAATCTCGGTAAGAATCCATTGTATAGACTTCACACATGAAGACATCCGCTGTTCAGACTTGAATAGCATTCAGCAATGCATTGTATTGACTCCACCAGCCTGCAGCATTGACGCATCAGAGTAATCCAGTATGCTTCTTTCTTGATTGTTTGAACTACAGCGTCCATGCCACTTGATCAAGACGTTGACGCATTGGTGTCCAGTGATCAATGTCTTCAGTATATAAGCGTGCTACGTCGACGCTGCTAGCCCATAGCGTTGACGCAGTGGTGTTCCAGCAGCTAATACTTTAGCTTGTTTGCTTGCTGCGTGGACGCTACCAGGCCGTGGCGTTGACGTAGTGATGTGTTCCAGCAGCTAATACTTTAGCTTGTTTGCTTGCTGCGTGGATGCTACCAGGCCGTGGCGTTGACGCAGTGATGTGTTCCAGCAGCTAATACTTCTACTAGTATACGTGCTGCGTGGACGCTGTGGTCATTCTGCGTTAACCCTATACACACAAAAAATCTTATAATCATAACATAGAACAAGTGGTTATTTAAATCTTATAACACCGAGTGTATATACTCTGAAACAGCAAATGGGCAAGTATGTACACTGAGAGAGTGTATAGACTTGGAAGTCTTCTTGTGAGCTCGGTGTATATACTTTCCAATGTCTAGACTACAAGAGATGAAGACCAATGAGCAGACATGAGCTATGCAAGCTACAGTGTCGTTGTATGGACATGGGGTTCAGCTGAGGATGTATGGACTTGCAATGCAAACAACAATGTATAGACTTCATGTAAAATCCCAATGTATAGACATTGAAATCGAAGACCAATGTGCAGACTTGGATTTGAAGACCAGTGTGCAGACTTTCCACCGACCAGTGTATGGACTTCAACAGTGAACGGCTGTACATACTTCATGTGAAAACCCAATGTGTAGACTTGAAGAATGTGAGACGATGGCTAAGACACTGCACAGTCGGATGTATAGACTTTCGTTACTGTAGCAACGTGTAGACTTTGCCTTAGACGCTAAGTGAGACGCTCAATGTACACACTTAACCAATTCAAAGGCAAATCGAGTGTACAGACTCTGAGTCCAAACCCAATGGCTGTACAGACTTAGAAAGTGAAGACTGATGTACAGACTTCATTAATCAAAGCATGAATGAGACGATGTACACACTTAGCCTAGGACAATGTATAGACTCAATCAAATGAAGAGCTTCCAGTGTGTAGACTTAAAAGTCTAATGGCGATGTGCATACTTGCTGAGTTGACGCTGCAGCCCAATGAGTTGACGCTGCAACGTATACACTTTACGTTCAACTGATGATGTGTAGACTTGAAGAACAGAAGCCCACGTTGTATAGACTTTGAAATCTGAATCGACAAAGCAGGCTATACAGACTTTGAGAGTCTTGACGGATGTACAGACTTTGAAGGCTTTGATGGCCAATGTACAGACTTGTAACACTTGAGGACTGATGTATAGACTTCGCCTGAACATTGTCTGATGTACAGGCTTTAGTCTGAAGCGTTGTATGACTTGCAAGAGACGCACAAAGAGACACTGCCTGAGACAGTCAACTGGACACTGACTCTGTACAGACTTCAACTTAAAGATGCACGATGTACAGACTTGCTAGTCTGAAGGCTAATGTATGGACTTAAAGGTTAACACTCGAAAGTATAGAGTTGAAGGGCTAACAATCTAGTGTATAGACTTCAAAAGGACAAAGCATCCACAGACCAGACGATGTACAGACTTTGCCAATATGAGACACTGTACAGACTTTGTTAAGTGACTGGCTGTACAAACTTCAGAAGATGAAGACTCTATATCCACTTGTAGACCATGAGCCAATGTATAGACTTGCCTTAACAATGAATGAGTAGACTTTGAAACAGGAGTCAGGCAAACGGATGTACAGAGTTGGCCAAAGCAGCAATGTATAGACTTTGAAACCCAGACAGTCAGTGTTCTGATGGGTCGACGCATCAGTAGGGGTGGGTCGACCCACTACTGTCCATACTAACTAAACAGACTTGGCCAATGCATGAAGAACAGTCCAGTGTATAGACTCGATGCCTTGAAGATCAATGTACATACTTTGAAGACCGACCTAGCAGGTTGTGTAGACTTAGAATGCAACCAAGATGTCTAGACATGATGTGAGGCAATGCACAATAAACATGAACCAATGAATTGAATGCATATAGCAGACATGAGCTGAATGTATGCAAGAGAACTAATTAAAGCATTACCTGATCTGAGCATTCACCTTACCTGTCATGATTTAACTTTGACTCTTTGACTTGGGTTAACTTCATGACCTGTGAGACATCCTCAACCCTGTTCTGACAGTTTCTCATAATGCAACAGGATTATATCATCAAGGATGTAAACATAATGAGACATAATATCTGTCATCATCAAAACTCCAGAGCCACAGGGGACACAACACATGACCCTTTTATTGTGGCAATGAAGGATTTTGGAGATAAGGCTCGTTAAAGAGAGACTGATGCAATTGTTGAAATATTTGAGGATGGAAAATCAGTAAACATTGTGCAACTGGAAAGGCCATACCAAGAGTGGGCTCTGCAAATGCATGATCAATAGGATGAAGAAATAGATGGCGGCGAGGCCGAACCTGTCCTTGTTGATTGTCCGTCTAATAAGAACATGGGCTTAGAATTTCATCTGATGTTGTAAGAGTACACCAGGTGATAAGGAGAAAAGGTTTGTCTTGCAGATCAGGCATGAAGGTTAAAATTCTTAAATGAGCAGTTGGTTTTCTTAAAAGTAATCTCTATGCAACTCTTGAGTACATATTACCCCCCAAGTAATATGTACTCAAGATGTGCATAGAGATTACTTTTAAGAAAACCAACTGTTCCTTTGAGAATTTTCACCTTCATGCCTGATCTACAAGATGAACCTTTTCTCCTTATCACCTGGTGTACTCTTACAACATCAGATGAAATTCTAAGCCCCTGTTTTTATTGAGAGGGTGGGAAGTGTTGTGCCTCTTAGGCACAAGCATGTGCTATGTTACTTTGATGATAGCAATACTATTTGGTTTTGATGATAGCAAGATAGTGAGTGCATTTGAGTGCATTTGATATTGTATTTTGATGATAGCAATGTTATTGTGTTTTGATGATTGCAATAAACAAAGTGCATTTCTGTGCATTCTTATTCTTGAGCATTCTGCATATGATAGCAACATGAATGATGATGTTTGGCATTGATGGCATTTGTTCTTTATATATATGCATTGCATTTTGTCAGATATCATGTCTCTACATGTATCTACAGTCTGAATAGTAGTGGGTCGACCCACCCTTGCTGATGCGTCGACCCATCAGAACATTGATTGTTTGGGAAGCAAAGTCCATACACTGCAGGGTAAAGCCCAATGTCTAGGCATTGCTGCATCACTTGCATTTCAGAGTCTATACATTGGTTTTGTCATGCACATAGACTTCCAAGTCTATACATTCCTGCATTAGTGTGCTTCACGCTTTGTTCATGGCTGAGAGTCTATACACTGGGCTTGAAGTGTATACATTGAGCGTCTCAATGAGCATCTCATGTAAGTCCATACATTCATAGTGCATTGCATTGGCTAAGTATATACAACGTCAGTTCATGCATGACTTGGGCAAAGTCTTTACAGCGTCAACGCATCTCACTGGCTCATGTTACAACGTCAACACATTTCATTGGATGTGTGTACATCGTCAACTAGCTAAGTGTGTACAGCGTCAGCGCATGAAGTCTGTACATCAGTCTTAATATTCTAAGTCTGTACAGCAGTTGGCTTTGAACCTCAGAGTCTGTACATCTGAATTGCCCTTGATCTGGTCAAGTGTATACACTCTTTCACTGTAGCTTTCACATATTCAAGTCTACACATCGTGAAAGTCTATACATTCATCACTTACCTTTCGCTCAAGGCAAAGTCTATACACTGGGGTCTTATCCTACGTTTCTTAAGTGAAATCTGTACAATGGCTTCGCTTCATCAAGTCTGTACATTGAATCGCCAACTTCTTTGAAGCCCATACATCGCTCAAAGTCTGTACACAGTCCAGCGTCTCAGTTAGTGTCTCATGCATTTGAGCAAAGTTTGTACATCAGTCTGTTAGCAAGTCTGAACATCGTCCGTCTTTGTTAGCCTCTCAGGCTTTGGGCTAAGTCTGTACAGTGGGCAAGGGTGTACATCCACCAGTGAACACATTAAGTCTATTCATCGCCTGTGTTCATCTGAGTCTTATGATGTCTTTATATTCATTAAGTCTATACATTGCGTTGTGTATACTTTACATTGCTTTCGCCTTCACAGCAAAGTCTATACAATGCAATGCATATACTTAGAACTAATGACTTCGTTTCATCTGTCTGATAGGGACTGAGGAGGCTAATGAACCCCTTAACGCAAGAGGGCTGAAGACATCCAATTTCAGCTGCTGGAACACACCAATGCGTCAACGCCTTGATCAAGTGGCGTGGACGTAGTAGTTCAAACAATCAAGAAAGAAGCTTACTGGATTACTCTGGTGCGTCAACGCATTCATCAAGTGGCGTCGACGCAGCAGGTTGATGGATCGACAAGGTGACCAGAGGATGGACGCAGTTGCATAATGCATCAACGCACTCCACACGAAACGTGAGAGGGCTGAAGCCATCTAAGTTCAGATGCTGGAACACCAATGCGTCAACGCAGCATGCTGAGAGCGTCGACGCAGCACGCCCATCTGCTGAAGACTTGATCACTGGATCACCGATTCGTCAACGCAGCAGGCTGATGGAGTCAACGCAACAGACTTGAGTTTTGCTGGTCGAATGTCTTTGAAGGCTGCGTCAACCCTTTGGAGCAAGTGTGTTGACGCCACCTCAACTCCAGTTGCTGAGCGTACTAATGAAGGGCACGTGATCCGAGGTGCCTGGCTCGTGATCCAAGGATGGATGAGATACCAGGATGCTGCCACGTGGTCCGAATTTCTAGGGCAGGAAATGTGGAAGCCACACGCGCCCAGTGTGCCTGCTGCTGCTATATATACGAGTCTTCATCCTCTGTAGAAGAC
This sequence comes from Amorphophallus konjac, assembly GCA_022559845.1. Classification (NCBI taxonomy): domain Eukaryota; kingdom Viridiplantae; phylum Streptophyta; class Magnoliopsida; order Alismatales; family Araceae; genus Amorphophallus; species Amorphophallus konjac. The sequence continues at coordinate 191,835,694 of CM040123.1, read as the reverse complement.
TGATCGAAGAAGAAGCCTGGAGGCAGAAAGAGTAACAGCAGAGCAGAAAGCTCTTCGATCCAGCAGAAGCTGAGAGAAGAAAGGGAAAAAGAAGAGAGAGCTTCCACGATCCAGCAGAAGAAAAGAAAAAGAGAAAGAGAGAAAAGGAGAACAGAGATCGAGAGAAGAAGAGAAGTGTAGCAGAGAAGAAAGTGAAAGAGAGTGAGTGAAGAAAGAGAGTGAGATCGAGGGAGATCTATTCTTGATGGACCGTGGATCAAATCCAGGCCATCCAGCTCTTTAAGAGCCACATTGTGCTTGATTGCTTACAGCTTTCCGATTGCTATCTTGTTCAATTTTCTGTTTTCTATTTTACATCTTTGTTCAAGCTGTTAGTCAGCGGATTGCAGAGGCGCTACCTCTGGACGGCTAAGCTGTATTGCCCAGCGGTTTGTAGTGGAGGATTCCACTGGACAGCAAGCTGTGTTGCTCAGCGGGGCGAGGAGGATTCCTCGGACGGGAAGCTGTGTTGCCCAGCGGATGTATGGCAAGCTGTGATGCCCAGCTATTCAAGCTGTGAGTCAGCGGAATCCACACTCGGTTTGAGTGTGGGGTGGATTTAGGTCTGCTGGACCGAACCACCTAAAAACCCATTGTGCAGTGGTTTGATATATTTGTGGTTTGCTTCCGTTAGATGATTGATTAGGGGCGCACTAAGTGTTGGCTTTCTAGTTGAGCAGAAAAGTTGATTAGCTCTCTTAGAGTGTCTTAATCTGTTAAGTAATCGAAATTCAAATTGAGCTATAGTTCGTCTAACTTGTCTTGTTAGAGTGCTCACTGTCTGTTTGTTTAATTCCGCATCTGCTAATTAGTCTTCCAGATTTGATAAATCTGTCTAGTTAGCATTCTAAATAGTTAGTGAGCCTAATATTTTAATTGGGTGAAAGTGTTTATAGGCCATATTCATTCACCCCCCCCCTCTGAATACTTGCACCGAACCCAACAATTGGTATCAGAGCGGGTCTCTGATCTATCAGATCTAACAATCTGCAGAGGATCCTACTAGTGTTTGGTGCATTTCAGAGTGGGTCTTTTGAAATCGTGTGTTGCTTCATTGACTTGTGCTTTGTTTTGCTCATTTGGCTTTGGTGCGATTTGAGTTAATTCATTTGATTGCATTGTGTTAGTTCTGTGTTCTATTTAGGATTCTTATTCTGTCTAAGCATGGAACTCACTGCTAATCCTCCGAAGTTTGAAGGTTTGAGTTTCTACATTTGGTTTAATCAGTTCAGAGAATATGTGATGCAAACTAATCCAGATCTGTGGATAGTCATTGCACACAGTTCCTATGAAGTTCCAAAGGATGAATCCTTATCGAAAACTCCAGACAGACAAAAATTCTCTGATAATCAGAAGGCCCTGGAGCTAACTCGAAGGGCTATAAATACTGACAAGCTTCCTTGTGTGCTTGATTGCTGCAGTGCCTCTAAAGTGGTCAAAATGTTAGCAGCCAGCAAGAGCCGGGATGAAGTGAAATGTCTTATGACTTCAACAGAAGAAGACGAAGACTATGTGGAGGATACTTCGTCACAGGTAAATTCTGACACTGACAATCCTTCTCTGGAAAGCATGATAGCCTTGAATGAACATTTGTTGATGGAGTTTGATAGAATAAAATCTGAGAAGAGGAAACTGAGAAAAGAAATGACCCATGAAGTTAGACGTCTGAGGGTAGAGAATGAAAACCTTAAGTCTGACATAAATAAAGAAAAAGATGAGTTGAACAAGTTGAAATCTGAGAATGAAGATCTTAGAAACAAACTCATCAGTGAAGACAATTCTTGTAAAGCTTGTGCTATCTTGGAAGAAATGATAAATGAGTTTGATTCTGATCACAATTTTCAAAAAGAAAAAATCAAATCTCTAAAAGAATAAAATGTCTACCTGAAAGATCAAAATAAAAGGTTAATGGGTCTGAATAATGTTTTCTCTGAAAGATGGTTGACCATTGAAAAAGGAAAGGTTGTTGAAAATGACACTGAATAAAGATTGAAACAGGAAATTAACACCCTCAAAAGTCTAAATGATGCTTTGCATCAACAAGTTATTTCCTGTGAAACTGAGATTGCAGGTTTTGAAGCTAATACTGCTGATTTGAATTCTGAAATTGTAGATCTAAAAACCTCCCTGTCAAAATTTGCTAAAGGAAAAGAACAACTTACATTTATGAAAAGTTCAGACTATGCTGTGTATACAACATTTGTGCGTAGCTCTGAGTTAGCTAGCACTTCAGCTTCCTCTTCAAATATGCCTTCTATTCAGAGAGAAAAGCAAAAAATTGAGAAACAAAAGAAAATTCAGAAAAAGGAAACAAAACAGATTAAGAACATGTATGCTGAGATTTCTCAGGCCAAACTGCCGCATGTTAAAAAGAAGAATGTGAAATGTTTCTACTGTGGTAAATTTGGTCATGAAATTGCTGATTGTTTTGTCATGAGAAATGATGATTTGAAATCTGATAGAATTCATGCTAGGAATTCTAAAATGAAGAAATTTTCTCATGATCAAAAGAGAAGAATAAAATGTTTTTACTGTCACAGAGAAGGTCATATCATGCATGAATGCAGGTTAATGAAACATGATAACATTTCTGCTAAGAAAATGCATGATAGAAAATTTCATGTTAGAAATCATGTTTGTCAAGGAAGGAAAATTCAATGTTTTCATTGTGGCAAATTGGGCCACATGGTTGAAAATTGTTGGCATGCTCAGGGAAAGAAATCTAACTCTGAATTTATTAAATTCCCTGTAAACAGAAATGGTTTTGGTTACAATAAATTTATTGTAAACAATACTTCTCATGAAATATTCTTGTTTCAAAAGTTCAGCATATTGCATGCTTTAACTGTGGAAAGCCAGGTCACAGGGCTGCAACCTGTTGGCTGGCAGGATACCAAAGCCAGACTAGTTTTGGTAAACAGAATTTCAATTCTGTTAACAAAAATTTTCATGCATATGCATTTAGAACACCTGCTCATAGGAATGTGCACAAAATAAATTTCAGAACTGCTGCATCATGCCACTACTGTGGTCAGATAGGTCATTCAATGAATGATTGTCATGTGATGAGAATTGATGACCTTCATGCACAGAAGTTGGCTACCATACCTGCTAGGAATGTCACTGTTAATTTAGGACCCAAGACTTCTTGGGTTCCTGCAGGATCAAAATAATCCAGTTGTTACAGGTGTGCCTTGGAAATGAATAAGAGGGGTTAACCAAGGCACTCAAGAATGAAAACCCCATGATTGAACTTTTCAGGTCAGTTCCAAAACTCTATGTTTAAACTTCATTATCTGAAATTGTTGAACTGTCTGTTTGATTAGCTGATCGGTCTGTATTCCAGACTCAACTATTGAGTTTAATTTTACACATATCTGATGCTCTTCTCTCTTGCTAGTTTTTGCACTATGAACATAGGATGTTTGATGTTCTGCTCAATCATTTTTGAGTCGATGCATACCTTGTACTGAGCTTGAATGGTTCTTTAGTGTATAGAGTCAATGCATGTGTCTTGTGTCAATACATTGCATGCTTGATTACATACTAGGACTGAGCTTGAATGGGTCAGTTAGTGCATACAGTCAATGCATGTATCTAGTACTTGCATACATCATTTGCATGACTGTCATTTGCCTATTGTCATTGACTGCATGCTTTTCAATGCATAATAGGGCTGCTTTGCACTGCATTATCATTTGCTTAAGCCTGGTATATCAAATGGTATGTTACTAAAAGGCAATGAAATCTGCCCGGAGGTTTCTACCATGTGTGAGATGGTCTTTGAGACCAGGTTCTCCGCCGAGTACCATGGGTCATGTCTTCATGTAGAACAGTGCACTGCATCATATGTTGAAAAATCTGAAAAAGGATGAATGTATTCTTGGTGCATAGTCTGCATGTAGGACAGTATGTTGCATAGCATATCTCTTGCATCATGATGTCAGGGGGAGCTGAGAGTTTAGTTCAATACATTGAATCCTTGCTACTTCTCATTGTCCCCATTTAGTTCTTTCATATCTTTTGAGATCAGATGCTCCTGGAACTCAATGCCTATTGCAATCATTTCCCTAACCTTCACTGAACAACAGTTCTGTTTCTGGTTTAGTACATTGAGTTGTGATTATTTCAATTGTTCTTTTATAAGAATCACTCTCACAAATTGAAAAGAACTTAAGGTTTAACCTTTATAAATTGAAGAGTCAAATGTCTGCCTTCAGAATCTGAGATAAAAGAAAAATTTTTATAGCTCTTAACCTTTGTCTCATGCTAAGATTAGAAAAAGTTTTTGTAATGCCTAATGTGTTGATCTGGAAATTTCTAGAAAAGGTGAATAAGAGTGTGTACTGTTTTTCAAACAATCACTCTAAAAGAGATAAGGGCAGCAGTAAATAAGATCATAAATGCTATGAACTGAACATAGTGACAGAGCAATGGATGAATTGCACTGAGAAATTGTGATCTCCTCCAATGAAGCAGGAGAACTCATAGTCATGAAGTGCTTCAGAATATCTCTGTTCAAAGGGTCAAATCTATAGGGGGAGTTCTCACTAAGTAACTGGGGGTACTGGCCTCTGATCAAGGTGTACCCTTAATGTCAAAAGTGAAAACTATTCTTTGTGGGTTTTGATCTGAAATAGGTCTAGTAGTTTATGCCTAGTAACTGGGGGTACCTGCCTCTGATCAAGGTGTACACCTAATGTCAACAGAATAAATGCCACTGATCTATTTACTTAGTTCAGGTTCTGCAAAATTCAAAAGTGAAAATCAAACTGCTGTAACCTTTTGAAAAATCAAAAGTCAATGAGTGAAAATTATTTTTATCAATACATGTTCAAGTTGTCTCTCTTGAATTTCCTTGTTTAATCACAAAAGGGTATTATTTCTGACTTATCTATTAATACCATGTGCCCTAGATTCATTGCTATAAATGGAATCAATAAACTCTTGTTCAGGGGTCAAATGTTTTACTCTAGATTTATCACTGTTAAACCTAAATTTTTGTCAAAATTGTATGTTGCTGATTCTTATACTTTAATAGTTGTTTATAATCATGCTTCCCTTCTGAACCTATGATTCAGCTGTTGTCAAGTGACCCTCCTACCTTCTCTACCTTGTTTATCTGTTCATATTCCTTCTCAAAAGGGGAGCATTTATTTAGGGGGAGAAATAATTCAGGGGAGTCTTACATTCAGGGGGAGAATGTTCTAGAGGAATTTGCATGCATAATGCACTTTGCACTCTTATTTTTACTATTTTTCTCTTTTTGATCATGTCAAAGGGGGAGAAAATCTCGTGTGTGACTCACTGTCACATTGTGTTGCCATCATCAAAAAGGGGGAGAATGTTGTGCCTCTTAGGCACAAGCATGTGCTATGTTGCTTTGATGATAGCAATGCTATTTGGTTTTGATGATAGCAAGACAGTGAGTGCATTTGATATTATATTTTGATGATAGCAATGTTATTGTGTTTTGATGATTGCAATAAACAAAGTGCATTTCTGTGCATTCTTATTCTTGAGCATTCTGCATATGATAGCAACATGAATGATGATGTTTGGCATTGATGGCATTTGTTCTTTATATATATGCATTGCATTTTGTCAGATATCATGTCTCTGCATGTATCTACAATCTGAACAGTAGTGGGTTGACCCACCCTTGCTGATGCGTCGACCCATCAGAACATTGATTGTTTGGGAAGCAAAGTCCATACACTGCAGGGTAAAGCCCAATGTCTAGGCATTGCTGCATCGCTTGCATTTCAAAGTCTATACATTGGTTTTGTCATGCACATAGACTTCCAAGTCTATACATTCCTGCATTAGTGTGCTTCACGCTTTGTTCATGGCTGAGAGTCTATACACTGGGCTTGAAGTGTATACATTGAGCGTCTCAATGAGCATCTCATGTAAGTCCATACATTTATAGTGCATTGCATTGGCTAAGTATATACAACGTCAGTTCATGCATGACTTAGGCAAAGTCTGTATAGCGTCAACGCATCTCACTGGCTCATGTTCCAGCGTCAACGCACTTCATTGGATGTGTGTACAGCGTCAACTCGCTAAGTGCGTACAGCGTCAGCGCATGAAGTCTGTACATCAGTCTTAATATTCTTAGTCTGTACAGCCGTTGGCTTTGAACCTCAGAGTCTGTACATCCGAATTGCCCTTGATCTGGTCAAGTGTATACACTCTTTCACTGTAGCTTTCACATATTCAAGTCTACACATCGTGAAAGTTTATACATTCATCACTTACCTTTCGCTCAAGGCAAAGTCTATACACTGGGGTCTTATCCTACGTTTCTTAAGTGAAGTCTGTACAATGGCTTCGCTTCATCAAGTCTGTACATTGAATCGCCAACTTCTTTGAAGCCCATACATCGCTCAAAGATGATACAGAGTCCAGCGTTTCAGTTAGCGTCTCATACATTTGAGCAAAGTCTGTACATCGGTCTGTCAGCAAGTCTGAACATCGTCCGTCTTTGTTAGCGTCTCAGGCTATGGGCTAAGTCTGTACAGTGGGCAAGGGTGTACATCCACCAGTGAACACATTAAGTCTATACACCGCCTGTGTTCATCTGAGTCTTATGATGTCTTTATATTCATTAAGTCTATACATTGCATTGTGTATACTTTACATTGCTTTCGCCTTCACAGCAAAGTCTATACAATGCAATGCATATACTTAGAACTAATGACTTTGTTTCATCTATCTGACAGGGACTGAAGAGGCTAATGAACCCCTTAACGCAAGAGGGCTGAAGACATCCAATTTCAGCTGCTGGAACACACCAATGCGTCAACGCCTTGATCAAGTGGCGTGGACGCAGTAGTTCAAACAATCAAGAAAGAAGCTTACTAGATTACTCTGGTGTGTCAACGCATTCATCAAGTGGCGTCGACGCAGCAGGTTGATGGATCGACAAGGTGACCAGAGGGTGGACGCCGTTGCACAATGCATCAACGCACTCCACACGAAACGTGAGAGGGCTGAAGCCATCTAAGTTCAGATGCTGGAACACCAATGCGTCAACACAGCATGCTGAGAGCATCGACGTAGCATGCCCATCTGTTGAAGGCTTGATCACTGGATCACCGATGCGTCAACGCAGCTGGCTGATGGAGTCAACGCAGTAGACTTGAGTTTTGCTGGTCGAATGTCTTTGAAGGCTGCGTCAACCCTTTGGAGCAAGTGTGTTGACGTCACCTCAACTCCAGTTGCTGAGCGTACTAATGAAGGGCACGTGATCCGAGGTGCCTGGCTCGTGATCCAAGGATGGACGAGATACCAGGATGCTGCCACGTGGTCCGAATTTCTAGGGCAGGAAATGTGGAAGCCACACGCGCCCAGTGTGCCTGCTGCTGCTATATATACGAGTCTTCATCCTCTGTAGAAGACTGATCGAAGAAGAAGCCTGGAGGCAGAAAGAGTAACAACAGAGCAGAAAGCTCTTCGATCCAGCAGAAGCTGAGAGAAGAAAGGGAAAAAGAAGAGAGAGCTTCCACGATCCAGCAGAAGAAAAGAAAAAGAGAAAGAGAGAAAAGGAGAACAGAGATCGAGAGAAGAAGAGAAGTGCAGCAGAGAAGAAAGAGAAAGAGAGAGAGTGAAGAAAGAGAGTGAGATCGAGGGAGATCTATTCTTGATGGACCGTGGATCAAATCCAGGCCATCCAGCTCTTTAAGAGCCACATTGTGCTTCATTGCTTACATCTTTCCAATTGCTGTCTTGCTCTATTTTCTGTTTTCTATTTTACATCTTTGTTCAAGCTGTTAGTCAGCGGATTGCAGAGGCGCTACCTCTGGACGGCTAAGCTGTATTGTCCAGCGGTTTGCAGTGGAGGATTCCACTGGACAGCAAGCTGTGTTGCTCAGCGGGGCGAGGAGGATTCCTCGGACGGCAAGCTGTGTTGCCCAGCGGATGTATGTCAAGCTATGATGCCCAGCTATTCAAGCTGTGAGTCAGTGGAATCCACACTCGGTTTGAGTGTGGGGTGGATGTAGGTCTGCTGGACCGAACCACCTAAAAACCCATTGTGCAGTGGTTTGATATATTTGTGGTTTGCTTCCGTTAGATGATTGATTAGGGGCGCACTAAGTGTTGGCTTTCTGGTTGAGCAGAAAAGTTGATGAGCTCTCTTAGAGTGTCTTAATCTGTTAAGTAATCGAAATTCAAATTGAGCTATAGTTCGTCTAACTTGTCTTGTTAGAGTGCTCACTGTCTGTTTGTTTAATTCCGCATCTGCTAATTAGTCTTCCAGATTTGATAAATCTGTCTAGTTAGCATTCTAAATAGTTAGTGAGCCTAATATTTTAATTGGGTGAAAGTGTTTATAGGCCATATTCATTCACCCCCCCCCCCTCTGAATACTTGCACCGAACCCAACAGGAAGAGGGATGTATAAATGTGTGTGCATAAATATACCTTTATGACCCTTTTTTTCATTTTATCCCTCTCAAGACTTTTGATATGATATATGTGATTAGTATGCTTGGATGTGAATTAAATTTGTGACAGGTGTGGATGTCGATATGTAAGAAAATGTGTATGTGAATGCGAGTATGATAATGATTTTTTCCAGAAGATGATGTCTATGTCAACCACGGTGTGTGAATATGGAAGTGAAAGTGGATGTGGATATGGATGTATATGTGACCAAATAGGATGTACAAGTGTGGAAAATAGTCAATATTTAGGGGAGATGTTGTTGATATTTTCTTAGATGTAGTGATAAGACATATTGATATGAATTTTTAATTTGTTAGGTAAATATGGCTAGAATTGATCGTTCATGGATGAATCACAGAGTAGTTGACGGAGTGGTGTCAGAGGAGTTTAATGATGGAGTTGATAGTTTTATTCAGTTTGTATTGGGGCATCCAATAGTAGTAGATCAGTGTGGTAACATCTGATGTCCTTGTTTACGTTGTAAAAATAAGAGATTTCATTCGCTATGGGATGTGCAAGTTCATTTATACAGGAAAGGGTTCACGAAAGGTTATATGAATTGGATGTGTCATGGTGAGGACTTCTGGTCGTATGAGCCCGGCAATGTTGCAAGCACAAGTACCTATGCAGACATGGTAATTGATGTTGTGGGCCCTAACTTTAATGTACAAGGGGAACACGTGTACAACGAAGAACCACCAAATAAGTCGGCTAAAGATTTTATTAGTTACTTCGGGATGCTGATGAGCCACAGTGGGATGGTGGTGAAAATCACACTTGGTTGTCTACTGTCTCACAGTTGTTCAATTTGAAATCTGAATTTCACCTTAGTGAGAGTTGTTTTGATCGTATGCTTCTCCTTATCAAGAGTATGCTGCCTCGAGATGAGAAGCTGCCTAAAACTTTTTACCGTGCAAAGAAGATGGTCAATGAGTTAGGGCTTGGATACCAAAAAATAGATGCATGCCATAATCACTGTATGCTATATTATGAAGATAATGTAGATAAAAGATCATGTGATATTTGTCAGCATGATGGATTTAAACCTAAGAGAGGGGACAATTCAAAGCAGAAGGATGTGCCTTACAAGTGACTGTGATACTTCCCTCTCACGCCCAGATTGTAGCGGATGTATATGTCATCAAAGATAGCTCGGCATATGATATGGCCCACGAAAAGAGTACGTCGTGTAGATGATATAATCAGTCATCCCGCCGACGGTGAAGCTTGGGCTCATTTCAATCATACCTATACTGCTTTTTCTCATGAGCCACACAATGTTAGGTTAGGTTTATGCACAGACTGTTTCAACCCATTTGGAGGTTCAGTGGCGTCTTACTCATGTTGGCCAGTGTTCATGACGCCATACAACCTTTCGCTGAGCATGTGCATGAAGCGAGAGAACCTTTTCTTAACTTTGGTGATTCTAAGTCCAAAAAATCTAGGAAAAATTTTGGACATATATCTCAGGCCACTGATTGATGAGTTAAAAAGATTATGGAATGATGGAGTTGTTACTTATGATGCGTATAGAAAATAAAATTTCACTATAAAGGCTGCATTAATGTGGACAATAAGTGACTTTCTTGCGTATGGAATGCTATCTGGCTGGAGCACACACGGGAGGTTGGCATGTCCTTACTGTATGGCTGATACCAAATCATTTGTCCTAAAAAATGGTAAGAAATCATGCTGGTTCGATTGTCATCGACGGTTTCTACCATTTGACCATCCTTTCCGAAGGCAAAAGGACTCATTCATTAAGAACACAGTTGAAATGGATGAAGCAAACTTGGAACGGATGTCTGGTCGACAAATGGCGGCACAGGTGCAAAACTTACCAGATATAGTGCAATTTTCGGGTAGTACACGACATCTTCGTGGATTTGGAGAGGATCACAATTGGGTGAAGAAAAGTACCTTTTGAGAATTACCTTACTGGTCAGCCCTTTTGATACGGCACAACCTGGACATCATGCATGTTGAGAAGAATATCTTTGATAATGTGTTCAACACCATCATGAATGTGAAAGCCAAAACAAAGGACAATGTCAAGGCGCGAGCGGACTTGAAGATACTTTACAAATGACCAGAGTTGGAATTGCAGTCGGTACGGGGTAAAGTTGTGCAACCTAAAGTAGCTTACGTGTTGAAAGACACACAGATCAATGAACTGTGCCAGTGGCTGAAGCAATTAGGATTCCTTGATGGATATGTGTCTAACATAGCCCGTTGTGTGAATGTCAATGAGGGAAAAATATATGGATTGAAAAGTAATGACTGTCATGTGTTCATGGAGAGACATCTGCCCATTGCATTCCGTGACATATTGCCAAAGCCTATACGGGGAGCATTGACTGAGTTGAGTTAGTTTTTCAGGATTCTATGGGCATCAAAACTCAAACTTGGGGACGTGTAAACTATGGAACAGAATGTGGTCACGACGGTATGCAAGTTGGAGAAGATATTTCCCCCTGCGTTCTTCGATTCCATGGAGCACCTGATTATCCATTTGCCATACAAGGCCAAAGTTGGAGGGCCGATACAATTTCGATGGATGTATCCATTTGAGAGGTAATCAGTATGTATTTACTGATTATTTGACAGTAGTTACATGTGTCTGTCATTGTCACTGTATGTCATTGTCATATAAATTGTTGTCATAGGTGTATGTATGACCTGAAAATGAAGGTTCGGAACAAGGCTAAAGTAGATGGTTCGATTATCGGGGCATATATTATTGAAGAAATTTTGAACTTCTGTTTGATGTACTTCGAACCTGAAATTCAAACTCGCCACAATCGACCTCCATGTAATGATGATGGAGGAGAGGTGGGTCCGTCCGACCGGTTATCCATATTTAAGTATCCAGGATGTGCATTCGGACGTTGTTCAAATCGCATATTAGAGGACAGAGAGTTGTCAACCGCAGAGATATATGTTCTCCTGAAGTGTGGTGAGATTGAACCTTATGTTGAGTGAGTCCTCAACTCTGCAAGTGCTAAAATTTATAAGCATCTTGACGTTCTTCCTCCCATTTACGGTGATGTTGCATTCATCATTACAGGCAATTTGATTCAGAATTAATTACTCAATGTCCACAGCTCAATGACATGGAGGTTCAAAATGAACGTGAGAGATCTTTTGCCAGATGGCTTAAAGGTCAAGTAAGTGTCAATCTACCAATTCCACAAAGCTTGAGGTGTATGCAAGTTCAATTTAAAGTAACGTGGTTTATATTCATAGGTTGAAGAAGGTTATGTTACTGATGAAAGAGTCCGGGTGATAAGCTATGGACCTTTGAAGGTCGCACATGCCTACCCAGAATTTTTTATGAATAGTTATAGATTTCACACCAGCGATTATGGACGAAATAAGTCTACGATGAATAGCGGCGTATGCGTGAAAGGTAGTACATACAATGAAAATGATATTGATTACTATGGTATTCTTGAGGAGGTCATAGAATTACAGTATCTCGGACAAGACAAGCATATATTCCTTTTTAAGTGTCATTGGTTTGATCCTCATTCAGTTCGAAATGACGTAATATATGGGATTATCGATGTCAAACATAGATCAAAATTGAATACTTATGAGCCGTTCATTTTGGCCGCACAAGCCTAGCAAGTGTATTATTCAAGTTATTCATCGTCCAAGAATAAAGATTGGTGGGCAGTTTGTAGGGTAAAACCAAGGCTTGTGCGTATGATGAGTTAGATCTGATTGAAGCTGTCTCAGAGGATTCTAGTGCCGAATTTTTTCAATTAGATGAGGGTGACATCGCAGAGTTGGTTACTTCTAATATTCATCTGATCGAATCTGACGATCCACTTTGGTTGTCTATAGAGGACGAAGTGGAAGAAGTCGATTCAACTAAGCTAAATGAAGCAATTGTTGGGCAGGAGGAGTCCTTTGAGGAGGAATTGTATGAATCTAGTGAGAATGAGGAAGATGACGAAGATGACAATGAGTTTGATATATCTTCAGCGTCTGAAGATGAAATAGATACTAATTGAATATTTTGTTAGAAATTTAACATATATACACTTCTTATCATTATTACTTACCACCTCTCCTCGTAATTAGTTATGCACTAATATGCACTACTTTAATTGTAATCAATAATTAGATGGTTCGAGGTCGTACCGGATCTTCGAGGAGAGGTGGTTCCGGGAGGGGTTCTACTGGTATGTTTATTTAAATTCTTAGATAAATGAGTAGTGAATATATGCACTTTGTTTTGGTAATGATATTTTATGTCTCTGCACCAGGTACACAGAGTACACCGCCCCCACCACGTGCTGTAAGTATGTTTATTTAAATTCTTAGATAAATGAGTAGTGAATATGCACTTTGTTTTGGTAATGATAGTTTATGTCTCTGCACCAGGTACACAGATTACACCGCCCCCACCACGTGCTGCGAGTATGTTTATTTAAACTCTTAGGTAAATGAGTAGCGAATATGCACTTTGTTTTGGTAATGATAGTTTATGTCTCTACACCAGGTACACAGATTACACCGCCCCCACAACCTGCTACTTGTATGTTTATTTAAATTCTTAGATAAACGAGTAGTGAATATGCACTCCGTTTTGGTAATGCTAGTTTATGTCTCTGCACCAGGTACACGGATTACACCGCCCCCACCACCAGCTGCGGGTATGTTTATTTAAATTCTTAGATAAATGAGTAGTGAATATGCACTTCATTTTGGTAATGCTAGTTTATGTCTCTACACTATGTACACAGATTACACTGCCCCCACCACCTGCTACGGGTATGTTTATTTATATTCTTAGATAAATGAGTTGTGAATATGCACTTCATTTTGGTAATGATATTTTATGTCTCTGCACCAGATACACAGAGTACACTAACCCCACCACGTGTTGTGGGTATGTTTATTTAAATTCTTAGATGAATGAGTAGTGACTTAGCACTTTGTTTTGATCACGATATTTTATGTCTCTGCACCAGGTACACAGAGTGCACCGCTCCCACCAACTGTTGTAGGTATGTTTCTTTAAATCCTTAGTGTTTCGGCTCCATGTTTTGATGCTGCCAAAATTTAGAGTCATGTATAGTCTTCATGTGGATAGTCAATGTGTTTTGTTGATGTAGAATCATCCATGGAACTATAATGATTTTGTGTGTGTAGTTTACTTCTAAATTGTATAAAGAACATGTTGACAGTTGCACATAGAACAGGCTGAAAGCTAGTTATTTTCTAAAGAACTGAAGAAAAGTCAACGTGGTAACGTAGTCAACGCACAGTCAATGGAGCTAAGACAGTCATCAACCCAAGTCTGTGCAGTCAAAGTCCTAATTCTTTAGAAATGATGAACAAATCTATTAAGATTCATACAAGGGAAGGCAGGAAGATAAGGTAGACAAATGACTCATTAGTGGTGACAAATAGGTAGGTACGGCTGACAAATAGCTCTCTACGGGTGAAAAATAGGTTGTAGCACTGAATATGTGTGAAGTGTTGAAGCTGCATGAAGGGGAAGTCCACTTGTGTTTATCCGCTAGGAGAAGAAGCTAAAGATGACAAATGCACACATAAGGCTAACAAATAGACTGCTATGGGTGACATATACCCTCTTAAGGGTGAATAATAGGTATCAATGGAGACATTAGCTTAAGTGCTTAAGTGTTCGACGTATGTTCTATGCAAACTCTTGTTAACATATTGTTCATTCTGTTTTAAAATTGGGTAGCGCAAGATTTTTTTTTTAATTTGGGCATAGTTTTTAATCAGGGGATATATTCACCCCCCCTCTATATCCTATCCTTCCACACATCACTTAGATTAATGAGTAGTGAATATACACTTTGTTTTGCTCACGATATTTTATGTCTCCGCACCAGGTACACAGAATGCACCGCCCACACCAACAACTGCGGGTATGTTTATTTAAATTCTTAGATAAATGAGTAGTGAATATGCACTTTATTTTGCTCACGATATTTTATGTTTACAGGTTTGTGTGCCTCTACATCAGGTCTACAGAGTACACCGCTTCATCACATTCTACTGCTATGTTTATTTAAATTCTTAGTTAAATGATAAGAATTCTATATGTTTACGTATTAAATTTTTTTTTAATAATGAGCTAATTTATGATTAACTACTTCTATTTTACTTGTAACAAGTACGTCAGGCACACCACCTGCGATAGTTGGCTCGTCCGCCCACCCGGGCACACAACAGGTAGACGATGTTGTTAGCCATCACAAGGGCGAGCAGGTGGTGTTGCAAGAGGGATGCAAGCCATGTTGGGTCTCTGGGTAAATATTTAAACTCATGAATTATGTTCGTTATCTATCCATCAACTATATATATAATTGTTGGCTATCATTTTAACATTTATAATTGCAGGGATAAAATAGAGGCCAATGACGCTTCTCATTTTATTACCCACATTATTGAGCGACATGCAACTCTTCAAGCCTTCATATGAAAATGTTGTTCAAGGCATTAGCAAACATATGGACATTAGCCACCATACATCAAATTCATGATATCAAAAACCATGATCATAATATGATTCATAGTGTTAGACATCATCAAAACCACAAGGCACAACAATAACATTACTACTTAGTTATAAGAATTCAGCTTTGAGAGTCAAATAAAACATCTTCATGTTATCTACTTTCGAATTTAAAAAATCAAAAAGATATTTAACTAGATTTAGTATTCATTATTTTAATTTAATTCTATTTATTATTAGTTTTTTGTGATGTAGGATCCTCCTACAACCGATGATAGTGAAGATGCTACGAATGACAAATGAGGATGATGCAGTGGATATCTCTTGATTTTGTTAATGATATTGTGAAAAAATGACACATTTCAGTTAATGTAACTGTAACTTTTTTTATTCATTGAGTTATGTGTTGTGGACGTTCTTTATTGTAATGTTCAACACATTTTATCATATTGTGTGTTGTATATGTTGTTTATTGCGTGTTTTATGTTGAGTTGTGTAGATTGTGGTGTATAATTGTAGCTTTAAATAGGTTTTTAAGATTTCAAAATATATATAAATAATTGTGGAGAAAGTTTTTGATGGAATTTTGACCAACTAACATTAACGACACAATTATATAAATAAAAAAATGTGTTTTTATTCATTCATGACCCACTTATTTCTGATGTATTAATTTTCCAGCGCACATGCGTCGAAAGGTTCAGACGTATTTTCGACCAACTAAAAGTTCATCGGATCTAATTTGAGCCACATGAGTTCCGACGTATTAATTATCTTTCTCAAATACGTCAAACATTAACGACGTATTTTCGACCCAAGATAGGTTCGTCGGAAATAATTTGATCCACATTAGTTCCGACGTATTAATTGTCCATCTCAAATACGTCCAAACTTAACGACGTATTTGCGACACATTAACAGTTCGTCAGAACTAATTTGACCCACAGGTTTCAAACGTATTAATTATCCGATTGAAATACATCAAAAATTAACGACGTATTTCTAACCAAATTAACTTTCGTTGGAACTAATTTAACCCAAAGGTTTGCGACGACATAATATTTCTGTCGCAAATACGTCAGTAATTTCCGGCTCGTCAGAAATATTATGGCCCATTGTGTTCCGACAGAATAAGTTTTAGTCGAAAATACATCTAAAATTTTAGTCGTATTTTCAACTAAATTATGTTCCGTCGTAAATATTAATTAATTTCCATATTATATCTTTGCGACATAAATAGCCACGATAATTTCGACGATATAGTTTCGTCGGTAATTTCGGACGAATTGGCGATGCTATTGTATTACGTCAGAAATTTACGACGTAAGCATTCCGACGTCCATAGTCCGTCGCAAATACGTCTACAATCCGTCAAAATTTACTTTGCGGCATATTTCCGACGTCTTTGCGACGGAATATGGACGTAGGAATAACCTATTTTCCATGTAGTGGATACAAACACCCCCTTCTTAATGCAATCTGTGATCGCGGCGATGATAGAACTAAAGCCACGAATGAAGCGATGGTAGAACATCGCTAAACTATGAAAGCTCCCGACATCGTGGAGTGTGTGGGGCTCAGGCCACTCCCTGATGGCCCTAATCTTCTCCGAATCAACGGAGACTCCATCTCTAGACACATTGAACCCGAGGAAGGCAACCTGATCGGTCATGAAAGCACACTTCTTCGAGTTGGCGAATAAGCTCTCTCGCCTCAACACAACACAAACATGTATAATGTGGTCTAAGTGGTCCTCCCTAGTGCAGTTGTAGATAAGAATGTCATCAAAGTAGACGACCATGAAGACCCCTATCATAGAGCGTAAAACCTGGGTCATCAACCGCATGAAGGTGCTAGGGGCGTTGGATAGCCCAAAGGGCATAACCAACCACTCATACAGGCCATCCTTGGTCTTGAATGTTGTCTTCCACTCATCCCCAGGCCTGATCCGCACCTGGTGATAGCCACTATGAAAATCTATCTTTGAAAAGATAGTGGCTCCCAACATCATGTCTAGCAAGTCATTCAGTCGGGGAATGTGAAAACGATACTTCACCGTGATCTTGTTGATCGCACGGCTATTAACGCACATCCTCCATGTGCCATCCTTCTTCGGAGCCAGCAAGGAAGGAACAACACATGGGCTCTTGCTATCCCGAAGGGATCCCCTGCTCATCAGCTCCTCGACCTGCCTCTGCAGCTCATCGTGGTCCGCGGGACTCATCCGATAATGTGGGAGGTTCGGCAAAGATGAGCCTAGCACAAGGTCGATCTTATGTTGGATATCTCGCATAGGTGGGAGTCCTCCGGGGACGTCCTCCGGGAAGACATCAGAAAATTTGCGGAGGATCACAGTTAACTCTAGGGGGTGCTCATCATCAGATCTAAGAGCGACATCTTCCCCCCTTCGGATAACAACAACAAGGATAGGAAAACCCCTGGCCACCTCTTGCTCCATCTCTCGGGGACTAATCATCATCAACCTCCTGGGTGAGAGGTCCCCTGTGCTGGGAGCAATCGAAGCAGTAGTAGCCCGCGCCGAGGATGAGGCGGGAGAAGCGACCGTCCCTTGACTAGGAGGGGTCGAAGTGTTGGGGCCGGCTGGTCCTCAGACAAAAGGGTCCCTCGGCTGGGCGGGGTGGAGGGTAATCCTATGGACACCGTGGTCGAATGTGCAGGTGTTCAACCGACCATGAAGGGTGGCATCCCGATCGAAAAGCCAAGGCCTACCAAGGATAATGCTATCCACCTCCATAGGCAGCACATCACACCAGATTGCATCGTGGTATGCCTGGAACTGCAGCGGCACCAAGCACCGCAGCCTGACCGGGATGGAAGTGGAATCCACCCAAGATACTCTGTAAGATGCAGGGTGATCCACGAGCGTCAAACCAAGGCGTGTAACAGTGCCCGTGGAGATAGCATTAATGTAACTCCCGCTATCTATAATTGTTGGGAATGGATGAACTCTATAATCTAAAGGGGGGGTGAATAGATCTACCCTCTAAAACCTTCTATCCTCTAAAATTTAACTGCAGTAAGTAAACAGATGCGGAATTGAAAGATTTACTACTGCTGAATAAGTTCAACTTAATAGAAGAATATGTATGCGAGGGAAAAATGATCAGGTTCAGTATAATAAACTACACGCTGTTGGAACCAAAACACAAGCAAAATGCATGCAAGCTACTAAGCAGAGATCATACACCAATCATACATAAGTCAGGAGATTTTAGGTGGTTCAGCATAAGCCTACATCCACCCTACACTCAAACCGAGTGTGGCTTACTACTGATTCACAGCTTCTCACTGCTAATCCACAGCTTCGGGGATTATATCCCTACACCCACTGAGCTTCACAGCTTGCTACCAAAGGAATCCTCCTATGCTGCTGAGGTTTACAGCTTAACCTTTCCACTGACACACATCTTGATGAATAGTGTTTCAAAAACAAAACGATGGAAAGACAGAAAACCAAAAATACAACGAGAATGCAGCTCTAGACAATGAGCAAATCAGCTCTGGTTATGAACAAAGAGACCGATGATGGCGACTCTCAATTGATTCTTCTCTCCAATCTCTCTCTCAGCTCTCTCTATAAACTTGCAGGCACTAACTCTCCTGGAACGTGTTAGCTCTTTTTCTCTCATCTTCTTTTTCTTCAATCTTTTGATCATTGATTTCTTCACCTCTGTTGTTTTCTTCTGTGCGAACAGTTTCTTATTTATATGTGGAGCAGAAAGAGGGCGTGTGGAAATCACATTTCTCGCCCAGGCTTTTCATCCAGATCTGAGATCTAAGTCCACATGGCACGAGCATAGATCAGCCTTCAGTCTTGGATCACGTGCCTTCCTTAAACTTTATGAATAAGTGTCCTGTCAAAACGTTAGACACTCAGTTAGCATAAAATAGTTAGACAATCATAGGAATTGCACAGACTTAATAGAGCATGAGAGCAAAAGTGCACGGACTCAAATATGCATGAGTTATAATGTGCACCGACCTTATTAGGCTGTAAGAGAATTATGCACAGACATTATGTGTGCAATAATCAACGATTGCACCGAGCCACCAAGCCATAAACCTATCGTACATAGACCTTGCGCTTGCAAGTGAAAAGAATTGCACAGACCTTCTGTGCACATACAAGAAATGTGCACCGACTCATAAGTGCATTCAGTAAGTTATGCATGGACTTTACTCGAGCAATATGAAGGTATGCACCGATGTGATTATGCACGAAATAGTATTGCACATACTTTATTTGCAACACACAGTGAATTGCACCGACCTTGATACTGTAGTGCACAGACTTAAGCATGCGACATGAGCATTGCACCGACTTGGATCTGCCAAGGCAATGTGCACGAACATGAATGCATAGACCTATATGCACGCTAGCTCAGACCTCACTTCATGCTAAAGCAGACCTGACATTTAAACTCCATGTGTGTGGCAACACAGACTCACACAGACTAAATCAGACTAACTTAGACTGAGCTTAGTCTAATGTAGACTTACAGAGTATGAACAAGCCACTAACGTAGACTTTCAGAGTGAAGCCAATGCACTGACTCAGACTTAACAAAACATGAAAGATGCATCGACTTCTATGCACGAGCCTGATGTGAACAGTGCAAGAGTTGCACCGAGTCCATATGCTAAGAATGTAACATGCTCAGACTTAATGTGCATAGTTAGACTAAAACTTGCACCGACCTCTCCAGTGATTGCACCGAGTTAGATCGTGTTCGATGCAGAACTTTCACAGAGGTTACATGTGTGAACAAGTAATGCATCGACCTTATTCGAGGTACAAAAACAAGTTGCACTGACTCAATGAGCCCAAAGCACGAAATGCACCGAGTATGAGTGCAGTTCGGAGGAACTCGCACCGACTCATAGATAATACAACATGAAAGTGCATAGGAGTTTTAATGCAAGTGACTGATAATTATCTGACATTTATGAAAGATTCATCAAAATACACAACATCCTCATGGTCAAGGAAAAGTAGTTAAAGTCAACTCTGATGTTGCCAATTAATCAAAACACATTCAGCACATGCAGCAGTACACACACTGCTGAACAATCCCAAAGGAGGCCCAACATTCTCCCCCTTTTTGATGATGGCAACACCTAGAAAGTTGCTGGCAACTCCCCAAAATAAATGCAGAAGATATGATGTATTTTTATTAGACATTAAGCACAGACATATATTATTGACAAAAGCCAAACTCCCCCAGCATGAAAGACTCCTCCCCCTTAAGCAAAATATCATGAAATCTTTCTCTTCCCTTTTCTCTCCCTTTAGCCATCAGAATCTCTCCCCCTATAAGCATAGTCTTTCCTATGATCTCAATCTCTCCCCCTTCATTCTAGAATAGAGAAGGACAGAGATAGAGAAGGATACGCCTGAATACTTTCTCCCCCTTTGCCATCAGCAAACAAGGAGTGAGGGAGACAGAGGAAGATAAAAAGGAATGCGGGAAGAAGTAGGAGACAGAATAACACACTGTGCAATGGTTCAGAATATAAGCAAATTATTGTACAATTCTTTAGATATAAGAATCAATCATTGTGCATGCTTGACAAATATCAGGTTTAACAGTTATAGAAGGTAGAGTAAATTTATTAACTTTGAAATAGGGTATAGTATCCGTTTATAGCGATGAACCTAAGTCACATGATCATGATTGACTAGGTCAAGACTGTATCCTACTGATTTCAGATTTAATGAATATCAAGGAGAGTGATCTGAAAATGTATTGAGGTTAAAAAATGACAGTTAGTGAATTTTGAATTTCAAGGGTTATAGCAAGTCTTTTTCACTTCTGATTCTGAATTTGAACTCAGTGAACAGACAAGTGTCATTTATACCGTTGACATTAAGGGTATACGTGGGTTAGACGCTAGTACCCCCAGTTACTAAGCATAAACTACCATATATGTCTCTAATCAAAAACTACACAGATGATTTACACCTTTGACATTAAAAGTACACATTTATCATACGCCAGTACCCTCAGTTACTTAGTGAAACTAGCCCTATAGATTTGACCATATGAATAGAGGTAAGAAGAAGCACTTCATGACATGAATTCCTCTCCATTTCTTTAAAGGAGCATTCAGTTTCTCAGTGCAATTCAGTTATTGCTCTGCCACTTTATACATTTGCTTTTACTAATGATTTTATTGTTGCTGCCCTTTTAACTTTCAAAGTGACTTGTTTTAAGATAATACACTTTCTGAGTTTCTCAGCCTAGACCACCCCAAGTCCATCATTTTTAGATACTGTGAGGATCTTATCTGTCATAGTCATGAAAGAAAGGTTGAGAGCTATAAAAGGTTTTCTACGACCTTATTTTCTAAAAACAGTCTTTAAACTCTACAGTCTATTAAAATTAAACCTTCAGTTCATTCAAGGGATCAATGTGATTCTTATAAAATAAGAGTTGTAATAATTGCTGCTCAAAATAATGAACCAATTTCATGATAGTCTGCCATTTAGAATGAGGGGATAGACAGTGAACCATAGAAGAAGCTCATAAGGAGTTTCAAGAGGAGTGACAAAGCCACAATGTGATAGGAGTAGTTTCAAATAAGGCCAATTTATGCAATTGATGCCAAGTGATGAGAATTTATGAGAATGAAGAGGGAGTAGAATGAGTTGTACTTAGATCAGACTTTACTTAACTCCCCCTGACATCATAATGCACCGACCTTAACATGCATGAGGCAGACAATGCACCGACTATTGCATGTGAGTGGTACACAGATGCACCGACCTATTATGTGAAAGACACAAGATGCACGGACCTACATGCTATAAGGCAGGGATGATGTGACATGACCTAAGGGTGCAATGGTATCAACCAAATGAACCACGGACCTAGACTTGCAAGCCCACTTACAAATTAGCAGACTCGATGTTGGCGGACCGATATCGCAGCACAACCCTTTCCCCGTGGTGACTAAGTGATGGTAGGGTGGATTCGAGAGCCTAAACCACGCTGCTTAGGGTGATGACTTGGCCAATGAGTTCCCCTCCCTTGGATTGGAGCACCCACATCAGTGGGGCGGACGCCGTGCCTTGAGGGTACGGGGATCTCTCATCACTCAAACCGCGATGGCCACTCGTGATCGGGAATCACGGGACCGGGCACTCTCTTCCTCGCTGCTGAACTTAGAAATGATACTAAGAAAACACAAATATCCAGGGAGGGTTCAGCATATACCTGACCGGTGTGAGGACACCGGCCCCGAGTCGGAGACGTGGGCGAGCGGGGAAGCGTGTGTTCCCCACACGCCACGCCGGGGAAGCTTGACCTGCCCAAGAGAAGTTACAACACTACACCTCTCGCAGGAGGGGGATCTTGGGGTGGGGGTTAATGGATATTACAACCAAAATTACGTCCACGCAGGGAGGGGCCTTCAGCCGGCCAAGCGGGGAGGGGAAAATGAGCAAGGAACACCGAAGATGGAGATTGCCGATTCTGCCCGCGTTCTGTGGGTGCTGACAGCCGAGTGGAGAACCGACCGCTGCGACTGCTACCGATTTTTGTTGGAGACAAAACCACCTGGAAAAGCTTCGTAGGAGGCCAGGGAAGTCGTCCAATTTTTTCTGAATTCTTCTGGTGTCAAGGCTGATCTGGATGGAGGTCTGAACAAGGAGGCAGACCCTCAGACTGGTAGCTTCTGATTTCTAGCAGTAGGTTGTAGATGGTGCCCCGACAGCTCCCGGACTCGGAATCAAGCACCGTTGGAGTCGCTGGAACCGTGGATGAGTCTTCTGTGCAGAAAAACTGACGGAGAAGCCAACCGATGTCGGAGAAGATTAGGGGATGCAGAACAATGGCGACTGGTCGATGCAGACTGTGGGCAGCAGGACTGTGTAACTGAGGGAGAAAAAGGATAACTCCTTCCACAAGATGCCGAACGGAGTTCCTCTTCTTGATTCTGAAAGTAGACAGGAAGAAGAAGAACTTTGTAGTAGAGCTCGTGGCCTGATTCCTCGGGGGTTTGCCGTGGTGAAGCTTTCTCTCCGGATCAGGATCTCTTCAGAGCTAGCTCCTGGTTTCCTACAGCTGGTTGCAGAGGATGCCCCGACAGCTCCCGAACTCGGAATCAAGCATCGTTGGAGTCGTTGGAATCGTGGACAAGTCCTCTTCGCAGAAAAACTAACGGGGAGGCCAGCCGATGCCGGAGAAGACTAGGGATCTCTAAACACTGATGACTGGTCGATGCAGACTGTGGGTAGCAGAACGACGGAGCTGAGGGAGAAAAATGATAACTCCTGCCACAGGATGCCGAACGGAATTCCGCTTCTTGATTCTGAAAGTAGACAGGAAGAAGAAGAACTTTGTAGAAGAGCTTGTGGGCTGATTCCTTCGAGGTTCGTCGTGACAGGGCTTCTAATCTGGTTCTGGTACTCAGCAGGGGCAGCTCTGCGCAGTTGTGGGAGAACGGATCTCCCGGTCAGCTCGGAGCTCGGAAGGGGACGAGACCACCGCCGTTACGAAGAGGACAGGCAGACGCTTCTATGGACTACTCTTGAACTTCCAGGAACGTCTGGAGGAGGTCGGGGTCACTACTGCAATCTTTAGGTCTTCTGCAGGTCCTCTTACTCTAGATGGTAGAAGGTGGGGTGATGGAGGTGAACAAGGGAAGACGGAGAGGATGAGAGGGGGGGCGACCCTAACCAAAGGGGAGGGGTCTTGGGCGCCCTAGGGCTATGGAGGGAAGGGGATTTTTGAATTCAAATGGTCTAGGGAAGTGGAGGGTTGCATGGGGGAGAGGGAAGGGTGCTTGGGAAAGGGATGAGGTGGTTGGAGGGTGGCTTAGTGATTGGGGATGCTCCCTTGGGACTAGGGAGGTGGAGTAATGGGATGTGTGGGGAAGGGGAGTGGCCTTTAATGGGGGTAGGTGGGAGAGTGGTGGTTGGGAAGGGAGGAGAGAGAAAATTTTCAAAATTGGGTGTGGAGGAGAGAGAAAGGGGAGTGAAAGAGAGAGATTAAGAGAGGGATTCTCTCCCTAAGGTTTCTCACCTCACTAATGGATTCACTCCACCATAAAAATGAAGATAGAACTCACAAAATGGCACATTTTTCATTCATTGATTCATTCATTACCTCCAAATGAAGGAAATGGGGCCCTATATATAGGAAACCCACATTTTATAATAAGACCCTGACAAAAGACTCATTGACAAATAACCGAAGGGGTAGGGGAGCTCATTGGGCCAAGCCCGAAGAAATGGACCCAATTAGCACATTACACATTCTAATGACACTCAAACATAGGAAAATAAATGCAAGACCTAGGGACATGACTCAAATAAAATGCAAATTACATCAAATGACTCAAGTAAACCTACATAGGACTCAAAATTAAATGACTAAACCATGCCGGATACAACCGGGGTGAGGAGACGAGCTATGAATGTGGGCATGGAAGGTGATGTCCACATCATACTCCCGAGGTGCGGAGAACTCGACTCCGTCGAGTAAGTATCATTCCCTCCTTGGAAGGTGTAGAAGTGGTACTGGCTTCAAGTCTTCCGAACGAGACCGATCCATCCACCTGCCGAGATAGCGCTCATATACCTTGCTCCGAGTGGTAGTGACTTGATCATCCAATATTTGTTCAATTTGTTCACGCTGGACTCTCTTGGCTGGTGGTTTATCATCATGGGTGGGTGCTCTCTCAAGAAAATAAGTAGGCTCAATCTCCTCACTAGGTACCACCGTGGGTCCCTTATATGGCACTAGGTCGGCAACAATGAATGTGGGACTTATTCCATACTCCTCAGGGAGATCTAACTCGTAGGCAATTGCACCTATGCGCCTCAAGACCTGGAAGGGACCAGCCCCACGTGGCCTCAGTTTAGAGTTGGCTCCCGGGGAGAGCCTCTCCATCCTTACCATCACAAAGTCACCCACTTGGAATTCTTGGTGACGCCGATGAGAGTCGGCCAGCCTTTTATAAGCCTCATTCTTTTTGCTGATGTGCTTGTAAGGGTTTTCATGCAATTTTGTGAATGCTGTCCTTTTAGTGGTTAGGGGTGGACCTGGACAACCATAGATGGACCTATCATGCCATGATGTCATATGGACCATGATGAACCTTGGTGGGCCGGTGTAACCATATGTGGACTTATCGTGCAATGTTGTCATGTAGACTTTGGTGGGCCTAGGTGGGCCGGGGCAACCATATGTGAACCTATCATGCAAAGTGGTGATGAATGTCGGGGGACTCGGACATCCGTAGATGCTTTTGTCATGCTCAAGACCTATGATGAATGAAGGTGGACCATGACATCCGAATATAGACCACTCATACTTTCTACTTGACATGTGGGTGATATGAATGAAAGGACCCAACATAGTGTTCATGCCAAGGGGTGTGGTAAGCCTAGACACATGCATGTCTTTCCCAAAGGTGACTTCCATGTGTAGAGGTGTAGGACAACCTTTGAACTCCCATTGGAAAGGATCGAATGGATCTAAGAAGGTGGTTATCATGGGGTGGGGCACCACCTTATTACCTAGGGATATATGGTCCAAGGTTATGGCTCCCAAGGTGCAACCCGGGTCATGGATGAGGTGGGTTTGGTCCAATATGGTGGGTGAGGGTAGGCAAGGGTGGGTGGTTGGTAAGATGGTTGGGTCATATGAGTTCCTTGACTCCCATTGGAAGGGATCATATGGATCATAAAATAGGTCACTTAGGGGGAGGAACTCCATGTCCTCAAGATCCTTAAAAGGTGCTAAGTCCTCCTTCCCTATGATAGTTGGGCCAATGTTCTTGACAAGTGGGTTGGCCATGAGTGGAGGGCTTGGCTTTCTACCCGAGATAAGAAGCTCTAAATCGAGGAGAAGGTTGGGCTCATTCGGTGTAGGGAGGAATAGAAGGAGGTCGCTAGTGTAGCAACCATTGGTGCAAATCGAGGTGATAGACCCTATGCATAGGTGTAGGAGGCTAAGGCTCCTAGGTTGTTCGGCCATAGGGGTCAACATGCTAGTGAACTCAATTTACCATGCTAAGCCCCTAAGAAAATCCTCTAAGGTCTCCACTTGATAGGATGCTTGGATTGTGGTGTGATAGGAGAAGATGGGCACTAGGAAAAATTTTGTTCTATGGGAGGGCAAACATGGGTCGAGGTCTCTCTAATTAGGCTCTCCCTTAGCCACCTAACAAGGGACTCTTCTAAGATGAATTCAGCCTTATCTAGAGGGGGTGGTGTAGGGTGAAGATCCTTGTGCGAGGCTTCCTCTTCAATTGGGACATGGGAGCTCTCTATGGAGGGGATAGGTTCCCGAGGGATATTTGTCTTCATGTGGCAAAGCGGGTGGACTACTTCTTCCAAAACTAATGGAGTGGGAAGGTTCTTTGATGGTGGGGTGATGATGGCCGGAGTATGGTGCACTCGTGGTGGTGAACAAGGGTGGGATTCCCGCGGGTGGGAGAATAAAAGGTTGTTGAATTTAAAGGTTCCCGAAAGGTGTGGCGGATGCACTAGGCAAGTCCGACGTGTTGGGTCGATATCGGCATTCCTTTCATCTAACCATTTCTTACCTAGGATTACACATGGACCCGCCAATATTTCTCTTTTGACACCAAGCCCCATCCAAATACTTAGTCTTCCCGAACCATTTATGGAATTCAACGAAGACTAGGTCTCCGTTGTGCACAATTTGTCCAGTCGTAGAGAGGGTGGCTACAATTTCGAGGGATACCCAATTATCTTCTTCCATGTCGATGAAGTCAATTTCTGTGGGGCTCCCATTAGGTAGGTATGCTTGGGATATGATGAGAATTGGGGCCTTTTGGTCTGTAGACTCAATGACAATGGAAGGTGGATAATGCATAGAACGATCCGATGAGAACTCTAATGCAAACGTGCCCATGGACTTGACTTGTGAGAACAAATCAAAGACTTGCTCTGATACCACTTGATGTGACATGACCTAAGGGTGCAATGGTATCAACCAAATGAACCTCGGACCTAGACTTGCAAGCCCACTTACAAATTAGCGGACTCGATGTTGGCGGACCGATATCGCAGCACAACCCTTTCCCCGTGGTGACTAAGTGATGGTAGGGTGGATTCGAGAGCCTAAACCACGCTGCTTAGGGTGATGACTTGGCCAATGAGTTCCCCTCCCTTGGATTGGAGCACCCACATCAGTGGGGCGGACGCCGTGCCTTGAGGGTACGGGGATCTCTCCTCACTCAAACCGCGATGGCCACTCGTGATCGAGAATCACGGGACCGGGCACTCTCTTCCTCGCCGGCTGAACTTAGAAATGATACTAAGAAAACACAAATATCCAGGGAGGGTTCAGCATATACCTGACCGGTGTGAGGACACTGGCCCCGAGTCGGAGACGTGGGCGAGCGGGGAAGCGTGTGTTCCCCACACGCCGCGCCGGGGAAGCTTGACCTGCCCAAGAGAAGTTACAACACTACACCTCTCGCAGGTGGGGGATATTGGGGTGGGGGTTAATGGATATTACAACCAAAATTACCTCCACGCAGGGAGGGGCCTTCAGCCGGCCAAGCGGGGAGGGGAAAATGAGCAAGGAACACCGAAGATGGAGATTGCCGATTCTGCCCGCGTTCTGTGGGTGCTGACAGCCGAGTGGAGAACCGACTGCTACGACTGTTACCGATTTTTGTTGGGGACGAAACCACCTGGAAAAGCTTCGTAGGAGGCAAGGGAAGTCGTCCAATTTTTTTTGAATTCTTCTAGTGTCGAGGCTGATCTGGATGGAGGCCCGAATAGGGAGGCAGACCCTCGGACTGGCAGCTTCTGATTTCTAGCAGTAGGTTGTAAATGGTGCCCCGACAGATCCCGGACTCGGAATCAAGCACCGTCAGAGTCGCTGGAACCGTGGATGAGTCTTCTGTGCAGAAAAACTGACGGGGAAGTCAACCGCTATCGGAGAAGATTAGGGCACGCAGAACAATGGCGACTGGTCGATGCAGACTATGGGCAGCAGGACTGTGTAAATACGGGAGAAAAAGGATAACTCCTTCCACGGGATGCTGAATGGAGTTCCGCTTCTTGATTCTGAAAGTAGACAGGAAGAAGAAGAACTTTGTAGTAGAGCTCATGGCCTGATTCCTCAGGGGTTTGCCATGGTGAAGCTTTCTCTCCGGATCAGGATCTCTGCAGAGCTAGCTCCTGGTTTCCAACAGCTGGTTGCAGAGGATGCCCCGACAGCTCCCGAACTCGGAATCGAGCACCGTTGGAGTCGTTGGAATCATGGACAAGTCCTCTTCGCAGAAAAACTAACGGGGTGGCCAGCCGATGCCGGAGAAGACTAGGCATATCTGAACACTGATGACTGGTCGATGCAGACTGTGGGTAGCAGAACGACGGAGCTGAGGGAGAAAAATGATAACTCCTGCCACAGGATGCCGAACGGAATTCCGCTTCTTGATTCTGAAAGTAGACAGGAAGAAGAAGAACTTTTTAGAAGAGATTGTGGGCTTATTCCTCCGAGGTTTATCGTGGCAGAGCTTCTAATCCAATTCTGGTACTCAGCAGGGGCAGCTCTGCGCAGTTGTGGGAGAACGATCTCCCGGTCAGCTCGGAGCTCGGAAGGGGACGAGACCACCGCCGTTGCGAAGAGGACAGGCAGACGCTTCTATGGACTACTCTTGAACTTCCAGGAACGTCCGGAGGAGGTTGGGGTCGCTGCTGCAATCTTCAAGTCTTCTGCAGGTCCTCTTACTCTAGATGGTAGAAGGTGGGGTGATGGAGGTGAACAAGGGAAGATGGAGAGGATGAGAGGGGGGGCGACCCTAACCAAAGGGGAGGGGTCTTGGGCGCCCTAGGGCTATGGAGGGAAGGGGATTTTTGAATTCAAATGGTCTAGGGAAGTGGAGGGTTGCATGGGGGAGAGGGAAGGGTGCTTGGGAAAGGGATGAGGTGGTTGGAGGGTGGCTTAGTGATTGGGGATGCTCCCTTGGGACTAGGGGGGTGGAGTAATGGGATGTGTGGGGAAGGGGAGTGGCCTTTAATGGGGGTAGGTGGGAGAGTGGTGGTTGGGAAGGGAGGAGAGAGAAAATTTTTGAAATTGGGTGTGGAGGAGAGAGAAAGGGGAGTGAAAGAGAGAGATTAAGAGAGGGATTCTCTCCCTAAGGTTTCTCACCTCACTAATGGATTCACTCCACCATAAAAATGAAGATAGAACTCACAAAATGGCACATTTTTCATTCATTGATTCATTCATTACCTCCAAATGAAGGAAATGGGGCCCTATATATAGGAAACCCACATTTTACAATAAGACCCTGACAAAAAACTCATTGACAAATAACCGAAGGGGTAGGGGAGCTCATTGGGCCAAGCCCGAAAAAATGGACCCAATTAGCACATTACACATTCTAATGACACTCAAACATAGGAAAATAAATGCAAGACCTAGGGACATGACTCAAATAAAATGCAAATTACATCAAATGACTCAAGTAAAATTACATAGGACTCAAAATTAAATGACTAAACCATGCCGGATGCAACCGGGGCGAGGAGACGAGCTATGAATGTGGGCATGGAAGGTGATGTCCACATCAAGGACGTGCACGGACCTTGTATGCAGAATGCTCACACTGTGCATCGACTCTGTGCAAGACATGCATTGACTTATACTCGGTGCAAAAACACACATCGAACTCAAATGCTCATAGCAAAGACATGCATCGACCTTAGTAGTGCATGAAATACATTAGGTTTAGACCTTAGTAGGCATATGACAAAATCAACTGATGGGCGATCTAGAAGAAAAACCCCCCTATCTATATGCAGTTTTATTTAACAATGCATATATGCACAAAAATTATTCAAAAAAATCAAAAATTATTTATTTAGAGACAAGCTAACACTTATTCATTTTTAGACCACTACAAACAGCAATTCAAGAAAGAATTCTGAGTCAATAATCATGAAGAAATTTACACAAGCCTAATTCTCTTCTTAAGAATTTAAATCTTTCATTACCCAAAGGCTTTGTAAGAATGTCAGCAATTTATTTTTCAGACTCAATGAATTCAAGTTCAATTTCCTTTTTACTGACTTCATCTCTAAGGAAATGATGTTTGATTTCAATATGTTTTGTCCTAGAATGATGAACTAGAATTTTAGTTAAGGAAATAGCACTAGTGTTATCACACATAATTGTGATGCAACCAAGATTTATATGATAGTCAAATAACTGGTGTTTGATCCAGAGGACTTGGGCAGCACAGTTCCCTGCAGCTACATACTCTGCCTCAGCAGTGGACAAGGCTACAATGTGCTATTTTTTAGGAGCCCAAGAGACTAGACACCTACCAAGGAATTGACAATATCCACTGGTGCTTTTCCTATCAATTCTACACCCAGCATAATCTGCATCAATGTAAGCTAGAAGTTCTAGTTCACACTTAGCAGATACCATAATCCTAGGTCAAGGGTGCCAGAAAGATATCTAAAGATCCGTTTTACAGCAATTAAGTGTGAATCCTTGGGACATGCTTGAAATCTAGCACACCAACATAGTAAAAATTGAATGTCTGGATGAGATGTAGTAAGATATAGCAAGGATCCGATCATACCTATGTAGTGTTTGGGATCTACCATTTTACCTGACGGATCAGAATTAAGACAGGTAGATGTCCCCATTGGTGTTGTGATTGCTTTGAGGTTTTCCATCTTGAATTTCTTTAACATATCCTTCAGATACTTTTCTTGAGTTATGAAAGTTCCCTCTTTGGTTTGATTAACCAGTAATCCAAGAAAGAACTTCAGTTCTCCCATCGAGCTCATTTCAAATTCACTAGTCATTAGAGCTGAGAATTTCTCACACATTAATGGATCAGTTGATCCAAACACTATATCATCTACATAGATTTGAATAAGCAGAATTTTATCTTCACATACCTTTTGTGAATAGTGTCTGGTCAACCTTATCTCTTGTGAATCCTTTTTCTGAGAGAAAATTGCTCAGTCATTCATACCATGCTCGGGGAGCTTGTTTCAACCCATATAATGCCTTATCAAGTTTATAGACATGATCAGGAAAATCAAGGCATTCAAGACCAGGGGGTTGTTTAACATAAACATCTTCTTTTATTTCTCCATTTAAGAAGGCAGATTTGACATCCATATGCTTTAAAGTTATTCCTAGACTACATGCAGTAGCTAAAAGGTTTCTAATGGCTTCTAGACGAGCTACAGGGGCAAAGGATTCTTCAAAATCAATACCAAATTCTTGGTTGTACCCCTGAGCTACTAGTCTAGCCTTATTTCTAATCATGTTACCTTCCTCATCAGATTTATTTCTAAAAACCCATTTTGTGCCAATTATGTTGCCATGTGAGGGTTTAGGAACTAGATGCCAGACTTTGTTCCTATAAAATTGACTAAGTTCATCATGCATGGCATTAATCCAGTGTTCATCCTTAATGGCACTATCTATGTTTTTGGGTTCAGTCTGAGATACTAGGGCAACTGAATTTAATTCATTTTCAATTCTTGAATGTGCTCTAGTTCTCATTGGTTCATTTACATCACCAATAATGTTCTCAAGGGGATGATCTCTAAGAAATTTAAGATTAATGACTTGATTACTTGAATTCTTATTTACCTTCCCCTGAGTAGTTAGAGCCTCTGCTTTACCTTCCTCAGCAGACTCTTCATTTTGATTTTTATCATTCTTTAAAATTTCTCCATCACTTTTGTTCCTACACAAATCAATATTAGACTTAGTTGTAGACTCATCAAGGACAACATGAGGAGATTCCTCAACAGTGTTTGATTTGAGATTAAAAATTATATAGGCTCTAGACTGATCTGAGTAACCTAGAAAAGTTCCAGGTTCACTTTTTGGTTCAAATTTATCAAGGTCTCTTTTTGACTTAATTTGAACAAAACATTTATTGCCAAAGACCTTGAAGTGGGCTAGAGAAGGCTTCTTACCTTTCAGAATCTCATACGGATTTAATTGATCTTTGGGTCTTACCAGGGCTCTATTAATTATGTAACATGCTGTGTTGATAGCCTCTGCCCAAAACCTCCTTGGTAAGTTACCTTCCACTCGCATGGTCCGAGCCATCTCAACCAGAGTTCGATTTCTCCTTTCCACCACTCCATTCTACTCTGGAGTCCTTGGTGAGGAGAATGTATGAGTGATGCCATTCACTCTGCAAAAGTCATCAAATTGTGAGTTAACAAACTCACCACCATGATCAGAAAGGATATTCCAGATGCCATGATCATTAGACTGTTTTATTTTATAAAAGAGCTCCTGAAATTCTTCAAAAACTTCATTTTTGTGAGATAGGTAGAAAACCCATGTAAATCTAGAAAAATCATCAACAAGCACAAAACCATATCTTTTACCTGATAAGCTAATAGATCTTGTGGGTCCAAATAGATCCATGTGAATTAGCTCATACGGTTTAGAAGATAGGTTTTCTGTTCTAGATTTGAAGGAATTTCTAGTCTGTTCACATTGAGTGCATGCCTCACAAATTTTATTGTCGTTTTTGAAGGATATTTTAGGAAGCCCTTTTACTAACTTATGCTTATTTAGTTTATGAAGCACACTGTAGCTGGCATGACCTAATCTACGATGCCACAAGAAGGCTAGGTCATCCTTATTTACACTAAGACAAAGATTAGTGTGTGCTACATCATCCAAATCTACCATATAGATGTTATTAATTCACTTGCCAATGAATTTCACAGATTCTGAATTTGGTTCAAATATGGTGCATGCAAGAGAATTAAAAACAACTTTATGGCCTTTATCACATAATTGACTAATGCTCAAAAGATTGTAAGCTAGCCCTTTAACTAATAAAACTTCCTCAATGCAGGATGAAGAACACTTACCAACCATTCCTGAGCCAATTATTTTACCCTTGGTATTACCTCCGAAAGTAACATGACCAGCATCTTTCTTTACCAAAGTGCAGAATTTAGCTTTGTCTCCGGTCATGTGCCTTGAACAGCCACTATCCGGATACCATTTGTTATGATTGACTGCCAGGCATACCTGCAAGGGAATTAAGAAGAGTGATTTGGAACCCAGAGTTTCTTAGGTCCCAATAAAGAACTCATCTCATGCAGACAACAAACATGTCACGCCCCGAAGCGGACTATCGGAACGTACAGTCAGAAATAGCTAGAAATAATGATAAGCTAATCTAAGCATTAACACATGTGCTATGAAAAGAGATAACTTTATTGGTCATGAAACATTTCAAATCTAGTACAATATCCTTAAACCAACTTTAATACAAACTGAGGCAACATCAACTTAACAATAATATCATAACTGTAGCTAAACACCCTCTAAGGCACAACTAAGAGCAGGATAACTATGCCAACTCAACATCTAGAACTGGTACACTCCAATCATCACTCCTGCCCATCCCCAACGATAAGCACATCATCACTTGAGCTGCCTGGAAAAAGGGGGGAGACAACTATATGAGCGAACGCTCAGTAGATAACAACAGGCAAGTTTACGTAATTAACCAATTATTCCATTTTCATATGAAATGATAAGAAAAGAAATGATGATAAAGAAGAAAAACAACGTAATATAAAGATCTTGCAAGGTCAACGAAATATAAGATACTTGGATTTCAACAAGAATATCATGTAACAAGTGTAACAGGGAATTGTAACGAGGAAACGGCCACCAGCAAGTATTTTAAACAAGTCAAGCACGATCAAGTAACAAGAGATAACAAGAGATTTTTGTCGTAGACATCACGCTAGTCATGCACTCGGAGCAATGCCTCACCTTGTCACTACAAACTCCCATAGGCACAAGTACTTTTCGGGCGCTCTCCCCAGGACCAGATTGGGCCCTTATGATGCGTTGGCATTGATTTTTCGGATCCAAGATCCCAAGTTCTGTCTAGACATTTAGTCAAGTTTATGGCCAAGTAATCAGAGGAATTACTATCCAGAAGTTTAAGATTTAAAGGACTAATCTGTCCTTGGATTCAAGAGCATAAAACATGATAAAACTCATCTCTAAGAGATGTACGGTCATACAGAGGCCGCTCAAAGGATATATGCTGCTAATACTGGGCCGCACTTACAGGAACTAGACTGAAACTCAGCCCATGAGGTCAAGAATGAACGGCTGACAGTGTGCCGCTCTAAGGATGAACGGTAAGTTCTTGGCCGCGCAGGTTCAGAAGACCTTAAGACCCATGAACATGATGTACGGGCCATATGGGGCCGTATTTAGGATATGCGGTCTAATAGAATTCGCATAAGGTTTGAACGGTCATATTCCAGCCGCACCACCCGGGCTTGGCTAGAAGGCTAAGAAATCACCCTATTGGACTCCGGGCTGCCAAAGACAAGGTAAAACTAAAACAGGGCCTAGTCTACTGTCTATTGGTCAGTCCAGGGCTTAATGGTTTGGTCGAAGATTGATCAAGGTTAATCGACCAACACTTAACGGCATAATCCAGGTATATGCGATCGTTATTGGGCCGCCTATGAGGATATGCGGTCCACTACTGACTGCACATGCCTCTCTTAGCCCAATTCGATCCAAGACTTATAATCTGACGGTTCAGTCACGTAAATCGGAGTTTCTGGTGGTTCCTTAGATTCTTAGCAGGGATATACAGAGATCCTAAGATGATGTTAAGTCCGCCGGATGGAGTGTCCGGGGGTAAGTTCAAGGCAAGCACAACTAATAGGGCTAATGACTTGTTAAAAGTCGGTAAATTGGTCAAACCATTCTACTGGAGTAGAATGGCTGTCATGCAACCTAGTATTCATTTCAGTCCTAATTTTCATGTCAATTTATCAAGGATCATGATTTATATTAATTTAATTGCCAAAAAGATGAATCAAGATGATAATGATAATGAACAAGATCATGTGGGAATAAAAGGCATGCATTTTATAGAAATTTACTTGCATAATTTACCACTTATCATATGGGTTTCTAATTTACTAATTATCAATTAAGATACTAATATGAATCATGTAGAGCTCACACTAAGTCATTTTCTGCATAGATGTGCGGTCGTTACAGGACCTTATATCTACCTGACTGAACACAGGGTACTTGTCCGGCCAGGGCATCGCCGCCCAACGGGTTGGGCAGTCTAGGTTATGGCCGCCCATCCCAGGATATGTGTTCTAGGTGATGGCCGCCCATCCTGGGATGTGTGGTCATGCTGATGGCCGCCCATCCTGTCAGGGGTTATGTGGTCTAGGTGATGGCCGCCCATCCCAGGATGTGTGGTCATGCTGATGGCCGCCCATCCTGTCAGGGGTTATGTGGTCTAGGTGATGGCCGCCTATCCCAGGATGTGTGGTCATGCTGATGGCCGCCCATCATGTCAGGGGTTATGTGGTCTATCGCAAGACCGCCCAAGTCTGGTAAAATCCGATTAAACCAACCCTTGCCCGCCTTCGGCGAGGTTTCTAGGGTCACACTAAAACATGAAATTCGAAGGGTATACATCATGGAATTTGGGGCTTTTACTACCAATAGAATTAGTATGAAAAACTCTACAAGATGCATGAATCAATTTTAGATTTACAGCCTGAAATCGCTACTGAAATCAAAGGGGAACAAGTTCTGCCCTAATTCTGACATGCCTCTACCAAACCATTAAATTTGCGCAGGATACCTAATGGAATTTAGGGCTTTTTGGCTCAAAAGAAAGAGGACTAGATGTTGATTCCATCCATATATAACACTTTATATTGGGCTCGCTATTACCTACCTCAATTGGGTGAAGAAGGAAGAAGAAAGGAATAAGAGGGATGCCAACACGTCTCCACTAATCACCAGAGATCTCCCTTGATCGATCTCCACTGTGGCTGCCACTGCTCCCAAAGGATTCTAGGGTTGCAGAGCTTTATTTTATAGCTCATACACCTTCTGGATCCTTCTGTGCTGGGAGAATTCGTCGGAGCAAGTGGAGTGATTGAAACGTCGCCGCAATTGTTGACCTCACCCAAGCTCGGTCGATCACAAGTTTTAGGGTTAAGGTTTCGGTGAATTGGCAGAGGGGAAACGATCCATAGATTGTGGCCTTTCATTTTCAACCGATTTGGGCTCATTTGATGGGGTATTAAGCCCTAATTCCGTGCTTTGAGTTAAGGTTAGGTAAGTGTGCTCTTTGGGCTCAATCCATTGATTAGACCTAGTTACGGATTTTTGTTGGGTTGACTACAGAAGACAAAGTTGTTAAATAAATTGTCCTTTACCAAACTACCATTTTTCTAGATTTTTATAAGGTAGTCAAAATTTCACTTGTCCTATTCACTAAGGAATTAAATATTAAATTCTGAAATTCATTTATTTCAATTTCATTTCAATTTCCAAACCGGGGTATTACACCCTGCCCTACTTTAAAGAATTTGGTCTTCCAAATTCATCGCACTAAATATAGAAAATAGGGAATGAGATAGCTCACCTAGAATAAGTTGGGATATCGCTTCTGCATAGTATCTTCAGACTTCCAAGTAGCTTCTTCGGTCCCACGCCGACTCCACTGAATTTTGACCATCGGTATGGAACGATTTCGGAGTTGCTGTTGTTTCCGGTCCAGAATCTTGATAGGTCTTTCTTCATAGGTCAAATCTTCTTTCAATTCAAAATCCACATTCTGAAAGATGTGAGTGGGGTCATACACATATTTCCGTAACATAGACACATGGAAAACATTGTGTACGCCAGACAACTGAGGCGGTAATGCCAGCCTGTAAGCAACCTCTCCCACTCTATCCAGGATCTCGAATGGACTAATATATCTCGGACTTAGCTTGCCCTGAATGCCAAATCTTCGAATCCCTCTCGTAGGAGAGACCTTTAAAAATACATGCTCGCCAACCTGAAACTCCAATGCTCTCCTTTTGTTGTCGGCATAACTCTTCTGTCTTGATTGGGCTACTTGTAACCGGTCTCGGATAATACAGATGTTCTGTGATGATTCTGAAATAAGATTCGGTCCAAGCCATTGTTTCTCACCTACCTCATCCCTACATAACGGGGAACGACAGCTTCTTCCATACAATGCTTCAAAAGGAGCCATCTGTATGCTGGATTGATAACTGTTGTTGTAGGCGAATTCAATTAATGTCAAGTGATCACTCTAACTGCCTCTGAAATCAATCATGCATGCTCTAAGCATATCTTCCACTATCTGGTTGGTTCTTTCAGTCTGTCTATCTGTCTGTGGATGAAAAGCAGTACTGAAATTCAGACAAGTACCCAGAGACTCTTGCAGTCCCTTCGAGAAATGTGAAGTAAATATGGGGTCTCTATCAGACACAATGCTGACTGGTATGCCATGGAGCCTTACCACTTCCTTCAAATACAAAGCAGCCAATATATCAACTGTCCATTTAGACTTAATGGGTAAGAAATGAGCTGCCTTTGTCAATCGATCAACAATCACCCATATTGCATCAAATCCACCACGAGTCCTAGGTAGATCTATAATGAAGTCCATGCCAATGCTTTCCCACTTCCATTGGGGTATGTCGAGTGGTTTCAATTTTCCTGCTGGTCTGAAATGTTCAGCCTTAACTTGCTGACAAACCAGGCATCTACTCACGAAGTCTGCAACTTCCCTTTTCATATTCGTCCACCAAAAGGATCTTTTCAAATCTCTGAACATTTTAGTGCCTCCAGGATGAATGGTGTATCTGGATCTATGAGCTTCCTCAAGAATCTTGTTCTTTATTTCAGATCAGGTACAAAAGTTCTTCCCTAGAATAACAATCTTCCATCGTCAGCCATCATGAAGTCAGATCTGCTGCTCAAGCTTCCCTTGATCTCTACCAGCTCGGGATCATTATCTTGTAAAGACTTGATTTCCATCAACAATTCGGGCTTAAGTCGAATCTGTGCAATCCTAACCCGATCATTGTCAACATTAAGGTCCAGGATAGCTAATTATTCTAGTAGCCTCCACTCTTGTAACATGAGACTTGACAATTTAGCTACAGGCTTCCAGCTTAATGCATCTGTCACAACATTCCCTTTTCCAGGATGACACTCAATCGAGAAGTTGAAGTCCTTCAAGTACTCCAACCATCTTTATTGCCTCATATTGAGTTCCTTCTGAGAAAATAAATATTTCAGACTCTTATGATCTGAAAACACTGTGAATGTTTCTCTATACAAATAATGCCTTCATATCTTCAAGGCG
Organism: Amorphophallus konjac; assembly: GCA_022559845.1. Classification (NCBI taxonomy): domain Eukaryota; kingdom Viridiplantae; phylum Streptophyta; class Magnoliopsida; order Alismatales; family Araceae; genus Amorphophallus; species Amorphophallus konjac. Next base: position 191,797,497 of record CM040123.1, on the reverse strand, counting down.
AATACCACCGCTGCTAGTTCCAAATCATGAACATGATAATTCTCTTCGTGCTTCCTCAACTGCCTAGAAGAATAGGCAATCACTTTCCCATGCTGCATGAATACACAGCCTAAACCAATACTTGAAGCATCAGTGTATACGACAAAACCTCCTTCACCAAAAGGTAAAGCCAATACAGGTGCAGTAGTTAAGCATTCCTTCAAAGTTCGAAAGCTTCGTTGGCAATCTTCTGACCAATCAAATTTGTTCTCCTTGCCGGTTAATCTTGTCATAGGTACTGCAATCTTAGAGAAATCCTGGATAAATCTTCGGTAGTAGCCTGCTAGGTCTAGAAAACTTCTAACTTCAGTCACACTAGTAGGCTGATCCCAATTCTTCACTGCCTCTACCTTTGAAGGATCAATAGAAATTCCTTCCTTTGTGATGATATGTCCGAGAAAGGACACCTCTTGCAGCCAGAATTCACACTTACTGAACTTGGCATATAGCTGATGATCTCTCAATAGTTGCAATGTCATCCTCAGATGTTCAGCATGCTCCTCTTCATTCTTGGAATAAATCAGGATATCATCAATGAATACCACGACCCATTGATCAAGATAGGGCCGAAATACATTGTTCATCAACTGCATGAAAGCTGCTGGTGCATTCGTTAGACCAAAAGGCATAACGATAAATTCGAAATGACCATACCTGCTGCAGAAAGCTGTTCTATCGATATCCTCTTCCTTAATCCGCAATTGATGATATCCAGATCAAAGATCGATCTTAGAAAAATAATGAGCTCCTGCTATCTGATCAAATAATTCATCAATCCTCGGCAATGGATATTTGTTCTTGACAGTCAGCTGGTTCAATTGCCGATAATCGATGCACAATCTCATCGAACCATCTTTCTTCCGGACGAATAATACAGGGGCTCCCCAAGGGGAAGTACTTGGATGAATGAAACCCTTCTCGAGAAATTCCATCAACTACTGCTTTAATTCCCTCAGTTCCGCAGGAGACATACGATAAGGAGCTTTGGAAATAGGAGATGTGCCAGGAATGAGATCAATAGAAAAGATAACTTCCCGCACAGGCAGAAGTCCTGGCAGTTCCTCTGGAAAGATATCAGGAAAATCTTGAACAACAGAAATGTCCTTAATCCCGATCTGCTGCTCAGGGGTCGCATAGACAAAGGCTAGAAAAGCTTTACATCCTTACTTCATCAGCTTATCAGCTCGAAGAGCCGAGATAAGTGATACGGAGTTATGGTGTTTAACTCCCACAAGAGAAAGTCTCAGGTGCCTAGTAAAAGACACAGAGCTAGAACTGTAGTGAACATGTGCCTCATATTTAGCCAACCAATCTGCTCCTAGGATTACATCATAATCCTTCATGTCCATGCAAACTAAATCAGCTGGTAAATTATGTTCATCAATCATAACCTTACTAGAAGGATAGAAATACTGAATTGCTGATCTAGTACCAATAGGGGTTGAAATCTCTAACAGAGAATCCATCAAAATAGGCTTCACAGCTAAAGACTTAGCATATCTCCGAGAAATAAATGAATGTGTGGCACCAGTATCAAAAAGAACAAATGCTGGCTTGTCGAGTATAATAAGAGTACCTTCGACGAGTCCACCACCCTCAGTGGTTCCTGCCTCATCTACTTGTAGATCTTGGAGCTTGCCTTGTTATTTCTTGATGCCTTGTGATTTCGCTGACATAGCTTGCTTAGATAAAAGAGGACAGACAGGGATACAGTGCTCCCTACTTCCACATCACAAACAGGCGCCCAACTTACGCCAGCACTCCTTCATCTTGTGACCTAGACGATCACAATACTTGCATACTCCTTTGAATGGAACAATAAGGCCAGGCTTCTTGTCTTCACATTTCGACATCTTGCCCTTTCACGATCCAGACCCACTCCACGAACCAGACCCACTAATGGGCCTCTTCTTGCCATACACGGGTTAGATATTCCCGGAACCCGTAGGTTGTTCCTTCCTTGCACTTTTTCCATGGATTCTCTCTGTCATCTCTAGAGTATCTTCTAGGACTTGAGCTTTTCTCACCATCTCAGAATAAGTTGGGATTTCCATTGGTGCCAATTGGTTGATATATAGTAGCTTCAGTCCATTAAGAAAGTGCTTAGCCTTCATCTTCTCGGTGGATATCAAGTGAGTAGCATATCGGGATAACCAAGAAAATTGAGCTTCATATTCTGCAACAGATAGATTTCGCTACTTCAAAGTCACGAACTCCGTTGCCTTCTTCTCTTGCACTCTATCATAAAAGTATTTGCTATTAAAGAATTGCTCGAACTCCTCCCATGTGACTTGCTGATCACCAAGGGTAGCCTTCACTGAATTTTACCATGTTCTTGCATCACTTTCAAGTTGAAAGGTTGATAGAAGGACACGTTCTTGATTGCTGCACTGCATTACTTCGAATATCCCCCCCATTTCTTATAGCCAGTGCTCGGCTTCATCAGGGTCAGTCGAGCCACCAAATCTCGGCGGATTCATTCCCTGAAAGTTCCAATATAAATCACCAGTGTCATAGTTTGCAGCTCCTGCTTGGGCCACTTGTTGCAAAACCTGAGTAAGGCCTTGAACCGTGCGCTGCAAGTTCCTCCATTCTGCGCGATTAGCTGCCATTGCAAAGGCCTACACGTGGAATAGATTATTTAGGTTCATTAAAAAAATAGATAACATCACAAGTAAGGTATTAACTTTACCCAAGTTTCTACCCAAATCTCACCAGGTTGGGTTCTTAGACTTATAACAAGGTTATGGGTCCTATATCATCACTTAGACCCCTAGAACTTAGAAAACCTAGGAATGTGGAACCGGGCTCTGATACCACGTAAACTGTCAAGCCCCGACGCGGACTATCAGAACGTACAGTCAGAAATTGATAGAAATAATGATAAGCTAATCTAAGCATTAACACATGTGCTATGAAAAGAGATAACTTTATTGGTCATGAAACATTTCAAATCTAGTACAATATCCTTAAACCAACTTTAATACAAACTGAGGCAATATCAACTTAACAATAATATCATAACTGTTGCTAAACACCCTCTAAGGCACAACTAAGGGCAGGATAACTATGCCAACTCAACATCTAGAACTGGTACACTCCAATCATCACTCCTGCCTATCCCCAACGGTAAGCGCATCATCACCTGAACTGCCTGAAAAAAGGGGGGAGACAACTATATGAGTGAATGCTCAGTAGATAATAACAGGCAAGTTTACGTAATTAACCAATTATTCCATTTTCATATGAAATGATAAGAAAAGAAGTGGCGATACAGAAGAAAAACAGCGTAATATAAAGATCTTGCAAGGTCAAGGAAATATAAGATACCTGGATTTCAACAAGAATATCATGTAACAAGTGTAACAGGAAATTGTAACGAGGAAACAGCCACCAGCAAGTATTTTAAACAAGTCAAGCGCGATCAAGCAACAAGAGATAACAAGAGATTTCTGTCGTAGACATCACGCTAGTCATGCACTCGGTGCGATGCCTCACCTTGTCATTACAAACTCCCAGGGACACAGGTACTTTTCGGGCACTCTCCCCAGGACCAGACTGGGCCCTTATGATGCGTTGGCATTGATTTATCGGATCCAAGATCCCAAGTTCCGTCTAGACATTTAGTCAAGTTTATGGCCAAATAATCAGAGGAATTAATGTCCAGAAGTTCAAGATTTAAAGGACGAATCTGTCCTTGGATTCAAGAGCACAAAACATGATAAAACTCGTCTCTGAGAGATGTACGGTCATACAGAGGCCGCTCAAAGGATATATGAGGCTGATACTGGGTCACACTTACAGGAACTGGACTGAAACTCAACCCATGAGGTCAAGAATGAACGGCTGACAGTGTGCCGCTCTAAGGATGAACGGTAAGTTCTGGGCCGCGCAGGTCTAGAAGACCTTAAGACCCATGAACATGATGTACGGGCCATACGGGGCCGTATTAAGGATATTCAGTCCAATAGAATCCGCATAAGGTTTGAATGGTCATATTCCAGCCGCACCACCTGGGCTTGGCTAGAAGGCTAAGAAATCACCCTATTGGACTTCGGGCTGCCAAAGACAGGGTAAAACTAAACCAGGGCCTAGTCTACTATCTATTGGTCAGTCCAGGGCTTAATGGTTTGGTCAAAGATTGATCAAGGTTAATCGACCAACACTTAATGGCATAAGCCTTGTATATGCGGTCATTATTGGGCCGCCTATGAGGATATGCGGTCCACTACTGGCCGCACATGCCTCTCTTAGCCCAATTCGATCCAAGACTTATAATACAGCAGTTCAGTCACGTAAATCGGAGTTTTTGGTGGTTCCTTAGATTCTTAGCAGGGATATACAGAGATCCCAAGATGATGTTAAGTCCGCCGGATGGAGTGTCCGGGGGTAAGTTCAAGGCAAGCACAACTAATAGGGCTAATGACTTGTTAAAAGTCAGTAAATTGGTCAAACCATTCTACTGGAGTAGAATGGCTGTCATGCAACCTAGTATTCATTTCAGTCCTAATTTTCATGTCAATTTATTAAGGATCATGAATTACATTAATTTAATTGCCAAAAAGATGAATCAAGATGATAATGATAATGAACAAGATCATGTGGGAATAAAAAGCATGCATTTTATAGAAATTTACTTGCATAATTTACCACTTATCATATGGGTTTCTAATTTACTAATTATCAATTAAGATACTAATATGAATCATGTAGAGCTCACACTAAGTCATTTTCTGCATAGATGTGCGGTCGTTACAGGACCTTATATCTACCTGACTAAACACAGGGTACTTGTCCGGCCAGGGCATGGCCGCCCAAGGGGTTGGGCGGTCTAGGTTATGGCCGCCCATCCCAGGATATGTGGTCTAGGTGATGGCCGCCCATCCCAGGATGTGTGGTCATGCTGATGGCCGCCCATCCTGTCAGGGGTTATGTGGTCTAGGTGATGGCCACCCATCCCAAGATGTGTGGTCATGCTGATGCCCGCCCATCCTGTCAGGGGTTATGTGGTCTAGGTGATGGCCGCCCATCCCAGGATGTGTGGTCATGCTGATGGTCGCCCATCCTGTCAGAGGTTATGTGGTCTAGGTGATGGCTGCCCATCCCAGGATGTGTAGTCATGCTGATGGCCGGCCATCCTGTCAGGGGTTATGTGGTCTAGGTGATGGCCGCCCATCCCAGGATGTGTGGTCATGCTGATGGCCGCCCATCCTATCAGGGGTTATGTGGTCTATCGCAAGACTGCCCAAGTCTGGTAAAATCTGATTAAACCAACCCTTGCCCGCCTTCGGCGAGGTTTCTAGGGTCACACTAAAACATGAAATTCGAAGGGTATACATCATGGAATTTGGGGCTTTTACTACCAATAGAAAGAGCATGAAAAACTCTACAAGATGCATGAATCAATGTTAGATTTACAGCCTGAAATCGCTACTGAAATCAAAGGGGAACAAGTTCTGCCCTATTCTGACATGCCTCTACCAAACCATTAAATTTGCGCATGATACCTAATGGAATTTAGGGCATTTTGGCTCAAACGAAAGAGGACTAGACGCAGATTCCATCCATATATAACACTTTATATTGGGCTCGTTATTACCTACTTCAATTGGGTGAAGAAGGAAGAAGAAAGGAGGAAGAGGGACGCCGACACGTCTCCACTAATCACCAGAGATCTCCCTTGATCGATCTTCACTACGGCCGCCACTGCTCCCAAAGGATTCTAGGGTTGCAGAGCTTTATTTTTATAGCTCATACACCTTCTGGATCCTTCTGTGCTGGGAGAATTCGTCGGAGCAAGTGGAGTGATTGAAACGTCACCGCAATTGTTGACCTCACCCAAGCTCGGTCGATCACAAGTTTTAGGGTTAGGGTTTCGGTGAATTGGCAGAGGGGAAACGATCCATAGATCATGGCCTTTCATTTTCCACCGATTTGGGCTCATTTGATGGGGTATTAAGCCCTAATTCCGTGGTTTGAGTTAAGGTTAGGTAAGTGTGCCCTTGGCGCTCAATCCATTGATTAGACCTAGTTATAGATTTTTGTTGGGTTGACCACAGAAGACAAAGTTGTTAAATAAATTGTCCTTTACCAAATTACCATTTTTCTAGTTTTTTATAAGGTAGTCAAATTCCACTTGTCCTATTCACTAAGGAATTAAATATTAAATTCTGAAATTCATTCATTTCAATTTCATTTCAATTTCCAAATCGGGGAATTACAAAACAAGATGTTTAGGTATCCGCATTTGTTTTGGTGTCTTTCTGGGCATTGTGGATTTCTTGCTTTTAAGATTAGTCTACTTCTTTTGACCTTGTTTCTGTGGTGTGGCATTTTGTTTCTTTTTTAAATCATTTTTAGAATTTCTTTGCCAGCGTCTGGCCCAATAGATATTCGGAGTAGTAGGTGACCTATAGACCTTGGACTGACAAGACATGAAATCAGAATAGCCATAGGAATTTTGACTCCTGAAGTTATTGTTCGTGGTCTCCCTATAGGAGTTCCTAGGGTCAGACTGCTGCCACCGATTATGATGCATTGGGAAGTACTGCATGGGTCTCATGTAACTCTGACTTTTCCAATTCATCTGATGATTTGTATTGTGGAATGCAGAGTAAGTGGGTCCAGTCTTGTGGTGCATTGGACCAGTGGTGATTCTACCTAGACCCGTCTGTGGAAGTTTGGTAGATTTGGTCTTGGGTTTCGGTTGAATCTTAGCTTTGGTGGTCTGACCACTACCCTGGTTTTTGGTCTTGGATGTAGAAGCATATGAACATGACTCACCAGCCACCCCTATTTTCCCTTTGCCTTTATCCTTGGCGCTCGGCTTGATTGTCTTAATATTTTTATTCTTATTCTCATCATGACTTCCACCTGAAGTCATTTTTATCAGGGGCTGAAATGTCCCCTTTTCAATCACAAAAGAAGTAGTTCTCACATCAAACCTCTTTTTATTTGTTGGGTTAAAACCCAATCCTTCCTTTCTGAAGTTATGTTTTGTCCCCAGGATGGCTTTCATATTTTCAATGCCTTGTGCCATGCCTTCAAGGGTATTTTGTTTATCTTTGTTTTCTTTTTCAAGATTTTCTATTATTTTCTTCAGCTCACTGTTTACACTACTAACAGCATTGTATTTCTCAGTGGCTATGTTTGTTTCATTTTGAAATTCATGAATCTTTATCTTGAGATCATCAATGGTCTCTTCTAGATTCTCAGTTTCAGCTTTCAAATCAATCAAAATAGTTTTATCATTCTCGATTTCACAAATAGAGTTTTTTAAATTTAAATTCTCAGCTTCTAGACATGCGAGTTTATCAGATAGGGTAGAATCATTGACTAAAGAATTTACTTTCTTTTTCAGGTGTCTGTTCTCCTTACGCATGTCTTCATACTTTTCAAGCAGTTCAGCATAAACATTTTCCCATTCAATTTGAGTAAAATTGCCAAACGGGGAAGTTACCTCATCGTCGCCTTTTGCCATCAGGCAAATCTTCTCATCTTTATCATCGTCAGAGGAGCTGCTCTGACTTTCCTCTTTCTCATCGCTCCAGGTGCTCACCATTGCTCTTCCCTTTTTTGTTTTTCCACCTAGTCTGATTTTCCTTGAGTTCAGGATAGTCCGCCTTGAGGTGTCCTACTTTCCTACAGTTATAACAAACAATAGAGTCAAATTTCTTTATAGGTTCTGATTTATGTTTGGGCTGTCTCTTTCCTGATAAATACTTTCTTCTCATCCCTTTCCCTTCTTTCCTCAAGAATTTCTTAAACTTCCTAGTGAGCATAGCAAACTCATCAGCATCCTCCTCAGAACTCGTGCTACTATGCTCACAGGATGACCCTTTGCTCGAAGTAGCTTTAAGGGCAAGGGGTTTTCTTTTCTTCTCACTTTCATCAGTTTTCTTGAGGTTCAGCTCATACGTCATGAGAGAACCTATAAGTTCATCTACAGTTATTTTGGTCAGGTCCCTAGACTCTTCAACGGCGGTGGCCTTGGTGTGCCAAATGGGCCTCAGGGACCTTAAAATCTTTCTAACCAATTCATAATCACTGTAGACCTTTCCTAGACTTCTCAGATGGTTGGTGATAACATTCAGATGAGCATACATATCTGAGACAGTCTCATCAGGCTTCATCTTGAAAGCCTCGTATTCAGAGACAAGCATGTTCGCTTTTGTCTCTCTGACCTGGGAAGTCCCCTCGTAAATTACTTCTAGCTTATCCTACATCTCCTCAGCAGTCTTGCAGGACGAGACTCTGGAGAACTCAGTGGGATGGAGTGCACATTGTATTGTGTTAATTGCACCCTAATTCAACGTGGACTTACGGATATGCTCCTTAGTCCAGAACTCCTCATCTGGAGGTAAATCAAAAGGTCCTTTACTCACTACCTTCTAGATCTCGTAGTCCTTAGCATGAAGAAATACTTGCATCCTGTTCTTCCAATATGCATAATCGCTACCATTGAAGAATGGTGGCTTACTCGTCGAATGCCCCTCAGCAACCATTCCTTTAGAATCCATCTCTTCTCTCCAGGATGTGAAGCCATACGGGAGAGTCTAGCTCTGATACCACGTGTTGGGAATGGATGGACTCTAAGATCTAAAGGGTGGTGAATATATCTACACACTAAAACCTTCTATCCCATAAAATTTAACTGCAATAAGTAAACAGATGCGGAATTGAAAGATTTACTACTGCTGAATAAGTTCAACTTAATGGAAGAATACGTATGCGAGGGAAAAATGATCAGGTTCAGTATAATCAACTACACGCTGTTGGAACCAAAACACAAGCATAATGCATGCAAGCTACTAAGCAGAGATCATACACCAATCACACAGAAGTCAGGAGATTTTAGGTGGTTCAGCAGAAGCCTGTTGTGCCCCTGTGTGGTTTTGATGATGGCTGACACACCATGAGTCACACTGAGGTGTTGTGAGGTGTGCTAATTAATTTAGATGACTGTTTGACTGCTTGAATATCTGATTGGTTGCTTGAATAGCTAATTCATGAATATGGCTAGATTGGGTTAACGTAGTGGCTAATTGTTCATGCAGTGCGTTGACGCTACAAGGACACTACATTGACGCAGTAGTTGCTAGTTTACTTGCTGCGTTGACGCAGTGGAACAGCTGGGTTGACGCCATGCTGCCTTGTCTACCTTTAGTAATGCTAACACGTGGACACAGCAGTTCAAACAATCAAGAAAGAAGCTCCTGGATTACTCTGTGCGTCAACGCCACGAGTTGGAAGAGTCGACGCAGCAGTTAAAGAGGGGAGGCTTTTTGTTCACTGGAACGTATCAATGCGTCAACGCCATTGCTAGACAGCGTCGACGCAGCCATTAAGCCTGATAGGCATCTAGCTCGGAGACAGTTTAGAAGGTTAATGCTGGAGTTCTTAGCGTCCACGCAGCATGCAAACAAGCTGAACTATTAGTTGCAAAAATACACCAACGCGTCAATGCAGCAGTGGAGTAGCATCGACGTAACAGTTAAAAAGGCTAGGCTGGTTTCTCACTGGAACCCATCACTGCGTCAACGCCACAATTCAGCAGCGTCGACGCAGCGGCTTAAGAGACGCCAATATACAAGGCAAGACAGGCCTTAATGTACATGTTCGTGCGTCAACGGCACTAACAAGTAGCGTCGACGCAGTGGCGGAAGAAAGGCCAATACACACTTCTGATTTTCATCCGTGCGTCAACGCCACCAACTGGCAGCGTCGACACAGCATTTCAAGAAAGGGGCCTTGGCTGTCTTCAACGCGTCAACGCTATCCATAGCAGGGTCGACGCAGTGGGACAAATTCAAATATGTTCATGCAAACAAGCTGAACTATTAGTTGTAAAAATACACCAACGCGTCAACGCAGCAGTGGAGCAGCGTCGACGCAGCAGTTAAAGGAGCATTCAATTTCACAGGCTATTCCACTGCGTCAACGCCACAACTGAGCAGCGTCGACGCAGCAGCTAAAGAGACGAAGCTAATGGCTTACTGAATGCCTCACTGCATTAACGCCATTGCTTGACAGCGTCAACGCAGCAAGTCAGATTGCTGTCATTGAGCACGTGAACTGCGATCGTGTCTGGCACGTGATTCGAAGTGCCTGGCTCGTGATCCCAGGATGGACGAGGTACCAGGATGCTGACACGTGGCCAAAAGAAGAAAAAGCTCCAGAAGACACGTGGAAAGAAATTATACCACGTGGACCAGTCAAAGCTCACTAGGGCAACACCGCCCCATCCTTTCATCTCGACTATAAATATACTGCCTCAGCCTCTGAGGAAAAATATACTCTTGAAGCAGAAGAAACTCTAGCAGTGAAGAAGAAAAGGAGTCCTAGCCGTGAGCAGCAGAGAGAGCAGTGCCCAAGCACATCGGAGAGCAGAAAGAAAAGGAAGAAGAAAGAAAAGGAAGTATTCGTGAGAAGAAAAAGAGAGTGAGCATAGAAGAAGGAATCCTGAAGATCAGTCCTTCGAGCCTGGCTGCTTGGATCAAATCCAGAGCCATCTGAGCTTCATTCCTATTCTACTGTCTTGTTTTGTTTTTGTCCTTTCTTTAAAGTTTCTTTGTTGTTCTTCCGTCTCTCTTGTGAGAACGGGTTCCTCCTATGCCATCAGGAGAAGAGAGGTTCTTCACCTCTGGTCAGCAAGCAGCTGGGGGCTGTCTTGTGGGTTCCCTCTTGGTATAGAGGAAGAGAGACGTGAGTCTCTGGTTTCTAGTGACCGTGGGTTGCTAGAGGTTCCCTCCGGGGTAGGAGGAAGAGAGGACTCGTCCTCTGGTTGCAAGTGACAGGGTGTCACTTGGGTGTTCCCTTCGGGTAGGAGGAAGAGAGACCTTGGTCTCTGGATTTCCGTGGACGTGGGTCACTGGTGTTTCCCTCCTGGGTTGGAGGAAGAGAGGAGCCTGGTCCTCTGGAAAGCTGTGTGACAGCGTATGTTGGCAAGCTGTGTTGCCCAGCAGTTTTAGTGAATCCACATTCCGGTTGGGAGTGTGGGGTGGACGTAGGCAAACTTGTATCTGGCCGAACCACCTAAAAATCCTCTGTGCAGTGGTTGTGATTGTGGTGTATCTTTCCGTTTCATCTACCCCATTCACAGGTATCGCATGTTTTTTCTTTGCTCAGCTGTTTATGAATTACATTGAATATCTCCCTTGCATGTGATGTGCTTGATAGATGAGTTAGACGACTTCTTGTCCTACACCGATTGAATTCCGGGTTCTGCTCAATAGATATACCTCTTCACTAAGAGTGAAGGTTGCTGCATCTCCAATTAAGATTTTATTTCCGCTTTAGTTTTATATTTGGACAAGTTTTTATAAGGGGATTCATTCACCCCCCTCTCTGAATCTATAGCACCTGTTATAACAATTGGTATCAGAGCGGTTACTGCTTCAAGATCCAACGATCTGCAGTGATCCCCATGCTTCTCGGTGCTTATTCCGGTTTGCTGCTCCTTGATTTTTTTTATCTAATTGATCATAGCCTATAAATGGCTCTTCCACTGGTTTTCAATGGGTCTAACTTTGATTCATGGTTCAGTAGTTTGCGTAACTACGTCAATCTAGATAATCCCGATTTGTAGAAGTTAATTACTCATGGTCCTCATAGGTTACCTTGAAAAGAGTCCAAATGGACTGATCGTCATAGATCAATGCATAGAGAAAATCAGAAAGCTATAAATCTGATAAAAGCATCCATCAACAAGGCCTTACACTTTTGCCTTCATGATTCCAGGTCTGCTAGGGATATTATGGACAAGATGAAACTAACTTGCAGAGCAGGGAAGGAAAACTGCATGATGGCTGATGGGAGCGACCATAGCAGTAGCCATAGTGATAAAGAAGAGAACGAAGTTCAGGTAAATCCCTTTGCGGACTACACCTTAGATGATTGGGTAGATGCTTATTCCAAGCTGTTAAGATCTAGCAATAAATTGAGCAAGAAAAACAGATCTATGAAAAAACGGTTAGATAGGTTTGAGAATTCTAAACTTACTGGTGAGGACAGTGATACTCTGAAAACTGAAAATCAGATATTTAGAAGACAGCTGACTGATCTTGATTCTATTACTTCAGATCTGGAATATCTGAAATCTGAAAATGCTAGACTCAAAAAACAAACTGAGGAATCTGGATCTAAATCAGTGAGCCTTGAAAATGAAAATAGATTGATTTCTGAAACTTTGGAGACTGTCATAATAGAAAACTCAGAACTTCAGAAAAGACTTGAAAATCTTCAATCTGAAGATGAACAAGAAGTGTTTAGTGAATGTCAGACCTCCTTAAGTGTTTTGAAATTTGATGATGAAATCCTGGAACAAAATGGTAAAATGAGACAGGAGATCTGCAAGCTAAAACAGTTAAATATAGCTATGTCTGAGAGACTTATCACTCTTGAAAAAGGGAAGAGTGTTAGCCTGGATAGCTCTGATGAGCTAATGAAAGCTGAACAGGAAATTGAAAGTCTTATGACTGTTAATCAAATGTTGAAAGAAGATGCTGTTTGCTATAAAAGGAAAGCTGATGAATATGAAATCCATGTATCAAAGCTTGGATCAGAAGTTACAGAATTGAGGAAATCTCTTGAGAAATTTGTCAGTGGAAAAGAAAATCTTGATAAAATTCTTGGATCTAAAGTGAATCTCCGAAGAGAGGGTTTGGGCTACAAACCAATAAATAAAAAGAGCTTTGAAAGTAAGCTTCAAACTTCATTTGTCAGTAGCTCTAAGTCTAGCAGCACATTGAATGTGCCTATTTTTTAATTTAGTGCTAAGAAGAATCAAAATTCCACTGACAGCCCTAAGTCTGAGAAATAAGTTCAAAAACAAAAAAAGACTGTTCATGTTCAGAACAAAGATTCAAGGAACTCTCATGATAAAACTGAGAATGCTGTGCCTAACTTGAACAAACACATTCATGCAAATAAAAAGAAAATTTCATGCCATTACTGTCATAGGTTTGGTCACTTGATGCATGAATGTAAATTGATGGAACAGGATGATAGAATGCATGCTAGAAAGTACAATGACAAAAACAGTCCTGTTGAACAGAAAAGAAAAAGTTATTGTTATCATTGTGGAAAAACAGGTCATGTTAGTGAACAATGTTGGGTTGCCAAAGGTAAAGGCAAATATTTTTCAAATTCTAATCATGTCAATTTGTATGAAAATCAGCATGTCTTTAAAAGGAACAAAAATGGGTCCAGGGGCCAACACATGGTGTGTTCCACCTACAGCAAGTCAGGCCATAGGGCGGTTGACTGCTGGCTTAATGTTGGTAGAAGAAATTCCATCTTCTGCTATCACTGTGAGAAACCTGGCCATACAGTCAAAGACTGCTGGCATTCTCAGAGAAAGAAGGTCAACTCTAAAGTTGTTAAACAAAGTGTGTTTGGTAGGAACAAATCTGTTCAAACAAGAAAATCCCTCACATGCTTTGAGTGTGGAAAGCAAGGTCACAAGGTGACTGATTGCTGATTTTCTGACCATCTGAAACAAAGTGGTGGTAAAAACAGAAACATTCATGCTCATGAATTTAGCACACCTACTTACATGCATAGTAAGAAATTCAGACCGAGTGGTTCATGTGATTATTATGGTCGGTCTGGACATTCCATGCCTAGTTGCTATATGAAAAGGCATGATGATATGATGGCTCAGAAGCCTTGGAAAACATCCCATCAAAATACCACTAACCCTGTAGGACCCAAGGAAACTTGGGTACCAAAACGTACCAAGTGAGAAACTTTTTGCAGGTGTGTCTTGGGAACGAGAAATAAAAGGGGCAAATAAACCAAGACACCTAAGAAGGTAAATCCCACTCATGCACTTCTCCGGTAAGTCTCTTGACTTTTTAATGAGTCTGTTTAGATGGCATTAGGTATATAGATAGATTTGTTAATTAGTGGTTTAAACATGCATGTTTGCATTTCCATGCAATAGTTGTTGCGTCTGGATATGCTCATTCTCTGACTGCATACATCTGAAATTTATGACTCATGAATGATTTTCAAATGTTTTGAATGCATACCGTCAGGGGGAGCTGCACTGCATATCATGCACATTTGACTAGTCTAATACCCTTCAGGGTCTTCATGCCCTTCATGAGTAGTTAATGCATCTAATTGCATCTTAGAGTGGCATCATTTAACCATGAAATTTTTCAAAAGAAAAGGGAGGGTTTCAGTTTATGCATTTAGTGAGGGGGAGCATTTCTCATTATTCATTCATGTAATTGCATGTGACCATCATACCTCTCATCAAAGCTCATGTCTGATGACTAATACTCACCTTCCTGTTTGAACTGCAATCTTGATAAACTCCTTGGTGATTGTGAAATGCATTGTATTTCAGCCTCTTGTTTCAACTCTTGTCAGCCATTGTCACTCATACTATCAATTGGTATCCATTGGCATTTGTTGACTTGGCTGTACCTGAAAAATGCTCTTGCCTTCCTTGAAGTCCCAGAAAGATTTCTCTGCGCATATCTTGATCATAAATCCGAAAACATTGTTTTTAAGGAAATTTCTATCATATAGGACTATGAATGTCTGAAGCCTTCAGCCGGTTGAAGTTTCATGTATTTATTGTGTTTGCTTATGAATTCTTCCTGAAAATATCTGAGTTAGTCTTAATAAACTTTAACCAACCCTTTCATGTTGTGTCTTTTAAACTCTTCTGAAATCTGAAATTCTGAAATCATGATTTTCCTTGACTAATTTGTATGAAAATATGTATTGTTTTTAAACATCAGGGAATATGGATTATGTCAAATACCAATTCTTGTCAGAGTAATGTCTTTGGTCACTGAGAAACACATCTCATTCATCAAAGAAGTGAATTAAGATATGTCATGAAGTGCCATAGTTAACTCTGCTTAAATATGTTGATTAAAAATCTGGCAGAACAATGGCAGGCACACTGAGAAATACATGTCCCTCATCAAAGAAATGAGTTTCAGTGTGTCATGAGATGTAAATTCTATCTCTGTTCTTAAGAAGCATGACAGTTAGTCCTTCCAAGCACTTAGGGATACTGGCGTCTAAACAACGTGTATCCTCCAGTTGTAAGGATGTACATAACTTAATTGCTCCTGAATATTGTTGTTAAAAATTCGTTGCCTATCTAGCATATCATCTGAAATTGTTTGGAAAAGAATCTTCTTTCAATAGAAACTTTGACAGAAATAAATGGTTTCTTGTTTGTTTATCCTCAATACTATCGATTGCATTTCTTGAGGAAATCTTTAAAATTAAGTGAGTAAGAATGAAGAAGGTTAAAAAGGTCTCTCAATATGAAAACTTGGTTCACTTGTTATTAAGAAAACTGATTTCAGATATGAGTAGAAAAGGCTCATGTTCAAACCTTGCATACATAAAATTCTGATCTGGTTTGTCAACGTAGGTTCATTCATAGGTTTCTATGATGGAAGAGTCTGTAATCATCTGTTTAAATCAGATTTATGAAAGTTGATATTCCATTGAAAATCTTTCTCATTCTATCTGAATTCTTTTTACTCTCTCATATTGGACTCCAGTCATTCATACCAATCTGACTGTTTCCTTTGCACTCAATTCTATCAATTGGTCCCAACTGTTAACTTCCACTCATATCTTGGGCCTGCATAAGCATGGTGGATGCATAAGGGTTGTATGACTAAGGGGGAGCTAGTCAAACTAAATGCATAACATGCCTTTCAGGTTTTGACTCATGCATAGTTCCAATATCCTACATGAATTGTCAATGACTGTGCACTCATATAGTTAATTGCACTGCATTCATAACACCTTTTTAGTTGACGATTTTTAATTGCATTCATATAGTTAATTACACTCAGATAGTCAATTTTCAATGTTATTTTTGCTGAGATGACCTTATGTTCTGATGCATAAGTCACTGCTTGCTGTATTCATGGGTCGACCCCATGGGTCGACTCCTGCAGTCCTGGAATCAGATCCAATTCGAACTCCCTGTGTGCTTGCTGCTATGCTCCACTTCGTTAAGGGAAATTTGTTATGTCAGAAATTTTCAATTGGTGTCAGAAAATAGCTGCTCTTGAAAGGATACACTTGGAAGATAGCTATCTCCAAAGAAAAGGCCTCCTTCGAACCATCAACACTCCAAAGGGAAGTATAACATTCCTGTGCTTTACTGAATTATTTCCCTATTTCATTTTTTTTTGATGACGGCAAAGGGGGAGAAGAATCTAATCTGAGTCAGTGTAACTCATAGTGTTGCCATCATCAAAAAGGGGGAGATTGTTGTGCCCCTGTGTGGTTTTGATGATGGCTGACACACCATGAGTCACACTGAGGTGTTGTGAGGTGTGCTAATTAATTTAGATGACTGTTTGACTGCTTGAATATCTGATTGGTTGCTTGAATAGCTAATTCATGAATATGGCTAGATTGGGTTAACGTAGTGGCTAATTGTTCATGCAGTGCGTTGACGCTACAAGGACACTACATTGACGCAGTAGTTGCTAGTTTACTTGCTGCGTTGACGCAGTGGAACAGCTGGGTTGACGCCATGCTGCCTTGTCTACCTTTAGTAATGCTGACACGTGGACACAGCAGTTCAAACAATCAAGAAAGAAGCTCCTGGATTACTCTGTGCGTCAACGCCACGAGTTGGAAGAGTCGACGCAGCAGTTAAAGAGGGGAGGCTTTTTGTTCACTGGAACGTATCAATGCGTCAACGCCATTGCTAGACAGCGTCGACGCAGCCATTAAGCCTGATAGGCATCTAGCTCGGAGACAGTTTAGAAGGTTAATGCTGGAGTTCTTAGCGTCCACGCAGCATGCAAACAAGCTGAACTATTAGTTGCAAAAATACACCAACGCGTCAATGCAGCAGTGGAGTAGCATCGACGTAACAGTTAAAAAGGCTAGGCTGGTTTCTCACTGGAACCCATCACTGCGTCAACGCCACAATTCAGCAGCGTCGACGCAGCGGCTTAAGAGACGCCAATATACAAGGCAAGACAGGCCTTAATGTACATGTTCGTGCGTCAACGGCACTAACAAGTAGCGTCGACGCAGCGGCGGAAGAAAGGCCAATACACACTTCTGATTTTCATCCGTGCGTCAACGCCACCAACTGGCAGCGTCGACACAGCATTTCAAGAAAGGGGCCTTGGCTGTCTTCAACGCGTCAACGCTATCCATAGCAGGGTCGACGCAGTGGGACAAATTCAAATATGTTCATGCAAACAAGCTGAACTATTAGTTGCAAAAATACACCAACGCGTCAACGCAGCAGTGGAGCAGCGTCGACGCAGCAGTTAAAGGAGCATTCAATTTCACAGGCTATTCCACTGCGTCAACGCCACAACTGAGCAGCGTCGACGCAGCAGCTAAAGAGACGAAGCTAATGGCTTACTGGAATGCCTCACTGCATTAACGCCATTGCTTGACAGCGTCAACGCAGCAAGTCAGATTGCTGTCATTGAGCACGTGAACTGCGATCGTGTCTGGCACGTGATTCGAAGTGCCTGGCTCGTGATCCCAGGATGGACGAGGTACCAGGATGCTGACACGTGGCCAAAAGAAGAAAAAGCTCCAGAAGACACGTGGAAAGAAATTATACCACGTGGACCAGTCAAAGCTCACTAGGGCAACACCGCCCCATCCTTTCATCTCGGCTATAAATATACTGCCTCAGCCTCCGAGGGAAAAATATACTCTTGAAGCAGAAGAAACTCTAGCAATGAAGAAGAAAAGGAGTCCTAGCCGTGAGCAGCAGAGAGAGCAGTGCCCAAGCACATCGGAGAGAAGAAAGAAAAGGAAGAAGAAAGAAAAAGGAAGTATTCGTGAGAAGAAAAAGAGAGTGAGCATAGAAGAAGGAATCCTGAAGATCAGTCCTTCGAGCCTGACTGCTTGGATCAAATCCAGAGCCATCTGAGCTTCATTCCTATTCTGCTGTCTTGTTTTGTTTTTGTCCTTTCTTTAAAGTTTCTTTGTTGTTCTTCTGTGTCTCTTGTGAGAACGGGTTCCTCCTGTGCCATCAGGAGAAGAGAGGTTCTTCACCTCTGGTCAGCAAGCAGCTGGGGGCTGTCTTGTGGGTTCCCTCTTGGTATAGAGGAAGAGAGACGTGAGTCTCTGGTTTCTAGTGACCGTGGGTTGCTAGAGGTTCCCTCCGGGCTAGGAGGAAGAGAGGACTCGTCCTCTGGTTGCAAGTGACAGGGTGTCACTTGGGTGTTCCCTTCGGGTAGGAGGAAGAGAGACCTTGGTCTCTGGATTTCCGTGGACGTGGGTCACTGGTGTTTCCCTCCTGGGTTGGAGGAAGAGAGGATCTTGGTCCTCTGGAAAGCTGTGTGACAGCGTATGTTGGCAAGCTGTGTTGCCCAGCAGTTTTAGTGAATCCACATTCCGGTTGGGAGTGTGGGGTGGACGTAGGCAGACTTGTATCTGGCCGAACCACCTAAAAATCCTCTGTGCAGTGGTTGTGATTGTGGTGTATCTTTCCGTTTCATCTACCCCATTCCCAGGTATCGCATGTTTTTTCTTTGCTCAGCTGTTTATGAATTACATTGAATATCTCCCTTGCATGTGATGTGCTTGATGGATGAGTTAGAAGACTTCTTGTCCTACACCGATTGAATTCCGGGTTCTGCTCAACAGATATACCTCTTCACTAAGAGTGAAGGTTGCTGCATCTCCAGTTAAGATTTTATTTCCGCTTTAGTTTTATATTTGGACAAGTTTTTATAAGGGGATTCATTCACCCCCTCTCAATCTATAGCACCTGTTATAACAAAGCCTACATCCACCCTACACTCAAACCGAGTGTGGCTTACTATTGATTCACAGCTTCTCACTGCTGATCCATAGCTTCGGGGATTATATCCCTACACCCGCTGAGCTTCACAGCTTGCTACCAAATGAATCCTCCTATGCTGCTGAGGTTTACAGCTTAACCTTTCCACTGACACACATCTTGATGAATAGTGTTTCAAAAACAAAACGATGGAAAGACAGAAAACCAAAAACACAACGAGAATGTAACTCTAGACAATGAGCAAATCGGCTCGGGTTTTGAACCAAGAGACAGATGACGGTGACACTCAAGTGCTTCTTCTCTCCAATCTCTCTCTCAGCTCTCTCTCTAAACTTGCAGGCACTAACTCTCCTGTAACGTGTTAGCTCTTCTTCTCTATGCTTTTTTTTCTTCAATCTTTTGATCACTGATTTCTTCACCTCTGTTGTTTTCTTCTGTGCGAACAGTTTCTTATTTATATGAGGAGCAGAAAGAGGGCGTGTGGAAACCACATTTCCCTCCTAGACTTTTCGTCCAGATCTGGGATCCAAGTCCACGTGGCGCGAGCATAGATCGACCTTCAGTCTTGGATCACGTGCCTTCCTTAAACTTTACGAACAAGTGTCATGTCAAAACGTTAGACACTCAGTTAGTATAAAACAATTAGACAATCATTAGAATTGCACAGACTTAATAGAGCATGAGAGCAAAAGTGCACGGACTCAAATATGCATGAGTTATAACGTGCACCGACCTTATTAGGCTATAAGAGAATTATGCACAGACATTATGTGTGCAAGAATCAACGATTGTACTGAGCCACCAAGCCATAAACCAATCGTGCATAGACCTTGCGCTTGCAAGTGAAAAGAATTGCACAGACCTTCTGTGCACATACAAGAAATGTGCACCGACTCAGAAGTGCATTCAGTATGTTATGCATGGACTTTACTCAAGCAATATGAAGATATGCACCGATGTGATTATGCACGAAATAGTATTGCACATACTTTATGTGTAACACACCGTGAATTGCACCGACCTTGATAGTGCAGTGCACAGACGTAAGCATGCAACATGAGCATTGCACCGACTTGGATCTGCCAAGGCAATGTGCACGAACATGAATGCATAGACCTATATGCACGCTAGCTCAGACCTCACTTCATGCTAAAGTAGACCTGACATTTAAACTCCATGTGTGTGGCAACACAGACTCACACAGACTAAATCAGACTAACTTAGACTTAGCTTAGTCTAATGCAGACTTACAGAGTATGAACAAGCCACTAACGCAGACTTTCAGAGTGAAGCCAATGCACTGACTCAGACTTAACAAAACATGAAAGATGCATCGACTTCTATGCACGAGCCTGATGTGAACAGTGCAAGAGTTGCACCGAGTCCATATGCTAAGAATGTAACATGCTCAGACTTAATGTGCATAGTTAGACTAAAACTTGCACCGACCTCTCCAGTGATTGCACCGAGTTAGATCGTGTTCGATGCAGAACTTTCACAGAGGTTACATGTGTGAACAAGTAATGCATCGACCTTGTTCGAGGTACAAAAACAAGTTGCACTGACTCAATGAGCCCAAAGCACGATATGCACCGAGTATGAGTGCAGTTCGGAGGAACTCGCACCGACTCATAGACAATACAACATGAAAGTGCAGAGGAGTTTTAATGCAAGTGACTGATAATTATCTGACATTTATGAAAGATTCATCAAAATACACAACATCCTCATGGTCAAGGAAAAGTAGTTAAAGTCAACTCTGATGTTGCCAATTAATCAAAACACATTCAGCACATGCAGCAGTACACACACTGCTGAACAATCCCAAAGGAGGCCCAACAATAATTGCAGGCCTTCCCACCCAGCCTACAAAATGTGTGGAAGATGGTGGTACAATGCCAGTCATCACTCACCTGGTGCTGGGTCAGGATGCACCTCACTACACCTAACTGAACATCGTCCTGGTACTAAGTACCTGGGATGTCAACGTGCTCTCCCTCCAATAACTCGTCAAAGAACTCCTCCGCAAGATCTTGATCTGGCTCATAGTTGACTGATACTAACTCTGGTGTAGGGCAGCAGGCAGGAGTGTCTGAAATAACCAGCGAATCCCGAGTGGGACACTTGGCCGCATAATGTCCAACTCCACCACAACTATAGCACTGGTCATGCGTCCCTGTGCCTGGAGATGCTCCACCGGTCAACATCCCCTTTCCCTTGTCCTCTCGACGGGCCGAGGGTGGTGGGAGCTGGGGTCGGGCAGGCAACGCGGACTGCTGAGGGGGCGGAGCGGGGAATGGTTCCTGCTGGTGAGGGGAAGGATCCCTAGGAGGGAGAGTGCGAGGCCTAGGAGTAGTGGGGTCCTGGCGAGGGGGTTCCAGGGGTGAGCCACAGGCCCCCGACTATAAGAACTGGGCGTGGTAAGAGAGTCAGACCCACGCTGATAGGTGGTCCCCGAACATTGGGCTCACCCGAACTCCGACTCAAAATGCTCCAACTCGAGAGCAACCTGATACGGAGTTTCCAAGGTGGTCACATTACGGCGAAAGAGCTCATACTGATAGTGGGGCCGCAGACCACGACGGAAGCGGGCAACGAGCATGGTGCTCTCCTCTGAGACGCCACATCACAAAAAATACTCATCAAACTCCGTGATGTACTCGGATACAGACCTATCCCCTTGGCTAAGACTCTGCCACCTATCAATGAGCCTCTGACGTTATATGGTAGGAAGGTACTTAAGCCTAAGCTTGACCATCATCTCATCCCAAGTCTCAATCTGGGGCTCCTGTCGCTGAAATAACAGGCTCTCCACATTCCTCCAATAAGTTTGTGGCTGTCCTAGCAGCTTCATCTTTGTGAATTTGACTCTTCGGTGGTCCGTCATCTCAAACCACTTGAAATATCGGTCCATGCCGACCTCCCAATCTAGATACACCTTTGGGTCCAAGGACCCGTCAACAGTGGGAGGGTCTACTCGCAAGGTCCTAAGAACTCGGTGATCCTCCTCGTCCTATGTTGCCGTTGGCCACGCTGGCCTCAGCCGTACCCATCAAAATTATTGTCAGACCCATAATCCTCAAGTTCATGGGCACGTGGCCTCCGGATGTGAGCCCTAGGCGGTACGGGCTGAGGGGCAGGCTCATGTTGGCCTTGGGCCAGCCCCAGGAAATCCCCTTTTGGGACCCTCTCCAACGTGTTGAGCCGTCCGACAAAACCGTGGACAGATAGGTCGGAAGCCCCCATACGATCCTCCATTGCCTTCATTTGACCCTCCATGCGGTTAGCATGATCCCTAAAGTTCCTGTCGGATTGCTCCATCCGCTCCAAGAGGGCCATCATCATGTCTTGAGGGGAGAGGTCTCTAGGGGCACCATCTACAGGTTCAACCATAAGAGCAGGGAGTTAGTAATCGGTACCTCGCAGAGTGGGCATGCAAAAACACAAGGGACAAGGTAAGCTGACTCTCTAATAGACTAGAAACGACCCTAAAACAGCAATGCAAAATTAGAATGTAGACTCGAATACAAACCCTAGACTCGTAGATGCTCTGATACCAATTTGATGCGGAACAAGTCTGGGCGGGCTACAACCTATGACCAACTCGAAGTGTGGCCAGCACTCGCACGCTAAAGGCAAGCCGGGTGGCTGAGCTCCCTAGCGTTCCTCAGGATAGAGACGTCTCTCAAATAGAAACTCAAGCCTAGCGGCCGTCCCTGGGAGGGAAGCGTGGGATCGCAACGGTTAGGGAACCACTGACGCCTAGGGTGAACTAGCTCGAGCTCGACGCTTGGCTGGGTCTACGGAACGGGTTCTCACTCTCAGATCTGTGGGGACACGTGACTAGATAGATGTCCTACGCGTACAAGCATGTCATACGAATGATTACTACTAAAGTAGAAATAACCAAAGGGTATGAGATGGAGATCATACCGTCACGACCAATGCGTGGGGAAGGACCCCGGCCGAATCCACTAGTCTCGGTACAACTCAATCAATCATACAACCACAAAGACGCCCACTCCTCGCAGGGAGATAATAGGCTACAACAGACAAATCCGAGAAATCAGATCGGGTTCACGGGCTGCTTCCGATGCGGATGGGGAGGCGAGTCGCTACTGGTCAGAGGCGTCGGCTGACCGTGAGCGAGTACTTGCGCGCTGGCGAGTGCAGGGCTCCCACGGGCTGGCCGACTTCGAAACGCGATGCCGTCAGCGTCGGTACGAAGCTGACTCGCAGGAGGACGTCCCGGCCAAAGGACGCGTCCTGGTTCACAAAGGTGAAGCTGAGGGAGGCTTCTAGAAACAGCCCCTAGTGTCTTGTTGCATGTCACAGGTCCTGATTGGCGCGATCCAGCGAGACGGGACACCACGGTCAGACCCGATATCGGATTGGGGTGGTTGAACTCTTGCTATGAAGAAGACTAGAAGAGGTATCTCTCCTTCAAATATCTCGCCCGATCTCAGAGTATGGAGGGAAGGAGGGAGTTTGCAATCGGGAGATCATCCTCGCATCGCACTGGCGCGGGCAGACGGTGCGGCCCCATGAAAATGGGTACCACGATCAGAACCGATGGCGGATCGGGGTGGTCGACCACCCGTTGTGAAGAGGACAGGGCGATGTACGTTTCCTCAGAAGGTAAGACCCGATCTCACAGCACAGATGGATGGAAGAGATTTGCAACCCGAAGATCATCCTCGGGTCGCGTTGATGCAGGTCGGTGGCTCAATCCCACGAGATTGAGCGCCACGGGCAGCCTCAACATCGGAAAGACGCGAGACTAGACTCGTCGCAAAGCTATGAGGCGGGGCTACCTCCCCAGCCAAGTTTCAGATCCCAAAGATGACCACAACAATGTGGATGGATTTTGCAAGCTGCTAGTCATCATTGGCAGCGATGGAGGCGGTGAAGGCGGGGGCGGAGAGAGGGGATGGAGGGGAAGAGGAAGGGCAAGCCTCGGGCGTCGCACCCTGGGCGAGGGGAGTCACACCCCGGGGAGATCCCATCGCAGGATCAAGGAGGAAGAAGAGAGATTCCTCTCAAGCAAATCCTTTCATCAAATGATTCTTCATTAGCCTTCAATAATAATCCCACAAGATAATATATAGGGTGGGCTACAAAACCATAACACTAAGGATGAGGGCTATTAAGGGGGAAACGGGCGGCCCTCCTTCTTTGAAACAAGGAGGAGGGGGGCGCAGCTTTCCTTGAATGGGGGGGCCCTTCTTAAATTCAAGGAATGTGGCCACGAAGGGGAAAAGGGGGCGGCCCTCCTTCTTTGAAACAAGGAGGGGGTGGGGGCACAGCGTTCCTTGATTCAAGGAATGGGTGGCTCCCTCTTTGACCCAAGGAGGAGGTGGGGGCGCAGCCTTCCTTGATTCAAGGGATGGGTGGCTCCCTCTTTCCACCCTTTGACCAAGTCCAAGCCCAATTATTCTAGCCTAATAATCCTTCACAAGAAAGAGGTCCAATAAAAGAAAATAACCACCTAATTGTCCACACAGGTACTCATCCATGGTCCAACATGGCCTAAAAGCATAAAAAAAATGCAAATAACTCTAACTAAGCCTCCACGTCCTCTCTGAGCCAAAGGGACGTTTACGTGCTCCTTGAACCCCGGCGTGTGCTGCATCGTGTGTCCTCACTATGAGAAAGTAGGGACTACGGGTGCAACGTCATGCCTGACAGGCGGTCGATATCAGAGGAGAACATCTCTTAAATTTCATTGATCATCTGTTGGCTTGGATGTCGATGGTTGAAGAGCTGTCGGCTTAGACGCCAATGGTTGAAGAGCTGTCGGCTTAGATGCCAATGGTTGAAGAGCTGTCTGCTTGAGGGATGATATTTTGCTGCTAACTTAAAAATCCTCGCTCTTTAGCCCACATCGAGCCTTTACAAGGCTCGTTCCGCTGCCAAATGTTGTTGGCTTAGATGCCGATGAATGAGGAGCCATCGGCTAGAATGCCGATAATTTAAGAGCTGTCGGCTTAGACGCCGATGATTGAAGAGCTGTCGGCTTAGATGACGATGATTGAAAAGTAGTCGGCTTAAATGCCAATGGTTGAAAAGTTGTTGGCTTGAATGCCAATTGTTGAAAAGCTATTGGCTCGAACGCTAATGGTTCAAATGCTGTCGGCTCGGATGCTGATGATTGGAAAGCTATCGGCTTAGATGTCGATGGTTGAAAAGCTGTTGGCTCGAATGCCAATGGTTGAAAAGCTGTTGGCTCAAATGCCAATGGTTGAAAAGCTGTTGGCTCAAATGCCAATGGTTAAAATGTTGTCGGCTCGGATGTCGATGATTGGAAAGTTGTCGACTTAGACACCGATGGTTGGAAAGCTGTTGGCTTGAATGCCAATGGTTGAAAAGCTGTTGGCTCGAATGCCATTGGTTGAAAAGATGTTGGCTCCAACGCCAATGGTTAAAATGCTATCGGCTCGGATGCCGATGATTGAAAAGCTGTCAGCCTAGACGTAGATGGTTGGAAAGTTGTCAGCTTGGGTGCCGATGGTTGAAAGCTGTTAGCTTGAATGCCAAAGGTTAAGATGCTGTTGGCTCAGGCACGAATGTTGAAAGCTATTGGCTTAAATGCTGTCGACTCAGATGCCGATGATTGGAAAGTTGTTGGCTCGAGCGCTAATGGTTGAAAACCTGTTGGCTTGAATGCCAATGATTGAAAAGTTGTCGGCTTAAATGCGGATGGTTGTAAAGATGAGAGAGTGGGCCTAGGGGTGTAGCCCATTTGAAAGCGTTTAGGTGTGTGTCTTTCATTTTTTTATCTTGATCGGGTGAGCGGGCTTTGACCGAAGTTGGGAGAGCGGGCTTTGAGGGCCAAAATTGAGAAAGGAGGCTAAGAGCTGAAATTGGGGAGCAAGTTACGAGAGCCGAATTTGGGAGAGCAAGCTACAATAGCCGATCTTGTGAAAGCAAGCTATGAGAGCCAAAATTGGGAGATAAGGCTTTAAGAGCCAAAGGATAATGGGAGAGCAGGCTACAGGAGCCGAGATTGGGAGAGAGCACAACGAGAGCCAACTTTGGGAGAGTAGGCCGTGAGAGCCAAAATTGGGAAAGAGGGTTTTAAGATCCGAAATTGGGGGAGCGAGCTTCAAGAGCCGAAATTGGCAAAGCAGGCTTTGAGTGTTGAAATCGGGAAGGCAGGCCGGGAGAGCCGAAATCGAGAGAGCGAGCTACGAGAGCCAGGATTGGGAGAGCAAGCTGCGAGAGCCAAAATCAAGAGAGTAGGCTACGAGAGCCAGAATTAGGAGATGCTGTAGGAGAGCAGGCTTTACCAAGCCGAAATTGGGAAAGCAAGCTACGAGAGCTAATTTTGGAGCAAGTTGAGATTGAGAGCAGGCCGCAAGAGCCGAAATTGGGGAAAGCAAGCTACGAGAGCTGAACCTTTTTGAGAGAGTTGGATACGAGAGCCAAAATTGGGAAATAAGGCTTTGAGAGTCAAAATTGGGAAAGTTGGCTACGAGAGCCGAAATCGGGAGAGAAGGCATTAAGAGCCAAAATTGGGAAAGCAGGCTTTAAGAGCCAAATTTTTGAGAGTAGGCTACGAGAGCTGAAATCATGAAAGAAGGCTTTAAGAGCCAAAATTTGGAAAAGTAGCTGCGAGAGCCAGAATTTGAAAAAGAAGGCTACGATAGCCGGATTTCGGGGAGTAGGCCGCCAGAGCTGAAATTTTAAGAGAGTGGGTTGCGAAAGCTGAAATTGGGAGAGTCGGCTGCGAGAGCCATGATTGGGAAAGCAGGCTGCGAAAGCCAAAATTGGGAAAGAAGGCTGCAAGAGCTGAGATTAGGAGAGTGGGCTTTAAAAGCCGAGGGTGAGAAAGTAGGCTGCGGGAGCCAGAATTTTGAGTTTTTACTCATTTCTTATATTGTCATTCATTTTCTTTTGTTATTATCTTTTTATCCAGACATGCAAGCATTCATTGACAACAAGCACGCAAAAATAGATATATAGCATAATTCCCCTCTGTCGGGGATAGGATAAGAAAATCACCCACGACTCACAGGTAGAGTGTGGCCCACGAAGCACAACTAAAGGGGATGTGCGTTCGTCAAGAGGATATCGTGTAGCCTACGCGCATAGCTTAAATCATAATCTACACCTGAGGCATTTTTTAGTGTGAAAGAGCAAGCATATGAGCGGCGAACCCTAGACATAAGGATATGTAGACATTCCAAGCAACACTATAGGATTACTCTAGGGACTACACATGCATTTCATGCTTTCGACTTTCAGTAGCTTCATACAGCCCCCTTATTTATTTTGAATTCTGGACTTCAACGTTTGGCACGAGTTTCTTCATGTGTCTAAATGGGAATTCTCGGCTACTAGGATTCATCCTTATTACAATTTGTTTCACCATTTCCACGCGAGTCTCGTCATTTGTTTCAGTGGGGATTCCGGCTACTTGGATTCACATTTCACTTCTTCAACATTTTTTCTTATTTGAAGAGGGTAGATAACTTTTTCCTCACGATTACCTTTAGTGTGAGTATAGGGTTTCAAGTGTCCATAGTGTATTAGGAAGAAATTTTGTGATCCTTGTGGTTATAGACCATTGATCACATTATGTGCAAAGTGTGGGAGTTTTACCTCGGGTATATTTTGTGAGTTACGCTAACAACATAGTCATGACTCTTCCCCTAGACGCATGCGCCCATCAAAAATCAGTTTTCCCCCTTAGAATATGCCGTGACGCACACATACTTGGAACTGGGGTAGCATTCTTTAGCAAGGAAGTACGGTCCTAGAAAGTTCGAAGGAAGGGCATTAAATATTTATAATAATAAGCATGCAGGCATGGCAAGCAAACATTCAAAATCAAGAGCACTTCAGAGAGTTTTTTTTTTTGTTTTGATATTGGGGTGAATCCCGGTGGGACCAAGAATAGGACAGCATGTTTTGACGGAAAGTCTAAGCGGAGGACAAGAGAGCGGGCTTCGGACGAAGCCCAAACTGAAAATTAGAGAGCCGGCCGCGATAGCCAAATGATCGTGGGAGAGCAGGCTTTGCAAAGCCAAAATTGAGAGGGCAGGCTGCGTAAGCCCACAGATAGCTGGAGAGTGGGCTGTGTAAGCCCAAGGGTATCTAGAGGGCAGGCTGTGAAAGCTTATGGATAGCAGGAGAGCAGGCTGTGTAAGCCCAAAGCTGGAGAGCAGGCTGTGTAAGCCCAAAGCTAGAGAGCAAGCTGTGAAAGCCCAAGGGTAATTGGAGAGCGGGCTATGTAAGTCCAAGGAGAGTGGGAGATCAGGCTGTGTAAGCCCAAGGAAAGAGGGAAAGCAGGTTGTAAAATTGAAAGGAGAGCGGGAAAGCAGGTTGTAAAACCCAAAGGAGAGCGGGAAAGTGGACTGTAAAAGCCCAAAGGTGAGCGAGAAAGTAGGTTGTAAAACCCAAAGGATATTGGGAAAGCGGGTTGTAAAAGCCCAAAGGATAGCGGGAAAGCAGGTTGTAAAACTCAAAGGAGAGCAAGAAAGCGGGCTATAAAAGCCCAAAGGATAGCGAGAAAGCAAGTTGTAAAGCCCAAAGGATATTGGGAAAGCGGGCTGTAAAATCCCAAAGGATAGCGAGAAAGTAGGTTGCAAAACCCAAAGGTTAGCGGGAAAGTAGGTTGTAAAAACCCAAAGGATTTTAGGGAAGTAGGCTATGAAAGTCGAAGGATCTTGGGAAAGCAGGCTATAACAGCCGAAGGATTTTAGGAAAATAGGCTATAAAAGCCAAGGGATATTGGGAAAGCAAGCTTTAAAGCCCAAAAAGATGTTGGAAGCAGGCTATGAAAGCCGAAATTGGAAAGTAGGCTTCGACCGAGGATCTAAGCCATCGAGTTCTATTGGTTACCGCAATGGGACGGCTGGCTAGATCCTGATAGCGAGCTTTGGCGGCAATGGCTAAGCCAAGAGGTTGGATATCTTGAATATGCAAAAGTGGGCTTTGCCCGAGATGATCGATTCGAAGGATGGGATATTTGATATATATATAAGCGGGTTTTGGCCGGGATGGCTAAACCGAAAGATAGTATATCTGGGATACATGACAGTGGGTTTTGGCCGGAATGGCTAAGCCGCAGGATGAAACATTTGAAACATATAAAAGTTGGCTTTGGCCGTAATGGCCAAGACGAAGGGTAGGATACCTAACATATACATGAAAGCAGGCTTTGGCCCAAATGGCTAAGCCGAAGGATAGAATCTCTGCACTATACGACGGCAGGCTCTTCTTTTATCTTTAGCCTTTCTTTCTTATTTTGTTTTCAGCATTTGCCCCCAGAGCGGAGCACCATCTGCGTCTTGAATTTTTCTTTGGCTTCTTGCCATAGCTTGAGGGGCCTAAAATACCATTTAGCATAAGTGTTGCTTCAGCTAGTACAACGAGACCCTGTTGGCCGACGTCTTAAAGACGGGAAATTGGTATGGGCGAGGTGGGTCCACCTTGTGTTCACCCATTCGTAATTCACCTTTTTGAATCAGGCCTTCGACAATATCCTTGAATACATAACAGTCCTCAATGGAGTGCCCCCTTTGTTGGTGATAGGGGCAAAACAGAGGATCATCTTTCCATCTGGCATCATTCGACCTTTTGGGCTCCAGGAGGATGACTTTATCGTATCTACGGGCCCACTCAAATAGCGTGTGAGTTTTGTCCTTCGAAAAGGAATATGGATTCTTCATTCTTCCTCTTTGCGAGAACTTTTGCTCAGTGGGCTTGATGGTAGAAGGGCCAGCTGCCTCTTTTGATTTGTCGATTCATTGCACGAAAACTTCAAAATCAACAGCGTGCATTTCTTTTTGCACCGGCCATCCACCAGCTAGTTTATTCCTTTGAATCGGGATAGCAATAGTCGGGCAATGCTTTACCGAAAGGGCTTCAACATCGGTTGCCATATCATTTAATTGATCGAAGGACTTGACTTTGATGCCAATTTCCTTTAGCAGGTTATGCATCTTCATGGTACGTTTGCACATTTGTATAGCATCCCGGTGGCTGGGTGGGTGTCTGCACCTTGCATTGAGATTTCTCCATCATTGGATGTTGACCGCAGCGGACTCATCAAACTTTTGCTCAGTCAGATATAGTTGTGCCTCAGTGACTTCTCCCTCGGTTGGCTTCGTCTCAGCGGTTTGTTGCATTTTTAGCTTGTTCATTGCTGGCGGGGCTATCAGGTTCGGACACAAGCTAACTGATTATAGAAGCGGGTTTATTCGTGGGATTCCCTATGGCGTAATAATCACCTCCTGGGGTGCCCGAGAAGTTGAGGGATGCGTCGAGGGCGCGTGCTATAGCTAGTGAGGGAGGGTGCCCCCTGCCTGGTCATACGTCATTAGGGGCATTACCGGTGCCAGTGGGGCTTCGAGTGGCTCAGTACTGCCATGTGAAGCCTCGGATGAGGGTCCCGCCTGTCCGAGTGAAGTTGGGTATAAACCCGTTTCAATTAGTCTTCTTGTGAACACTTCCTTTTCTTGTAATTTTTGACATAGCTCTGCCATCATGGCAGGACCAGATTGGTAGGAGTCGGGAATGTTGCTTCCCATGTTACCATTGGGTGGGACCGGTGGTGTCCTGTAATCATTGTCGGATGCATTTAGTCTCTAAGCATTTGAAATTTTTGCCCCCATGCCCTCGCGCGGAGGAGGGGCGTAATAGCATGCATCTTCATTAAGCATTGGGAGATGCCCCCGGTTCTTCGGGGACCCATTGGCATGATGAGAAGTAGCGGCTTCAGCTTGACCCGCGCTTGCCGGCGCGAGGCATATCTCTTCATCACCCTTTCCTTCAGCAGCATAAGCTTCGGATATTTCTTCGGGTAGCAGCTAACGATATATGGATATCATGCTGACGATATATAGATATCATGTTGACAGCTCTTTTTAGATCAGGGAGTTCATGAGCGCGTGGAGGATCCACTTTGTACTCGCCCATTTGTAGTTCCCCTTTCTTGATCAACCTTTCAATAGCATCCTTGAATGGATAACAATATTCAATGGAATGCCCGATCATTTGGTGATACGGGCAAAAGCGGGGATCATCTTTTCTTCTAGCGTCTTTCGGTCTCTTTGGTTCCGGGAGGGTAATCTTGTTGTATTTGGTGGCCCATTTGAACAGGGCCTGGGTTATCTCTTTGGGGAAAGAATACAACTTCTTCATTTTGGTCCGCAGGGATGGGCCTTCATGTTGTTCATTGGGCTCAGCAAGGGGAGGGTTGGCAACACCCTTTTCTTTATCTTTTAGCTGCTCGAAGGCATTGAAGTCAACGGTGTGAACTTCTTCGGGCACGGGCCGCCTATCAGCCAGTTTGGCTCTTTGGCTTGCAGCAGCAGGAGCAGAGGAGTGACTAGAGAGGAAGGCCTCGTTCTCTGCCACCACGTTGTTCAACTGGTTAAAATACCTGATTTCAATACCAATCATCTTCTCGAGGATTCCCCGCTTCAGGTTTTGCTTGCAAATTTACACGGCGTCTTCCTGGTGTGCCGGGTGCCTGCACCTCATGCTGAGGTTTCGCCATCTTTTGATATATTCCAAAGTAGTGTCATCATTCTTCTACTTCAAAGCATATAGCTCGGCCACGATCACTTCTCTTTCAGTGACATGGAACCGCTCTCGGAATTGCCGCTGCATGTCCGGCCAATCATTGATGGATCCAGCTGCTAAGTCTGAATACCATTCAAAAGCGAGTCCTGTGAGGGAGGACCTGAAGAACTTGAGCAGGTAGGACTCGTCGGTCGCCAGATCGCCTATTATGTTGATGTAGTAGGCTATATGTACTTTCGACGAACCTTGTCCGTTGAATTTATCGAACTTCGGTGGTTTGGTGATGCCCAGGGGTAATCTCTAGGTAGTATGATGGATATGGTAAGGTACCTAGTAGGCATCAAAAGTAGCATAATCATCATTGCCCCTATCGGCCAGCTTCTTCTCGATCATTTATTCTATCATTAGTTTATTCATCATTGCCGGGTCGACCAAGCTTGGGTAGAGTTGAGCTTGCTACGTCTGCGGCGTCGCCACCACTACTGCTTGAGGTATGGTAGCAGGGCCATGGGGCTGAGCAGTAAGCTGCGATGTCATGCCCGCAGTGTAATCGAAAGTAGACTGAGAGGTTGTTATCTGAGGCAGAGCCTCCAATTTAGCTGTGCCTCGCTACGAGGCTTGAGGAGGAACCTCGTCCTTTCTTGAGGTTGAAGCGTGCACGTTCAGCTCGTTGAGCTGTCTCTTTAGCACTTCAATTTCTTGTTTGTATTCTTGGAGCAGCATCATCATAATAGTTGGATCGGGTGTGGAAGAGTTGGGAGCCTGCCTCCCTGTTCCACTGGAGCATTCGGAGAAGGTGGTGGTCTTTCGCCATCATCTTCAGCAGTGATCATGTTCATAGTCATCGTGACCAGATCTACATTTATTTCATCAGCGCGCGCTTGTACCACCTCATTATGATCTGCGGGTGAAGCCCCATAGCAGCCGGTCACCCAAGCCATATTGCAAGTGAATATCTGGAGGTGCCGACTTCTTCGGATCACCTTCCCAGCATCATATGAGTGAGTGCTAACTCACCGACCATATGCTCGGAAGGTTGATTTGTGAGACACCCGGGCAGGCATCTTGATCTTTTCTTCTTTTTCTTCTTATCTTGGAGTCGGGGCTCGTGCCTTGGGAACCCATATTAGTTTGAATCTGATTGACTTAGGGGCCAATCCTCCCTTTGATTTGGACTCGAAGCAGTCCGTCTTGCTTTGGGCCAGTGCTTGGAATGAGTTGTGTACCGGCACCGTTAAAATCACCGCGTCGGGTTTGACATGGCCTGTTGGCAGTTCAGAAAGACCTGGATGCCCCCAATGAGCATGGACTTGCCCGAGGTTGAAAGTCGGCTCCGTAATGTGCCGTTATTCTTCTTGGCCACCCTTCTGGCAGCCGGGGTGCGCCTCTTGCTGCCCGAGGTGGGGCGGTGAGCGTGGTGGACGTGGTTGCCCACCGCTTCTGTCACGTCCCGAGCGCGGAAGATACTCTGATCCGTGACACGTCTATATCGTTCATGTCATTCACGTAAGATCAGAGCGTGCATTCTACTCGATAATTCATTTGCTAATTTAAAATTTAAACATAAACCATAGTCCAAGATGACAATATTCCAAACTAATTTTGACATAATTCAAACCAACTTAATCATAATTGACTGAAATGACTGAAATTGTATCATAGCTTACAAGCCTTAATTATAATTGGAAATACACGACAAAGGACCTAAAATTCAAAAGACTAAACCTAGCTGACGGTACATCCAACTGTGACTCTAGCACTCATCACTCGGTATCGGTCTCATCTGGGTGGTGGTCGCTATCCAAGTTTCCTGAAAAATGTTAGAATTGTAACTTTATATGCGAATCGCTTAGTAGGAATTATATCTCAAGTTCTAACAATCTTTAAGTTAATTACAAGTTCATGCGGTATAATGATGCATGTTGGAACATATAAGAATATCAAGAATTGTATCAAGAGAGTGTCTCATGAATTTCATTACGATGTAACAATAAGGAACTAGCAAGTAATTTGCAAGTAATTGCATAAGTATTTCCAAGAAATTAGTATTCCAGCAAGCGATCTCAAGTTCGTGTAATAGCAAGTAGTACAATAGAATTGGCTATCTCATTTATATCATTCAAGCAAGTAAATGCCCTTTTTCGGGCCAAGCAATCCATGTCAAGCAAGTCAAGCATGTCATGAAAGTGGGTGGGAATGTCTCAAGTCAAGTCAAGCAAGCAAGTACTTCGGTGTAATGCCAAACACTGTGGTCAATAAACTCCCATGGGCACAAGTACCTTCGGGCGCTCCTCCCAGGATAAGACCGAGCCCTATATGCACAGCATTTCATGTATACTTTTAGACATCCACTCTCATTTATATTGCCAATATAGAATTTCAAGAAGTTTACCCTTGTAGGAACATAAGGTAGATTTTCAGGAATAGAGGTCAAAAGACATCTCAAGTGTAAATGATGAATTATGACCATCTACTTAAAATACATGACACATAGGCAAATCGGGATTAAGGAGATGGCAAAAAGTCATGTCAAGAAGGTCAACATGACTGTTGGTCAAAGTCAACGTTATTGGTCAAAGGTGTCAACTGGTCAAGGTCATGCAGCGTTTTACTTTTCATGTAGAAATGCATAACTAAGGTCGATGATAGTTTGCACAGACTCAAACTAAAGTCCGTGCTAGTTTGCATAGATTCAAAGTAAGGTCGGTGCAGCTGCTGTTGAGGTCGATGCAGGTTATGTCTCTGAGTTATAAGGTTAGTGCACATTTCATTTATGGTAGATAAGGTCGGTGCATGTCTGAGTTACCAGCATATAGGTCGGTGCATGTTACTGTTCACAAAGGGCTAAGGTCGGTGCACATTACTAGTCACCAGGGACTAAGGTCGGTGTACATTACTTTTCACAAAGGGCTAAGGTCGGTGCACATTACTGTTCATGCATATAGAAGGTCAGTGCACGTTACTATTCATGCATATAGAAGGTCTATGCACGTTACTATTCATGCATATAGAAGGCTTGTGCACGTACTATTCATACATATAGAAGGTCTGTGCATATTACTATTCATGCATATAGAAGTCTGTGCACGTTACTATTCATGCATATAGAAGCTATGTTCACGTTACTATTCATGCATATGGAAGATCTATGCACGTTACTAATCATGCATATAGAAGGTCTGTGCTTGTTTCTATTCATGCATATAGAAGGTCTGTGCACATTTCTATTCATGCATATAGAAGGTCAGTGCATGTTAAATGATATGGTCTGTGCAGGTTTCCTTTGTGCATACTAAGGTCAGTGCATGTTGTAAGGTCTGTGCAGGTTTCTTTGTGCATACTAAGGTTAGTGCATGTTGCATGATAAGGTCTGTGCAGGTTTCCTTTGTGCATACTAAGGTCAGTGTATGTTGCATGATAAGGTCTGTGTAGGTTTTCTTTGTGCATACTAAGGTCAGTGCACATACAAGACAAGGTCGGTGCACATCACTGTAGCACCCGACCAAGGTCGATGCACTTATGCAGTAGGCGGTCAACATTGACCCAACGTATTTACTATTCATTTTCACACTTTTTACTATTCACTCAATTTCATTTTTTTAAGTCAAATATTTATTTGATAATTTTTCATGGTAGAGTCAATCGAGGTGGTTAATGGGTAATAATTATATCTTCCTAATCATTTTTATCTTGTGAGATATTAAATTTTAAAGTGGGTCACGAACAGTATCTTTACAATTCACTCAATTTCGTTTTTAAAGTCAAATATTTATTTGATAATTTTCCTTGGTAGAGTACATCGAGGTAGTTAATGAGTAATAATTAGATCTTCCTAATCTTTTTTATCTTGTGAGATATTAATTTTTAAAGTGGGTCATGAATAGTATTTTTTTATTCACACAATTTATTTTTAAGGCAAAATATTTATTTGATACTTTTTTATAGTAGAGTACATCGAGGTGGTTAATGGGGAACAATTAGATCTTCCTAATCATTTTTATCTTGTGAGATATTAATTTTTAAAGTGGATCATAAATAGTGTATTTACTATTCACTCAATTTCACTTTTAAGGCCAAATATTTATTTGATAATTTTTTAATGGTAGTGTACATCGAGGTGGTTAATGGGTAACAATTTGATTTTCCTAATCATTTTTATCTTGAGAGATATTGATTTTTAAAGTAGATCATGAATAGTGTCTTTACTATTCACTCAATTTCATTTTTAAGGCGAAATATTTATTTGATAATTTTCTGACCCTATATATATATATTTTTAATTGGTTGAAGAAATGATGTCTGGCCCTTCATATATATATTTAATTTGCCCATTATTTTGGGCAAAAGAAATGGCAGATGTAAGAATCGAACCCTAGTCACTTGGTTGGATAACAAGTCACTTAACCAACTACACTAAAAAATCACTTGTTCAAGTGAATAATCTTTTTGGAAGATGAAACCCCATTACGTATGATGACTTCAATGATGGTATTTTTATATAATGACCCTTTTTTAGGTATTCTAACTTCTTATTTAACCTTCCTATAGAGTTATCTTCTCATAGAGTTATCTAAAGTTTTTATTTGTTTAGGGAAAAAGTCTATATATTATTTTTATTATTATTATTTTAATCATTTTTATATGGGATACTACACCCTCCCCCACTTAAAAGATTTGGTCCCCAAATTCAATTGCATACATGGAGACAAGGAGGGTGAGAAATACTTACAGACTAGAATAGTTCTGGAAATCTCCTTCTCATAGACTCCTCGGTTTCCCATGTAACCTCATGTTCTAAGCATCGATTCCATTGGATTTTCACCATAGGAATCGTCTTGTTGCTTAGAACTCAGATTTCTCGGTCGAGGATCTTTATTGGCCTCTGCTCATAGGTAAGGTCCTTATGTATCACCAAGTCAGTGTGATCGATGACGTGGAGAGGATCGTGCACATACTTCTTCAGCATAGAAATATGGAATACATTGTGTACCTCTAATAATTGTGGAGGCAAGGCAATGCGGTAAGCTACCCTTTCCACTCTCTCCAATACCTCGAATGGACCAATAAATCTCGGTGTAAGTTTGCCCTTAACACCGAATCTTCTAATACCCCGACCAGAAGATACCTTAGGAAAAACATGGTCTCCCACTTGGAATTCCAGATCTCTTCTTCTATTGTCAGCATATGACTTCTGTCTGGACTATGCTATCTTTAGCCTTTCCCGAATGAGGTGTATCTTTTCGGTTGAGTCTCTTACCATATCTGGGCCTAGAATTTGCTTTTCACCGAGTTCATCTCAGCATATTGGAGATCGACAACTTCTACCATAGAGTGCCTCAAAAGGTGCCATTTGGATACTGGCTTGATAACTATTATTATAGGCAAACTCGGCTAGGGGTAAGTGGTCATGCCAACTTCCGTCGAAGTCTGTAATACACGCCCTTAACATATCTTCAACAACTTGATTTTTCCTTTCTGTCTGTCCATCTGTCTGGGGATGGAAAGCAGTGTTGAAGTTGAGTTTCGTCCCCAGAGAGTGTTGTACACTCTTCTAGAAATGAGAGGTGAAGTGCGGGTCTCGGTCGGATATGATCGAGACGGGAACTCTATGCAATCTAACTATCTCCTTAATATATAGGGAAGTAAGGACATCAACTGACCATCGGCTTTTGATTGGCAAGAAATGAGCCTATTTAGTCAGGTGATCGATAATTACCCAAATTCCATCATGTCCACCTCTAGACTTGGGCAAACCCCTAATAAAATCCATGCCAATGTCTTCCCACTTCCACTTGGGAATGTCTAGTGGATGTAACTTTCCGGCAGATTTCTGATGTTCCGCCTTCACTTGTTGACATGTTAAGCAGCGAGATACGAAGTCCGCTACCTTCCTTTTCATATTAGGCCACCAGAAAGTCCTTTTCAAGTCTTGGTACATCTTGGTGGCTCCAAGGTGGATCGTGTACCTTGATCGATGAGCTTATTCAAGCACCTTCTTCTTCAACTCGGGGAAGTCGGGTACACATATTTGTTCATGGAATAATAGTCTTCCATCGGGTGCCAGCTTGAAATCCAGTCTCTCGTCCAGCTTGTCCCATATCTCCACTAGTGCAGGATCTTCTTATTAGGGTGCTAGGCCCGGATACAGTGGGGGGGTGAATGTATCCCTCTACAAATTATGCCCAAATAAAAACTTGGATGCTAGAGATAGACACAGAATAGAACCAATTCGATTCAACTCAAACACAAACACTTGGAGCGCGCCTATTCAAGCATCTAGCGGAAGCAAAGCAAACAATCAAACCACTGCACAAAAGATTTTTAGGTGGTTCGGTCCACAGACCTACATCCACCCCTCACTCCCAACCGGAGTGAGGCTTCACTAGCAAATGCTAGAACCAAGCAGACTCAGTCTGCAAACAGTTGCTGCCACACAGCTTGACCAGGGGAACAGCCTCCCCTCTTCCTCCAAGCCGGAGGGACACCCCAAGTGACTCCCAGCCACTTGGAAACCAGAGACCGAAGTCTCTCTTCCTCCAGACCAGGAGGGAACCAACCAGTGACTTCCAGTCACCAGCAAACCAGAGGTCGAAGACCTCTCTTCCTCCCAACCGGAGGGACCCCTGGACTTGCAACCCACAAGCCCAGAACCGGAGACAAGTCTCCCTTCTCCTGAATCCACAGGAGGAACCCGATCCCCAGCAGGGCAATCGGAAGAACAAGATAACCAAATGAAAACGGAGAAACAAAAACACGAAATGAAAATAACTTCAGCAAACAGAAAGTTGAAAGATGAAATGCACAATATGGCTCTCAACAGAGCTGACTGGCCTGGATCTGATCCACGGTCCAGTGAAGATAGATCTTCAGATGAAGCTTCCTATCTCTCGTTCTCTCTTCTTCTTTCTCTTCTTTTTCTTCTCTGCTTCCTTCTCTCACTCGCGAGCTCTCTCTCTGTCTCTTTTTACTTCTGCTGATTCTCTCACTCTGCCACTCTTCTTTTTCTTCTTCTACTCTATTCTCTGTATCGTGGAGGCACTCTCTGCTCTTCTATATTTTTACTTCTGCTGCTTCTCTCACTCTGCCACTCTTCTTTTTCTTCTTCTACTCTATTCTCTGTATCGTGGAGGCACTCTCTGCTCTTCTATATTTTTACTTATGCTGCTTCTCTCACTCTGCCACTCTTCTTTTTCTTCTTCTACTCTATTCTCTGTATCGTGGAGGCACTCTCTGCTCTTCTATATATGCCAGCCGATGGAGGAGACTCCATATATATATACCAGCAGCAAGCAGCTAGGGCTTATGCTCTTTTCGATTCCCGCCCAAGCTTCAGTGGTCCACGTGTCAGCATTTCAGCCTCTAGGATCACGTGCAAGTCTTGATGGCCTCATCCATTAAACCTGTCAGAAAATAAGTTTAATAACCTGTCAGTTAATCAGTCGAAGACAGTATCAGCTTAAGGCAATGTTCAGACTTCATTCAACGAGCAAGGCACACATAGATGGCTGTATAGACTTCGTGTGAAGGATAGAGTGTATAGACTTAGTTAGTTCAGGCCTCTAACAACGAGTGTATAGACTTGCAACTCTTCATGAGATCTCAGTGTATAGACTCAACCAATGTATATAGTTGAAGATCTAACAATCGAGTGTATAGAGTTAGTTATGTGAGCATGCATTGTATAGACTTCACACATGAAGACATCCGCTGTTTAGACTTGAATAACATTCAGCAAAGCATAGACTTAGGCGTTCTGTTCAAAACAAAACCAATGTACATACTTCATGCTGTACAGACTTGATGTTGATCAACAGACCTTTGAACATCAGCACAAGGCGTCAACGCTTCCATCGTGCAGCGTCGCCTCAGCTCCTCAGGCGAGATGCTCACGCCCTTGGCAACAGGCCAATGCGTCAACGCATCCAGTGTCAGCGTCGACGCAGTGAGCAAGACAGAAAGGTGTGCGTCTACGCACTAAAGGCACACGACCCATGAAGACAGACAGGCTGTACAGACTATGAAGAATAGTTCAGTGTATGTACTTTGGCAAGGCAACGACGGTAAAGTTCCTGATGAACATACTTTCAGAGCTGAACGTAGGTAAAGAACCCAATGGGTAGACTTAGAAGAGCAACGTAGAAATAGATGCCAATGTCTAGACTTTGGCAAACAACGATGTACATACTTGCACAGTTCCAGCTGAAGGATGTATAGACTTGGAGTCCAATGCACACGGCTGTACAGACTTTGAGGCTTAATGCAAAGGCCAGTGTACAGACTTCTAAATGCTGAAGCGTTGTAGACTTTTCATGAGACGCTAAAGTCTATTCAGACTTGACTAGTGAGACACTGATAGAAACGATGCAATGAGCAGACTTAATTCTGATGCATGCGATGTGCAGACTTTAACATAAGACGCTGCATGAGACGGTAGGCTGTACAGACTTGCAAAGTTCTGAATGAGACGATCGGCTGAAGGACCGATGTACAGACTCTGAATGTGAAGGCAGTCTGTATAGACTTGAATCGCTTGAAGCGATGTACAGACTTGGTGAGGCTCAAGCAGTGTACAGAGTTGAAGGTCTCACAATCAAGTGTATAGACTTAGGATATTAAGACCAATGTATAGACTTCAGCTTGAGACGCTCTTTAAGACGATGAGGTCTGTATAGACTTCTCATGAAAACCAGTGTTCAGACTTGAAAGTTCAATGCCACAATGTATAGACTTTGTCCAAGGAAACGAATGTATGGACTTGATGATCCACTGTGGATATATAGACTCAATCAAATGAAGAGCTTCTAGTGTATGGACTTGAGTTAAGTGCATTGGCTGTACAGACTTCAATAATCAAACAGGCTGCACAGACCACTGTATAGACTTTGCCACAGTCTAATGAAGAGACTTGAAGAACCTGAACTGATGAGTCGACGCATCAGCTCAAGGCGTTGACGCACTACAGTGTGGACTTTACGCTGTACAGTCTTTGAAAGAGGACCGTTAAGGAGGCACCTAGTGTCAACGCATTGCCCAAGCAGCGTGGATGCAGCAGATCAACTATTTCTTACTGCTACCTCTGAAGAGCCTTTGCAGCGTCGACGCTGCAGTTCGATGGGTCGACGCTACAGTATAAACTGCAGTCTTAAGAACAATAGTAACATGACTGAACATAATCAATTATGCAATGCCATATCAGAACATATGAAGAATTACATTATGATCAGAAAGTGAATACTAGCATGAAGACTCACACAAGATGACTCACAGTGAATAACTCACTTCAAAGGCCAATCATCAAAACCACCATTACAGCATTAAAACCATCATCAAAATCACATGGGCACAACAATCTCCCCCTTTTTGATGATGGCAACATGATGTAGTGAGTTAGTCTGATGACTCAAACTATTCTCCCCCTTTGACTTCATCAAAAAAAAAATAGTTTGAGAAATTAAAGCATGTATAAAAATTCAATCAATTTCTCCCCCTTGCAAGAACATGATTCTCCCCCTTTAAGAGTTTTAGCAAAAAGTCATTAGTTAGAGATGATCAAAAGAAGCCAGCATGCAATGATTGAATGAAAGTCTCCCCCTTTGTGGCAAACAATCTCCCTCATTTGGTATAAACAAGATGAACCATGGGAGGGGTAAATGCAAAAATGCAGATGCAACAAGAAATGCAATACTTCCCCCTAAGTATATAAATGCAAGGATAGAAATGATCTGAACACGATTCAGTATGACTAGGAATGCTCCCCCTGAATAAGTGGAATCTTATGAGATAGATGAGAAGAAGGCCACAGGGGCAAACAAGGAGAAGTTCAGGTCAATGACCTAAGGAAAGTGAGCAGAAAGGTTCAAATAATTAGATTTATAAATAAGCTCCAAACAGAAATAATTCAGCAAGATTTTCAAGGAGATATCAATATCATAAATCCAAAACATAATTTTTCAAAGTCTTCCATTATAGGGACTTATGAATGAGCCTTTTGAACATCATGGTTTAAACATGATGTATGCAGAGTTTATCAATAAAATTCTGTATTGATATCTAAAACCATGTTTTAATAAAAATGAACCAAGCCCTCATATTTATCTTGATTGTCCTCCCTTTATCTTACACAATCAAATTTATTGACTTCTTTCAGAATTACATGCACTAGTATTGAGATTAAGCAATTATGAAGTCATATTATTTTGTCTAGGGTTGTAGAAATTTGATTTTAGTATCAATATTCAGATATTTCAATTTTTTCAACAATTTACCATGCTACAAATTTTACGAGCACTCTAGTTCAGTGCACACATTGTAACTAGAGGATATACCTTGATCAGAGGCCAATATCCCTAAGCCCTTAGTGTGACTAACTGTCATGCTTTATGTGAACAGAGATATCATTTGCACATCATGACACACTCCAAATCATTTCTTGATGAGTGAGTTGTATTTCTCAGTGTGCATGCCATTGCTCTGCCTGAATTTTAATGAATTCTTAATCAGAGTTAACTAAGGCACCTCATGACATAGTCCTTTGGACATGTGTTTCTCAGTGACCAATGTCATTGCTCTGACAGATATTACCCTTTAGACATTTCAGAAAAATTCATTTGCTTCAAATCAATAATAGTTTCATGTACTTAATCAGTTGAAGTAATGTATTCAAAAGTGCAGATTTCAGAAGTTTTCACAAGACACAACATGAAACAGATGGTTAAGGTTTATTAAACATGCTTCAGATATTTTTAAGAGATTTTAAAGTCAACCCTTGAGTACATTAAACTTAAACCACCTGAGTTATTTCAGATATTCATAAAAACGTATAATAGAAGATTTCTAGTTCAAAAGTTTTCAAATTTATGATCGAGATAGCCCATTGAAATCTTCATGAAGGACTGATAGAATTTTGAACCCAAATGATACCAATTGATAGGAGAAATACCAATTGTTAAGAGAGATTGTGAAGCTCAAGGTTTTCAGAATATGATTAAGGTTTGTCAATAAAATCAGTAAGAGAGGATATGCAATGAGTTCGGACACATGTATGCATTTGACAACCTATATGCAATGCATTGACTCCCCTCACAATATGCATTCAAACTCTCTTTTTTTGGCATTTTCAATTTAAGGAAATGCAATGCACTATATGTATGCAGGGACATGCAAGGACTCAACATTGAATGCTATGCAAGGATATGCAACTTACTCCCCCTGAAAACATGCAATGTTTGCACTGAGAACTAAACATATGTGACCAAATGATTCATGCACATTCAGACTGTCCTAACCAGCAAGGTGACCCATGGTACTAGGCGGAGCACTTGGTCTAAAAGATCACCTCACACATAGTAAGAACCTCCAGACAGACCTCCCTGCCTTTTGGTACCTTACCATTTATATACCATTGAGGTCATGCATAATGATTCAACATGCAGTCCTATATGCAATTCAGAATTTTAGTGAGCTATTGCAACACACAAGTTTCAAGTCACACTCATATGCAGTTCAGATTTTTCAAAAAATTCAAAATGTAATTTGTTTTCAGAGTCTATGCATAACACAATTATCAAGCAATTGAAATTAGCCTATGTATGCATCAGATACAGACAACCCTTCTTAATCTGATATTTGCACAGAACTCTCAGCAAATGCATGATCAGAAAATAATGCACATGGCAGATGATAAATGAAAATGCAAAAATAGATTTAACTTGCTATGCATTAAAACTAAAAGCAAGAAGAGCAGGAAGTTTACCTGAAAAGTTCAGTTTGGGGTTTTCTTCTTGAGTGCCTTGGATCATTACCCCTTTTTATTCTAGTCCCAAGGCACACCTGCATAGCAATGTTATTTTGCACAAACAGGTGCCCAAGAAGTCTTGGGTCCTGACATGACAGTATTACTCCTAGCAGGTTTTCTCAACAATTTTCGTGCATGAAGGTCATCAGATTTCATCAAATTGCACTTATACATTGAGTGACCAGTTTGTCCACAGCAATGGTATGAATTAGCAGATTTCAAATTCCTCTTATGCACATTTCTGTTGTCATGAAGTTCATTTGCAGAGAGAGAGTTCTGTTTACTATAATGATAGTAAGATGCACCAGATTTCGGATTTAATCTATCCACATTCTTGTTAGCATGAAATCCATGTGTACATGCATGAGATTTTCTGTTAACAGAATAAGAATTCTGTTTACCAAAACCAGTTTGGTTTTGATATCCTGCCAGCCAACAGGTTGCAGCCCTGTGGCCTGGCTTCCCACAGTGATAGCATGCAGGAGACTTTCCAATGGCAGGTTTAGAATTTACTTTTCTACCCTGAGCATGCCAACAGTGGGCTGCTATGTGGGCCATCTTGCCACAGTGAAAGCATGAATTAGAACTTTTCTTACCAGCATTCAGCCAGCATTCAAATCTCTTATGACCCAATTTTTCACAATTAAAGCATGTCATATGCTGGTATATTGGAACAGACTTGCTCTTGTTAAGAGCATGATCGTTTGCATGAAATTTGTTCTTATCACTAACAAACCAGCATTGTGAAATTTTGTGTCCTAGTTTACCACAATGAAAACACTCAACTTTCCTTTTCTGAGATGAAAGATTTTTATCATAATATCTCCTAGCATTCTTATCATCCTTCTCCATCAACTTACACTCATGCATCAGATGTCCAGCTTTATGACAGTAATGACTGATAATCTTCTTTTTAGATGCATGTGAGTGTGTGTGAGGACTGTGATCAGCAAACACTGATGGACCCTTTTTATTTATTTTCTGTTTTCCAATCATTTTCTGATTTTTATCATATTTTTCTGTTTTCTTAGCCTCATACTGAGGTGAAGATGAAGTAGAAGACTTTTCCTATTCAGAAGATTTAACAAAAACAATTTTTAAATTGGATCCATCGACCTTCCTCATGACTGGACTGTAGCCCAGTCCCTCTTTCTTAAAATTATCCTTTGCTCCCAATATTTTCTGAGCACTGGGCTGTTTGTCTTTGGAGGTGGTGGCTACATCTGAACCACTTACAAAAGATGTCATAACTTTGTTATGAAATTCCTTCTTGTTTATCTTATTGTAGCCCAGCCCTTCCTTCCTAGGGTTGATTTTTATACCTAGTAGCTTGTCTAGGTTTTTCTGCCCATCAACAAATTTAGACAAGGAAACTTTCAAATCCTGAATTTTATTTTCAAGAGATGCAATGTGTA
Source organism: Amorphophallus konjac (assembly GCA_022559845.1). Taxonomy (NCBI): domain Eukaryota; kingdom Viridiplantae; phylum Streptophyta; class Magnoliopsida; order Alismatales; family Araceae; genus Amorphophallus; species Amorphophallus konjac. The sequence continues at coordinate 191,752,934 of CM040123.1, read as the reverse complement.
TTTCATAACTAGCGATCTCTTGTTCACTACAGTTGACAGCTTCATTCAAAACCTTGTTAGCTGTTTTGTATTCTTCAATTTCCTTTCTCAGATTGCTCAGTTTATCAGAATCTTCAAAGCAAATACTTTTTCCTCTTTCCAAAGCTAGAAGTCTCTCTGACATAGTGGAGTTCAGCATTTTTAACTTCTCATTTTCTTCATGAAGTTTGTCATTCTGAATTAACTCATTTATCAAGGTCTGATCTTCTGAGCTAATTTCAAGTTTTCTTCCAGCCTTGAAATCCTTGAAATCTTTTTCCTTTTCTTCAATGTTTTTCTGTAATTCCACATTCACAGATTTGATGGCTTCAAGTTTTTCAGCAAGCAAGTTTTTCTCCTGCTCAAGTTTCTCAAATTTGTTATCATTTTTATTAGCAGATGTTCTCAGGGAATCATTTTCAGATCTCAGCTTGTTTAAATCTGCGTTTACACTTTCAACGTTTTTCAGCAATTTTTCATACTGGTCATGATGGTTAACAAAAGTCTGATTATCATTATCTGAGTTGAATTTTTCTGTTAGTTCAGATATCACATTTATATGATCTTGATTTTCAATTTTCAATAATGAGACTTGTTTCTTCATTATTTGAAAATCAGACATACATGCATCATGAATATTTGTCAATTCAACACAATTTCTACAAGGAGAACTTGAACTATCTAAGCCAGTACCCTTCTTCAATTTTTTATACTGTTTTCTTAACAGTTCATGAGACTCTAATAATTCAGCATATGAATTCTCCCAATCATCCAATGTATAGTTCTCGAAAGGGTTTACCTCCTCATCATTATCGTCTTCACTTTGATTGCTGTCTTGATCGCTGCCACCTTGAATACTCCTGTTGGCCACCATGCAGCTTGTTTGATTTCCTTTCCCGGCTCTCTTCATCATTTCCAACATATCCCTTGCAGATCTGTAATCAAGGAAACATGAGTGAAAAGCTTTGTCAGTGGCTGCTTTCATCAGATTTATAGCTGTCTGATTCTCCTCAGACATTGATTCATGATTGTCAGTCCATTTGAACCTTTTCTTTGGCAGTTCATGAGGACCATGTGAAATTACTTTCCACAGGTCTGGATTCAGCGATTTGACATAATTCTTCAGACTAGTGAACCATGCATTAAAATGCGTACCACTGAAAATCGATGGATGAGCCATGAGAACACAACAGATTAATGCAACAGGAATATTGATGCACTAAAAACAAATTAGCACCTAAGACTGCAAGATCGAATCTACAGGTCGCTGGACCTTGTATGCAGACACTCGCTCTGATACCAAGTGTTAGGGTGCTAGGCCCGGATACAGAGGGGGGTGAATGTATCCCTCTACAAATTATGCCCAAATAAAAACTTGGATGCTAGATATAGACACAGAATAGAACCAATTCGATTCAACTCAAACACAAACACTTGGAGCGCGCCTATTCAAGCATCTAGCGGAAGCAAAGCAAACAATCAAACCACTGCACAAGATATTTTTAGGTGGTTCGGTCCACAGACCTACATCCACCCCTCACTCCTAACCGGAGTGAGGCTTCACTAGCAAATACTAGAACCAAGTAGACTCAGTCTGCAAACAGTTGCTGCCACACAGCTTGACCAGGGGAACAGCCTCCCCTCTTCCTCCAAGCCGGAGGGACACCCCAAGTGACTCCCAGCCACTTGGAAACCAGAGACCGAAGTCTCTCTTCCTCCAGACCAGGAGGGAACCAACCAGTGACTTCCAGTCACCAACAAACCAGAGGTCGAGGACCTCTCTTCCTCCCAACCGGAGGGACCCCTGGACTTGCAACCCACAAGCCCAGAACCGGAGACAAGTCTCCCTTCTCCTGAATCCACATGAGGAACCCGATCCCCAGCAGGGCAATCAGAAGAACAAGATAACCAAATGAAAACGGAGAAACAAAAACACGAAATGAAAATAACTTCAGCAAACAGAAAGCTGAAAGACGAAATGCACAATATGGCTCTCAACAGAGCTGACTGGCCTGGATCTGATCCACGGTCCAGTGAAGATAGATCTTCAGATGAAGCTTCCTATCTCTCGTTCTCTCTTCTTCTTTCTCTTCTTTTTCTTCTCTGCTTCCTTCTCTCACTCGCGAGCTCTCTCTCTTTCTCTTTTTACTTCTGCTGCTTCTCTCACTCTGCCACTCTTCTTTTTCTTCTTCTACTCTATTCTCTGTATCGTGGAGGCACTCTCTGCTCTTCTATATTTTTACTTCTGCTGCTTCTCTCACTCTGCCACTCTTCTTTTTCTTCTTCTACTCTATTCTCTGTATCGTAGAGGCACTCTCTGCTCTTCTATATTTTTACTTATGCTGCTTCTCTCACTCTGCCACTCTTCTTTTTCTTCTTCTACTCTATTCTCTGTATCGTGGAGGCACTCTCTGCTCTTCTATATATGCCAGCCGATGGAGGAGACTCCATATATATATACCAGCAGCAAGCAGCTAGGGCTTATGCTCTTTTCGATTCCCGCCCAAGCTTCAGTGGTCCACGTGTCAGCATTTCAGCCTCTAGGATCACGTGCAAGTCTTGATGGCCTCATCCATTAAACCTGTCAGAAAATAAGTTTAATAACCTGTCAGTTAATCAGTCGAAGACAGTATCAGCTTAAGGCAATGTTCAGACTTCATTCAACGAGCAAGGCACACATAGATGGCTGTATAGACTTCGTGTGAAGGATAGAGTGTATAGACTTAGTTAGTTCAGGCCTCTAACAACGAGTGTATAGACTTGCAACTCTTCATGAGATCTCAGTGTATAGACTCAACCAATGTATATAGTTGAAGATCTAACAATCGAGTGTATAGAGTTAGTTATGTGAGCATGCATTGTATAGACTTCACACATGAAGACATCCGCTGTTTAGACTTGAATAACATTCAGCAAAGTATAGACTTAGGCGTTCTGTTCAAAACAAAACCAATGTACAGACTTCATGCTGTACAGACTTGATGTTGATCAACAGACCTTTGAACATCAGCACAAGGCGTCAACGCTTCCATCGTGCAGCATCGCCTCAGCTCCTCAGGCGAGATGCTCACGCCCTTGGCAACAGGCCAATGCGTCAACGCATCCAGTGTCAGCGTCGATGCAGTGAGCAAGATAGAAAGGTGTGCATCTACACAGTCAGCCAAGTGCGTCAACGCACTAAAGGCACACGACCCATGAAGACAGACAGGCTGTACAGACTATGAAGAATAGTTCAGTGTATGTACTTTGGCAAGGCAACGACGGTAAAGTTCCTGATGAACATACTTTCAGAGCTGAACATAGGTAAAGAACCCAATGTGCAGACTTGGAAGAGCAACGTAGGAATAGATGCCAATGTCTAGACTTTGGCAAACAACGATGTACAGACTTGCACAGCTCCAGCTGAAGGATGTATAGACTTGGAGTCCAATGCACACGGCTGTACAGACCTTGAGGCTTAATGCAAAGGCCAGTGTACAGACTTCTAAATGCTGAAGCGTTGTAGACTTTTCATGAGACGCTAAAGTCTATTCAGACTTGACCAGTGAGACACTGATAGAGACGATGCAATGAGCAGACTTAATTCTGATGCATGCGATGTGCAGACTTTAACATAAGACGCTGCATGAGACGGTAGGCTGTACAGACTTGCAAAGTTCTGAATGAGACGATCGGCTGAAGGACCGATGTACAGACTCTGAATGTGAAGGCAGTCTGTATAGACTTGAATCGCTTGAAGCTATGTACAGACTTGGTGAGGCTCAAGCAGTGTACAGAGTTGAAGGTCTCACAATCAAGTGTATAGACTTAGGATATTAAGACCAATGTATAGACTTCAGCTTGAGACGCTCTTTAAGACGATGAGGTCTGTATAGACTTCTCATGAAAACCAGTGTTCAGACTTGAAAGTTCAATGCCACAATGTATAGACTTTGTCCAAGGAAACGAATGTATGGACTTGATGATCCACTGTGGATATATAGACTCAATCAAATGAAGAGCTTCCAGTGTATGGACTTGAGTTAAGTGCATTGGCTGTACAGACTTCAATAATCAAACAGACTGCACAGACCACTGTATAGACTTTGCCACAGCCTAATGAAGAGACTTGAAGAACCTAAACTGATGAGTCGACGCATCAGCTCAAGGCGTTGACGCACTACAGTGTGGACTTTACGCTGTACAGTCTTTGAAAGAGGACCGTTAAGGAGGCACCTAGCATCAACGCATTGCCCATGCAGCGTGGACACAGCAGATCAACTATTTCTTACTGCTACCTCTGAAGAGCCTTTTCAGCGTCGACGCTGCAGTTCGATGGGTCGACGCTGCAGTATAAACTGCAGTCTTAAGAACAACAGTAACATGACTAAACATAATCAATTATGCAATGCCATATCAGAACATATGAAGAATTGCATTATGATCAGAAAGTGAATACTAGCATGAAGACTCACGCAAGATGACTCACAGTGAATTCACACAAGATGACTCACAGTGAATAACTCACTTCAAAGGCCAATCATCAAAACCACCATTACAGTATTAAAACCATCATCAAAATCACATGGGCACAACACTTCTTCTTGTAACTTCCGAATTTCTTGTAGCAAATCCAGATGTAGGCTCATGTGGGCTAGAGTAATACACCCGTCTTGTTCACAGGTGGAAATATTGAGTTTAGAAAATTCCTCCAATAGCTTCTATTCTTGGATCATGCAACTGGCCAATATTGCTCTCGGCTTTCGACTGAGAGCATCAGCTACAAAATTACCCTTACCGGGCTGGTACTGTATAGTGAAGTCAAAATCCTTGAGATATTCGAGCCAACGCCTTTGTCGCATGTTTATCTCCTTTTGGGAGAATAAATACTTGAGGCTTTTATGATAGGAGTATACCGTGAATTGTTCTCCGTAGAGATAGTGTCTCCAGATCTTCAAGGCAAATACTATCGTGGCTAGCTCTAAGTCATGCACCAGATAGTTCTCTTAATGTTTCTTCAGTTGCCGGGAAGAGTATGCAATGACTCTCCCATTTTGCATCAATACACACCCGAGGCCAATACCAGAAGCATCGGTATATACCTCGTACTTCTCTCCTTCAATTGGTAATGATAAGACTGGAGCAGTGGTCAAGAGATCCTTCAAAGCTTGGAACCTCTTCTCACATTCTTCCTTCCACTCATAAGGTATTTCCTTGCGAGTCAATCGGGTGAGAGGAACAGCAACTCTTGAGAAGTCCTTGATGAAACGCCGGTAATAACCAGCTAGCCCCAAGAAACTACGAATCTCCGTTGCGTTGGTTGGTCGTTCCCAATTCTTCACGGCTTCGACCTTTGATGGGTCAACGGAAATTCTGTCCTTTGAAATTATATGGCCCAAGAAGGATACTTCCTCGAGCCAGAACTTGCACTTGCTGAATTTGGCATATAGTTTGTTTTCCCTCAATATCTGTAATGCCTTCTTAAGATGTTCTTCATGGTCTTCTTCAGACTTTGAATAAATAAGAATATCATCAATAAAGACCACAATGAACTGATCTAAGTGAGGCCTGAATATGTTGTTCATTAACTGCATGAAAGCTGCGGGGGCATTTGTTAGTCCGAAAGGCATAACAGTAAATTTGTAATGCCCATACCTGCTTTGGAATGCAGTTTTATGAATATCTTCTTCTTTGATCTTCAGTTGGTGATAACCCGAATGAAGATCGATCTTGGAGAAATATTTAGCTCCAGATATTTGATCGAAAAATTCATCAATCCTCGGCAGTGGGTATTTGTTCTTGATTGTAAGGTGATTTAACTGTCGATAGTTGATGCAGAGTCTCATCGATCCGTCCTTCTTCTTGACGAATAGCACATGTGCTCCCCATGGGGAAGTACTCGGCCGGATGAAACCATTGTTCAATAGCTCCATCAGTTGTTCCTTCAACTCCTTCAGCTCAGTAGGGGACATTCGGTAAGGTGCCTTAGAAATAGGTCCAGCACCTGGGACAAGGTCGATGGTGAATGACACCTCTCGCTCCGGGGGTAAGCGGGGTAATTCTTATGGAAAGACGTCAGAAAAATCACGAACTATACAGATGTCTTCAAGCTTAGGCTCCTCGATGTCCATAGCAGTTACAATTGCAATAAAAGCCAAACACCCTCTGCCTATCAGTTTACTGGCTCGAAGAGCTGATATAAAAGGTAATCTAGCCCGAGGGCTAATGTATACCAGTTTCGGGTAACCCACAAAAGTTATCTTGCCATTCCGACAATCTATAGTTGCTTGGTACGTGGATAACCAATCAGCGCCTAGTATGACATCATACACCTCATATCTAGGCAAATTAGGTAGGCAGGTAAATTATTTCCTTTAACCATAACCTCACAGTTTGGGCAGTGATGTGTGAGGTTGGCCTTGTTCCCAATACGTGTAGATATGACTAAGTCTAACCATATGGGCTCCATAGAGAATGTAGCAGCAAATTTCTTGGAAATAAATGAATGTGTTGCTCCAATATCAAATAAAACTTTGGCATTGTTAGTGCAAATAGTTAGTGTACCTTCCACGATTCCTCCTTTTGTTGGTTCCGTCTCTTGGAGAGCTTGCAGATGGCCTTGCTTCTTTATCGGGAACTTCTCCTCTTTAACGGCTTGCTGGTTCATCAGCAAACAGTTAGAGATCCGATGTTCTCGGCTTCCACATCAGAGATAGGCTCCAAGCTTCCTCCAGCATTCCTCGATCTTATGGCCGGGCTTGTCACAATATTCCTTGGACGGTTTGATGGTGGAGAATGGCTTGACAATCTTCTGGAATTTCTTTCCTTTGGAGGACTCCCCTCCATTGTAATACCGCTTCTTATTGAAAGCTGCTTTAAAATTTCCTGGGCTTGTGATAGGTTCTTTCTTGTCTCTTCCTCGGATCTTAGTGGAAAGCTCGGTGGCGTCCTCGAGCAACTATGCGCACCGAACCATCTCCGAATGGACCTGGATGTCCATTGGTGCAAGTTGTGTAATATAATGGGGTGAAGCCCGTTAAGAAACCTTCTTGCCTTCATCTTTTTCGTACATACCAGGTGGAGTGCATACCGGGATAGTCTCGAAAACTGGGCCTCATACTCGGCCACTTTCAAGCCCCGCTGTTTTAGAGCGGAAAATTCCGTGGCCTTTTTCTCTTTAATATGGTCGGAGAAGTACTTGTTGTTGAAATGCCCAATGAACTCATCCCATGTGACGTGGTCTTCTAGCAAGGTCGCTTCTATGAATTCCAGCCAGCTTCGAGCATCCCGCTCCAGTTGGAAAATAACCAGCAGGACCTTCTCCTCGTCCGTGCATTGCATCACGCGAAAAATCCGTTCAATTTCTTTTAACCAGTTCTCAGCATCCTCGGGATCAGATGAACCCGCGAACCTTGGTGGATTCATGTTGCGGAAACCCCTTTGGAGATCACTGGCTCCACAGTTAACACCGCCTTGCACCACTTGTTGTAGCGCCTACGTCAATCCTTGCACTGTGCGTTGCATCTCGGTGTAGATCGTGATAAATCCACACATGGAGAAGAGATTTAACTATGAGAAAGCATAACAAAAATAAGGGGGAGATGATATAATAATAAGGAAAAGAAGCACGTGGTGCTACTAAGGAGGGTGATCGCCAGAGGGGTTACCTCAAGAAGAAACAAAGAAGATCGCGAATACCTGGTGAAAAATAGAACGCGGGATGAATTGTGAATTCCTCCTCCTCCTTCAACCGGCCGGCCGATGAAGGGGGTTTTCCTTTATTGATTACCTTGCAAAAAAGACAATAAAACAAGCCAAGAGAAGTGGATCAGCCAAAAGTGTGTAGTATCAACTCCAAAGATGATATGAAGCTGAGAGAAGAACAAAACATGCGCACCTTATTTTGTTTTAAAACCCCTAAAGAAAATAGGGAAGGAGGAAATATGATGCAGCTAATGCAAACGTATAAGAAAAGAAAAACACAGTGGACGTGATGAAGCTAATGCAAAAAAGAAGAAAAGACACAGTGATGATCGGTTGATGAAGACAAAGCAAAACAACAGAATAAAAGAACCCTGCTGTCCCTGACGACAGTAAAGGGAAACAAGGTGGACGCGGTTGATCGGAAGCAGAGGAAGCAGAGCCTTTAAACGATCGCACAAGAGGAAGATGAAGCTCTGTAACTACTCGTAAACCGTAAACCTGTGAACTCTCTGACCCATCAACCTCTGCCTAGATCGACCAGAGCATCCATTTATAGGATTTCAATCGAAGATAAGCTCAAATTTGGGAAGATAAGGATAGGAAATTATCAAAGAAGGCAGGACTCTAACTCCTAATTCAAGCAAGGAGACCAACGGAGGCAGGGAACTCTCCAGGGAAGTTGAGTTTAAGCAGAACACGGAAAGGGAAAACACGACCTTCAGAAGGGCGTCAAATCACAAATTGACGACCTCCATCAAGACGCTACTCAAAACACGACCACAGTCAAGGGCGTCACTTCTTGGATTTAATTTTAGAAATAAAACTTACTTTATTTGAAAATTATGAGAACACGCCTGAGATGAAGGCATTAATTGAAACCACGCCCTGAGGAAGGACGTCAATCACTAATTAGAATTTATTTTGAATTTATTTTGAAACCGGATAATACCAGGAATTGACGCCCTGACATTTGGTCGTCCTTTCTTTGAACACGCCCTATGTTAGGTCGTTATATAAAACACGCCCCTTCTAAGGTCGCGAATCACAAAAAATGCAAGAACAAATCAAAAACACACAAAAATAGAAAAACTTCATATTATGAATGTATTGAAGTTCACTTTGGGGCGTCAACATAGTGACATGAGATTCGATTAACATAGCGTCAATTTTGACGTGTCTACAGCTGCCCCGCCTTGGCGTCTGCTTTGCAAGGGAGTGAGACGAAATGGAGTGAGAGCGCAACAAACGGAATGAAGTGGAGCGAACTGATAAGTAGATGCCAAGGTGTGATGTGACACGCCTCAGACACTAAGCATTAGAAATCTTTCCAAGATTCAAAGTGAAACAACTCCGGGTGATTCCAAGGAAGTATCGATTTGCTGGATAAAGGAGATTAAACTAAATAAAAAATGTGCGCATGGCACGACAAGGAGACACCATTGGAGAGCGGTTACCAGCCAACGTGGACGTGCTACAACCAAGGTGGATTTGTAGAAAAATAAAGGGAATTGAGATGAAGATCCAACAAAGGGACATTTTCAAAGAACTAGCCTGAGCGGCTTCAAAGAGAATAAAGTACTCAATTTGGAATAGAATATCTCATGTCAACTCAATCAAGAGCGAGTGACTTCATTACAACCATAATATGAAGATTTTCAGCATGAAGCTCAAAGTCCTACATGATGTATGCTGGGCTAAAAGGAAAATAAAACAAACTAAAAGATAGAAAATAACCAAGGATAATATTGCTAAGCCATCTAGATTTGGTCAAGAATCTAAGTCTCTGAGCTGACACTAAGCCGAAGCCCGTTTGTCCACGCATCAACTCAGAAAAGTGGAACCATCGTCCCAGACCTTTAATGACTCAACGGCCTATCCGTGTGATCAAGACTCTCTTGGAGTTATCACTATTTTTGATGAAGGGGAACTCAAATTCCAGGTTCATCAGAACCACAAGGTCCTTGATATGCTATAATAGCATAGACCATATAATAATAATGCTTACAACAAGATGATGTTACCTCCACATTAATTCGGACATCTCAAAACCTGCAATCTTCTACACTCAAGAGTTCATTAGTTCTCTCAAAATTTCAATATAAATAATCCTCAATTCAAAGCATGACATGATCATAAGTGCTTAATAAGATAAAAATCTAACGAAATAATAGCACTTAAGTTCATCAAAGCACGGAAGGAAGGAAATTCATAAGTTCACAAATTCACGCCTGCAAAGAACGTCGTCAAAACATGGAAGGCGCCTTATAAAGAGGGCGTCAAAACGATAAACACGCCTTTCACTGAGGCGTTAAATGCACCAAGGGTTCAAGAAGAAAACGACCCTGGAAAGGGCATTACACAAAACACGACCTCAGTCAGGTCGTCAATTCAACAATTGACGCCCTAATAGAAGGCGTTAATTAAGCACGAACTCCCATTTCCGATTCGCAAACTAAACCCAGTCCTAATGACAATCAACTTGCTAACTCCGAATAGCCTCGAGACTCCCCAGACTCCTATAAAGGAAAGATAATTCCAATCAATCAAAGCAACCTTCGGAGCTCTGTTCTTCTGCCTATTCTTCTGTCTGTTCTTCTGTCTGTTCTTCTGTAGGCATCGTAATCGTCCGAGCTTCTTCTGCAAATCGAAGATGGAGAGGGCGATTAAGAGGTCCAAGTCCTCCACTCCCAGGTTGACCGATATTAATGGGCATATTAGCAGCCGCATTACATTAAATCAGGTAAGGATAAAATCCTTCTATTCCTGTCTTGTTTTGTCTTCTCTTGTCTTTACTGAAACATTATATTCTCTTTTGTATGCATATTCATTCTTCTTCTTGAATTGTTCTTCCTTTCTTTCTTCCACAGGACTTCCCAAATGTCCCAGGAGCAAGGAGATTCACAAAAATCAAGTGGCTCCCTCTCATACTCTCCAAATTTTCTTCAGATATGAGAGTTTATTTAACAAGATGGCATCTTCTGGGTCTAGTCACCCATGCCAAACATTATGATCAGATTCATCTTGATTGGGCTGCTATAGGAGCTCTTGTAGAGATATGACATCCTTCCACCCATACTTTTCTCTTCTCTACTTTTGAAGCCACGATCTTATTAGAAGAATTGGAGATAATCTTAGGCTTAAAGAGAACGAAGCAAGGAGATGAGGAAAAGGTGGCCATCACGCCAAAACCAATTGCCTCTCATGAGCTACTAACAAGCTTGGTATCTAGCCCCAACCTAGTGAATCAAATCAAGGCCACTAAAGGAATCAATCTTCTAAAGCTCGCCTCATGGGTGTACAAGAGAGCGGATCAAGCTAAAGAAGATGAAGAGATAGAGCGGGTAACAAAAGCTTTCGTGGTGTGCTTGGCAGGAGCACTCCTATTCCCATCCACGGAGGACTTCCTAGAAGAGGCACAATTAAGCGCCGTAGTGAGCCTATGGGAAGGAGATAGAGTGGGACCGGCGATTCTAGCCTATCTCTATAGCGGGCTTACCTCGGCGGCAATGGGTAGGCCCATCTACGGATGCATGCTAGCACTCTCTAGTTGGGTAGATTTCCACTTCAAGTTCGATCCATGTAACGAAGCCCAACAATCCTCGAGAATCTTCTCAAAAAGCCCACTCTCTTATATTACCGGTTCACTTGGGATAAGCAATAGAGTGACGAACCGGATTCCCCAAATCAAGAAGAGAGCGGAATGGAGAGAGCACCTCAAAGTAATGCCAAAGAATCTCTTCACTTGCACCCTGGGAATACTCAAGACTCAAGAGCTCCGTGCAAGATTTTCTCCCGGGACGAACCTTCGTCTCATAGGCGCTTCAGAATTCGTCTTGTACAATTCATATCGATGCCTCCTTCAACTCGGGCTTCCACGACGAATATTCAAGGACCCATCACACCTACCTCCTATCAAGAGACGGGACCTTGGCAGCAATGAAGATGGAGAAGAGTGCACAACTATCCAAGCTTTGTGGAAAATCAACAAGGCTCATCAACCTGTAGAAAGCTTGAACGAAGACAGAGATGAATGGAAATCTTATGTAATAGCTCTTAGAAAATTGAGGCCCAAAATGACTCATTAAGCATTGTAATCTTTTCCTTCCAATAACTCAATGATATTTCCTTTATTGAGCCATCTTACTGTGTTTCTGATCAACTCTTCCAACGTTCTGATTCTGTTGCAAATAACGCCTCAAGCAACGCCATGAATTCATAAAAGGACGCCTTCACCACAGGGCGTCTTCAACATTCCAGTTCACAAATTTGACGCCTTCACCAATGGGCGTTAACTGACAAACGTCCTAAGGGAAGGTGTTAATACGATTCATATTCCAAAATATATTCGTTAAAATTCCAAAAGTAACGCCTTCAGGACAGCCACGTTTAATATAAATAACGCCTCAATCGTAGTCGTTACTCAAAAACAGTAATGATTATTCCCATCAAATCAATCAATTGCCATTAAATGCGTCTGACGACGATTATCATTCCCCATGCAAACAAAAATAACGCCTTAATAAATGTCGTCAATTATTAAGAAACGCCTTTATGTCAGTCGTTGATTCCACAAGACGCGGCCTTCCTTAAGTCGTTAATTCTTTTTGACCGCTCGACTTAACTTTCCCTCCTTTCTTCTTCTTCCTCCGTCCATTTCCCCTCTTTCTCTCTTTCTTCTGTAACCCTAACCGAGAACCCCCTCCCTGTCACGCCCCGACAGCGGAAGATACCCGGAGATGTGTGACGAGTTTATATCAATCATGTCAATCAGAGTAGTAGTGTATTCGACACAAAGACAGAGATGCGCAAAAGTAAAGATAACCCAAACCATTTATTTCTTCATAATAAATAGTCTATTACAAACCCAATACTCTATTCAAAAAAAAAGAAAAGTACACATTTGACTCAAGAAATATATAAAAGACTAGATGACACTTGGAAAAGCTCTAGCTCTTTCACTCTTGATTCTCCCCATCCGATTGACCGGCCTCATCGTCGGACCTACCTGAAAAGTAAGGGAAACACGGAGTGAGCGAACGCTCAATAGGAAATTATATCTCAGGAACTAGTAAGGGGTTTAAGTAGTTACATCTTTCATGAATGCACTATAGCTATGCATGCTCGCCTAAAACGACAAGATAGAAAGAGGATATAATAATAAGATAACAGGGAGAACTAGTCATGAACCTTTCAAGAACTTATATCAATTGACCTCAAGATATTCAAGCAAGTACTTTATCATGTCAAGATGAAATTTGGCTATCACGTTCAAGCACGCAAGTAATTACCCTTTTTCGGGCCACGCAGGTCATGTAATATCAAGTCAAGTACAAGATTTGTGGAATGTTCAATCAAGCTAGTCATGCACTTCGGTATAATGCCAATACCGTGATCAATCAACTCCCATGGGCACAAGTACTTTCGGGTGCTCCTCCCAGGACCAGATCGGGCCCTATATGCGCAGGCATTAGTCATGTATTTTTAACATCCACATTTTTGTGTATAGCCATCATGGAATTTCAATAAGCAAGCTTGTAGTCATGTAAGACAACTTTGAGAGATTAGAGTCCAAAAATATGACTTTTGACACCAATAGGCGATAATAACGGTACAATCGCACTTTCGATAAAACTAGGTGGAATTGGTTCCCTTAACTCGGGTACCATGATAAGTAAGTAGAGACACTCTTTTATATAGAATTGAGGTCCATATGAATAGCACCTCAATGGCAAGACGTCATCATTCTTAATATAGAATTGAGGTTCACAAGAACATCAAGTTTAATATAGAATTGGGGTCTACAAGAACATCATAACAATGTTGATATAGAATTGGGGTTTACAAGAACATCATAACAACAACATATTCTTCCCCGTTCATTAAGATAATTCTCATATCATACCCATGGCATGACATGAGGGCCGGTATTACCATGTTTCTATAGAGGGACATGGCAAAGATTGTGTAATGGGTTTTTAGGGTACAACCAGCTCAGTCGGCCTTGAGGGAATCCAAGGCGGCGAGGAGTCTTAAGGAGGTCTCTATGACTAACTCGCTAGTCCAAAGGAACGGAATGTCCATTGGAGAGCTTGTATGTCAATGAGAATTGAGTGTGTAATGCGATAAATCATCGTAGAAAACATGGGACTATACTCACGGAGTGGAGTAATAGTGCCAATATATATGTATGTATGTATAATGAAACCCTCGGATAACAATAATCAGGAAAAATCAGTAGTGTAGAAAATAGCGACTTTGGTAAAGTCGTTTTGCATGAAATTAATGCCTTAATCAGGGGCGTTTATATTAAATTTGACGACATCTATAGAAGTCGTCCTTTCAATATTTCTAATTTTGCAGAATATTAAAAATCTGGAAATTTTCATAAAACACGCCCTGGACAGGGGCGTTAGTTTACAGAAAGCGCCCTGGTATGGGGCGTCAGTTCAATAAAAGATGACCTGGACAAGGTCGTTAATTCACATTTTTACAATTTCGAGACGATGAAATTTCAGGAAACATGATATAGGGTCAGGACCAGAAAAATAGCAGGATTACAAGAGATTGATCATGCATTAATCTAGAATCATGTTTGAATTGATATATAATTTTTAAACATGATATTTAGTAATTAAAAGAAATTGACGTCCGTGTGCAGGGCGTCAAATATGAAATTGACGACCTAGTCATGGTCGTTTCTTGTAATTTAGCGCCCTTGATAGGGGCGTTTCTTTCAAAAACTCTTTAGAAACTAATCAAAACGCATGAAATCTGTATGCATGTATTAACGGATGATGTTATAATTATTAATATGCTAGTTTGGGCTACAATCCCTGAGAAAACCTACCTCTATGAAGATTTTGAACGGATGCAGGTTCTGGGAAGAAAAGAACGATACTCTGTTTTATAAACAGAGTATTCTGAAGCTTTTGAATTCAATATCAGCAGCAAGGCAGAGGAGGCACGAACAGACACAGTCGTTTATTGATGAAGAACCCACGTTCTTCAGTAGATTAAGAGCTCCTCGACCTGTAAGTGGAAGAAGATGAAGAAGATTTAGTCTTCATACTATCCTATCGGAAGAGAAGGAAAACCAAAGGAAGAACCCACCTGTTCTTCATGGACGGCAGTCAGATTCCCTATAAACAAAAGAGGATGAAGAATCAATTCATGTTCTTCACATAATAGTAAACAGAGAAAGAAATAAGGAAGAACTGTTAGTTCTTTACCTACTGTAGCAGAGACGATCGACCAAATAGCTTTCTAGGGTTCGATCCATCAAGGTATTTATAGGATTTTGGAAATCCTAATAAGGTTAGTATTCGATTGGAAGTAACACTTCCGTGATAGAGTCATTACTACATTCGAACTCTTTCCCATAGTTATCACTTACCTTGGATAAGTTCCGGGGTCGAACGGAAGACGAATTGAATTAACGATCTAGGTCAGGGCGTCGAATTTAAATTGACGCCTTGGCATGCGTCGTTTCTTGTGGAAACGCGTCCAAGCAAAGGGCGTTACAATTACTTGCTTTTTTTATGTAATTTTGGTTGTTTAAGATTTGACGCCTTGAAATGTGGGCGTCCTTTCTCAAAAACACGCCTTAGGTGAGGGCGTTTCTTGTCAAGTAGCGCCTTTATCTGCGGCGTTATTTTCATCAGGGTTTAATTTTTTTCTATTTTTGGTTTTATCATTTATTTACTTATCTTTTATTTTCAATTTGATTTATTTATAAATCTTGCTGTTATCAGGGTTGTTACACCCTCCCCTACTTAAAAAGAATTTGGTCCCCAAATTCCATAGCATATATTTATATAGAGAGTGTAGAGTACATACCTTCTAGAATAACTCTGGAAATCGTTTCCTCATAGATTCCTCGGTCTCCCATGTAGCTTCATGTTCTGAATTCTTATTCCATTATACTTTTAGCATGGGAATAACCTTATTCCTTAGGGTACGTACTTCTCGATCTAGTATTCTTATGGGCTTCTGCTCGTATGTGAGATCTTTCTGGATTACTAGATTTCCATGCTCAATAATATGTGATGGATCATGCCCATACTTCTTTAACATAGATATGTGGAACACATCATGTACTTCAGACAGTTGAGGTGGCAATGCGATGCGATAAGCAACCTCGCCAACTCTTTCTAGTATCTCAAAAGGTCCGATGAATCTTGGTGTAAGCTTGTCTTTAACACCAAATCTCCGTATTCCACGTCCAGGCGATATCTTGAGAAATACATGATCTCCACCTTGGAATTCAAGATCTCTCCTTCTTGTGTCAGCATAAGCCTTTTGTCTAGACTGAGCAACTTGCAGTCTTTCTCTGATCATTTGTATCTTCTCGGTAGTATCCCTTACCATGTCTGGACCTAACAGTTGTTTCTCTCCAACTTCGTCCCAGCATAAGGGTGATCGGCAACTCCTTCCATATAAGGCTTCGAAAGGTGCCATTTGTATACTTGCCTGGTAGCTATTATTGTATGCAAATTCGACCAGAGGCAAGTGATCATGGCAGTTTCCACCAAAATCAATAATGCATGCTCTTAGCATATCTTCGACTACTTGATTGGTTCTCTCGGTCTGACCATCCGTTTGAGGGTGAAAAGCTGTACTAAAGTTAAGTCTCATTCCCAACGAATGTTGTTGTCCCTTCCAAAAATGAGAAGTAAAACGGGGATCTCTGTCAGACACGATTGAAACAGGAATACCATGTAATCTGACTATCTCCTTGATATACAATGCAGCCAGAACATCAATTGACCATCGGCTCTTGATTGGCAAGAAATGCGCTGATTTAGTCAATCGATCAATAATAACCCATATTCCATCATGTCCTCCCTTTGATTTAGATAGACCCATGATGAAATCCATGCTAATATCCTCCCATTTCCACTTAGGAATATCTAGGGAATGTAGTTTTCCAGCAGGCTTTTGGTGTTCTGCCTTGACTTGTTGGCACGTGAGACAGCGCGACACGTGGTCCGCTATTTCCCTTTTCATGTTGGGCCACCAATAATTCTGTTTCACATCTTGATACATTTTGGTAGATCTAGGATGAATCGTGTACCTTGATCTATGAGCTTCATCTAAGATCTTCTTTACCTCGGGACAATCCGGTATGCAAGTTCTATTCCTGAATATTAATCTTCCTTCACAAGTTATTTGGAAATCCGATTGTCCTTCCAGTTTGCCTTTGATCTCTACTAACATTGGGTCATTATCTTGAAGTGCTTGTATTTCAGTTAATAGGTCTGACTGTATGCTTATATGAGATAATGTGACACATCTAGGGTCTGTGTCCATGCCTATATTGAGTTCAGAGAATTGCTCCAGTAATTTCCATTCTTGAATCATACAATTGGCTAACAGTGCTCTCGGCTTTCGACTAAAAGCATCTGCTACATGATTACCCTTTCCGGGATGATATTGTATATTGAAGTCGAAGTCTTTAAGATATTCTAGCCAACGTCTTTGCCTCATGTTCAGTTCCTTCTGTGAGAAAAGATATTTGAGACTCTTGTGATCGGAGTATACAGTAAACTGCACTCCTTAGAGATAATGTCTCCATATCTTCAGTGCAAATACTACCGCGGCCAATTCTAAGTCATGGACGGGGTAGTTCTCTTCATGCTTCTTCAATTGACGAGAAGAGTAAGCTATAACCTTTCCTTGTTGCATTAGAACACATCCGAGGCCAATGCCAGAAGCATCAGTGTATACCTCGAATTTCTCTCCTTCCACTGGTAAAGCTAAGACAGGAGCTGTAGTAAGATGATCCTTGAGAGTTTGGAAGCTTCTTTCACATTCCTCACTCCATTCGTAACGGATCTCCTTGCGAGTTAACCTCGTAAGGGGCACGGCGATCTTAGAGAAATCTTTGATGAATCGTCTGTAATAGCCAGCAAGACGTAAGAAACTTCGGATTTCGCTAGCATTGGTCAGTCTTTCCCAATTTCTTACAGCTTCAACTTTTGATGGATCTACTGATAAGCCATCCTTTGATATAACATGTCTGAGAAAAGTTACTTCTTCAAGCCAGAATTCACACTTGCTGAGTTTTGCATATAATTGATTTGTCCTCAATATTTGTAATGCAATCCTTAAATGTTCCTCATGCTCTTCCTTGGTCTTAGAATAAATCAATATATCATCAATAAAGATCACCACGCATTGATCCAAATAAGGCCTGAATATGCTATTCATTAACTGCATAAAGGCAGCAGGGGCATTTGTTAGTCCAAAAGGCATAACAACGAATTCATAATGGCCATACCTGCTTCTGAATGCGGTCTTATGAATGTCATCATCTTTGATCCTTAACTGATGATATCCCGACCTGAGATCAATCTTTGAGAAATACTTGGATCCAGATATTTGGTCAAATAATTCATCTATTCTCGGCAGTGGATACTTATTCTTGATAGTGAGATGATTCAACTGTCGATAGTCGATGCATAGCCTCATGGATCCATCTTTCTTTCTTACAAACAGTACAGGCGCTCCCCACGGGGACGTACTTGGTCTAATGAATCCTTTCTTAATGAGTTCCATCAATTGCTCCTTTAACTCCTTGAGTTCAGCAGGTGACATTCTATAAGGTGCCTTTGAAATTGGACCAGCACCAGGGACTAAGTCAATGGTGAAGGCCACTTCTCTTTGTAGGGGTAATCCAGGCAAATCTTCCGGAAATACGTCTGGAAATTCTTGCACTACTGGAATGTCTTCTAGCTTAGTTTCCTTAGCTTCTTTAACTGTGATAAATGCAAGGAAAGATACACATCCTTTCCTGATGAGCTTGCTAGCTCGGAGAGCCGAAATAAAAGGGGATTTGCTTCGACTCTTAGTGCTAGTGAAGATTAATTCTGAAAATTCCTTGAATGTAACCTTGCTATTGCGGCAATCAACCGTTACCTGATACTTGGATAACCAATCTGCTCCTGGTATGACATCATACTCCTTCAGATCTAAACATATGAGATCGATAGGGAGATTTCTACCCTGAACCAATACTTCACAGTTTTGGTAATGATGTGTAATATCAGTCTCGTCACCCAGAGGAGTAGACAAAACTAATTTCATCCATTCCGATTCTAGAGGTAATGGGTTAGTGAACTTCTTAGAAATAATAGAATGTGATGCACCAGTATCAATTAAGACATATGCATTCTTGGAACAAACTTTCAATGTACCTTCCACTAGTCCGCCTTCTTCTTCTTGTTCGGTCTCCTTGATTGCGTGAAGACGCGCATTCTTGGTTACCGGGCGTTTCCCGACATCGGCTTGATCGTTAAGTAATGGGCAATCGGGAATCCGATGCTCACGACTCCCACAACGGAGACATGCTCCTAGTTTCCTCCAGCATTCTTCTGCTCTATGGCCTGCCTTGTCACAATATTTGCACACTGTGTTTGATGGGGTAGTGGTGATTGAGAAGGGCTTGGTCTTCTTAAACTTCTGATCTTGCGAGGAAATACCTCCATTGCTAGGCCTCTTCTTGAAGTTGGGTTTAAAGGAACCCGATCCTGTAACTTGTTCCTTCTTATCCTTACCACGAATCCTATCAGATAGTTCTGTGGCATCTTCTAACAGTTGTGCGCGGCGTACTATCTCCGAATAGACCTGAATGTCCATCGGTGCCAGTTGGGTAATATATTGGGGCCTGAGCCCGTTTAGGAACCTCCTAGCTTTCATCTTCTCGGTGCTAACTAAGTGCTTAGCATACCGAGATAATCTAGAGAATTGGGCCTCATACTCGGCCACTGACAAGGATCATTGCTTCAGTGCAGCAAATTCTGCAGCTTTCTTTTCCTGCACTCGGTCTGAAAAATATTTTGCGTTGAAGTGTTCAACGAATTCCGCCCATGTAACTTGGTCTTGATTTAGAGTAGCCTCTATTGATTCCCACCAGCATCTAGCATCCCTTTCTAGCTGAAAGGTAGCTAACAAAATTTTATCCTGGTCCGTGCATTGCATGACACGGAAGATACGTTCTGTTTCCCTAATCCAGTGTTCAGCGTCATCCGGATCAGTAGAACTCGTGAACTTGGGTGAGTTCATGTTCTTGAAAGTTTGATGGAGACTTCCTGCTCGTTGTCCACCTCCTTGTGCTACTTGTTGCAGCACCTGAGTCATGTCTTGAAGCGTACGCTGCATGTTGCGCCATTGGGCACGTTCGGCAGCCATTATCCTACAATTATAATAACTAGATTAATACGTGATTTGTTTTTTTTTTAAAGACCAGCATTCTATGTTAACTTTAACCCTTGGTTCTACCCAATCTCACTGGTTAAAGGGTTAAAACCTATCCTTGGACTTGGGTTTTTCCTAGGAATTGAATACCCTAGGCTCTGATACCACAAAAACTGTCACGCCCCGAGAGCGGAAGATACCCGGAGATGCGTGACGAGTTTATATCAATCATGTCAATCAGAGTAGTAGTGTATTCGACACAAAGACAGAGATGCGCAAAAGTAAAGATAACCCAAACCATTTATTTCTTCATAATAAATAGTCTATTACAAACCCAATACTCTATTCAAAAAAAAAGAAAAGTACACATTTGACTCAAGAAATATATAAAAGACTAGATGACACTTGGAAAAGCTCTAGCTCTTTCACTCTTGATTCTCCCCATCCGATTGACTGGCCTCATCGTCGGACCTACCTGAAAAGTAAGGGAAAGACGGAGTGAGCGAACGCTTAGTAGGAAATTATATCTCAGGAACTAGTAAGGGGTTTAAGTAGTTACATCTTTCATGAATGCACTATAGCTATGCATGCTCGCCTAAAACGACAAGATAGAAAGAGGATATAACAATAAGATAACAGGTAGAACTAGTCATGAACCTTTCAAGAACTTATATCAATTGACCTCAAGATATTCAAGCAAGTACTTTATCATGTCAAGATGAAATTTGGCTATCACGTTCAAGCACGCAAGTAATTACCCTTTTTCGGGCCACGCAAGTCATGTAATATCAAGTCAAGTACAAGATTTGTGGAATGTTCAATCAAGCTAGTCATGCACTTCGATATAATGCCAATACCGTGATCAATCAACTCCCATGGGCACAAGTACTTTCGGGTGCTCCTCCCAGGACCAGATCGGGCCCTATATGCGTAGGCATTAGTCATGTATTTTTAACATCCACATTTTTGTGTATAGCCATCATGGAATTTTAATAAGCAAGCTTGTAGTCATGTAAGACAACTTTGAGAGATTAGAGTCCAAAAATATGACTTTTGACACCAATAGGCGATAATAACGGTACAATCGCACTTTCGATAAAACTTGGTGGAATTGGTTCCCTTAACTCGGGTACCATGATAAGTAAGTAGAGACACTCTTTTATATAGAATTGAGGTCCATATGAATAGCACCTCAATGGCAAGACGTCCTCATTCTTAATATAGAATTGAGGTTCACAAGAACATCAAGTTTAATATAGAATTGGGGTCTACAAGAACATCATAACAATGTTGATATAGAATTGGGGTTTACAAGAACATCATAACAACGGCATATTCTTCCCCGTTCATTAAGATAATTCTCATATCATACCCATGGCATGACATGAGGGCCGGTATTACCATGTTTCTATAGAGGGACATGGCAAAGATTATGTAATGGGTTTTTAGGGTACAACTAGCTTAGTCGGTCTTGAGGGAATCCAAGGCGGCGAGGAGTCTTACGGAGGTCTCTATGACTAACTCGCTAGTCCAAAGGAACGGAATGTCCAATGGAGAGCTTGTATGTCAATGAGAATTGAGTGTGTAATGCGATAAATCATCGTAGAAAACATGGGACTATACTCACGGAGTGGAGTAATAGTGCCAATATATATGTATGTATGTATAATGAAACCCTCAGATAACAGTAATCAGGAAAAATCAGTAGTGCAGAAAATAGCAACTTTGGTAAAGTCGTTTTGCATGAAATTAACGCCTTAATCAGGGGCGTTTATATTAAATTTGACGACATCTATAGAAGTCGTCCTTTCAATATTTCTAATTTTGCAGAATATTAAAAATCTGGAAATTTTCATAAAACACGCCCTGGACAGGGGCGTTAGTTTACAGAAAGCGCCCTGGTATGGGGCGTCAGTTCAATAAAAGATGACCTGGACAAGGTCGTTAATTCACATTTTTACAATTTCGAGACGATGAAATTTCAGGAAACATGATATAGGGTCAGGACCAGAAAAATAGCAGGATTATAAGAGATTGATCATGCATTAATCTAGAATCATGTTTGAATTGATATATAATTTTTAAACATGGTATTTAGTAATTAAAAGAAATTGACGTCCGTGTGCAGGGCGTCAAATATGAAATTGACGACCTAGTCATGGTCGTTTCTTGTAATTTAGCGCCCTTGATAGGGGCGTTTCTTTCAAAAACTCTTTAGAAACTAATCAAAACGCATGAAATCTATATGCATGTATTAACGGATGATGTTATAATTATTAATATGCTAGTTTGGGCTACAATCCCTGAGAAAACCTACCTCTATGAAGATTTTGAACGGATGCAGGTTCTGGGAAGAAAAGAACGATACTCTGTTTTATAAACAGAGTATTCGGAAGCTTTTGAATTCAATATCAGCAGCAAGGCAGAGGAGGCACGAACAGACACATTCGTTTGTTGATGAAGAACCCATGTTCTTCAGTAGATTAAGAGCTCCTCGACCTGTAAGTGGAAGAAGATGAAGAAGATTTATTCTTCATACTATCCTATCGGAAGAGAAGGAAAACCAAAGGAAGAACCCACCTGTTCTTCACGGACGGCAGTCAGATTCCCTATAAACAAAAGAGGATGAAGAATCAATTCATGTTCTTCACATAATAGTAAACAGAGAAAGAAATAAGGAAGAACTGTTAGTTCTTTACCTACTGTAGCAGAGACGATCGACCAAATAGCTTTCTAGGGTTCGATCCATCAAGGTATTTATAAGATTTTGGAAATCCTAATAAGGTTAGTGTTCGATTGGAAGTAACACTTCCGTGATAGAGTAATTACTACATTCGAACTCTTTCCCATAGTTATCACTTACCCTGGATAAGTTCCTGGGTCGAACGGAAGACGAATTGAATTAACGACCTAGGTCAGGGCGTCGAATTTAAATTGACGCCTTGGCATGCGTCGTTTCTTGTGGAAACGTGTCCAAGCAAAGGGCGTTACAATTACTTGCTTTTTTAATGTAATTTTGGTTGTTTAAGATTTGACACCTTGAAATGTGGGCGTCCTTTCTCAAAAACACGCCTTAGGTGAGGGCGTTTCTTGTCAAGTAGCGCCTTTATCTGCAGCGTTATTTTCATCAGGGTTTAATTTTTTTTCCATTTTCAGTTTTATCATTTATTTACTTATCTTTTATTTTCAATTTGATTTATTTATAAATCTTGCTTTTATCAGGGTTGTTACACTCCCTCTCTCAATCTCTCTCATTCTCTCCTCTACCTCTTCCTCCCCTCTACACACCCTAGCCCTATGCTATGGCCGGAGGAGGCTTGAAACGCCAACGGGTGGCCGCCCCCTAGGTGGTGGACTTGGGCGATGATGCCCACGGCGAGGAAGACGACGCCGTGGCGGCGGTTGAAGACGCACCGACGGTGGCAGCCGGCGACGAGGCTGAAGGAGGCCAAGAGGCCAACGACGGAGGTGAAGATGATGCCGGAGAAGAGGGAGAAAATGAAGAGGGAGAAGAAGGCGGGGACGGTGAAGAAGGAGAAGAAGAAGATGGCGATGAGCCACTGCCCACGGCGGCGGCTCCTCCCCGTGCCGGCCAGCTCCGACGGCCTCGCCAACCACGGCCTCAGCCACAGGAACCCAAGCACAAGAAGGTAGGCCCCTGACTCTAATTCCCATTTTTTTTATTTTAATTTCATTTCTATGCAATTTCCATAGCCCTCGGGTATAAACCCTGCAATCCAGAAAGAAGGCGCCCTCAGGGGCGTCACGTTTCAAACATGACACGCCCAACCCAAGGGCGTTAATTAAATTATTTTCCTGAAGAATAATTAACCCCATGAGAACACGCCCTAAAGCATGTCGCCCACTTAAATTTATCATTTTTGATATCATGGCGTTAATTTCCGTTAATTCCCATGCTTTAATTATTTCAAATATTTTTCCATGAATTTGTTTCGCATGCCATTATTTTTATTTTTATTTTCTAAAAAACTTGAAAACAACGCCCCCCACTAGGGCGTTAATTCAACAACAGATGACCAAACCAGAGGTCATCCATTCATTAATTACTGATTAAATTAACGGACCCATTTTGGAAAACGCCCCACCCAAGGGCGTGACTTGAAATATTTTTTAGGAATTCAGAAATTAACCATAAAACCACGCCCAACACAGAACAGCGGCCTAGGATAGGTCGCAAATTCAAAGCACACTCAGAACCACGCCCTCCTCAGGGGCGCTAATTCAACGAACCACGACCTGAGGATGGTCGTTAATTAAATCAAACATCAACATAATCCAAGGCAATCAAAATGAGATTCAACACAAGTAATCAGCATAATTAAGTGAAAATTCTTTTCTTTACATGCAGGGATTGATGAGGACACGGATCTCCTGGGTTATGGTCCGGGCAGCATACTACGGCCTCCCCGAGTTTCAGAGAGCGAGGGTAGATGCTTTGGGGTTTGGGGCCTTCCTTAGCATAGAGCCAGTCAGACCCGACCTACCACTTATCCAGGTTCTACGGGAGAGATGGGACAGGACTAGCCGTGCATTCTTGATGCCATGGGGGCACATGATTCCCACCCTAGAGGATGTGGCTAGGATCACCGGGTTGAGGGTAGACGGTGAGGCTGTGAGCGGGATCACCTACCCTGACTATACTGAGTTCGCCCAGAGGCTGCTAGGGCTAGAGATGGTCTACGAGATGCCCAGCGAGTGTAGGACTATCTTCCGCACCGACCTTACTACAGTGATGGGCTTAGGGAATGCTAGACACAGGTCCGGGGAGACCTTAGAGCGGTTTTCGCAGAGGTTGATAGACGGGGCTAGGGCAGTCTACTGCCAGGACCCGACCGACAGAGAGAAAGCAGACCGAGACCTGAGGAGGATCCTACTGCTGCTACTGGGGAGGCTATTGCTCGGGACAAAGGGCGACGTCATCAACTGCCGATTCCTGGGGATACTCGAGGACCTGGAGGCAGTTGGCAGCTACGCCTGGGGAGTGGCGCTGCTGGCGCACATGATGGCCGACTTGTCCACGGGGACAGGTCGAGAGACGACCGTCAGTGGCTTCTCACCTTTTCTTCAGGTATGCATTTTTCATTTTTTCTTTTCTTTTATTTTTATCATGCTGGTGAATGCTTCACTAATATGATGCATGGATGCAGGTTTGGAGCCATCTATACATGCCGATGGGGCGCCCTGACCCACGGCCTGGAGGTGAGGGAGCTTTCCCTCTAGCACGACGCTGGCTGCCGATAGTGTTTGGAGCCCCACTCGGCTACGAGTTGTGGGTGCTGCAGAGAGAGTTCCGCGACTTCCCTCCCTCGCTAGTATGAATGAATGTTATGCATCTTTCTTTTGCATTTATTTTGAATTTATTATGATGATGAAATGATGACATGTATGTTTATGAATGCAGGTTCAGTGGAGACCCTACGAGGGGATGACGGACGAGGGCCAGCCGTGGGTCGTAGCGGGTCGTCCTCGTTTTGAGCGTGAGCTTTGGGTTCACTGCCTGAGCGAGATCGAGCCGTTACGGCTTAGGTTGGTGATGAGGACACTGGGCCTCCACCAGGAGTGGGTAGAGGTAGGCGAGCCGTGGGGCATCGGGAAGAAGACGCGCGGTCTACGAAGGCGATCGACTGGAGGGTGCAGTTCGGGGAGCAGTACGCCGACTGGCAGCGAGGCGGGACCAGAGTCACCTCCCGGGCGACTGACAGCTCCGAGTACCTCCGGCGCTACTGGGAGGTTTTCGCCGGCCGACCCCAGATGAGGGTCTTAGGGGTATGTATGAATGCAATTATTTCTATATTAAATGCAAATGCTTATGTTTCTATCATGTGACTAATATGTAATGAATGCAGGATGCACGGGACATAGCGGCGATGGATGCCCAGGCCCACCTACACAGCCTGGAGGACCAGCTGGCCGCCACACGGGCTGACCTAGAGACCCTGGTGAGTGTTTAAATCATTCCTATATGTATGTGGATATCTTTTTTTTTTGTCGAGTTATTGTTGATTAGCCACTGACGATCTCAATGAATACAGCGTGCCCAGCAGGGAGCAGTGAGGAGAGACCCAGGGGAGGCCTACAGCTCGAGAGGGCCCAATGCAGAGGTGACTGCACTGGCAGGGCAGCTAGCCGGAGCGATTGCACGAGCCGAGGCAGCAGAGCGTGATCTCGCTTCACGGGTAAATTCCAAAACACAGATCCATTCAAATATTGATTATATAATTGTGCACTGATGAAAATCAATTTTACAGACTGAGGAGCTTCGAGCCGCTCTTACCTGCGTTGATGAGGGCTTCCGCGCGACGAGCACACAGGTGAGTGGTTTAAATCATGTATTGCTTAAATTTCTAGATTACTGAATCATTGCATTAAATTGTGGAATTGATGATTTGTTTACCTATTTGCAGACGACTCAGCTTCAGGCGGTACGTACCGAGTTGGCGATCCGTGATCAGCGGATCTCAGAGCTTGAGAGGTCCCTGAGGCGACGAGAGGAGCTTCCTCAAGACTTGGCCGAGCTGCGAGTGGCTCTTGAACTGGAGCGACGGGAGCGTGCCCGGGAGCGCGAGGAGCGTGCTCGTGAGCGGGAGGAGTACCAGGCGGAGCATGCTCGGTACCAGGAGCAGGTAGCAGCACGCGAGCGAGAGCTGGCAGACTCGAGGACCCAGTTGATCCTTTCTCAGGAGCGGCTACGAGTGTCTGAGGAGCGTCTCCAGCGAGGGCGCGAGCGAGCACGGGCTGCGGGATACTCCTTCACTAGCTCCACTTTTGTGGCGGGCTCTTCCTTCCGAGAGAGGAGCGAGGCAGGGGGTCAGGTTTGGGTTCCAGCTTCTTCACGGGGGCCCATGCCTCCTCCACCAGTGCCAGCTCGGGACGGCGAGGAGGAGGTTGAGAGTAGGAGAGAGGAGGGTGGACGCGAGAGCTGAGGGACTTACTTGTACTCCTCCACCCTCACACTTGTACATGATAGACATTCATGATGTATATATATATATATATGATTGAGATTTCTTTGTTACCTGAGCACTTTGTGTAGTCGTGGTCTTGTGTTTGTGTACTTTCCTCTTTCCACGTTCTTCGTGTTTACTTTACTGTGCCCTGTTTCTGTAACTGTAATCCACACTTTGAACAAACAGGTTAATTCATCTGTTCGACTTGGCCCCTTGCCCAATAAGCAAGGGATGCCTTTACTTTTGACCTTAATAGCGGGTCAAGGGGCCAAGCCTTTAATCAAACAAGGCAAAATAAAATAGCTGATAGAGGGGAGATGCATCATGCAGAGCACGCATATGCCAACCATAAATAAAAGATGCCCATGCAAGCATACATCGTGAAGAAATGCATTTTTCTTCTTTTCCACTTTTTTTCACTCATTTATATATATATATATATATATATATATATATATATATATATATATATTGTTATTTTTCTTGAAAAACGCGCCTTAGAATAGGTCGTGGTTCGCATAAAGACGCCCGAGAAGACGGCGTGAATTTGAAAAGGAAATCTGATTTTTGAAAAAAGCAACGACCCGCTCAGAGACGTTATTCTGAAAGAGACGACCTAATCTAGGACGTTAATTCTATAAAAAGCGCCTTAGCCAAAGGTGTTAATTGAATTATTCTGCAAAAAGGTTGTCAAGGCTATCAAGACGACGAGTCCTACATGGTCACCATCTAAAATTCATTAACCTTTCTTGAGTAATTAAAAGGGAGTGGACGTGGTCATAATTGACTTGTATTTCGCACAGTGTAATTTCTTTAGTCCGTCTTGACCATCCTGCCAGTTCGTGACTTACCACATAGAAAGGATGGAAGAAAATATAAGAGAAGCCCATAAGGGATTCTGAGATGCTCAAGGTAAAGTTACCTCCCCTACCCTATGCCTGTTGGGGTTCGGTCTTTGGCGTAGGGAAATTTGTTGCCTTTTGCCCCTTTTATATTGCACGCATACGCCCAAGGTTTTCCTTGCGGGGACTTTGCCCTCTTGACATGCTTTTCTTTTCATAACTTGACTTTCACTTTGGAATTGATTTGCATTTGCATTGATGAATAAAAACCTAATTGTACTTGGGCTTTTATGGCATTTGCTCCCTTTTGGGCCCTGACTTCCACCTACTAGGGCGGCGGATACGCTTGGCGTGTCTACCTCAAGGTCTCCCTTCCTCCCTTATGGGCCGAAGAAGAAAAGAACGGGTATTGCCTTTCACTTTTAGTCAGGTTTTTGACTTTCTATTGGATTTTGCACTGCTTGAGTTCAAGAATAAAGCGTGTAGTGTGTGCGGGAGTCAACCCCCTTTTAAGTTAGCAAGACTGATGAATGAATTCTGAATTTTGACCTTTCGGACCTTGATCCTTCGTGTGCCATGGCACCAATTTTGATCTCTTCTATTTTTTTTGTTTGCTTTTTGGAATTTCTATATATATATTTTTTGGTTTTTGGAAATATTCCACTTTGTTTTGGATTTTTGAAACAATTTTCATTTTGTTTGATTTTGAATCAAGGGTAGTATTTCTTAAGATACAAACCATTCCAAGGGTGAGTTAACTCTTCTCCTTCAGCATTAATCAATTTATAAGCATTGCCTGGAAAAATATCTTTTATAACAAACGGTCCTTCCCAATTGGGTTGGAGTTTTGAGCGAGGGCCACCCGACTTTACGAAAATTCTCTTGATTACCATCTCACCGATTTTGAATTTTCTCTCAATTACTTTCTTTTGATAAAAACGCGAGAGCCTATTTTGATAAACGTGCGCATGCTCAGCGGCGACCAGACACTTCTCATCTAGGAGTTCCAATTGAGCAAGGAGTGAATCACGACGCTCATCAATAGAGGGTTCCTTGTCAAATTGTACTCTCAGAGAGGGAATGAGAATCTCATAAGGGACTATTGCCTCCATCCCATAAGTAAGGGCGAAAGGGGTTTGCCCAGTGGGGGTTCGAATGGAAGTTCGGTAGGCCCAGAGAGCTTCAACTAGCTTGTCTAGCCAATCCGAATATTTATTAGCCTCACACGTCTTTTTGACAATTTTTATCAAAGTTTTGTTAGTTGCCTCTGCTTGGCCATTGCCCTGCGGATAATAGGGAGAAGAATGATGCAATGCAATGTTATACCTGTTGCAGAGATCCTTGAGCTCTTGAGAGATAAATTGAGGTCCATTGTCGGTGACGATGGTACTCGGGATGCCGAACCTCGTGATGATGTTCTTCATTATGAATTTGCGGACGGTTGACGCTTTAATCTCCACGTAAGCTTCTGCTTCTGCCCACTTGGTGAAGTACTCCGTTGCCGTGAGGATGAATGATTTTTGCTTGGTCAGGAGATTCGAATCACCAAGAGGTCCAATGATATCAAAAGCCCACATGGAGGAAGGCCATGGGGAGGATGTAGGATGGAGTGAAGAAGCAGGAGAATAAATCTTGTCGGCGTGCAGTTGACACTTAACACACCTTCGAACATAGATGGAACAATCCTCTTCTAGAGTTGGCCAATAGAAACCTAGCCTAAGGATCTTCTTAGCTAGCATCTGGCTATTCACATGACCACCACACACTCCAGAATGTGCCTCTTCCACAACTTTCCATGATTCATCATC
Organism: Amorphophallus konjac; assembly: GCA_022559845.1. Lineage (NCBI taxonomy): Eukaryota > Viridiplantae > Streptophyta > Magnoliopsida > Alismatales > Araceae > Amorphophallus > Amorphophallus konjac. The sequence continues at coordinate 191,723,420 of CM040123.1, read as the reverse complement.
GTCGAGGCATCTTAATAAAACACCGGTGAGCCCTCTCCTATAGAGCACACCTCCAATCAAAACATAACGCTGAGCCACTCTTCTAATTACTTTCTTTTCTTCTGCGGTGGCTTCCTCTGGATAGGACTGATCATTGCAATATCTGACAATCTCATAATACCAAGGCTTCTCTTCGTCAGCCAATTCTTCTTCCCAGTCTAAAAGCATGACCTCTTTGCCTTTAAGAGATTCCTTTTGCTTAATCTTTTCAAGCACCTTATCCCTGATATCGAGGAATGCACGATCCTTAATAGCTGGCGTGTCACGCTGATGAATTAGAGGAACATGAAAATCACGCTCAGGAGGGAAGACTAAAGCAGAGGCCAAAGAAGCAAGGGCGTCGGCCAAGATATTTTGGCTACGAGGAACATGGACGAAGATCAATTTGGTGAAGAGTTTAGCATAAGCTGAAGCAAGTTCCTGGTAGGGTTTGAGCTTAGGATTGATAGTGCGGCACTTGACCAACACCTGGCACAGAATGAGCTGACTGTCACCCACAATCCTCAAATGGGTGACACCATATCGATGAGCGGTTTGAAGACCGACCAAAAGAGCTTCATACTCAGCTATATTATTGGTGGCTGGAAAAGTGAGCCGAGCAGCAAATGGGATGGTGACCCCTTCTGGTGTTAAAAGAACCATGCCGATCCCTCTTCCTTGGGAATTTAGAGCTCCATCAAAATGTAATGTCCACATAGGATCGTGGGGTTGATTAATGGACATTAGTTCTTCATCTGGAAACTCCGAATTGACAGGATCAAAACGCGGTAGAGGGTGGTGAGCAAGATGTTCGGAAATGGCGTAACCTTTGATAGCTTTCTGTTGAATGTAAGTGATATCAAACTGAGAGAGGAAGCTTTGCCAGCGTGCTAATCGATCAGTGAGGACAGATTTTTCAAGGAGGAATTTAATCGGATTCATGCGAGCAATGAGGTGAACCTCGTGAGCTAGGAAATAATGTTTTAACTTCTGAACTACCCAGACTAAAGCAGCGCAAGTTTTCTCCATGGCAGAATACCTCTGTTCACAGGGGTTAAGAAGTTTAGACAAATAGTATGCTGCCCTCTCCTTACCTTCTTCGTCCACTTGAGCTAAGACAGCACCTACAGAGTCATCCAGGACAGAAACATAGAGAATAAGTGGTTTGCCTGGAATCGGCGGCCTCAGGACAGGAGGATTGGCCAAATAATCCTTCAATCTGTCAAAGGCTGCCTGACACTTGTCATCCCAATTAAACTTGACTCCCGGCTTAGTAAGCTCGTAAAACGGCCTACATCTTTGTGAATGCTGGGAGACGAAGCGGCGAATGAATTGCAACCTCCCGATCAATCCTCGAACTTCCTTCAAATTCTTGGGAGGAGGCATATCTCTAATGGCCCTTACCTTGTTGGGATCAACTTCAATTCCCCTCTTGCTAACAATGAAACCAAGCAACTTCCCTGAAGAAACACCAAATACACATTTCTTGGGGTTCATCTTCAACTGATACTCTCGTGATCTTTGCAAGACCTTAGCTAGAACCCCAGGATGTTCAATCCTCGTCCTTGATTTCACAACCAGGTCGTCCACATACACCTCGATGTAGATATGAATCATGTCGTGAAAAATCGCCATCATAGCCCTCTGATAGGTGGCTCCAGCATTCTTAAGTCCAAAAGGCATGATCACATAACAATAAGTACCCCATGGTGTAGTGAATGACGTCTTCTCTTGATCTTCTTCAGCCAGACGAATTTGATTGTAACCTGAGAAGCCATCCATAAAAGAGAGAGTCTCAAATCCTGCCGTGTTATCAATCAAAACATCAATATGAGGGAGGGGGAAGTCATCTTTAGGACACACGCGGTTGAGATCCCGGAAGTCTATGCAAATCCAAACTTTTCCATCTTTCTTCATAACCGGGACGATGTTAGCCACCCAATTGGGGTAGAGGACAACTCTAACAAATCTAGCCTTATGGAGCTTGTCGACCTCTTCTTTCATGTTTAAAGCCATATTAGGGTGGAAACGCCTCAACCGTTGCTTGACCGGCACAGACCCTGGCTTAAGTGTAAGGCGATGTTCAACGAGCGCAGGGTCTAAACCAGGCATATCTTCATAACTCCATGTGAACGTGTCCTTGTATTCTTGCAGGACCAAATTGAGCGCCTCCTCTTTGGAGGGTGGTAAATTTTTGCTTATGAGGACAATCCTAGGGTCTTCCTCGGTACCCAAATTAATTTCTTTGGTAGGCTCTTCTACGGAGGCTGATGGTTCGTCAAATCGTCTAATGCCACTAGCAAAAGCATCAACCTCGTCCTCATATTCTTCATAACTTTCATCCCCCTCTTCAATAGGGTCTTCGTCATTCATAATTTCATAGACACCCAGACCCTCATAAGAAACAACAGCATCCTCATATTCCAGCTCTGGCAGGATGATTAGATTCTCTATAAATTCAGGAAGGGCTAAACAAGCCTGGCATCTGATAGCTAACTCCAACAGAAACCTACGAGGAATCTGCTTACCCTTGGATTTCTTATAAGAATCTACCCCATGAATTTTATTAGAAGAAGAAGAACAACTAGCTTGATCGGAAAAAGGAAGGGAAGAAGGTGAAAAAGTGGATACAGGAGGTAATACAGAGGAAGTCCCCTCACCAGAGGGGGAGAAAATATTTAGCAATGAATCTTGAAGGAGCGGCCCCTGGGTCAGGACGCACTCAGAAGAGAGATAGGAGGTCTCCTCAACAGAAATGGAGGATTGGACATTTGGGAATTTGGCGTTTTTTTTTCATTTTTGTTTTTTTCTTCATTTTTATTTTCTGTTTCAAGAAGAAAGCAGTGTGAAGGGAGGATAGCAGGAGGAGTGGAAATTGTCAGATCAGAAAAAGATTGAATCAGTGATGGCCCGTGAGGGGGCGTGATGAAGAGTTTAGAAAATCGCTCGAGGAGCGAAGAAGGAATTGTGAGAGAAACTTGTATTGAATCTGGAGATAAATTGATTATAATCGGAGGCGGTCTTGGCATGCGACCAAACCGATGCGAATATCGAGAAGCAAGCACAGATGGATGCATGGAAGTGAGAGAAAAGAGGCCGGCCCACAGCCTGTCCACGGTGAAGCCTTCTTCAAACGGAACATCTGGCTCTCCAGTATCAGTGTAGTCACTCAGTAGCTGCCTCTTATCTGTAATTGTAGCTGGCATCTCAATCAGTTCATGAATAAGTGGCGGCCATTCCGGGTCAGTCGGCATGAAGAGGCGGCTCAAAGAAATAGTAATATCCTACATATCGAACCACCTGTACCAGTCACATTCTGGATCATCCATTTTTCTTCTTTTGTCAGGTCTTAAGGACTCCAGGGCTTTGTATGTAGCCAACGGGGCAATATGACGAGCAAACTGTCTAGCATGAACATCCTGACAGTCTAATATGGAAGTGATTATGGTAGTTTGCTCATTATTTTGAAAGCCACCTGCGACAAAATGTGTCTTCAATGTCCAAGTGAGTGGTTGGCGATCTGTTTTTAATGTGGATGTCATAAATGCCCATGGTTCATCTTTGTTTTTGCCTGGCCCTTTGTAATCTAGGCCACCTCGTGTAATCAGCTTCTGAGGTTTAACAGGCCTAATCCTGCCTTGACAATTGGCACCCAGACCTTTGCCATTTTGATACCCCATTTTCATTAAGATGTTCCAGCCAGAGGTGTTCATCATTATTTTCTTCTTTTTCCCCTTGGCAGGCAGGGGTGTCATAGCAACTGTTGTGACTTTTTCTGGCATTGGTCGTGGACACGGGACGTCTAGCATAGATAATAGTGGCTTGTTGGCCGGCCACATGGATGGAACTGATGAAGCCACATGAATATCCTCCTCTGGCAGAATCGGCATACTGGTAACTTTAATAATGCGGCCCTTGTGTGGGAATTTAAGGCATTGGTGATTTGTGGAGGGCACTGCATCGAGTTGCTGAATGTAGGGGCATCCCAGAATGCCATTAAATGTCGGATCCATATCCAGAATGTGGAAATCTGCTGTGATGGCGGCAGGACCCAAACTTACTTTTAACGTAATCATGCCTAGAGGAGGTTTCTTCGTGTTATCATATGCAGTGACTATGATAGTAGACGGCCGAATTTGGCTTTCCGGAATGCCACACAACTTCAAGGTGCTAGGTGGCAAGACATTGATGGATGCCCCAGTGTCCACCAGACATTGCTTAACAGCCACCTTATTAATGTCAACTGTGATGCATAGAGCGTACTTTCTTGCTGGGAGTGGCGCCAGTTCATGTTCACGGAAAGTAATTGCCGGCTGACTGCTAGCGGGCGTTAAAACCGTGATTATCTGTTCAACTGGGTGTCCTCATTGACCATCACCTTTTGCACGTATTCTTTCAAAGCTAGCTGATGAGTGGTGGACCTTTTAATTAGTTCCAGGATTGAAATCCTTGCTGGTGTTCGGTCCAAGTGCCTTAGCAAATCATACTGAGTCCCTGGTACTGACTCTTGTTCTTGTTCTTGCTCTTGCGGCCCCTGCGCGGGCTCTAGCTCTCTCTGTGAAAAATACGGTGGAACATCCGTCCACTGCGGAGCGGCGCCACGCCTTGACGTGCCTCTGTCGGGACAAGTGTGGGAGGGGGATTAGAAGAAGAAGAAGGTGTGTTGGTGTTAAGAAGTGGTGGAGTGGGAGTTCCCGCAGAGGGAATCCCTGTAGAGGGTGCTGGTGCCCTGGTAGGAGGCGTAGAGGTAGAAAGGGATACCCGAATGCGGGGGGAATTGGTGGGGGGTGGAATGAGAAGGGTTCTGGGTACAAAAGGTGGCGGAACCGATGGTGGGGGGATCCTTGCCGGTGAAGGAGTAGTGGTGGCGGGTGCAGTGGGCGTTGTTGATGGGCGGATGAGGAGTGGCCTAGATGGCAGTGGCGAAGGGTTGGTGGTGGATGGGTTTTGTTGTGGCGTAGGCTGTGTAAGAAGGGGGCGAACTGGCGAGGTTGGAGAATTGGCGGTAGGAGGTGAATTAACGGGGCACAGGAGAGATCGGCCCAGTTGAGGGGTAGGAGAAGAAGGGGTGCGCAAGAGGCGCGGAGGTTGATTTTGATTATGGTAAAGTGCCCCGACAGAGGCGTTTTCTTCATGCCATCCTTGCCCTCTCTCCACCTCATAGAGAGACGTGACAGGGTTTACGTGCTGGTTTGGCGGGTGCTCCGATAGTGGATTGTGGACAATCCCCATATCATGCTGAGGCGCTGGAGCTTGTTGTTGCTGCTGTGGAGCTAGTTTCTGTGGCTGCTGTGCTTGTTGCTGCCGAGGAGACCTTCTTTCTTTCATGGTGGCGATGAATTGCCTCATTTCGTCCCAATTGATGTCACCTTGGTCATTTATGTCATAAATGTAATCTCTGAAGTGGAAGCAACGATCAAGGTTATGACCAGGTGCACGATGAAAAGCGCAGTAACGGGATGTGTCAACATTGGCGGGCCACGCTGTTCTTTCTCTTGGTAATATGAGCAAATTGGCGGCCATTAAGGCATTGAAAATGTCCGGGAGACTTTCTGGTAATGGAGGGTAGTGGTCCCTTTTGGGGCCAAGTGGTGGTCTCCGTTGTTGTTGTTGGCCATAGTTGGTAGGTGGTGGTACCTGGTGGTACTGTTGCGGAGCTGGAGGGTTAGCGCGGGGCGCTTGGTTTGGTGGTGAAGCAAAGGAATGTTGGGGTGCGAATTGGCGTTGTGGGGTGGAGTGGAAATGGGGGTTTTGTGGTGGAGGAAGGTTAGGACGTGGGTTAGCTTGATGGGGGTGGCCAACTACGCCAACCTGCTCATTTGCAATAGTGCCCTCCGTCGTGGGCCCGCTGTTGTTGACAGTTGTGGTTTTCTTGAATAGCCGTGACTTCGGCTCAAACATGCCCATAATGGGCGAATCCTTCATCTGTGTCTGGATATAACGAGCTCTCTCATAGAGCTCCTCCATCGTGGTTAACCGGTTCATGGCCAGTATGTGCCGGAACTGAGGAGTGGCATTGGAAATTATCATCTTGACTTGTTCCGGTTCAGACAGTGTATCTTTCAACTTTTCGGCCATAGACTGCCATCTATCAGCAAACATTATGAAGTCCTCCTCGGGCTTCATCTTTTCTGTGACCAGATCTGTGAGCGAAAGGGATGGTCCGACCCGGTCTCTGTATTTTTGCAAGAACTTCCTTTGAACAATATCGAAGTCGCCGGCATCAGCGGAATCCAGTGAATAAAACCATTCAAGGGCTGGCCCCTCCAGAGATCTCCTGAATAAATAGGCCAAAGAGGCCTTGTTGTCTTGCCAGAAGGAGGTCTCGTACCTGAAGTCCTTCAAATGAATAAAAGGATTACCAGTCCCATTATATCGCCGGAAGTTTGGCATTTCAGATGGTGGTAAGTGGAAGACGGGCAATGTAGGGAGCGAAATTTCCGGAGCATTCTTAGCCGTGGTGACCTTCTTTAGTTGCTCCTCCATGCTGGCCAATTTCTGGAGCAGTAGAACATTAGTGTCGGACTCGACTGGGGCCGGGTTTTGAATAAAAGAATGCGGTATAGGCGTCTGTAAAATTTGAGGAGGTTGGAGAAATTGGTGCCTAACCGCAGAGTGGCTCGCCTGTTGGGCCGGCATGGCCGTACCGGGCGCTGGTGGACGGGAAGGAGGTTTATGCAAGACCGCTTGGTCATTGACGGGGTGATGGCCACTCTCGGCCGGAGGGGGATTGGAGGATGAAGAGGGAACAGACTTCCCTTTCAAAGCGGCCTGAATAGCCTGCCGCTGGGAATCGTCTAACTGAGATAAAGCATTAATTAAATCCGTGACATTGAGGGATGGAGAACAATTCCCCGAGGTGTTGGAGGGTAAAGTTTGGGAAGAGGGCACAACCTCTTGAGGAGTGGTATCAACCACACGGATTTGAGGATGATGGGACTGAGGAGGAGGGTAATTTCCCTCGTAATAGATGGAATCCTGGGGGGGTCTCATATTGACCAAAAATATTCTCATCCTCATCATCATAAGAATACCCGTAGCCTGCCATGTTGATGATTTTTCCTGAACGGAGTTGCATGTTTAAGAGGAGAGACGGCTTTATAAAGGCAGTATCAAACAAACAACCACTCAATCCAAACAAGTCTAAACAAATCAATCCAAGCAAGTGTATGCAACCAAGTTGAGATGAACGCAAGGTTTTAGTGTTATGCTTGAGATTAGAGTGGATTAAATTGTTGAATAGTTCACTTCTGTTTGCAATGTGAAACCTAGTTGATCCAAGTGTAACCTCTGGGTCAACTAGATTCTTTCTCTCTCCTCACTAACGATAGGTTCTCTATACTCCGGGTACTTCAAGGGTACAACCAGTCCGGCGTCCGTGAGGGAATCCACGGGTGCGGGGACTTACGGAGGTCTTGGAAAAGGGATTTCCGGTCCAAAGAGACGGAATGCTCAATGGAGGGTAGTCCCGATTCCAAGAGAGGTGTGTGGAATCCTAGTGTAGAGAGAGGATGTCTCTCAACCAAATGTCACAATATGCAAAATAAGATGATAAGATCACAGCAATATAGGCAAGCAATGCAATAATCAATCCAACAATCACAGACAGCAACAGGAAGCAGGTTTCTGTCAAAACGCAGGAAAGAGACGACCTGGGGCAGGTCGCTATAAACCAAAGAGATGACAGGGTCGCTGTCGTGAATCACTGTGGTGGCGCACAGATAGTGCAAAACACGCGCCTTGGTGTGAGGCGCTGGCAAATAAAAAGATGCCCAAAGTTAGGACGTGAATTATCAAACAGAACAAGAAGACAGCAGATATGATAAAAGACGCCTTATGGGAAGACGTAGCACAGAAAATAGACGCCCTAAACTAAGGCGAGAAAAGAAAAAGTGCCTCTGGGTGAGGCGTTAATTTAGGAAAATAATCAAACAATCACAAACTGGCTGATCCCGGGAGTGTCCAGCGTGCACGACGGAGGGTGCCCGCGGGGCACAAAAGGAGGGGTACCGAGGGTACCGAGGGGAAAGGGCACACGTGGGTGCCGAAGGGGAAAGGGCACACGTGGGTGCCAATAGGAAAGGGCACACGTGGGTGCCAATAGGAGATGGTAATCAAAAGAAAAATAGTGGAGGTCCCACCGTGATCGCCAATTTGTTGATCGTGATAAATCCACACATGGAGAAGAGATTTAACTATGAGAAAGCATAACAAAAATAAGGGGGAGATGATATAATAATAAGGAAAAGAAGCACGTGGTGCTACTAAGGAGGGTGATCGCCAGAGGGGTTACCTCAAGAAGAAACAAAGAAGATCGCGAATACCTGGTGAAAAATAGAACGCGGGATGGATTGTGAATTCCTCCTCCTCCTTCAACCGGCCGGCCAATGAAGGGGGTTTTCTTTTATTGATTACCTTGCAAAAAAGACAATAAAACAAGCCAAAAGAAGTGGATCAGCCAAAAGTGTGTAGTATCAACTCCAAAGATGATATGAAGCTGAGAGAAGAACAAAACATGCGCACCTTATTTTGTTTTAAAACCCCTAAAGAAAATAGGGAAGGAGGAAATATGATGCAGCTAATGCAAACGTATAAGAAAAGAAAAACACAGTGGACGTGATGAAGCTAATGCAAAAAAGAAGAAAAGACACAGTGATGATCGGTTGATGCAGAACAGAATAAAAGAACCCTGCTGTCCCTGACGACAGTAAAGGGAAACAAGGTGGACGCGGTTGATCGGAAGCAGAGGAAGCAGAGGAAGCAGAGCCTTTAAACGATCACACAAGAGGAAGATGAAGCTCTGTAACTCTGAACTCGTAAACCGTAAACCTGTGAACTCTCTGACCCATCAACCCTTGCCTAGATCGACCAGAGCATCCATTTATAAGATTTCAATCGAAGATAAGCTCAAATTCGGGAAGATAAGGATAGGCAATTATCAAAGAAGGCATGACTCTAACTCCTAATTCAAGCAAGGAGACCAACGGAGGTAGGGAACTCTCCAGGGAAGTTGAGTTTAAGCAGAACACGGAAAGGGAAAACACGACCTTCAGAAGGGCGTCAAATCACAAATTGACGACCTCCATCAAGATGCTACTCAAAACACGACCACAGTCAAGGGTGTCACTTCTTGGATTTAATTTTGGAAATAAAACTTACTTTATTTGAAAATTATGAGAACACGCCTGAGATGAAGGCGTTAATTGAAACCACGCCCTGAGGAAGGACGTCAATCACTAATTGGAATTTATTTTGAATTTATTTTGAAACCGGATAATACCAGGAATTGACGCCCTGACATTTGGTCGTCCTTTCTTTGAACACGCCCTATGTTAGGTCGTTATATAAAACACGCCCCTTCTAAGGTCGCGAATCACAAAAAATGCAAGAACAAATAAAAAACACACAAAAATAGAAAAACTTCATATTATGAATGTATTGAAGTTCACTTTGGGGCGTCAACATAGTGACATGAGATTCGATTAACATAGCGTCAATTTTGGCGTGTCTACACTCGGGCCATTGTGCTCTTTCAGCGGCCATGATCCTCCAAAAGAATTTAAGTTTAATAAATATTGGGTTTTATTAAGAGGTCAGATGTCATAATAGAACTTAACCCGTGTCTCTACCCATCTCACCGGGTAAGGTACAAATCTATCCTTAGACTTAGATTTTACCTAGGAAATTATAATCCTAGGCTCTGATACCACGAAGACTGTCACCTCCCGAGCGCGGAAGACACTCGGATCCGTGACGCGTCTATATCGTTCGTGTCATTCACGTAAGATCAGAGCGCACATTCTACTCTATAATTCATTTGCTAATTTAAAATTTAAACATAAACCATAGTCCAAGATGACAATATTCAAAACTAATTTTGACATAATTCAAACCAACTTAATCATAATTGATTGAAATGACTGAAATTGTATCATAGCTTACAAGCCTTAATTATAATTGGAAATACACGACAAAGGACCTAAAATATAAAGGACTATACCTAGCTGACGGTACATCCAACTGTGACTCTAGCACTCACCACTCGGTATCGGTCCCATCCGGGTGGTGGTCGCTATCCAAGTTTCCTGAAAATTGTTAGAATTGTAACTTTATGAGCGAATCGATCAGTAGGAATTATATCTCAAGTTCTAACAATCTTTAAGTTAATTACAAGTTCATGCGGTATAATGATGCATATTAGAACAGGCAAGAATATCAATAATTGTATCAAGAGAGTGTCTCATGAATTTCAATACGATGTAACAATAAGGAACTAGCAAGTAATTTGCAAGTAATTGCACAAGTATTTCTAAGAAATTAGTATTCCAGCAAGCGATCTCAAGTTCGTGTAATTGCAAGTAGTAAAATAGAATTGGCTATCTCATTTATATCATTCAAGCAAGTAAATGCCCTTTTTCAGGCCAACCAATCCATGTCAAGCAAGTCAAGCATGTCACGGGAAAGTGAGTGGGAATGTCTCAAGTCAAGTCAAGCAAGCAAGTACTTCGGTGCAATGCCAAACACCGTGGTCAATAAACTCCCATGGGCACAAGTACCTTCGGGCACTCCTCCCAGGACCAGACCGGGCCCTATATGCACAGCATTTCATGTATACTTTTAGACATCCACTCTCATTTATATAGCCAATATAGAATTTCAAGAAGTTTACCCTTGTAAGAACATAAGGTAGATTTTCAGGAATAGAGGTCAAAAGACATCTCAAGTGTAAATGATGAATTATGACCATCTACTTAAAATGCATGACACATAGGCAAATCGGGGTTAAGGAGATGGCAAAAAGTCATATAAAGAAGATCAACACGACCGTTGGTCAAAGTCAACGTTATTAGTCCAAGGTGTCAACTGGTCAAGGTTAGGCAGCGTTTTACTTTTCATGTAGAAATGCATAACTAAGGTCGATCCTAGTTTGCACAGACTCAAATTAAAGTCCGTGCTATTTTGCACAGATTCAAACTAAGGTCGGTGCAGCTACTGTTAAGGTCGGTACATGTTATGTCTCAGAGTTATAAGGTCAGTGCACATTTCATTTATAGTAGATAAGGTCGGTGCATGTATGAGTTACCAGCATATAGGTCGGTGCATGTTACAGTTCACAAAGGGCTAAGGTCGGTGCACATTATTGGTCACCAAGGACTAAGGTCGGTGTACATTACTGTTCACAAAGGGCTAAGGTCGGTGCACATTACTGTTCATACATATAGAAGGTCTGTGCACGTTACTATTCATGCATATAGAAGGTCTGTGCCCGTTACTATTCATGCATATGGAAGATCTGTGCACGTTACTAATCATGCATATAGAAGGTCTGTACACGTTTCTATTCATACATACAGAAGGTCTGTGCATGTTACTATGCATGCATATAGAAGGTAAGTGCATGTTGCATGATAAGGTCTGTGCAGGTTTCCTTTGTGCATACTAAGGTCAGTGCATGCTGCATGATAAGGTATGTGCAGGTTTCCTTTGTGCATACTAAGGTCAGTGTATGTTGCATGATAAGGTATGTGCATGTTTTCTTTGTGCATACTAAGGTCCGTGCACATACAAGCTAAGGTCGGTGCACATCACTGTAGCACCCGACCAAGGTCGGTGCATTTATGTAGTAGGCGGTCAACATTGACCCAACGTATTTACTCTTCATTTTCACACTTTTTACTATTCACTCAATTTCATTTTTTAAGGCCAAATATTTATTTGATAATTTTTCATGGTAGAGTAAATCGAGGTGGTTAATGGGTAATAATTATATCTTTCTAGTCATTTTTATCTTCTGAGATATTAATTTTTAAAGTGGGTCATGAATTGTGTGTTTACTATTCACTCAATTTCATTTTTAAGGCCAAATATTTATTTGATAATTTTTCATGGTAGAGTACATCAAGGTGGTTAATGGGTAATAATTAGATCTTCCTAATCATTTTTATCTTGTGAGATATTAATTTTTAAAGTGGGTCATGAATAGTATTTTCACTATTCACTCAATTTCATTTTTAAGGCCAAATATTTATTTGATAATTTTTCATGGTAGAGTACATCCAGGTGATTAATGGGTAACAATTAGATCTTCTTAATCATTTTTATCATCTGAGATATTAATTTTTAAAGTGGGTCATGAATAGTATCTTTACTATTCACTCAATTTCATTTTTAAGGCCAAATATTTATTTGATAATTTTTCATGGTAGTGTACATCAAGGTGGTTAATGGGTAACAATTTTATCTTCCTAATCATTTTTATCTTGTGAGATATTAATTTTTAAAGTGGGTCATGAATAGTGTCTTTACTATTCACTCAATTTCATTTTTAAGGCCAAATATTTATTTGATAATTTTCCATAGTAGAGAAAAATCTGAGGATTCAAAAATCATGCTTATACTGGAATTTCATGGTTTTGTTAAATAAGTATGAATTTTTAAGCATGGTGATCACTAATTACGTAGCTTACTGTTCATGATTTAAAAAAAATTGTTCAGAGAATTAGGAAGTAAAGATATGGCTAGACATGGACATATAGCAGGATTGCAAGATCAAGTTCATACAATATTTTTAAGATTTAATTTCATAGATATGAATTTTTAAACATGTGGTAATTTATAGGAATTAAAATGGTAGAACACATGGACACTAGATGATACGTAACTACCCTATTCATACATGTCACCCTATTTAACTACTAATTAATCCAGATCTTGAGAACACCTACCTGTAGAGGTGGTTGACTAGTTAAACCCTGAAATCCTATCCCTCCAAGTCCTCTGCATCCAAACCCCCAACCTTAGGAGGTTGTACGTAACCTGCACGTGAAGAGAAATGTTAAACTCTCTCTCTCTCTTCTACAGGTGGAGAAGAGAAAGGCACGGCAACCTTCTCTTCTGTGGCAGGAATGGCAGAGGGGTGGCAGGTTATTAATAAGGTCTCCTATGTAGAATGGAAAGGGTTATTTATAGGGGAATATCCTCAATGGGGAACCAGATCTGAAGTCTTGCCGTATGTGTTCCCCTATGGGTCCTTTGCGAGCAAAAAAGGAGTTGTTTATAAGGAATAAATGGGTTCATGGGAAACCAGATCTGAAATCCTTACTGTGTATGTTCCCTTGGGGTCCATGGCCATCAAAGAATGGCTATTATTACTTCCACCTAGCTCTGGTGGTTGAGGGGTCCCTGGATATATATATATTTAATAGGTTGAAGAAATGACGTCTGGCCCTTCATATATATATTTAATTCGCCCATTATTTTGGGCAAAAGAAATGGTGGGTGTAAGATTCAAACCCTGGTCACCTGGTTGGGTAACAGGTCGCTTAACGAATTACACTACGAAGTCACTTGTTCAGGTGAATAATCTTTTTGGAAGATGAAGCCTCATTACGTATGATGACTTCAATGGTGGTATTTTTATATAATGGCCCTCTTTGGGTATTCTAACTTCTTATTTAACATTCCTATAGAGTTATCTTCTCATAGAGTTATCTAATGTTTTTATTTATTTAGGGGAAAGTCTATATATTATTTTTTAATCATTTTTATACGGGGTACTACAGCTTCGGTCTTCTTTGTTGTCGCCATTGCAGCGGTGACAGAGTTGTTCTCCTGGACGTCCAAGAGTTTGACGAAGGCCACCCCCAAGAAGTTGGGGAAGCCCATAACAGGAGGAAAGCTATCGAACCAGGTCGTCACAGCACGGTAGCCATGCTCGGCATGGCTGGCAACCACGAGCTGTCCGAATGTGACTACCATTGGTTCCTTCGAAATTCAACCTGCAATTTCAAATTGATGATGTTAGAATTTTTGGAGGAGGCCATGGGGCCCCAAATCTTGGCGAGAAGATGAAAGGTGATCTCAGTCCCACCGGGCATGCCAACTTGTTGGACGCACTCGATTTCTTATTATATTATTATATCATTGTATCTTTCATCGGTTTATCAAGTGCGAGGGCGTGCCAGTCACCTAGGTGACAATATATTTAGGATATGACACTATAGTGGTCCGGAGCCAATGGTGCGCTCCATTTGACTAACCAGACGATTGTGGGTATTGGGTCGGGACTGGAGACCCGCCGTGCCATTAAGGTCACGGCGTTAATCACATCCCCTCGGAGAGGAGAAAACCTTTGATTAATCGCCAAGATAAGGGGCCTCATGGCCTAGAAATCGATTGAATGACAAATGTATTGGAAAGCATTAAAATCCCCTATACTAGGGTGCAAGAGGGTATTTAAAATCATGTCGGTCGTATATTGACCGTTTCATGTTCGGACTAACGTCTGGGTTGAAGAGGTCCCAAGTATATATGCCAACCATTATGAAGTTTTGATGATGTCAACAACTGATGATGTCAACCATTATGAGGTTTTGATTGTTGTGTTGCCATTGTGAGGTTTTCATATGTGTTAATGTTGCATTGGTTTTGATGCATTTGTTGAAGTCATCATGATCTCATCAATTATAGAAGTATATATGTTGAACTCTGTAAGAACATGTTCTAAAGACAAATCAAAAAGTCAGTGAAGTCAATTGAAGCTTTAACAGAACCAGTCAGAAAGAGAAGCCAGGTCACCGCTGGAAGAAAAGTAGTCAGGTCGATGCAGCTGAAGAGTTTCATGCTGATCAGGTCGATGCAGCGGCCACGATTAAAGCAATCAGGTCGATGCACATTGGTCGTTCAAGCAAGACAGGTCGATGCACATTGGTCGTTCAAGCAAGACAGGTCGATGCAGTTATGCCTTCAGAAGCATTCTTCAGAGTTAAACATCGATGCAACAAAGAACAGCACTGATGCACTTAGTTCAAACTCTCTAGGAATAATTCAACAAGGTCGAAGCAGTAGACAGGAGCAGTTATTAAGGTCCAAGATAAGGTCAGAGCATCCAAGCAAGATCACAGTAAAAAGGTCGATGCAATGGCACAATTAAAGGTCATCGGGTCGATGCACCTCAGGTTCTTCGGAAGAAAGGTCAATGTAGTTATTTCAAGATCTGTTAAGTAAGGTCGATGCACAAAGTTCCCGAATGTTGATCTGGTGACACAGGTCGATGCAACAGTTCGACCATTGCTTGGACAGGTCGATGCAGAAGCACAATCTTCTGTCTGGACAGAGACAGGTCGATGCATCTTGCATCTACACATGCATAAGGTCGATGCAGCAAAGCACCAGTCAAGATCCAACTAAGAAAGGTCGATGCACCTGGAGTTGGCAAAGCTATCAGGTAGGTGCACCTGGAGTTGGTAAAGCTATCAGGTCAGTGCATCAGGTGATCAGATTCAGCTAGTCATCATTTGAATCCAGATCTATTTTGCTTAGTACAATTCAATAATCAAGCTTGGATCTGGAGACTTCACAAGCTGTAAACAATCCTGATTAACCAGATTCAAGAGATGAATTCAGAAAGGACTCAAGGACAAGTATTGTTTGTTTTAGTAATAATAGGTTATTGAGATTGTAGACTGTATGGCAAATCTGGGAACATGAGAACCAGTAGAAATTGATTAGATGACAGAAGAAGAGGGAGTAGCTGGAATCTCTACGAAGATTGGATCTCTGAATGAAGCTAACATTATGAAGTACCTTTATGCAGCTAAGGTTGGCAAACGAGTGAACACTGGGTAGGCAGCAGCGACACTTAGGTGACAACGTGAGAACTCAAGGTAGTCACATGAGTTCGATCAATCATTGGCAAGGCAGGTGAGTACCATGTGAACCAAAGAGAGCAATGATGGGCACGTGATCCAAGGCTTGATGTCAGAGGAATATCCTTCTCTCTCCTACCACATGGTCCAATGGGAAAAAGATGGAATCAAATTACTTTATCCAAAAGTAATTTTCGAAGCCCCTATTTTGGTATAAATAGAAACCATCTTCCTCCGAGATTGGGGCTGCTACAGTAGTGAAAAGAAGTGAGGCTATCGAGAAAAAAAATCTGCGGGGAGACCACCAGAAGAAGTGAAAGGAGAGCCAGTGAGCGTGAGATCAGAAGAAAAGAAAAGAGTGTGCGCTTCGTAAAGAGAGTGATAGCAGCCATGAGAAAAGTAAGATCGTAAGAAGAAAAAGAAAGAGAGAAAGTGGTAGAAGTGAAGAGAGAGCAGCTGCGATAGAGAAGAAACGAGAGAGAGCAGTTCAGAGAGAGCTGAAGAGAGATTAGTGTGCATTGAAGATTCAAATTGAAGATATGTTTGTTAAGTAACTCGTAGATGAAATCTAGAGTCTTTTACTCTGCAGAGCTACATCTTGTCTTGTCTTCTTTTGTGTTTTTGTTTCTCGTTTTACTCTGCTACGTTCTATCAAGCTGTGAGGCAGCGGCGATGATTGGTTCCTCAAACAGTAAGCTGTGAAGCTCAGTGGGTGTAACAAGCTATGATGCTCAGCAGTCTGGGATTCAGTCTCCAAAACTGTGGATCAGCGGTTTGTAGGGATTCATCCCGGAAGCTGTGGATCAGCAGGTTTAAACTGTGTATCAGCAGAAGCCACACTCTGGTTTGGGTGTGGGGTGGTTATAGGTTTTCATTGTGCAAACTGAACCACCTGAAAATCTTTTGTGTCTGTGGTGTGCTTTGTGTGTTTGATCATCTTCTTCTAACCCCACTTCACAGGCTGGTTTGCATGTTTTGTGTTCGAGACTTGTTTTATGAGCACTTGAAATTGAAAGGTCTAAATAGGTGTTCTGCCTTAAGTGTTTGAAGTCAGCTCTAAGTGAACCTAGTGCAGCTTTGCTTATTATTCATCAAGTGCTTGATCTGTGAGAACGCTATTTCATTCTGACATAGTGCAAAGCAATTTTTGTAACATCGTGAGTTCAAATTTCCTTTAATTAAGCCAAATTTCGAGTCGGGATCTATTCACCCCCCCTCTAGATCTCGCTCTTGCACCTTAACAATTGGTATCAGAGCAGGCTCTGATTCATCAGATCCAATGATCTGCAGAGGATCCTACTATTTTTTTGGTGCATTCACTATCATTATCTCTACTTGGTGCTTTATCATTTTAAGTCATTGCTTTGAATTGTATTGAATGGCTTATTCACCGGTATTTGATTGTTCTAACTTGGAAGAATGGTTAGGCGGCCTATGTGTTTTCATGAACTCCATTGATTCTAACCTATGGAGTCTTGTATCTAACGGCCCACATAAACTGCCTCATGATCAGACCGAGTGGTCCAATGAGGATAGATTGAAGAACTGTGATAACATCACAGTTCTTAATATCTTGATGGCTGCAGTTGATATTGACTTGTTTCCTTTTGTACTCAGATGCACTTCTGGAAAGGAAATATTGGACAGAGTGACTGCTACTCATAGGAAGCAGGAAGAACAATGCCTGATGGCCAACCACAGGAATCACAACAGTGATCTGATGGATGAGACATCATCTCAGATAAAATCCGATTCTGATGTAATCTCGTTTGATGAGCTGTTTACTCTTCATGAAGAATTGTCAGAGCGATATAGGAAAATAAAAATTAAAAATTAAAAATTAAAAAGAAATTTGAGTAAATTAATCTTAACTCATCCTGTGAAAGATGCTCTCAGTTAGAAGAGTCAAATAGAGCATGTGAGGTTGATGTTCAAATGTATAAGGAACAAATTTGTTTGTTTAAAAATGAAAACCAAGAATTTCTTTCCAAAATCTCTGAGCTAGAAAACAAGCTGAATTTATTGAGAGATGATCAAGTCTTAATAAATGATCTTGTTCAGAATGAAAAATTGATAAATAAAAATGAAGAATTGAAGCAGTTGAGTACTACTATGTCTGAAAAGTTGACAGAAGAGATTGAAAAATCGACGCAGTTAAATTCGGCTATGATAGATAGATTAATGATTCTTGAAAAAGGAAAATCTGTTTGCATAGATGAGTCTAAAAAAATGTGCAATCTAGAACAAGAAATTGAAAATTATAAAACTACAAACAAGGTGTTGAATGAATGTGTTAATTGCAGTGAACAAGAGATTGTTAGTTATATATGAGATACACATTGCATCTCTAGAAAATGAAATTCATGATCTGAAAAACTCATTGTCAAAATTTGTCGATGGTCAAGAGAATTTAGATAAGTTGTTGGGAGTCAAAGTTAATTCTCAGAAGGAAGGACTGGGTTACAACCCAATAGACACTAAGAGCTTTGGAAATAAACTTTATACATCATTTGTAAGTAGCTCTGAAGAAACTAGCACTAGAACTCCATCAGTCTTTCAGTTTACAGCTCAGAAAAATCCTAAGCAAGTTGCTAGTCAGAAAATTCAAAAACAAACTAAAAAAGTAAAAAAATATTATTATTTGTAGAAAAAGCCAAGAAACACTCATTCTAACAATGTGCATGTTGTACACAACTCGATCACAGATAAACATGCACACAAAAAGAAGATGTCATGTCATTACTATCATAAGATTGGTCATCTAATGCATGAGTGTAGATTGATGGAACAGGATGATATGAATGCCAATGAAATGCATGCTAGGAAACCTTATGATAGGAAATTTCCTTCTGCACAGAAAAAGAATCAGATATGTTTTTGTTGTGGCAAGACAGGCCACATTGCTGCTTACTATTAGTTTGGTCAGGGAAGAAGATCTGACTTTGAATCTGCTAAATTCCCTGTAAAAATAAATGTCGTTGGTAGAAATAAATCTATTTTTAAAGGAAACTCTCTAGCATGCTTTGAGTGTTGGAAGCCAGACCACAGTGCTGTAAATTGTTAGTTGGCTGGTCATAAAAGACAAAACTTTCATGTGAGAACCAGAAACACTCATGTTCATGCACATAATTCTCATGCTAATGCTCATATGCATAAGAAGATCACAAAGCTTTACACTTCAAGTCATTATTATGGTAAGCATGGACACACTACTGCACAATGTAGGCATGCTAAAGGAGAAAGGAAATTTCATTCTCATGATAAATATGTCAAATTCCCTGCAAATCATTATGTTTTTACTGAAAATAAATCTGTTAAAATGGCCAGCACATTGTGTGCTTTAGCTGTGGAACACCAGGCCATAGGGTAAATGAATGTTGGCTGAATGTTGATAGAAGAAATTCTCTTTCATATTTTCACTGTGGAAAGCATGACCATACAGTCAAGGATTATTGGCATGCAAAAGAAAAGAAAATGTTTCATGATAGCAATTCTCGGTATTCACAGAATTTTATAAAACACTATTATCAGAAACCTGTGAAAAATCTAGGATATTGTCATCATTATGGTAAATCTGGACATTCCATGAATAATTGCTCTGTAATGAAGTTTGATGATTTTTATTCTCAGAAAATGTGGAGAGCACCAACCAGAGGTGTTGCTAACAATTCGAGACCCAAGAATTATTGGGTACCCATTTATGCAAACTAAGATCTGTATGTAGGTGTGCCTTGGGGCTGAGGAATAAAAGGGGCTCAATAAGTCAAGGCACTTGAATGTGGTAAAACCCCATCTCTGCTTCTTACTGGTTTGATCTTGTGAGTTTTTAAATAATCTTTTTCAGACAGCTGTACATCATGCTTGATCTGTCAGTTAAAATCTAGTGCATACATGTTTATATTTGCATCTGATAAGTCTCTCAATGCATATGATTGAGTTATCTGTGCATATATTAGATTGGCATATGATTGAGTTATCTGTGCATATGTGAGATTGAAAAAGAATTGGATATCATTGCCTGAAAATTTGAATTGCATGTGATTGATGCTTGCATGTATCGTCTACATGTACATGCGTTTAGCCAATAGTTATTCAAAAATTTGAGATGCACATTGAACTGTATTTGCTTTGCATATTTTGAAAAATTGACACTGCATATAGGACTACACTAAAATTGTTATGCACCTTCATGCATGATCACATGGTATATCAAATGGTATAGTACTAAAGGACAGATGAGGTCTGTCTGGAAGTACTAATCATGTGTGAGGTGGTCTTTAGACCAATTTCTCTACCTTGTACCATGGGTCTATAGAGTAGTCTAGATTTTCATGAGCTTTCAACAACTCCTTTCAGATAGATGCATATCATGCTTAATCTGTTAAGTCTGAATCTCATGCATACATGTTTACATCCTCATCTGATATTTGCATTGTTGTCCATAAGTCTCTCATGCATATGTTGGATCACTTGTGCTTAGAACCGAATATCATAATCTGAAAATTTGAATTGCATGTGTCTGATGCTTGCATATGTCAATTGCATTTGTTTAAATGTTTCCCTGCATAGCTTTCATTGCATATGCTACATTCAGAGTTCAGTCATACAATGCATATAGATAGGGGGAGTAAGTCAAGGCAATTTTATGCCTCATGCATATGCATATGTGTTTAGATCAATCAACTCCTTACATGATCTTCATGTCATATTTGTTGTTTGAAGTACATTCAGAAAAGGGGAGTTCCTGCATTTTATAGGTTGCTCATGTGCATGATGTTGCCTGACTCACTTGCACATCATCATCAACAAAAATGTTTATTTAGCATTGTGCATTTCCTTATTCTTATGCATACACTGAATTCAAAACAAATTGCATACCATTCATGTTGAAAATTCAAAAAGATTACCTGACATGCATGCACAAACATTCAAGGGGAGCACATGTCAAATTTTGGATGGTCATGTTGAACATATGTTTGATCTATTTCTGAATTCATGCACTGTCTAGTTCGGTCATCCGAATTACTCATTTCGGTCAACCGATGTTCCCATCTTCAGTTTGATCTAAATTGGTTGATATCCTGTTGTTGCAAGTAATGTTGAATTCTCTTTATTCTTTGATCTATGCAAAGAACTTCATGTCGATCTATGGCCATACCTGGTCGACCTAGATGTGCAAAAAATAATTCTGTCAGTCTGTTTTCAGCTATTCTCTGAATAGTTCAAGGCCGACTCTTCTTTCAGCTCAAGTCGACTCTTCATTCAAGTTTTATCTGAATTTGATTGATATTTGTTTTGAAATCACTAGAGTGCATCATTTTCTTGACTCTAGAAATCATTGTCTGTTGCTCTTGCTTTTGCTGAGGGGGAGCTTCATTTGAAAGATTTCTGAGTTATCTTATAACAACTAGATAATATATGAAAAGACATAGCTGGAAAGATAGGTCAGGCCTATCTGGAAAGTTGCCCCTTGCGTGAGAAGATCCTTGGATCCAACCTCCGCCTAGTACTGATCTCAGTTATGGGTTCATTTCTAGCTTGCTTTGTGATTCACATTCCTTGTTGACATCTGTGATTAATATTTCTTGTGCTGCATCCTTGAGATGGTATGACTGAAATCAATTCATCATACCTGTCAAATTTTTATCTAAATGACTTCAAAATACTATCATACAAGCTGCATGTGCATTATTGCACATTCCTGTGAAAATCTCTGTCGATTTGACACTCTTTCTACCGCACACTAATCACATCTTCTTAAACTTGATCATATCATTGCTTGCTCTTGAAAGTCACCATCTTGTGTGCTAGAAATTGGTTGTTCTTAAAATTGAGATAGATCTAGAGGGGGGGTGAATAGATCTTCCCCAAATTTCAAGCAAGATTAAGCATATAAGTGCGGAATTAAAAATTATTTAATCAGAATAGCCAATTTAGACACAGAATCACTAGAGCCACTGAATTAATAGAAGACATATTCAAATGTTATGTGGGAGCTATCACTAGAGAGAATGAGTATATTCAACTAGACAATTGAAACACAGCAGCAGCAAAACTGAATTACAGAGAGATGAAATGTGAAGAGGTACTTGACGGAGGTTGAACTCAACGAGTGTCCTCACGCAAGATAAACCACTTTTCAGATAAGCCTAACTTATCCTTCGAGTGGTACCTTTTGATATACTTTCTTCACTATCTTGAATACTCAGTATATCAACCTAATGAAACACGATAACATCTAGATATATAGATCCAACAATCACAAACTATCAAGCATAGACACATGATTTTTAGGTGGTTCGATCTCCTACAGAGATCTACGTCCACCCCACACTTAAACCAAGTGTGGCTTCACTGCTGATTCACAGCTTCCAATCCGCTGATCCACAGCTTCGTGGAAAACATCCTAACACACACTGAGCCTTACAGCTTAAGCTACCCAGAGGAATCCACCTCTGCAGCTGGGCCTTACAGCTTGCCACCACAGACTCACAGCTTGCTATAATCAAGAGTTCGAAATGAAAAACAGAAGCAACAGAAAAATAGAAAATAGTAAAACGATTTGTAGCTCTTACAAAGAGCAGATCGGCTCTGGTACTATACCAAGAAGCTGGAAACAATGACTTACAGAAAATTAGACTCACACCCTTTAAACGACTCTATGCTCCTCTCTCAAAACTCTCTCAAAGATCTCTCTGGATCTTGCTGGATGTTCTTCTTGGCTTGGCTGCTGCTTTTCTCTCACTCTTTCTCTCTATTGCTCTGTATTCTTCTATCACCTTCTGTGTCCTTTTTCTATGTCTACTCTTCGACAATGGGTGATCTGCCCCTTTTATAATGCAACAGATGATGAGCGCGTGGAAACCACGTTTCCCGCCCAAAAGTTTGTTCAGATCTGAGCTTGGGATGGCCACGTGGTAGCATCTCGATTGGGTTGCTTTCCACGTGTCAAACACAGTGCTTCACCTTTTGCCTTGTATCACATGCCTTTTATCTTGGTACTTTAGTTGCTCGTGACTTAAGGTTCGCAGGTAGTTGGGACACGCGTCAGGTGTTTGATCAAGAGTATCACCTGTCATTATAACGAACAAGGTATCAGTCACGTGTTATGGACTTAAACAATTCACATGTCTATGTGTATAGGCACAGATGCAAGAGTGAAGAGCTAGCACAGACTATATAATGCAGCTAGCACAAACCTGAAATACACATGCACCGACCTTAAGTGTGCGTGAGGCACTACTTGTTATGATATAGAACAGATAGTGCACTGATCATCTACACTCGTAAGATAAACAATGCACTGACCTTGGTTATGCAAGATACAAGTGTGCACTGACCTTATTTCGCATGTACGAAAACATGCACAAACCTGTATATGCATGAAGCAGACAATGCACCGACCCTTGCATGCATATATCAAAAATATGCACCGACCTATATATGTGTAAGACAAAATGTGCACAGACCTTAGGTAGAATAAAGACTAAGAATGCACCAACCTTTTATGATCAATGCAGACGCTGCACTGACCTGAGTCTATGCATATGTCAATATGCACCGACCTTATCTTGCATCATGAATGATGTGCACAGACCTTGCTAAGCGCAAGACAAAACTTGCACCGACCTTAATGTGCGAGACAAAAGCTTGCACTGACCTTATATGCTCACAACAAATCCTGCACCGACTTTTATGTACCGAAACATGCACTGACTACATGCATTCACAATGCAGACGTGCACCGACCCTATCAAGGACTAAGACCGATATGCATCAACCTTAGATACGCATAACATAGTCTGCACTGACCTTATGCGTACTTCTACAAAACATGCATCGATCTTGATATAGTGTCATACAAGATGTGCACTGACCTTAAATTCAAACTTGACAGAGTGTGCATAAGTGTTTTATGAAAAGGTCTGACATATAAACAATTCATCAAAATACACAATATTACCATGGTCAAGAAAAAGTCACCAAAGTCAACTCTACAGTCAACCACGTCAATTCTACTGTTGCCAATCATTCAAAACATAATCAACACACAGCAGTCTCCACACTGCTGATCAACTACAGAGGAGACCCAACATTCTCCCCATTTTTGATGATGGCAACACCCAAAATTATGATGTATTTTGATGAGACAAGTTTAATAAAATATAAGATGTATTTAACATGAAACACAATCAAACAATGCACAGATGCAGACCTATCACAAATTGACATGTAGATAATGATTAAAGTGCTAATCTCCTACCATGCCATAGCCAAACCATATATGATCCAATTAATAAGCTCCCCCCCTGGACTAGCCAAGTGACTCTACCCCCTGAAGAATGTCTCCCCACAAAGTCCTTTTTCTCTCCCCCTTTGCCATCAGCAAACAAGGAGTAAGGAATACTGTGGAAGAGAAGAAGGGTAACCAGAGGAGGAAGGGAATAGAGTAACACCCTGTGCAATAGTTCAGTAGATTAGCAGATTATATGGAAAGTCTTCAGACAGAGAATCATAATTATGCATTCTTGACAAATATCTGGTTTAATAGTGATAAGAAGGTAGAGTAGATTCACTGAATATCTTAGATAAGGTTGCAGCACCCGTTTATAGCAATAAACCTAACTCACATCACCATGATAGACTTGGTCAAAACTGTATCCTACTGATTTTCGAACCAATGAATATCTATGGGAGTAACTAGGATATGTATTAAGATTAAACAATTTGACACTTAGTAATATAGGAATTGCAAGGGTTACAACAACCTATTTCAATTTTGATTTGAAAACTGGGCTTGTTGAACAGACAGGTATCCTCTATGCCTTTGACATTAAGGGCACACGTGGGTTAGACGCCAATACCCCCAGTTACTAAGCACAGACTACCATATCTGTCTCTGATCAAAAACAGCAGTCATGTTTACACCTTTTTGCATAAGGGTACACGTTTATTAGACGCCAGTACCCCCAGCTACTCAGTTAAACCAATTCCACAGATTTAATCATGTGAATATAGTTAACATGAAGCACTTCATGACATGAATTTTTCTCCATTTAATTTATGGAGTACTCAATTTCTTAGTGCAGTTTAGTTATTGCTCTGCCAATTGATTTATTCATTTCTTTTTCTAATACTTTTCTTATTGCTGCTCGTTTAATTTTTCAAAGTGACTTGTTTAATAACAATACACTGTCTAAGTTTCTCAACCTAAACTTCACTAAGTCTTTCATTTTCAAATACTGTAAAGATCTTATCTATCACAACATGAGACAAAGGTTGAGAGCTATAACTAGTTTTCTATCACCGTATCTTCTGAGTACAGTCTTTAAACTCTACAGTTTATTAAGATTAAACCATCAGTTCATTCATGAAGCAAACATGATTCTTATAGTAGAAGACATATGATAGTTGCTGCTCAAACTAATGAACTGATTGCAAGACTGTCATCTATTCAGGATAAGGGAATTGACATTGAAGTACACAATCATCTCTTGAGGGATATCAAGAAGTGGAAATGACACCAGGTGATGGAAGTGGACCCAAGCGATGCCAATTGATACATTTGAGTTCAAGAGACACTAAGTGATGAAATTTTCTGTGTGTGAGCAGAGAATTTGAATGATAGGAGTTTGAATTTTCAAAAACACTGATCTGAACGCTGACTGAAATACTTGAACAGATCACACCCAGATATGACAGAACCAGACTCTCCCTGACACAATAATGCAGCATGGACAGGCAATCTTATTCTAAACAAAAGCTCCCCCTGTCTATATGCATGTTTATTTAAGAAATGTTGTGCAATGCATGGACTCTCTTGATTCATGTTACCTGGCGGAGGATAGTCCTCTACACATGGTATGGGCTATCAGACAGACAGAATCTGTCTTTCCACCTCATATCATTTTATATACCTCTGAAATCAAGATGACTCAACTATGATGATGATGAAACTACTTGCAAGCAGACTTGCAACATTCTCAAGATAGATCAGAACATTTATTCAAGAACTTTAAAGACAGGCTGACACACAATCATTCTCAGAACTAATCCAAACACCAATACAAGAATGAAATCAGAATTAATAATCATGCTGAAATTTGCATAAACCTAATTCTCTTCTTAAGAATTTAAATCTTTCATTTCCCAAAGGTTTAGTAAATATGTCAGCAATCTATTTTTCAGTTTCAATAAAATTCAGTTCAATCTCATTCTTGCTTACTTCGTCTCTAAGAAAATGGTGTTTAATTTCTATGTGCTTAATCCTAGAGTGATGAACAGGATTTTTAGTCAAACATATAACACTAGTATTATCACATAAAATTGGAATGCATCCCAGTTTTATCTGATAATCAGTGAGTTGGTGCTTGATCCAGAGTACCTAGGCTGCATAATTCCCTGCTACAACATATTCTGCCTCAGCAGTGGATAGAGCAACAGTACGTTTCTTCTTGGATGCCCAAGACACTAGACAACCACCTAAGAACTAGTGTAGTATCCCGATTTATTAAAGAATAAAAATTTCAAGAAATTAATAAGAAATTCCCTAAGAAATAGGATAGGTAAAAGTTTGACTATTTTATAAAAATCTGAAAAAATTAGAATCTCATAGTGGATAAAACGCTTAGTAAAATTGTCTTCTATGACTTGCCCAAATAAAATTTGTAAACAAGCCGAATTAGCAGATTAAGGCCCAAAACCACACTCAGCCTAATTGGACCTTAAAACGTAAAATTCGAGCCCAATACTAAACCAATTAAGCTAAAACCGGATGCAAATGAACGGTAAGGATCAACTCTTTGTTTCCCCTCTGGTTAATCTCTGAAACCCTAACCCTAGGAGGTGTATTTGGCGGCGGAATGATGGATTAACTTGGTCTCGCGCGAATCTCGCACGTCCGCGGTGCAAGGACTCTATCTTCGCGATTAGGACTTGTTGGGACGGTGCGATCGATACAGAGGGGGGGTGAATGTATCTCCTTCAAGAATATTGCCCAAATTAAAAAAACAATACGCCTACTACTAGATACAGTTGTAGAGTAAAAGCAATAGAGTTCAAATAGGCATTTGATCGACCAGATGAGTTGCTGACTATACTAGTGGAACCAGATGAAGTCTAATGCCAAAGGACAGAACAATGAAAACTAAACTCACTTAGCAAGATGTAAAGCTCAAGGCCACTGCAGATCGAAACAAGACTATTCAAATAACCTGTGAAATAGAAAGAAGATATGGAAGAACACACCACAGGCAAACCACAGAACAGCAGGTTTTAGGTGGTTCGGTCC
Organism: Amorphophallus konjac; assembly: GCA_022559845.1. Lineage (NCBI taxonomy): Eukaryota > Viridiplantae > Streptophyta > Magnoliopsida > Alismatales > Araceae > Amorphophallus > Amorphophallus konjac. The sequence goes on along the minus strand of CM040123.1, from coordinate 191,696,465 downwards.
ACAGACCTACGTCCACCCCTCACTCCCAACCGGAGTGAGGCTTCCACTAGCACAAGCTAGAAACCGCAGACTCAGTCTGCAACAGGTGCTGCCACACAGCTTGAACAACCAAGGGAAACAAATCCCTCAACCAAGCTCTGCTACCCACAGAGCTTGAAACCTGTTCCAGCTACCAGCTAGAACAGAACCGGAGAAACCTCTCCCTTCCTCCACACACCGGAGGGAACCTGCTAATGACAACCTGTCACTAGCAACACCAGAGATCACCGATCTCTCTTCCTCTGCAACCCAGAGGGAAACCGGAGTAACACTCCCTTCCTCCACACACCGGAGGGGAATCAATCACAAGTAGCACCCAGCTACTTGCAAACCGAAGACACAAGATCTCCCTTCTCCTGAGTCCACAGGAGGAACCCGATCCCCAACAGGGCAATCGGAAGAACAACAAGTGACTGTTTAAAAAGAAAAGCAAAAAACCGCAGCAACAGAAAGCTGGAGAAATAAGAAATCAGACTGTGGCTCTCGCAGGAGCTGGCTGGCCTGGATTTGATCCACGGTCCAGCAGGAACAGATCTTCAGTTGAAGCTTCTATCACTCTAGCTCTCTCTTCTTCTCATTCTTCTTTTTCTTCTCTTTCGCAGGCTCTCTCTCTGTCTCTTCTTTCTTCTTCTTCTTCTTCTTCTTCTTCTTCTGCTCACAGCCTCTCTGCTGCACTGTCTGTCTATTTCGATCACTCTTTCTCTTTCAGATCATTTTATCTCTTCTTCATCTTCTTTTTTCAATGGACGGAGGCTTCTATTTATATCAGGTTCAGCATGTGCTAGGGCGTGCTCTTTTCGATTCCCGCCCAAGCTTCAGTCCACGTGGTGACTTCTCAGCATCTTGGATCACGTGCCAGATGCCAGCCTCGTGTCACGTGCCCAGACTCTGCAGATTAAATGAAAAGATACTTCAGTCGATCAGCAGAATGTATAGACTTAATGTAAAAATAGAAGTGTACAGACTTAAAAGATGCAGCGTGATAAGCAACCGAATGTATATACTTTAGAACAGCAAATGATCAAGTATGTACACTGAGAGAGTGTATAGACTTGTAACATGCGCTCTCAGTGTATAGACTTGCTGATGAATGCATTATCATAACAAGATAGAATGTGCAGACTTCTGTGAAATGCATGAGGGAATCGGGTGTATAGACTTAAGCTAAAGCATGTAATGCAACACAGTGTATAGACTTGAAGCCTTGAGAACGAGTGTATAGACTTTAGAGCAACAAAAGAATAAGTGTGTACACTGAGGGAGTGTACAGACTTTAACTTGAAGATCGTTCAGGAACAAGCCATAGTAGTGTATAGACTTAAGCGTTCTTGAGCATAACAAAACCAATGTACAGACTTCATTCAATGCAAATGAATGTATGGACTTCATTAAGTAAATGGCTGTACAGACTTAGTCCTAGGGCAATGCAGACCAATGTACAGACTTTGGCGAAGTAAAAGGCTGTATAGACTTGGAGACCCAAAGGCAGTGTGTAGACTTGATAATGAAATGATGCAGCCAATGTATGGACTTGAGCAGTCTAAGACGCAGAATGAGACGGTGGAGTCTGTATAGACTTTTGCTCAATGCATAAGACGGTAACAGAGACGATCCACTGTACAGACTTGCTCATCATTCAACAACCAATGTGAAGACTTCCCGATGTATAGACTTGAAGGGAAACATAGGTGAAGCTTCCAATGTACAGACTTGGAAGAACACTGTTGAATGTGTAGACTTGATCAAGAGTCCAATGTGCAGACTTGCTACCGACCAAAGTATAGACTTGGTGGTCGTGAGACGGTGGCCAAGACACTGTACGGACGGATGTATAGACTTCGCCTAAACACTGTCCGATGTACAGGCTTTAGTCTGAAGCGTTGTATGGACTTGCAAGAGACGCACAAAGAGACACTGCCTGAGACGGTCAACTGGACGCTGACTCTGTACAGACTTCAACTTAAAGATGCACGATGTACAGACTTTCCAATGTCTAGACTTATTAGCAGTGTGTGCATCTACAGGCTTAGCAATGTATTGACTTGGACAGGAAAGTGTAGGGAAAGATATGAGTGTATAGACTTGGCCAAGCGTAGGAAAAGCCCCCAATGTGCAGACTTTGAACTCTGAACACTGTACAGACTTTGCAATCAACAGGCGATGTATAGACTTGCTAGTCTGAAGGCTAATGTATGGACTTAAAGGTTAACACTCGAATGTATAGAGTTGAAGGGCTAACAATCTAGTGTATAGACTTCAAAAGGACAAAGCATCCACAGACCAGACGATGTACAGACTTTGTCAATATGAGACACTGTACAGACTTTGTCAAGTGACTGGCTGTACAAACTTCAAAAGATGAAGACTCTGTATCGACTTGAAGACCATGAGCCAATGTATAGACTTGCCTTAACAATGAATGAGTAGACTTTGAAACAGGAGTCAGGCAAACGGATGTACAGAGTTGGCCAAAGCAGCAATGTATAGACTTTGAAACCCAGACAGTCAGTGTTCTGATGGGTCGACGCATCAGTAGGGGTGGGTCGACCCACTACTGTCCATACTAACTAAACAGACTTGGCCAATGCATGAAGCACGGTCCAGTGTATAGACTCGATGCCTTGAAGATCAATGTACATACTTTGAAGACCAACCTAGCAGGATGTGTAGACTTAGAATGCAACCAGGATGTCTAGACTTGATGTGAGGTAATGCACAATAAACATGAACCAATGAATTGAATGCATATAGCAGACATGAACTGAATGTATGCAAGAGAACTAATTAAAGCATTACCTGATCTGAGCATTCACCTTACCTGTCATAATTTAACTTTGACTCTTTGACTTGGGTTAACTTCATGACCTGTGAGACATCCTCAACCCTGTTCTGACAGTTTCTCATAATACAACAGGATTATATCATCAAGGATGTAAACATAATGAGACATAATATCTGTCATCATCAAAACTCCAGAACCACAGGGGACACAACAATCTCCCCCTTTTTGATGATGGCAATATTATGAGTCATTACAATAGGTCCATCATGATGATTATGAAATACCATCCATCATGATGATTATGAAATACCATGTGACAGTTCATAAACATGCACCCATAATGACTAATGCATGCACCAATAAAGACTAATGACTCACACCAAAAATTCTCCCCCTTTGTCAACATCAAAAAGAATGGAGTGGTCATTGACTGTTTAAGAATTTGAAATAGGAGCTATTATGCAAACAGAGTTACTATCATCTAAAACTCCCCTTGACAAGATACTCTCCTGAATGAACATTGAACCACAGGGACATGCAAAAGTTCTCCCCCTTAGATGGACAGTGATTGGAATGAAGCACAGGAGATAAAGAAATCAACAGTTAAGTCTGAAATAATGGAGTCTATTGTGAGAAAGAAGGCACTCAGAATAAATGAGAAAGGTTTTCAATGGGATATCAATTTCATAAATCTGATTAAATAGGTATTTCAGACTCTTCTATTATAGAGATTTATGAATGATCTTCATTGACAAGTCAGATCAGAATATGATGTATGCAAGGCTTGTTCATAAGCTTTCTGTACTCATATCTGAAATCAGTTTTAATAAAGGTGAACCTTGCTTTCATATTGACAGTCTTGTTTAACCTTCTTCTTCCTTACTCACTTAATTTCAAAGATTCCTTTAAGAGATGCAATCAATAGTAATGAAGTTAAACAAATAAGAAAAACATTTGTTTCTGTCAAGGGTTCCAATAGAATATTTCTTTTGCACATATCTTTCAAATGGTATACTAGATTAGCAGCAATTTTCATAACATTCTTCATGAGCACTTGAGTTTAGTACACCCTTGTAACTAGAGGATACACGTTGTTTAGACGCCAGTATCCCTAAGCACTTGGATGGACTAACTGTCATGCTTCATAGGAACAGAGATTGCATTTACACTTCATGACACACTACAGATCATTTCTTTGATGAGTGAGATGTATTTCTCAGTGTGCATGCTATTGCTCTGCCAGATTATCAATCATTTTTAAGCAGAGTTAACTATGACACCTCATGACACAGTCCTTTGGACATGATTTCTCAGTGACCAAGGTCATTGCTCTGACAAGATTTACCCTTAGACATAATCCATATTCTCAGATGTTTAAAAATCAATACTAATTTCATACATGTCAATAGAGGAATATCATGATTTCAGAATTTTCAGAATTCAGAAGAGTTTAAAAGACTCAACATGAAAATGTTGGTTAAAGTTTATTAAGACCAACTCAGATATTTTCAAGATATGTTCATAAGCAAACACAAGACATACATGAAACATCAACCGGCTGAAAGAATCAGACATTCATAATCCTATATAATAGAAGATTCATGTTTAAGTTATTTTTCAGATTTATGATCAGGATATGTACAGAGAATTCTTTCTGAGTTTTCAGGAAAGGCCGAAACATTTTTGGGAACAGCCAATTCAACAGATGATACCAATGAATACGATGAGTGAAGATGGCTGATAACAGTTGAAGCAGGAAGCTGAAATGTGTTGCATTACACATTCATCACAGGGATTTAGGCAAGATAGCAGTTCAATCTGAAGATGGGAAGTTCAGATGGTAGAATATGAATAATGCTCCCCCTAAATGTATGCAAGATCTAACATTCCTAAATGTATGCAACTCTGACCTATGGTACCAGGCGGAGGACTTGGTCTAAAGACTACCTCACACATAGTAAGCACTTCCAGATAGAGTTCATCTGCCCTTTAGTATCTTACTATTTATATACCAAGAGTCATGCATGACAATCCAATGCATATGCAGTTCTACATGCATCTTTTAGCTAACACTGTGCCACTTATATGCAATTGTGATGCATGTGCATGTCAAATGTGCAGATGAACATTTTTAAGCATGAGACATCATCCAAGCAACAGACTTACTCAACTCACCTTTTCAGATTTTTTAGAATGCAATTTATTTTCAGAGATTATGCATTTTAACAAATATCAACTAACTGCAATTAACATATGTATGCATCAAATGCAGACATTCTTTAAACTCATGTATGCACCAGTGCATGATAAAAGAAAATTACAAAAGGCAGATGCAGTTCTGGACATGTATGCATTGACATATTAAGCATGATGTTCAATTAAAACAAAAAAAAAATTCAGGTGAAGAAACATTTAATCAGCAGAGTTGGGGTTTACCATACTTTGGATGCCTTGGTTTATTTGACCCCCTTTTATTCCTCATCCCAAGGCATACCTGCAAAGCACAGATCTCATTTTGTGTTTCTAGGTACCCTAGACTTCTTGGGTCCTACTTTGTTAGTAACACCTCTGATAGGTGCTTTCCACATTCTTTGGGCATGTAAGTCATCAGACTTCATTAAATTACACTCACTCATGGAGTGCCCAACCTGCCTACCATAATGACAGGAAACAGCAGATCTTGAATTCTTTTTATTCACAACATTGTTAGCATGGAATCTGTGTGCATTATTCTGAACATAAATTTTATGTGCATTGGCATGAAGATTTCTGTTACTTGCATGAGATTTTGGTTTACCTTTACCTGCCCACCAGCATTCCGAAGCTCGGTGGCCAAATTTTCCACATTCAAAGCATGCCAGACTCTTTTATTTAAAAACAGTTTTATTTCTTCCAAAAACATTTCTATTTGCAGGGAGTTTTATATTCTGAGAGAAAGTTCTTCCCTGAGCATGCCAACAGTCCTTGACTGTATGGCCATGTTTTCCACAATGAGAACAATTAGAAAAGGTATTTCTATGAGGGCCTAACCAGCATTGTGCAGCAACATGTCCTATTTTTCCACAGTTATAACAATGAATTTTCTTTTCCCTAAGGACATGATTTCTACCCTGATTGTTTTGAGCAGCTGCTAGGTCATCTTTTTCCATCAAATTACACTCATGCATCAAATGTCCATATTTGTGACAGTAGTGACAGATCATTTTCTTTCTAGATGCATGCGAGTGAGTGGGTGAAACATGCAGAGTGGGAAGAGGAACATGTTGATGCTTTTCTTTCTGTTTTTCTGTTGTTTTCTCTTGAGCAGTTGACTGATAACCTGGAAGGTTCTGAGGGCTGTGAGTGGTTGAGCTGGAAACAAAGGAAGTTTGAACTTTGTTTTGAAAACTCTTCTTATTTGAGGGATTATAGCCCAACCCTTCCTTCTGAAAATTTACCTTAGTTCCTAGAATTTTGTCCAGATTATATTTTCCGTCCACAAATTTTGACAAGGAATTATTCAAATCTTCAATTTCATTTTCCAAAGAAATGATGTGTATTTCATAACTGGCAATCTCTTGTTCATTGCAATTTACACATTCGCTTAGCACCTTATTTGCAATTTTACATTCCTCAATTTCTTGTTCTAGATTTCTCAATTTTTCAGACTCTTCAATGTAAACAGTTTTTCCTTTTTCTAAGAGAAGAAGTTTCTCTGACATAGCAGTGTTCAGCTGCTTCAATCCTTCAACCTCTTGAATTAGTTTGTCATTTTTTGATTTCAGATTTTCAATTTCTTCAACAGAGTCTTTATCAATTTTTATTGAGCTCATTTTATCATTCAACTCTTCCTCTATCTGTTCAAGCTCCAGAATCTTGTTTAACAGATCTTTGTTTTCTTCCTTTAGAGAAACAATAAACTCCTTATGCCATTCTAAATTTGAGTGAAGATTTTCATTTATTTCCTTGAGAAATGGACACTCATTGCATGCAGATTTAACCGAACATATTGTTTGAACCGGGAGTTTTTCACATTGTTTCTTAAGACATTCATTTTCAGATTTCAGTCTACTTAGTTCAGAGCAAACACATTTAAGTTCATTCATCAATTTTTCATTCTGGTTTTTATGCATATGGATATCTGACAAATAGGCATCATGAGATTGCTTCATCTTTGAACAATTTTCACATGGTGAACTTGAACTACCCTGATCACTTTTCTTTTTCAAGTTCTTGTATCGTTTTCTTAATTGTTCATGAGACTCAAACAGCTCAGCATATGCATTCTCCCAATCATCTAAAGAAAAATTCTCGAAGATGTTTACTTCCTCCTCATCATCTTCTTCTTCATTTTGGCTGCTGCTAGGAATACTTCCTTTAGCCATCATGCAGTTGTCTTCATTTAACCTGTGAGCTAGCTTCAGCTCCTCCAGGATGTCCTTGGCAGACCTGCAATCATAAAAATAAGAGTGTAAGGCTCTATCAATGGCTGCTTTCATCAGATTGAAGGCTTTCTGATTTTCTCCATCCTTTGATCTGTGGCTGTTGGTCCATTTGGACACTTTCTTTGGTAATGTGTGAGGACCTTGTGAAATTAATTTCCACAGATCAGGATTAACTGCATCAACATAATTTCGTAGACTGATAAACCACGCATTAAAATTAGAACCATTGAAAACCGGTGGATCACCCATGAAAGCTGATCAGATAAATGCAACATGAATAATGAAGCACCAAGACAGCAGGATCGAATCTACAGATCGCTGGACCTTCTAAGCAGACAACCTGCTCTGATACCAATTGTTGGGACGGTGCGATCGATACAGAGGGGGGGTGAATGTATCTCCTTCAAGAATATTGCCCAAATTAAAAAAACAATACGCCTGCTACTAGATACAGTTGCAGAGTAAAAGCAATAGAGTTCAAATAGGCATTTGATCGACCAGATGAGTTGCTGACTATACTAGTGGAACCAGATGAAGTCTAATGCCAAAGGACAGAACAATGAAAACTAAACTCACTTAGCAAGATGTAAAGCTCAAGGCCACTGCAGATCGAAACAAGACTATTCAAACAACCTGTGAAATAGATAGAAGATATGGAAGAACACACCACAGGCAAACCACAGAACAGCAGGTTTTAGGTGGTTCGGTCCACAGACCTACGTCCACCCCTCACTCCCAACCGGAGTGAGGCTTCCACTAGCACAAGCTAGAAACCGCAGACTCAGTCTGCAACAGGTGCTGCCACACAGCTTGAACAACCAAGGGAAACAAATCCCTCAACCAAGCTCTGCTACCCACAGAGCTTGAAACCTGTTCCAGCTACCAGCTAGAACAGAACCGGAGAAACCTCTCCCTTCCTCCACACACCGGAGGGAACCTGCTAATGACAACCTGTCACTAGCAACACCAGAGATCACCGATCTCTCTTCTTCTGCAACCCAGAGGGAAACCGGAGTAACACTCCCTTCCTCCACACACCGGAGGGGAATCAATCACAAGTAGCACCCAGCTACTTGCAAACCGAACATACAAGATCTCCCTTCTCCTGAGTCCACAGGAGGAACCCGATCCCCAACAGGGCAATCGGAAGAACAACAAGTGACTGTTTAAAAAGAAAAGCAAAAAACCGCAGCAACAGAAAGCTGGAGAAATAAGAAATCAGACTGTGGCTCTCGCAGGAGCTGGCTGGCCTGGATTTGATCCACGGTCCAGCAGGAACAGATCTTCAGTTGAAGCTTCTATCACTCTAGCTCTCTCTTCTTCTCATTCTTCTTTTTCTTCTCTTTCGCAGGCTCTCTCTCTGTCTCTTCTTTCTTCTTCTTCTTTCTTCTTCTTCTGCTCACAGCCTCTCTGCTGCACTGTCTGTCTGTTTCGATCACTCTTTCTCTTTCAGATCATTTTATCTCTTCTTCATCTTCTTTTTTCAATGGACGGAGGCTTATATTTATATCAGGTTCAGCATGTGCTAGGGCGTGCTCTTTTCGATTCCCGCCCAAGCTTCAGTCCACGTGGTGACTTCTCAGCATCTTGGATCACGTGCCAGATGCCAGCCTCGTGTCACGTGCCCAGACTCTGCAGATTAAATGAAAAGATACTTCAGTCGATCAGCAGAATGTATAGACTTAATGTAAAAATAGCAGTGTACAGACTTAAAAGATGCAGCGTGATAAGCAACCGAATGTATATACTTTAGAACAGCAAATGATCAAGTATGTACACTGAGAGAGTGTATAGACTTGTAACATGCGCTCTCAGTGTATAGACTTGCTGATGAATGCATTATCATAACAAGATAGAATGTGTAGACTTCTGTGAAATGAATGAGGGAATCGGGTGTATAGACTTAAGCTAAAGCATGTAATGCAACACAGTGTATAGACTTGAAGCCTTGAGAACGAGTGTATAGACTTTAGAGCAACAAAAGAATAAGTGTGTACACTGAGGGAGTGTACAGACTTTAACTTGAAGATCGTTCAGGAACAAGCCATAGCAGTGTATAGACTTAAGCGTTCTTGAGCATAACAAAACCAATGTACAGACTTCATTCAATGCAAATGAATGTATGGACTTCATTAAGTAAATGGCTGTACAGACTTAGTCCTAGGGCAATGCAGACCAATGTACAGACTTTGGCGAAGTAAAAGGCTGTATAGACTTGGAGACCCAAAGGCAGTGTGTAGACTTGATAATGAAATGATGCAGCCAATGTATAGACTTGAGCAGTCTAAGACGCAGAATGAGACGGTGGAGTCTGTATAGACTTTTGCTCAATGCATAAGACGGTAACAGAGACGATCCACTGTACAGACTTGCTCATCATTCAACAACCAATGTGAAGACTTCCCGATGTATAGACTTGAAGGGAAACATAGGTGAAGCTTCCAATGTACAGACTTGGAAGAACACTGTTGAATGTGTAGACTTGATCAAGAGTCCAATGTGCAGACTTGCTACCGACCAAAGTATAGACTTGGTGGTCGTGAGACGGTGGCCAAGACACTGTACAGACGGATGTATAGACTTCGCCTAAACACTGTCCGATGTACAGGCTTTAGTCTGAAGCGTTGTATGGACTTGCAAGAGACGCACAAAGAGACACTGCCTGAGACGGTCAACTGGACGCTGACTCTGTACAGACTTCAACTTAAAGATGCACGATGTACAGACTTTCCAATGTCTAGACTTATTAGCAGTGCGTGCATCTACAGGCTTAGCAATGTATTGACTTGGCCAGGAAAGCGTAGCGAAAGATATGAGTGTATAGACTTGGCCAAGCGTAGGAAAAGCCCCCAATGTGCAGACTTTGAACTCTGAACACTGTACAGACTTTGCAATCAACAGGCGATGTATAGACTTGCTAGTCTGAAGGCTAATGTATGGACTTAAAGGTTAACACTCGAATGTATAGAGTTGAAGGGCTAACAATCTAGTGTATAGACTTCAAAAGGACAAAGCATCCACAGACCAGACGATGTACAGACTTTGCCAATATGAGACACTGTACAGACTTTGTCAAGTGACTGGCTGTACAAACTTCAGAAGATGAAGACTCTGTATCGACTTGAAGACCATGAGCCAATGTATAGACTTGCCTTAACAATGAATGAGTAGACTTTGAAACAGGAGTCAGGAAAACGGATGTACAGAGTTGGCCAAAGCAGCAATGTATAGACTTTGAAACCCAGACAATCGGTGTTCTAATGGGTCGACGCATCAGTAGGGGTGGGTCGACCCACTACTGTCCATACTAACTAAACAGACTTGGCCAATGCATGAAGCACAGTCCAGTGTATAGACTCGATGCCTTGAAGATCAATGTACATACTTTGAAGACCAACCTAGCAGGATGTGTAGACTTAGAATGCAAGTAGGATGTCTAGACTTGATGTGAGGCAATGCACAATAAACATGAACCAATGAATTGAATGCATATAGCAGACATGAACTGAATGTATGCAGGAGAACTAATTAAAGCATTACATGATCTGAGCATTCACCTTACCTGTCATGATTTAACTTTGACTCTTTGACTTGGGTTAACTTCATGACATGTGAGACATCCTCAACCCTGTTCTGACAGTTTCTCATAATGCAACATGATTATATCATCAAGGATGTAAACATAATGAGACATAATATCTGTCATCATCAAAACTCCAAAACCACAGGGGACACAACAATCTCCCCCTTTTTGATGATGGTAATATTATGAGTCATTGCAATAGGTCCATCATGATGATTATAAAATACCATGTGACAGTTCATAAACATGCACCCATAATGACTAATGCATGCACCAATAAAGACTAATGACTCACACCAAAAATTCTCCCCCTTTGTCAACATCAAAAAGAATGGAGTGGTCATTGACTGTTTAAGAATTTGAAATAGGAGCTATTATGCAAACAGAGTTACTATCATCTAAAACTCCCCCTGACAAGATACTCTCCTGAATGAACATTGAACCACAGGGACATGCAAAAGTTCTCCCCCTTAGATGGACAGTGATTGGAATGAAGCACAGGAGATAAAGAAATCAACAGTTAAGTCTGAAATAATGGAGTCCATTGTGAGAAAGAAGGCACTCAGAATAAATGAGAAAGGTTTTCAATGGGATATCAATTTCATAAATCTGATTAAATAGGTATTTCAGACTCTTCTATTATAGAGATTTATGAATGATCTTCATTGACAAGTCAGATCAGAATATGATGTATGCAAGGCTTGTTCATAAGCTTTCTGTACTCATATCTGAAATTAGTTTTAATAAAGGTGAACCTTGCTTTCATATTGACAGTCTTGTTTAACCTTCTTCTTCCTTACTCACTTAATTTCAAAGATTCCTTTAAGAGATGCAATCAATAGTAATGAAGTTAAACACATAAGAAAAATATTTGTTTCTGTCAAGGGTTCCAATAGAATATTTCTTTTGCACATATCTTTCAAATGGTATACTAGATTAGCAGCAATTTTCATAACATTCTTCATGAGCACTTGAGTTTAGTACACCCTTGTAACTAGAGGATACACGTTGTTTAGACGCCAGTATCCCTAAGCACTTGGATGGACTAACTGTCATGTTTCATAGGAACAGAGATTGCATTTACACTTCATGACACACTACAGATCATTTCTTTGATGAGTGAGATGTATTGTGACCGTTGGGGCACGTGATCGACTATGAACGAACCGCCCAACTATTCAGAACCATTTTGGTATGACTTATCTTAGTAGATTAGTGGTTAATTTGTAAGTTAGCAACCCACATGATAACTGGAATTTATTGAAGTGAACAATTACGAATTTTTGCTAGTCTGTCTTCACTTGATTTTGATTCTTCATGGCCTTAGCTTATTTCCATATGTTAAATTCAAACATGACTTCTTAAATGCTATTAGGATTGTTTGACAGTCGTTCTACTCCGGTAGGATTTACTGACCGCCATATTGATTTCTGATGATTTGATAGCCTCAATTCCTTGTAATGGTTGGGACTCTCCACTGGATATTCCTTCCGTCGGACTATGACCTTCATTACGGGACCTCCGTAAGCCCCCGCGAGCCTGGGATTCCCACTAGGACACCGGGCAGGTTGCACCACCAAGACCTGAACCAGTTTACGTGATCGAACCACTTGGATTGTCATGTTGTGAGTCACGGCTCAACTTGGACCCACTGAGGCTTGCACGGCCCTAAAGGGACCGCTTATCTGAGTGGGCGGATGATTATGAACCGTGCAACCCTGGCCAAGTGCCACTTACATTGGTGGATTAACCAAGTTCTATCTTCGACCAAATCATGTTTGGATCGACCCAGTAAGCCCTAGGCTGACCAGTAGAGAGTAGGCTGGACCTTGGTTCAGTTCTGCCCCACTTATTGCTGCCCGGAGCCATTTGGGTAGGTTTCTAGTTCTTTAAGTTAGGCCCAGTTTGAGCGGTCTGACTAAAACCGTCCATATACTAGAACGGATCTTATTGGACCGTTCATCCATTGAGCGGCCCTATAAAAACCGTTTACCTTGTTCTTGGGCTTCCAGTTCTTCTGGTCACGTGCGGCCCAATTCTGACTGTTCTATCTAGAGCGGCCCGGGATGGACCGTTTATCCTTGACTTCAGTGAGGCTGATCCTCAGCCCAATTCTATCCTGAATGGTCTAGTGTAGACCATGTATAGTTTGAGCGCCCATTTTAGACCGTGTATCATCCAGAAGTGATTTTTCTGTGGTTATACGTGTGTGAATCCAAGGACCTGGTTGGTTCATGATAATTTGAACTTTTTGGTCAAAGTACCTCTTCGACTTACCCTTGGAATTCTCCGAGGTAGGTTCTATATCTTGTCAGATTGGCCATTTAACTTGATTAATGTCTAGACATAACGTGGATCTTGGATCCATTAAATCAATGCCAACGCATCATAAGGGCCCGGGCTGGTCCTGGGAGGAGCGCCTAAAAAGTACTTGTGCCCCGGGGAGTTTGAATGACATGGTGAGACATTGCACCGAGTCCATGACTAGCGTGATGTTTACGACAATAATCTATTACTTGAATCTTTTCTTGACTTTGTTAGTTCCTGCTTGTTGGCCAATTTCCAGTTATATCTTGATCTTGCCTTCTTTTTATATTGTTGTTTCGTCATATCATCATTTCGTTTCGTTACTTATTTTCTCGCATGTAATTGCAATTAATTGGTTAATCACTTAAACTTGCATGTTATTACCTACTGAGTGTTCGCTCACCCAGTTGTTCCCCCTTTTCAGGTAGCTCAGGTGAGGATTCATAGACTGATGGGGACGGGCAAGAGTGATGGCCATGGAGTGAACCAGTTAGAAGCGTGTGGAGCCAGTCATAGTTGTTTGTGTCTATTTATGTTTTAGAGTGTGTGGTGGAAGAGTTGTAATTCGAAGTCAACAATTGCAATAGTGTCAAGTCGATGTTAAGTTGAAAGTTTGTTTCAGTGGGTTTATATGATTGGAATATGGATTATTTAAATGATTATTTAGTGAATGAAGTTATTTTTCTGTTCATGGTGTTTGTGTTGCCTCTTAGCGTTAGCATATCATGTCTGTAAATCAACATATTATTATTAATTATTTCTACTGTCAGTCCCGATATTCCACGTCGAGGCATGATAGTTTGGTGGTATCAGAGCCTAGGTTTCTAATATTCCTAGGTTTTCTAAGTTCTAGGATTCTAAGTGATGTCGTTGAACCTATAAGCTTGTTATAAGTCTAAGAATCTGACCTAGTGAGAATTGGGTAGAGACTTGGGTTGAGTTAATAATCTAATTCTGAACTATTCCTTCTAAATGATCCAAAAGTAATCTATACTATGTGTAGGACATTCTAATGGCAGCCGAACGTGTGCAATGGTGAGATATGCAATGAACGGTTCAAGGACTTAGTCGGGCCTTGCAGCAAGTGGCCCAAGGAGGAGCGGCGAACCACGGAGCTGGCGATCTTCACCGGAACTTTCGTGGGTTGAATCCCCTGCGTTTTGGAGTTTCGACCGATCCCGATGAAGCCGAACACTGGCTAAAGGAGATGGAGAGGATCTTCAAAGTGATGCAGTGCAGTGACCAGGAGTGTGTTCTTTTAACGACCTTCCAGCTAAACGTGATGCGAGAACATGGTGGGATGCAGCGAAGGCTACCCTCGGTGATAGACAAGTTTCATGGAAAGAGTTTGATGAGCTCTTTAACGGTAAATATTTTTCTGATAAAGTACAAGAAAGGAAAGCGGCTAAGTTTGCGGCTTTGAAGCAGCGGAGTTTATCAGTGGCGGAATACTCGATTATCTCATTATGCCACTTACTTGATATCTACGGATAAGATGAAGGCCAAGCGTTTTCTCAACGGGCTGAAGTTACATTACATCAATCAGTTGGCACCAATAGAAATTCAAACGTATGCGGAGATGGTAAGAAAAGCTCAAGTCTTGGAAGATACCTTGTAGATGATGGAGAGAATCTATGGAAAGAATGTTAAGAAGGAACAGCCTACTAGTTCCGGGAGTACGAAACACGGCAATGGCAAGAAGAGGCCCAATGGCGGGTCTGGATCGTAGAAGGGTAAAATGCCGAAGAATGAAAACAAGAAGCCTGGCCGGATTGTGCCATTTAAAAGCGTGTGTAAGTATTGTGACCGTCCAGGTCACAGGATGGAAGAGTGCTGGCGCAAGTTGGGCGCCTATTTGCATTGTGGTAGTAGGGACCATCGTATTCCTGAGTGTCCCCTTTTGTCTGATCAAGCTACCCCGACTAAGCCCCAAGGAACCAAGAAGCAGTAGGGCAAGCTCCAAGCCCTATAGGAAGATGATGCTGGAACCACCGAGGAGGGTGGACTCGTTGAAGGTACTCTTATTATACATGATAAGCCAACATTCGTTCTCTTTGATACCAGTGCCACTCATTCTTTTGTTTCTCAGAAATTTGCTAAGTCTTTTGCTGTGAAGCCGGTCTTGATGAATTCCCTGTTAGAGATTTCAACCCTTATTGGTTCCAGTTCAGCAATTAAGGATTTCTATCCTTATTGTAAGGTTATGATTAATGAACAGAACTTGCCAGCTGACTTAGTTCGCATGGATATGAAAGATTATGATGTAATTTTAGGAGCAGATTGGTTGGCTAAGTATGAGGCCAATGTTCATTGCAGTTCTAATTATGTGTCTTTTTCTAGACACCCTGGACTTTCTTTTATAGGGGTTAGGCACCATAAGTCCGTGCCACTTATTTCGGCCCTTCGAGCTGATAAGTTGATGAGGAAGGGATGTCAGGCTTTTCTAGTCTTTGTGTATGAGACCCCTGAGAAGAAGATCGAGATTAAGGATATTCTTGTCGTTCAAGATTTTTTAGATCTCTTTCCTTAGGATTTGCCAGGACTTCCGCCAGAGAGAGAGGTTATCTTTTCTATTGATTTAGTTCCTGGCGCGACCCCTATTTCTAAAGCTCCTTCTCGTATGTCTCCCACGGAGCTGAGGGAATTGAAGCAACAGTTAATGGAATTACTTGAGAAGGGGTTCATACGTCCAAGTACATCCCTGTGGGGAGCCGGAGTATTATTTGTCTTGAAGAAGGATGGTTCGATGAGATTGTGCATCGATTATCGACAATTGAACCAGCTGACTATCAAGAATAAATACCCATTGCTGAGAATTGACGAATTATTTGATCAGATAGAAGGAGCTCAGTATTTTTTTAAGATTGATCTTCAATCAGGATACCATCAGTTGCGGAGCAAGGATGAAGATTTCTATAAGACAGCCTTCCGTATCAGGTATGGGCATTTTGAATTTGTAGTAATGCCTTTTGGACTAATGAATGCACTTGTAGCTTTCATGCAATTGATGAACAATGTGTTTCGGCCCTATCTTGATCAGTGGGTCGTTGTGTTTATTGATGATGTCTTGATTTATTCTAAGAGTAAGGAGGAGCATGCTGAGCATTTGAGGGTGGCATTGCAAATATTGAAAGACCATCAGTTATACGGCAAGTTTAGCCAGTGTGAATTTTGGCTACAAGAGGTGTCCTTTCTAGGGCATATTATTACAAAGGAATGTATTTCTGTTGATCCCTCGAAGGTAGAGACAGTGATGAATTGGGATAGGCCTACTAATGTAACTGAAGTTAGAAGTTTCCTCGGCCTAGCAGGCTATTACCAGAGGTTTATTAAGGATTTTTCCAAACTTGCGGTGCCTTTGACAAGATTAACCCGCAAGGAGAACAAATTTGATTGGTCAGAGGATTGCGAGAGAAGTTTTCAGACTTTGAAGGAATGTCTAACTACTGCCCCTGTTTTGGCTTTACCATCTGGAGAAGGAGGTTTTGTGGTGTATACTGATGCTTCAGGCATTGGTCTAGGTTGTGTGCTGATGCAGCATGGGAAAGTGATAGCATATTCTTCTATGCAGTTGAGGAAGCATGAAGAGAACTATCATGTCCATGACTTGGAACTTATAGCTATGGTGTTTGCCTTGAAAATATGGAGGCACTACTTGTATGGAGAGACATTTATGGTGTTCTCAGATCATAAGAGTCTGAAGTATTTATTTTCTCAGAAAGAACTCAATATGAGGCAGAGGAGATGGCTGGAGTATTTAAAAGACTTTGACTTCTCTATAGAATATCATCCTAGAAAAGGAAATGTAGTAGCAGATGCTTTGAGTCGCAAGCCAATAGCTAAGTTGTCGCATCTTATATTGCAAGAATGGAGACTGTTGGAGCAGTTAGGAAGTTTGGATCTCACTGTTGACAAGGATCAAGTTACTATTGCTCAGATTCAACTCAGACCAGAAGTGTTAATGGAAATCAAGTCTTTGCAAGACAATGACCCAGAGTTGGTAGAGATCAAGGAGAGCTTGAGTAGTGGACCTGATTTCATGGTAGTTGACGATGGAAGATTGTTGTTTCAGGGAAGGACCTTTGTACCTGATATAGCTAAAATAAAGAACAAGATTCTCGAAGAAGCTCATAGATCCAAATACACTATTCATCCGGGAGGTACTAAGATGTTTAAAAACATGAAAAGATCCTTTTGGTGGCCGAATATGAAGAAGGAAATTGCGGAATTTGTGAGTAGATGTTTGGTATGTCAGCAAGTTAAGGCTGAGCACTTTAGACCCGCAGGAAAATTGAAATAACTTGATATACCTCAATGGAAGTGGGAGAGTATTGGCATGGACTTCATTATGGGTCTACCTAGGACTCGTAGTGGATTTGATGCAATATGGGTTATTGTTGATAGATTGACTAAGTCTGCTCATTTCATGTCCATTAAGTCTAAGTGGACAGTTGACGTCTTAGCTGCTTTGTATATAAAGGAAGTTGTAAGACTCCATGGTATTCCAGTCAACATTATGTCTGATAGAGACACCATATTCACCTCACATTTTTGGAAAGGATTGTAAGAATCTTTGGGAACCTGTCTGAATTTTAGTATTACTTTTCATCCACAAACAAACGGATAAACTGAAAGAACCAACCAGATAGTTGAAGATATGCTCAGAGCCTGCATGATTGATTTTGGAGGTAGTTGGAGTGATCACTTGGCTTTGATTGAATTCGCCTACAACAATAGTTATCAGTCCAATATTCAGATGGCCCCGTTTGAAGCCTTGTATGAAAGAAGCTGTTGATCTCCATTATGTTGGGATGAGGTAGGTGAGAAGCAATGGCTGGGACCAGATCTCATTTCTGAATCGTCCAAGAATATCTACATTATCAGAAATCGGTTGCAAGTAGCACAATCAAGACAGAAGAGTTATGCCGACAATAGAAGAAGAGCCTTGGAATTTTAGGTTGGTGAGCATGTGTTCTTAAAGGTTTCTCCCATGAGAGGGATTCGAAGGTTTGGCATTCAAGGCAAGCTAAGTCCAAGATATGTTGGTCCATTTGAAATTCTGGAAAGAGTT
Source organism: Amorphophallus konjac (assembly GCA_022559845.1). Lineage (NCBI taxonomy): Eukaryota > Viridiplantae > Streptophyta > Magnoliopsida > Alismatales > Araceae > Amorphophallus > Amorphophallus konjac. The sequence continues at coordinate 191,678,259 of CM040123.1, read as the reverse complement.
GGGGAGGTTGCTTACCGTTTAGCACTACCCCCTCAGTTATCGGGAGTACATAATGTCTTCCACGTGTCGATGCTGCGAAAATATGTGTATGACCCCACTCATGTTATTCAACATGCGGATTTGTAACTGAAGGAAGATTTGACTTATGAAGAAAGATCTGTCAAGATTTTGGATCATAAGCAGCAGCAACTCAGAAGTCGTTCCATACCCATGGTTAAAGTGCAGTGGAGTCGGCGTGGAACCGAAGAGGCTACTTGGGAGTTAGAGGATACCATTGTTGTGTAGTGGACAGCGGATCTAGAGGGGAGGGGTGAATAGATCAGCCCCACTTCTCTCAATGCGGCCCTCTAAATAGCTAGTTAAAATGAATTGTAGCGGAATATAAACTAGCTTCCAAGAATGATGTGATTCACTTAGCAAGATAAGCAAGATATATAATAATTCGATCCTAAGCATGCATCTAGAACGAATCAATCACACAAGCAAACCACACTAGATAGGATTTTTAAGGTGGTTCGGACTGAATCCTCAGCCCTACGTCCACCCCTCACCAAAACCCGGTGAGGCTTCTCTTGTGCAGCGCACCAACCCGCAAATCGGAAACTACCGATTGCCTTCCTACTAACCAACGGTAGGGACGTCAACACCGCAGATCGGAAACACCTCCGATTGCCTTCCTACTAACCAACGGTAGGGACGAATCTCAACTTCAATGTTTAACAATATGGAAAGGAAAACAAATGTGAATGAACTAAGACAAGAGATTGAGTTATGAGTAGAAATGAATTGGCCCTTGTATGAAATGTTGATCAGCAACAAGGATCCTCTTGGCTTCAACTCAATCTTCTTGATTCACCCTTGATTGGATGAATGTTCTTCACGGAGTACTGTTCACGTGAACAGTACCTCTTCCTTCAATTCTTCTCTCTTGATCTTCTCTTTGAATTTCTTTGAATGAATGAAGGAGATGATGAAGCTACCTTGAATCTTGATTGCTTCTTTAGCTTCTAGGAGTTTGAATGCTTGAAATATCACCTTGGATGAACTTGAAAGAACTTGAATGGATGAAGATGATTTCCCTTGATAGTGAGCTTCAATGGATCCCCTTGAGATGATGAAGAGGATGAAGGATGCAGCTTTCTCTTCTCTTGGCCTTGATCTTGATCTCCACTTGAATAGCTTGAACACTTGAGGATGAAGACCTTCTTCACGGAGTACTGTTCACTGCTACAGTGCTCCGAATTCCTCTCCCTTGAACACACTCTAGCAGCCTCCCTTGTAACCCTCTTGAAGCCTTTTAGCATTAGGGTTTTCATCCCCTCATGTGTTGGTTTTATAGACCTTGAATGGTCTATAGACAAGCCTCAGACCAGATCCACAATTTTTGGGTGATTAGGTGACATTTGGATTAAAGAAATCCATGTTGAATGGCCCTTTTCGAAGTTGGAAACAAAGTCAAAAATGAAGGCTCGGGGCTGGCGGTCGACCGGCAGCTCCTGGTGGTCGACCGCCACTGTAAAAGGCTGTAGACGAATGGCCCCTGCGAATTCCGGTCGACCGCCACTAGCTGGCGGTCGACCGGCAGCAGGCAGACCTGTAGCCGGGGGATCCCTGGCTGGGGCGGTCGACCGCCCCTGTGCTGGCGGTCGACCGCCAGCTGGGCAGAGCCCGGGTCACCCCGGGTTGGTCCGTTGGCCGCACCAGATCCATCGCTTGAGTCCGTTAGCCGCCCGTTCATGTCTGTGACATCGACCTTGATTGTCTTGAAGTTTTATTACTGAGTCTTCAAGCAAATTTTTGTTCCGGGGGCTCCGCCCCCGGAAACCCCCGCAAGGGGCGCTGCCCCCTTGACCCCTGCGACCTGACCGGGCAGGTCGATCCGCGTGCGAGGGCGCAACATTGAGCTTTCATGTGCATATCTGTCATAAACACAACAGAACATATGTCAGTCATATAAGAGTGAAAAACAACAATGACGAATAGTGTTTAGCCATTATCAAAACCAAGAATATCACAGAACACATATGACCATAGAATGATGTCGAATGACCCAAGTGACCATATGAAAACTCAAATAACCACAGGGGCACAACATTCTCCCCCATTTTGATGATAGCAACACTGTGAGTCATTATATGGCAAAGTGTATGACATATGCAACCTGTGTAGCTCAAGATCCATGATATTGAAAAATGTGAATGCAGATATGTATACATGGAGGATCAAAGCATGTGAATGATGCATGTGAATGCTATGCACAATGCTATGCACAAACCCACTACATGTGAATGTAATGCACAAACCCTTATGATAGATGAAGGTTCTCTCCCCTTCTCTCCCTCGTTGACAACATACAAACACACAGCGCCTATAAAGGATGCCCACACTGAATTTATGATACGACTTACAAAGGATACCACTTACAAAGGACTCACACAAAGAATTCTCCCCCTTTGCCAACAGCAAAAAGGAGTGAGAAAATGAAATGTATGTGAGACCAGAGCGGAAAGATAGGAAGAGCAAGCCATTATATGCAAACCTGAAACATGCCGTGAGCAACATATATGGTTCAAAGCTAATGAGATCCGAATTCATCAATAGAGTTCGAAAAGCAGCTACATACAAGATGTAATAGAAATGAACCAAAAGATGCATATCATGGCAGTGCTTAACCTTCCCTTGTCTTATATATCCATATTCCATAACCACAAAGGGAATAACACAAAAACTAGTATTGAGGCTAAACAATCATGACTAGAGAATGGAGTTGGATGATTGAAGCAAGAGGTTTCATATTTTGATTTTCAATATCTTTAGTATTTGAAGGCACGTGACTCATATTTTACGAGCAATCAAGTCTAGTACATGCCTCCTAGCCGTAAGAATACACGTTGTTTAGACGCCAGTATTCCTAGGTATTTGGCAAGACTGACTGTCATGCTGCGAGATGAACAGAGATAGCAAAGTCACGTCATGACATATCCAAACTCATTTCATTGATGAGAAGATATGTTTCTCAGCAATTATGCCATTGCTCTGCCTAGAGTCCAAAAGTTTTAAGACAGAGATAACAGGGGCACATCATGACATATGCATTTGTCACTTGATTTGATGACATGACATGTTTCTCCGTGCAACAATATCATTGCTCTGTCAGAATGATTTTCAGGAATTCCAGCTCATCAAGATGTTTAGAAACAATACTAAACTCTAGAGTTTCACCAAGATTGCCATAAAGTCTGGATTTTCAGATTTCAGGATAGTCATGCAAAGCACAATATGCAATCGTTAGTTAAGGTCTATTAAATCCACATAACATAGATGATTTCAAAAGAAATATCAGAACTTCAAGGAAATCATTAAATCTGAACCATTGTCATTGAATGAACAATCATCAAGGCACATAATAGAAAGCTCTTACACCATATGTTCGTTAGTCTCATGAGCTCATATTCAGACTGTGAGCCAATAAATGTAGATTGCGAGAGGTTAAGAGATTCAACAAAACTCCCCCTAAGGATATGCAATGGATGCACGAAGGAGTGATGTTTGTAAGCATATGTAATGATAACAGTCAAGAGGAGAATGACCTGAAACATGCAGGGGTTGTCATGAATTTGGTAGAAATGATGTGCATGACTCACACATGGTTGTACACTTATTAAATGCAACAGAATGAAGATGAAATATATGCATGAATGTTGCATAAGGACAACTCCCCCTTACTATATGGCCTATATGCGACATTGACACATGGTACTTGGCGGAGGTGAAACCTCACGCATATTGAGTGCTTCGTGACAAGCATAACTTGCCCTTCCATACATCAACATTTGATATACCATTGCCATGCGAGAATGATGATATGTGACACCATATGCAACACAAACCGTATAATGCATTATGAACATGAACTCAATTCATTATTATGCATCTACATGCAATGTGACACCATATGCAAGATGACATATAAACAATGCATGGATAAATGCAACAACACACAACTAAATGAAACAAGATTATCATATCAAGGTTTGTTGGCCTGAGGTCGGCAAAGACCAAGCTCCCTTCTGAGTGTTGAAAACCTGTCATTACACAAGGGCTTGGTAAAGATATCAGCAATCTGATTCAATGTATCAACAAAATGCAGTTCAAAGTTTTTCTTACCAACCTCATCTCTAATGAAGTGATGCCTAATCTCAATATGTTTAGTCCTAGAGTGCTGGACTGGATTTTTGGCAAGGTTGATAGCACTAGTGTTATCACACAGAATCGGGACACAACCAAGATCCACCAAGTAGTCTTGGAGTTGGTGTTTAATCCACAACACTTGGGTGCCACAGCTCCCCGCAGCAACATATTCTGCCTCCGCGGTTGAGAGGGCAACCGAGTGTTGTTTCTTGGAGGCCCAAGAAACTAAACACCCGCCTAGAAACTAGCAATAGCCACTAGTACTCTTACGATCCAGCTTGCATCCAGCGTAATCCGCATCAGAATAAGATATAAGAGATAAATCACATGATGACGGATACCACAATCCCAAATCTTGAGTGCCGGCAAGATATCGAAGGATACGTTTGACGGCAGTCAAATGGGATTCTCTAGGACTAGCTTGAAATCTAGCACACAGGCAAACACTAAACTGGATATCCGGTCGGGATGCAGTCAAGTAAAGCAAAGAACCAATCATACCTCTATAGATCTTTGCATCCACTATTTTACCATTTTCATCTGAATCCAGTGATGTTATGGTGCTCATAGGAGTTGCAATGATTTTACTGTTAGCCATGTCAAATCTTTTCAGCAGCTCCTTGATGTATTTGGATTGATTTATGAAGCACCCATCTTCTCCTTGGTTGACCTGCAAACCGAGAAAGAATTGAAGTTCTCCCATTAGGCTCATCTCAAATTCGTTAGTCATGAGGTTAGCAAATTCCTCACACATTTCAGATGTTGTAGAACTAAACAACAATCTCTAGAAAAATTTGTGGATGGAAGGGAAAACCTAGATGCATTGCTAGGTACTAGAATGAACTTCAACAAGAAGGGTTAGGTTTTGAACCTACAAACAAAAGGCCAATTGGGTCAAAAATAGTCACATTTGTTTCCTCTTCTGATGCTTCAACCTCAAAAATAACATCCAAAGGAAAAGAAAAGATTAAAGAGGTAGTAACTGAAATTCCCAAAAAGCCTATCCAAAAGCCTAAGAAAGGTCGACCTTCCCCGCAACATTGGTCAACACTTCCTTGGCCATCGCATGCTCAACCTTCCAGATTTCACCATAATTGCATTGCACACTCATATAGGCCACCACCATACTTTTTGGGAAATTGTGATTCATGTGTTCAGCAATCCTATAAGTTTCAATCCCCTAGGTGGCAAAACAATCACTTTCAATCCAAAACCAACCAACGGCCTCAATGGTTTAAGAAGCAAACTTTCTCAAACTTCCACAAAATTCAACAAAGAGCTTCTAAACAAAATATGAATGTCAAAGCTGAAAAAAAAAACCAATTCCCTGCTCCAAGCAAACAAAGCATGAATGTTAAGAAGGTTTGGATTCCAAAACAAATGGTTTCATGTTTTGAAATTCTGAAAAGTTTGAAGGGACCCAAATGTGGTTGGGTTCCAAACACCATTGCTTAATTACTTGTGCAGGAGTGTCTTGCAGTCATGCATAACAGGTGGTACCTTGATAGCGGCTGCTCAAGACACATGACGGGAGACAAATCAAAATTTTGTCTCTTGGAGGAAAAAGAAGGAGGATACGTCACATTTGGAGGAAACAACAAAGGATACTAGAGATTGTTGTTTGTCCTTTAACTCTTTTTGTAGGTTTTCAATGTTTTGCAAGAGTTGAGTGTTGACATGTTTGACAGCTTCATACTTTTCATTGCTCAATTTACTATCTTTTTCATAGCTTTGCATTTTGAGCTTCATGCTATCAATTTCATTTCTCAAATCCTCATTTTCAGTTTTCAAGTCAGCCATTTCATTTCTTCCTTCCTCCAAATCCTAAATCATCTTCTTAAGATCTTCAATTTCAGTCTCAAGTAGAGCATTCTTATCATTCATATTATGATCATGCATAAATGAGTTAATTTTCTTTTTCAATGATTTATTCTCCTTTTTGTACATTTCATATTTCTCCATGAGTTGTATGTATGCATCCTCCCAATCATCAGTTGTATAATTTTCAAATGGAGAATTTACCTCAGTTTCTTCATCACCTTTGGCCATAAGGCATAAATCTTCCTTTTCATTATCCGAGGAACTAGTTCCGTCATCACTTTCCTCTTCATCGCTCCATGTGGACACCATGGCCTTGTTCTTCTTCTTGCCCTTCCATTTGTCGGTCTTTTTGAATCTGTCGGGACAATCATTCTTGAAATGTCCTGGTTTATTGCAAGAATAGCAAATGATTTTATCAGCTTTCTTAAAGTTTTCAGAATTAGACTTGAAACCATTTCTTACCTTTGACCTTCCTCTCATGAAGCTCTTACCTTCCTTTCTCATGAATTTCTTGAACTTACGTGTGAGCATGGCTACATCATCCTCTTCTTGCTCACTTACCGAATCCTCACCTTCATCGGAAGAGCCTTGACGGCTGGGTCCAGCTTTAAGAGCTAGGGACTTCTTCTTTGGTGCCTCAGCCTCTTTGTTCTTGAGGTTGATCTCATAGGTCATTAATGACCCAATGAGTTCATCTACCTTTGTGGTTGCGAGATCTCTCGATTCTTCAACAACGGTTGCCTTCGTGTGCCATGCTGGAGTTAATGATCTGAGAATTTTTCTTACAAGTTCTTGCTCTGTATATTTCATTCCCAAATCAGTTAAACTATTAGTAAGCACAGTTAAGCGAGCATACATATCTTGAATTGATTCATCAGGCTTCATGCGGAACATTTCATATTCAGAAACTAAAATATTGGCTTTTGTTTCTCGTACCTGAGAGGTTCCTTCGTAGATTACTTCTAGCTTATCCCACATCAATTTCGCAGTTGCGCAGGTGGCTACTCTTGAGAATTCAACTGGATGGAGTGAGCATTGCATGATATGTTTAGCACTCCAGTTGACGGTGGATTGTCGTATTTGTTCTTTGGTTCACAAGTCCTCATTATCCGTAAGCTCATACGGACCTTTGCTGATCACACGCCAAAGTTCGTAGTCTTGGGCGCGAATGAACACCTGCATGCGATGTTTCCAATAAGGATAGTTAGATCCAGTGAAATAAGGAGGTCTGTTCACAGAGTGTCCTTCAGGTATATAACCCTTAGATGCTGATCCACCATTTCCCTAAAGGTCGTTGGACCCCATAATGAGAGATTAGGCTCTGATACCACTTGTTGTGTAGTGCACAGCGGATCTAGAGGGGAGGGGTGAATAGATCAGCCCCACTTCTCTCAATGCGGCCCTCTAAATAGCTAGTTAAAATGAATTGTAGCGGAATATAAACTAGCTTCCAAGAATGATGTGATTCACTTAGCAAGATAAGTAAGATATATAATAATTCGATCCTAAGCATGCATCTAGAACGAATCAATCACACAAGCAAACCACACTAGACAAAATTTTTAAGGTGGTTCGGACTGAATCCTCAGCCCTACGTCCACCCCTCACCAAAACCCGGTGAGGCTTCTCTTGTGCAGCGCACCAACCCGCAAATCGGAAACTACCGATTGCCTTCCTACTAACCAACGGTAGGGACGTCAACACCGCAGATCGGAAACACCTCCGATTGCCTTCCTACTAACCAACGGTAGGGACGAATCTCAACTTCAATGTTTAACAATATTGAAAGGAAAACAAATGTGAATGAACTAAGACAAGAGATTGAGTTATGAGTAGAAATGAATTGGCCCTTGTATGAAATGTTGAAAAGCAACAAGGATCCTCTTGGCTTCAACTCAATCTTCTTGATTCACCCTTGATTGGATGAATGTTCTTCATGGAGTACTGTTCACGTGAACAGTACCTCTTCCTTCAATTCTTCTCTCTTGATCTTCTCTTTGAATTTCTTTGAATGAATGAAGGAGATGATGAAGCTACCTTGAATCTTGATTGCTTCTTTAGCTTCTAGGAGTTTGAATGCTTGAAATATCACCTTGGATGAACTTGAAAGAACTTGAATGGATGAAGATGATTTCCCTTGATAGTGAGCTTCAATGGATCCCCTTGAGATGATGAAGAGGATGAAGGATGCAGCTTTCTCTTCTCTTGGCCTTGATCTTGATCTCCACTTGAATAGCTTGAACACTTGAGGATGAAGACCTTCTTCACGGAGTACTGTTCACTGCTACAGTGCTCCGAATTCCTCTCCCTTGAACACACTCTAGCAGCCTCCCTTGTAACCCTCTTGAAGCCTTTTAGCATTAGGGTTTTCATCCCCTCATGTGTTGGTTTTATAGACCTTGAATGGTCTATAGACAAGCCTCAGACCAGATCCACAATTTGTGGGTGATTAGGTGACATTTGGATTAAAGAAATCCATGTTGAATGGCCCTTTTCAAAGTTGGAAACAAAGTCAAAAATGAAGGCTCGGGGCTGGCAGTCGACCGGCAGCTCCTGGCGGTCGACCGCCACTGTAAAAGGCTATAGACGAATGGCCCCTGGGAATTCCGGTCGACCGCCACTGGCTGGCGGTCGACCGGAAGCAGGCAGACCTGCAGCCGGGGGATCCCTGGCTGGGGCGGTTGACCGCCCCTGTGCTGGCGGTCGACCGCCAGCTGGGCAGAGCCCGGGTCACCCCGGGTTGGTCCGTTGGCCGCACCAGATCCATCGCTTGAGTCCGTTAGCCGCCCGTTCATGTCTGTGGCATCGACCTTGATTGTCTTGAAGTTTTATTACTGAGTCTTCAAGCAAATTTTTGTTCCGGGGGCTCCGCCCCCGGAAACCCCCGCAAGGGGCGCTGCCCCCTTGACCCCCGCGACCTGACCGGGCAGGTCGATCCGCGTGCGAGGGCGCAACATTGAGCTTTCATGTGCATATCTGTCATAAACACAACAGAACATATGTCAGTCATATAAGAGTGAAAAACAACAATGACGAATAGTGTTTAGCCATTATCAAAACCAAGAATATCACAGAACACATATGACCATAGAATGATGTCGAATGACCCAAGTGACCATATGAAAACTCAAATAACCACAGGGGCATAACAACCATGCGGAAGCAGTATCCCGACTTATTCTAGGTGAGTTATCTCGTTCCTCATCTTCTATAAGTGCAGTGAATTTGGAGGACCAAATTCTTTTAAGTGGGGGAGGGTGTAGCATCCCGATTTATTAAAGAATAAAATTTTCGAGAAATTAATAAGAAATTCCATAAGAAATAGGATAGGCAAAAGTTTGACTATTTTATAAAAATCTGAAAAATTAGAATCTCATAGTGGATAAAACGCTTAGTAAAATTGTCTTCTATGACTTACCCAAATAAAATTTGTAAACAAGCCGAATTAGCAGATTAAGGCCCAAAACCACACTCAGCCTAATTGGACCTTAAAACGTAAAATTCGAGCCCAATACTAAACCAATTAAGCTAAAACCGGATGCAAATGAACGGTAAGGATCAACTCTTTGTTTCCCCTCTGGTTAATCTCCGAAACCCTAACCCTAGGAGGTGTATTTGGCCACGGAATCATGGATTGACTTGGTCTCACGCGAATCTCGCACGTCCGCGGTGCAAGGACTCTATCTTCGCGATTAGGACTCCCCAGACGCAATTGAACCTATATAATCGAACCTAAGCCACCCTAGAATCGTTTAGTTGCTGTGGCGGCCGGAGAGGAACTCGATCGAGGGAGGATTTCGACGATCATCGGCGGTGTGTACCTAGCGCGATCGGCTTCCCTCTTCTTCCTTCACCCTTCGATTAAGGTAGATGATAACAAGCCAAACCTTAACTATTATATATCAATAGAAGTGTTGTCCTGTCCTCTTTCCATTGATCTAGAAAGCCCTAAATTTCATCTAGTATCCTGCTAGGATTTCGAGTTTTAGTGGAAGCATGCTAGAACTAGGGTTAACTATGTTCCATCTCGATTTACAGAGGGATTTCAGGCACTAAACATTAAATTGGTCATGCTATCTTGTATAACTTTTCATGCTCATTCTATTGATAGTAAAAGCCCTAATTTTCATGCTCTATATTGCTCGTATTTAGTTATTTTTGCTAACCCTAGCCAACCCCGCTGGAGACGGGCAAGGTGAAGGGGCGGCAGACTGACCTGACTTGCGCAGCCTCTCGACAGACCGCCCATACTCAATAGGCGGTCTGTTCCGGACCATCCATGCATTTTGTCTTCGGATTGTTTTATAAAATGTGCGGTGGAACCCTAACTGCCCTTTTCTCCAAGCGGCCAGTCCCAGACCGTGCACTGTTCCCAGCGGCACATTACAGACCGCTCATCCCTAGCAGGCCTTCTAGCCTGAAGGGGGGTGAACGGCCTGTCATGCGACTGTTGGGGCACGTGATCGACTCTGAACGAATCGCCCAACTATTCATAACCATTTTGGTATGACTTATCTTAGTAGATTAGTGGTTAATTTGTAAGTTAGCAACCCACATGATAACTGGAATTTATTGAAGTGAACAATTACGAATTTTTGCTAGTCTGTCTTCACTTGATTTTGATTCTTCAAGGCCTTAGCTTATTTCCATATGTTAAATTCAAACATGACTTCTTAAATGCTATTAGGATTGTTTGACAGTCGTTCTACTCCGGTAGGATTGACTGACCGCCATATTGATTTCTGATGATTTGATAGCCTCAATTCCTTGTAATGGTTGGGACTCTCTGCCGGATATTTATTCCGTCGGACTACGACCTTCATTACGGGACCTCCGTAAGCCCCCGCGAGCCTGGGATTCCCACTAGGACACCGGGCAGGTTACACCACCAAGACCTGAACCAGTTTACGTGATCGAACCACTTGGCTTGTCATGTTGTGAGTCACGGCTCAACTTGGACCCACTGAGGCTTGCACGGCCCTAAAGGGACCGCTTATCTGAGTGGGCGGACGATTATGAACCGTGCAACCCTGGCCAAGTGCCACTTACATTGGTCGATTAACCAAGTTCTATCTTCGACCAAATCATGTTTGGATCGACCCAGTAAGCCCTAGGCTGACCTGTAGAGAGTAGGCTGGACCCTGGTTCAGTTCTGCCCCACTTATTGCTGCCCGGAGCCATTTGGGTAGGTTTCTAGTTCTTTAAGTTAGGCCCAGTTTGAGCGTTCTGACTAAAACAGTCCATATACTAGAACGGATCTTATTGGACCGTTCATCCATTGAGCGGCCCTATAAAAACCGTTTACCCTGTTCTTGGGCTTCCAGTTCTTCTGGTCACGTGCGGCCCAATTCTGACTGTTCTATCTAGAGCGGCCCAGGATGGACCGTTTATCCTTGACTTCAGTGAGGCTGATCCTCAGCCCAATTTTGTCCTGAACGGTCTAGTGTAGACCGTGTATAGTTTGAGCGCCCATTTTAGACCGTGTATCATCCAGAAGTGATTTTTCTGTGGTTATACGTGTGTGAATCCAAGGACCTGGTTGGTTCATGATAATTTGAACTTTTTGGTCAAAGTACCTCTTCGACGTACCCTTGGAATTCTCCGAGGTAAGTTCTATATCTTGTCAGATTGGCCATTTAACTTGATTAATGTCTAGACATAACGTGGATCTTGGATCCATTAAATCAATGCCAACGCATCATAAGGGCCCGATCTGGTCCTGGGAGGAGTGCCTGAAAAGTACTTGTGCCCCGGGGAGTTTGAATGACATGGTGAGACATTGCACCGAGTGCATGACTAGCGTGATGTTTACGACAATAATCTATTACTTGAATCTTTTCTTGACTTTGTTAGTTCCTGCTTGTTGGCCAATTTCCAGTTATATCTTGATCTTGCCTTCTTTTTATATTGTTGTTTCGTCATATCATCATTTCGTTTCGTTACTTATTTTCTCGCATGTAATTGCAATTAATTGGTTAATCACTTAAACTTGCATGTTATTACCTACTAAGTGTTCACTCACCCAGTTGTTCCCCCGTTTTCAGGTAGCTCAGGTGAGGATTCATAGACTGATGGGGACGGGCAAGAGTGATGGCCATGGAGTGAACCAGTTAGAAGCGTGTGGAGCCAGTCATAGTTGTTTGTGTCTATTTATGTTTTAGAGTGTGTGGTGGAAGAATTGTAATTCGAAGTCAACAATTGCAATAGTGTCAAGTCGATGTTAAGTTGAAAGTTTGTTTCAGTGGGTTTATGTGATTGGAATATGGATTATTTAAATGATTATTTAGTGAATGAAGTTATTTTTCTATTCATGGTGTTTGTGTTGCCTCTTAGCGTTAGCATATCATGTCTGTAAATCAACATATTATTATTAATTATTTCTACTGTCAGTCCCGATATTCCACATCGGGGCATGACAGTTTGGTGGTATCAAAGCCTAGGTTTCTAATATTCTAGGTTTTCTAAGTTCTAGGATTCTAATTGATGTCGTTGAACCTATAACCTTGTTATAAGTCTAAGAATCTGACCTAGTGAGAATTGGGTAGAGACTTGGGTTGAGTTAATAATCTAATTCTGAACTATTCCTTCTAAATGATCCAAAAGTAATCTATACTACGTGTAGGACATTCTAATGGCAGCCGAACGTGCGCAATGGTGAGATATGCAACGAACAGTTCAAGGACTTAGTCGGGCCTTGCAGCAAGTGGCCCAAGGAGGAGCGGCGAACCACGGAGCTGGCGATCTTCACCGGAACTTTCGTGGGTTGAATCCCCTGCATTTTGGAGTTTCGACAGATCCCGATGAAGCCGAGCACTGGCTAAAGGAGATGGAGAGGATCTTCGAAGTGATGCAGTGCAGTGACCAGGAGTGTGTTCTTTTAACGACCTTCCAGCTGAAACGTGATGCGAGAACATGGTGGGATGCAGCGAAGGCTACCCTCGGTGATAGACAAGATTCATGGAAAGAGTTTGATGAGCTCTTTAACGGTAAATATTTTTCTGATAAAGTACAAGAAAGGAAAGCGGCTAAGTTTGCGGCTTTGAAGCAGCGGAGTTTATCAGTGGCGGAATACTCGATTATCTCATTATGCCACTTACTTGATATCTACGGATAAGATGAAGGCCAAGCGTTTTCTCAACGGGCTGAAGTTACATTACATCAATCAGTTGGCACCAATAGAAATTCAAACGTATGCGGAGATGGTAAGAAAAGCTCAAGTCTTGGAAGATACCTTGTAGATGACGGAGAGAATCTATGGAAAGAATGTTAAGAAGGAACAGCCTACTAGTTCCGGGAGTACCGAACCCGGCAATGGCAAGAAGAGGCCCAATGGCGGGTCTGGATTGTAGAAGGGTAAAATGCCGAAGAATGAAAACAAGAAGCCTGGCCCGATTGTGGCATTTAAAGGCGTGTGTAAGTATTGTGACCGTCCAGGTCATAGGATGGAAGAGTGCTGGCGCAAGTTGGGCGCCTATTTGCGTTGTGGTAGTAGGGACCATCGTATTCCTGAGTGTCCCCTTTTGTCTGATCAAGCTACCCCGACTAAGCCCCAAGGAACCAAGAAGCAGTAGGGCAAGCTCCAAGCCCTATAGGAAGATGATGCTGGAACCACCGAGGAGGGTGGACTCGTTGAAGCTACTCTTATTATACATGATAAGCCAACATTCGTTCTCTTTGATACCAGTGCCACTCATTCTTTTGTTTCTCAGAAATTTGCTAAGTCTTTTGCTGTGAAGCCGGTCTTGATGAATTCCCTGTTAGAGATTTCAACCCTTATTGGTTCCAGTTCAGCAATTAAGTATTTCTATCCTTCTTGTAAGGTTATGATTAATGAACAGAACTTGCCAGCTGACTTAGTTCGCATGGATATGAAAGATTATGATGTAATTTTAGGAGCAGATTGGTTGGCTAAGTATGAGGCCAATGTTCATTGCAGTTCTAATTATGTGTCTTTTTCTAGACACCCTGGACTTTCTTTTATAGGGGTTAGGCACCATAAGTCCGTGCCACTTATTTCGGCCCTTCGAGCTGATAAGTTGATGAGGAAGGGATGTCAGGCTTTTCTAGTCTTTGTGTATGAGACCCCTGAGAAGAAGATCGAGATTAAGGATATTCTTGTCGTTCAAGATTTTTTAGATGTCTTTCCTTAGGATTTGCCAGGACTTTCGCCAGAGAGAGAAGTTATCTTTTCTATTGATTTAGTTCCTGGCGCGACCCCTATTTCTAAAGCTCCTTATCGTATGTCTCCCGCGGAGCTGAGGGAATTGAAGCAACAGTTAATGGAATTACTTGAGAAGGGGTTCATATGTCCAAGTACATCCCTGTGGGGAGCCCTAGTATTATTTGTCTTGAAGAAGGATGGTTCGATGAGATTGTGCATCGATTATCGGCAATTGAACCAGCTGACTATCAAGAATAAATACCCATTGCTGAGAATTGACAAATTATTTGATCAGATAGAAGGAGCTCAGTATTTTTTTAAGATTGATCTTCAATCAAGATACCATCAGTTGCGGATCAAGGATGAAGATTTCTATAAGACAGCCTTCCGTAGCAGGTATGGGCATTTTGAATTTGTAGTAATGCCTTTTGGACTAACGAATGCACTTGTAGCTTTCATGCAATTGATGAACAATGTGTTTCGGCCCTATCTTGATCAGTGGGTCGTTGTGTTTATTGATGACGTCTTGATTTATTCTAAGAGTAAGGAGGAGCATGCTGAGCATTTGAGGGTGGCATTGCAAATATTGAAAGACCATCAGTTATACGGCAAGTTTATCCAGTGTGAATTTTGGCTACAAGAGGTGTCCTTTCTAGGGCATATTATTACAAAGGAATGTATTTCTGTTGATCCCTCGAAGGTAGAGACAGTGATGAATTGGGATAGGCCTACTAATGTAACTGAAGTTAGAAGTTTCCTCGGCCTAGCAGGCTATTACCAGAGGTTTATTAAGGATTTCTCCAAACTTGCGGTGCCTTTGACAAGATTAACCCGCAAGGAGAACAAATTTGATTGGTCAGAGGATTGCGAGAGAAGTTTTCAGACTTTGAAGGAATGTCTAACTACTGCCCCTGTTTTGGCTTTACCATCTGGAGAAGGAGGTTTTGTGGTGTATACTAATGCTTCAGGCATTGGTCTAGGTTGTGTGCTGATGCAGCATGGGAAAGTGATAGCATATTCTTCTATGCAGTTGAGGAAGCATGAAGAGAACTATCATGTTCATGACTTGGAACTTATAGCTATGGTGTTTGCCTTGAAAATATGGAGGCACTACTTGTATGGAGAGACATTTATGGTGTTCTCAGATCATAAGAGTCTGAAGTATTTATTTTCTCAGAAAGAACTCAATATGAGGCAGAGGAGATGGCTGGAGTATTTAAAAGACTTTGACTTCTCTATAGAATACCATCCTAGAAAAGGAAATGTAGTAGCAGATGCTTTGAGTCGCAAGCCAATAGCTAAGTTGTCGCATCTTATATTGCAAGAATGGAGACTGTTGGAGCAGTTAGGAAGTTTGGATCTCAATGTTGACAAGGATCGGGTTACTATTGCTCAGATTCAACTCAGACCAGAAGTGTTAATGGAAATCAAGTCTTTGTAAGACAATGACCCAGAGTTGGTAGAGATCAAGGAGAGCTTGAGTAGTAGACCTGATTTCATGGTAGTTGACGATGGAAGACTGTTGTTTCAGGGAAGGACCTTTGTACCTGATGTAGCTAAAATAAAGAATAAGATTCTCGAAGAAGCTCATAGATCCAAATACACTATTCATCCGGGAGGTACTAAGATGTTTAAAAACTTGAAAAGATCCTTTTGGTGGCCGAATATGAAGAAGGAAATTGCGGAATTTGTGAGTAGATGTTTGGTATGTCAGCAAGTTAAGGCTGAGCACTTTAGACCTGCAGGAAAATTGAAACAACTTGATATACCTCAATGGAAGTGGGAGAGTATTGGCATGGACTTCATTATGGGTCTACCTAGGACTCGTAGTGGATTTGATGCAATATGGGTTATTGTTGACAGATTGACTAAGTCTGCTCATTTCTTGTCCATTAAGTCTAAGTGGACAGTTGACGTCTTAGCTGCTTTGTATATAAAGGAAGTTGTAAGACTCCATGGTATTCCAGTCAGCATTATGTCCGATAGAGACACCATATTCACCTCACATTTTTGGAAAGGATTGTAAGAATCTTTGGGAACCCGTCTGAATTTTAGTATTACTTTTCATCCACAAACAAACGGATAAACTGAAAGAACCAACCAGATAGTTGAAGATATGCTTAGAGCCTGCATGATTGATTTTGGAGGTAGTTGGAGTGATCACTTGGCTTTGATTGAATTCGCCTACAACAATAGTTATCAGTCCAATATTCAGATGGCCCCGTTTGAAGCCTTGTATGAAAGAAGCTGTCGATCTCCATTATGTTGGGATGAGGTAGGTGAGAAGCAATGGCTGGGACCAGATCTCATTTCTGAATCGTCCAAGAATATCTACATTATCAGAAATCGGTTGCAAGTAGCACAATCAAGACAGAAGAGTTATGCCGACAATAGAAGAAGAGCCTTGGAATTTTAGGTTGGTGAGCATGTGTTCTTAAAGGTTTCTCCCATGAGAGGGATTCGAAGGTTTGGCATTCAAGGCAAGCTAAGTCCAAGATATGTTGGTCCATTTGAAATTCTGGAAAGAGTTGGGGAGGTTGCTTACCGTTTAGCACTACCGCCTCAGTTATCGGGAGTACATAATGTCTTCCACGTGTCGATGCTGCGAAAATATGTGTATGACCCCACTCATGTTATTCAACATGCGGATTTGTAACTGAAGGAAGATTTGACTTATGAAGAAAGATCTGTCAAGATTTTGGATCATAAGCAGCAGCAACTCAGAAGTCGTTCCATACCCATGGTTAAAGTGCAGTGGAGTCGGCGTGGAACCGAAGAGGCTACTTGGGAGTTAGAGGATACCATGCGGAAGCAGTATCCCGACTTATTCTAGGTGAGTTATCTCGTTCCTCATCTTCTATAAGTGCAGTGAATTTGGAGGACCAAATTCTTTTAAGTGGGGGAGGGTGTAGCATCCCGATTTATTAAAGAATAAAATTTTCAAGAAATTAATAAGAAATTCCCTAAGAAATAGGATAGGTAAAAGTTTGACTATTTTATAAAAATCTGAAAAATTAGAATCTCATAGTGGATAAAACGCTTAGTAAAATTGTCTTCTATGACTTACCCAAATAAAATTTGTAAACAAGCCGAATTAGCAGATTAAGGCCCAAAACCACACTCAGCCTAATTGGACCTTAAAACGTAAAATTCGAGCCCAATACTAAACCAATTAAGCTAAAACCGGATGCAAATGAACGGTAAGGATCAACTCTTTGTTTCCCCTCTGGTTAATCTCCGAAACCCTAACCCTAGGAGGTGTATTTGGCCACGGAATGATGGATTGACTTGGTCTCACGAGAATCTCGCACGTCCGCGGTGCAAGGACTCTATCTTCACGATTAGGACTCCCCAGACGCAATTCAACCTATATAATCGAACCTAAGCCACCCTAGAATCGTTTAGTTGCTGTGGCGGCCGGAGAGGAACTCGATCGAGGGAGGATTTCGACGATCATCGGCAGTGTGTACCTAGCGCGATCGGCTTCCCTCTTCTTCCTTCACCCTTCGATTAAGGTAGATGATAGCAAGCCAAACCTTAACTATTATATATCAATAGAAGTGTTGTCCTGTCCTCTTTCCATTGATCTAGAAAGCCCTAAATTTCATCTAGTATCCTGCTAGGATTTCGAGTTTTAGTGGAAGCATGCTAGAACTAGGGTTAACTATGTTCCATCTCGATTTACGGAGGGATTTCAGGCACTAAACATTAAATTGGTCATGCTATCTTGTATAACTTTTCATGCTCGTTCTATTGATAGTAAAAGCCCTAATTTTCATGCTCTATATTGCTCGTATTTAGTTATTTTTGCTAACCCTAGCCAACCCCGCCGGAGACGGGCAAGGTGAAGGGGCGGCAGACTGACCTGACTTGCGCAGCCTCTCGACAGACCACCCATACTCAATAGGCAGCTTGTCCATGACCATCCATGCATTTTGTCTTCGGATTGTTTTATAAAATGTGCGGTGGAACCCTAACTGCCCTTTTCTCCAAGCGGCCAGTCCCAGACCGTGCACTGTTCCCAGCGGCACATTACAGACCGCTCATCCCTAGCAGGCCTTCTAGCCTGAAGGGGGGTGAACGGCCTGTCATGCGACCGTTGGGGCACGTGATCGACTCTGAACGAACCGCCCAACTATTCATAACCATTTTGGTATGACTTATCTTAGTAGATTAGTGGTTAATTTGTAAGTTAGCAACCCACATGATAACTGGAATTTATTGAAGTGAACAATTACGAATTTTTGCTAGTCTGTCTTCACTTGATTTTGATTCTTCAAGGCCTTAGCTTATTTCCATATGTTAAATTCAAACATGACTTCTTAAATGCTATTAGGATTGTTTGACAGTCGTTCTACTCCGGTAGGATTGACTGACCGCCATATTGATTTCTGATGATTTGATAGCCTCAATTCCTTATAATGGTTGGGACTCTCTGCCGGATATTCCTTCCGTCAGACTACGACCTTCATTACGGGACCTCCGTAAGCCCCCGCGAGCCTGGGATTCCCACTAGGACACCGGGCAGGTTGCACCACCAAGACCTGAACCAGTTTACGTGATCGAACCACTTGGATTGTCATGTTGTGAGTCACGGCTCAACTTGGACCCACTGAGGCTTGCACGGCCCTAAAGGGATCGCTTATCTGAGTGGGCGGACGATTATGAACCGTGCAACCCTGGCCAAGTGCCACTTACATTGGTCGATTAACCAAGTTCTATCTTCGACCAAATCATGTTTGGATCGACCCAGTAAGCCCTAGGCTGACCAGTAGAGAGTAGGTTGGACCCTGGTTCAGTTCTGCCCCACTTATTGCTGCCCGGAGCCATTTGGCTAGGTTTCTAGTTCTTTAAGTTAGGCCCAGTTTGAGCGGTCTAACTAAAACCGTCCATATACTAGAACGGATCTTATTGGACCGTTCATCCATTGAGCGGCCCTATAAAAACCGTTTACCTTGTTCTTGGGCTTCCAGTTCTTCTGGTCACGTGCGGCCCAATTCTGACTGTTCTATCTAGAGCGGCCCAGGATGGACCGTTTATCCTTGACTTCAGTGAGGCTGATCCTCAGCCCAATTCTGTCCTGAACGGTCTAGTGTAGACCGTGTATAGTTTGAGCGCCCATTTTAGACCGTGTATCATCCAGAAGTGATTTTTCTGTGGTTATACGTGTGTGAATCCAAGGACCTGGTTGGTTCATGATAATTTGAACTTTTTGGTCAAAGTACCTCTTCGACTTACCCTTGGAATTCTCCGAGGTAAGTTCTATATCTTGTCAGATTGGCCATTTAACTTGATTAATGTCTAGACATAACGTGGATCTTGGATCCATTAAATCAATGCCAACGCATCATAAGGGCCCGGTCTGGTCCTGGGAGGAGCGCCTGAAAAGTACTTGTGCCCTGGGGAGTTTGAATGACATGGTGAGACATTGCACCGAGTGCATGACTAGCGTGATGTTTACGACAATAATCTATTACTTGAATCTTTTCTTGACTTTGTTAGTTCCTGCTTGTTGGCCAATTTCCAGTTATATCTTAATCTTTCCTTCTGTTTATATTGTTGTTTCGTCATATCATCATTTCGTTTCGTTACTTATTTTCTCGCATGTAATTGCAATTAATTGGTTAATCACTTAAACTTGCATGTTGTTACCTACTGAGTGTTCGCTCATCCAGTTGTTCCCCCTTTTCAGGTAGCTCAGGTGAGGATTCATAGACTGATGGGGACGGGCAAGAGTGATGGCCATGGAGTGAACCAGTTAGAACCGTGTGGAGCCAGTCATAGTTGTTTGTGTCTATTTATGTTTTAGAGTGTGTGGTAGAAGAATTGTAATTCGAAGTCAACAATTGCAATAGTGTCAAGTCGATGTTAAGTTGAAAGTTTGTTTCAGTGGGTTTATGTGATTGGAATATGGATTATTTAAATGATTATTTTGTGAATGAAGTTATTTTTCTGTCATGGTGTTTGTGTTGCCTCTTAGCGTTAGCATATCATGTCTGTAAATCAACATATTATTATTAATTATTTCTACTGTCAGTCCCGATATTCCACGTCGGGGCGTGACAACTGGCAATACCCACTAGTGATTTTCCTCTCAATCCGACACCCAGTATAATCTGCATCTGTGTAAGCTAGTAGGGCTAGCTCACACCTAGCAGGATACCAAAGGCCTAGTTCTTGGGTGCCTGACAGATATCTAAAAATCCTCTTAACCACACTAAGATGTGACTCTTTAGGACTAGCCTGAAATCTAGCACATAAACACACGGCAAATTGTATATCAGGCCTAGATGCAGTAAGGTAAAGAAGGGATCCGATCATACCTCTGTACAGCTTGGTGTCAACCAATTTACCTTTTGGGTCGTCATTAAGGCTAGTTGATATACCCATTGGTGTTGTTATCTTCTTGAGGTTTTCCAATTTGAACTTCTTCAGTAGATCCGTTATATACTTGGACTGAGTAATGAAGGTTCCTTCTTTGGTCTGTGTCACCTGCAATCCAAGAAATAATTTTAGCTCACCCATAGAGCTCATTTCAAACTCACGTGTCATTAAGTCAGAAAATTATTTACACATTGTTGGATTAGTTGAACCAAAAACTATATCATCCACATATATTTGAACAATAAGAATGTCTGGATGGCATACCTTTGTGAACAAGGTTTGGTCAATTTCACCTCTTGTGAACTTCTTGTCTGAGAGAAACTTACTAAGCCTGTCATACCAAGCTCTAGGAGCTTGTTTCAATCTATATAGAGCTTTATTCAACTTATATACATGATTAGAAAAATTTATGCATTCAAAGCCAGGTGACTGTCTTACAAAGATATCCTCTTTTATTTCTACATTCAGAAATGCAGATTTTACATCCATCTGCTGAAGGGTGATTCCTAATGAGCATGCATATGCTAGCAGAATTCTAATGGCCTCTAACCTAGCCACAGGGGTAAATGACTCTTCAAAGTCAATCACATACTCTTGATTGTACCCCTGAGCTACCAATCTGGCCTTATTACTAACAACATCACCTTGCTCATCTGTTTTATTCCTGAAAACCCATTTAGTCCCAATGACAGTCCCATGATCAGGAGATGGTACTAGGTGCCATACCTTGTTCCTATCAAATTGATTTAATTACTCGTGCATGGCATTGATCCAATGCACGTCACTAAGGGCACTGTCTATGTTTTTGGGTTCTATGTGTGACACTAATGCAAATGAATTTAACTCATTCTGAGCCCTGAGATAAGATCTGGTCCTAGGGGGTTCATGTAAATTACCAATTATATTATCTGTAAGATGATCTCTAAGAAATCTGACATTGATAACTTGATTACCTTGATCCTCATTTACCTCCCCCTGAGAACCAGGCTCCTCTTCATCATTGTCTTCAGATTGATCGGCAGGACTTTCATCTTTCAGAATTTCGCCATTATTCTATTCCATGCACAAGCCATTATCGAGCTTAGTCATTGTTTCATCAAAGACCACATGTGGAGATTCTTCTACTGTCTTAGAGTTTAAATTGTATACCCTATAGGCTCTAGATGTTTCTGAATATCCTAGAAAGATTCCAGGATCACTTTTAGGTTCAAATTTATCAAGATCTCTTTTAGCATTGACATGCACAAAACACTTATAACCGAAGACCTTGAAATATGCTAGTGAAGGTTTCTTACCCTTGAAAATTTCATAAGGAGTTTTCTGAGTAAATGACCTTACCATGGCTCTATTGACTAAATGGCATGCAGTGTTGACTACCTCAGCCCAAATTTTTCTTAGTAGGTTACCTTCCACCAGCAGTGTTCGAGCCATCTCCATAAGGGTTCGGTTCCTCCTCTCTACTACACCATTTTCCTCTGGTGTCCTTGGAGATGAGAACCTGTGAGTTATACCATTGTCCATGCAGAAGTTATCAAACTGTGAGCTATCAAACTCACCACCATGATCAGATAAAATATTCTAAATGGAATTGTCATTATTCTATTTTATTTTTAAATAAAACTCCTGAAATTCATTAAATGCTTCATGTTTGTGTGTGAGGAAAAACACCCAAGTAAACCTAGAGAAGTCATTAACTAACACGAAACCATATCTTCTATTTGATAAACTAGCTGATCTAGTGGGTTCAAAGAGATTCACATGAATCAGCTCATATGGTTTACAAGATAGGTTTTCTGTTCGAGACTTGAATGACTTCCTAGTCTGTTTGGACTGAGTGCATGCTTCACATACAACATTATCAATCTTAAAAGATATCTCAGGAAGTCCTCTAACCATAGAATGCGTATTTAGTTTGTGTAGCACTGTATAACTAGCATGACCTATTCTACGATGTCAAAGATAGGCTAGGTCATCCTTGTTAGCAGTAAGGCACAAGTTTGAATGTGCTATATCATCTGGGTCAACTAAGTAGATATTATTGACTCTTTTGCCAGAAAATTTAACATTATCAAAATTAGGCTCATAAATGTTGCAACTAGAAGAGTCAAATACTACCCTATGACCTTTGTCACACAGCTGGCTAATACTTAACAAATTATATGCAAAACCATCTACCAATATGCCTTCATCAATACAAGAGGTAGAGCACTTACCTACCTTTCCTGATCCCACAATCTTACCCTTGGTATTGCCTCCAAAGGTGACAAGGCCTCCATTCTTTTCAACCAGCATACAAAATTTGGTCCTGTCTCCCGTCATATGCTTGGAGCAGCCACTGTCCAAGTACCAAAAATTTTGCTTGGCTGCCAGGCATACCTGCAACAAGGATCAAGTAGAGTAGTTTGGAACCCAAAAATGTTTGGGCCCCAAAACAACATAAACATCATCAAGACATGATAGCAAACATTTAGGTATCCACATTTGTGTTGGAACTGATTACTTTGTGGATTTGTTTGTTTTCTTTTTGTTGTTCCTATTTTTATTATCATTCATAGTGTGAACAACATTTGGTGAGGTGTACCCTGGGTTGGTCCTAGGTTGACCATAAGAAGTGTGTTTCATTGGATTCTATGTCCTAGATTGCCCGAACTAATTTTTCTCTTAAGGTCTGTAGTTCTGAGTACGATTTGAATGGTATGCAGACCTGCCATAAACTCTATCCCTTCCAGACCTACTAAACTGATATGGCTGTGCATAATGGTATGTATAGTAGGTCTGAGCTCTTGGAAGGTTTCTGTTAGTCTCCGAACTCTTGACAGTTGTAGGTCCACCTTGAAAATACTTGGGAGTGGGTTGTGTCTTCCAGTTGTTTTTCTGTGGAGACCTATTTGAGTTATTCTGGGGTTTTGATGTTGCAGAAGGTTTACCCCTATTCTGGTGTTTGCCCTGAGGTGTAGACTTGTGTGTGTGTGAATTGTTGAACACCTCCACCTTTTGTTTGCCCTTGTCCTGAGCACTGGGCTTTTTCTGATTAGTAGTTTTTACAAAAAAATTGTCAGCATTGTTTCCACTGTACATTTTAATGAGAGGAGTGTTCTTTCCCTTTTCTGCTACAAATGAACCAGTTTTAAATTCAAAGCTCCTTTTTACAGTCGGATTAAAACCAAGACCTCTTTTCTGAAATTCACTTTTGTTCCTAAGAGAGCATTTAAGTTTTCTGTACCTTGGGTCATGCTCTCAATAGTTTTCTGTTTATTCTCATTTTCTTTCTCAAGATTTTCAATTGATTTCTTTAATTCAACATTAACACTCAAAAAAGCTTCATACTTTTCATTGACAATCTTCATTTCATTTTCACAATTTTGAAATTTCAGCTTTAAATCATCAATCACATTTTTCAGCATATCATTCTCCTTTCTAGCATCAATTAAAATAGATTTTATCTCATCAACTTCAGCAGCAGATTGTTTTAGACAGTTATTTTTTGTTTCAAGATATGCAATTCTGTCAGACATGGTAGTATCATTAACAAGAGAATTGACTTTTCTTTTTAACTGTCTATTTTCTTTTCTAACATCATCAACTTTATCTAACAATTCACCATAAGCATCTTCTGAATCAGTAAAAGTGTAATTTTTGAAGGGAGATGTTACCTCATCATTTTCTTCTTCTCTATCGCAGTCCCTGGACATCAGGCATACTTGACTTCCTTCTCCTTCACTCTCTGATGTGAAGCTAAGATTGCCCTCATCCTCATCGCTCCAAGTGCTTATCATAGCTTTTCCTTTCAGGTTTCTCTTCTTTACTTTTTCCTTCAGTTTCTGGAGCTCCGGGCATTCTACCTTCATGTGGCCTGCTTTCCTGCAATGATAGCAAACAGTGGTGTTAGTCTTTTTGGCATGATTAGTTTTATACCTTGTCTGTCTTCTATCACTATGCTGTCTTCTTCCAAAGTTTCTTCTCTCTTTTCTCAGAAACCTTTTGAACTGTCGAGTCAGCATAGCGAGCTGATCACCTTCAATCTCTGACCCTGAGGAGCTGTGGTCATTGGATGACCCACTTTTACAGGAGTTGACCTTCAATGCAATGGGTCTCTTCTTCTTCTCCAGCTCATCTGCCTTTGGCAAGTTCATCTCATATGTCATGCATGAACCGATTAACTCATCAACCTTGGTGGTCTTTAAGTCCCTGGACTCCTCAATAACAGTCACCTTTGTGTGCCAGATCGGAGTTAAGGAACGCAGAATCTTTCTCACTAGCTCATATTCAGAGTACACTTTGCCAAGACTCTTGAGTCCATTGGTGATAATCATGAGGCGAGCATAGATCTCTGTGATGGTCTTATTTGGCCTCATCCTAAACGCCTCATACTCAGAGACTAGCATGTTGGCTTTGGTCTCTCTTACTTGGGATGTCCCTTCGTATATAACTTCTAATTTATCCCACATCTCCTTAGCTATTGAACAGGATGAGATCCTAGAGAACTCCGTGGGATGAAGGACACACTGGATGGCGTTGATAGCGCTCCAATGAAGTGTTGACTTTTGGATCTGCTCTCGTGTCCATACTTCCTCATCATCTGGCAGATCGAAGGGGCCTTTGCTAACAACTTTTCAAATTTCATAATCTTTTGCCCTTAAGAAAACTTGCATACAGTTCTTCCAGTATGCATAGTTTGTACCATCAAAGTTTGGAGGCTTGCTCATAGATTGTTCTTCGGCTGTCATTCCTCTAGCATCCATGATGACTATCTCTTCAGGATGTTAGTCCCCGCAGAAGAGGTAGGCTCTGATACCATGTGATATAGATCTAGAAGGGGGGTGAATAGATCTACCCCAAATTTCAAGCAAGATTAAGCAGATAAGTGCGGAATTAAAAATTGCTTAATCAGAACAGCGAATTTAGACATAGAATCACTAGAGCCACTGAATTAACAGAAGATGTATTCAAATGTTGTTTGGGAGCTATCACTAGAGAGAATGAGTATATTCAACTAGACAATTGAAACACAGTAGCAACGAAATTGAATTATAGAGAGATGAAATGTGAAGAGGTACTTGGCAGAGGTTGAACTCAACGAGTGTTCGCACGCAAGATAAATCACTTTTCAGATAAGCCTGACTTATCCTTCGAGTGGTACCTTTTGATATACCTTCTTCACTATCTTGAATACTCATTATATCAACCTAATGAAGCACGATAACAGCTAGATATATAGATCCAATAATCACAAACCATCAAGCATAGACACGTGATTTTTAGGTGGTTCGATCTCCTGCAGAGATCTACGTCCACCCCACACTTAAACCAAGTGTGGCTTCACTGCTGATTCACAGCTTCCAATCCGCTGATCTACAGCTTCAGGGAAAACATCCCAACACACGCTGAGCCTTACAACTTAAGCTACCCAGAGGAATCCACCTCTGCAACTGGGCCTTATAGCTTGCCACCACAGACTCACAGCTTGCTATAATCAAGAGTTCGAAATGAAAAACAGAAGCAACAGAAAAATAGAAAATAGTAAAATGATTTGTAGCTCTTACAAAGAGCAGATCGGCTCTGGTACTATACCAAGAAGCTGGAAACAATGACTTACAGAAAATTAGACTCACACCCTTTAAACGACTCTATGCTCCTCTCTCAAAGCTCTCTCAAAGCTCTCTTTGGATCTTGCTGGAAGTTCTTCTTGGCTTGGCTGCTGCTTTTCTCTCACTCTTTCTCTCTATTGCTCTGTATTCTTCTATCGCCTTCTGTGTGTCCTTTTTCTATGTCTACTCTTCGACAATGGGTGATCTGCCCCTTTTATAATGCAACAGATGATGAGCGCGTGGAAACCACGTTTCCCGCCCAAAAGTTTGTTCAGATCTGAGCTTGGGATGGCCACGTGGTAGCATCTCGATTGGGTTGCTTTCCATGTGTCAAACACAACGCTTCACCTTTTGCCTTGGATCACATGCCTTTTATCCTGGTACTTTAGTTGCTCGTGACTTATGGTTCGCAGGTAGTTGGGACACGCGTCAGGTGTTTGATCAAGAGTCTCACCTGTCATTATAACGAACAAGGTATCAGTCACGTGTTATGGACTTAGACAATTCACATGTCAATGTGTATAGGCACAGATGCAAGAGTGAAGAACTAGCACATACTATATCATGCAACTAGCACAAACCTGAAATACACATGCACTGACCTTAAGTGTGCGTGAGGCACTACTTGTTATGATATAGAAAAGATAGTGCACTGACCATCTACACTCGTAAGGCAAACAATGCACTGACCTTGGTTATGCAAGATACAAGGGTGCACTGACCTTATTACACATGTACGAAAACATGCACAGACATGTATATGCATGAAGCAGACAATGCACCGACCCTTGCATGCGTATATCAAAAATATGCACCGACCTATACATCTGTAAGACAAAATGTGCACAGACCTTAGGTAGAATAAAGACTAAGAATGCACCGACCTTTTATGCTCAATGCAGATGCTGCACTGACCTAAGTCTATGCATATGTCAATATGCACCGACCTTATCTTGCATCATGAATGATGTGCGCAGACCTTGCTAAGCGCAAGACAAAACTTGCACCGACCTTAATGTGCGAGACAAAAGCTTGCACTGACCTTATATGCTCACAGCAAATCCTGCACCGACTTATGTGTACTGAAACATGCACCGACTACATGCAATCACAATGCGGACGTGCACCGACCCTATCAAAGACTAAGACCGATATGCACCGACCTTAGATACGCATAACACAGTCTGCACTGACCTTATGCATACTTTTACAAAACATGCACCGATCTTGATATAGTGTCATACAAGATGTGCACTGACCTTAAATTCAGACTTGACAGAGTGTGCAGAAGTGTTTTATGAAAAGGTCTGACATATAAACAATTCATCAAAATACACAATATTACCATGGTCAAGATAAAGTCACTAAAGTCAACTCTACAGTCAACCAAGTCAATTCTACTGTTGCCAATCATTCAAAACATAATCAACACATAGCAGTCTCTACACTGCTGATCAACTCCAGAGGAGACCCAACAAAAACTTCCCTATCTTGAAACTTTAGGAAGATTTCAATTTGCATACCTTGATCATAAATCTAAAATTCATTTCATTGAGGAATCTTCTGTTATACAGGATTATGAATGTCTAAAAGACTTAGTTGGTTTAAATTTAATGTGTTCCTTGAGTTTGGATATGAATAACTTGAAAATATATGAGTCAATGTCTTAATAAACCTTAACCAGCTGCTTCATATTTTGTCATGTAAAATCTTTTGAAATCTGAAAATTTTGAAATCATGATTTTCCTTGAGTGAAATACATGAAGTCAGTATTGTTTACATCTGAATGTTTTGTAAAATTACTAAAGGTAAATTTATGTCAGAGCAATGATAATGGCTACTGAGAAACCATGTCTAAAATAGACTGTGTCATGAAGTGCCATAGTTATATTTGCTAAAAAAATTATTGAAAAAATCAGTGAAAATATAAGGCAGAGCAATGGCAAGGTTGCACCGAGAAACTGGGTCCTTCATCAAAGAAATGAAGATATTCTATGTCATGAAGTGCCCTAGTTATCTTTGTTTGATATGAAGCATGACAGTTAGTTATACCAAGTGCTTAGAAATATTGACGTCTAAACAATGTATATTCTCTTGTTACAAGGTGTGTACTGAACTTCATTGCTCTTAAAATTTTGGTATAAAAAATGCTATTGAACAGAAGGAGAAATCTAAAAAAATAGTTGAAAAGGAAAATTGCTGAACCTAAGGAACAAAATCTGAAATCTTCATGGTTGTTTAACCTCAATACCAATTATTGTGACTCCTAAAGAAGTCATTGACATTAAGTGAGTAAGATGAAGGAAGGTTAAATAAAATATTAATGTGAGGGCTTGGTTCATTTTTATTAATATTTGATTTCAGATATTAGCATAGATCTTTATTGACAAACTGTGTATACATCATATTTAAACCATGCTGTTCAATAAAAATTCATTCATAAGCCCTTATAATGGAAGAGTCTGAAATATCTGTTTCCTTAGATCTATGAAATTGGTACCTCATTGAAAACCTTCTTGAATTAATTAATCATCTGGAACTCCAGTTGAAAATCATTATGCTCAGTTTCTATTGTCTGTTGAATCTCTTGAATCAGAATGCTCCTGTCACCTGTTCAATTTTACTACACATTCAATTCTATATCTGATCCTATTCTCGTTGGTACTTGTGCTTGATTGTCCTTGTGATTTTGCTAATACCCTTAGTGATTGTACTTCTGAAATCCTTTTCCAGCATTTACACTTTCATTCCACTCCTTCTGCTATGTCCAAAGGGGGAGATTATCTGATCTGGATTAAGTGCTCTTTTATTCAGGGGGAGAATACTTGAAAGAGAATCATTGTGCATAATTGACAATCGGGGGATATTGTTGCTTTAGCTTCAATTAGTATCAAAGGGGGAAAATAATCTGCATGATCAGCTTGATATTCTTTCTTTTTGATGTTGTCAGATGGGGAGAATAGTTTGAGTCTTGTCATCATTAATTTGTGATGTGTGGGAGATGTTGCATGCTCTTGCATATTCCATACTGGTTTGCACTGTATATTCATGACTGCATGACTGCCACATTGATCATCATGATGAATTTATTGCAATGACTCATAGTGTTGCTATCATCAAAAAGGGGGAGATTCTTGTGTCCCTGAGGTTTTGATGATGTCAACCATTATGAGGTTTTGATTATTGTTGTGTTGCCATTATGAGGTTTTCATATGTGTTGATGTTGCATTTGTTTTGATGCATTTGTTGAAGTCATCATGATCTCATCAAATATAGAAGTATGTATGTTGAACTCTGTAAGAACATGTTCTAAAGACAAATCAAAAAGTCAGTGAAGTCAATTGAAGCTTTAACAGAACCAGTCAGAAAGAAAAGCTAGGTCACCGCTGGAAGAAAAGTAGTCAGGTCGATGCAGCTAAAGAGTTTCATGCTGATCAGGTCGATGCAGCGGCTACAATTAAAGCAATCAGGTCGATGCACATTGGTCGTTCAAGCAAGACAGGTCGATGCAGTTATGCCTTCAGAAGCATTCTTCAGAGTTAAGCATCGATGCAACAAAGAACTGCACCGATGCACTTAGTTCAAACTCTCTAGGAAGATTTCAACAAGGTTGAAGCAGCAGACAGGAGCAGTTATTAAGGTCCAAGATAAGGTCAGAGCATCCAAGCAAGATCACAGTAAAAAGGTCGATGCAATGGCACAATTAAAGGTCATCGGGTCGATGCACCTCAGGTTCTTCAGAAGAAAGGTCGATGTAGTTATTTCAAGATCTGTTAAGTAAGGTTGATGCACAAAGTTCCCGAATGTTGATCTGGTGACACAGGTCGATGCAGCAGTTTGACCATTGCTTAGACAGGTCGATGCAGAAGCATAATCTTCTGTCTGGACAGAGACAGGTCGATGCATCTTGCATCTACACATGCATAAGGTCGATGCAGCAAATCACCAGTCAAGATCCAACTAAGAAAGGTCGATGCATCTGGAGTTGGCAAAGCTATCAGGTAGGTGCACTTGGAGTTTGCAAAGCTATCAGGTCGGTGCATCAGAAGATCAGATTCAGCTAGTCTTCATTTGAATCCAGATCTATTTTGCTTAGTATAATTCAATAATCAAGCTTGGATCTGGAGACTTCACAAGCTGTAAACAATCCTGATTAACCAAATTCAAGAGATGAATTCAGAAAGGACACAAGGACAAGTATCATTTGTTTTAGTAATAATAGCTGTAGAGGCCTAAGAAGGGGGCTCAAAAGATCCCATATTGGAAACTACAAAGATGGGCATGTGCTTCTAAGCAAGACCCAAGTCTTCTCCTTTGAGGGCCCTTTTACAAGTAAAAAAGGACAAAACCCTAACCGCCCCTCGGGCATAGCGGGGACAATACCTCAAAAGAAACACCCCAAATTTGTACGTCTTCAGATTTATTCCAACCTTCCATAGATCACCATTCAATATATCAAAAGGGTCATAATCAAGAGAGTACAACACATGCTAATATGTAGAACATATTTTGTAAAAAAAAACCTTTAGCATGAAATACATGGGAGTGCATGAGACCACACAAGTGATGTTCAAAATACACACACATGTGCAAGCTCAAAATATTTGCAGTGCATTCTAAATTGAAGTGCACACCCTCAAACTCCCCCTTTGTCCAATGCTTATGGAAGATATAAGAATCAACCAACAGATTATATGTCCACATGAATGATGAGTTAAATTGTATGCAACCAAGATAGACATCATCAAAAAAAATGGTTAATAATGATATATCAAAAGCTCAAATACAAACAGAAAGTCATATAATCCAATTCAGATATTTGTTGGCCCAGACTAGATGGCGGACAAGAAGGGGGGTTGAATTGTCCCCTTGTCGAGATGACGGATTTTAAAAAACTATCTAAACTAATCATGGCGGAATTAAAATTAACTACGTTGATTAGCCTAAACATACGTGAGATTAAAATATTCTCTCAAGCTTCCCGATCTCACTTGAATAAACTATGCAATAGATGGCAGAAATAAATCCTAATAAGGATAGCGGATGAAGCAATGTGCGATGGTGTAGTGAGTAAAAATCATATAATAGACCTGTGAACGGAGATAGAAGAAAAGGACAATCACACACATGCAATCACAATCAACACAGAGATTTTTAGGTGGCTCAGGACCACGATGGTCTCCCTACGTCCACCCCTCACCGAACCCCGGTGAGGCTTCACTACACGCTACTAATCGTAGCTGCGTCCGCAGTAATGCACACACGAGGTCTAGCCCCAAAACGCTGCCACCGCAGCACTCACACACACAAAGTCGGGGAACACACCCCGGACACAAAAACCACACGAAGACGCAGCTCCGTCTACTCTCACAAAACTCGGGGAAACATTCTCCACAATAAATCCACACACTCGGAGACACAGCTCCGCCCACACACGATAATATTCTAAGTTCGACGAAATAAAAGGATATACGATGACAGCCCAAAATATTAATCTATGCCCAAATAAGAGAGTAGAAATGAGAGAAGAAGAAATGCCCATCAAATCTTCAGTGAATCCCGTAGATAGCAAAGGTAGGGTGCATTTGGTGTTTGATCCTCGGAGTAGGAAGAGTCCAGCTGATGCGGGACAGACACGCGACTTGACTCCAATTGGATATGCAACCTTGGACTATCTAAGCAAGCTCGCGATCGCCCCTAACGAGGGAAGCGTACGGACGTGCACGGTTGAGAAATCGGTAGTGAGCTAGGGTGGTCAACTCACAAATCCGTGCCCGGATTGGGTCACGGGACGGTCTCGCTCTCTCTCGTAGCAGCGGTGAAATAAATATATCGACCTAATGGCCATAACACATGCTCTCTAGTAGCGGCATAAACAAGTATATACGAATAAAGCAAATGTCGGGTAAAGGAGCGAACACGATACTTCCACGCGCCTGGCGTGGGGAAGACGATCCCGGCCGATCTCGTACTCCCAGAACAATAAGTTACATAAATTACAGCAATGACTTTATTGCCCACTCCACGTAGGGAGGTAAAGGGTGACACAGCGGGACCCGGGAGTAGCGGGTTCCGGTTGACGAGCAACTTCTTGTGCAGCTTCGGCGGCACACGTACTCACGACCGTGGGGCCCACGTGCTGGTCTGTGGGGCCGTGTGGGCCCGGAGTGGCATCGCTGTGATGGGGATGTCCGGAGGGGTGCTCCCTGGGAAGGGGGCACACTGGTTCACCTTGCGGAAGGCGAGGAGGCTCCGATCGGTGCGAGTTGGAGTTGTTGCCCACGGATCTGAGTTCTGTTTCAGATCTGCGCGTCCTGACGAAAACTGATGTTGCGATCGGGCCCGACGTCGGATCGATGTACAAGAGGTACCGATGGAAAGTTAACTCAAAATTCTCCGATCTATGACCGGATAAAAAAAATTGAATTTCCCATTGGTGGTCTTTGGTGAATATTCAGGCTGCTGGTTCACGGGATCTGAAAACTCAGGACTGAAGTGCTTTTTCTTGAGAGTTGGCGTTGACCGCGATGTAGACCTCCGATTCAATTGTTGAGCGCTTCATTAAAGTGGTAGAGGGAGAAGAGAGGAAAACATGGATATATTTTATGAAAGTTTTGGTGGAGATTGGACTGGGGAAAAGTATTTTATATCACGGGGTGGTCGGATCTGGACAGCAGGAACAGAACTGAATTTGGGAGAAAGACACAATTTCTAAAAATAGTTATAGAGCTTTTAAAATTTGATGAAAATTTGTGGAGGATGGGGCTGGTGGACAGAACCTCTTGTAAAATTGGGGATTCAAGCAAAAATCAAGAAGGGGAACACAAGGGCAAAACTCAGGGCTGTTGTGAAACTAGATAGAGAACTGGCAGATCTGGTGGATTGGGAAGCACGAAAATGTAAAAATATAAAGCGTGGGCTAGAATTTTTTTCAATTTTTCTGGGACGTGGTGATGACCTCTATAACTCACCCTGAAAATATCAGCTCCAGAAAAATAGAACCTTGGACAACACTTCGGATCTTGCATCGCGGTGACTCGATGGCGGCACGAACGGCGCCAGCGGCAATAGAGATAGAATATAGAGAGGCTAAGGAGAATATAGGAGGGTTCTATACCCTGGAGATTGGAGGAAGAAGAGATAAACCAGAGGGAGAGAGGAGAGGGGCGCACGAAGCTCCAAGCTTACACAATTTTTTTTCTTCTCATTAATTCTCTAAAATGTGGAAATACAAGTATTTATATAAAATGGAAAATGACACAAAGTGCCCTCAGATCTAGGGTTGGAAGGGGCACTAAAAAGATAGAAGAAAGTATTTCTCCCATGTGTTCAAAACTCATTTCACATATTCTATTCAAACTTACCTAACTTAGCCTAATAAGGACAAAGAAGGGGGCGCCCCCTTCATGGGGCTATCTTGGGCCAAGTTGGTCCAAGGCCACCTAAAGGCCATTCACAAGCCCATGATAGCCTAAAGGCCTTTCCACGTAGGTGGCCCATGAGAAGGAGAAGCCCAATTGGGCCTTTAAGTGATTTAAAGGTCCATTAGGAAGCCTAATGGTCCAATATGAACTAACCCCCCTTAATGGATCTAAATAAAGAAACCTAGTCATGGACTCTTCATGGAATGTGGCCCAATGACTTATTAAAAGCCTTACAAAGGAGCCCAAATGAAAAAAAAAATAAGCAAACACACTAATACAAGCCAATACACACTAATACAATCCATTAGCCTTTGATGCCCCCATCAATTCTCCCCGGGTGGGAGGAACTCGACCCCGTCGAGTAAGGGGTGCTGCTGCTCGAATAACTCCGACGAATCGGTCACCATACTAGGTAGTGCGGGTACGCTCCACTCCAAGTGATCGTCACCTGCTCATTCCGTATATACTCGATATGCACAAGCTGCTGTGGGAACGAGGCTAGAGGTGGACACTCCAGGTGGGGTCACTCTCAAAGGGAGGAAGCGACTCGAAGACTCACTATGAATTCACTGTTGGGTCCCTATAGGTGACTAGATCCGGGACATGGATGTCGAGCTGATCCCATACTCCTCAAGCGAGTCCACTCGCCTCTTACTCATAAGGGACCGACATCTACGAGCTTGCACAAGACACATGCAGACTCACCATGTACTAACATACGTATGCAAACCACACAAACAAGCCACACAAAACAAACCACACAAACAAACTGACTCATGCATGACTCTAGATAAACTTGAACATTCTTAGTACTACTACGACTGATGACACGGAGACACAACACAAGGGACACACGAAGGACGACTCGGTAAGGACGACGGTCACCATCTACATACACTACGTGTAAAGAGAGACTTAGCCACAACTTAATGCCTTGAGTTCCATCCTTCGTCAACTGTCTCCGGTTCGAGAAGACTCATCCTCAGGTATGAAAGTGTGGGAGGATTAGGAGGTGGGTGACGGGAATGTAATCCGGACATCTAGTGTCAAGCACGATAATAATGAAGTCCGGAGACTATTTCTCGTACGCATGGTAGAAATCAAACCATAACGTGTCAACATAGGGTATCGACAGTGGTACGGTAGTCACTAGTGGCTGCTCTACCGTAGGAGAGACGGGTAGAAGTGGGATGGCGGGGTCCACCGAAGACAAGGTGGGCAAGATAGATAGGTCCGGGATGACCGGTGGGAGTGGGGTGACTGATAGCCCATGTCCCTCTATTGGCTCACTCTCTCGCCCAAAAACATCAGCGTGGTACTCCTCGACCAACTCTTGGTCAGCCTTATAATCCACTAGAATAAGCATGGGTGGGACATCCTCGGTATGTGTGTCCTTTAGGGTAGGGGAATGTGAAGGACACGGATCAGAGAAGTGGCTAGGGGCCACATGGTTGGGCTCCGGGGGAGGTAGTGGACATGAGTCCGTAGGCGGAGTGAACTGATAGGGGTGGGTGGTTGGTGACACAAAGGTGGTTGGCTGAATGTCGTCGTGGAAGACGAACTCGCCGGGTAGGTAAGGTGGATATAAGTTGCAGGTCCTCCTATCCCGGTCAAAGGTCTCTCTCCTCTCTTCCAACCATGGTCGTCCTAATATAATGCATGGTCCTGCTAGCATACCAATATTGCACGATGCACCATCGCAGTAAAATTCAGAACCGATCTTCCTTTGGAACTCATCTTCCTTTGGAACTCGACACAAGCAAAATCACCATCGCGGATAATCTCGCCCGTCTTGGAGAGGGACTTCACGATATCAAGAGAAACCCAATTATCTGACTCCTTATGAGTTAAATGGAGTTCCATTGTGGACCCATTGGGTAGAGTGGCTTTAGAAATGAGATGGGTGAAATCCAAGGGTCGGGCCATGAACACATTGAATTGGGCCACCAGGGATGACCACTCAGACGCATGATCTTGGGGAACGGCCATGGGGGTGGCGGGTAGTGGACATGCAGGCACACGATGACAAGACACTAGACCGACTATGCAATGTTGGAATGCACTAACTAATGCACACTAAGGACCCTAGACTTAAACCAAGACTCGGTACGTGGCGGAGTTAATCGATCCGAAGATCACTCACGCAAGTGTGCGGCCTTCCCGATAGGCGTAGACTAACGTTCGGACAACAGCTTTTGATATACCGAGTAAAGGGGTGCAAATACAACCTAGACCGACTTAGACGATGACTAGACGTAAATGACACTTTTTTTGTTGTTGATTTTAGACACCCTAGACTCAACCTGTCTCTGATACCAAATTGATGCGGGACGGACACGCGACTCGACTCCAATCGGATATGAAACCTTGGACTCTAAGCAAGCTCACGATCGTCCCTAACGAGGGAAGCGTACGAACATGCACAGTTGAGAAACCGGCAGTGAGCTAGGGTGGTCAACTCATAAATTCATGCCCGGATCGGGTCAAGAGACGGTC
Organism: Amorphophallus konjac; assembly: GCA_022559845.1. Taxonomy (NCBI): domain Eukaryota; kingdom Viridiplantae; phylum Streptophyta; class Magnoliopsida; order Alismatales; family Araceae; genus Amorphophallus; species Amorphophallus konjac. The sequence continues at coordinate 191,642,194 of CM040123.1, read as the reverse complement.
TCGCTCTCTCTCGCAGCAGCGGTGAAATAAATATATCGAGCTAATGACCCTAACACATGCTCTCTAGCAGCGGCATAAATAAGTATATACGAATAAGGCAAATGCCGGGAAAAGGAGCGAACACGATACCTCCACGCGCCTGACGTGGGGAAGACGATCTCGGTCGATCTCGTACTCTCAGATCAATAAGTTACATAAATTACAACAATGACTTTACTGCCCACTCCACGCAGGGAGGTAAAGGGCGACACAGCGGGACCCGGGAGTTGCGGGTTGGAGTTGAAGGGCAGCTTCTTGTGTAGCTTCGGCGGCACACGTACTCACGACCGTGGGACCCACGTGCTGGTCCGTGGGGCCGTGTGGGCCCGGAGCGGCACCGCTGTGATGGGGACATCCAGAGGGGTGCTCTCTGGGAAGGCGGCGCTCTGGTTCACCTCGCGGAAGGCGAGGAGGCTCCGATCGGTGTGAGTTGGAGTTGTTGCCCACGGATCTGAGTTCCGTTTCAGATCTACGCGTCCTGACTAAAATTGATGCTGTGATCGGCCCCAACGTTGGATTGACGCACAAGAGGTACCGATGGAAAGCTAACTCAAAATGTTTCGATCTATGACCAGAGGAAGAAAATTGAATTTTCCGTTGATGGCCTTTGTCGAATATTCAAGTTGCTGGTTCACAGGATCTGAAAACTCAGGATAGGAGTGCTTTTTTTTGAGAGTTGGCATTGACCGCGATGTAGACCTCCGATTCTGCTGTTGAGCTCTTCATGAAAGTGGTAGAGGGCGAAGAGAGGAAAATGGAGATATATTATATCAAAGGTTTGGTGGAGATTTGACTAGGGAAAGATATTTTATATCACTTGGTGATCGGATCTGGACAGCAGGAACAGAACTGAATTTGGGAGAAAGACACAATTTCTAAAAATAGTTAGAGGGCTTTTGAAATTCGACGAAAATTTGTGGAGGATGGGGATGGTAGACAGAACCTCCAGTACAATTGGGGATTTAAGAAAAAATCAAGAAGGGGAACAAAAGGCTGAAACTCATGGCTGTTGTGAAACTAGACAAAGAACTGGCAGATCTGGTGGATTGGGAAGCACAAAAATGTAAAAATATAAAACGGGGGCTGCAATTTTTTTCATTTTTTCTGGGATGTGGTGATGACCTCTATAACTCACCCTGAAAATATCAGCTCCATAATGTGTAGGGGTTGGGATCTAAAATTCTCGGAGTAACCCTCTAGCCAGTAAAATAGAACATTGGACAGCACTTCAGATCTTGCTTCGCGGTGGCTCGATGGTGGCATGAACGGCGGCGGCGGCAGCAGAGATAGAATATAGAGGGGCTAAGGAGAATATTGGAGGGTTCTATACCCTGGAGATTGGAGGAAGAAGAGAGAAACCATAGGGAGAGAGGGGAGGGGCGCACCAAGCTCCAAGCTTACACAATTTTTTTCTTCTCATTAATTCTCTAAAATGTGGAAATACAAGTATTTATATAAAATGAAAAATAACACAAAGTGCCCTCAGATCTAGGGTTGGAAGGGGCACTGAGGGGGTAGGATAAAGTATTTCTCCTATGTGGTCAAAACACATTTCACATATTCTATTCAAACTTACCCAACTTAGCCTAATAAGGACAAAGAAGGGGGCGCCCCCTTCATGGGCCTATCTTGGGCCAAGTTGGTCCAAGGCCACCTAAAGGCCATTCACAAGCCCATGATACCCTATAGGTCATTCCACCAAGGTGGCCCATGAGAAGGAGAAGCCCAATTGGGCCTTTAAGTGATTTAAAGGTCCATTAGGAAGCCTAATGGTCCAATATGAACTAACCCCCCTTAATGGACCTAAATAAAGAAACCTACTCATGGACTCTTCATGGAATGTGGCCCAATGACTTATTAAAAGCCTTACAAAGGAGCCCAAATGAAAAAAAAAGCAAGCAAACACACTAATACAAGACAATACACACTAATACAATCCATTGGCCTTTGATGCCCCCATCAATTCTCCCCGGGTGGGAGGAACTCGACCCCGTCGAGTAAGGGGTGCTGCTGCTCGAATAACTCCGACAAATCTGTCACCGTACCAGGTAGCGCAGGTACGCTCCACTCCAAGTGATCGTCACCTGCTCATTCCGTATATACTCGATATGCACAAGCTGCTGTGGGAACGAGGCTAGAGGTGGACACTCCGGGTGGGGTCACTCTCAAAGGGAGGAGGCGGCTCGAAGACTCACTCAGAATTCACCGCTGGGTCCCGATAGGTGACTAGATCAGGGACATGGATGTCGAGCTGATCCCATACTCTTCGAGTGAGTCCACTCGCCTCTTACTCATAAGGGACCGACATCTACGAGCTTGCACAAGACACATGCAGACTCACCATGTACTAACATACGTATGCAAACCACACAAAACAAGCCACACAAACAAACTGACTCATGCATGACTCTAGACAAACTTGAACATTCTTAGTACTACTATGACTGGTGACACGGAGACACAACACAAGGGACACACGAAGGACAACTCGGTAAGGATGACGTTCACCATCTACATACACTACGTGTAAAGAGAGACTAACCCACAACTTAATGCCATGAGCTCCATCCTTCGTCAACCGTCTCCGGTTCGAGAAGACTCGTCCTCGGGTATGAAAGTGTGGGAGGATTCGGAGATGGGTGACGGGAATGTAATCCGGACGTCTAGTGTAAAGCACGATAATAATGAAGTCCGGAGACTATTTCTCGTACGCATGGCAGAAATCAAACCATACCGTGTCAACATAGGGTATCGACAGTGGTACGGTAGTCACTAGTGGCTGCTCTACCGTAGGAGAGACGGGCAGAAGTGGGATGGCGGGGTCCACCGAAGACAAGGTGGGCAGGATATACAGGTCCGGGATGACCGGTGCGAGTGGGGTGACTGAAAGCCCCTGTCCCTCTATTGGCTCACTCTATCGCCCAAGAACATCAGCGTGGTACTCCTCGACCAACTCTTGGTCAGCCTCATAATCCACTAGAATAAGCATGGGTGGGACATCCTCGGTATGTGTGTCCTTTAGGGTAGGGGAATGTGAAGGACACGGATCGGAGAAGTGGCTAGGGGCCACATGGTTGGGCTCCGGGGGAGGTAGTTGACATGAGTCCATAGGCGGAGCGGACTGATAGGGGTGGGTGGTTGGTGACACAAAGGTGGTCGGCTGAATGTCATCGTGGAAGACGAACTCGCCGGGTAGGTAAGGTGGATATAAGGTGCAGGTCCTCCTATCCCGGTCAAAGGTCGCTCTCCTCTCTTCCAACCATGGTCGTCCTAATATAATGCATGGTCCTACTAGCGTACCAATATAGCACCATGCACCATCGTAGTAAAATTCGGAACCGATCTTCCTTTGGAACTCGACACAAGCAAAATCACCATCGCGGATAATCTCACCCGTCTTGGAGAGGGACTCCACGATATCAAGAGAAATCCAATTATCCGACTCCTCATGAGTGAAATGGAGTTCCATTGTGGACCCATTGGGTACAGTGGCTTTAGAAATGAGATGGGTGAAATCCAAGGGTCGGGCCGTGAAGGCATTGAATTGGGCCACCAGGGATGACCACTCGGACGCATGATCTTGGGGAACGGCCATGGGGGTGGCAGGTAGTGGACATGTAGGCACACGCTGACAAGACACTAGACCAACTATGCAAGGTTGGAATGCACTAACTAATGCACACTAAGGACCCTAGACTTAAACCAAGACTCGGTACGTGGCGGAGTTAATCGATCCGAAGATCACTCGCGCAAGTGTGCGGCCTTCCCGATAGGCGTAGCCTAACGTTCGGACAACACCTTTTGATATACTGGGTAAAGGGGTGCAAATGCAACCTAGATCGACTTAGACGATGACTAGACGTAAATGACACTTTTTTTTGTTGATTTTAGACACCCTAGACTCAACCTGGCTTTGATACCAAATTGATGCGGGATGGACATGCGACTCGACTCCAATTGGATATGCAACCTTGGACTCTAAGCAAGCTCGCGATCGCCCCTAACGCGGGAAGCATACGGACATGCACGGTTGAGAAATCGGCAGTGAGCTAGGGTGGTCAACTCATAAATTCGTGCCCGGATCGGGTCACGGGACGGTCTCGCTCTCTCTCGCAGTAGCGGTGAAATAAATATATCGAGCTAATGACCCTAACACATGCTCTCTAGCAGCGGCATAAACAAGTATATACGAATAAAGCAAATGCCGGGTAAAGGAGCGAACACGATACCTCCACGTGCCTGGCGTGGGGAAGATGATCCCGGCCGATCTCGTACTCCCAGAACAATAAGTTACATAAATTACAACAATGACTTTACTGCCCACTCCACGCAGGGAGGTAAAGGGCGACACAGCGGGACCCGGGAGTAGCGGGTTCGGGTTGACGGGCAACTTCTTGTGTAGCTTCGGTGGCACACGTACTCACGGCCGTGGGGCCCACGTACTGGTCCGTGGGGCCGTGTGGGCCCGGAGCGGCACTGCTGTGATGGGGACGTCCGGAGGGGTGCTTTCTGGGAAGGTGGCGTGCTGGTTTGCCTCACGGAAGGCGAGGAGGCTCCGATCGGTGCGAGTTGGAGTTGTTGCCCACGGATCTGAGTTCTATTTCAGATCTCCGCGTCCCGATGAAAATTCTTGCTGCGATCGGCCCCTACGTCGGATCGATGCACAAGAGATACCGATGGAAAGCTAACACAAAATCCTTCGATCTATGTCCAGAGGAAGAAATTTGAATTTCCCGTTGATGGCTTTTGTCGAATATTCAAGCTACTGGTTCACAGGATCTGAAAACTCAGGATAGGAGTGCTTTTTCCTGAGAGTTGGCATTGACTGCGATGTATACCTCCGATTCACTGTTGAGCTCTTCATGAAAGTGGTAGAGGGAGAAGAGAGGAAAATAAAGATATATTATATGAGAGGTTTGGTGGAGATTTGACTGGGGAAAAGTATTTTATATCACTAGGTGATCGGATCTTGACAGGAGGAATAGAACTGAATTTGGGAGAAAGACATAATTTCTAAAAATAGTTAGAGGGATTTTGAAATTCGGAGAAAATTTTTGGAGGATGGGGATGGTGGACAGAACCTTCAGTAAAATTGGGGATTCAAGCAAAAATCAAGAAGGGGAACAAAAGGGCGAAACTCAGGGCTGCTGTGAAACTAGATAGAGAACTGGCAGATCTAGTGAATTGGGAAGCACGAAAATGTAAAAATATAAAACGGGGGCTGGAATTTTTTTTAATTTTTATGGGACGTGGTGAGGACCTCTATAACTCACCCTGAAAATCTCAGCTCCATAAGATGTAGGGGTTAGGATCTAAAATTATTGGAGTAACCCTCTATCTAGCAAAATAGAACCTTGGACAGCACTTCGGATCTTGCTTCGCGGTGGCTCGATGGCGGCACGAACGGCGGCGGCGGCAGCAGAGATAGAATATAGAGGGGCTAAGGAGAATATAGGAGGGTTCTATACCCTGGAGATTGGAGTAAGAAGAGAGAAACCAGAGGGAGAGAGGGGAGGGGCGCACCAAGCTCCAAGCTTACATAATTTTTTTCTTCTCATTAATTCTCTAAAATGTGGAAATACAAGTATTTATATATAATAGAAAATGACACAAAGTGCCCTCAGATCTAGGGTTGGAAGGGGCACTAAGGGGATAAGATAAAGTATTTCTCCCATGTGGTCAAAACACATTTCACATATTCTATTAAAACTTACCTAACTTAGCCTAATAAGGACAAAGAAGGGGGCGCCCCCCTTCATGGGCCTATCTTGGGCCAAGTTGGTCCAAGGCCACCCAAAGGCCATTCACAAGCCCATGATAGCTTATAGGTCTTTCCACCTAGGTGGCCCATGAGAAGGAGAAGCCCAATTGGGCCTTTAAGTGATTTAAAGGTCCATTAGGAAGTATAATGGTACAATATGAACTAACCCCCCCTAATGGACCTAAATAAAGAAACCTAGTCATGGACTCTTCATGGAATGTGGCCCAATGACTTATTAAAAGCCTTACAAAGGAGCCCAAATGAAAAAAAAGCAAGCAAACACACTAATATAAGGCAATACACACTAATACAATCCATTAGCCTTTGATGCCCCCATCACCAGCGTTGTGAAGACCGCCCAAAATAGGAACTCGTAGATGAACAACAAGACCAGCTACAGATCAGAGTGGCAGCTCGTGGATGGGGTCTTCAGCGGCGTTCTCCTTTCTCCAGTGATGAAGCAACCTTCTAGCTCGTCCTTCTTCACCTGCAAGAAAGGATAGAACAATAAGCCCATGAAGGAATAGCTCCTTCGATGGAGATCGCCACATACATATACCATCAAGAAGGCAGCAATAAAAGACTACAAAGCCCCTCTCAAAACCATACAAATACACCCCCAATAGATGGGAGAAACCCTAAGGGTATTAGGGTAAAAGCCCAAGCCAAACGGATCATAAGATGGGGACCTCGAAACCCAATACGCAAACCCGCTTCGAACAAATCAGAGAAAGTGTCGACTCTTAAAGTCGACACTTTTTCAAAAGTGTTCTGTCCCGAACACAAAACAGCACCCATGACAAAAGTGTCGACACTTAGAGTCGACACTTTTTGTCAAGTGTTCTGCCAACTACAAAAGCAACACACAGGCTAAAAAGTGTCGACTCACAGAGTCGACACTTTCTGTATGATTTGTTAAAACATCATAGAACCAGAACAGAACAAACTAAGTGTCGACTCTGTGAGTCGAAACTTTTTCTGACAGAAATAAAAACACAATAAAACTCAATTGAAACCCCAATTTTCTCATCCAAACATTAAAAACAAATTACCATCCATTGAAATAAGGTATTGGCATATTTAAAACCACATTCTAACACAATCAAGTGGCATGCATTAAAGGGAATTTAGGAGACTAAATGAGCAAGATGCTACCACAATATTCTCATGAAAATCATGCCAAAGTGTGATTCAGTCCAAAACAAACCGAGCTTTTACAAATCTCTCGTATCAATTAGATTCAAGCAATCTAACATATGAGTTCCAACTTCAGACCAAAGTAAAACTCGTATATGCAAGACATGAAATCCTTTAAAACCTTGAACACTTCAAGAAGCATATCCAGTTAATCACTTTTAAAACCATCAAAACCTCATGGAGTGAAGTACATTCAATAAGCCATGTATTGCTTATACATGAACCCAAATCAACCCAAATTCATGAAGAATACATCAAACCCATTCGTGGCAACATAAATTAAATCAGAAAATAGATTCTTACCATGTCTCCAAAGTTTGGAGATCAAAATGGAACCTGCATTGGAATAAATTGAAATGCAATAACCCATGTGAGTGATTCAAGGCTTTTCAAACCCATTCCAATACAATCAAGTTCATTCCAAAAATAATTTAAACCGATGCATTCCAATGCATATCAATAATATGCATGAAGGCATAGTCATGATTTTAGTTGTGAAAAAGATCATGTATGAAGTGCATTAAGAGAGAATCATGGTGAGGTCAATGCACATAAAGAAACATCATTGAATCAGGTCGATGCATATGTAAAGGCAGGGTCAGTGCATGTTTGTAAAACACTAAAGACCAGGTCGGTGCACAAATGAAAGGGTAGGTGCATGTTTGTAAAACACCAAAGACCAAGTCGGTGCATGTATTGACAAGGTCGGTGCATATAGTGAAACACAAAGACAAGGTCAGTGCGAAACACAAAGACATGGTCAGTGCACTTTATATGAAATGGAAAGATAGGTCGGTGCACATCTATAGAAGATGAGGTCAGTGCACTTTTTATCAAGCATAAGGATAGGTCGGTGCATGTAAGGCCAAGGTCTGTGCACATTCAGAAATATCAAGTGATTAATCATTTCTAAGCATGAAACGCCCAATTTCAAATTGGTTCATCAAAACACTCATGAAATGCAAATTTAGTCCAGAATTTCAAGCATGATAGCATATAGCTCAGACATTCAAAATGCATGAGCCATCAACCAAGGAGCTGAGAATTTCGGTCAACCAAGGTTCAGAAAACCCAGAATTGTATGGCAATTGAAGCATTAAACCCTTAGTTAAATAGCACGATGTGTATACATGAAACCCAATTTAACAAGGGGCAATTAAGCAATATGTAACCCATTCAGCCCTTTATGTTGCCAACCATCCATATACAATTAACATTAAAGCTCATTCAAGATTTGTAGAACTAAGAGAAAATGTAACCATGAAAAAAACATGTTGAGGTCGACACCAAGGAACAGTACTGCAACTGTAAATGATATCCACCTAGCATTTACACCAAGGAACAGTACTGCAACTGTAAATGATATCCACCAAGCATTTCAACCCTGCAAAGCAGAATATCAACATGTGAGCTCATTTGCCACAACATTTATACATACGGATGTTACTCTATACACACTCAACGCACACAATATATTGTTATCATCAAAAACCATTATCAAAGAGAAAGAGGGAAAGCAACGAACCCAACAATCTCCCCCTTTTTGATGATGACAAATATTGTGGCCCCCAAAAACTCTCTCCCCCTTTGACATTATCAAAAGGTGAGGGACTAGAGGAACATATGTGAAGTTTTCAAAAATGAATGAGACATGAGAGCACGAATTGGCAATAAATCTACCATTAATGGAAGGTGAGTGAACCTTGAACACCAAGCAAGAGAATAAAGTATGAAGTGCTATATGCAAGTTGTTTGAAATATGTGCAAATGCTCAATTTCTAAACTATATGCAAATGTAGTGCTAAATAGCACATTATTCTCCCCCTATTGTCATGAACAAAAATCGACTGACAATGGGATTATTTAACCTGTTATTTACATGTATAATCTAAAGATACATCTATGCGAGCTGAAGTATGAAATGAGGTATGCAGGCAAGCAAACAAGCAAGCAAGCATTAGAGTCACGCAGACAAGTATCTCTATTACTCCCCCTTAGTAGGGTAAGGGGATAACAACTGAACAGTTCATTCAAAATCGAAATGTGAGACATGAAGCATAATCAAAATAGGTAGTGCATTCATATGCTAAAGGTATTGCATAAAGCATGATAAGAACAAATTCAAGATATACAGTCATCACAATAATACCCAAAATTGAAATTTGTGATAATGAGCAATGAACTTCAAAATTATATGGATATGAACAAAATTTCTAGAAAACACTAGAGAGTTATTTCCTTCCTACACTTCCATTTCGATCCTCGACTATTGGTAGCTTCACACAACCCCTTTTTGTTTGCTTTTCTTTTATTGGATTTCACCATTCGACGCGAGTCATCTCATATGTCTCAATGGGGTTTCTCGACTACTAAGATTCATCACGCAATGTGGATTTTGTTTCACCTTTTGACGCGAGTTTCCTCATTTATTTCAGTGGGGATTCCCGGCTACTTAGTTAGACATTCCACTTATTGAAGCTGGCGGGGTAGGCAGCTTTTCCCTCACGATTCTCTAAATTTCCATGTAGAAATTTGTTTCCCTTGAAGTGTTAAAAGGAATTTCTGAAATCCTTATCAATCAAAGTCATATGCATCATTTTTTTGAATAAGGTATGCGCAATTGCTTTGTATGTAGAAAGTGAATTTACCTAGACATACTTATGACTCCCCCTAAATGTATGCACAGTTACAAGTAAATCCTCCTCCTTTGTATATGTCATGGTTAACAAAAATCAAGAACACTTTGTTTTATTTATCAAGGAGGTGAGGTCTTAGAAGATTTTTAAGAAATTATTTTTCTAGGAATATATATACATGCAAACAAACAAAGATTTTGAAAATTAATTCAAGCAATATGATTTCCGGTACGGGGCGGAGGTGGGGGTCCGAAGACCCTGCTCACGCAAAGGGAGTGCTTCCAAGTGGACGTAATCCACTCTTCCACAAACGTCATTTTATATACCAAAAAGTCTTGACATTCAAGCACACAAAAATAGAAGGTATGCACCAGCATTTGCACGTGAATACAAGGTTGATGAGAAATTATTTCTATTCACAAGTATATAATGATATGTGCTTGTGTTTTCTATGTATGCAAGTATACGCATGTAAATTGACAGATGATCGAAGATTATCCCTATTTAAAAACATGCAAGGATGTGTATGATATGTGCCAGAGGTTAAGTATGTAAACTATGTAAACAAAATTGCATTGTTATTCACAAAAAGTGAACGAATATGTAAGAGACTTTATGTACAAAGTGAAGCATTCAAAAACCAGATTTGTTCACAAAACGTGAAACAGCTCCAAACTCAAATTTTTACCTTTGTAGTTCTTTCAAAATGAACTTAAGCAAAAAGAATTTCAGATACAAACCATTTTTGTTTCTCGCCTTGAGAGTCCATATTTATTGACATTCCTCGGCATCAAGGCACCCCTACCAAACATATTCTCATTTTGAAGATTTGGGTACCCAAGCCATCTTGGGTCCCGAGGGGTTAGTTCTAGCTTGAGGAGATGTATTCTTATATCTCCGGGAACACCAATCATCATCATATTTCATTGTAGCACAATCATCCATAGAATGACCACTTTGGCCACAATAAAAACAGTGAGTAGATTTTCTCTTCAAAAATCAATTGTCATCATCATTTTTCATTACACAACAATCATTCATTACGTGTCCAAAACTACCACAGTAATGACATGAAACATTCTTTTTGACAGACCACTCATCATCCATTTTCTTAATAAAGCAATCTTCAAAAACATGACCATGCAACCCACAATAGAAACAATGAGTGTTGAGATTTTTCTTTGTGGGTTTTTCATGATTTTTGGAACCAACAACTATATTCACTCTTGACTTTAAGGCCTCATCATCATCAAGTTTCATCACAAATCAATCGTACATATCATGGCCATACATCCCATAGGAGAAACATGAAACATTCATCTTTTTTCTTGATGCATGAACATGATAAATAGTTGAGGATTTTGTATGCACACAAGAATAATCATTGACGGTTTTCTATTTTTGATTTTCTTTATCACACAAAAATATAGACTCATTCAAATTCTTGATTTCATTTTTCAACGATGAAATGTGCAATTCAAAAGTAGCAATATCTTGTTCACACAAAGCAAGTTTATCATTCAAGAAGGAATTGATAGTTTTATAACTTGCGACTTCCTGTTCCAAAACATGAACATTTTTAGAACCATAATCAACCACATGTTTTCCTTTTTCAAGAGTAAACAATTTTTTAGATATAGCTGTGTTTAAATGTTTTAACTCTTCATTCTCCTTAGCAAGTTTGTCATTCAAAATCAATTCACTGCACAAATCATGATCAATAGAATTCAATTCAATTTTACTTTTTAGCTCACATTCAATTTTCTCTAATTGAGTAATCTCATTCCTTAGATCAGAATTTTCATTTCTTAAATAAGTAATTGTTTCTTTGTGAACATCAACATCTTGCATGTGAGATTCAACTGATTTTTCAAGTTTAGTGCATTTTTCACATGAAGAATTATGAACACAAGAGTTTTCAATTTTCTTTTTCAATTTTTGATTTTCAGATTTTATATCTTTCAAACAATTCATCATAGGCATTTACCAATTCATCATAGCTAAGTTCATTTTTCTCGTCGGAGTCAGAGTTTAACTTGGAATTCTCCTCGTTTTGACGCTCAAGCTCACCATTTGGCACAAGGCACTCACTATTCTGTCTTTCTTCTTGGGCTTCGCTTAGCCCATTCCAGATCTCTTTGGCTGACCTGCAAGATGAAACAAAAATAAATTGTTTAGGGTCCACAGCAGCCTTAAGAGCATTCAAAACAAAAGAATTATCAGAATTCTTTTTCTTATCCTCCTCAGTCCAGCTTGACTCATTTTTTGGAAGACTGTAAGGACCATGAGTGATTAGGTTCATAAGCTTCGAATAAAAATTAGTAATCTAAACACAAAATTTTCCAAGCCATAGAGCATAATCAAAACCATCAAAGACATGAACTGAATGCACGCTAGCCATCATGAATAGATCTTTTCTCCTTGAACGTAAGGTCTACTGAATAAAAATCAGAGACTGGGCTCTGATATCAATTGTTGGCCCAGACTAGATGGCGGACAAGAAGGGGTGATGAATTATCCCATTGTCGAGATGGCAGATTTTAAAAACTATCTAAACTAATCATAGTAGAATTAAAATTAACTACATTGATTAGCCTAAACAGACGTGAGATTAAAATATTCTCTCAAGCTTCCCAATCTCACTCGAATAAACTATGCAATAGATGGTAGAAATAAATCCTAACACGGATAGCGGATGAAGCAATGTGCGATGGTGCAGTGAGTAAAAATCATATAATAGACCTGTGAACGAAGAGAAAAGAAAAGGATAATCACACACAGGCAATCACAATCAACACAGAGATTTTTAGGTGGTTCAGGACCACGACGGGCTCCCTACGTCCACCCCTCACTAAACCCCGGTGAGGCTTCACAACACGCTATGAACCATAGCAGAACGGGGACGAACCCCAACACCACACACGCTGCATCCGCAGCAATGCACACACGGGGTCGAGCCCCAAAGCGCTGCCACCGCAGCACTCACACACACAAAGTCGGGGAACACACCCCGGACGCAAAAACCACACGGAGACTCAGCTCCGTCTACACTCACAAAACTCGGGGAAACTTTCCCCACAATAAATCCACACACTCGGAGACGCAGCTCCGCCCAAACATGATAATATTCTGAGTTCGATGAAATAAAAGGATATACGATGACAACCCAAAATATTAATCTATGCCTAAATAAGAGAGTAGAAATGAGAGAAGAAGAAATCCCCCTCAAATTTTCAGTGAATCCTATAGATAGCAAAGGTAGGGTGTAATTGGAGTTTGATCCTCAGAGCAGGAAGAGTCCAGCATTGTGAAGACCGCCCAAAACGGGAACTCGACGATGAACAGCAAGACCAGCTACAGATCGGAGTGGCAGCTCATAGATGGGGTCTTCAGCGGCGTTCTCCTTCCTCCAGTGATGAAGCAACCCGCCAGCTCGTCCTTCTTCACCTGCAAGAAAGGGTAGAACAATAAGCCCATGAAGGAATAGCTCCTTCGATGGAGATCACAGCATACATATACCATCAAGAAGGCAGCAATAAAAGGCCACAAAGCCCCTCTCAAAACCCTACAAATACACACCAAATAGATGAGAGAAACCCTAAGGGTATTAGGGTAAAAACCCAAGCCAAACGGATCATAAGATGGGGACCTCGAAACCCAATACGCAAACCCGCTTCGGACAAATCAGAGAAAGTGTCGACTCTTAGAGTCGACACTTTTTCAAAAGTGTTCTGTCCCGAACACAAAATAGCACCCAGGAAAAAAGTGTCGACGCTTAGAGTCGACACTTTATGTCAAGTGTTCTGCCAACTATAAAGGCAACACACAGGCCAAAAAGTGTCGACTCACAGAGTCGACACTTTCTATCTGATTTGTTAAAACATCACAGAACCAGAACAGAACAAACTAAGTGTCGACTCACAGAGTCGACACTTTTTCTGACAGAAATAAAAACACAATAAAACTCAATTGAAACCCTAATTTTCTCATCCAAACATTAAAAACAAATTACCATTCATTGGAATAAGGTATTGGCATATTTAAAACAACATTCTATCACAATCAAGTGGCATGCATTAAAGGGAATTTAGGAGACTAAATGAGCAAGATGCTACCACAATATTCTCATGAAAATCATGCCAAAGTGTGATTCAGTCCAAAACAAACCGAGCTTTGACAAATCTCTCATATCAATTAGATTCAGGCAATCTAACATATGAGTTCCAACTTCAAACCAAAGTAAAACTCGTATATGCAAGACATGAAATCATTTAAAACCTTGAACACTTCAAGAAGCATATCCAGTTAATCACTTTTAAAACCATCAAAACCTCATGGAGTGAAGTACATTCAATAAGCCATGTATTGCTTATACATGAACCCAAATCAACCCAAATTCATGAAGAATACATCAAACCCATTCGTGGAAACATAAATTAAATCAGAAAGTAGATTCTTACCATGTCTCCGAAGTTTGGAGATCAAAATGGAACCTGCATTGGAATAAATTGAAATGTAATAACCCATGTCAGTGATTCAAGGCTTTTCAAACCCATTCCAATACAATCAAGTTCATTCCAAAAATAATTTAAACCGATGCATTCCAATGCATATCAATAATATGCATGAAGGCTTAGTCATGATTTCAGTTGTGAAAAAGATCATGTATGAAGTGCATTAAGAGAGAATCTGTGGAACGCACTAGATTTCGTAGGGTGAAAATATCGTGGGATATCGGTGTTCTTTTTATCGGTTTATCTAGTACGAGGGCGTGCCAGTCACCTAGGTGACAATGTGTTCGGGCTTCAAGACTGGAGTGGTCCGAAGCCCGGGGTGCGCTCCATCTGACTGATCAGATGATTGTGGATATCGGGTCGGGACTGGAGACCCGCCGCGCCATAAAGGGCGCGACGTTAATTACATCCCCTCGGAGAGGGGAAGACCTCTGATTAATCGCCAAGAAAAGGGGTCAAATGACCTAAAGATCATTTTTCATTAAAGCATGCGAGTTGGGTTGACATGATTTAAACCCTCCGCATCGGTATGCAAAACGGTGTTCAAAACCATACAAATATTTGCTGCGAGTGCGGCAAATTTAATGCAAGTGCGGGATTAGATCTTGGTATATATATATATCAGTCACTAAGGACCATCCAATATCCGGTCGAGAGTCCGTATTCGAAGCATCGAAGGTAACAACAAAGACATTCGGATATCTACCGTAGGTACGGCACGTTTCATGTGGGTGAGGGATCGGATCCCGGAAGAAATGGGTCAAGCTGATGAACTATCGGCCCGAGAGGTGCACGGATCATGACCATGTCGGGGATCCCGAGGTCCATGTCCGATACCACGGGGCATCATTACACAGTCCGGGGAGAGGGTTGTTAAGTGTAAGGCCCGAAACTCGACAACGTGCGCCCTCGCACGCGGATCGACCTGCGCGGTCAGGTCGCGGGGTTCAATAGGCTTTAATTCTTTTCTATCATTTGATTAATCATTTTTTTTAGGCATGCCGGTTCAATAGGCATATGAAGGGGGGGGGCGCGCCGGATAAGGGGCGCCGTTTTAAGACGTAAGTGGAGATGGAGGGGGGGCGCGCCGGATAAGGGGCGCCGTTTTAAGATGTAAATGGAGATGGGGGGGGGGGCACCGGATAAGGGGCGCCGTTTTAAGGTGTAAATGGAGATGGGGGTACGAGAGAGGTGTTAAATCGGCGCGGTGAGGGGTGACCACGCCGGATTAGGCCACGCCGGGACATCGTTTCGTTCTGTGGACTTGTTTTGCTTTCTGTTCTTGATTCCATGGCCTACAGAAGGATCAATAGTTAGATTAATTGTTCAATTGACACCCTAGATCAATAGGGTGAAGGTTTAAGCATCGTTGATGGTTTGTTAAGGTGAGTGAGCAAGAGGTTTAACTGTTTTATTCGGGGGGTTCAGTTCACAGAGTTTTACTGTGTGTTTCTTTTCTTTCACCCGTGGGCAAATGCTATGATACATTTATTCATTGTTCTTGGTGTTCTTGTATGTTCTTGACCCTGACAAAAATCGGGCAGCACCTCCCCTAAATTGGAAGGGTCTGGGGGAAAAAAATGGGGCGCGCCATGCGGAGAGAACTCCGACGGCCCCGAAACATCCCGGTGCGTGCTAAGCAACAACACCAGTAAAGTTACCCCATTTGGGGCCGGAGATCCCGAGGGCCAGCCTACAAAGGAACTCCGACGACCCGAGGGTTGCCGTGATCGCGTGGCTGAAGACCGCGTGAGAACTGAAGTCGGCACAAGAACACGGCGGAAGGGAGATCCAAGGGACAGCAGTAAAATGAAGTTAACGCATGCATACGTATATATCTATCTACAGATACATATGTATATATCTACGCATATATGATCCGACGGAAACATATAGACTTGTAAAAGGGAAGGGATGAGCGAGCATCAAAATCGGGTTTCATGAGGGAGATAAGTGAGGATCGGGGTTGAAGGCCCCATGCTTCATTTCCATTTAAACAGAAGAGCTACATCGGGGCTGGACGTCGCCGAGCAGAATACAAGGGGAGAGGGGAAAGACAATGACCCACCCTCACACGGCTGGCTCTCACTCTTCCTCCCCTTTCTCTCCCACTCTTTCTCTCTTCTTCTTCGCACAGGCTTCGGGCTTCAAGGGATTTCTCTCAGAAGAAAGCTTCTGCCTTTCAAGCTTCCAAGAGTTGTCCCTCCTCTTCCCCGCGATCAAAGTTCCCCGTGGTGGGATTTTTATAGGGGCCAGTGGCCCTGTCGAAGGGAGAGCCCCCCCCCCTTATTTCTCTTTATTTCCTCTTCTTTCCATCTTGCTTCGCCTGCAACGCCTCTGCCGTGTCGCCGTGTCGAGAGCCGTTGTCGTGGACGTCACCTCTGCCGCGGCTACAGTGTGACCGGGAGAGGGGTAGAGGCATTGCCTCCTCCTTCGCTGGCATGTACACCGCTAGCCACGTTTGCTTTCATCATTTGCAGGGGAATGGGCGGCCGGCTGACGGAGCAAGCATTCGACAGTGCGTGGCTCGAGAGTTTCCATTTGAAGAACATGCTTGGATGCCCAACGGATCGAAGCAAACGTTTTAGCCATTTCAGGCTTGTTCGTCGTCGTGCAGTTCCCAGGAAACAGGGGACCGTAATGCCGATGAGATGGGTCGGTTGCTCGCCAGGAAGCGCTTCAGAGAAAGGGGTTAAAAGGTTAAAACGGCGCCATATTCAAAGGGGCGCCGTTTTAAGCATCAAAGGGGGGCTTCGGGGCGCGCCGTGTAGCCAATGAAAATAAAATGGGTTAAAACGGCGCCACATCCCAAAGGGGGCGCGCCGTTTTAAGGGGGGGGGCGCGCCGTTTTAAGGCGCGCCGTTTTAAAGCCCCCTCGTGCCGTTTTAAGCACTAAACGGATTCTTCTCGAAGTCGCGGCCATTTTACGTGAATGTCGACATTCCTGGAAGGTTCCGGTAGCTATGTATGACCTCTACAATGTTCCATTCGCAGCCTTTGGGGCCCGGTCCCAGACTCTGCGTGACTTTCGGTGCACGTCGGGCTATGTCGGAGTCCCCGACTCTTCTTTGATTCAGCTCTCGGCACGGCCGGTTGTAGAGTTGTGGCCATATCTTCCACCCGGGGGGGGGCTCCCTCATCGGCTAGCGGACCACCAAGCGAGTCCTCATCCTGATCGGGGAGGCATGAGGTTTATTTGGCATTTTCATCTTCGGCTTGCTCTCGAGTGTCGAGACGTGCATGCCGTATGATCATCATCGACATTTTTCGACGTCCACAGAATCATGGTGAGGTCAATGCACATAAAGAAACATCATTGAATCAGGTCAATGCATATGTAAAGGTAGGGTCAGTGCATGTTTGTAAAACACTAAAGACCAGGTCGGTGCACAAATGAAAGGGTAGGTGCATGTTTGTAAAACACCAAAGACCAAGTCGGTGCATGTATTGACAAGGTCGGTGCATATAGTGAAACACAAAGACAAGGTCAGTGCGAAACACAAAGACATGGTCAGTGCACTTTATATGAAATGGAAAGATAGGTCGGTGCACATCTGTAGAAGATGAGGTCGGTGCACTTTTTATCAAGCATAAGGATAGGTCGGTGCATGTAAGGCCAAGGTCTGTGCACATTCAGAAATATCAAGTGATTAATCATTTCTAAGCATGAAATGCCCAATTTCAAATTGGTTCATCAAAATACTCATGAAATGCAAATTCAGTCCAGAATTTCAAGCATGAGAGCATATAGCTCAGACATTCAAAATGCATGAGCCATCAACCTAGGAGCTGAGAAGTTTGGTCAACCAAGGTTCAAAAAACCCAGAATTGTATAACAATTGAAGCATTAAACCCTTAGTTAAATAGCGCGATGTGTATACATGAAACCCAATTTAACATGGGGAAATTAAGCAATATGTAACCCATTCAGCCCTTTATGTTGCCAACCATCCATATACAATTAACATTAAAGCTCATTCAAGATTTGTAAAACTAAGAGAAAATGTAACCATGAAAAAAACATGTTGAGGTCGACACCAAGGAACAGTACTGCAACTGTAAATGATATCCACCAAGCATTTTCACCAAAGAACAGTACTGCAACTGTAAGTGATATCCACCAAGCATTTCAACCCTGCAAAGCAGAATATCAACATGTAAGCTCATTTGCCACAACATTTATACATACGGATGTTACTCTATACACACTCAACGCACACAATATATTGTTATCATCAAAACCATTATCAAAGACAAAGAGGGAGCGCAATGAACCCAACAATGTTTATCTTTAATCGTGGGGGGTTTTCAGTAGTTCAGGGAGACAGTCTCAGCTTGTTGGATTTATTGGAAGAAAGAAAGAGCTAAACTGCAATAACAAAAAGAATCCCAGCATACACAATTATCATAAGTTGAAAGTTTTATTCAAAAACATGTGCCTTAAGCTTTTATTTCTTGCTGATCCTTTGTTCAGCTCCAACGCATCCAAAATTCTCAGTTGGAATTTTTTAGCACCCAAGATTTCTCGGGTCCTTGATGGTCAGCCGCACTTTTGACATGTGAGTTCCTTTTCTTTGCTGCAATCAGTTTATCACTTCTCACCCAATGACAGTCATCAAACATATGACCATACTCACCGCAATAAAAGCAACACACATGATAATTCCCATTTCTCTTGTGTGCTTGAGCATTGAGCATTTGGGAATGAGCATGGAAATTAACCTTTTTGGCATGAGAGTGGGTTCTTCCCTTCAGATGCCAATAGTCCTTGACTGTATGGCCTATTTTTTCACAGTGAAAGTAGCCAAGGTGGAAATTTGTAGCAACCCTGGTAAATTAAAGGAATAAAATTTTAAATAAGATTAAATCAAAAGATTAAAAGGCCGAAAATAAATCGCGCCTCCTGTAAGGTCGTCATTTAATTAAAGATTGCTCAAGTGGGCGCTAATTTATGAAATTGACGCCTCTATATAAGGCACTAGTTCTATCAATGACGCTCCTTTGAATGGGCGCTATTTTCATACGTTAGTAGGGTAAGAAAGAGGATAATAGTAAATAACGCCCCCTTGACAGGCGCTATATTATGAATTGAAGACCACGTAGCCAGGCGTCATTTATTGAAATCACGATCTAACCTTAGGCGTCATTTCTAAACGGGACCGTTGGTGTTCGGTTCGAACAAGGATGTGAACTGGGTAAGTATTGATTAGGAAAGGATCAATACGTGGATATCTCAGCTTAAACAGGATTCTACATAGGAAGTTTTAGTTCTAATCAAACTCTTAGAACCCATTAGGATTCCTTCTCCTATAAAGACCAACCCTTCTGTCGAGCCAACCTGCTGGCTCTTATTCTTCAAACATACGATCTACTGCTGCTTGCATTTTCTTCGGCCGTTGAAACAGAAGAACAGGCTAAGCTGCATCCTTTGGCCGTGGACGCATCGTGGAGAGGCTAAAGCTTCTCCCTGTTGTTGCTTCTTCCACAGTACGTGAAGAACCTAAGAAGTTCTTCAACTTCTTCTTCTTCCTTGTTCAACTGCACTGCTTTGGTGTGTTGCCGTGGGAAGCCTCTGCTTCTCTATTTCTTCCAAAGGGGCTGCTGCGTGCTACTCTTCACATCGGCATACTGTAGCTTCTCCAAAGGGGTACTGCTGTTGCAAATTGAGCTGCTGCTCTTGTTATCCTGGCTACCCAGTTACTCTGTTGAAAATAGAGTATCGTGCGTGGTTATTTCCTCCATCTTCCCCATCATCTATCAACCAAAAAGGTAGGTTTTCTCAAGACTTAGCAAAACCCTGTAATTCCTAGGTTAAAAACATGCATATAGGTCTGTAAGAGTTACAGATTTCATTTCTGGATTGTGTTTTCTTTATTTACTGCATAAATGGAAATAGCGACCTAAGCAAGGGTGCTATTTGATTCAACGACCGTGCAAACAGTCGTCAATTCCTTAGATAATTAATAATCACACCCTATTCAAAATTTAATAACTATGAACCTATACATCTAAACTAATGCATGATCCTATCCATGAATTCCTGCTATTTTTCTCTATCTGTTCATGTCTTTAGAATCTTGATCAGACATACTTCATAATCCATGTGTCTATGATTGTACCTGCCCGGTGCAAATCGGATGACAAATAAATCACGACCCCATCTAGGTCGTCAATTGAATGAACGCCCCTGTAAACGGGCGCCAATTTAGTGATAAACTGTGAATTATAGAGATATGTATATTTTCCTGGATATTGGAATTAACGACATAGACCCTGCCATCATTTTGATAGATGACGCCCCTGACTAGGGCGCCGTTTACTAAATTGAAGACTTGGGATAAGTCGCCATTTATATAATATCTGAAAATTGAAAATATTTACAAATTTTAATATCAACAGTAATCTGATTGTAACGACTGAGTGAACAGTCGTTAATTATTGAACTAACGTCCCTGACAAGGGCGCCATTTCATGAATTGAAGACATGACCTAAGGCGTCAATTTCATGTTTCCTATTTTTCGTGGATTCCTATAACCCACTGTGAGTTGGTTATATTTAGGCACTATATTCTTTTCAGTGAATATAGTCCCCTGTTTCACGTCATTTTATCAATTACCCATTATTTCTCGATGATAGATGAACCCTCCGTGGGACATTCCGTTCCTTTGGAATGGTGACTTTATCATATAGACCTCCATAAGACTCCACTAGCCTTGGATTCCCTCAAGGCAGCTGAGCAGGTTGTACCATTAAAACCCGTGACACTACTTGATTGCCATGTCACTCTAAAGAAACATGGTATACCGGCCCTCATGATATACTATTTTGATGTCATGAGAATACTCTTTAATTAATGGAATGGGAAACCATGCCATTAATACTTCTTAAGAATTATGTGTCATACTTGTGGACCTCAATTCTTTCTAGC
Organism: Amorphophallus konjac; assembly: GCA_022559845.1. Classification (NCBI taxonomy): domain Eukaryota; kingdom Viridiplantae; phylum Streptophyta; class Magnoliopsida; order Alismatales; family Araceae; genus Amorphophallus; species Amorphophallus konjac. The sequence goes on along the minus strand of CM040123.1, from coordinate 191,621,118 downwards.
TTATCATGTCCAAGAACGAGCGACCATGTCTATATGAGCGCTTATTCTTATTGTCATGGCACCTAAGTTAGGGAGCCGATTCCACCTAGTTTTAATATGAATCATGGTTATACCGTTATTGTCGTCCCTACATGTTCAATCCTTGTGATTATATTCCACAAGATCTACCTTAAGTTCCTACAAGCGTATTCCTTTGAAAATCTATATTGGCTATACTATAGTGGATGTCGAAAATACACGATCAATACCTGCGCATATAGGGCCCGATCTGGTCCTGGGAGGAGCACCCGAAAGTACTAGTGCCCATGGGAGTTATAATGATCACGGTATGGAATTGTACCGAAGTGCATGACTAGCTTGATAGACATTCTACAAATCTCGTACTTGACTTGACTTGACATGACATGACTTGTGTGACCCGAAAAGAGTATTTATTGTACTATCTTGAAACATGATAGCCAATTCTTGACATGACATGATCACTTGACATGATAGATATATGTGCTTGATTATCTTGCTATCGTAACATGAGTTCTTGAAAGACTTTCTAGTTCACTCACTATCAATTGATATACATTCTCTATTCTGTTGTTATACATTCTCTATTATCATTTTACGCGAACATGCACAGCTAAATTGCATTCATCTAACTTGTAATTTAGTTAAAGCAAGCTAGCTCTTGAGATATAATCCCGACAGAGTGTTCGCTCACATAGTGTTTTTCCCTTATTTTTCAGGTAAGTCCGAGGATGAAACTCTTTCGGATGGGGAAAGTCAAGAGTGATGAGATTAGAGCCTCCAACTATCCAAGCGTTGTCTAGTCTTGACTTTTCTACATTCTTGAGTCAATCATTATACTTTTTCATTTTATTGAGTCTTAGCACTTTCATTAAGAGGATTGTAATAGAAGTACTTTGAAGGTTTTGATGAAATATAGGACTGGGTTATCTTTACTCTTGCGCGCTGTGTCTTTGTGTCGAATACACTAACGCTCTGATTGATATGATTGATATAAACTCGTCACGCATCTCCGAGTTCCTTCCGCGCTCGGGGCGTGATAGTTTTTGTGGTATCAGAGCCTATGATATTCAATTCCTAGGAAACCCAAGTCCAGGGATAGGTTTAAACCTTTAACCTGTGAGATTGGGTAGAACCATGGGTCAAAGTGACTAAGGTATTCAAACTCTTGGTCAAGTCTCATATTAATTTGTTATTTAAAATCCTTGTAGGATAATGGCTGCCGAACGTGCTCAGTGGCGTAACATGCAATGTACTATTCAAGGCATGACGCAGGCACTTCAACAGGTGGCACAAGGAGGTGCACACCGTGGAGCGGGAAATCTCCACCAATGCTTCAAGAACATGAACCCTCCTAAGTTCATGGGATCCACTGATCTGGATGATGCCGAGCACTGGATCTGAGAGACGGAACGTATCTTTAGAGCTATGCAATGCACGGACCAAGAGAAGGTCTTATTAGCCACATTTCAACTGGAGAGAGACGCCCGATGCTGGTGGGAGTGAGTAGAAGCCACCTTAGAGCAAGGCCAAGTTACTTGGGAACAATTTGTGGAATATTTCAACAATAAGTATTTCTCCGACCGAGTCCAGGAGAAGAAAGCTGTTGAGTTTGCCGCACTTAAGCAACGATCGTTGTCGGTAGCTGAGTACGAGGCACAATTCTCTAGGTTGTCCCGGTATGCTAAACATCTAGTCAGTACCGAAAAGATGAAAGCTAGGAGATTTCTTAATGGGCTCTGGCCCCAATATATCACACAACTGGCGCCGATGGACATACAAGTCTATTCGGAAATGGTACGATGAGCCCAGTTATTAGAAGATGCCACGGAACTATCTGATAGGATTCGTGAGAAAGATAAGAAGGAACAGGACACTAGTTCTGGTTTCTTTAAACCCAATTTCAACAAGAAGAGACCAAGTAATGAAGGAACTCCCTCCCAAGAGCAAAAATTCAAGAAGACCAAACCTTTCTCCATCACCACCACACCTTCCACAGTGATATGTAAACATTGTGACAAGGCCGGACATAAGGCTGATGAATGTTGGAGAAAACTTGGAGCTTGTCTCCGCTGTGGGAGCCGTGATCATCGGATTCCCGACTGTCCCCTGCTCAATGATCAAGCCGGTGACGGGAAGTGCCCGATGACAAAGAATGCACGTCTCCAAGCTATTAAGGAGACAGAACAAGATGAAGGCGGACTAGTGGAAGGTACACTGCAAGTTTGTTCCAAGTCTGCATATGTCTTATTTGATACTAGTGCATCGCACTCTTTTATTTCCAAGAAGTTTGCTGACCCATTACCTATGAAACCGGAGTGGATAAAATTACTTATCTCAACTCCTCTCGGAAACGAGGCCGCTATTGCTCACCATTACCAAAATTGTGAAGTCTTGGTTAAAGGAAGAAACCTCCCTATCGACCTCATATGCCTAGATATGAAGGACTAGGATATCATATTAGGAGCTAATTGGTTATCCAAGTACCAGGCAACTGTTGATTTTCGTAACAGCAAGGTTACTTTCAAGGAATTCTCGGAACTGGTTTATACTAACCCTAAGAGTCGGAGCGAGTCACCTCTTATTTCGGCCCTCCGAGCTAGCAAGCTAATAAGAAAAGAATGTATATCTTTCCTTGCTTTTGTCACTATTAAGAAAACTAAGGCGACTAAGCTAGAAGACATCCCTATTGTGCAAGAGTTTCCGGACATGTTTCCGGAAGATTTGCCTGGGCTACCCCCACAAAGAGAAGTGGCCTTCACCATCGACTTGGTCCCTGGTGCTGGTCCACTTTCTAAGACACCATATAGGATGTCCCCTACCGAACTCAAGGAGTTAAAAGAATAATTGATGGAGCTTCTTAAGAAAGGATTTATTAGGCCGAGTACTTCCCCATGAGGAGCACATGTGCTGTTCGTAAAGAAAAATGATGGATCCATGAGGTTATGCATCGACTATCGACAGTTGAATCATCTCACTATCAAGAACAAGTATCCACTGCCGAGAATCGATGAGTTATTTGATCAAATATCTGGATCCAAGTATTTCTCAAAGATCGATCTCAGGTCGGGATATCACCAACTAAGGATCAAAGATGAGGACATTCATAAGACCGCGTTCAGGAGCAGGTATGGGCACTATGAATTTGTTGTTATGCCTTTTAGACTAACCAATGCCCTGTTGTGCCTCTTAAGCATAAGCATGTGCTATGTTGCTTTGATGATAGCAATGCTATTTGGTTTTGATGATAGTAAGACAGTGAGTGCATTTGAGTGCATTTGATATTGTATTTTGATGATAGCAATGTTGTTGTGTTTTGATGATTGCAATAAACAAAGTGCATTTCTGTGCATTGTTTTTTATATATATGCATTGCATTCTGTCAGATATCATGTCTCTGCATGTATCTACAGTCTGAATAGTAGTGGGTCGACCCACCCTTCCTGATGTGTCGACCCATCAAAACACTGACTGTCTGGGTATCAAAGTCTGTACAGCATGCCTTAGTGTTCATATCGTGAAGTCTATACACTGGACTTCACTTTACCAAGTCTATACACTGGACTTCACTTTACCAAGTCTATACACTGGACCTTGTTTTACCAAGTCTGTACACTCGCTGCACTGTTCAAATCCATACACTGGCAGCTCTGCTTAAGTATATACATTCGTTTGAACTAAGTTCATTTTCCTCTGTATGTCTGCAAATGATTCAAGCCATCAAGACTTGGCACGTGATCCAAGAGGCTGAAATGCTGACACGTGGACACAACAGTTCAAACAATCAAGAAAGAAGCTCCTGGATTATTCTGGTGCGTCAACGCATTGATCAAGTAGCGTGGACGCAGCAGTTCAAGTATCCCTTATTGTAGCCTCTGGAGTACATTGGCAGCATCGACGCTGCAGCTCCATGCGTCAACGCAGCATGCTGAGAGCGTCAACGCAGCACATCTATCTGCTGAAGACCTGATCACTGGATCACCTACGCGTCAACGCAGCAGTGGAGCATCGTCGACGCAACAGTTAAAAAGGCTAGGCTGGTTGCTCACTGGAACGCATCAATGCGTCAACGCCACAATGGAGTAGCGTTGACGCAGCAGTTAAAGGAGCATTCACTTTCACAAGCTATTCCACTGCGTCAACGCCACAATTGGGCAGCGTCGACGCAGCGGCTTAAGAGACGCCAATATACAAGGCAAGACAGGCCTTAATGTACATGTTCATGCGTCAGCGCCACCAACTGGCAGCGTCGACGCGGCAGTTCAAGAAAGGGGCGACTTATCTCTGGCTGTCTTCAACGCGTAAACGCTATCCACAGCAGGGTCGACGCAGTGGGGCAAATTCAAATGTGTACAAGCAAAGAGTAGACGCAGTGATGCCAGTGCGTCAACGCGGTCAGTCTCCAGAAACAGTAAGTGTGGTAAATTGCTAGAATATTTTGATGCAGTACAAGGAGACCCCAATTATGAAAGGGCACGTGATCCTATAACAAAGGACGTGCCAGCAGTCAGACACGTGGAAGCTGGGGCCTGCTACTTCACCACGTGGACCAACCCATTGAAGCTCTCTAGGGCGTCTCTGTCCTATCCTCCGGAGCCCCTATTGCTGGTATATATTGGAGCCTTCATCTTCAGATGGAGGTTGATCGTGATCGAAGCCAGAGAGTAGAAGTTGAGAGAAGAAAGGGAAAAAGAAGAGAGAGCTTCCACGATCCAGCAGAAGAAAAGAAAAAGAGAAAGAGAGAAAAGGAGAACAGAGATCGAGAGAAGAAGAGAAGTGCAGCAGAGAAGAAAGAGAGAGAGAGAGAGTGAAGAAAGAGAGTGAGATCGAGGGAGATCTGTTCCTACTGGACCGTGGATCAGATCCAGGCCAGTCAGCTCCGTTGAGAGCCACATTGTGCATTTTGTTTTTCAGCTTTCTGTTTGCTGAAGTTATTTTCATTTCGTGTTTTTGTTTTTCCTTTTTCATTTGGTTATCCTTGTTCTTCCGATTCTCAGTAGTGAGGTCGGGTTCCTCCTGGTGGGTCAGGAGAAGGGAGGCTGGTTCCTCCGGTTTGCAAGTAGCAGGTGGGGCTGCTTGTGGGTTCCCTCCGGGCTAGGAGGAAGAGAGGCTAGGCCTCTGGTGGATTGCTGGTAGCAGAGTGCTACTGGCTAGTTCACTGGTAGTGGGGCTGCTACTAGTGGGGTTCCCTCTTGGTATAGAGGAAGAGAGACGTGAGTCTCTGGTTTCTAGTGACCGTGGGTTGCTAGAGGTTCCCTCCGTGTAGGAGGAAGAGGGGAGGTTGTTCCCTTGGGTAAGCTGTGTATCAGCGTCTGTTGGCAAGCTGTGTTGCCCAGCTGTTAGTGAAGCCACACTCGGGTTAAGTGTGGGGTGGATGTAGGTCTGCAGGACCGAACCACCTAAAAACCCCTCTTGCATTGTGGTTTGATTGCTTATGGTTTGCTTCCGCTAGATGTTTGCATAGGGGCGCTCCAAGTGTTTGATCACAAGTTCATTAGATGATTTGATCAGATTTTGTTCTAAGTGTTTAATCTGTTGAGTGAGTGAAATTCTAATTGAGCGAAAGTTTATATTGGGTGAAAGTTTTTATAGGCTATATTCATTCACCCCCCCTCTGAATACTTGCACCGAACCCAACAATTGGTATCAGAGTGGTGTCTGCATAGAAGGTCCAGCGACCTGCAGATCCGATCTTGCTGTCATTCGGTGCATTTTTGTAAGACTTGGTTTATTGGTTTGAATTCACTGCTTTGAATTAGTTTTGATCTGTGTTAATGGCTCATCCTCCGCTATTCAGTGGTTCACATATTAATTTCTGGCTATATCGAATGTGCAAGCATGTTAACTCTATTAATCCCCAACTGTGGAAGGTTATATCTCACGGTCCATATAAAATTCCTAAGGATAAGTCTAAGTGGACTTATGATCACAAGATGAAAAATGATGATAATGTGAGAGCTCTAAATCTAATGAAGGCTGCAATTGATTCTGACGATTTTTCTTTTATCTCAGATTGTAGCACTACAAAGGAAACTTTTGATAGAGTGACTGCAATACATGTGAAACAGGAAGAAGAATGTCTCATGGCAAGAAGGAGTGATCAATCAGATGGGTCCTCATCCCAGGTAATCTCTGAGACCGAGGATATTAGCCATGATGAGTTAGTTGCCATGCATGAGCATCTTCTAGATAAATATGAAAGAGTCAAATCAGAAAAGAGAAAATTAAGAAAAGAGAAAAATGCTGAAATCACAAGTCTAAAGGCTGAAAATGAAAATCTAAAATCTAAATTGAAGGAATTGATTGAAGAATTACATTCTGATGATAATGTACAGAAAAACTTAATCACTTCCTTGAAAGAAGAAAATGATTCTCTACTGACTCAGAAGAAGGAAATTGATAAATCAAAAGATAAGTTGATTGAAGAAAACATCCATCTGAAGGAACAAAATAAAAAGCTAATGGTCCTTAACACTGTTTTCTCTGAAAGATGGCTAACGGTAGAAAGAGAAAAATCAACTTTGAAAGAAAAAGAAGTGAACATTGAATTGAAGTTAACTCAGGAGAATGAGATCTTGAAAAGTCTGAATGATGGGCTACAAAATCAGGTTATTTCGTGTGAAGACCACATTATGACCTTGCAAATTGAAATTGAAAATCAAAACAACTCTCTGTCAAAATTTGCCAAAGGTAAAGAAAAAATGAAAGATTTTTTGAATGTGGAAGTCACCAAATTGAATGAAGAGAAAAGGTGCAATTCTCAAGTTAAGCAAGCTGTAAGGAACAAACTGTACGCAACATTTGTGAGTAGCTCAAACTTAGCTAGTACTTCTGCACCGTCTTCAAAACAGTCTGATGATCAGAAGATTCAAAAACAAAAGGAAAATGTGAAAATGAGAACACTGAAGAAGAATAGTAAATTTCATGCAAACAAGCCTAAGGCTAGAAAATTTCTAATTATTCACGGAAGGAATGTTGAATGCTTCTATTGTGGAAATTCTGGCCATGTACTTGATGATTGACTTGTCATGAAGAATGATAATGATAGATTTCATGCTAGGACCTCTTATGCTAAGAAATCCTATTCTGCTCAAAACAGGATATCCAAATGCTTTTACTGTCATGAAATGGATCATCTCATGCATGAATGCAAATCAATGGAGTTAGATGACTTTGCTGCTACTACTGCACAGAAATATCATGCTAGAAATCATGTTCCTAGGAGAAAGAATCTGAATTGCTTTTGTTGTGGGAAGCCAGGCCATAGGGCAAAAGATTGCTGGCATAATCACGGAAAGAAATTCAATTATGAAATTGTCAAATTCCCTGTAAAATAATTTGCAAAACTTTCATGTTATAACTGTGGGAAGCCAGGCCATAGAGCTGGAGATTGTTGGCATGTTCAGAATAACTCTGCTAAACTCCATGTTGCGAAATTTACATGCCATCATTGTGGGAAGCCAGGTCACAGGGCTGCAACCTGTTGGTTGGCAGGATATCAAAACCAAACTGGTTTTGGAAAATAGAATTTTTATTCTGTTAACAAAAAATTTCATGCATATGCACATAGAATTCATGCTAACAAGAATGTGCATAAATCAGATTTGAAAACTGCTGCTTCTTGCCATCATTATGGCAAATCTGGACATTTGATGGATGGTCATCCTCTGATGAATTTTAATGATCATCAAGTTAAAAATGTGTTGAGAAAACTTGCTAGGAGTAATACTGTCATGTCAGGACCCAAGACTTCTTGGGTACCTGTTTGTGCAAAATAACATTGCTATGCAGGTGTGCCTTGGGACAGAAATAAAAGGGGTAAAGTAAACCAAGGCACCCAAGATGATAAAGCCCCATTCAGGTAAATTCTGAAAACTTTGTATTCTGATTTGTGTGATCTGAATGCACTGCATATCATGATAATTCTTTTGCGCATTGTCTAACTGAAACTAATTGGAAAAATCTGAAATGCTCATGAAAATGATTGAGTTTATTTCTAAATGCATTGCACACAAATGCCATGATGAATGATATGTCAAACTTCTTGTATGTTGAATTGCATATCATGCACTCTGTAAGGGGGAGCTTGACTTCATGCATCTTCTAAGGGGGAGTTAGCTTGGGTTGGAGATCTCTGCTTAAATGATGATTGATACACTGAGATGAAGCTGCTGATTGAATAAATGGGTCAACGCTGTATGAAGATGGGGTCGACGCTTCAGGCTGTTTTCCTTGAAAAACCGTTTGTGAAGCAAGTTTAGCTGCATGAGTGGGTTGACGCTGAGGATGGATTGAGTTAACGTAGCCCCAGCTCAAAGTCAACACTTGGTATCAAAAGACATAATACTACACTGGTTGGTTGAGTGCGTTAACGTAGTCGTTAGAGTGAGTCAACGCACTAACAGATTTGTCTGAAATACAGTTGCTGAACTTGGTTGAATGTTTTAAGAAGGTTCAGCGGCACTGAAGTTTGGTCCTCACTCATCTCTCTCTCTTGTTGAAATGCTCTTGTAGCTCATATCTCTTCACTTCTCACAAACCTTGTTGCCTTCACCTCCAGAATTTCATCTTGTAGTGAAGATCCATTCAATCTTGAGTATGAAGGAAGGTTTCTTGAGTTCTGAAGTGTGACCTGCATCATGTTGTCAGGGGGAGCTGAGAGTTTTTCTGTTCAATTCATTGAATCCTTGCTACTTCTCACTGTCCCCATCTAGTTCTTTCATATCTTTTGACATCAGATGCTCCAAGAACTCAATGCCTATTGCTATCATTTCCCTAACCTTCACTGAACACCAGTTCTGTTTCTGGTTTAGTACATTGAGTTGTGATTATTTCAATTGTTCTTTTAGAAGAATCACTCTCACAAATTGAAAAGAACTAAAGGTTTAACCTTTATAAATTGAAGAGTCAAATGTCTGCCTTCAGAATCTGAGATAAAAGAAAAACTTTTATAGCTCTTAATCCTTGTTTCATGGTAAGATTAGAAAAAGGTTTTGTAATGCCTAATGTGTTGATCTGTAAATTTCTAGAAAAGGTGAATAAGAGTGTGTACTGATTTTTTAAACAATCACTCTAAAAGAGATAAGGGCAGCAGCAAATAAGATCATAAATGCTATGAACTGAACATAGTGACAGAACAATGGCTGAATTGCACTGAGAAATTGTGATCTCCTCCAATGAAGCAGGAGAACTCATAGTCATGAAGTGCTTCAGAATATCTCTGTTCAAAGGGTCAAATCTATAGGGGAGTCCTCACCAAGTAACTGGGGGTACTGGCCTCTAATCAAGGTGTGCCCTTAATGTCAAAAGTGAAGACTATTCTTTGTGGGTTTTGATCTGAAATAGGTCTAGTAGTTTATGCCTAGTAACTGGGGGTACCTGCCTCTGATCAAGGTGTACACCTAATGTCAACAGCATAAATGCCACTGATCTATTTACTTAGTTCAGGTTCTGAAAAATTCAAAAGTGAAAATCAAACTGCTGTAACCTTTCGAAAAATCAAAAGTCAATGAGTGAAAATTATTTTTATCAATACATGTTCAAGTTGCCTCTCTTGAATTTCCTTGTTTAATCACAAAAGGGTATTATCTCTGACTTATCTATTAATACCATGTGCCCTAGATTCATTGCTATAAATGGAGTCTATAAACTCTTTTTCAGGGGTCAGGTGTTTTACTCTAGATTGATCACTGTTAAACCTGAATTTTTGAAAATTGTATGTTGCTGATTCTTATACTTTAACAGTTGTTTATAATCATGCTTCCTTTCTGAACCTATGATTCAGCTGTTGTCAAGTGACCCTCCTACCTTCTCTTCCTTATTTATCTGTTCATATTCCTTCTCAAAGGGGGAGCTATTATTTAGGGGGAGAAATAAGTCAGGGGAGTCTTACATTCAGGGGGAAAATGTTCTAGAGGAATTTGCATGCATAATGCACTTTGCACTCTTGTTTTTACTATTTTTCTCTTTTTGATCATGTCAAAAGGGGAGAAAATCTTGTGTGTGACTCACTGTCACATTGTGTTGCCATCATCAAAAAGGGGGAGAATGTTGTGCCTCTTAGGCACAAGCATGTGCTATGTTACTTTGATGATAGCAATGCTATTTGGTTTTGATGATAGCAAGACAGTGAGTGCATTTGAGTGCATTTCATATTGTATTTTGATGATAGCAATGTTGTTGTGTTTTGATGATTGTAATAAACAAAGTGCATTTCTGTGCATTGTTCTTTATATATATGCATTGCATTCTGTCAGATATCATGTCTCTGCATGTATCTACAGTCTGAACAGTAGTGGGTCGACCCACCCTTCCTAATGCGTCGACCCATCAGAACACTGCCTGTCTGGGTATCAAAGTCTGTACAGCATGCCTTAGTGTTCATATCGTGAAGTCTATACACTGGACTTCAATTTACCAAGTCTATACATTAGAGTTCACTTTACCAAGTCTATACACTGGACCTTGTTTTACCAAGTCTGTACACTCGCTGCACTGTTCAAATCCATACACTGGCAGCTCTGCTTAAGTATATACATTCGTCTGAACTAAGTTCATTTTCCTCTGTCTGTCTGCAGATGATTCAGGCCATCAAGACTTGGCACGTGATCCAAGAGGCTGAAATGCTGACACGTGGACACAACAGTTCAAACAATCAAGAAAGAAGCTCCTGGATTATTCTGGTGCGTCAACGCATTGATCAAGTAGCGTGGACGCAGCAGTTCAAGTATCCCTTATTGTAGCCTCTGGAGTACATTGGCAGCATCGACGCTGCAGCTCCATGCATCAACGCAGCATGCTGAGAGCGTCAACGCAACACATCTATCTGCTGAAGACCTGATCACTGTATCACCTACGCGTCAATGCAACAGTGGAGCAGCGTCGACGCAACAGTTAAAAAGGCTAGGCTGGTTGCTCACTGGAACGCATCAATGCGTCAACGCCACAATGGAGCAGCGTCGACGCAACAGTTAAAGGAGCATTCACTTTCACAGGCTATTCCACTGCGTCAACGCCACAATTGAGCAGCGTCGACGCAGCGGCTTAAGAGACGCCAATATACAAGGCAAGACAGGCCTTAATGTACATGTTCGTGCGTCAACGCCACCAACTGGCAGCGTCGACGTAATAGTTCAAGAAAGGGGTGACTTATCTCTGGCTGTCTTCAACGCGTCAACGCTATCCACAGCAGGGTCGACGCAGTGGGGCAAATTCAAATGTGTACAAGCAAAGAGTAGACGTAGTGATGCCAGTGCGTCAACGCGGTCAGTCTCCAGAAACAGTAAGTGTGGTAAATTACTAGAATATTTCGATGCAGTACAAGGAGACCCCAATTATGAAAGGGCACGTGATCCTATAACAAAGGATGTGCCAGTAGTCAGACACGTGGAAGCTGGGGCCTACTACTTCACCATGTGGACCAACCCATCGAAGCTCTCTAGGGCATCTCTGCCCTATCCTTCGGAGCCCCTGTTGCTGGTATATATTGGAGCCTTCGTCTTCAGATGGAGGTTGATCGTGATCTAAGCCAGAGAGCAGAAGCTGAGAGAAGAAAGGGAAAAAGAAGAGAGAGCTTCCACGATCCAACATTAGAAAAGAAAAGGAGAAAGAGAGAAAAGGAGAACAGAGATCGAGAGAAGAAGAGAAGTGCAGCAAAGAAGAAAGAGAGAGAGAGAGAGTGAAGAAAGAGAGTGAGATCGAGGGAGATCTGTTCCTACTGGACCATGGATCAGATCCAGGCCAGTCAGCTCCGTTGAGAGCCACATTATGCATTTCATTTTTCAGCTTTCTGTTTGCTCAAGTTATTTTCATTTCGTGTTTTTGTTTTTCCTTTTTCATTTGGTTATCCTTGTTCTTCCGATTCTCAGTAGTGAGGTCGGGTTCCTCCTGGTGGGTCAGGAGAAGGGAGGCTGGTTCCTCCGGTTTGCAAGCAGCAGGCGGGGCTGCTTGTGGGTTCCCTCAGGGCTAGGAGGAAGAGAGGCTAGGCCTCTGGTGGATTGTTGGTAGCAGAGTGCTACTGGCTGGTTCACTGGTAGCGGGGCTGCTACTAGTGGGGTTCCCTCTTGGTATAGAGGAAGAGAGACGTGAGTCTCTAGTTTCTAGTGATCGTGGGTTGCTAGAGGTTCCCTCCGTGTAGGAGGAAGAGGGGAGGTTGTTCCCCTGGGTAAGCTGTGTATCAGCGTCTGTTGGCAAGCTGTGTTGCCCAACTGTTAGTGAAGCCACACTCGGGTTGAGTGTGGGGTGGATGTAGGTCTGCAGGACCGAACCACCTAAAAACCCCTCTTGCATTGTGGTTTGATTGCTTATGGTTTGCTTCCGCTAGATGTTTGCATAGGGGCGCTCCAAGTGTTTGATCACAGGTTCATTAGATGATTTGATCCGATTTTGTTCTAAGTGTTTAATCTATTGAGTGAGTGAAATTCTAATTGAGCGAAAGGTTATATTGGGTGAAAGTTTTTATAGGCTATATTCATTCACCCCCCCCCCTCTGAATACTTGCACCGAACCCGACATGCCCCTGCTGCCTTTATGCAGTTGAAGAATAGTATATTCAGGCCTCATCTAGATCAATTCATAGTGGTTTTCATTGATGATATACCAATCTATTCAAAGACCAAGGAAGAACATGAGAAGCATTTGAGGATTGCATTACAGATATTGAGGACAAATCAGTTATATGCAAAGCTCAGTAAATGTGAGTTCTGGCTGGAAGAAGTGTCTTTCCTAGGACATGTCATATCAAAGGACGGATTATCCATAGATCCGTCGAAGGTTGAAGCTGTAAAGAATTGGGAAAGACCGACCAATGCTAGCGAGATCCGTAGTTTCTTGGGTCTTGCGGGCTATTACCGGTGATTCATCAAGGATTTCTCCAAGATCGCCGTACCACTCACTAGACTAACACGCAAGGAGATCCGTTATGAATGGAGTGAGGAATGTGAAAGAAGCTTCCAAGCCCTCAAGGATCACTTAACTACTACCCCGGTTTTAGCTTTACCAATTGAAGGTGAGAAATTCGAGGTATACACCGATGCATCTGGCATTGGCCTGGGATGTGTCTTAATGCAACAAGGGAGAGTCATAGCTTACTCATCTCGATAGCTAAAGAAGCATGAAGAGAACTACCCAGCACATGATCTAGAATTGGCTGCGGTAGTGTTTGCATTGAAGATCTGGAGACATTACTTATACGGAGTACAATTCACTGTATACTCCGATCAGAAGAGTCTCAAGTATCTCTTTTCTCAAAAGGAATTGAATATGAGACAGAGACGTTGGCTGGAATATCTCAAGGACTTTGACTTTACTATACAATATCATCCTGGAAAGGACAATCCTATAGCCGATGCCCTCAGTCGAAAGCCGAGAGCACTATTAGCCAATTGTATGATTCAGGAGTGAAAGTTGCTAGAACACTTCTCTCGACTTGACATAAGCAAGGACCAGGAGAACAAGTGTGTTACACTATCTCCTATGAGCATAAATCCAGATCTACTCTCAGAGATACAAGGACTGCAAGATAATGACCCGGTATTAGTGGAAATCAAGGGCAAGATAAAAGAGCAATCTGATTTCAAATTAGCCTCAGATGGAAGGATGTTATTCAGAGATAGAACTTGCATCCCAGATTGTCCAGAGCTAAAGAAGAAGATCTTAGATGAAGCTCACAGATCAAGGTACACGATTCATCCAGGAGCTCCCAAAATGTACCAAGATTTGAAAAGGATCTTTTGGTGGCCCAACATGAAAAGAGAAGTAGCGGACTTCGTATCTCGCTGTCTCACATGCCAACAAGTTAAGGTGGAACACCAAAAGCCTACCGGTAAGCTACACCCTCTTGATATTCCCAAGTGGAAGTGGGAGGATATCGGTATGGACTTCATTATGGGTCTGTCTAAATCTAGAGGAGGACATGATGGAATATGGGTTATCATAGATCGATTAACCAAGTCGGCACACTTCTTACCAATCAAGAGCCGATGGTCAATTGACATCCTTGCTGCATTATACATTAAGGAGATAGTCAGGTTACATGGAGTACCTGTCTTAATCGTGTCTGACCGTAACCCTCGTTTTACTTCTCACTTTTGGAAGGGTCTACAACATTTGTTGGGGACGAGACTTAACTTTAGTACAGCTTTTCTTCCTCAAACGGATGGTCAGACCGAGAGAACGAATCAAGTGGTAGAAGATATACTCAGAGCTTGCATCATCGATTTTGGTGGAAGCTGGTATGATCACTTGCCATTAGTCGAGTTTGCATACAACAACAGCTACCAGGCAAGTATACAAATGGCACCTTTCGAAGCCTTATACGGAAGGAGTTGCCGATCACCCTTGTGCTGGGATGAAGTTGGCGAGAAATAACTATTAGGCCCAGACATGGTAAGGGATACCACCAAAAAGATTCAAATGATTAGAGAGAGACTCCAAGTAGCTCAGTCCAGACAGAAGGCCTATGTTGATACAAGAAGAAGAGATCTCGAATTCCATGTCGGAGATCACATATTTCTCAAAGTATCACATGGACGTGGAATAAGGAGATTTGGTGTTAAGGGCAAGCTTACACCAAGGTTTATCGGACCTTTTGAAGTACTAGAAAGAGTGGGCAAGTTTACTTATCGCATCGCTTTGCCTCCTCAATTGTCCGATGTCCATAATGTATTCCATATATCCATACTGAAGAAGTATGTACACGATCCGTCACATATCATCGATCATAGAGACCTGGTGATTAAAAAGGATCTCACTTATGAACAAAAGCCCTTAAAGATCCTCGATCGTGAAGTTCGTATACTAAGAAATAAGACAATTCCCATGCTAAAGGTGCAATGGAGTAAATGCTCAGAGCACGAAGCCACATGGGAGACCGAGGAGTCTATGAAGAAGCGATTTCCGGACTTATTCTAAAAAGGTATGTACTTTATACCCTCCACATATTTATACGATTGAATTTGGGGATCAAATTCTTTTAAGTGGGGGAGGGTGTAGCAACCCTGGTAAATTAAAGGAATAAAATCTTAAATATAATTAAATCAAAAGATAAAAAGGCCGAAAATAAATAACACCTCCTATAAGGTCGTCATTTAATTAAAGACTACTCAAGTGGGCGCTAATTTATGAAATTGACGCCTCTATATAAGGCGCTAGTTCTATCAATGACGCCCCTTTGAATGGGCGCCATTTTCATATGTTAGTAGGGTAAGAAAGAGGATAATAGTAAATAACGCCCCCTTGACAGGCGCTATATTATGAATTGACTACCACGTAGCCAGGCGTCATTTATTGAAATCACGCCCCAACCTTAGGCGTCATTTCTAAACGGGACCCGTTGGTGTTCGGTTCGAACAAGGATGTGAACTGGGTAAGTATTGATTAGGAAAGGATCAATACGTGGATAACGCAGCTTAAACAGGATTCTACATAGGAAGTTTTAGTTCTAATCAAACTCTTAGACCCTATTAGGATTCCTTCTCCTATAAATATCAACCCTTCTGTCGAGCCAACCTGTTGGCTCTTATTCTTCAAACATACGATCTACTACTGCTTGCGTTTTCTTCTGCCGCTAAAATAGAAGAACAGGCTAAGCTGCATCCTTTGGCCGTGGACGCATTGTGGAGAGGCTAAAGCTTCTCTCTGCTGTTGCTTCTTCCACAGTACGTGAAGAACCTAAGAAGTTCTTCAACTTCTTCTTCTTCCTTGTTCAACTGCGCTGCTTTGGTGTGTTGCCGTGGGAAGCCTCTGCTTCTCTATTTCTTCCAAAGGGGCTACTGCGTGCTGCTCTTCACATCGGCATCCTGCAGCTTCTCCAAAGGGGTACTGCTATTGCAAATTGAGTTGCTGCTCTTGTTATCCTGGCTACGCAGTTACTCTGTTGAAAATAGAGTATCGTGCGTGGTTATTTCCTCCATCTTCCTCATCGCATTTCAACCAAAAAGGTAGGTTTTCTCAAGACTTAGCAAAAACCTGTAATTCCTAGGTTAAAAACATGCATATAGGTCTGTAAGAGTTACAGATTTCGTTTCTAGATTGTGTTTTCTCTATTTACTGCATAAATGTAAATAACGACCTAAGCAAGGGCGCTATTTGATTCAATGACCGTGCAAACAGTCGTCAATTCCTTAGATAATTAA
This sequence comes from Amorphophallus konjac, assembly GCA_022559845.1. Classification (NCBI taxonomy): domain Eukaryota; kingdom Viridiplantae; phylum Streptophyta; class Magnoliopsida; order Alismatales; family Araceae; genus Amorphophallus; species Amorphophallus konjac. The sequence goes on along the minus strand of CM040123.1, from coordinate 191,604,967 downwards.
TAATCACACCCTATTCAAAATTTAATAACTATGAACCCTTACATGTAAACTAATGCATGATCCTGTCTAGGAATTCCTGCTATTTTTCTCTATCCGTTTATGTCTTTAGAAACTTGATCAGACATACTCCAAAATCCATGTGTCTATGATTGTACCTACCCGGTGCAAATCGGATGACAAATAAATAACGACCCCATCTAGGTCGTCAATTGAATGAACGCCCCTGTAAACGGGCGCCAATTTAGTGATAAACTGTGAATTATAGAGATATGTATATTTTCCTGGATATTAGAATTAACGACATAGACCCTGCCATCATTTTGATATATGACGCCCCTGACTAGGGCGTCGTTTACTAAATTGAAGACTTGGGATAAGTCGCCATTTATATAATATCTAAAAATTAAAAATATTTATAAATTTTAATATCAACGGTAATCTGATTGTAACGACTGAGTGAACAGTCATTAATTATTGAACTGACGTCCCTGACAAGGGCGCCATTTCATGAATTGAAGACATGACCTAAGGCGTCAATTTCATGTTTCCTATTTTTCGTGGATTCCTATAACCCACTGTGAGTTGGTTATATTTAGGCACTATATTCTTTTCCGTGAATATAGTCCCCTGTTTCACGTTGTTTTATCAATTACCCATTATTTCTCGGTGATAGATGAACCCTCCTTGGGACATTCTGTTCTTTTGGACTGGTGACTTTATCATAGAGACCTCTGTAAGACTCCGCTAGCCATGAATTCCCTCAAGGCAGCCGAGCAGGTTGTACCATTAAAACCCGTGACACTACTGGATTGCCATGTCACTCTAAAGAAACATGGTATACCGGCCCTCATGATATGCTATTTTGATGTCATGAGAATACACTTTAATTAATGGAATGGGAAACCATGCCATTAATACTTTTTAAGAATGATGTGCCATACTTGTGGACCTCAATTATATCTAGCTTATCATGTCCAAGAACGAGCGACCATCTCTACATGAGCGCTTATTCTTATTGTCATGGCACCCAAGTTAGGGAGCCGATTCCACCTAGTTTTAATACGAATCGTGGTTATACTGTTATTATCATCCCTACGTGTTCAATCCTTGTGATTCTATTCCACAAGATCTACCTGAAGTTCCTACAAGCATTCACCTCCCATGCCCACATTCACCTCTTATGCCCACATTCACGACTCGTCTCCTCACCCCGGTTGCATCCGGCATGGTCTAGTTACTTATTTTGAGTCTTATGTTTTTTTTTCAAGTCATATCACTGTATTTTCCCTTTTATTTGAGTCATGTCCCTAGGTCTTTTGTTTATTTCCCTAAGTTTGAGTGTCATTAGGTTGATTAGCTTTTTATTGGGCCCAATTCATTGGGCTAGGCCCAAGGGCGCCCCCTACCCCTTGGTTATTTGTCATTATTGCATGAATTAGGGACTTTTTATAAAATGTGGGTTGCCTATATATAGGACCCCATTCCCCCCATTTTGAATTAATGAATGAATGAAGGAATGCCAAATTTCCATTTGAGAGTTCAAATTATATAGTTCTAGTGGAGTGAATCCAATAGGGGTGAGAAGCCCTAGGGGAGAGAATCCCCACTCTCTTTCTCCCTCCCTCTCTCTCTACAAAGGGGGGCTGCGACCTACCCTCTCTCTCCTCCACCTCACCTGCCACCTCACCCCCCATTCCCTTCCCAAGGTGTATTGGAAACCCCCTCCACCAAATCCCCACCAAATCTAGCTTCTCCCTAGAAGATCCTTGGCCATTCCAACACAATCTTCCCCATTCCAACACAATCTCCTCTCTTCCCCACACAATCTCCCAGCCCCCAAGACAATTTGAATTTGAAATCTCCCTCCATTCCCCAGCCCAAGGGTGCCCCAAGCCCCCCTCCTATAGGTCTGGTCACCCCTCCCCTTCCCTCCACTCCAATTCCATCTAGAGCATCCTCCATCCTCCTCCATCCTTCCCTCTCCACCCACCTTGTGAACAACCAGCAGATCCCTGCGCCCTCCCCCTCTTTATCCACCTCCATCTCAGCCCTAGCAGCCCTCCATACCTTCCTCACATTCCCCTCCCTTCACTCAACCAATTCCCTTCACCATTCACCACCCTTCTCTCCTCTTTCTTGGTCATTAGAAGCTACACTAAAGGAGCAGCTCGCAGCCCTGAAGTGCAGGTGGAGCAGCAGCTTGCAGAGATGACCCCGACTTTGTCCAAATGTCCCTGGAGGCCCAAGAGCTACCATTGGAAGTGTCTCTCTGTCCTCTTCACAACGGCGGTGATTCTGTCCCGTTCTGAGTTTGTGACCGCCCAGGGGAGCCATTCTTCTCTACTGCGCAAGATAGCTCCGAACGGCAACCAGATGACACTTCCAGAAGCTCCCACAGCCACATCCCTCTGCTTCTGGAGGCACCGCTTGGCCGAGAGCTTCTGCTACGAGTCTCCTTCCATCTCCAAGAAGCAGCACTTCGTTCGGCTTCAGAGCGGCATTTTCTCATTTTTTCTCTCTCAGGTGTGCTGGTCTGTCCCTTACTGGACTGGCCCGACACCCGAGTACTGTTTGGGCTGCTCAGGTCTACCCCGACATCACCTAATGTCCCCGTGGCTCTCCGCTTGAAGAGGACTCGACAACGAAGCCGTCGACTCTGGCCAAGCCCAATTCAGAGCTAGGGAGCACCTGGGGTGACTTCGTCTTCCTGATGTTGTAGTCCAGACGTAGACAGAGCCAGAACTCTACTTCCTTGTTCGTGCCTTTGCTCTGACCAGCACCGGCGACCAAAGAAATCAACAAAATTCAGGCGTCATCCTGACCCAGCTAAGAAGAATTTCCAACTGGTTTCGTCATCAACAAAAATCTGGAGTGGCTGCAGCGTCAAGATATCCAACTGTCTATCCTGACGCCCAGGAAGCGGACAGAACCAGCATCGGCTTCCTTTCAAGCTTCTAGCTCGGTTTCACCCCTCCCCGCTTGGCCGGCTGAAGGCCCCTCCCTATGTGGAGGTAGTGTTTGGTTGTATTTATTAACTTCCCTTCCTCAAGGTCCCCCCCTTGCATGGAGTGTAGTGTTGTAATGGCTTAAGCAGGTCAAGCTTCTCCGGTGCGGCGTGTGGGGAACCCACGCTTCCCCGCTCGCCCACGTCTCCGAGCGGGACCGGTTTCTTCAAATCGGTTGAGTAAGTGCTCCAACCTTAGCTCTATTTAGTGTTTATTTTTTCCAATATTAGTTCATAAACTCCGCTGGCTGTGAGAGTGAGAGCTCGATCCTTAAGCTCCATTGCTTCAAGAGATCACCGTGGGGTGAAGAGTGCAACCCGTGCCCTTGGCACATCGCCGGCCTCATTGAGTTGGGCCAGCCATATCCTTGGGGAACCGACCTTGGCTTTGCTGGGCCTCTACCAGCAAGGGCCTAGCCCACACAACCTCCGCTTGGTATCGCCGAGTTACCACAGGTTCGGGTGAGCGACGGGAGAGTAGCCGCCAATATCGGTCCGTTTGATTGCAAATTGTGCTTGTTTAATTTGATCCAATGGTGTGTCACATCAATTGGTATCATAGCAAGTTTTAGACTTGTCTATACGAGTCTAGTCCATGGGCACACTTGCATTAGAGTCCTCGACGGACCGTCTCATGTATTGTCCACCTCCCCTTGACATTGAGTCTACGGACCAAAAGGCCCCACTTCCCATCATATCCCAAGCATACCTACCTAATGGGAGCCCCACAGAAATTGACTTCATTGACATGGTAGAGGATAATTGGGTATCCCCCGATATCATAGCCACCCTCTCCATGACTGGATAAATTGTGCACAACGGAGACCAAGTCTTCGTTGAATTCCATAAATGGTTCGGGAAGACCAAATACTTTGATGGAGCATGGTGTCAAATTGGTACTTTAGAGGGCCCTTGCCTAATCCTAGGGAAACAATGGCTTGCTGAACGGAATGCCACCTTCAACCCATTACGTCGGACTTGCCTAGTTCATCCCACACATCTCCCGGGAGCCTATAGTTTCAACAACCTTGTGTTCCCTCGCCCACCGGAGTCCCGTACCTGGCTACCATGCCCTCTCAACCCACTTCAAAGAATGAACGAGGTCATGAGTGAACATGAGGTGACCACGGCCCACAAGACCGAATCCTCTGGATTGAACACCAACCCAAAGCCTTTCCCCACCTTTAAATAAATCCATACTCATATCAATAAGGAGGAAGGACATCAACTCATCCCCATCCAAATAAACCCATACCCCCCCCCAAGCCTCTCAATCTCACCCAAAAGGTGGTGACCATGGGAGAACTCATCATCAAATGGCTCAAGCAAAAACCCATCCCTCATGCCTTGTACTTACAAACCTCAACCATGGAGCACCATTTCCAATTAGTACCCATTAACTCCTATCACACCACATTCCAATCCTACTTAGAGGTAGAGACTTGGGAAGATCTTCTTAAGGGCTTAGAGTGGCAACTTGAGCTGACTAGCGTGTTGGCCCTGGCAACCGATCAACCTAAGAGCCTCGAATTCCGTCACCTATGTGTTGGATCCATCACCTCGATTTGCACCATTAGTTGCTACACTAGCGACCTTCTTATAATCCTTCCCATAACTGATGAGCCCGACTCCATTCTTAAATTGGAGTTCCTTATATCGGAAAGAAACCCAAATCAATCCCTTATGGCCGACCCACTCACCAAAGACTTCGGCCCCCTTATTTCACTAAAGGTGGATGATCCACCACCATTTGAGGACCTTGAGGACATAGAACTCCTCTCCCTTGGTAACCCTTTCCATGACCCCTTTGACCCCTTCCTATGAGAGCCTAGATCCCTATGTGATCCACCACCCTTACCCACCGCCCACCTTTTCCTACCCCAATCCACCATGAGTGACCCAACCGCCTTATCCACCACCCACTTTTCCCTACCTCAACCCACCGTGATTGACCCAATCCACCCCATCCTAGACCCGGGTTACACTATGGGATCCATGACTTTGGGCAATATACACCTAGGGATCGAGGAAGTGCCCAACTTCATGATATCCATCTTCCTAGACCCCTTTGACCCATTCCAATGGAAGTCCAAAAGCCCACACATAGGGGACATCTTTGGCACAAGAGTGCATAAGTCTTGGCGTACAACATCACTTAGCATGATTCATAAGTCGGGTCCACCCGTTCATATCACCCACATGTCAAGTAGGATGCATGATTGGTCCATATTCGGGTGTAATGGTCCTTCTACACTCATCATGGGTCGTAGGCATGATAGGAGTATTCATGAATGTCCAGGTCCCCCGGCATTTGTCACCCCCATGCATGACCGGATCACCTATGGATGCCCCGGTCCTCCCCATTCCATCAAAGTCTTCTTGGCGTCAAAGCATGATTGGTCTACTTTTGGTTGCCCAGGTCCACCCATCACCCCTAGAGTGTCTACATTCACAAAATTGCATGAAGATCTTTGCAAGCACATCAGCAAGGAAAATGAGATTTATAAAAGGCAGGATGACTCCCATCGATGTCACCAAGAATTCCACGCGGGAAACTTTGTGATGATGAGGATGGAGAGGCTCTCCCCGAGAGTCATCTCTAAATTGAGATCTTGTAGGGCTGGCCCCTTCCATGTTTTGAGGTGCATTGGCACTAGTGCCTATGAGTTAGATCTTTCCGAGGAGTACGAAGTGAGCCCCACATTCAACGTAGCCGACATAGTGCCATATAAGGGTCCCACGGTGATACCCAGTGAGGATATTGAGCCCACACCCCTCATTGAGATAGCACCCACCCGTGAGAAGAGTCCACTAGCCAGGAGAGTCCAGCGTGAGCAAATTGAGCAAATATTGGATGAACATGTCACTACCACCAGGAGCAAGGTGACTGAGCACTATCTCGTCGGGTGGATGGATCGATCTCCTTTAGAAGACTTGCGGGTGGTATCGCTTCTACACCGTCTGAGGAGGGAAGGACTCTTACTCGACGGAGTCGAGTTCTCCGCACCCCGAGAGTATGATGGGGACATCATCTCCCATGCCCACATTCACGGCTCATCTCCTCGCCCCAGTTGCATCCGGCATGGTCTAGTTACTTATTTTGAGTCCTATGTAATTTTTTTCAAGTCATATCATTGTATTTTCCCTTTTATTTGAGTCATGTCCCTAGGTCTTTTGTTTATTTCCCTAAGTTTGAGTGTCATTAGGTTGATTAGTTTGTTATTGGGCCCAATTCATTGGGCTAGGCCCAAGGGCGCCCCTACCCCTTGGTTATTTGTCATTGTTGCATGAGTCAGGGACTTTTTGTAAAATGTGGGTTGCCTATATATAGGACCCCATTCCCCCCATTTTGAATTAAAGAATGAATGAAGGAATGCCAAATTTCCATTTGAGAGTTCAAATTATATAGTTCTAGTGGAGTGAATCCAATAGGGGTGAGAAGCCCTAGGGGAGAGAATCCCCACTCTCTTTCTCTCTCTCTTTCTCCCTCCCTCTCTCTCTACAAAGGGGGGCTGCGACCTACCCTCTCTCTCCTCCACCTCACCTGCCACCTCACCCCCCCATTCCCTTCCCTAGGTGTATTGGAAACCCCCTCCACCAAATCCCCACCAAATCTAGCTTCTCCCTAGAAGATCCTTGGCCATTCCAACACAATCTTCCCCATTCCAACACAATCTCCTCTCTTCCCCACACAATCTCCCAGCCCCCAAGACAATTTGAATTTGAAATCTCCCTCCATTCCCCAGCCCAAGGGTGCCCCAAGCCCCCCTCCTATAGGTCTGGTCGCCCCTCCCCTTCCCTCCACTCCAATTCCATCTAGAGCATCCTCCATCCTCCTCCATCCCTCCCTCTCCACCCACCTTGTGAAGAACCAGTAGATCCCTGCGCCCTCCCCCTCTTTATCCACCTCCATCTCAGCCCTAGCAGTCTTCCATACCTTCCCCACATTCCCCTCCCTTCACTCAACCAATCCCCTTCACCATTCACCACCCTTCTCTCCTCTTTCTTGGTCATTGGAAGCTACACCAAAGGAGCAGCTCGCAGCCCTAAAGTGTAGGTGGAGTAGCAGCTTTCAGAGACGACCCCGACTTCGTCCAAATGTCCCTGGAGGCCCAAAAGCTACCGTTGGAAGCGTCTCTCTGTCCTCTTCGCAACGGTGGTGGTCGCATCCCGTTCTGTGTTTGTGGCCGCCCAGGGGAGCCGTTCTTCTCCGACTGCGCAAGATAGCTCTGAACAGCAGCTAGAGGACACTTCCAGAAGCTCCCACAGCCACATTCCTCTGCTTATTGAGGCGCCGCATGGCCGAGAGCCCTTCTGCTATGAGTCTCCTTCCATCTCCAAGAGACAGCACTTCGTTCGGCCTCTGGAGCAGCATTTTCTCATTTTTCTCCCTCAGGTTTGCTGGTCTGTCCCCTACTGGACTGGCCCGACACTCGAGCATTTTTTGGGCTTCTCAGGCTTACCCCGACATCACCTCCCATCCCCGTGGCTCTCCACTCGAAGAGGACTCGACAAAGAAGCCGCCGACTCTGGCCAAGCCCGATTCAGAGCTCGGGAGCGCCCAGGGTGACTTTATCTTCCTACTGTTGTAGTCCAGAGGCAAACAGAGCCAGAACTCTGCTTCCCAGTTCGTGCCTCTGCTCCGACCAGCACCGACAACCAAAGAAATCAAAAAAATTAAGGCATCATCCTGACCCAGCTACGAAGAATTACCAACTACTTTCGTCATCAACAAAAATCTGGAGTGGCCGCAACGTCAAGATATCCAACTGTCTGTTCTGACGCTCAGGAAGCGGACAGAACCGGCATCGACTTCCTTTCAAGCTTCTAGCTCGGTTTCACCCCTTCCCGCTTGGCCGGCTGAAGGCCCCTCACTGTGTGGAGGTAGTGTTTGGTTGTATTCATTGAATTCCCTTCCCCAAGGTCCCCCCTTTGCATGGGGTGTAGTGTTGTAATGACTAAGCAGGTCAAGCTTCTCCGGCGCGGCGTGTGGGGAACCCACGCTTCCCCGCTCGCCCACGTCTCCGAGCGGGACCGGTTTCTTCAAACCGGTTGAGTAAGTGCTCCAACCTTAGCTCTATTTAGTGCTTATTTTTCCCAATATTAGTTCATAAACTCTGCTGGCTGTGAGAGTGAGAGCTCGATCCTTAAGCTCCATTGCTTCAAGAGATGACCGTGGGGTGAAGAGTGCAACCCGTGCCCTTGGCACATCGTCGGCCTCATTGAGTTGGGCCAGCCATATCCTTGGGGAACCGACCTTGGCTTTGCTAGCCCTCTAACAGCAAGGGCCCAGCCCACACAACCACCGCTCGGTATCACCGAGTTACCACGGGTTTGGGTGAGCGACGGGAGAGTATCCGCCAATATCGGTCCGTTTGATTGCAAATTGTGCTTGTTTAATTTGATCCAATGGTGTGTCACATCAGTATTCCTTTGAAAATCTATATTGGCTATACTATAGTGGATGTCAAAAATACACGATCAATGCCTGCGCATATAGGGCCCGATCTGGTCCTGGGAGGAGCACCCGAAAGTACTAGTGCCCATGGGAGTTGTAATGATCACGGTATGGCATTGTACCGAAGTGCATGACTAGCTTGATAGACATTCCACAAATCTCGTACTTGACTTGACTTGACATGACATGACTTGCGTGACCCGGAAAGGGTGTTTATTATACTTGCTTGAAACATGATAGCCAATTCTTGACATGACATGATCACTTGACATGATAGATATACGTGATTGATTATCTTGCTATCTTAACATGAGTTCTTGAAAGACTTGCTAGGTCACTCACTATCACTTGATATACATTCTCTATTCTCTTGTTATAATTATCTATTGTCATTTTACATGAACATGCACAGCTAAATTACATTCATCTAACTTGTAATTTACTTAAAGCAAGCTAGCTCTAGAGATATAATCCCTACTGAGTGTTCGCTCACATAGTGTTTTTCCCTTATTTTTCAGGTAAGTCCGAGGATGAAACTCTTTCGGATGGGGAAAGTCAAGAGTGATGAGATTAGAGCTACTCCAACTATCCAAGCGTTGTCTAGTTTTGAATTTTCTACATTCTTGAGTCAATCATTATACTTTTTCATTTTATTGAGTCTTAGCACTTTCATTAAGAGGATTGTAATAGAAGTACTTTGAAGGTTTTGATGAAATAAAAGATTGGGTTATCTTTACTCTTGCGCGCTCTGTCTTTGTGTCGAATACACTAACGCTTTGATTGACATGATCAATATAAACTCGTCACGTGTCTCCGGGTTCCTTCCGCGCTCGGGGCATGACAAAATTTCTTCTGGCGGCCTTAGGGCATGTTGACCTGACGTGCTGAGTGTGTCAACGCACTAGGTCATACCTGGGCTTCTGAGCACGAGCGTGTTGAGCATGCTTTGCCCCAGCGTCTACCTGTCCCTTGCCCTTGCCTTCGAAATTGTTCCTTCTATTTTTGCCTGCTCTTAATTCATCACTCTTCAAGATAAAATAGCTAGGCACAACATGACCATGCATACCACAATAGAAACAAAGAACATTCAGTTTATGAGAAGCATGGTATTTAGCATTGGACTTTTTATCATGCATATCAGAACAAGCAAACTGATTTTTCTATTTTTGATCAAGGTTCTTCTTTTTCTAACTTTTGTTTTGATTTCTATTTCTCTGGAATGTAGACTAGTTTGGGGTTTTCTGAGCATTAGATTGACTTAGGGATTTTTTAGAAGGATGGGCCTCACCCGAGCTAGAGACATGGGATGTGTACAGTTTACTTCCAAAACGCTTTTTGTTTACGGCATTGTATCCAAGTCCTTCTCTCCGAAACTTTACCTTAGTCCCCAGTAGTCTGTCCAGATTTTCTTGACCCTGAACAAATCTAGATAGGGAATCATTTAAGTCTTTAATTTCCTTCTCTAGAGTGGAAATATGTATCTCAGAGTCAGCGGCATCGTCTTCACATTCAGCAAGTTGTTGGTTTAGCATGGCATTCACAGACTTATAGTTCTCAATTTCTTGCTCTAAGACATGCAAATTTTCAGAGCTATCATTCATGACATGCTTACCTTTTTCAAGAATAGCCAGCTTCTCAGTCAAAACATTTATTTGTTCTCTCAAGCTTTTGTTCTCTTCAATCAGATCATCATCTTGTATCAACTTATTAGACAGAGTTTGATCAAAAGGCATTGATTCCAATTTCAGTTTCAGCTTAGACATTTCATTTTGAAGAGATCCATTTTTATCCCTTAGAAAACCTATTTGCTCTTTATGCAAGTCCACATCATTCATTAAAGCATCATTTACCTCTTCAAAGGTAGAACAGTTATTATAAAAGGATTTCTCACAAGAGCTATTTTCAAATTTCTTTTTCAACTTTCTATTTTTAGACTTTAGCTTCTTGTATTGTTTAGCTAACTCATCATAGGCGTCCATAAGTTCTTCAAAGGTAAAGTCCTCTGAGTCAGAGCTTACCTGGGATGAGGAAGGATCACTTGGCTGGTCGGTATTGTTGACCATTAGACAGTGATTCCTTTTTCCTTCTTCATGGATCTTGGCCAGTCCGTTTAGGATCTCCTTGGCAGAGCCGCAGCTTGAAACAAAAGGGAATCTGGTAAGATATATTGCAGCTTTTATCAGACTGAACGCAGCGAGGATATCAACATTTTTGGTCCTATGTTTAGCAGACCATTCAGATGTGTCTGATGGCAGCATGTGAGGACCATGATATATGAGATTTCATAACCTTGTACCAATGGAGTTGACAAAGGCACACAACTTCCCTAGCCACATGGTAAAATCAAAACCATCAAATATAGGCGGGGTGGTGAGGACACGCGTCGCATCACTCAACGGAGCACGGCACGCCAACATCTCTTTGGCTAGGCGACTACGGCATCTATTAGTGGATCTTCCTTCTCATTTGAGGCCATGTTGGGCCTAGGTTTGAACCCTGCGTGGACACGTTATCTAGTTCTTTATATTATCAGACTATGTGTAGAGGGAGTAGTGGGCTGTCTTCTTTTATTTTTGGGCTTGGCCTTGGCCCATAATTGGTTGGTTTAGGGTTAGGGTTTGGGGCGCATCCCTCATCCCTCATCTTGGGTGGCTGCGCCACCTTCCCCCCCTTGCCCCCTCCACTTGCCTTTTTGGGCGCCCCCCTTGCCCCATTCCATCTCCCTCCCCTTTCCCCCTTGGGCGCCCCCTCCCTTTGATCCCTCCTTGATTGGAGGAGGGATGGTCGCACCCCCCCTTGAATGGGGAAGGGCTGGGTCGCACCCCCCTTCCATTTGCGCCCCCCCCCCCCTCCATGTGGCAAGGGTGAAACCCTAGCTTCCCCCCCCCCCCCGATATAAAGGCTTGTAATTTTTCTTTTGGAATTATTGAATGAAATTGAAAGAGCATTTGCTGAAGGTGGCTGCGCCCCCTCCTCTGTTCCTCCTTGCTCCTGCGACGGGAGCAAACCCGGGGTGCGACTCCCCATCCCTCGGTGCGACGCCGAGGGCCCCTTTCTCTTCTATCCCTTCTCAAGTTCTAGTTCGGTGCGCCCGGACTTCTCCTCCAAGAGCAGCGACGATCACCCCCTGTTTGTGAAGACCTTGGGCGACCAGCCCATTTTTGGTGACTCTTCTGCGAGTATCCAACGTGTGCGAGGTGGTTTCGCCTCATTTGGAGATCGGCATCACCCGTGGCGATTTTCTTCGTGAGCACGCGCAGGACCCCCTCTCCCTGCGAGCCAGATTCTGTCCGCCCCGTTGAAAAAATCCCACAGGACGGACGTCTGCGAGTTTGGACGTGGGATCTTCACCGGTCGTACCTCTCTTTGTCCTCTGTCCAACGCCGCCGACCTCGCCTCGTTCCGACGTCCGAGCTGTTCGGGGCGTCCATTCCCGTGAGGTCGCGCAGGTCTGCCCTGTCCACCCGGTGCCAGGACCACCGGCGGATTCCAGAGCCTACTGCTCTCAGCCACGACCAGATCTGATCGAACCCTTCGATCGGGACCTGCTGCTCTGCGTCCTCTTCGTCCTCCAACAAGCGGAGCTCCGTTCGCTCTTCGGATCTAATTCTTCTTAATTTTCCCGCTCGAGCGCGCAGTTCTGGGAGCAGAATCCAGTTGCAACTTGCAGGTGCGCCCCCGGCCTCCACGGACGGAATCTGCGCGCCCACTTTGGCCGAGACTTCCTCCCGTGACCCAGCTACGCGCCATCGCTGACGGCGCCTCATTCGGATGCCGGATCAGGTCGTGGGAGCTTTCACCGCCGAGTCACGCATTGCTACGAATCTGCCGACCACTGTTCGGATCCTCCTCGCGGCCAACCCTTCACCGAGTGCTGCCCGTCAGCCCGTACTTCGGCAGCCCCGAATCTCTTTGTGTAGCCTGTTATCTCCCTGCGAGGAGTGGGCATTTGTGGTTGGGTTGTACTATTGTTCGTCCTTGTGTATCGGGGTTGTCGATCTCGGCCGGGGTTCCTTCCCCACGCCTAGGCGTGGAGGTACGTGCGAAGCTCCTCACTGTTGGCATTTTGCTTTACTAGTATACTTTCTAGCATGCCGCGTGAAGTGTGTATAAGTTCCTAGCTATTTTTTGCTATTCACCGCATGGTTGAGAGTTGAGAGCACCCATTCCGTGGCCCTAGTCGAGCGCCGAGCTCGGACTAGATTCCCATAGGCGCACGGCGGCTTCTTAGTCGCTGAGATCCCCGCGCTTCCCTCATAGGGACGGTCGTTGGGCTTGGATTTCTTGTTGAGAGATGCCTCCACCCGGAGGAACGGCACGGAGGTCAGCAGCCCGGCTTACCTTTGGCGTGCGAGTGCTGGCCGCACTTGTTGCATTCGTAGGTCTTAGCCAGTTTCGGTCCCGTCCCGCATCAAATTAGTATCAGAGCTTAGGGAACCAGTTTGTTCTAGCAAATTGGGGTCTTAGGTCATTTGAGTCTTTAGGTTGTCTAGGGTGCATTGAGTCTCTTGGTTCATCTAGGTAACCTACCATTGCATTGTCATTTTAGGTTTGTGTCTAGTTAGAGTTTTATCCTTGTCTCGTTGAGTCTTGCATGTCCTGCCCCCCCGCCAGCCCCATGGAAGTTCCTCGTGCCCACGTGTCAGATTGGTCATACCTGTTGGCCTGATTCGACGCTCTTATGGCACGACCCCTGGGTGTCGCCCCTACCACTCAGTCGTCGGGAGACCCGACCCCGATACCGATGACCGAGTCGTTTCAGCGCCCTGTCATGTCCGTGGCCATCCTACCTAATGGGTTGCATACGGAGATCGACTTCATCAGTAGGGTGCCATATAATTATGTCTCACAGGACATTGTTGAGTCTCTCTCTAAGACTGGGGAGATTGTTCTCTGCGGTGGCTTAGCTTTTGTTGAGTTTCAACGATGGTTTGGCCCCGTTCTATATCACGATGGTGCATGGTGTAAGATCGACACACTTGCTGGTCCATGCATCATTTTAGGGCAAACTTGGTTGGAGGAGAGAAGAGCGACCATCGACCTGGACAGGAGGACCTACACCTTACACCCATCTCACCTTCCAAGCGAGTTTGTCTTCCACGACGGCGCTGCGCCGACCACCTCCGTGTCGCTAGCCACCCACCCCCAGCGATCCACTCCGCCTTTTGTTCCAGTGACTTACGAGGCTGAACAAGAGTTGATTGAGGAGTACCTAACTGAGGTCGAGGAGTTGGGGAGTGACCCCATGGAGCACCCAGTCGTGCCTGAACCTTTGGAAGTTAGGGCCGACACTCTCGGCCTGAGACCCTCGACTGAGAGCCAGGGGCCCCTCCACATCATAGAGGACTCTGTTTCCATTCCCGAGAGAGATGCTTCACCCTTAGACCCTCATATAGAGCCATTCTTACCTTCCGAGGGTGAACTGGTCATTGGAGAGTCTTTAGCTAGCTGGCTAAGGGAGGGTCCACTTCTAGATGTCTCCATTCCGTGCTATACACCCATGGGACCAGCCCTCCCAATTGTACCCCTTGACTCCTTTCACACCACTTTTCGGTCCTTCTGCTTTCTTGAAAATGTGAAGGGCTTCCTTAGGAGTTTAGATTGTCAATGGGAGTTGACATATATGTTGACCTTAGGGTCTGACCAACCCTATAGTCATTGCTTTACACTCCCTGCTTTGGGGTCTATTACCTCGGTCTACACCATAGGACATATCACCTCCGAGGTCCTTTTATTCTTTCCCATACCCGTGGAGGTTGATTTTGTCCCCTCTTATGGTATCACGGTCTCGAGGATGGAGCCTTGCCTTCCTTGCCATCCTCATGAGCCTCTTGCCCCATACATTAGAGCGCCTGACGGTGATCATTTGCACCTGGGCGAATGTCGCACATGGGCAAGTATAGTAAAGGGACCTGTCGGGAGGGGTCATCATTTCTTTGACCCATTCGATCCTTTCCCTAGTGAGCCTCTCGACTCGTATTCTTTTCCCCACCTTGTCGAGGAGGTCCACTATCATACACCACCTAGGCCTTCTAGTCAACACCTCACCTTGCAGGCATCCAGATGCCCGAGCTTAGGAGGCCAGGGACACATGTCTCTTCCCCATGTTTCACCATGTCCATCGTCATATAGGGGAGATGTCATGAGTAAGCTTGGGATTATTCATCCTTCTGAGTCTACCATATGTCATAGGACACATGTGCATGCTAGGTTCTACTTTGGTTGTCCAGGCCCTCCCCATGTTGTCAAGTCAGGTAGACGTCATAGGCATGTTAGATCCATGTTTGGATGTCCAGGACCACCACTGCATTCACATAGGTATGAGTCAACACAGCTAGTTCGGAGTCTGCATCATCACCACCTCGAGGCCAGCAACGAACGTTATAGGGAGTTAGCTGATGCGCATCGACGCACCCGTGAGTTCCGAGAAGGAGAGTACGTCATGATCAGGGTCAGACCTGAACGGTTTCCTTCGGGGGCCGTGAAGAAACTCCAGGCCCGCGGTGCTGGACCCTTTCGAGTCTTGAAGCGAATTGGGTCGAATGCGTATGAGATTGAGCTGCCAGACGACTATGGGATCTGTTCGACGTTCAATGTCTCAGATCTGGTGGCATATCGGGATCCCGCGGTGATTCCCAGTGAGCTTTTTGGGCCCTCCCCTCCTGTTGAGAGTATTACACCTTCCGAGCGTCCACCTCTTCCAGCCCCATTACAGACACGCGAGCATATAGATTGTATACTCGATGAGCAGGTGACCACGACCAGGAGCGGAGCCTACCAACGCTTCCTAGTGCGTTGGAGAGGGCGCCCTGCGACAGACGACGCCTGGATCACACGTGGAGAGCTGGAGAGGATCGACCCGGACCTGCTGGAGCGCTACCTGAGCGACCGTGACCCTTACTCGACGGGGTCGAGTTCTTCCCACCCGGGGAGAATTGGTGAGGACACGCGCCGCATCACTCAACGGAGCACACGGAGCACGCCAACATCTCTTTGGCTAGGCGACTACGGCATCTATTAGTGGATCTTCCTTCTCATTTGAGGCCATGTTGGGCCTAGGTTTGGTCCCTGCGTGGACACGTTATCTAGTTCTTTATATTATCAGACTATGTGTAGAGGGAGTAGTGGGCTGTCTTCTTTTATTATTGGGCTTGGCCTTGGCCCATAATTGGTTGGTTTAGGGTTAGGGTTTGGGGCGCATCCCTCATCCCTCATCCTGGGTGGCTGCGCCACCTTCCCCCCCTTGCCCCCTCCACTTGCCTTTTTGGGCGCCCCCCTTGCCCCATTCCATCTCCCTCCCCTTTCCCCCTTGGGCGCCCCCTCCCTTTGATCTCTCCTTGATTGGAGGAGGGATGGCCGCACCCCCCCTTGAATGGGGAAGGGCTGGGTCGCACCCCCCTTCCATTTGCGCCCCCCCCCCTCCATGTGGCAAGGGTGAAACCCTAGCTTTCCCCCCCCGATATAAAGGCTTATAATTTTTCTTTTGGAATTATTGAATGAAATTGAAAGAGCATTTGCTGAAGGTGGCTGCGCCCCCTCCTCTGTTCCTCCTTGCTCCTGCGACGGGAGCAAACCCGGGGTGCGACTCCCCATCCCTCGGTGCGACGCCGAGGGCCCCTTTCTCTTCTATCCCTTCTCAAGTTCTAGTTCGGTGCGCCCGGACTTCTCCTCCAAGAGCAGCGACGATCACCCCCTGTTCGTGAAGACCTTGGGCGACCAGCCCATTTTTGGGTGACTCTTCTGCGAGTCGCCAACGCGTGCGAGGTGGTTTCGCCTCATTTGGAGATCGGCATCACCCGTGGCGATTTAATTCCTGAACACGCGCAGGACCCCCTCTCCCTGCGAGCCAGATTCTGTCCGCCCCCTTGCAAAAATCCCACAGGACGGACGTCTGCGAGTTTGGACGTGGGTCTTCACCGGTCGTACCTCTCTTCGTCCTCTGTCCAACGCCGCCGACCTCGCCTCGTTCCGACGTCCGAGCTGTTCGTGGCGTCCATTCCCGTGAGGTCGCGCAGGTCTGCCCTGTCCACCCGGCGCCATGACCACTGGCGGATTCCAGAGCCTACTGCTCTCAGCCACGACCAGATCTGATCGAACCCTTCGATCGGGACCTGCTGCTCTGCGTCCTCTTCATCCTCCAACAAGCAGAGCTCCGTTCGCTCTTCGGATCTAATTCTTCTTAATTTTCCCGCTCGAGCGTGCAGTTCTGGGAGCAGAATCCAGTCGCAACTTGCAGGTGCGCCCCCGGCCTCCACGGATGGAATCTGCGCGCTCACTTTGGCCGAGACTTCCTCCCGTGACCCAGCTACGCGCCATCGCTGACGGTGCCTCATTCGGACACCGGATCAGGTCGTGGGAGCTTTCACCGCCGAGTCACGCATTGCTGCGAATCTGCCGACCACTGTTCGGATCCTCCTCGCGGCCAACCCTTCACCGAGTGCTGCCCGTCAGCCCGTACTTCGGCAGCCCCGAATCTCTTTGTGTAGCCTGTTATCTCCCTGCGAGGAGTGGGCATTTGTGGTTGGGTTGTACTATTGTTCGTCCTTGTGTATCGGGGTTGTCGATCTCGGCCGGGGTTCCTTCCCCACGCCTAGGCGTGGAGGTACGTGCGAAGCTCCTCACTGTTGGCATTTTGCTTTACTAGTATACTTTCTAGCATGTCGCGTGAAGTGTGTATAAGTTCCTAGCTATTTTTTGCTATTCACCGCATGGTTGAGAGTTGAGAGCACCCATTCCGTGGCCCTAGTCGAGCGCCGAGCTCGGACTAGATTCCCATAGGCGCACGGCGGCTTCTTAGTCACTGAGATCCCCGCGCTTCCCTCATAGGGATGGTCGTTGGGCTTGAATTTCTTGTTGAGAGATGCCTCCACCCGGAGGAACGGCATGGAGGTCAGCCGCCCGACTTACCTTTGGCGTGCGAGTGCTGGCCGCACTTGTTGCATTCGTAGGTCTTAGCCCGTTTCGGTCCCGTCCCGCATCACGGGGAAATCATGGAAACTTGACCAATGGAGAAATCCATTAGAGCAAGTGCACCGGGATCTTTCTCTGCAGATCGTTGGATCTGAGTATGAAAGAGCTTAGCTCTGATACCAACTGTTAGGTCCCCTAGGGTGCAACCGGATCCAGAAGGGGGGGGTTGAATAGATCCATTCAATAAACTTTGACAAATTAAAAGCTAAACCAGTTCAAGCTCAATCTTCAGCTTGAGATGCAAGAGACACAATATCCAATATGGACGATGGCTTTAATAAAAGCAATTCACACAATAAGGCAAGACAGCATGCATCGAGTGTTAAAGAAGTGCGATCTGGGAGGTGGCTGAGGTCGATGCACTAACACAGTGGGATCGACGCAGGCAACTGTGAGTTCAGCAGTTAAGGAGATCTGCTACTCACAACCTCCTGGTGTATGTGTGTGAACAGAATGTTAGGGTGTGCATTGGAGAACAACTAAAAATGTATGCGATGAAGCTAGCACACGAACCTGTGAATGAGGATAGAGAACATGGACCAAACACACAAATCACAACCCATTGCACAAAGATTTTTAAGGTGGTTCAGTCTGTAAACTCACAGATCTACATCCCCGGTGAGGCTTTACCACACGCTCCAAATGTAGCACCACACGGGGACGACGCCCCACACACACATACATACGAGGAGTAGGCTCCTCACGAGGACGAAGTCCTCACCACACACTGGGACGAACCCCCCCCCCCCCCCACACACACACACAAAGAAAGAAAATAAGCTGCAAGTGCAGCAAAAACACGGGCATAAGCCCCAAGACACACACGGCTGTCACACAGCCAAAGGCCACTCCAGTCTCTCAACCAGAGCACTGGACACGCTGTTCAACAGCACAGACGGAGATAGTTTTTTAGAAAGCAAAACATAAATTGAAACAAGGAAAAACACCAGCTGTGGCTTCAGATAGAGATATGGAACCTGGTGGCTGCAACTTCAGATTTAGATCCGAAGATCTTCTTCTTCAAGCTCATACGTCTGCAGGGCTGCTTTCTCTCAAGGCTTTTCTCTCTTCTTTTTCTTCCTCTCCTTACAGCACTGGTTTGGGTGAGCTGGGCTGCACACACAGTCCCTTTTTCTTTTCCTCACAGATTTATTCTTGAATGCTCAAGGGACGTGGCTTCTCATCCAGGGCAGCAGCAGCTTCTTCAACAGAAGCAACATGTATATATAGAAGAGCCAGTTGAGGATTTTCCCTCCAAGAGATCTGTGGCTTGATTGGCTGGAATAAACAATGGTTTATTTGAAAGAACCTCTTCGTATGATTGGTCCAGCGAACATGGGAGATGATGGTGGAAAGATTTTCCCTCCAGAAAATTAGTATTTGATTGGCTGGAATAAAAGTGGCTTGTTTGACCACTGACCTCTTTATGATTGGTCCACCATATGTCCATACTTCAATCTGATTGGCTCATAAGAAAAGGTGGAGATTTCTTGGTCTTGATAGGTTGGAGTAGCCATGATGCTTCTTGGTTAAGGAGCTCCACCAAATCTGTATTTTGATATGCCATTATGAAGTAGACTTCTCATGTGTATTTCTCTGATTGGGAAAGAAGCACTACACCTAGAAATCAACAACGCGAAAACTTTGTTAAAAATTATTGGTCCATGGCAGCAGAAAAACCCAAAACAATGTTCCCTCCAAGAATATGAAAAAAGGCTGGTCAGCAAGAAGCAGAGCAGGGGCGCAAGTTTCTCAGATCTGATCTTCTGCCATGTCCTGGGCCAGACTGCACCTCCTTGATTGGCTGTGGCCAAAAGGTGTAGTGCCAGGAAAGCTGACATTTCCTAAAATTGGAAACTACCCAAAAGTTTTCTCCAAAAAGTTGTAAAGCAGCCTCATGATGGAGAGGACAGTCCACTATCCTAGGAAACTTTTCCAGACCTCAAAAGATGTGACTTTGGAGGTTTACGGTTCCTATTTTTGGTTCCTGGATGTTTTTTCGAACAGCTGCGGTTTTACCAAAAATGGCCTGAAGAGCTTTAACTGCGTCGATGCACTGTGAGGTAAGGTCGACGCATTTGTTGAAGGTGGACTTGAAAAAGGCTTTTGGAAGGCCGTTGGCGTCGACGCCCTGAAAGGGTGAGGTCGACGCATCTGAGGAAGGCGCGCTTGAACCGGCTTCTAGAAATGCCATAGCATCGATGCCCTTAGAGCGTGGTGTTGATGCAGCCTGCATGGCAGAACATCCGCAAAAAGGTGTCGACACTAGGAGTCGACTCTTCTAACATGGAAGCTTGAAGATGTCGATGCAGTGATGCCATGAAGTCGACGCATCTATGAGCCTATCTGGGCTTTGCTTTTCCTTGTGAACAAAGGTCGACGCTTCTTGATCTTGAGGTCGACGCTGCCTCTTGATTCAGAACTCTTTGCCCTTTGATGTTCTTCCCAAACAATTTCACCTTCATTTCAATATGAGAACAACCCTTGCTCCTTTGTTTGATAGCATCCAAAGCTCCAACATTGCACTCCCATTTCTGTTTTGGAGATGCTGACTTTGACCTGAAACTTATACATGTTGGCAGCATTAAATCCATATAAGACTCATCAATGACTCATGGTCAGACATCTTCAAAATAATAGAATCAAGCATGTTCCACACATGCCCAACACTTACTTGATCATCTCCATACATACATACATACATACATACATACATACATACATACATATATATATATATATATATATATATATATATATATATATATATATATATATATATATATATATATATATGGGGAATGTTCTGGTGTTGTCGACAAAACCTGATGTCGGCACCCCCCCTCTTCTCATCGCGCCCCCCCCCCATGTATTTACTTGGGGGGGGCGATGAGAGGAGGGGGGTGCCAACATCACCTGATGCCGGCACCACCAGAACACTCCCCTATATATAAATATATATACATATATATATATATATATACAATGGATCGCACTTCGTGCATCAGTTTATTTTGAATTTTTTATGTTATGTAACAAAGATTTAGACATTAAAACATAATTCATCATTATTTAAGGAGTAACTCTGTAATTTGATGAGCAATTGCCAGAAAAAAATGTGTATGAATTAGTCTTATATTTTTAGTTAAATAAATACTAAGAATAATAACAAAATAGAAGCTAGCAGTTAGATTTGAACTTATACATAGCAAAGGAGAACATAGCTCGACATGGTTGGTTTACTAAATATATGACCATCGTTGAGACACTACTAGGTCTAATGAAAGAGT
Organism: Amorphophallus konjac; assembly: GCA_022559845.1. Taxonomy (NCBI): domain Eukaryota; kingdom Viridiplantae; phylum Streptophyta; class Magnoliopsida; order Alismatales; family Araceae; genus Amorphophallus; species Amorphophallus konjac. The sequence continues at coordinate 191,584,245 of CM040123.1, read as the reverse complement.
ATCTCTAGCGGATCAATGATTCGGGTAACAATTGAGATCCACAATTAAAAATAGTCCAATACAACAAATTCGGAAGAGAACTCTACCCCCCCCCCCCCCCCGTCAATTGAGGAAGGCAAACGGTGCCGCATAAACCAAAACAGGAAACATTGACCTGGTAACACTTGAATCTCTGCAGATAATTAAGTAGGCCTTCTAATGTAGAATGCCCTTCAACTTCTTAGCTGCCAAACCATTTAAGAAAGTCAAAAAGTTGCAACAACTTGCTCTTCAGTTCCACAATGTCCTACAATGGAACCTCTTCACCAATTAAGATCTTACAGACTCTACTATTCCTAGGCTAAAAGATAACTGGCAGACAACTAAAGAAATATCTAAGTTCTTCCTATTCGATATGTTTTTTTGAAAGTCTTCATATTCAATATATTGTTTCACCTCAAACGAATTTCATTCTACATGGCTTGGGAATTTCCACTGGGTTCAATTGACTGTCAAAAGTCCACATTTTTTCCATTAAACATATGTTGTTTCAACTCAGAGATCTCCATTACTTCTCTGAAATGTATCCAAATTATATCAACAAGACAAAAGGCATCATGTGTTCTGCTTGCATGCAACCAGATTTGATATATGAGGATGGCATACTGAACAGCTCATCCACAAAGATGTATAGTAAACCATTTAGCCTTTCTTCTAAAAACGTGAGCTAAATGAACACGAATTTGGAGTGGATATCCATACCTCTATATCTCAATAATGGGTAGGCAGACAATAATGAGCTCACAGAAGAGCTCAAGGATCTCTTGTGCCACCATCACATTCTTCTCTCTGATGATATACTCAACTTGCAAAACTCAACCATAATATTTTGTTCCCTCAAAGGAAAAGAAAAAGATGCAAAAGCAAATTGTGAATCGGTTTCCCTCTCCATGCACTTGCATCCATCTCCTAATGGGTGAAAGCAGCAGTGGTCTGAATTGATAGCAATACTCACACAGATATGCATGGTGGCCTCCTCGCCACTCTCGAGGAGTTTGGCGATGTCGCGGTGCATCTACTTCAGCTGGATCTCCTTCAGTTACACAGTAGCTCTATCCTCGATGTTATTAGCTTCAGCAGCGTCTTGCTACGACAATCAACCAACAAAATCCTTCACACAAGAAAACCAATATGGGGCACAAGAAAACTAATAGGGGGCACAATGCAACAAAGAAATCCTCAATGAACATACCATTGCTTTCAATGCCATTGCCGCCGATTACAAAAAAAAATCTCAATTTATATCGATGATCACGAAAAACTAATCATCAACTCAAAAGGCGGTGGGGGGAGAGAGAGAGAGAGGGGAGGTGGTCACCATTTGGCGCCCTTGAAGGCGCCCTTGTTGAAGAAGACATCAAGCATGGACATGGCGGTGATCGGAAGTGGGCGAAAGAGTAGAGAACGGGGGTGAGATCGATTGGGTAAGTAAGGCCAGTGGAGTGTTATAAATAGCTCCGCGACGTGTAGAGAGAGAGAGAGAGATGAAGGGTGTGATGAACGGATCTAGAGGGGGGGTGAATAGATCTAACCCCAAATAAAAGGCAACACAGGCAGTTTAAAATAACTAGTGCGGAAATAGACTGAACTGCTATGGACTCACACACAGATTTAGAAGAAGGATGATCCAAGAGCACATGAAACCAACCAGCAGTAGAAACTAGATTAAGGACGCAAGATGAAACCAATCAGAAGATAACAGCAGATGAACGATTAACTAATCAAATCATGCTAAACCATTTAGGCTAGCCTAAGCATTCACCTACCGAAGAGAAGATGCACAAGCAATCACACATGAGACAAATGTTTTTAAGGTTGTTCGATCTCTATCCAAAGATCTACATCCACCCCTTACTCAACTGAGTAAGGCTTCCTGCTGCCACACAGCTTGAATGCCGCAGATCCACAGCTTTGGGGATGGAAATCCCTACAACCGCTGAGCAGCACAGCTTGCTATCCGCTGAGCATTACAGCTTGGCTATCCGAGGAAACACCCTCGTCTGTTGAGCAATACAGCTTAGCTCTGCTGATTCATAGGTTACAAAGCTTTCAAAAAGAAAATAATGAAATGAAAAAATGAAAGACACACGGATGAAAGATGAATAATGTAGCTCTCAGAATAGAGCAAGCTGACCCTGGATTTGATGCAGAGGTCAGGAAGAGACGGCCGCTCACACTTCTTCTTCTCACTCTCTCTCTCTCTCTCACGACACTTTGTTCTTCTTCCTGAAGGTGACGCTCTCTTTATTGCTCTCTCTTCTTCTCCTTATGGACTCTACTCTTCTCTTCTTCTGTCGTGCTTCTCTTGGCCTTCTTCTACCCTGGTTGGCCGCCTTTGATCGCAGGAGCGGCCTTCTTATATGGCTGTAGGTAGGGTTCCCATGAGCTCACGCGTCCGGCGTGTGTAGGGCACATCCCAGCCTTTTCCAGAGAAGCCACGTGTCAAGAGCAGATTAGGGACGTTCATCCACGTGGAAAAATGTCAGAGATAATCTCCCTTTGGATCATGTGCCAATCATTGATTCCGTTATCCCCCACATGCTCATACTTCAAGCGTGACTTAAAAATCACGTGAGGAAGGCCACGTGCATTGCAGACGCTTGATCATATGCCAGTCTGAAAGAAATAAATGTCAGAGTGGAAAACATGCTCAGACTTTATAGAGTTAATTGTTAAAGCATGGTCAGACTCTATAATGATATATCGCAAGTATGCTCAGACTTGAAGACATGCACTGACCTTGATGAAGTGGAGGAAAAACGTGCACAGACCTTATATGGCTATAAGGCTGAGATGTGCACAAACTTTCGTGTGTGCATGATGCAAAAGATGCACCGACCGTATATGCCATAAACCTAACATGCACAGACCTTATGTGCAGACCACCCTTGTTGAAACGTGCACGGACGTTATATGAATAATGCAAAAAGAAAAAACTTGCACCGAATTGCAACATGCACCGACTTGGAAGCTCATGTGCACAAGAGTTGCACCGACGTTGTTCTGCCCAACGACTGATGTGCACAGACCTTATAAATCATGTACAAGGACATGCATAGACCTTGTATGCCTTCTATAGTGACTTGCACAGACGTTGTGTAGCAACCCTGGTAAATTGAAGGGATAAAATCTTAAATAGATTAAAAGATTCAAACCAATAATAAAGGCCCAGCTCATATATATATATATATATATATATATATATATATATAGAGAGAGAGAGAGAGAGAGAGAGAGAGAGACTTAAAACACATAGGTCATAAGTAATTAACGCCTTCGATCAAGTCGTCATTTTAATTGAAGACTATTAAGCAGGCGCTAGATTAAGAATTGACGCCCCCGTGACAGGCGTTATATAAGGAAATTGAAGACTGTGTACAGAGGCGTCATTTTAAAATAACGCCCCAACTTAGGCGTCATTTCCAAACCAAACCGTTGGTGTTTGGTTCGAACAAGTATGTTATCTGGGTAAGTGTTGATAAGGAAAGGATTGATATGTGGATATCTAAGTTTAATAAGGATTCTACCTAGGAAGTTTTAGTCTTAATCGAACTCTTAGAACCCACTAAGATTCCTTCTCCTATAAATACCCACCCTTCTGTCGAGCTCCCTGTTGACATTATGGATCAAAGACATCCTGCTGCTACGTGAAGAGCGTCGTAGTTCTTCATCACTTTTCCTCCTTGCTGCACGAAGGTTTGAAGGGAGGGGAAAAGTTGTTCTTCCTCTGCTTCTCTATTTTCTTCAAAAGGGGCGGATGTGTTGCTACTCTTGCCATCTTCTTCTTGCTGAGGAAGAATCCTCATCATCCTGTTGCTTCTTTCTTGAAGGGCTGCTGCTGTTAAGAGCTGATGCTCTTATTATTGATTGGCTTCCACTTACTTTGTTAAAAGCTATTTTTAAAATACTTCCTTCATCTCACATATTCTTCCTCGATCGTCAACCGAATCATCAACCCAAGGTAGGTTTTCTCAAGCGTTAAGCCAAATTTAATAATTTTAGGCTGGTATACATGCATATAGGTCTGTAAGGAATTACAGAGATCGCTCTGGATTGAGGTTTTTCGTTGTTTTACTGCATGAATTAAATTAGCGACCCAGTCTAGGGTGCTATTTTATTTAACGACCGTGTAAACAGTCGTCAATTGCCTAGATAATTAATAATTATACAATGTTAAAAAATTAATAAATGTGAACCCTTACATGTAGACTAATGCATGATCAAACTAGAAAATTCCTGCTATTTTTCTCTATCTGTACATGTCTCTAGTTTCTTCATTGGAAACACTCCAAAAACCATGGGTCTGTGATTGTACCCGCCCGGTGCAAATCGTATAACAAAGAATTAACGACTCTTTTTAGGTCGTTAATTGAATGAACGCCCATATACACGGGCGCCAATTAGTGATAAATTTTAAAATTTGAAAGGCCTGACATAATTGCTTAATTATTGAAATGACAACATGCCCCCAGCCCTTTAATTTGATATATGACGCCCCTAACTAGGGCGTTATTTACAAAATTGAAGCCTTAATGAAAGTCGCCATTTTATAATGACTGAAATCTGAAAATGTTTATTGAACTGAATATTTACAGAATCTGGATGTAACGACTGAGTGAACAGTCGTCATTTACTAAACTGACGACCCGGACAAGGATGCCAATTCATAAAATGAAGACTTAAGCTCAGGCATCAATTCACGATTTTCCTGATTTTTGTGATTTCTGTAACACACTGTCGGTTGGTTATATATCGGCACTATATTCCATTCCGTGAATATAGTCCCATGTTTCACGTTGTTTTATCGATTATCCACTATTTCTCGGTGATAGATGAGCTCTCCGCGGGACACTCCGTTCCTTCGGACTTGTGAATTTATCATAGAGACCTCCGTAAGACTCCGCTAGCCTTGGATTCCCTCAAGGCAGCCGAGTGGGTTGTACCATTAATACCTATGACCCTACTTGATTGCCATGTCACTCTAAAGAAACATGGTATATCGGCCCTCATGATATGCTATTTGGATGTCATGAGAATAATCTGGATTAATGGAATGGGAAACAATGCCATTAGTGTTCCTTCTGAATTATGTGCCATACTTGTGGACCTTAATTCTATCTATCTTATAATGTACAGAGGTGAGCGACCATCGCTATATGAGCGCTCATTCTTAAATGTCACGGCACCCAGTAAAGGGAGCCGATTCCACCTTGTTTTAATGCGAATCGTGATTGTACTGTTGTTATCGTCCTTGCACATCATGTTCAATCCTTGATCTACCTTAAAGTTCCTACAAGCGTATTCCTTTGGAATTCTATATTGACTATAACTATAGTTGATGTCGAAAAATACATGATCAATGTCTGCGCATATAGGGCCTGATCTGGTCCTGGGAAAAGCACCCGAAAGTACTTGTGCCCATGGGAGTTTTAATGATCACGGTGTGGCATTGCACCGAAGTGCATGACTAGCTTGATAGACATTCCACAAAACTCGTACTTGACTCGACTTGACATTACATGACTTGCGTGACCCGGAAAGGGTATTTATTTACTTGCTTGAAACATGATAGCCAATTCTTGACATGACATGATTACATGACACGATAAATATATGTGCTTGATTATCTAGCTATATTGACATGAGTTCTTGGAAGACTTGCTAGTTATCTCTTGATATACCTTCTCTATTCTCTTGATATATATTCTCTATTGTCATTTTAGCGAACATGCACAGCTATATGGCATTCATGTAACTTGTAATCTACTTGAAGCAAGCTTGCTCTTGAGATTTAATTCCTACTAAGCGTTCGCTCATCTAGTGTTTTTCCCTTATTTTTCAGGTAAGTCTGATGACGAGACTCAATCGGATGGGGAAGGTCAAGAGTGAAGAGATTAGAGCTACTCTATCTGTCCAAGCATTATCTAGTTTTGTCTATTCTTGAGTCAGTCATTATACTTTTCATTTTATTGAGTCTTCGCACTTTCGTTAAGTGGATGTAATAGAAATAATTTTGAAATTGTGATTGAATAAAGGATTGGGTTATCATTACTTTTTGCGCGCTCTGTCTTTGTGTCGAATACACTAACGCTCTAATTGACATGAATGATATAAACTCGTCGCGCATCTCCGGGTTCCTTCTGCGCTCAGGGCGTGACAGTTTTTGTGGTATCAGAGCCTAGGATATTCAATTCCCAGGAAACCCAAGTCCAAGGATAGGTTTAAACCTTTAACCGGTGAGATTGGGTAAAACCATGGGTTAAGGTAATCTAGATACTCAATTCTTGGTCGAATCTCATATTAATTAGTTATCTAAAATACTTGTAGGACAATGGCTGCCGAACGTGCTTAGTGGCGTAACATGCAACATACTATTCAAGGCATGATGCAGGTACTTCAACAGGTGGTGCACACCGTGGAGCGGGAAACCTCCACCAAAGTTTTAGAAATATGATCCCTCCTAAGTTCATGGGATCCACGGATCCGGATGACGCCGAGCACTGGATCCGAGAGACTGAACGTATCTTTAGAGTTATGCAATGCACGGACCAAGAGAAGGTCTTATTAGCCACATTTCAACTGGGAGAGACACCCGATGCTAGTGGGAGTCAGTAGAAGCCACCTTAGAGCAAGGCCAAGTTACTTGGGAAGAATTTGTGAAATATTTCAACAATAAGTATTTCTCAGACCGAGTTCAAGAGATGAAAGCCGCCAAATTCGCCGCACTCAAGCAACGATCTTTGTCGGTGGCTGAGTACGAGGCACAATTCTCAAGGTTGTCTTGGTATGCTAAACACCTAGTCAGTACTGAGAAGATGAAAGTTAGGAGATTTCTAAATGGGCTCAGGCCCCAATATATCACTCAACTGGTGCCAATGGACATACAAGTCTATTCCGAGATTGTATAGACCCGAGAATCCGATTACCGGGAAGGCCCGATAACCCGAGACTCGCACCGCCGCCCACGAGCCGGGAGGGCTCGGAAGGGGTAAAAGGAGTGTGGAGGCACAAAGAAATAGGAAATAAAGCAGGACAACCAACAACAACAAGCTGAAAGAAAGAACAACTACAGCTACAACAAAGTCCAGTCCAACAGAAAGTACAGTCTAAAGCAATAAAGCGTACCACATGCCAAGTGAACACTCGGCCCAGCAAGCTGACAACTGAGAACCTCCGCTCCGCACCCTCGAACCTCGAGGAAGAACCGCCACACCTGAAAAGCAGGGAATGAGTCTCCAAAACAGAGACTCAGCAGGGATCCCGCAGAACCCCAACCGGAAACAACGGCGGTAGCGGAAAGGAAGGCTACAAGAGCAACCACAACAGCAGGAACAGTAAGCCCGATGGCCGGTCGAAACACGGCACTACAACTACTCCTACTGTACCAGAAACACACCCCGACCTCGCGGTCGAGGCTACCGAACTACACTAGTACCGCTTACCGAAGTAAAAACACACAGCAACCAGGCCGTAGAGGCCTGTCCCCCGGACACAGCCGACCTGGACACGCTGTCCAAGGTGCAACCCCGACTGATGCGGGACGGAACTGACAAATGGACTAAACCTATGATGAAGACCAAGTGCGGCCAGCACTCACACGTGACAAGGCAAGCCGAGTGATCAACCTCCGTACTATTCCTCCGAAGAGAGGCGTCTCTCAACAAGAAACCCAAGTCCACGATCGTCCCTATGAGGGAAGCGAGTGGATCAAAGCGGCAAAGGAGCCGACGCGCAACTATAGGAGTCTAGTCCGAGCTCGGTGCTCGACTAGGGCCACGGAATGGGATACTCTCACTCACGATCTCGCGGTGTTGAATGCTAGCTAGGATCCCTACACTCTCACGCGGCATACAAGATCACATACTAGTAAAGCAAAATGCCAAGGGGGTGGAGCGTCGCACGTACCTCCACGCCTAGGCGTGGGGAAGGAACCCCGGCCGAGACCGACAACCCCGATACACACAATGAAAGAATAGGTACAAGCCAGCAATGGTGCCCACTCCTCGCAGGGAGATAACAGGCTACAACAATTCCATTCGGGGCGGCCGATACACGGGCTGACGGGCAGCACTCGGTGAAGGGTTGGCCACGAGGAGGGTCAGGATGACGATCGGCAGAATCGCAGCAACGCGCGACTCGGTGGTAAACGTTCCCACGACTGGATCCGGAGTCCGATTGGGGCGCCGTCAGCGAGGGCGCGTAGTTAGGTCGCAGGAGGAAGCCTCGGCCAAAAGGCGAGCTCAGATTCCGTCCGTGGAAGCCGTGGCCGCACCTGCAAGTGGGGACAAGGAATCTGCTCCCAGAACTGCGCTGTCGAGCGGGGAAAATGGTAACTCGCTGCTCCGATAGGCGAACGAGGCCCCGCTTGTGGGAGGACGTCGGGGACGCAGAGCAGCAGGTCCGGACCAAAGAGCTCAATCCGATCTGGTCGTGGTTGGACGCTGTGAACTTTGGAAATCGCCGGTTGTCCTGGCACCGGGTGGACTGGGCAGACCCGCACGACCTCACGGGAACGAACGCCACGAACAGCTCGGACCTCGGAACGAGACGAGGTTGGCGGCGTTGGAAAGAGAACGACGAGAGGTACAAAACCTGAAGAAATCAGCTCCAAACTCAGAGTCTTCCGTCCTGTGGGATTTTCGCAAGAAGGAGGGTGGATCTGGGCGCGCAGAGAGGGAGGCTCCTGCGCTAGCTCACGAGAAAACTCGCCACGGGTGGTGCCGACCTCGGATCGAGGCGAAACCAAAGCCCACGCGCTGATGACTCGTAGAAGTATCCACTAAAAAAAGGAGGGGCTTGGATTCGATCCGCACCAGATGGGGACGCCGCTGCAACTCGGGGCCGAATCTGGAACACGCGAACTCGAACCAGAGATGAAGTAGAAAGGAGGAAGAACCTCGGCGTCGCACCGAGGGGATGGGGAGTCGCACCCCGGGGTTGCTCCCGTCGCAGAAGCAGAGGAGGAAGAGAGGGTCGCCCTCTCCAAGGCAAATGGCTGCTCAATCAATATTTCATCTATTCATTAATTCTCTAAAGAAAATACAAGAGATCTTTTATATGGGGAGGGGGAAGGCTAGGGTTGAAACCCTAGCCACAAGGGAAAGGGGGGGTGCCCAATGTGGCATGGGGGAAAGGGGGGTGCGCACATTGGATAGGGGGGAAAAGGGGGGGGACGCACCACTCCTAGATTCTAGGAGGGAATTGGGGAAGGGGGGGCGGCCAAAGGAGGGATGGGGTGGCCGGATGGGGAAGGGAAAGGGGGGTGCGCATCCCTCTTCCTAAAATCTAGGAGTGGGCCGCACACTCCACTCCTAGAAAGTAGGAGTGGGGCGGCTGCCACCTCCTCCTCTTGGAGGAGATGAGAGGGGCGCCCAAAACCCTAATGGGCCAAAAGGTTGGACCAAGAAGTGGCCCACTAGTCCTATTGCCCAACCAATGAGCCTAGCACACCCAATAAAGGTCTAATTGGCCCAATTGGCCTACAAAGGTCCACAATAAAGAATAAACATGTCCACGCAGGGACTAAACCAAGGCCTGGTATGGCCATCATGTAAAAGAAGGTCCTCTAAACCATGCCGTAGTCGCCGAGCCAAAGAGATGCCGGCGTGCTCCGCGTGCTCCGTCGAGAAAGGCGGCGCGTGTCCTCACCACCGACCATCCGATCGCGGGTATCGCACAACAAGACGCAACCTCGGTAGAGCAACTAGCACTAGTCCCATGGCGCGAAAACCAACACACGCGCCACGGCGAAACAACCGAACTCAACGGTCAACACGACCGAAAACCCGAAGGTCAAAGTTACGGAAACTGACAGTCTGTCACTCCGTACTCGACAGGAGTACCTCCCACTAGAAGCACAGTCGGTACCGTCCCCTGACGACTTACACCGCACCGCAGGTGAACTGCCTGACGTGGTAGCACCTACCAAAGGCACGAACACCGTACAAGTAACCACAAACAAGTGACTAGCTGGTGTCACGCCCGTCGATGTGGGTCCAACCGCCCCCAACCACGTGTGCACACACAGACCGCGCGTCCCTGGTCTGGCCCTCTGACCGGTTTTCCCCTCAGCCGGACTCTGGCTGCAAGACGTGGGGCCCGACGGCAACCGGTCCACAAACCGCCTCTAAGGGTAAGCCCGTACACCACTCCCTGGTGCGACCGGTACCGCGTACTGGTAGGCTACGACTAGTGGAGGGTCACTGAAGGAGTAGACTCTCAAGTCAACGGAAAACAACGTCCGAATCCGATGACGTACGGGGACCACCCCACGTACCGGCCCCGTCGCACGGTGACCACAGTCGGAGAAGAAACGGGACTCACAGTCCACGGCCACACACGAACCGTGCACGAGAGTCGAGAAAACTCGAGTGGCACTTAAGCCACTGGACTCTGGACAGTCCTCTAGACACACTACAGCCAACGGTCCTTGAGTCACAAGACTCGGGGTCAAGACCGTTGCACGCAACAGCACAAGGCCGTCGATCTAGCCCAATCTCTAGGTCTAAAACCATGATATCACGAATACCGAGATAGCTCACAAGCCACCAAGACTGTTCCATCAGGAAGGGAACGCAAGGGACCACGGCCACACGGAAAAACACACAGGCACGATTCCCAGGGTAGCACACAAGCCGCCATGTCGATTTCCCATCTTGAAGCAAGCGGGAAACCTCCAGCCCCAGGCCGGACAACTGGACTCGCAGTCCAAGGCCAAACACATGGCCCACACGGGAATCACCTTCCAAAGAAACCCACGACATGCGGGGGAGACCCCACCGCACATACACCGACACACGGTGACACGATATGGCATGAACACGGGAGCTCGGAACACCAGGGGTAACCTGGACCCAACAAGCCCACGGGCACGCTTATCGAGGTAGCACGGTACCTCCAGACACCCCAAAACATGGTAACAAAACCCACGGGGTGCGCGGGACACTCGCAAGGCCAAAGGTCGACCACTGGGTCACAACCGGGTCGACCGGAGACCAACACAACACAATCGGAACACTAGAAGGTCACCCGGACCCTTAAACTCACGGGCACACTAATCGAGGTAGCACGGTCCTCCCGACACCCTCAAAACACGGACACATAATCCCACGGGTGTCTGGGACACTCACGAGATCGCAGGTCGACCACTGGGTCCCAACCGAGTCGACCGGGGATCCACGCATCGCGGAACAAGGCGGAGAACATAAAAACTCGCCTCGGTGCAACACAACGCCTGACGGTCTAGCCGTAGACCGTCACAGGGCTGTAACGGTCTAGGCGGGACCGTCACATCCACCTGGCGGCCTAACACAGGCCGTTACACGGCCCATAGGAATGCAGGATGTAACGCGCTTGGCTCAACGCGTTACACAAATGTAACGCGCCTGCCCTGGTGCATCACACGTGCCTCACGCTCCCAGCGTGAAAACGGGATGTAACGCGCCTGCCCCAGCGCGTTACACGTGTAACGCGCCCGCCGTGGCACGTTACACGTGTAACGCGCCCGCCCTGGCACGTTACACGCGCTGACCCCCAACGGTCAGGAAGACAACGGTTGAAACGCCCCTGACGGCCCACCCCGGGCGCGTTACACGCATGTAACGGTCTGTCGGGGGCCGTTACACCCCCCAGCCCTCAACTGGGTAACAGGGGATGTGACGCACCAACCCAGGCGCGTCACACGGCAGTGGCGGTCTATCGTGGGACTGTCACACCCACGAACGCCAAAGCCAAAGCAAAGGGAATGTAACGCCCCTGCCCAGGCGCGTTACACACATGTAACGGTCACTGGAATGACCGTCACACCCTCCCGAGAACGTTACGGCGGGAAACCATCCAAAACTCCGATCCACGCCCCGATCACCCCCGGGTGATGGGGAAACAAAGGGGAATCCATCCCCAAGCCCCTAGGCATGCATCTAAACCCCTGGATCGGCCAAAAATGCCGTAAAACGAGAGATCGGTCCACAAGCCCTAAAACATGGGTTTTGCCCAAAAAACCCCGATTTCACCCACTCGGCTCACCACGGCCTACGAAACTCGCGGGAAAGGAAGTGCACGAGCTGGGGGTCCATCTCCCTACCTCCACCGAAGATTTCGCGCCCCGAGCTCGTCGATCCGCGAAGAAAACGCCGTGAAGCCCTCGCCGCTCCACAAACCCGCGGCCGAGCTTCCACACGCCACCGGCCCTCGATCCTCGACCCATTCCCCGTTCCTCGCCTCCCGCCATCGCCGCCTCGCCCTCCTCCGCCACCGTCGGCCGCCCGGGGAGAGGGGGAGAGAAAGAGATGAGAGAGAGTGAGAAAGAGAGAATGAGAGGGGGAGAGAGAAAAGGGTTAGTATATATAGGAAAACCCGTAATTTTTTGATAAATTCAGAAAATTACGAAAAATTACCTCCGCGATCCTCGGGAAGAGCGCAACGCAGTGGTAACGTCCCGGAGTCAGAGAACGCCACGGTTTACCCTGCAAAGAGTTCCGAAGGCACATCAGGGAAAAACACGTGTAAAGCATAAAATACACTCCGAGACCCACTAAAATGATCCGAAAAAATCCGAAAAATCCACGGCATTACAGCCCTCCCCCTTTAAAGGAATTTCGTCCTCGAAATTCAGGACCTAGCACGAAGTCCCAGGGGAAGAACACTGAACCAACTGACACGCTGTCAGAGCCCCAGCACATAAAACCTCGATTCTCACGAAAACACCGATCCTGAGGGACACCGCCAGACTTACAATCACAAACAACACCTCGCTCCTCGCGCCGAGCACACTGGCCAACAGAGCAGGCATATACCAGAGGACACAGTCCGACATCACCTCAAACACCATAGAAACCAATCAAGGCACCGCAGCCACCATCTCGCTCACCGAGGAAACACAACCCTCGTAACGAGAAACAGCTACTGATCCATCGAATGGTCAGCAGACAAATCGCACATCAGCTTCACAACCAGCTGACAGGTCGCACACCCTTCTCAAGGGGACAACCAATGCAGAGCCTCCACCAGCTCAAGCAGCCATCTCAACAGACCGCAACCAGAACATCGGCTCAGCACCAAGAAACGCTCCACACATGGCAAGCTGAAAGCCAGACATAGCACTGTGCCAACTCTTGTCAGAAGACAAACTTCGACAAAGTCCAGATCCCATCCGAGAAGGCACATCACGGAAACGACCACCAAAGGTCTCGCTGGCACACGGCTCTCGCCACGCTCGAGCCCCGACAACTAGCATCTTCTGTCCATGAAAAGACCACGCGTCGACGATCACCAACCGCTCGCTCAGGTTCTTCCCTCTTTCCTGGTCCTCCACTGGGTCCGAAGGAAACATTCCAAACCTCGGCAAGCCATCCGTCGACTCCCACACAGACCGATGCCACACCTCGAGCCACGCTCCTCTCGGACTCCGCATCCGAGCTCGAACATCGCACCAACTCGACCCTCTCGAGGAGCACGACGAAACCAAATGACAGATCATGGTGCCTCCAGTCATCACCTCGGTCGACTTAGACTTACAGGGGAGCCATCCCATGCTGGTCACCAAACCAGGGATAACCATTGCGACACCAACGTCCTATCAAGGACCACCATCCGACGCCTGACATGGCTTCCATCACAGGAACAGGGTACTCATGCAGCACACTAGCCAGCACATTCCCCAACACTCCATCCTGCCAATGCCAAGAACCATGAAACCTCGAGCAACGGCACGGCAACAACACGTTTCGCACAGAGGAACCAATCCTCTCGTGCTCAACGCAAACTCAGGAATCCGCCCGTAGCAACCAACGCTACGATCCTGAACCAATGGGTCACAAGCCCACCAGGCTACCGCTGCGCACTCTGATCTACGCGCACAGCCGAGAAAGCGAACACCGCCCACCCAGCACTCGTTCTTCCGGAATAGTGCCAGCACCCTCACACGACAAGGGAATGGGCACGACTTCTCACAGGCAACCGCCTTGCCAAGACAAAGAGCACGTCTCGCACGGACTTCATGGCATACAAGGCCAACCAATCCGAACACGCAATGCAAGACGACGATCCTTAGCCGAACGCAATCTCTCCAACCAAAGGAGAAACCAGCGCACTCTCGACCAACGGAAGAACTCCACGCTCGACCTGACCTCGAACCTCGCGCACGCTGGAAACAGCACCATCCAGCACCAAGGAAAGCCATCGCTTCCATCAGGTCAGTGCCTCCGACACACTCGGCGAGTGTCACGTCGGACTACAAGCACAGTATCTCTCGATGCACCACCGCTGCAATTCCTCGAACTGCAACACACCACGCCAAGAGCCGCAACACGAGCCATAATCGACAATCATCAATGCTCATCCTCGAGTCCCGGAACTCACCGTGGAACCTTCACATCTCAAGCCAACTCCAGGGCGAACACAACCCAATCACACACAAGAGCGCAAGAGCAAGACTTACTGGGACACCACAGCCCAATCCTGCCTCGAAATCCACAAAATAACCAGGACCGACACGTCATTTCTGACGCCCCAGAGCACGACAAAGACATCAAGCTCGACGAAACAGCAGCTCACCGAGAAGATCCTCCGCTCACCCGAGCACACTTCTCGATCAGAACACCCCAGGAGCTGGACAAACCTCAAGCTGGAGTGGCCAAAATCGACAGCAATTCCCTCAGAGCACACTCACGGCCACTTAACCATGAACAATTCTCTCCAGCCACCTGACCACGCTATAGATACCTCGAACGCAGCACCGCGAGCTCACGCCTACCAGCAACCTCTGCCCAACGCAGCACAACTGGGGTCACCACCGATGAGGGAGAAAGCTCTCAACCTCGATCCTTAGACCCCATGCTGGCACGAAAGCCGCGGACAGCAACCACCTTCACAGCGCCGCACAGCGCACTCAAGCTCTCAAGCGAGAAACTAGGCGGAAATCGAACACAAAACCCTAAGCCAGCTGCCGACTGTACTGGACCTTATGGACTCTGATCAATGCAATATTTCGAATTCCTATGTACGCCCACAACCACCGCTCTGATACCAGCTGTAACGACCCGAGAATCCGATTACTGGGAAGGCCCGATAACCCGAGACTCGCACCGCCGCCCACGAGCCGGGAGGGCTCGGAAGGGCTAAAAGGAGTGTGGAGGCACAAAGAAATAGGAAATAAAGCAGGACAACCAACAACAACAAGCTGAAAGAAAGAACAACTACAGCTACAATAGAGTCCAGTCCAACAGAAAGTACAGTCTAAAATAGTAAAGCGTACCACATGCCAAGTGAACACTCGGCCCGGCAAGTTGACAACTGAGAACCTCTGCTCCGCACCCTCGAATCTCGAGGAAGAACCGCCACACCTGAAAAGCAGGGAATGAGTCTCCAAAACAGAGACTCAGCAGCGATCCCGCGGAACCCCAACCGGAAACAACAGCGGTAGCGGAAAGGAAGGCTACAAGGGCAACCGCAATAGCAGGAACAGTAAGCCCGATGGCCGGTCGAAACACGGCACTACAACTACTCCTACTGTACCAGAACCATACCCCGACCTAGCGGTCGAGGCTACCGAACTACACTAGTATCGCTTACCGAAGTAAAAACACACGGCAACCAGGCCGTAGAGGCCTGTCCCCCGGACACAGCCGACCTGGACACGCTGTCCAAGGTGCAACCCTGACCATCCTATCGCGGGTATCGCACAACAAGACGCAACCTCGGTAGAGCAACTAGCACTATTCCCATGGCGCGAAAACCAACACACGCGCCACGGTGAAACAACCGAACTCAACGGTCAACACGACCGAAAACCAGAAGGTCAAAGTTACAGAAACTGACAGTCTGTCACTCCGTACTCGACAGGAGTACCTCCCACTAGAAGCACAGTCGGTAGCATCCCCTGACGACTTACACCGCACAGCAGGTGAACTGCCTGACGTGGTAGCACCTTCCAAAGGCCCGAACACCGGACAAGTAACCACAAACAAGTGACTAGCTGGGGTCACGCCCGTCGATGTGGGTCCAACCGCCCCCAACCACGTGTGCACACACAGACCGCGCGTCCTTGGTCTGGCCCTCTGACCGGTTTTCCCCTCAGCCGGACTCTGGCTGCAAGACGTGGGGCCCGACGGTAACCGGTCCACAAACCACCTCTAAGGGTAAGCCCGTACACCACTCCCTGGTGCGACCGGTACCGCGTACTGGTAGGCTACGACTAGTGGAGGGTCACTGAAGGAGTAGACTCTCAAGTCAACGGAAAACAACGTCCGAATCCGACGACGTACGGGGACCACCCTACGTACCGGCCCCGTCGCACGGTGACCACAGTCGGAGAAGAAATGGGACTCACAGTCCACGGCCACGCACGCACCGTGCGCGAGAGTCGAGAAAACTCGAGTGGCACTTAAGCCACTGGACTCTGGACAGTCCTCTAGACACACTACAGCCAACGGTCCTTGAGTCACAAGACTCGGGGTCAAGACCGTTGCATGCAACAGCACAAGGCCGTCGATCTAGCCTAATCTCTAGGTCCAAAACCACGATATCACGAATACCAAGATAGCTCACAAGCCACCAAGGCTGTTCCCTCAGGAAGGGAATGCAAGGGACCACGGCCACACGGAAAAACATAGAGGCACGATTCCCAGGGCAGCACACAAGCCGCCATGTCGATTTCCCATCATGAAGCAAGCGGGAAACCTCCAGCCCCAGGCCGGACAACTGGACTCGCAGTCCAAGGCCAAACACGTGGCCCACACGGGAATCACCTTCCAAAGAAACCCACGACATGCGGGGGAGACCCCACCGCACATACACCGACACAAGGTGACACGATCTGGCACGAACACGGGAGCCCAGAACACCTGGGGTCACCTGGACCCACCAAGCCCATGGGCACGCTTATCGAGGTAGCACGGTACCTCCAGACACCCCAAAACACGGTAACAAAACCCACGGGGTGCCCGGGACACTCGCAAGGCCAAAGGTCGACCACTGGGTCACAACCGGGTCGACCGGAGACCAACACAACACAATCGGAACACTAGAAGGTCACCCGGACCCTTAAACTCACCGGCACGCTAATCGAGGTAGCACGGTCCTCCCGACACCCTCAAAACACGAACACAGAATCCCACGGGTGTCTGGGACACTCACGAGACCGCAGGTCGACCACTGGGTCCCAACCGAGTCGACCGGGGATCCACGCATCGCAGAACAAGGCGGAGAACACAAAAACTCGCCTCGGTGCAAAACAACGCCTGACGGTATAGCCGTAGACCATCACAGGGCTGTAATGGTCTAGGCGGCACCGTCACATCCACCTGGCGGCCTAACGTAGGCCGTTACACGGCCCATAGGAACGCAGGATGTAACGCGCTTGGCTCAACGCGTTACACAAATGTAATGCGCCTGCCCTGGTGCATCACGCGCGCCTCACGCTCCCAGCGTGAAAATGGGATGTAACGCGCCTGCCCCAGCGCGTTACACGTGTAACGCGCCCGCCCTGGCGTGTTACACGCACTGACCCCCAACGGTCAGGAAGACAACGGTTGAAACGCCCCTGACGGCCCACCCCGGGCGCGTTACACGCATGTAACGGTCCGTCGGGGGCCGTTACACCCCCCAGCCCTCAACTGGGTAACAGGGGATGTGACGCACCCACCCAGGCGCGTCACACTGGCGGTCTATCGTGGGACTGTCACACCCACGAACGCCAAAGCCAAAGCAAAGGGAATGTAACGCCCCTGCCCAGGCGCGTTACACACATGTAACGGTCACTGGAATGACCGTCACACCCTCCCGAGAACGTTACGGCGGGAAACCATCCAAAACTCCGATCCACGCCCCGATCACCCCCGGGTGATGGGGAAACAAAGGGGAATCCATCCCCAAGCCCCTAGGCATGCATCTAAACCCCTGGATCGGCCAAAAATGCCGTAAAACGAGAGATCGGCCCACAAGCCCTAAAACATGGGTTTTGCCCAAAAAACCCCGATTTCACCCGCTCGGCTCACCACGGCCTACGAAACTCGCGGGAAAGGAAGTGCACGAGCTGGGGGTCCATCTCCCTACCTCCACCGAAGATTTCGCGCCCCGAGCTCGTCGATCCGCGAAGAAAACGCCGTGAAGCCCTCGCCGCTCCACAAACCCGCGGCCGAGCTTCCACACGCCACCGGCCCTCGATCCTCGACCCATTCCCTGTTCCTCGCCTCCCGCCATCGCCGCCTCGCCCTCCTCCGCCACCGTCGGCCGCCCGGGGAGAGGGGGAGAGAAAGAGATGAGAGAGAGTGAGAAAGAGAGAATGAGAGGGGGAGAGAGAAAAGGGTTAGTATATATAGGAAAACCCGTAATTTTTCTATAAATTCAGAAAATTACGAAAAATTACCTTCGCGATCCTCGGGAAGAGCGCAACGCAGTGGTAACGTCCCGGAGTCGGAGAACGCCACGGTTTGCCCTGCAAAGAGTTCCGAAGGCACATCAGGGAAAACACGTGTAAAGCACAAAATACACTCCGAGACCCACTAAAATGATCCAAAAAAATCCGAAAAATCCAGGGCATTACAGAGATGGTACGACGAGCCCAGTTACTAGAAGATGCCACGGAACTATCTGATAGGATTCGTGGGAAAGATAAGAAGGAATAGGCCACTAGTTCTGGTTCCTTCAAACCCAATTTCAATAACAAGAGGCCAAGTAATGAAGGTACTCCCTCCCAAGACTAGAAGTTCAAGAAGACAAAACCTTTCTCCATCACCACCACACCTTCCAAAGTGATATGTAAACATTGTGACAAGGCCGGACACAAGGCTGATGAGTGTTGGAGGAAACTTGGAGCTTGTCTCCTCTGTGGGAGCCGTGATCATCGAATTCCCGACTGCCCGTTGCTCAATGATCAAGCCGGTGATGGGAAATGCCCAGTGACGAAGAATGCACGTCTCCAAGCTATTAAAGAGGCAGATCAAGACGAGGGTGGACTAGTGGAAGGTACGCTGCAAGTTTGTTCCAAGTCTGCACATGTCTTATTTGATACTGGTGCATCACATTCTTTTATTTCCAAGAGGTTTGCTGATCCATTACCAATGGAACCAGAGTGGATAAAATTAGTTATTTCGACTCCTCTTGGAAACGAGGCCGATATTGCTCACCATTACCAAAATTGTAAAGTCTTGGTTAAAAGAAGAAACCTTCCTATCGACCTCATATGCCTAGATATGAAGGACTATGATATCATATTAGGAGCTGATTGGTTATCCAAGTACCAGGCAACTGTTGGTTTCCGTAACAGCAAGGTTACTTTCAAGGAGTGCCCGGAACTAGTTTATACTAGCCCTAAGAGTCGGAGTAAGTCACCTCTTATATCGGCTCTTCGAGCTAGCAGGTTATAGCACTACAAGAAAATGCGGCTTTAGCGACGGAACCTTGCGACGGATATTAATCCGTCGCAAATATGTCTGTAAATTCAGACGGACCTATTTCGTCTCAGTATTTAAGACAGAAAATTATTCGTCTGAATATCCGTCTGAATTTGTGACGGATTTTCAGACGAAAATTAAGATGTCTGAAATTAGAGACAGATATTCAGACGAATTATTTTCTGTCTGAAATTTGAGACGAAAATTGTTTCCGTCCGAAATACCGTCGTAAAAATTCATCCCATTCCACTATTAACGCCCCCCCATTCCCCCCCGCTCTCCCTCTCACTCTCACTCCCCCCCCCCCCCCCGCTCTCCCTCTCACTCCCTCTCACTTTCACACCGTCGCCGCCGTCACCGTCGTAGGTGCGCCGTCGCCGCTGGAGCTACGCCGTCGCCGCCGGCCTCATCTCCCCCCACCGGTAAGCCCCTCCCTCCCTCTCCCTCTCCCGCCGCCGTGCGCAGCCGTCCGCTGCTCCCCATGGCGGTGTCGTTGCCGCCGCCGTCCGCCGTCTCCCGCCCTCTCTCACTCTCGCAGCACACATGTTCGGTAGAGGGGGGCCGGTGGAGGGGGAGGCGGTGCGGTGGAGGGGGGTGGTCGCAGGAGGGGGAGGGGGGTCGCAGGAGGGGGAGGGGGTGCGGTGGAGGGGGAGAGGGTCCCAGGAGGGGGGTCACAGGAGGGGGAGGGGGGTCGCATGAGGGGGAAGGGGTGCGGTGGAGGGGGAGGGGGTCGCAGGAGGGGGAGGGGTCCGATGGAGGCAGAGAGGGTCGCAGGAGGGGGAGGGGGGTCGCAGGAGGGGGAAGGGGTGCAGTGGAGGGGGTCGCAGGAGGGGGAGGAGGGTGCGGTGGAGGGGGAGAGGGTCGCAGGAGGGGGACGGGGGTCGCAGGAGGGGGAAGGGGTGCGGTGGAGGGGGTCACAGGAGGGGGAGGGGGGTAAGGTGGAGGGGGAGGGGCTGGGCTGGGGGAGGGGGGTCAGCAGGAGGGGGAGGCTTGTCGGTGGAGGGGGTGCGGTGGAGGGGGAGGGGCTGCGCTGGGGGAGGGGGGTCAGCAGGAGGGGGCTGCATGCCGGTGGAGGGGGTGGCAGGAGGGGGAGGTGGGTCGCAGGAGGGGGAGGGGCTGCGCTGGGGGAGGGGGGTCAGCAGGAGGGGGATGCATGCCGGTGGAGGGGGTGCCAGGAGGGGGAGGGGGGTCGCAGGAGGGGGAGGGGGGTGGGGTGGAGGGGGGGTTGTAGGAGGGGGAGGGGGTGCGGTGGAGGGGGAGGGGGTCGCAGGCGGTGGAGGGGGGTCGCAGGAGGGGGAGGGGGGTGCGGTGGAGGGGGTCGCTGGGTGAGGGGGGTCAGCAGGAGGGGGAGGGGGTGCGGTGGAGGGGGAGGGGTGCGGTGGGTGGAGGGGCTGTCAGTGGAGGGGGAGGGGCTGCCGTGGATTAATTATTTTATGTATTATATTTATTATATTTTTATATTCATTGCAGGATAATCAGTCAAGAGGAAGGGAACGAAAGATTAAGATATTTTTTTACAAATAAATAGTAAGTAAAAATTTAATTTCTTCTTTATATGTTGTTTCATTTTATTTTAATTTATGTAATCTTATTTAGATTTATTGTTAGGATGTCTTTTTTTTATGGTGAAAAAAATCCAAGAGGGGGGGCGGTCTGGGAGGGGGAGGGGCCTACATGAGGGGGGACTTCGGGAGGGTGGGGGGGATGTCATCTGGGGGGGGAGTTCAGTGGGAGGGGGGGTTCAGGGGGGGGCTCGGTGGAAGGGGGGTTCAGGGGGGAAGGGGGAGGTCATTGGGGGGAGTTCAGGGGGGAGCTCGGTGGGAGGGGGAGGTCGGTGGGAGGGGGGGGGGCTCGGTGGGAGGGGGAGGGGCCAGCAGGAGGGGGGGCTCCGGGAGGGTGGGGGGGTTCCGGTGGTTGGGGGGGGAAGGGGGATGTCATTGGGGGGAGTTCAGTGGGAGGGGGGGTTCACGGGGGGAGGTCGGTGGGAGGGGGGCGGTCTGGGAGGGGGAGGGGCCTGCAAGAGGGGGGGCTCTGGGAGGGTGGGGGGGTTCCGGTGGTGGGGGGGAGGGGGAGGTCGTTGGGGGGGGGGGAAGTTCACTGGGAAGGGGGGTTCAGGGGGGGAGCTCGGTGGGAGGGGGGTGGTCTGGGAGGGGGAGGGGCCTGTAGGAGGGGGGGTTCCGGTGGTGGGGGGGAGGTCGTTGAGGGGGGAGTTTCGTGGGAGGGGGGTTCAGGGGGGAGCTCGGTGGGAGGATCAGTGAACTGTGACTCCCACACCTATTTTTTTTCCAGAAGGAGCTCTTTTTTATTTCATTGTGAAAGAATCTTGCTTACAGTATCATCGGGGCATACCCCTGTACTACAATTGATAAATCAAAACCTGCAAACTATTAGCTAATGAGAGAATCTAAGGCTAGGCAGGCCGGTCTTATCTAAGACCACATCACCTTTCGTCATCGGTGGCAAATCCACTAAACAAAGAAAAATTCAATTTTGGGTTAAGGTTTTTGCATGAGTGGCTAAAGAATCAGCCACTGTGTTACCCTCTCTATGCACATGACTCACTGATGCACTGCCCAACGTTGCTTGAATTCTCCTCCACCACTTGTAGTCTCCCAGCTAGGTGTCCTTCTAGTGTGAATAGCCTGCACCAACAGTGCAAAATCTGAATAGATGGCTGACAAGGGAAAATCGTATCGGGCAGCTAAATGAAGACCATCATTGTTTCAGTTATGAGGCTGTTCCCATCCCATAAAAAAAGTAAAACCAATTAGGAAATTGCCATGAGTGGCCCTGATACACCCTCTGCCTCCACAAAGACCAGGGCTACTAGTTGAAGCACCATCTACATGCAACTTATAGTTATCCTTTGCTAGTGACCTTGTAACAACCAATGGAGATTTGATCATTACTCTAGGCCTAAGATTATACTGATGAAGGATATTAGCTTGCTCAGCTGAAATTGGTTTGTGGAAAACCATACTGTCCAAGGCCTGCTGAATATTGGCACAGATATTCTGATGATGTTTCTCAATCGCAGGTAGCTTCCCTTCAAACCTAGCCTTGCACCTAGCTTTCCAAATTTCCCATATCATAAGGATAAAGGCGTATGATCCTCGATCCCCAAATCTGTCTTTATCAGACCCCAGTTGATGTTCAAAGTGCCCTGTAATGTATGTTGTTCATTAGTGAGCGCCTCTCTAACTGACACCCTTTGGAATGTGGGAGCCTGTACCCCCTACATTGCTCAGAGTGCTACTTGAAACATGTAGTTTCTTGAATGCTCTGAGCCATCCTTGCCGTAGCCTTAGACGACAATAGAAAAGTGCTCTTCCCAGCATTTATTTTTTGCATGGAATATTGTTTGTATTTATTTAAAAATTGGAGAAGGGTTTTGATGTTAGGGGCTGCTGTATTCATAAAAATAAGTGTATCATCTGCATATAGCAGATGCAACACCTGATTACACCTCCGGGGGCCACTGTACGCCTTAATTCTGCCTGATGTAAATAGCTCCCGCAAACCTCTGCTCAGCACTTCTGACGCCATTATAAAAAGGTATGGTGCAATGTGATCGCCTTGCCTGATTCCCCTAGTGGACTTGAAAAAACCAGAACTCAAGCCATTAAAGTTCATCGAGAACCATGAATTGGAGAGCAGCATTCCCACATATGAGATAAATCTTGAACTGAAACCAAACCTCTTCAGCACTGATAGAGTGAAATCCCATTCGATCCTATCATACTCTTTTGCCATGTCTAACTTGAAAATGACATTATGACCATGGACCTTCCTATAAATATCTCTGACCAATTGTCTGGAAAGAGATATGTTATCCAGAATGAAATGTCCTTTGACAAAAGCTCCTTGCTCTTGGGATATAATGGCAGGCAGCAAAGGAGCCATGCGCTCACATATAAGGCAAAGGTTAATCTAATAAACAAAGTTGCACAGGCTCACCGGACGATACTCATTAAGAGATTGTTGCTCTAGGAAGGAATGGTATTTTAACAATGAAGATGTGTCACAAAGATGAAGCACTTCCCAAGTAGCAAAGGTTACACTTGTTATTCGTTTCATAACACATTTATAATAAAGTCTATAGCGAGCAGTAAGTAAATTAAGTCAGCCTGCTGATTCATGCAAACAATGAACACCATACATGATGGTGCTCAAAATCCACAACCCTTTTGCAAAATGTCATGGATAAGTCTGCATACCAACGAACTGACGCTCCATAGACCCTACAATGATGGGAGCCTTATGGCATTGGGTTTACCCTATGCATGTGGATGCACAATCGTTTACCTCAAAAAAAGGGGCCCCATGGGCTGCCCTCGCACTAAACAAACTAATCAACCAGATAAATGATAACTAAGATTAATTTTAAATTTTTAGTTCGTCTATAGCAATAGTTGACTTATAGAAATAGATAAATACTCTAAAAATTCTGCTTGTGATTTCAAATCTTGTGGATTTTAATTGCATATAAATGTGTTTTTAAACCTGATTTACTTATGAAATTTGATGTTGATCTGACTCAAAAATGTAGATTGTTTAGCTTTGATGTTCTTCATTTGAATATTTTTTTAAATTAGATATTATTTAATTTGATGTATGTAGAATGATAAGCGTGATTTTATTTAATAGAAAAAGAAAAGAGAGCAGAACAAAAGAGAAAAATAAAAGAAAAGGGGAAGGAGAAGCCTTGAAGGTCCCACATCAGGGTTCTGTGTTGTGCAACCTGAACAGGAACAAAAGGGGACATCAACAAAATGGGGAAGAAGAAGACCCGGAGGTCCCACCTCCGGGTTGTGCAATTAGCCTCTCCCATTGGCCTCCCCTCTCTGCTTTGTGTAAAACGAAAAAGAAAGAGAGAAGAGAAAGAGAGAAAGAAGAAAAAAAGAGGGAATCATAGTGGCACATCTCCAGGTCACGGGACCCTCTAGGCTGCCCCTTCCCTAGGTCGGCAGACCCGAACTCATTTAAATGAGATCATTCACCTCAAAAAAAAGGGACCCTCTGGGCTACCCTCGCACTAAACAAACGAATCAACCAGATAAATAGATGAATAAAATTATTTTTTAAAATTTAGTGCGTCCACAACAACAGTCGACTTATAGCAATAGGTAAATACTCCAAAAATTATGCTTGTAATTTCAAACTTTGTGGATTTTAATTGCATATAAATGTGTTTTTACATTTGATTTTAACAGAAATTTGATGTTGATCTGACTCAAAAATGTGGATTGTTTAGCTTTGATGTTCTTCATTTGAATATTTTTTTAAATTAGATATTATTTAGACGGATGTATGCAGAATGATAAGTGTAATGTTATTTAATTTTATGTTATATAAACACATGGGGTATTCCATGTGAGCTGAGGTGCGTGGGTGCGACCTAACATTACACGCACCTCAGGAGAGCGTGTTAAACCCGTGTCAATGAACCTTCCCGTTCAAGACTTTGGGATTGATGTGTATGTTCTCATTTTTTTTATGAGAATGTATATATCTACCTCAAAGTCTTGAATTATCCCGTTTGGACAGTCTGTGAATATTTGATCGCACATAGGCAGTCATTTACTATATGTGTTTGTATGGTTTGCTGAAAATGTCGGTTGCGTCTCCTCACTCTTCTTCGATATACCTTTATTGATTTTGAGCGTTTTCTTAACCACTTACTTATAAGTGTTTAAGAAAACTTTAAAATTAATAAATATTTTTGGTATATCGGAGAAGTGTGGGGAGATGCTGTCAAAATTTTCAGTAAATTGTGCAACACATATAGTAAGTGATTGTGCGATCAAACCTTCATGGATGGGTTAAAAAGTGATAATCTAAATAATAGTCCTCATCCAACTACAAATGGTCTGCGACCAACGATGTGAGGAATGGGTCGGGTTTATTTTCAAGAGTAATGATTTAAAAGTTACTTGTGTATTAACATTTATTGGGTGCAGGCGAAATGTTGACAGATCGTTCATGGATGTATCATAGAATAGTTGACCGGGTGGTGTCAGATGATTTTAAGCATGGATTTGAGAGTTTCATTCAGTTTACATTGGAAAATCCAAACGCATCAATAGACCGCGACGGTCACATTCGTTGCCCTTGTTCAAGTTGTAGAAACTTGAGATGGCGTTCACCATGAGATATGCAACATCATTTGTACAACAAAGGGTTTGCGGATAGTTATACGAATTGGACGTGTCATGGTGAGGAATTCTGGAGGTTTGAGCCTGACAATATTACAACCAGAAGTTCTTACGTGGATATGGTTGTGGATGCAGCTGGTCCTAGTTTTATTGTTAATGGCGAACATGCATATATGGAAGAAGTGCCGAATAAGAGAGCCGGAATATTTTATCAACTACTTAGTGATACTGATGAGCCGCTATGGGATGGTTGTGAAAAGCACACTCGGTTGTCTGCAGTGTCACAGTTGTTGAACTTAAAATCTGAATTTCACATCAGTGAGACTTGTTTTGACCGTCTCCTCCTCTTGATCAAGAGTATGTTGCCTCGAGACGAGAAGTTGCCAGAAACTTATTATCGTGCAAAAAAGATGGTCAATGAGCTAGGACTTGGATATGTGAAAATAGATGCATGCCCGAATCATTGTATGTTATATTACAAAGATGATGCAGATAAGATATCATGTTCTATTTGCGGCCATGACAGATTCAAACCTAAGGGAGGTGTCAATTCAAAGCGAAAAGATGTACCTTACAAGGCATTGCGATACTTCCCTCTTGTGCCTAGGCTGCAGCGGCTGTATATGTCCTCAAAGACAGCTCTACATATGACATGGCACAGTGAAAGAGTACGCCATGCCGATGATATAATAAGTCATCTTGTCGATGGTGAAGCGTGGACCCACTTCAATCGTACTCATCTTGCTTTCTCAAAGGAGGCACGTAATGTTAGGTTGGGTTTATGCACAGATGGTTTTAATCCATTCGGTGGTTCAGTGGCATCTTATTCTTGTTGGCCAGTGTTCATGACACCGTACAACCTTCCGCCAGACATGTGCATGAAGCGAGAAAATCTATTTTTGTCTTTAGTAATTCCTGGTCCAAAAAGTCCCGAAAAAAATTTGGACATATATCTCAGGCCGTTGATTGATGAGCTCAATTTTTTATGGACTGATGAAGTTGTTACTTATGATGCACGTAGGAAGCAAAATTTTATTATGAAGGCTGCACTCATGTGGACAATAAGTGACTTCCCTACATATGGAATGCTATCTGGCTGGAGCACACATGGGAGGTTAGAATGTCCCTACTGTATGGAAGATACCAAATCATTTGTATTGAAACATGGTGGAAAAGCATGCTGGTTCGATTGCCATCGGTGGTTGCTACCAAGTGATCATCCTCTTCGAAGGCAAAAAGACTCGTTTAAAAAAAATACTGTTGAAGTAGATGAAGTAGACTTGCAACGGGTGTCAGGTCGACATATGGCGACACGGGTGCAAAATTTACCAGATGTAGTGCAATTGTCTGGTAGCACACGACAACTGAATAGTTTTGGAAAGGATCACAACTGGAACAAGAAAAGTATTTTTTGGGAATTGCCTTATTGGTCAACTCTTCTTGTACGACACAATCTAGATGTCATGCATATCGAGAAGAATTTTTTTGATAATGTGTTCAACACGGTCATAAATGTTAAAGGCAAAACAAAGGACAACGCCAAAGCGCGCATGGACTTAAAGATGCTTTGTAAACGTCCAGAATTGGAACTACAAAACATAAATGGAAGGGTTGTGCAGCCAAAAGCAACTTACGTGCTTAATGATACACAGATCAAGGAAGTGTGCCAGTGGTTGAAACAATTGAGATTTCCAGATGGATATGCATCCAACATAGCCCGTTGTGTGAATGTTAATGATGGAAAAATATATGGTCTGAAAAGTCACGACTGTCATGTGTTCATGGAGAGGCTAGTGCCCATTGCATTTTGTGATTTGTTACCGAAGCCTATATGGGGAGCACTGACCGAGTTGAGTCAGTTTTTCAAGATTTTATGTGCATCAGAACTCAGACTTCGGGACGTACAAACTCTTGAAGAAAATGTGGTCAAAACTATTTGCAAGTTAGAGAAGATATTTCCTCCGACATTCTTTGATTCGATGGAGCACCTGGTCGTCCATCTGTCATACGAGGCTATTGTCGGAGGGCCACTACAATTCCGATGGATGTATCCATTTGAGAGGTATGTGAGAATTTTCATGAAGACATACATGTTGTCCATGGTCGCTACACGTCATTGCCATCTGAATTGTTGTTGTAGGTGCATGCATGAATTGAAAATGAAAGTTCACAACAAGGCAAAGGTGGAAGGTTCGATTGCTGAGGCATATGTTATTGAAGAAATTTTGAACTTCTGTTCCATGTACTTTGAGCCAGATATTTAAACTCGTCATACTCGACCTCCACGTAATGATGATGGGGGACTTGATGATTTGTCAGATCGGCTCTCTATATTTAAGCATCCTGGACGTGCTTTCGGACGTTGCTTGACCCGCACGCTCGAAGATAGAGAGTTGTACGCTACTGAGATATATATTCTTCTGAATTGTAATGAGATTGAACCTTATGTTGAGTAAGTTCTTAACTCACATTTCCAGCAATGCCATAACTTGTTCATCCTTCTTCTGTAGTTCATTTAAAGTAGTAGTGCATTTATATTGCAGACAATTTGATTCAGAATTAGCACAAAAATGTCCAAATATCCAGGACGTTTAGATTGAAAAAGAACGCGAGAAGTTTTTTGCCAAATGGTTGAGATATCAAGTTAGTGTCGATCGTTCAATATATATGTTTGCATTTACTAATATTGACGTAATTTTTCAAAAATATTTAACTACTCTACTTTACATATAGGTTGAACAAGGTCTCATTAGTGATCAGAGAGTACAATAGATAAGTTATAGCCCCTCCAACGTTGCACGTGCCTATCTAGGATATATTGTGAATGGATACAGATTTCATACGAGGGATTATGGACGAAGTAAGTCTACGATGAACAGCGGCGTATCTGTTAAGGGAAGTGTATACAATGAAGTGGAATTAGACTACTATGGTATTCTTGAGGAAGTCATAGAACTTCAGTATTTGGGACGAGACAATCATGTATACCTATTTAAGTGTCATTCGTTTGATCCTAATTCAGTTCGACATGACACGTCTACTGGGATTGTCGATGTCAAACATAGGTACAAACTTAATACCTATGAACCGTTCATTTTAGCCGCACAAGCCCACCAAGTGTATTATTCAAGGTATCCATCATCCAAGAATAAAGATTGGTGGGCAGTTTGCAGGGTTAAAGCAAAATATTTTCCCACTTATGAGTTAAATATGAGTGAAAATGTCTCAGAGCTTGGCAGCGCCGAATATTTTCAATCAGATGAAGTTGGCCTTATCGGCTCCACACATGTTAATCTGGATGAATCTAATGAGCCACTATCATTGCGTAAGGAAGATGAAGTGGAAGAAATCGATCCGACGGAGTTAAATGTTCATGTTAGAGGGGAGGAGGAGTCAGATGAAGAGGAAGAGTTCGAATCTGATGAGACTACGATGGATGACGAAGATGATGATGATGAGCTAGATATATCAACATGAGGGAGGCATGTTTTGATAATTTAGTAAGCTGATTCTTACTTTTTAAGCATAATTTTAAATAACATTTGTCTAGCCTTATATAATTGTGGATTAATATGTATTAATTGTTTTGTTATTAATAAGAAAATGGTGCGAGGACGTCGTACTAGGAGTGGGAGGAGACAAGGCAGTGAGAGGGGCGCTACTCCCTCCTCGTTAGCATCTTCTTCAGACACAGGTATATTTGATCAATAAGTTAGCTATATGAATATTTTAATTATTTACTAACTTAAAAGAATTTTTTTATAGGTCCAAGTGTCGGCTCACCACCACTTGTACAGACGCCACCACCACTTCCCGCTAGTGCCCTCCCACCTCCCGCTACAAGTATATCTATTTTAATTTTCAGTAACATGTTGCATTTACTTATGAAAATTAATGCTTTCCCACCTATGTATTTCTTTGAATTTCTAGCAAAATATTCATTTATCTAATGTGAATTAATTCTTACAGGTCCTAGTGCCCTCCCACCACCTCCCGCTACAGGTATATCTATTTTAATTTTCAGTAACATGTTGCATTTACTTATGAAAATTAATGCTTTCCCACCTATGTATTTCTTTGAATTTCTAGCAAAATATTTATTTATCTAATGTGAATTAATTCTTACAGGTCCTAGTGCCCTCCCACCACCTCCCGCTACAGGTATATCTATTTTAATTTTCAGTAACATGTTGCATTTACTTATGAAAATTAATGTTTTCCCACCTATGTATTTCTTTGAATTTCTAGCAAAATATTCATTTATCTAATGCGAATTAATTCTTACAGGTCCTAGTGCCCTCCCACCACCTCCCGCTACAGGTATATCTATTTTAATTTTCAGTAATATGTTGCATTTACTTATGAAAATTAATACTTTCCCACTGATATATTTCTTTGAACTTCTAGTAAAATATTCATTTATCTAATGTGAATTAATTCTTATAGGTCCTAGAGCCCTCCCACCACCTGTACAGACGCCACCCCCACCACCTCCCGCTACAGGTATATCTATTTTAATTTTCAGTAACATGTTGCATTTACTTATGAAAATTAATGCTTTCCCACCTATGTATTTCTTTGAATTTCTAGCAAAATATTCATTTATCTAATGTGAATTAACTCTTACAGGTCCTAGTGCCCTCCCACCACCTCTCGCTATAGGTATATCTATTTTAATTTTCAGTAATATGTTGCATTTACTTATGAAAATTAATGATTTCCCACTGATATATTTCTTTGAATTTCCAGCAAAATATTCATTTACCTATTGTGAAATAATTCTTACAGGTCCTAGAGCCCTCCCACAACCTGTACAGACGCCACCCCCACCACCTCCCGCTACAGGTATATCTATTTTAATTTTCAGTAACATGTTGCATTTACTTATTAAAATTAATACTTACAGCCCTCCCACCACCTCTGACTTCTACAGGCCCGCCCCCCCCACCACTTAGCAGCCAGTTGACGATGCCAGCAGTCATCACGAGGGAGGCACTGTCCATGATGGACGTCGCCCCTGCTGGATCTCCGGGTATATTTATAAGGCTATTTTACATTCATTAATTATTAGCGGTAAGTTTCTAATATGAATACTTTGACATTTGTAATTGCATGAAAAAATTAGAACCTTCCAATGTTGTCCATCATGCTATTAGCCTAGTAATGGCACATGTGCCCGGGCCACATTTGTCTTTCAAAGAATTTCCGATGGGCGTCTGCGATTCATTGCTTAGTAAGTAACTATGTCATTTAATTCAAGTCTTTCCAAACTCAATTCACAACAGTATATTAATTATGAAGCTTAATTTATTTACAGCGGACTTATCGATTCACGGGTGGACATGATGCGGCACGATGTCATTCTGCATGGGAGTCTATTGTGAAGACAAATTATCGAAAGAGAGTATATGCGGCTCAGAGGAAGGCTAAAAAAAATGCTGGTGAGAGTGAAGACCGACAGCTGTGGAAGGAGCACCGTCCTCTATGGATGAGGAAGGAGGATTGGGACATACTATGTGACAAATTTGCCGACCCCAAGTGGATAGAAAAGTCCCAAAAAACCAAATTAAATAGGGCGTCACAACCGGAGGCAAATTTGCATACATGTGGGTCCGTCTCTTTCGCGACTCATAAAAATAAAATGATAAGTAATGTTTCAATTTATCTTCTTACATTTTATTAATATATATGACAATTTTTTACTATGAATTATATAACAGGCTGTGGGGCTTAATCGAGCTCCGACGTTCCTCGAGGTGTTCGACAGAACACACAAAAAGAAGGCGACAGGTCAATTTGTGAGTGCGAGAGCTCGTTCAGTAGCGGTAAGTTTATCTACGTGTGCAACTTCTACCGTTAATTTAAATCAGATTGATTCATATGAAATTGACTAATTATTTTATTTTATTTGTAGGAAACATATAGCAGAGCTGTGACAGAGAAGTACGGGGAGGGAGAGGGGCAGTAGCCAGAGTTGGATCCGGCAGAATGGGTGGCCGCAACTGGTGTACCGAAGAAGGGCCGGATATATGGTTTTGGGGAGAGCATGGACTCTAGCACGGTGATATGGCCACAACTGGTGTACTGAAGAAGGGCCGGATATATGGTTTGGGGGAGAGCATGGACTCTAGCACGGTGATATCATCGTGTGTGAGTTCGAACTCTGCCCAAACCAGTACTTCTGCCTTCAGTATACCTCAACCTACCCCCAGTACTTCTGCCAGCGACGTCAGAGACATCGTCCGATCGGAGATGTCTAGCCAGATTTCTGATTTGCAGCTACAGATGCAGCGGCAGTTCCGAGAGGAGATGTCTACCCAACAGGAAACCATGTTGCAGGCACTCACTGGCCTGCTCTCCCAAGCGGGAATTCTCCCTCATGCATCCACCACCATGGCACAAGCGGCACAGGTGATTCTTTTCCATGAGTCTTTTCCATGAGCTCAGTTTGGCAGAATTATTCAAAATTAAAGACTACCTGGGTAATTTCGATCATTCCAACATGACCTGGGAGGTAGACGTGACTTGTGAGAGCTGACGGATTCCAAATCGGACATCCGGTTTGAGCCCGACGCTCAAAAGTGCATTTTGAAAATGCACTTGGTTTAAAATTAAAGCAGTCAGGTCCGGGGGTCCAGAATGTGAAATACTGATCTGATCGGCATTCCGACCGTTCCAACAAGACCTGGGAGGTAGACGTGACTTGTGAGAGCTGACGGATTCCAGATCGGACATCCGGTTTGAGCTCGACGCTAAAAAGTGCATTTTGTAAATGCACTTGGTTTAAAATTAAAGCAGCCGGGTCCGGGGGTCCAGAATGTGAAATACTGATCCGATCGGCATTCCGATCATTCCAACACGACTTGGGAGGTAGACGTGACTTGTCAGAGCTGACGGATTCCAAATCAGACATCTGGTTTGAGCCCGACGCTAAAATAACTCAATTTAAAACTAAGTTAGTTTTCAAAACTAACTTAGTTTAGAATAATTCAAAAAAGTAGGGGTTCGGGGGTCCAGAATGTGACATACTGATCCGATCGACATTCCGATCGTTCCAACACGACCTGGGAGGTAGACGTGACTTGTGAGAGCTGACGGAATCCAAATCGAACATCCGGTTTGAGCCCGACGCTCAAAAGTGCATTTTGTAAATGCACTTGGTTTAAAATTATAGCAGTCAGGTCTGGGGGTCTAGAATGTGAAATATTGATCCGATCGGCATTCCGATCGTTCCAACACGACCTGGGAGGTAGACGTGACTTGTGAGAGCTGACAGATTCCAAATCGGACATCCGGTTTGAGCCCGACGCTCAAAAGTGCATTTTGTAAATGCACTTGGTTTAAAATTAAAGCAGTCGGGTCTGGGGGTCCAGAATGTGAAATACAGATCCGATAGGCATTCCGATCATTCCAACACGACCTGGGAGGTAGACGTGACTTCTCAGAGTTACGGATTCCAAATCGAAGATCCGGTTTGAGACCGACGCTAAAAAGTGCATTTTGTAAATGCACTTGGTTTAAAATTAAAGCAGTCGGGTCCAGGGGTCCAGAATGTGAAATACTGATCCGATCGTCATTCCGATCATTCCAACACGACCTGGGAGGTAGACTTGACTTGCCAGAGCTGACGGATTCCAAATCGGGCATCCGGTTTGAGCCCGACGCTAAAATAACTCAATTTAAAACTAAGTTAGTTTTCAAAACTAACTTAGTTTAGAATAATTCAAAAAAGTAGGGG
Organism: Amorphophallus konjac; assembly: GCA_022559845.1. Taxonomy (NCBI): domain Eukaryota; kingdom Viridiplantae; phylum Streptophyta; class Magnoliopsida; order Alismatales; family Araceae; genus Amorphophallus; species Amorphophallus konjac. Next base: position 191,550,922 of record CM040123.1, on the reverse strand, counting down.
TTCGGGGGTCCAGAATGTGAAATACTGATCCGATCGGCATTCCGATCATTCCAACACGACCTGGGAGGTAGACGTGACTTGTGAGAGCTGACGGATTCCAAATCGGACATCCGGTTTGAGCTCGACGCTCAAAAGTGCATTTTGTAAATGCACTTGGTTTAAAATTAAAGCAGTCGGGTCCGGGGGTCCAGAATGTGAAATACTGATCCGATCGGCATTCTGATCGTTCCAACACGACTTGGGAGGTAGACGTGACTTGTCAGAGCTGACGGATTCCAAATCGGACATCCAGTTTGAGCCCGACGCCCAAAAGTGCATTTTCTAAATGCACTTGGTTTAAAATTAAAGCAGTCGGGTCCGGGGGTCCAGAATGTGAAATACTGATCCGATTGGCATTCTGATCGTTCCAACATGTCCTGGGAGGTAGACGTGACTTGTGAGAGCTGACGGATTCCAAATCGGACATCCGGTTTGAGCCCGACGCTCAAAAGTGCATTTTGTAAATGCACTTGGTTTAAAATTAAAGCAGTCGGGTACGGGGGTCCAGAATGTGAAATACTGTTCCGATCAGCATTCTGATCATTCCAACATGACCTAGGAGGTAGACGTGACTTGTCAGAGCTGACGGATTCTAAATCGGACATCCGGTTTGAGCCCGACGCTAAAATAACTCAATTTAAAACTAAGTTAGTTTTCAAAACTAACTTAGTTTAGAATAATTCAAAAAAGTAGGAGTTCGGGGGTCCAGAATGTGAAATACTGATCCGATCAGTATTCTGATCATTCCAACAAGACTTGGGAGGTAGACGTGACTTGTGAGAGCTGACGGATTCCAAATCGGACATCCGGTTTGAGCCCGATGCTCAAAAGTGCATTTTGTAAATGCACTTGGTTTAAAATTAAAGCAGTCTGGTACGGGGGTCCAGAATGTGAAATACTGATCCGATCAGCATTCTGATCGTTCCAACACGACCTGGGAGGTAGACGTGACTTGTCAGAGCTGACGGATTCCAAATCGGACATCCGGTTTGAGCCCGATGCTCAAAAGTGCATTTTGTAAATGCACTTGGTTTAAAATTAAAGCAGTCGGGTCCGGGGGTCCAGAATGTGAAATACTGATCCGATCGGCATTCCGATCATTCTAACACGACATGGGAGGTAGACGTGACTTGTGAGAGCTGACGGATTTCAAATCGGACATCCGATTTGAGTCCGACGCTCAAAAGTGTATTTTGTAAATGCACTTGGTTTAAAATTAAAGCAGTCGGGTCTGGGAGTCCAGAATGTGAAATACTGATCCGATCGGCATTCTGATCATTCCAACACGACTGGGAGGTAGACGTGACTTGTCAGAGCTGACGGATTCCAAATCGGACATCCGGTTGGAGCCCGATGCTCAAAAGTGCATTTTGTAAATGCACTTGGTTTAAAATTAAAGCAGTCGGGTCTATGGGTCCAGAATGTGAAATACTAATCCGATCGGCATTCCGATCATTCCAACACGACCTAGGAGGTAGACGTGACTTGTGAGAGCTGACGGATTCCAAATCAGACATCCGGTTTGAGCCCGACGCTCAAAAGTACATTTTATAAATGCACTTGGTTTAAAATTAAAGCAGTCGGGTCCGGGGATCTAGAATATGAAATACTGATCCGATCAGCATTCTGATCATTCCAACACTACCTGGGAGGTAGACGTGACTTGTGAGAGCTGACGGATTCCAAATCGGATAGCCCGACGCTCAAAAGTGCATTTTGTAAATGCACTTGGTTTAAAATTAAAGCAGTCGGGTCCGGTGGTCCGAAATGTGAAATACTGATCCGATCGACATTCTGATCATTCCAACACGACCTGGGAGGTAGACGTGACTTGTGAGAGCTGACGGATTCCAAATCAGACATCTAGTTTGAGCCCGACGCTCAAAAGTGCATTTTGTAAATGCACTTGGGTTAAAATTCAAGCAGCCGGGTCCGGGGGTCCAGAATGTGAAATACTGATCCGATCGACATTCTGATCGTTCCAGCACGATCTGGGAGGTAGACGTGACTTGTCAGAGCTGATGGATTCCAAATCGGGCATCCTGTTTGATCCCGACGCTAAAATAACTCAATTTAAAACTAAGTTAGTTTTCAAAACTAACTTAGTTTAGAATAATTCAAAAAAGTAGGGGTTCGGGTGTCCAGAATGTGAAATACTGATCTGATCAGCATTCTGATCATTCCAACAAGACTTGGGAGGTAGACGTGACTTGTGAGAGCTGACGGATTCCAAATCGGACATCCGGTTTGAGCCCGACGCTCAAAAGTGCATTTTGTAAATGCACTTGGTTTAAAATTAAAGCAGTCGGGTCCGGGGGTCCAGAATGTGAAATACTGATCCGATCAGCATTCTGATCATTCCAACACGACTTGGGAGGTAGACGTGACTTGTCAGAGCTGACGGATTCCAAATCGGACATCCGGTTTGAGTCCGACGCTCAAAAGTGCATTTTGTAAATGCACTTGGTTTAAAATTAAAGCAGTCGGGTCCGGGGGTCCAGAATGTGAAATACTGATCCGATCGGCATTACGATCATTCTAACATGATATGGGAGGTAGACGTGACTTGTGAGAGCTGACGGATTCCAAATCGGACATCCGGTTTGAGCCCGACGCTCAAAAGTGTATTTTGTAAATGCACTTGGTTTAAAATTAAAGCAGTCGGGTCTGGGAGTCCAGAATGTGAAATACTGATCCGATCGGCATTGTGATCATTCCAACACGACCTGAGAGGTAGATGTGACTTGTCAGAGCTGACGGATTCCAAATCGGACATCCGGTTGGAGCCCGATGCTCAAAAGTGCATTTTGTAAATGCACTTGGTTTAAAATTAAAGCAGTCGGGTCTGTGGGTCCAGAATGCGAAATACTAATCCGATCGACATTCCGATCATTCCAACACGACCTAGGAGGTAGGCGTGACTTGTGAGAGCTGACGGATTCCAAATCGGACATCCGGTTTGAGCCCGACGCTCAAAAGTGCATTTTGTAAATGCACTTGGTTTAAAATTAAAGCAGTCGGGTCCGGGGATCCAGAATGTGAAATACTGATCCAATCGGCATTCTGATCATTCCAACACTACCTGGGAGGTAGACGTGACTTGTGAGAGCTGACGGATTCCAAATCGGATAGCCCGACGCTCAAAAGTGCATTTTGTAAATGCACTTGGTTTAAAATTAAAGCAGTCGGGTCCGGTGGTCCGAAATGTGAAATACTGATCCGATCGACATTCTGATCATTCCAACACGACCTGGGAGGTAGACGTGACTTGTGAGAGCTGACGGATTCCAAATCAGACATCTGGTTTGAGCCCGACGCTCAAAAGTGCATTTTGTAAATGCACTTGGTTTAAAATTAAAGCAGTCGGGTCCGGGGGTCTAGAATGTGAAATACTGATCCGATCGACATTCTGATCATTCCAGCACGATCTGGGAGGTAGACGTGACTTGTCAGAGCTGACGGATTCCAAATCGGGCATCCGGTTTGATCCCGACGCTAAAATAACTCAATTTAAAACTAAGTTAGTTTTCAAAACTAACTTAGTTTAGAATAATTCAAAAAAGTAGGGGTTCGGGGGTCCAGAATGTGAAATACTGATCCGATCGGTATTCCGATCGTTCCAACACAACCTGGGAGGTAGACGTGACTTATGAGAGTTGACGGATTCCAAATCGGACATCCAGTTTGAGCCCGACACTCAAAAGTGCATTTTGTAAATGCACTTGGTTTAAAATTAAAGCAGTCGGGTCCGGGGGTCCAGAATGTGAAATACTGATCCGATCGGCATTCTGATCGTTCCAGCTTGACCTGGGAGGTAGACGTGACTTGTCAGAGCTGACGGATTCCAAATCAGACATCCGGTTTGATCCCGACGCTAAAATAACTCAATTTAAAACTAAGTTAGTTTTCAAAACTAACTTAGTTTACAATAATTCAAAAAAGTATGGGTTCGGGGGTGCAAAATGTGAAATACTGATCCGATCGGCATTCCGATCGTTCCAACACGACCTGGGAGATAGACGTGACTTGTGAGAGCTGACGGATTCCAAATCGGACATCCGGTTTGAGCTCGACGCTCAAAAGTGTATTTTGTAAATGCACTTGGTTTAAAATTAAAGCAGTCGGGTCCGGGGGTCCAGAATGTGAAATACTGATCCGATCGGCATTCCGATCGTTCCAACACGACCTGGGATGTGGACGTGACTTGTCAGAGCTGACGGATTCCAAATCGGACATCCGGTTTGAGCCCGACGCTCAAAAGTGCATTTTGTAAATGCACTTGGTTTAAAATTAAAGCAGTCGGGTCCGTGGGTCCATAATGTGAAATACTGATCCGATCGGCATTCCGATCATTCCAACATGACCTGGGAGGTAGACGTGACTTGTCAGAGCTGACGGATTCCAAATCGGACATTCGGTTTGAGCCCGACGCTCAAAAGTGCATTTTGTAAATGCAGTTGGTTTAAAATTAAAGCAGTCGGGTCCGGGGGTCCAGAATGTGAAATACTGATCCGATCGGCATTCCGATCGTTCCAACACTACCTGAGAGGTAGATGTGACTTGTCAGAGCTGATGGGGGTCTACAATTGGATATCTTTACAGTCATCGATTTGATATTATGTTTGATTTAAATTCATGTAATCTAATAAACTATTTACTTTATCTTTATACTAATTTTTTTATTTATGTATGTTTTTTTTAATATAGGAGGATTCTTCTGCGAGCGGTAGCACAGGAGATGAGCAGTGCGGGGAGGATGAAGATATGGACGATCTGGAGGATATTTGTTGATTTTGTTGTATATTTTTCTATGTAACGCTGATGAGTTTATTGTGATATTTGATGTAATTTTAATTAAACAGATTTTTTATTTTTGTTCGTGTGTATTTTTTGTTTTCGGTGATTTTGTAAACAGGTTTTTAATACAAATTCTTTGTTTTAAAAAAAAAGAGAAAAAATATTTCGAACGGATTTTGAGACGGATCCGTCAGAAATTTGCGAGGGATATAAGGACGAAATTAAATCTATCTGAAATGCAAGATGGATTTCAGACGACTAAGTGCGAAAGTACAGACAGATATTTAGATGGAATTTTTCCGTCGTAAATATCAGATGACTTTTGAGACAGATCCGTCTGGAATTTGCGATGGATATAACGACGAAAATTAATTTTGTCGGAAAATTTGAGATGGATATTTAGACGGAATTATTCCGTCGCAAAATTCAGACGGATTGTAAGACAGAGCATTCCGTCCGAAGTACCGATGAAATTTGCGACGGATTTTTATTCCGTCTGAAATTTAGGACGGAATTTAGGACGGAATCAAATCCGTCGGTTATTTGTGACTAATTTTTTTTGACGGCCTTATTCCGTCGTAAATCCGTCGCAAAATCTATTAGTTGTAGATATATAAATGTTTCTAGCTAGCGACGTCCCCTAACTAAATAATGTAAGCATGCCGATAGACATGAACTTGCATGAAACAAAGAGGGGGACGAGGAGTAGAGAACTGACCGTGATCGCCACCAAGACTAATACCTCAGGAAGACCGAGCTACAAGCCTTGGAAAGGAGAAGGATAGCGGCACTCGCAAGCGGGATGCTGAAAGGTGAAGGCGGTTGGTCGCACGTCCGCTACCTGATGAAGGCGGTTCGCCCCAGACCGCTAACATCACCCAGAAACGTGGGCTGTGGGTTCGATCCTCCCTCTCTCTTAGCCGGCCAAGAGAGAGGGGCCTCGTGCTGAATGTACTGTAAACCTGCAAGGACGGATGAAGATACATAGAAAACAAACCTAATTAGATCTACAAGTAGTGCAATATCTATCAAACTATAATAATTAAAACGCATAACAAGGGGGGCAAGTACCTGGGGGTTGGTGATTTTTAACCCCTATGGGGCGTGACAAACAGTGGGAGGGATGTTTAAACATGCAACGAATGACTAGAACGTGATAGAACAACACGAGACAATGCAAGAATAGTGATGCAATGTGAAGAAAAGGAATGAACGAAGGAGGGTTTGTGTCACGCCCCGAACCGATAGCAGCGGAACGTGTCGTTCGGAACGTGGCAGTATTACAGTCATGAATGATCAGAGCATACATTAGACATAAAAAAAATAAATTGGACAAATGTGGCCAAACAATCTTTATTTGATAACCAATATTCAAATTACATCTCTTGACTCAACTTACATAAGTGTAGGAAGGACTCACTATTACATTCTAATAAAGAGAAAGGACTCAAATAACAGGACGAGACTCAAAGAAAGATAAAAGACACCGACACGGTTCTTCAATAACGCTCAACACTCTTGCCCTTCCCCATCTGATGGAACGTCCTCAATGTCAATACCTGAAAAATGTTAAAGATAGGCAGGTGAGCGAAACGCTCAGTAGGATTTACATCTCTCATCAAGCAGAATATAAGTGATTAGCCAATTAACATGTTCATGATGATGCAATGCATGGAACTCAAGCTACTAGAATAGAGGAATATCAAAGTCAATGGCAGGTACGAGATCTAGAGATATAGGGATGAATTCCCATGCAGAGTCAAGGACAAGCTATCAGAAGATAACAAGGATAAATGCGCTGATGAACATAACTTCAGAATTGGCCAGAATATAACAGAGTTTTCAATAAATATAAGCAGAATTAAACATTCAAGCAGAATAACTGAATTAATAGAATAACAGAATAACAAATAACAGAATATCAGAATAATAGAATATCAGAATTTCCAAAATAACAGATTAAATAGATAACAGATCAGAACAGATATACAGACGTTGGTGCAATGCCATACCCAGAATTTTACCATGGTTTACAGAATTGGACTTCCGTCCTTCCTGGCACTGAAAAGTCGCGGACCCAGAGCCCTTTATTATTTCAGAATCAGATATGGCCAAATACAGAGTCAAAGGGTTATGTTCTCGAATTGATGATAAGAAGATTCCATGGAGTATAGTGTCAAGACTAACAGGAAAACTAAAGTAACACGGATCAGATCCAGGGTTTTTAAGGTACAACCAGCTCGGCTGCCTTGAGGGAATCCAAGGCTAGCGGAGACTTACGGAGGTCCCAATGACTAACTTGCCAGTCCGAAGGAACGGAATGTCCAACGGAGGGCTCGTATGTCACCAAGAGTTGAGGTGTATGCATAAACCAATCATGTTACAGGGACTCCATCAATGGACGTGAGATGAGAGCGCTAAAAGACCCAAGGTATGGGTCAAAAACGAAAGTGGCGAGAAAATGTATAGAATTCATGTCCATCCTATTCTATAATTAACTACAATTAAAGAAACTTCTATTAATTAACGCCCGTGGGTGTTGTCATTTATTAATTAGCATCCCCTTTGGGAACATTAATTTTCATGATTTTTACCTCAATTTATTTAACAAGAATTTACATTTATATCTATTTAATTGAATAAATTCAAAAACCTTCATTTAAAGGTACCTTGATTTATTTAAAATAATTTAAAGAAAAAGAATATATGATAATTAGGAGGAAAATACCAGGATTCCAAATATATATTTTTCATAATTTTCTGTTACATATTCTAATTAATATGAATTTTCAAAGATACACGTATAGGATATATATATATATATATTTATATATATATTATATGTAAAAGTGACGCCCAGTAACATGGGCGTCTCTTTTTAAAGTAACGACCGTATATAGGTCGTTATTTCAAAAAAAGTCGATTTTTCAAGTCCTCGGTTTCTATGCTAAACGATGTCAGAATCTGGCTTATAATATACCGAAACGACCGGCTCGAAAAACTCTACATGACCATGTGTTCAAAAAAATTTTCCGACGAGAGACGGGGGATCTTACAATAGGGGACATGAAAAACGGTGCAACCACTTTCAGTACCTCCGTCTCTACCCCAATAGTATGCCAGTAAATTTTCATGGCCAAAGGATGTCCTTGACGCCCACAAATAAATTTGTCAAAGTAAAAATCATAACTAACGTGCTCATGCTTAGTCGAATAACTCTATAAAACTTATTATAAAATTTTATTAAATTATTCAACTAGTTAATTATATAATGATATGGGGATCCCAAAAATATATTTATTCTGAACTTTTAGGTATAAGGATTCATGCTTATAAAAATTTAAATCATGAATTAATCTTTTACGTAATGCAGAACAATATAAAACTATAAAACATGAACATGCCAAGCACGGGAAATCACCTACAGAAATATCCCGAGAATCATGGAATATGCAGAGAACTCCCCTAAGATTCTATTTATTAAAGAGTTTAACTTGAGACATTGAGAACATCTATCAAAATTTGAGACTATGAACGCAAACGTGAAATATAAGCATGCTGTTATGATCATAGGAGTATGAATTATCTTTGTTAAGGAGTTTAGCTATCAGAGAGAAGACCTACCTGGTTGGTTGATGGAGGACGAATAACGGTACTCTATTTTTCAACAGAGTTTTTCCCCGGACGCAGGTAGGAGAACAAGAAGAATAAGGAGACCGAACGATACTCTTGTTACAGGAATATCTCCCCACAGTAACTAATAAGATAAATATATATATTCTTTTGATAACTGCAGCAGCCACACCCTTGATAGAAGAAGCAGTAGTTAAGAAGCAACAGCTTCTTCTCGTCACGGCCACGGCAGAAGAAGAAGAAAGAGAAGAAGAGTGAGGAGCCAAGCTCCTTCTCGCACAGTAGGGGAAGAAGATTTCCACAGCCACCACAGCAGCACTGGGACGAACCCCGGAGAAAATTTACTAACCGGTGCTTAAAGGAGAAGGGTGGTATTTATAGGGAGAAAGGACCCTTATGTCCAGAGTTCGATCGGGTTTTGGGATTTCTATAAAATAACCCTATTGCAGTTCAATTAAAATTTTTAGAGACCTAAGGAAGTTAGAGTTCGATTGGGGAAACACTCCTAATATTAATCCTATTAGCATCGCGGTTTTCCATTTCAATTCTTTCCCAAACAGAACACTTCCTAATTATGGTGAAATGTAAATACACGACTTAGGTTGGGTCGTTTTGAAATTTGAAGCCCTTTGGTATAGGCGTCACTTTTTTAATTAACGCCTCATGTTAAGGCGTTACTTATTTAAATCGTGACTTCATATAGGGCGTGTTTATAAAGAGTAACAATCTTTGGGGATTTTTATCTTTTTCATTTAATGGGACATCGACATGAAATTTTATGGGTATACATTTTCCATTTTTCTCTATTTTTCTATATAATTAGTTTTATTAAATTCTCTTAATATAAAAAGTGGCACTATTCACTATTACTATTTAATCAATAAAATAACGACTTGTTTCAAGTCGTTGATTTTCAAAGAAATGCCCACGTAGCAAGGCGTCAATTCAATTTTGCATTTCTTTGAAGAATTAAAATTGTGTTTATATCCTTTAAACCTTAGCTATATGTCATGTTTATGTCATTTGTACTTTAAATAACGACATAATGTACGTCGTTTATTATGTGAATCACGCCCACTAGACGGGCGTTATTCTATTTTTGGCCTTTTCTCAATGTCCTTGAAAGAACTTAAATTACATATATGTCCAGTCTTTTATCCTTTATATATCTTTAGTGTAATTAAATCTTATGTATATATCCTTCTTCCTTCTTCCTTCTATTAAGATTATAATATAGTAAATGTGGGATAATAAATTTTATAAAATAGTAATAAAATATAAATTGACATTTCTTCAAGATTTAATGATCCTTAATTCAATAAAAGTTATGTTGTGTATTGGATGCTTCCATAAAATAACATGTTATTCTTAAACTTATTATAATACTAGAGTAGGGTTCACGAGTTCTACTTGTAAGACTTATAAGGACGTAATAGGTTTATGTACAAGGTCTGGGCCTCGTTTATCTATTGGTTTTTAAATTTATTTAGACTTTCAAATCCTTAAATTTACCAGGGTTGCTACAGTTTGAACACTAGGGTCTAGATACTCCCTGGACTGGAGGATGCTTAGAACGTGAATAGCATGGTCCCTTGGCAGAAGAATTCTCCCCGAACCGGCAGAGTTTCGGCGTGAATCTCCGAAAGTCCCCCCTCAAAGTGAGGAAGAAGCCAACCCTTATATATCGATCCCTTAGAAACCCTAGGTCGAGTTGGGGTTCCGGGGCGAATTCCAGAGTTTTCCCAAAAGATAAACTCATGAAAAAATGAAGAGTAATCGTCCAAGAGAGTCCACCACCCATCCGGGGCCGTAACTCTCTCGAAGATAGAGTCCTAAGATACCCCCGGGGCGAAGAAAACGGAGCTTCGGACGGAACTGGGCCTGGGTGGCGAACGCGGTCTATCGCACGACCGCTACCAATAGAAACGGTCGGGTTAAAACCGTTACCATGCGCAAGGATAAAAGTTTGACCGGGTCAGCCCCAAAGGAATGGGTCATAGGATAGAAGCGATCCTCATCGAACCGCTACCAGGTGATAGCGGTCTAGAGAGAACTGTTATAATCAGGATGCACGCCAAGGGAAAACTGACTCCAAACAAACCCCGTCCAGGGAGTAAGAAGCTTGGTAATGAATAGGTATACTCAAAACACCATCAACGAAATACCTCAAAGTAATGGATAACTCGGGACATTATCAAGGGGATAAGAAAAGAACTCAACTTGTAGGCATAAACGGGTGTCAACAGATGCCCCTCCTTGGTGTCCGCTTTGCAAGGGAGCGAGCGGAGGCGACATGGAGGCGAGGTGGAAAGGAGATGGAGCGAAGGTAACAGTGACGTGAAACGGAGATGACGTGGAGATGAAGCAGAGAGAACTGATAAGCGGGCAGCAAGGCAAAAGACACCCGTTATAACCAACAAGCGACAGGAACTCTCCCTGAAAACGCCGAACTAACCACCAGGACTGGATGACGCGGATGAGACATGTCCGGATAACTAAACTAACAGGAAAAAAGGAAGCACGACCAGGCCCATCGGGGACACAATCCACAGACGATGAGGGGGTCGGAAAGGAACATAACGTAAAAAGTAGGAAAATATAACTGAGATAAAATCCAGACAGGAATCACACTGGCCAACCAGACCAAGCGAAAAGATCAGAGAAATCGTTCAAATTCAGAGCGGAATGAGAATCTCTTATCCAAGTGAATTGAAGTGCAATTAACCATTACAGAGGAGAAACCCTTGAACGGATCACGAGGCGTGAATGCTCAAAAGATGACATGATGCATGCTGGGCTAAAATAAAGAAATCGTTAAAACAAATGCAAAGAAAACATAAAATAGCCAATAGTCAAGGATAATATTGCTAGCCTGGGGATAACCAAGGTCAAGATACCATCTACAACCACGTCGTGCAGGATGGAACCATCATCCCCTAGTTTTCCCAACCTAGCGGCCTATCCGGAGGTTAAACGCGTGAACCTAGATCATCATTATTTTTGTTGAAGGGGAACATCAGATCCTGGAACACGTGGGAAACCAACTGGTCCTTGAGATAATATAATATAATACCATATAGTAATGCAATAAAGAGGAGGGATAGAAAGCCATACCTGACTTACCTGTCAAGCGGAACGGCATTTTTTGTCTTTTCACATATTTGAATTTTTATGGCTTTTTCAAGATGAGCAAATCACAAGCAAATAAACATGAACAGAGTAGAACATAATGCCAAAGGCAAACAATATATAATGTAACGAACCAACTTCACCATAATGACGAAACAAACAAAGCATATGTGCGATCATCGAAGAACAAACATCACCGAAGAGAAGCCATATGACCAAGCAGAGACCAGGCAAGTGAATAAACAAGCATAAGGGCCTTATACACAGAAGGCGGTCTTCACAAAGCCGCTACCATATAGTAGCGGTCTTCGACAGACCGCGACTATGTAGTCGGATTTTTGAAAAATAACGGCCGCCCCTTCGGCGGCCCCTTCATTCCCTCCTTTTCTATTTCGCAAACACCGACCCCAAACCCCCCCGTTCCTCCCCATTCTCCTCCCAATCTCCCCTCTTTCTCTGCTCGGAAGGATGCCTAGGAAGCTCCTCACCCGCCGCTTCCTCCGGAGGATCATGGAGACGGACGTGGGCGCCACGTCCCCCACAGAGCCCTCGCCGGGAGATGAGCGGCCCCCATCGCCCGCCGGGGAAGAACCGACCGCCGCCGCCCCCGAAGTCACTGGGGCGCCGGACGAGACCGCCGCCGAGGAGTCCGACGGAGACGGCGAAGGGGAAAAGGGACCGGGAGCGCCGCCGTCCGAGGTAAGCCCGCGGCCCCAAACCCTTCCTTTCGCCCTTTTGATTTTAATTTTTCTCGTTGCATGTGGTTAGAACGGGGTCGAGGAACCCAAGGTGATAGAGTGTAGGGCTAAAAAGTCCATACGGACGAAGCTTGAAACGGGGATGGCTCGGCCCGCCATGGCGAGAAGGTCGCGGTCGACCAGTAGCCGCTACCAACAGTAGCGGTTCCTGAGGACCGCGACCATCCCAGACCCCCATTTGAATTCGAAAATTTCAGTTTCTTTTTATCTAGAAATGTTTATGTGAATTATGCTGATCCTTAAATGGTGAAATGCCTTTGCAGGGGAAGAGCCGGACCAGGATCCCGTGGTTGCAGGTCAGAGCGGTGTACCTTGCCTTGCCTGAGTTTCAGAGGGTTAGGCTGGTGGCGATGGGGTTTGGGGAGTTCTTGAGCGTGGAGGTACTCCGGACTGACGCCGCGCTGCTGCTAGCACTACAGGACAGATGGGATCCGATCAGCAAGGCCTTCCTGTTCCCGTGGGGACACATGATCCCCACACTCGAGGACATGGCACGGATCACGGGACTTCGAGTGCACGGGGCTCCGGTGAGCGGCTTCACCCACTCAGACTACCGGGAGCAGGCACAGCAGCTGCTAGGGCTGGAGCTGGATAGACCGGGACGGCCGTCGTCCCTACTACCGCGAGGCAGACTGCAGGACAGCCTGGGCTTGAGAGGCGCCGGGATCTCAGTCGGGGAGCTACCCGAGCAGCACCTGGAGAGACTGAGGGACCGAGCGAGGGCGAGAGTGTCTGCCGAGCCAGGAGCCGAGGCAGATAGGGTACTGAGGAGGTTCTTGGTGTTTCTGTTCGGGCGGCTGCTCTTTGCCACGAGAGGAGATGCGGTGAGCTGCCGATTGCTACCACTACTGGAGGACCTCGAGGGCGTGGGTCATATGCTTGGGGCGCGGCCGTGCTGGCTTTTCTGTTTGACTCCCTCGGCACCACTACCCGCCAGACGATGCTTGGTGGCTTCGCTCCATTTCTCCAGGTATGATCTCAATGTGAATGCCCTAAATTTGAATGCTTATGCTTATATGATTATCTGATTAATGCATGTGTGGAATGCAGGTGTGGGCCTACCTCTACTTGCCTCACCTCGGTAGAGGGCTAGAGGCTCATGCAGACCGTCTTCCCATCGCGAGGCGGTGGGTGGCTAGACGGGACACGGGATCGCTCAAACGCCAGGTGCGGGCGATCCAGGATGACATCGATTCTCTTCCCTATGCATCGGTGAGTTCTAAACTTTAAACCTAAGATGCAAATGTTGAAATGCATGCTGACCTTGACTCCTTCTATAGGTTCGTTGGACACCTTACCGAGACGAGGGATTCGAGGGCCAGCCTTGGGTGGAGGTGGCGCTGGCGTACTCAGGCCGAGATATCTGGCTACACTGCATGAACGTGGTGGAGCTACTCCGCTATCACTTGATCATGAGGACCCGGGGAGTGCACCAGCCGGACGTGGCATTCCCGACCCGGGAGAGCACCGAGGAGGAGCGCGTGGGGCGACACTCACGCGGACTGGTTGGCTCGGTGTACTAGATTGCTCGAGCGGAGGAGCAGATCCAGGACTGGGCGCGCCATGGACGCGAGGTACGGGCCAGAGCTGACACGGACGAGGCCTACCTAAAGGCCTATGCACGACGCTACGGGGATCAGGTCTTCCGCGGCACTCGACGACCGGTAAGAATTTCTGAACCTAGTGCCTTATCTATTATGCTGACATGCTGACATTTTAATGCTTCTGAATGCAGCTTGACCTTGAGGGACGCATTGCAGAGCTCCAGGGTTTGCTCCACTCGACTGTGCAGCAGCGGGATGAGCTTCAGCGCTCCATAGATCTCCTGGTGAGCCTTTATTGCTTTCTAGACTTAGAAATGTGATTATGCTATAAGACTTATGAGATTGACTGACTTCAATGTGCAGCGTGCCGAGGGAGCCCAGCGCCATGGCTCAGATGCCCCTTCTTCCTCCACACAGACACCAGCAGACCGGGCCCAGAGGGATGCTGAGTTCGCCAGGGCGACTGCACGGGCTGAGGAGGCCGAGACCGCACTTGCCGAGAGGGTGAGTGACACAACCTTCTTTCAATGATCCTGTCTATGGATTGGCTATTCACTAATGAAATTATAATGCAGACCAGAGAGCTGGAGGCAGCGATGCAGGAGATGGCCCGGCTACGGGAGGAGGCGGCGACAGCGGGCCGCTACCGCGAGGAGGCAGAGAAGTCCCGGCAGCAGGTCCACGACCTCAAGATCGAGCTACGGGCCCTGGAGCGGGCATTTCGCATGATGGGGCGAGGCCCTGAGCGGAGCGCGTCCCAGGGTGGCGCACACAGTGGTTCTTTCCGGGACTACTTCACGGGTTCCTCCGGCCGTCGGAGGAATGAGGACGAGGAGAGGCGCCGACGCCGAGAGGAGGGCAGCACAGCCATGGGTCCTCCGGAGAAGAGGCGAGAGGGCGGGGGTGAGAGTGAGGGACCTGGCGAGGGCCAGGCTTGATTATGCCTTGTTGTTTCTCTTTTGATTTTGTTTGCACCACACATGTACATGGAGAAATGACACATATATATATAATGCCATGAGTTTTGTTTTAAATGAATGTGAATGTTCGTTCTACCAATCTATAAATGCTTTACACAATCGACTCAAGAAGAAGAGAGAAAGTGGTGCGAGGACGAGACACGACTAAAAGGGGAAGTAGTATGCAGGCTCAGCCAAAAACAGTCGTGGTTCCAGTACAACCGCGACAAAAGGTAGAGGTCGCGCGACCAACCGCATCCTGAAGAATGTAAGAATGCTCAACCAAGGCAGACGCAATGTTATACAACATGGGGCACATGCACGACCAACATATTCGTGGGACAAAATAACTCATGCGGGACAAAGATGTGGCAAATACACTCCTCAATCGAAACTTAAGATCAGCATGAAGCGGAACCGCCAGGTTCATGATCGTGAGGTAAAGCCGTCTCGTGTAGATGTGATCAGAGGAAGCAAGAATTTGAGGAGGACATAAGCTTCAGAACAGATTGAGAGACATGAGTTGAATGAGAGAATAGGCCCAAAGATGTGGATAGGAGATGGAGTGAAAAGATATAGCGAGGAGTGGCTGGGTACTTACAACCTGCACACTTAGCAAACGGATTACCTATCTGTCCTTAAGACAAATGCAAATGCATGAAAGAGACACATTTTCTTTGGATTTTCGTAATCTTTTTGATGATTTTTTTTGATGACAATATTTGATTTTTTGATTTTTTGAAGTTTTGGAGTATTTGATTTGTTTGAAGTTTTGATAATATTTGATTTTTTTTTTTAAAAAATTGTCATAGAAATCCGCAGCACCTAAAGGCGGGCTCAAACTACTGGCGAGGGACCGTCGTTCTGACCCCTTTCACTAAAGGCTTCCCTTAAGCAGGGTGTGCATGTGAGGGTGGCTTACCACAACCAACTGCTTCTAAAGAACGGTGCCCCTACTAAGACCATACCCGGGATACAACCCAGCCTAAAAGGGAGGAGCAGAAGATAAATTGGAGACAAGCTTCGTGCAGGATGGGAGGTATCAAGGCTCGAATTCCTTCAGGGGACTACCCCTCAAAGAGTAGGTCTATTGCGCCGGGGCTTTGTGTCTCGATTTCAGACCCATATTTATCAAGCACGCATGCGACCGGGCTCATGACGTCCCGCGGGGAACTATATTGCCACTCTTGTCGTGCCTTTCAATGATAATTTTGCATTGATTCATTTTTTTTCATTTTGGTAGCCCTTAGTGGCCAGATATAGCATGAAAGCTCATTTTTGAGGGTCAAGACTGCCCCTATTTGAGACCTCTCTCGTATTGGGGAGCGCCTAAGTTGGTCATCTTATCCATCCATCTCTTGCCCCTGCACTTGGCCGAGCAGAGAAAAGAAAAGACCTTTGTGCATACCCAAAGTATGGCCAAAGCAGCAACGGTGCGCCTTAGAGAGATCGGCTATGGCTTGCCGTGTAGTGTGTGAAAAACCCATACCTAAAGGTCACCCTCAACAATCGGGGAATGAAGCTAGACTCCCAGCGCGGAGCTATCACCAGCCTAAGGATGCTACAGAAGATAACCTTTTTTATTTGACACAAAGACTCCTAAAGCCACTCAATCATGTTAAGGAATTAATATTATAACCATGTGCAAAAACAATAGAAATAATGGAAATGAAAGCATGTTTCTTTGCGCAAAATAAAGATACATTTGCAAATTCATGGCGTGGAAACCGACATCCTTAAGCGATCTCGATCATCAAGCTTTAAGGAGCACGAGTAGCTTTGTATTCCTTGCTTGCCAGGATAAAGGATGAAAGGAGAGCAAATGATTGGATTCCTCGACATAGAGGAGTGGCAGACATCACACTGGAAGAAGAAGGGATAAAAAGGAAGAGAGACGAGGGGTAGAACTCCCTCGTTAAGGCATTGAGGCCCTGATAACAAGGAACCCGATACAGAATAAACATGGATTAACTGAGATCAAGGTGGGCTAAAGCCTCGAGAACAGCAAGAAAAAGGGTAATGACCTTGAAAGGGTGAGACAGAAAGAACAGAAAGACGTCGAAAAGATAACTGTGAAGACAAGAAAGAAGGATAATGATCATCCGACGTGGTCAGAGAAGAGGAATAGCGATCACTCGACAGAGGCGGGGAAGAGAATGTATGAACACCCGACAAGGTCGGGGAAAAGAAATGGAAACCACCCGACAAAATCGGGGAAGGATCAGAAAAATCACCCGACAAGGTCGGGGAACGAGCGCAAGGGATTCCTAACAAGGTCGGGGGAAAGAGACGAGCAGTGAAATCTGGACATGTCCGGGAAGGAAAACTAGAAGATGCCCCTGACTCAGGGGAAGAGGAAGACATAGGCCGAGGCCTATAATGGTGAGGATAGGAAAAGATGGTGGAAATATGGTCAGATGGTGGAAGGTACACCACCCACGGATAAGAACTGAGCAATAGAAAAGATGAATGGACGGAAGAAGGAGATGAGGCAGTGGACTCCTGAGTGCCCAACTGACGGCCCTTGAACTTACGTCGCCGCCTCTTCTTGGCCGCAATCTTCTTGAAACAACGCTTCCTGGCGCGGGCTCGGCTTCCCGGGCTCCTCAATCTGTAATGTCTTCTCAAGTAGCGGGCCCACCTGGCAGATGGCCTGGCCCGGTCATGAATATGCAGCTTCATTGGGGCGGCTGCCCCTAGACCCCCAGTGCTAACAAGATGCAGACATTCTTGGCCAAACAACTTCTCAACTGAATGAATATCATGGAGCCACGGAGTTTTGTCTCTTGGCACTAGAACATAGAGGTTCGGCAACTCCACTCGGCAATCAGGCTCGAAGCATAACTCCCGTACTAGAAGAGCAGGACAAAGCTGAGAGAGATCAATACGCGGCGTTGACGTGGCCGGCATGCTAATAAATTGAGGGAGGTTGCATAGCAAGTGCAGAATGTCCTTGGAAAGTGCAGAAGATGCAGCCAATTGCCCCTCAAATAGGGAATCCATCAGGCTCCGGGCGACCGTATGGGTTAGCATAATCTGAGTAGAGAACCCCTCTCGGCCAGTGAACTGAACATCAATCGTGCGAGGAGAAATAACAGCATCGATAGTGAATCCCCCGGCGAGCGATGAGATTGCCATCAGCCTCGCTTGTGAAGAAACTGGCACTAGTGCGAGTGAACTCTTCTTTGTAACCATTTCTGAAAATGCAGGCTCATTATCCCGAAAATAGCCAGGGACCAGGACCCAGATTGGCATGCGGTAAATGACAACTTGAGTCTTGAAATGCACAATCGAAACCTGGCTCGGCTCATTATCTCCCTGGGGACCAGACCCAAGGGGCACCAAAGGTAGCGTGTACCTGCTCTGCGAAGTGGGAAGTGGTAGAGGAAGGTTAGAAGGAGGGGGTTTGAAGGGCGCGGGTGGCGATGGTGCAAGTGATGGGGGAATAATGATGATGACGGGCATGGGTGGAGGTAAAGGCAAAAGTGGAGGTGTGGGTTTGGGCTCGGCCTGCTCGGGCTCAGAGGATGATGGCGAAAGGGGGAGTGAAGGAAGTGGTGGCGGCGGTGGCAAAGGTGATGAGGGTGGCAAAGGGAGTGATGTGGTTGATGAAGACGGTGAAGGTGAAGGGGATGGAGGTGAAGGTAAGGGTGGGGAAGAAAGAGGAGAGGAAGGTAGTGGCATAGTGGGGGAAGAGGTAGGTGGTGGCGCTCTTCGACGTATCTTCACGACTCGTCGAGAGGCGTTGGGGATAGGTGTGGTGGTGGAAACGGAGGGTGAAAGAGAGGTTGCCCAAGCGGAGGCTGGGGTAAGTAAAGGTTGTAGAGGAGATGGGATGGAGGAAGAAGTAGGTAAGGGAGCAGGTATCTTATTAACTAAAGAAACACCAGGGTGCCCCTAGTCTTGAAGTGGGGACGGTTGCCTAGGCGGCACGGCTTGCTGCTACTGCTGCTTGCTGCTGAGATCCAAAATAACTTGGCATATGACAGCCCAATCAATCATCCTCTTGTCTTCCAAGCTGTAAATAACCTCCCAGAATTTGGGACAATCCTCAATCAAATGCCCCTGCTGACGGTGGAATTCACAGAACTGGAGCAAATTCCCGACTGTGGGCCGGCAAGGCACAACCGGAGGGAGCTACAACACATGGGTGGCCATCAAAGCCCTGAAAATGTTTGTGAAAGATTCTGGCAATGGCGGAGAAGGAGCCCGCTTCGGGTACGGTGGGTGTCGAGGGATATGGGAAGGTGATAGAGAAGGTTGCGGGGGTGGAAGTGGAGGTTGCGTAGGTAATGGCGCATGGCTAAGGGAGGGATTCAGTGAAGGCATATACGGAGCAGAAGGAGGGGGTATACAGACGGCATCCACCTGCTCGGGATGTGGTGTTTCCTTGACCGGAGGTGGGGGTTCATGCGGGTATGAGGAGGCGCAAGGCTGACTTGTGGAGGGTCGGTAAATGGTGGGGTAGGGATATGTGGAGACACACGGGTGCGAGGGAGTCGCAAGCCGATTCATGAAAGGATATGTAGTAGAGGGCTGACTTACTGAGGGTGATGGATAGGAAGTGGGCGCGGAAGGTGGAGGGAATTCGGGGTCAAGGGAACTTGGGAGTTGTTGGCTAATAAAGCGGGCTCGGCTGTAAAGTTGCTGCCAGGAGGTGATATCATTCAGGGCTAAGATACATCTGAGCTTGGGCGTTGCATTAGAAATGACCATCTTGATCTGCTCGCCCTCCGGAATATGCCCCGGGACTTGCGCGGCTAGGCAACGCCAGCGGTCGGCAAACGTGGAGAATTCCTCGTCGGGCGTCATCTTCTCTTGGGCCAAATCAACCAAAGAATGTCTGGGCCCAACCTGATCCTGATACTGCTGAATGAATCTTGCTTGAACGGCTTGAAAATTCACCATCTGCTCTTGCAGTAACGTGAAGAACCAATCCTTGGCCGGACCCTCTAAAGATAGGCCAAACAAATAGGCCATCAAGCGTTGATTATGCTGGAACTGGGCCGACTCATATAAGAACTCCTTCAAATGCACGTAGGGGTCACCGATTCCACCATAGCGACGATAAGCCGGAATCTGTTGACGTGGGGGAAGCTGAAGACCTCGGAATGCAAGCGGAATATCCGAAGAAGTTTGAGGATTAATTCGGCATTACAATTCACCAAGCTGGCGTTGGGCCTGAGCGAACATCTCCTCGGTAGGAAGAGTCCGGGGAGGATGTGGGCCAGCCTGAGCAGGAGATGATGAATTTAGACCGTGACAATATTGATGGGCCAGATAAGGTGATCTGGCCTGAGAATGAGGAAAGCCCGCTCCGGGCATGGAGGAATACATGGGCCTGGAAGGATTATGAAGGTGGGGATGGGAATCGATTGGGCCAACAGCAGCACGGGCGGGGCAAGAATGCCCGTTAGAAGAATAGGGTCCAACGGGGGAATAAGGAGATGGGCCCGCATGGGAAGAGGAGTCCACACGGGGGTAAAAGGGTGGAGAAGTATAGGAATAAAGCATGGGGGAGAAATGCTCCATGGGGATGGAGACTTTATACAGTGAATTTCAAATAAATACAAGGAGGGACATGGGCCTAGGACGGATGCGACTAGATGGAGACAGACCGGGGTGAACTAGACCAGATGGACCTAATCTGCCAAAATAATGCAAATGATAATACCGCAACATACAAAGGAGGGGAGAGATGAGAAAAGAATTAGCCAATTATCCAATCAAGTTTCAGATGATGCGCGAGAATTTTTATAAGTTCCATTTTAGGACCTTAGCGGATTAATTAAAATGTGAATTCACTCAACACAAGGTACCTAAACAGGGTGAGAATGGAGAACTGACAGACTCTAAAGGACTCTCTCTCTCATGAATGCAGACCCTAGACTGGGGATGACAACGGTACAACCTGCCCGGCGTCTGCGTGGGAATCCACGGCTCACGGGGGCTTACGGAGGCCCTCAGCAAGGTCCCTAGTCGGCTCCAAGGAATATGGAGACGAGAGGAAACCCTACCTCGGTAGGAATGCAACTACTATGGAAACAGATGGATGCCCCTATGCGCACCGGAGTGCATGCAAATTCTGACCTAAAAGACTAGTAATCAAGATGAAAACAATAACATAAACAGTTATTTCAACATAAAGGGGAACAAACAGCACTCAGGGCCCTTAAATGGAGTGAAACAATGGGCTGCAGAGAAGGACCTCGGGTGCGTATCTGGGCGAACAGTAGCGGTCCTGTGATGACCGCTAACACCTGTAAGCGGTCGGCGCAGGACCGCGTTATGTCAGGAAGCAGAAAGTGGCCAAACAGGAGCAGAAACCCCGGAGGGAGGCCCGAGCTGTAAACCATATGTCAGAGGAAATAACCATAACAATAATGAGGACAACGTGCAGATGCACGGACAGCATAAAATAACACTCCAGAATGTAACACATAATGATCTATGGAAAAAGGTTTTGGAGTGCGCACCGGAGTAACCTGTAGCGGTCCTCTGATGACCGCTACAACACGTAAGCGGCTGTCAGCAGACCGCTTCTACGCCAGAGCACAGAAAACACCCAGAACAAGAACGGGAAACCCCACAGAGGTTCTCAACAATGGCAAGAAATAGTAAAAAGCAGGTGATACAGTACACAGCATGATTGGCAGTGGTGTCCCACCACGATCGCCAAAAAAGGGGTGTAGATATATAAATGTTTCTAGCTAGCGACGTCCCCTAACTAAATAATGTAAGCATGCCGATAGACATGAACTTGCATGAAACAAAGAGGGGGACGAGGAGTAGAGAACTGACCGTGATCGCCACCAAGACTAATACCTCAGGAAGACTGAGCTACAAGCCTTGGAAAGGAGAAGGATAGCGGCACTCGCAAGCGGGATGCTGAAAGGTGAAGGCGGTTGGTCGCACGTCCGCTACCTGATGAAGGCGATTCGCCCCAGACCGCTAACATCACCCAGAAACGTGGGCTGTGGGTTCGATCCTCCCTCTCTCTCAGTCGGCCAAGAGAGAGGGGCCTCATGCTGAATGTACTGTAAACCTGCAAGCACGGATGAAGACACAAAGAAAACAAACCTAATTAGATCTACAAGTAGTGCAATATCTATCAAACTATAATAATTAAAACGCATAACAAGGGGGCCAAGTACCTGGGGGTTGGTGATTTTTAACCCCTGTGGGGCGTGACAAATAGTGGGAGGGATGTTTAAACATGCAACGAATGACTAGAACGTGATAGAACAACACGAGACAATGCAAGAATAGTGATGCAATGTGAAGAAAAGGAATGAACGAAGGAGGGTTTGAACACTAGGGTCTAGATACTCCCTGGACCGGAGGATGCTTAGAACGTGAATAGCATGGTCCCTTGGCAGAAGATTGCTCCCCGAACCGGCAGAGTTTCGGCGTGAATCTCCGAAAGTCCCCCCTCAAAGTGAGGAAGAAGCCAACCCTTATATATCGATCCCTTAGAAACCCTAGGTCGAGTTGGGGTTCCAGGGAAATTCCAGAGTTTTCCCAAAGGATAAACTCATGAAAAAATGAAGAGTAATCGTCCAAGAGAGTCCACCACCCGTCCGGGGCCGTAACTCTCTCGAAGATAGAGTCTTAAGATACCCCCGGGGCGAAGAAAACGGAGCTTCGGACGGAACTGGGCCTGGGTGGCGAACGCGGTCTATCGCACGACCGCTACCAATAGAAACGGTCGGGTTAAAACCGCTACCATGCGCGAGGATAAGGTTTGACCGGGTCAGCCCCAAAGGAATGGGTCATAGGATAGAAGCGGTCCTCATCGGACCGCTACCAGGTGATAGCGGTCTAGAGAGAACCGCTATAATCAGGATGCACGCCAAGGGAAAACTGACTCCAAACAAACCCCGTCCAGGGAGTAAGAAGCTTGGTAATGAATAGATATACTCAAAACACCATCAACGAAATACCTCAAAGTAATGGATAACTCGGGACATTATCAAGGGGATAAGAAAAGAACTCAACTTGTAGGCATAAAACGGGTGTCAACATTAGTGACGGATTTTGCGACGGAATTGCGACGGAATATGGCCGTCGCAAAAGCCGCTTTTTCTTGTAGTGTTAATAAGGAAAGGATGTATATCTTTCCTTGCTCTTGTCACCATTAAGGAGACCCGGGAGTCTAAGATAGAAGACATCCCAGTTGTACGAGAATTCCCGGATGTGTTTCCAGAAGATTTGCCTGGACTACCCCCACAAAGAGAAGTGGCCTTCACCATCGACTTGGTCCCTGGTGCTGGTCCAGTTTCTAAGGCACCATATAGGATGTCCCCTACCGAGCTCAAGGAGTTAAAGGAACAATTGATGGAACTCCTTAAGAAAGGATTTATTAGGCCGAGTACTTCCCCATGGGGAGCACCTATACTATTTGTGAAGAAAAAGGATGGATCCATGAGGTTATGCATCGACTATCGATAGTTGAATCATCTCACTATGAAGAATAAATATCCACTACCGAGAATCAATGAGTTATTTGATCAAATATCTGGATCCAAGTACTTCTCGAAGGTTGATCTCAGATCGGGGTATCACCAACTGAGGATCAAGGATGAGGACATGCACAAGACCACGTTCAGGAGCAGGTATGGGCACTATGAATTTGTTGTTATACCTTTTGGACTAACAAATGCCCCTGCAGCCTTTATGCTGTTGATGAATAGTATATCCAGGCCTCATCTAGATCAGTTCGTGGTGGTTTTCATTGATGATATATTGATTTATTCGGAGACCAAGGAAGAACATGAGGAGCATTTGAGGATTGCATTACAGATATTGAGGGCAAATCAATTATATGCAAAGTTCAGTAAATGTGAATTCTGGCTGGAAGAAGTATCTTTCCTAGGACATGTGATTTCAAAAGACGGATTATCCGTAGATCCATAAAAGGTTGAAGCTGTAAGGAATTGGGAAAGACCGGCCAATGCTAGCGAGATCCGGAGTTTCTTGGGTCTTGCAGGTTACTACAGGCGATTCATCAAGGATTTCTCCATGATCGCCGTACCACTCACTAGACTAACTCGTAAGGAGATCCGTTATGAATGGAGCGAGGAATGTGAAAGAAGTTTCTAAGCCCTCAAGGATCACCTAACTACTGCCCCGGTTTTAGCTTTACCAATTGAAGGCGAGAAATTCGAGGTATACACCGATGCATCTGGCATTGGCCTCGGATGTGTCTTAATGCAACAAGGAAGAGTTATAGCTTACTCTTCCCGCCAATTGAAGAAGCATGAAGAGAACTACCCAGTCCATGACTTGGAGTTAGCTGTGGTAGTATTTGCATTGAAGATATAGAGACATTATCTATACGGAGTGCAGTTGATTGTATACTCCGACCATAAGAGTCTCAAGTATCTTTTCTCTCAAAAGGAGTTAAATATGAGGTAAAGACGTTGGCTAGAATATCTCAAGGACTTCGACTTCACAATATAATATCATCCCGGAAAGGGTAAGCTAGTAGCTGATGCCCTTAGTCGAAAGCCAAGAGCAATATTAGACAATTGCATGATTCAGGAGTGGAAGTTGCTAGAACAATTCTCCAAGCTTGATATAAGCCTAGATAAGGAAAGAAAGTGTGTTACATTATCACATATGAGCATACAGCCAGATCTACTCTCTGAAATACAATGACTTCAAGACAATGACCCAACATTAGTAGAAATCAAGGGAAAGATTGAAGAAAAGTCTGATTTCGAATTAGCATCAGATGGAAGGTTGTTATTCAGAGATAGGACTTGTATACCGGATTGTCCAGAGCTAAAGAAGAAGATCTTAGATGAAGCTCACAGATCAAGGTACAAGATTCATCCAGGATCTACCAAAATGTACCAAGATTTGAAAAGGACCTTTTGGTGGCCCAACATGAAAAGAGAAGTAGCGGACTTCGTGTCTCGCTGTCTCACATGCCAACAAGTTAAGGCGGAACACCAAAAGCCTGCCGGTAAGCTACATCCTCTTGATATTCCCAAGTGGAAGTGGGAGGATATCGGTATGGACTTCATCATGGGATTATCTAAATCTAGAGGAGGACATGATGGAATATGGGTCGTCATCGACGGTTTGACCAAGTCGGCACATTTCTTGCCAATCAAGAGCCGATGGCCAGTTGATGTTCTTGCTACATTATACATTAAGGAGATAGTCAGGTTACATGGTACTCATGTTCAATCATGTCTGACCGAGACCCCCGATTCACTTCTCACTTTTGGAAGGTTCTACAACATTCGTTGGGGATGAGACTTCACTTTAGTACAGCTTTTCATCCTCAGACGGGTGGTCAGACCGAGAGAACAAATCAAGTAGTAGAAGATATGCTCAGAGCTTGCATCATTGATTTTAGTGGAAGTTGGCATGATCACTTGCCTTTGGTCGAGTTTGCATACAATAATAGTTACCAGGCAAGCATATAAATGGCACCTTTCGAAGCCTTGTACGGAAGGAGTTGCCGATCACCCTTATGCTGGGATGAAGTTGGCCAACTATTAGGCCCAGACATGGTAAGGGATACCACTGAAAAGATTCAGTTGATTAGAGAGAGACTTCAAGTAGCTCAGTCTAGATAGAAGGCTTATGCTGACACAAGAAGAAGAGATCTAGAATTTCAAGTCGGAAATCATGTATTTCTAAAGATATCACCTGGACGAGGAATGAGGAGATTTGGTGTTAAGGGCAAGCTTACACCAAGGTTTATTGGACCTTTTGAGGTATTAGAAAGTGTTGGCGAGGTTGCTTACCGCATCGCTTTACCTCCTCAATTGTCCGATGTTCATAATATTTTTCACATATCCATGTTGAAGAAGTATGTGCACGATTTGTCACATATCATCGATCATGGAGACCTGGTGATTCAAAAGAACCTTACATATGAACAAAAGCCCATGAAGATACTCGATCGTGAGGTTCGTACGCTGAGAAACAAAACAATTCCCATGCTAAAGGTGCAATGGAGTAAATGCTCGGAGCATCAAGCCACATGGGAAACTGAGGAGTCCATGAGGAAGCGATTCTCAGATTTATTCTAAATGTATGTGTCATGCACCCTCCGTAAATATATGCAATCGAATTTGGGGACCAAATTCTTCTAAGTGGGGGATGTGTAGCAACCATGGTAAATTGAAGGGATAAAATCTTAAATAGATTAAAAGATTCAAACCAATAGTAAAGGCCCAGCTCATATATATATATATATATATATATATATATATATATATATATATACTTAAAACACATAGGTCATAAGTAATTAACGCCTTCGATCAAGTCGTCATTTTAATTGAAGACTATCAAGCACGTGCTAATTTAAGAATTGACGCCCCCGTGACAGGCGTTATATAAGGAAATTGAAGACTGTGTACAGAGGCGTCATTTTAAAATAACGCCCCAACCTTAGACGTCATTTCCAAACCGAACCGTTGGTGTTTGGTTCGAACAAGGATGTTATCTAGGTAAGTGTTGATAAGGAAAGGATTGATACGTGGATATCAAAGTTTAATAAGGATTCTACCTAGGAAGTTTTAGTCTTAATCAAACTCTTAAAACCCACTAGGATTCCTTCTCCTATAAATACCCACCCTTCCGTCGAGCTCCCTGTTGACATTATTGATCAAAGACGTCCTGCTGCTACGTGAAGAGCGTCATAGTTCTTCATCACTTTTCCTCCTAGCTGCACGAAGGTTTGAAGGGAGGGGAAAAGCTATTCTTCCTCTGCTTCTCTATTTTCTTCAAAAGGGGCGGCTGTGTTGCTGCTCTTGCCATCTTCTTCTTGCTGAGGAAGAATCCTCATCATCCTGCTGCTTCTTTTTTGAAGGGCTACTACTGTTAAGAGCTGCTACTCTTATTATTGATTGGCTTCCAGTTACTCTGTTAAAAATAGAGTATCATATACTTCCTTCATCTTCACATATTCTTCCTTGATCGTCAACCGAATCATCAACCCAAGGTAGGTTTTCTCAAGCATTAAGCCAAATTTTATAATTTTAGGCTGGTATACATGCATATAGGTCTGTAAGGAATGTTGTGTCCCTATGGTCATTTGAGTAATCCTGTGGTCACTTGGGTCATTCGACATCATCCTATGGTCATATGAGTTCTGTGGTATTCTTGGTTTTGATAATGGCTAAACACTATTAGTCATTGATACTTTCCACTCTCATGTGACTGACACACGCGATGTTTTGTTCATGACAGATACGAAGGAATTCAGTAGAAATGGCAAAGGTGAAAGCTCAATGTTGCACCCTCGCACGCGGATCGATCCCAAAGGAATTCATTTAGAAATGCTCAAAGCATATTCTAAGTTGATTTCAATCCCAAACTACATGCAATTGATGAGGATATGAATATCTTGACTTATGAACATGTTTCATTGGTCTAACACTTCATTTTTGCAGGTATAGGTGTTTCCGGTCGACCTACACACCTTGGCCGGTCGACCAGATTTGCTAGAGCCTAAGAATTCGACGTTTTACAGGTTTCGGTCGACCGCCCCTGCCTTTCCGGTCGACCGGTTCTTCCAGAAACGAAACACTCCAGGAATTACAGATTTCGGTCGACCGCCCCTACTTTTCCGGTCGACCGATTTTCCCAGAACCGACAAGTTGGAGATTTTACAGGTTCCGGTCGATCACCCTATGAATTCCGGTCGACCGCCAACCCCGATGCAGCCGTGTTTGATCTCGATTTCCTTCAAGGTGAGATCTGAAGCAAGCAACCTCCACCAAAGCTAGAAGCACTCAAGGATAAGAAGGGTGATCAAAGGAAGCCACAAGCAGGGTGTTTCAAGAAGAAATCAAGCTACTCCAAGAAGAAGTTCTTCATCAAATCTTCAAGTGATTGAAGCTACTTCAAGAGGAAATCAACTTCAAGCCAAGTGAAGAAAAAGTTGCAATCATCTTCCTCTTCCTAATCTAAAGGTGATCCATAGAAGCTGCAAGGGTGTGTTCAAGGGAAAGGAGTTCAAGTTACTGTAGCTGTGAACAGTACTCCGGGAAGAAGCTCTTCATCATATCTCCAAGTGATTCAAGCTACTTCAAGAGGAGATCAACTCCAAGCCAAGTGAATCATCAGATTCAAGCTCCAGCAAACTTAGACAAGATCTTTTCTTTTTGAACATATTTCATATCTTGTTTGAGTGTTTTCATATCTTGTTCTTTTCCATTTCATTCAAACATTTGGAACTGAAGATCGTCCCTACCGGTGGTTAGTAGGAAGGCAATCGGAAGTTGTCCGATCTGCGGTGTTGACGTCCCTACCGGCGGTTAGTAGGAAGGCAATCGGTGGTCTTTCCGATTTACGGTTCAGTGTGTGGCACTAGTGGAGCCTCACCGGATTTGGTGAGGGGTGGACGTAGGATTGGAGATTCAGTCCGAACCACCTTAAAATCTCGTGTGTTGTGGTTTGCTTGTGCGATTGCTTTGTGTTAGATGCATGCTTAGGTTCAATATCTATATTACATAATCATCTTGTTAAGCAAATCACTGTGTTCTTCGTTTAGCTAGTTATATTCCGTTGCTATTATCATTATCTAGCTATATAGAGGGTTGCATTGCGAAAAGAGGGGCAGATATATTCACCCCTCCCTTCTAGATCCGCTATCCACTACACAACAAGTGGTATCAAAGCCTAATCTCTCATTATGGGGTCCAACGACCTTGAGGGAAATGTTGGATCAGCATCTAAGGGTTATTTACCTGAAGGACACTCTGTGAACAGACCTCCTTATTTCACTGGATCTAACTATCCTTATTGGAAACATCACATGCAGGTGTTCATTCGCGCCCAAGACTACGAACTTTGGCGTGTGATCAGCAAAGGTCCGTATGAGCTTACGGATAATGAGGACTTGTGGACCAAAGAACAAATACGGCAATCCACCGTCAACTGGAGTGCTAAACATATCATGCAATGCTCACTCCATCCAGTTGAATTCTCAAGAGTAGCCACCTGCGCAACTGCGAAATTGATGTGGGATAAGCTAGAGGTAATCTACGAAGGAACCTCTCAGGTACGAGAAACAAAAGCCAATATTTTAGTTTCTGAATATGAAATGTTCCGCATGAAGCCTGATGAGTCAATTCAAGATATATATGCTCGCTTAACTGTGCTTACTAATAGTTTAACTGATTTGGGAATGAAATATACAGAGCAAGAACTTGTAAGAAAAATTCTCAGATCATTAACTCCAGCATGGCACACGAAGGCAACCGTTGTTGAAGAATCAAGAGATCTCACAACCACCAAGGTAGATGAACTTATTGGGTCATTAATGACCTATGAGATCAACCTCAAGAATAAAGAGGCTGAGGCACCTAAGAAGAAGTCCCTAGCTCTTAAAGTAGGACCCAGCGGTCAAGGCTCTTCTGATGAAGATAAGGATTCGGCAAGTGAGCGAGATGAGGATGATGTAGCCATGCTCACACGTAAGTTCAAGAAATTCTTGAGAAAGGAAGGTAAGAGCTTCATGAGAGGAAGGTCAAAGGTAAGAAATGGTTTCAGATCTAATTCTGAAAATCCTAAGAAATCTGATAAAATCATTTGCTATTCTTGCAACAAACCAGGGCATTTCAAGAATGATTGTCCCGACAGATTCAGAAAATCTGACAAATAGAAGGGCAAGAAGAAGAACAAGGCCATGGTGTCCACATGGAGCGATGAAGAGGAAAGTGATGACGGAACCAGCTCCTCGGACAAACAAAAAGAAGATTTATGCCTTATGGCCAAAGGTGATGAAGAAACTGAGGTAAATTCTCCATTTGAAGATTATATAATTGATGATTGGGAGGATGCATATATACAACTCATGGAAAAATATGAAATGTACAAAAAGGAGAATAAATCATTGAAAAAGAAAATTAACTCATTTGTGCATGATCATGATATGAATGATAAGAATGCTTTACTTGAAACTGAAATTGAAGATCTTAAGAAAATGATTGAGGATTTGGAAGAAGGAAGAAAAGAAATGGCTGACTTGGAAACTGAAAATGAAAACTTGAGAAATGAGATTGATAGCATTAAGCTAAAAATGCAAACCTATGAAAAGAACAGCAAATTGAGTATTGAAAAATATGAAGCCGTCAAACATGTCAACACTCAACTCTTGCCAAACATTGAAAACTTACAAAAAGAATTGAAGGATAAACAACAATCCTTGGAAAATTTTGTGGATGGAAAAGAAAACCTAGATGCTTTGCTAGGTACTAGGATAAATTTCAACAAGGAAGGGTTGGGTTTTGAACCAACAAACAAAAGGCCAATTGAGCTAAAAATTGTCACATTTGTCTCATCTTCCGAAGCCTCCACCTCAAACATAACTCCCACACAAAACCAGCAAAAATAAAAGGAGAAAGGAAAAGAAAAGATTGAAGGGAGAGTCACCAACATTCCCAAAAAGCCTGTCCAAAGACCTAAGAAAGGTCGACCTTCCCCGCAGCATAGGTCAACACATTCTTGGCCATTGCATGCTCAATCTTCCAGATATCACCAAAACTGGATTGCACATTCATATAGGCCAACACCACCATACTTTTGGAGAAATTGTGATTCATGTGTTCATCAATCTCATATGTGGCAAAACAATCACTTTCAACCCAAAACCAACCAACGGCCTCAATGGTTTAAGAAGCAAACCTCATCAAACTTTCACAAATTCCAACCAAGAACCTCCAAACAGAAAATGAATGTCAAAGTTGAAAAGAAAAACCAAACCCCTGCTCTAAGCAAACAAAACATGAATGTTAGAAACGTCTAGATTCCAAAAGAAATGGTTTCATGCTTTGAAAATTTTAAGAATATGATGGGACCCAAATTTGGTTAGGTTCCAAACACATTTACTTAATTGCTTGTGCAGGAGTGTCTTGTAGCCATACATAACAGGTGGTACATTGATAGCGGCTGTTCAAGACACATGACCGGAGATAAATCAAAATTTTATCTCTTGGAGGAAAAGGAAGGAGGACATGTCACATTTGGAGGGAACAACAAAGGAAAAATCATTGGAACAGGTAATGTAGGTAAGAACCTCTCCAACTCCATTGGAAATATGTTGCTAGTTGAAGGTTTGAAATATAACCTACTAAGCATAAGTCAATTGTGTGATAAAGGTCACAAAGTGTTGTTTGATTCTCATGAATGTAAAATCTTTGAACCAAAATCTGACAAGGTAAAATTTTCTGGTAAGAGAGTCAACAATGTTTACATGATTGACTTAGATAATCCTGCTTATTCAAACCTCTGTCTTGCTGCACCAAAATCTGAAATTGCATGGTTATGGCATCGTAGACTAGGACATGCTAGCTACAATGTCTTGCATAAACTCTTGAAGCATTCAATGGTGAAAGGTTTGCCTGAACTATCCTTTAAACAAGAAAATAAATTATGTGATGCATGTGCCCTAGGTAAACAAACTAGAAAATCATTCAAGGGAAGATCTGAAAATACATCATCCAAACCACTCGAGCTAATTCATATGGACCTATTTGGCCCAACCAGAACTGCTAGCTTAAGTGGTAGAAAATATGGATATGTCTTGGTGGATGACTTTTCTAGGTTCACATGAGTTTTCTATCTCACACATAAAAATGATGCTTTTGATGAGTTTCATGCACTCTACATGAAGATAAAGCAGGACGGTGAGTTTAAAATTTCCAAGATTCAATCTGATCACGGTGGTGAATTTAAAAATGCTAACTTCTATAACCTTTGCAGGGCCGAAGAGATTTCAAACCGATTTTCTTCACCAAGAACGTCGGAGCAAAATGGTGTAGTTGAAAGAAGAAACCGAACACTTGTAGAGATGGCAAGAACCATGCATGCTGAACGGCAACTTCCAAGGAGATTTTGGGCTGAAGCGGTAAACTCGGCATGTTACATTATCAACCGCTCTATGGTAAGGCCACACACCAAAAATACTCCTTATGAGTTGCTGAAAGGTAAAAAGCCTTCTCTCTCACATATGAAAGTGTTTGGGTCAAAATGCTTCATCCACAATAATGACAAAAGAGACTTAGATAAATTCGAGCCCAAGAGCGATGAAGGTATATTCCTTGGATATTCTGATAGATCTAGGGCTTATAGAATTTATAACATTAAAAGTTAAACTGTGAAAGAATCACCCCATATTTCCTTTGATGAATATCATGATTCTAACAATGATAACTCTTGCAGGAAAAACGATGAAGATGGGGAATTTCTAAGCATAAAGGACAAGAGTGATCCTCCACAAGAAGAAATAAAAGAAGATGGTGACCTAGCTGAATCAAGCAATGCAAGGGATCAAGCTCCAGAAGAAGGTAACGATTCTACAAGTATTAGAATTCTTAAGGATCATCCCTTGGAGAATATCATTGGTAGCTTGAATGACCCACCTAGAACTAGGTCACATTTTAAAATTATGGAAGAATTAGATCAACTTGCTCTTGTCTCGCAGCATGAACCCAAAAATATTGATGATGCTTTAAAAGATGAAAACTGGATAAATTCCATGCAAGAAGAGCTAAACCAGTTTGAGAGAAATAAAGTTTGGCATCTTGTTCCTAGACCTTCATCACAATCTGTCATAGGCACTAAATGGGTTTTTAGGAACACACTAAGTGAGGATGGCAAGATAATAAGAAATAAGGCTAGATTGGTGGCTCAAGGGTATAATCAAGAGTTTGGGGTAGATTTTGATGAATCTTATGCCCCTGTTGCTAGACTCGAACCCATCAGAATTTTACTTGCCTTTGCATGCTCCCTTAGTATAAAACTGTATCAAATGGATGTCAAAAGTGCTTTCTTGAATGGCTTGATCAAAGAAGAAGTCTATGTTGAGCAGCCCCCTGGCTTTGAGAATTCTAACAATGCAGATTTTGTATACAAGCTAGACAGGGCGCTTTATGGACTTAAGCAAGCACCAAGAGCTTGGTATGAGAGACTAAGCTCGTTCCTCATTGAAAAAGGGTACACACGAGGTAAGGTAGATCAAACACTTTTTACCAAGAAGCAAGGTAAGAACATCTTGATTGTTCAAATTTATGTTGATGACATTGTGTTTGGTTCTACAAAATCTGAAATGTGTGAGGAATTTGCTAACCTCATGACTAGCGAATTTGAGATGAGCCTAATGGGCGAACTTCAATTCTTTCTCGATTTGCAGGTCAGCCAAGGAGAAGATGGTTGCTTCATAAGCCAAGCCAAATACATCAGGGAGCTGCTAAAAAGATTTGACATGGCAAACAGCAAAATCATTGCAACTCCGATGAGCACCTCAACCTCACTGGATTCAGATGAAAATGGTAAATTGGTGGATGCAAAGGTCTATAGAGGTATGATTGGCTCTTTGCTTTATTTAACTGCATCCCGACCAGATATCCAGTTTAGTTTATGCCTTTGTGTTAGATTTCAAGCTAGTCCTAGAGAATCTCATTTGACTGCCGTCAAACGTATCCTTCGATATCTTGCCGGCACTCAAGATTTGGGATTGTGGTATCCGTCATCATGTAATTTATCTCTTATATCTTATTCTGATGCGGATTACGCTGGATGCAAGCTGGATCGTAAGAGTACTAGTGACTATTGCCAGTTTCTAGGCGGGTGTTTAGTTTCTTGGGCCTCCAAGAAACAACACTCAGTTGCCCTCTCAACTGCGGAGGCAGAATATGTTGCTGCGGGGAGCTGTGGCACCCAAGTGTTGTGGATTAAACACCAACTCCAAGACTACTTGGTGGATCTTGGTTGTGTCCCGATTCTGTGTGATAACACTAGTGCTATCAACCTTGTAAAAAATCCAGTCCAACACTCTAGGACTAAGCATATTGAGATTAGGCATCACTTCATTAGAGATGAGGTCGTTAAGAAAAACTTTTAGCTGTATTTTGTTGATACTCTAAATCAAATTGCTGACATCTTCACCAAGCCCTTGTGTAATGATAGGTTTTCAACACTCAGAAGAGAGCTTGGTCTTTGCCGACCTCAGGCCAATAAAAATTGATATGATGATCTTATTCAACTTGGTTATGTGTTTTTGTAGAATGGCATTCATGCATTGTTTATATGTCAATATGTCATATTGTATATGTGTCGCATTGCATGTAGATGCATAATAATGAAATGAGTTCATGATTCATAGTGCATTGCATGGTCTGTGTAGCATCCTTCCTGCATGGCCATGGTATATCAAATGTTGATGTATGGAAAGGCATGTTATGCTTGTCTAGAAGTACTCAATATGCGTGAGGATTCACCTCCGCCAAGTACCATGCGTCATTGTCACATATAGGCCATATAGTAAGGGGGAGTTGTCGTTTTGCAGCATTTATACATGAGCTTCATCTCCATTCTGTTGCATTTAATAAGTGTACAGCCATATGTTGGGTCATGCATTTCATGTCTATCAAATTCAAGTCCACCCCGGCACATTTCAGGTCATTCTCTTCTTGACACTTATCATTACACTTGCTTGCACACATAACTCTTCGCGTATCCATTGCATATCCTTAGGGGGAGTTTTGTTGATTCTCATAACCTCTTGCAAACTGCACTTCAGTGGCTTACAGTCTGGTTTGAGTTCACGAGACAAATGGACATATGGTGTAAGAGCTTTCTATTATATGCCCTAATGATTGTCCATTCAATGAAAATGGTTCAGATTTAATGATTTCCTTGTAGTTCTGATATATCTTGTTTGAAATCATCTATGTTCTGAAGCTTTAATAGACCTTAACTAGAGACTTCATATTGTGTTTTGTATGACTATCCTGAAATCTGAAAATCTAAACGTCTTGACAACTTTGGTGATACACTCAGGCTTAGTATTGCTTCTAAACATATTGATGAGCTGGAATTCCTGAAAATCATTTTGACAGAGCAATGATATTGTTGCACGGAGAAACATGTCATGTCATCAAAATCAAGTGACAAATGATATGTCATGATGTGCCTCTATTATCTCTGTCGTCATTCTATTTGGACTCTAGGTAGAGCACTGGCATAATTGCTGAGAAATATATCCTCTCATCAAAGAAATGAGATTGGATATGTCATGACGTGACTTTGCTATCTCTGTTCATTCTGAAGCATAACCGTCAGTCTTGCCAAATACCTAAGGATACTGGCGTCTAAACAACGTGTATTCTTACGGCTAGGAGGCATGAACTAGACTTGATTGCTCGTATAAAGTGAGTCATGTGCTTTCAAATACTAAAGATATTGAAAATCAACATATGCTACAATCATTCAATTCCATGCTTCAATCATGATTGTTTAGCCTCAATACATGCTTTTGTGTTATTGCCTTTGTCGTTATTGAATATGGATATATAAGACAAGGGAAGGTTAAACACTGCCATGATTTGCACCTTTGGTTCATTTCTATTAAATATTGGATGTAGCTGCTTTTCGAACTCTGTTGATGAATTCGGATTTCATTAGATTTGAACCATATATGTTGGTCACGGTCTGTTTCCGGTTTGCATATAATGGCTTGCTCTTCACTCCTTTCAGCTCTGGTCTCACAGATATTTCACTTTATTACTCCTTTTTACTGTTGGCAAAGGGGGAGAATTCTTTGTGTTAGTCCTTTGTCGCGTTAGCTATGCGTTATCGCGTTGTCTTTGGGGGTTGTGTGAATGGTGTACGGGGAGAGTCCAAGGGGAGAGAATCCATTGCTCACTTTGCATCTCATATGTGTATGTGATGGGGCTTGGGGCTTGCATAACTACGAGCATTCATATTGCATAGCATTCATATCTGCATTCATAATTGCATTCCCATGCTATTACTATCATGAATCTTGAGCTGCATATATTGCATTTGTTATAACTTTTGCCTTTCTTGATATTACTGCCACATAATGACTCACAGTGTTGCCATCATCAAAAAGGGGGAGAATGTTGTGTCCCTATGGTCATTTGGGTCATCCTATGGTCACTTGGGTCATTCGACATCATCCTATGGTCATATGAGTTCTGTGGTATTCTTGATTTTGATAATGGCTAAACACTATTAGTCATTGATACTTTCCACTCTCATGTGACTAACACACGCGATGTTTTGTTCATGACAGATACGAAGGAATTCAGTGGAAATAGCAAAGGTGAAAGCTCAATGTTGCGTCCTCGCACGCGGATCGATCCCAAAGGAATTCATTTAGAAATGCTCAAAGTATATTCTAAGTTGATTTCAATCCCAAACTACATGAAATTGATGAGGACATGAATATCTTGACTTATGAACATGTTTCATTGGTCTAACACTTCATTTTTGCAGGTATAGGTGTTTCCGGTCGACCTACACACCTTGGCCGGTCGACCAGATTTGCCAGAGCCTAAGAATTCCACGTTTTACAGGTTTCGGTCGACCGCCCCTGCCTTTCCGGTCGACCGGTTCTTCATCAAATCTTCAAGCAACCTCCACCAAAGCTAGAAGCACTCAAGGATAAGAAGGGTGATCAAAGGAAGCCACAAGCAGAGTGTTTCAAGAAGGAAATCAAGCTACTCCAAGAAGAAGTTCTTCATCAAATCTTCAAGTGATTGAAGCTACTTCAAGAGGAAATCAACTTCAAGCCAAGTGAAGAAAAAGCTGCAATCATCTTCCTCTTCCTAATCTCAAGGTGATCCATAGAAGCTGCAAGGGTGTGTTCAAGGGAAAGGAGTTCGAGTTACTGTAGCTGTGAACAGTACTCCAGGAAGAAGCTCTTCATCATATCTCCAAGTGATTCAAGCTACTTCAAGAGGAGATCAACTCCAAGCCAAGTGAATCATCAGATTCAAGCTCCAGCAAACTCAGACAAGACCTTTTCTCTTTGAACATATTTCATATCTTGTTTGAGTGTTTTCATATCTTGTTCTTTTCCATTTCATTTAAACATTTGGAACTGAAGATCGTCCCTACCGGTGGTTAGTAGGAAGATAATCGGAAGTTGTCCGATCTGCGGTGTTGACGTCCCTACCGGCGGTTAGTAGGAAGGCAATCGGTGGTCTTTCCGATTTGCGGTTCAGTGCATGGCACTAGTGGAGCCTCACCGGATTTGGTGAGGGGTGGACGTAGGACTGGAGATTCAGTCCGAACCACCTTAAAATCTCGTGTGTTGTGGTTTGCTTGTGCGATTGCTTTGTGTTAGATGCATGCTTAGGTTCAATATTTATATTGCATAATCATCTTGTTAAGCAAATCACTGTGTTCTTCGTTTAGCTAGTTATATTCCGCTGCTATTATCATTATCTAGCTATATAGAGGGTTGCATTGCTAAAAGAGGGGCAGATCTATTCACCCCTCCCCTCTAGATCCGCTGTCCACTACACAACAAGGAATTACAGAGATCGCTCTAGAATGAGATTTTTCGTTGTTTTACTGCATGAATTAAATTAGCGACCCAGTCTAGGGCACTACTTTATTTAACGACCGTGTAAACAGTCGTCAATAGCCTAGATAATTAATAATTATACATTGTTGAAAATTTAATAAATGTGAACCCTTACATGTAGACTAATGCATGATCAAACTAGAAAATTCATGCTATTTTTCTCTATCTGTACATGTCTCCAATTTTTTGATTGGAAACACTCCAAAAACTATGGGTCTGTGACCTGCCCGGTGCAAATCGTATAATAAAGAATTAACGACTCTTTTTAGGTCATTAATTGAATGAACGCCCCTATACACGGGCGCCAATTAGTGATAAACTGTAAAATTTGAAAGGCCTGACATAATTGCTTAATTATTGAAATGACAACATGCCCCCGGCCCTTTAATTTGATATATGATGCCCCTGACTAGGGCGTTATTTACAAAATTGAAGCCTTAATGAAAGTCGCCATTTTTATAATGACTGAAATCTGAAAATGTTTATTGAACTGAATACTTTTAGAATCTGGATGTAATGATTGAGTGAACAGTCATCATTTACTGAACTGACGACCCTGACAAGGGCGCTAATTCATAAAATGAAGACTTAAGCTCAGGAGTCAATTCACAATTTTCCTGATTTTCATGATTTCTGTAACCCACTGTCGGTTGGTTATATATCGGCACTATATTCCATTATGTGAATATAGTCCCATGTTTCATGTTGTTTTATCGATTATCCACTATTTCTCGGTGATAGATGAACTCTCCCCGGGACACTCCGTTCCTTCAGACTGGTGATTTTATCATAGAGACCTCCGTAAGACTCCGTTAGTCTTAGATTCCCTCAAGGCAACCGAGCGGGTTGTACAATTAAAACCTATGACCCTACTTGATTGCCATGTCACTCTAAAGAAAAATGGTATACCGGCCCTCATGATATACTATTTGGATGTCATGATAATATTCTGGATTAATGGAATGGGAAACCATGCCATTAGTGTTCCTTGGGAATTATGTGCCATACTTGTGGACCTTAATTCTATCTAGCTTATCATGTACAGAGGTGAGCGACCATCACTATATGAGCGCTCATTCTTAAATGTCAAGGCACCCAGTTAAGGGAGTCAATTCCACCTAGTTTTAATCCGAATCGTGATTGTACCGTTGTTATCGTCCTTGCACATCATGTTCAATCCTTGATCTATCTTAAAGTTCCTACAAGTGTATTCCTTTGGAATTCTATATTGGCTATAACAATAGTGGATGTAGCATCCCGTATAAAAATATATATATATATATTTATTAATAATATTTCCCAAAAAAAATATATTAGATAAACTCTAGATTAAGTAGGAAGTTGGAACACGTAGTTATCATATGTAAAGAGTATTCACTTAACAAGTGGCTTCCTAGTGTAGTTGGTTAAGTAACTTGTCTTTCAACTCAAATGACCAGGGTTCAAATCCTAGCATCCACCATTCACCTTTTGTGCCAATTAATTATACATTATAAGCTAGCAACGTATAGACTTGGAAGTGCAACGTAGGAAAAGATGCCAATGTACAGACTTTGGCAAAGCAGCGATGTATAGACTTGCACAGTCCCAGCTAGAGGATGTATAGACTTTACCCAATAGTCCAATGTACAGACTTCGTCTCGTGAAAGCTACAATGATGTATAGACTTTGCCTTAGAAACGAATGTATATACTTGGGCAAGCAAAGTCTGTATAGACTTCAACTAAGAGATGCACGATGTACAGACTTGAACAACATTCAACAGTCAATGTGAAGACTTCACGATGTATAGACTTTCCAAAGGAAAGGCTGTACAGACTTGAGCAAAACAAGGCCAGCGAATGTATAGACTTCCAAGAGAAACGACGGTAAAGCAATCAGTGTATAGACTTCAAGGGAAACGACGGTAAAACTACCGATGTATAGACTTGAAGGGAAACGTAGGTAACACTTCCAATGTACAGACTTCGAAGTTGAACAGTTGGATGTACATACTTGGAAGATCACTAATGGATGTTACAGACTTCACCTCGTTGTATAGACTTGGAAGAATGATGCACAGTGCAATGTACAGACTTCATGACTATGCTCAGGCAATGTATAGACTTTGAGAGGGAAGCCAATGTATAGACTTTGAGAGGGAGAGGATGTACAAACTTAGTGAATAGGCTAGCAATAGCCAATGTATAGACTTTGTGATGTACAGACTTTGATAGGAAGTGATGTACAGACTTTGAGAGGAAGCCAATGTATAGACTTTGAGAGGGAGAGGATGTACAGACTTGTGATATACAGACTTAGTGAATAGGCTAGCAATAGCAATGTACAGACTTTGTGATGTGCAGACCTTGTGAAGCCAATGTATAGACTTTGAGGATGTACAGACTTTGAAAGTGTGCACATTGAAGAGGGATCGTGTATGAATGTGGGAGACAGACTTTACGATCTGGGCCATGGATTGGCTGTCCAAAGATATCCCTTATCTCTCCAGCCTGTACAAGCTGTAAAGCCCCATTATTCCAGATCTTGCCCCCCCTATCCGGTCATACCAGACCCTATAACATACCCCTTTGCTACCCCCATTCTAGGCTAGCTAAGGTTGGGGCAAAGCTCTACAGGGATTACAAAGAAGGGTTCTGCTGCTACGATCTTCCAACAAGTAGGTGTTCTCAATTTTTAACTAAACTAGTAGCTAATCTAGGATGATTAGTCTAGGTCGTTAGTCTTAGGCTCATCTCCATGTGATATTTCGTATTTATACAACATGTGTTAGCCTCGTAGTTATCATGTATTAGCTTTAATCTAAGAAAAGTAGTAAAATTAGTAAAGTAATTAGTTTCACAACCAGGATAATTAGCATGCAACAGCTTCAATCTGGGACAATTAGCAAGTATTAGTCTCATGCCCTAGATAACTAACATGAATTAGCTTTATTAACTAATCTAATAGCATACCTAATCTATTAGCATGCTTAATTAACCTGCTAATCTACCAAATCACTCATTGTCAACACCTCACATAACACTTCCATATAGCTAATGTCGACACCTCACATATAGGTGTCGACACTTCAATGTATAACACAAGTGTTGACACCTGGTGTCAACACTTCCATACATATTCCATACAAATGTCAACACTTCAATGTCCATATATATATAACACAAGTGTTGACACCTGGTGTCAACACTTCCGTACATATTCCATACAAATGTCGACACTTCAATGTGACACCATGGGTCACATTTACTATTCATTTTTCGTTTCTATTATACAGTATTTTGCACAGATGTCGACACTTCCAGCAGCATATATATAGTAAATGTCGACACCTCAAAGCTATTTACAAATGTTGCAGAAACATGTTCACAAACAACAGAAATAAAATGTGAACAATTTATACACC
Source organism: Amorphophallus konjac (assembly GCA_022559845.1). Lineage (NCBI taxonomy): Eukaryota > Viridiplantae > Streptophyta > Magnoliopsida > Alismatales > Araceae > Amorphophallus > Amorphophallus konjac. The sequence goes on along the minus strand of CM040123.1, from coordinate 191,510,288 downwards.
TACACTTCCATACCTAAACATATAACAACAATATATATATATTTATAGTCAAATGCCCGACACCTGCATATGCAAGTGTCGACACCGGCATATATACACCCGACACAACACCTCCATATATCTTTAAAAATATATATATATATATAACCTCCATATATCTTTTAAGAAAATATATATATATATAACATATATACAAGTGTCGACACCTCCTAATTGGAAGTGTCGACACTTCCATATAAAAGTGTCGACACCTGCATATAACGCCCCTACAAGTGTCGACACCTACATATAATACCCCTTACAAGTGTCGACACTTATTATCATATCTCTATATTCTCTATATAATCGAAGTGTATATAGAACACTGTATATAAATTCATATATATACTTCTATTAATTGTATATACAAAGCACCTTCACTATATATTGTTAGACAAGAATATATGTATATACAAACCACCTTATATATATATATATTTAATTTTCACCACATACTAAAAATTATCTCCAACATGTTAAAACTATTTCCAGCATGTTAAAAGTGACTTCCAATATGATAGAATTATTTTATACATACTGAGATATAAAAATTATTTTCAGCATGTTATAATTATTTTTGGCATGTTATAATTATTTTCAGTGTATTAAAACTATTTTTCAGCATGATAATTCTATTTCCTATCAAATAATTAGCAAATAAATGTATAAAAATAATTTTTAGCATGATAAAAATTATGTTGTTATCAGAAAATTTCTGTAATCAGCATGGCAACCTTATTTTATCATCCTATCAGTAAGTTAATTATTTTAGCATGTTAAGCATTAATTTTAGCATGTTAATAATTAATTTTCAGCATGTAAAAAAAAACTAAATCCAGCTTGAAAATTTTATTTTTATCATCTTACCAGTAAAGTAACATATGAAACTCATTCTCAGCATGTTAATATTATTTTTAGCAAGTTAGAATTATTTTCAACATAAAAAACTTATTTTCATAATTAAATTCTGATTATTATAATAAATCACCATTTTGGCTAACCCATATATCTATATCGGACAGAAGATATACATACCTATAACCTCCATTATATTGGACAGAATTTTATAATCGGATATATATATATATACATATTCGATAAAAATATATATATATATATAACCAATATCGACATTTGTGTCAACACCAGCAAGTTAGTCTCAAACCCCTATTGTCATTAGCATGTATCGAACGTTACGGGTTTTACTCCTAGTTCGTCCCTACAAAACAATACGCCTTGGATTCTATTCTATAATCCACCTTATAAACATCGTACTGGGTCAACCCTCGAAATTCCATATTGGCTATAAACGAGAGTGGATGTCAACAAACATGATTAATGCTGTGCATATAGGGCCCGGTCTGGTCCTGGGAGGAGCACCCGAAGGTACTTGTGCCCATGGGAGTTTATTGACCACGGTGTTTGGCATTGCACCGGAGTACTTGCTTGCTTGGCTTTAGACATTCCACTCATTCTCGTGATATTACTCGATTGATTTGACTTGAGACCCGCAGAAGGGTAAAGTTTTTGCTTGAATGAAATTGATAAATAGCCAATTCCAGTTTTACATGCTTGAATTTATATTACTTTCTATTACTTGTTTGACATGAGTTCTTACTCTCTTGGAAAGATTTTGTTAATTCCAAGCTTGAATCTCTTGCTATTGCTGCATTGAAGTTGGAATCCTTATACTCTCACTTGTTATTCCTTCACTGCTCTTGTCGATTTTTACAATCCTTGATATCTACTCATCTACATGCATAGCTTTACTGACATTAATTGAACTTGTAAACCACTTAAAGCATGTTAAATCTTGAGATGTAATTCCTACTGAGCGATTCGCTCATCTAGTTGTTTTCTAATATTTTCAGGTAATTTGGATGTCAACCAACACTCGGAAGGGAATGAGACTGAGTGATGAGTGTTAGAGTGAAGTTATCAAATTGTCATGTCCTTTGTGTTATTGTATTAGTTCACTTATGTCAGTCGTATCAATTCATCTATGTGATTGTATTAGTCAACTTGATTAGAACTGCTTAAGATTTGAAGCCTAGTCGTTGGACTCTGGGAACATATGTAATTATCCTTTGATTAGTTGTGACAATTGTCAGCTCGTACTATTTGTATTAATTTTGAGTTAAATCTTAGTTATTTGCACACTCTGATATTTACATGATTGACACGATCTATATAGACGTGTCACGCCTCCGGGTAATCTTCCGCGCTCGGGGCGTGACAGTGGATGTCAAAAAATACATGATCAATGCCTGCGCATATAGGGCCCAATCTGGTCCTGGGAGGAGCACCCGAAAGTACTTGTGCCCATGGGAGTTTTAATGATCACGGTGTGGCATTGCACCGAAGTGCATGACTAGCTTGATAGACATTCCACAAAACTCGTACTTGACTCGACTTGACATGACATGACTTGCGTGACCCAGAAAGGGTATTTATTTACTTGCTTGAAACATGATAGCCAATTATTGACATGACATGATCACATGACATGATAAATATATTGACATGAGTTCTTGGAAGACTTGCTAGTTATATCTGTTGGATTAAGTGGATGGTCAAACTAGAGGGGGAGGGGGTGAATAGGTTGACCCTTTGAAATCTTTTGCGAAAAATCATAAACTTTTAAGTAGCAGAATACTAGTTCAAAATTCAGTAAACAGAAGGTGTGGAGATCGAACCTGATCAATCATCTAGCGACACACAGATATTGCAAGAGACAGCAAACCATAAGAGAACAGAGATTTTTATGGTGGTTCGGTCTCCCTGTGGAGACCTACGTCCACCCCTCACTAGATCAGTGAGGATCCCTGCTGAGCCTTACAGCTTTGCTAAATCGAGGAACAATCCCCTTGACAATGCTGACCACTATAGCTTGGTTAACAAGAGGAACACATCCTCTCAATCAGTTACCCACTGACAAACAGCTTGAGGGCATACACACCCAAACCCCTTGATCCAAGCACACCCCGCTTGATCAAGAAACCTCCCTCTATAATCACCAGTACGAGGGAGAATAGCAGTAATAGAATTCAAACTGAAATGAACAACAAGAAATGAAGTCACTAAAATAAATTGAAAGAAAGAGCTTTAGATGTATGATGGTGCTGATTCTCAAATCTCAAACATAGAGATCGGAGAGAAAAGGCTTCGTCGATCAGCTGGCTTTCTCCTTCTGGATGGTAGATAGTCTTGCGATGATCAACTACCACTGGGCTTCCTCTGATCTTCAGTGGATGCAACAGCACGCCAGGAGGAAGATGATGATCTTGGTCATTCTTCTCGAGAGCTACTTCTCTGCTCCATTTTTTCTACCATTCACCGACTTTTATCTCCTGCGCTCTTTTGATTCACGTGAATATTCCTCTTCTGGGCCCCAATCAGATTTTTTGTTTAGCCTTATGATTGTTCTCTACAGAGGCTTCTAGAATCGCCAGGAAAAAAGGAGAGTGCATGCTCTTTTAGATGATGTGGCATCTTACGCCACTTACGGTTGGGGTCCACCCAATCATCTCTTGATGAAATTCAGATGGTGTCAACTCATTGTGACTAAGAGGTTGATGCAACCTTGAACTGCCCACAGACCATTTTTGTACATAAGCCAGATGCGTTGACGCATAGGGTGCCTGCGTCAACTCACTGGACTGACCCCGAACACTCTATTATCTCCACCAAGAGCAGATGCGTCGACGCTTACATGTTGTGGTGTTGACGCACTGAGCTATGCCAGTGATTGATGCTTCTGCCTCTTGAACTGATGCGTAGACGCAATTAGCATCCTGCGTAGACGCTGTCCTTTTATGCAAACCGTTGCGTGGACGCCTTGAGCATCCTGCATAGACCTTGTTTCTTCCTTGCATTCAAGAGTAAAGTAGATACATGCGTTAATGAATCAAGGGTTAATTCATCAGTTCTGTTGAACTCAACACACACACATCTCATGGTTGTCATCATCAAAACCAGGGGCACAACAATCTCCCCCTTTTTGATGATGGCAACTATGAGGTGTATGCCATTGCATCTACATAAAAATGTATTGTTCAGATCAAACAAGGAATTCACTTCAGAGACCAGAACACCAGTTCATGTCATTCATTTCATTTAGGTCCAAGGTATAACATCAATAAAAAGAACAAAAGAACTCTTCTAACAAAAAGTTGGACAATCTCACAGACAATTTCTTTCGAGCATATCACAAAATATGTAAACGAAGGAAAACTTCACTCAATCACATTTGATGCAGATGCATTGCAATTCCAGGCTCCAACTTGAGTTCATGTCTCTCCCCCTTCGACATCATTAGGAAGGGGAGCAGGTGAGGAAGAGTGAGACTGAAGAATGTTTGCAGACACAGTATCCAGTTGTTGCTGAAGCTGAGTCATAGAAGATGCTAAACTGTCTAGTCTGTCCGAAAATTGCTGATCTCTTTGTAGGATAGACTTATGATAATCCTGTACTTTGGAAGTGATACTATCAAACCAGCTGTGTAAAATGTCAAACAGATAGTCCACTTGAGCTTTCTGCTGAAATCCCCATTAAGGTGCAGAAGAGGAGACTTCTGTTGGTGGAGGGCAGTACACATCACGCTGATCTTCAATTGTGGGTGGGAAGTTTTCTTTTAGAATATGCAAAACATCCATAACCTCATCACCCACTAGAGTGGATCGTTCAAACAGTTTAGCAAGGTCCTTACCAAAAGATGTAATCTTTTCAAACAAGGTCTGAACCTTTTCACTGAACACATTGTTCTTGTCAATTAGGGTAGAAAATTTCAAATTCAGCTTGGACTGGTTTTCCTTGACATCATAGTTATATGTCTGCACAGCCTTTAGCCTGTTCAGAAATTGTTGATGCAAGCTTTTCAAATTGTGCATTACTGACCCAGCTTTCTGACAAACCTGAAGGAGGGATTCCATGAAGTTATGAAGCTTTTTGTCTGACTTGAATTTGTCATTCTTGAACTATTCCCATCTGTTGTCTGATTTCTGCTCAAGACGGGAAATCCTCATTTCCATGGTTGAGCTCAAGTGCATTATGGAAGAATCAATGTTCTTGAACTTCATTTCCAGAAATTGAATCAAGGTTGGATTGATACCAGAAGTCTGATCATGCATGCCAGCATCATAATGAACATTATCTGGCATTTCTTCCTCAGGAAAGTAGGTAGATTCATGTTCCCTTCAAGGAAAGGGTTCCTAAAAAGGACCATGTATGATCATAATATCTCTAGTGACAGCTGGGAGAGATGGAGCAGTATCTGTGACAATATCAGCGTGGACATGACAGGCCTCTTGTTGGTCGATTCTGGCAGGACTAACCTCTTGTCTGTCTACTCTGGCTGGACTGGTCGCTGGGTTTTCTTGTGCTGTTTCGCTCATTTCTACAATAGGTGCCCTAGAGGTAGAGGCATGCTTCTGACTTGGCAGTACTCTGACTGGCTGTCCATTCACAACTTTAAATCCCATGAACTTCTGAATGTATGATAAGGAGTATCTATTCCCTCTGGGAATGTTTAGTTTTTTTTCATTTCCAAAGTTCACTCCAACCTTTCTAAAATTTGCAGTCAATGGGGCAGCATATGGAAGTGTCCTAGACTGTTTCAGACATGTACCCATGGTCTGAATGATAACATCAGTCAATGAAATCTTGATCTGTTTCAGCATACAGTATAGCAAGAATCGTTGCATCTCAGTAACTCGTTCCCTACCACTGCTCTGGGGTGTAATGATGGATGTGCAGATATGATGTAGCAGTCTGTTGAAGGGAGGGAACCGATTGGCTTTCAGACTAGATAGATATGTCTGCTTGACAACAGTAGGATCACTAGGCTGTTCAGTCAGAAGGGCATAAGCGTCATGTTCATCAAGATGAAAACTGTGTAGTTGAACCCCATCCATTGGGATTTTCCATGATCTGGCAAACAGTTTATTTGTTAACTCAAAACGGACATTTCTGACTGTTGAAGAAATTTTAGGGATGTGAGGATCATATTTCAAATTTTGGTAAAATTCCCGAACGAGGGTGGGGTAATATATTCTATGATTTGTGACAAAAGACCACCAACCCTGAAAATCCAAAGTGGGAAATAACTGCGGAAAAACTCAAGCATCTCAACATCAGTATCAACAATATATCGTGGGATAAGGACTTTCAGAGGTTCTTCTATATTGAAGGTGAGAGAGGGATCAGAAGACCTTGCATGTGAACTGTCTACACCTTGCTTCCCCTTATTAGCAGCTAAAGATGTAGACTGCTCCTCTGCCCTTGATTTAGAGAGCTTTCTCTTTTTGGTCGGCGGGCTCGGATGGAGACGGCGTTTCCGAAGAGATAGCTCTATCTCTTTTCCTTTCCGTTTCCTTGGAGCTGAAGAAGACGGTATCTCCTCTGGAGGATCTGCCACGGGAGCATCGTGAGTATCCTTCTGCTTCGCTGCCCTTTATTCTGAGAGATTTCTTGTCTTTTCCAGCGAGCTCTTCTCTTTTCCTTTCCGTGTTCTTGGAGCTGACTGAGACGGCGTCTCCTCTTGAGCAAGTTGAAATTTGGTTCGAGGCTCAATCTTGCCCTCAATAAAGATGGGATCTCTTCTCTTTAGACCCTTCCTGTCCTTTGTCTCTTTTTTCGGAGGAGCCATGGTAGGGAGGTGAATCACACGGCAACAAGGAAGAGAAGTGCCGTGGGAAAGAAGATGAGGGAAGCGGAGAGGGAGGAGCCAACAGGGTTTTTGAAAGAGGCGAGGAGGCTGAAGCGTTTACACTGAGGGGTTTTAAAGAGATGACCCCTCGGTTTCAAAAGACAGAGCCGGTTCAACGGGATGAACCGAACTAGGTTGATAAAGCGACCACGCGACTGCGTTGACGCATTGAAGGATTGAGTCGACGCCACCAAAAAAAATATGAAGGAAATATTGAGTTACGAACCACAGTATTGAGGCATTCTAAAGACACTGAAATATGAAAGATGAGATTGCATTCAGGGATTTTTAATAGATAACATTCAAGTTCCCTTATGAGAGATATAATAAGAGACCCTAATTCATTTAATGATGTGGAGAAAAACAATCTTAAGAGTTTGAGTTAAGCCCTTGAACAAGAAGAGTATGTGTATAGAATAAAGATAGAACTATTTGCACACCAGGAACTTTCTCAAAACTATCCCCTAGATTGTTCAATTTCAAGAGACCCTTATATAAGTGAATTTAACGAGTATTGAATATGAACTCTGTAGGATTGTATGTGAGCTTAAGGTCAACCACACATATATATATATATTTATTATCATTTTTTCTTTTTATTGAATATATATAATTTTGATTTTCATTAGCAGTCAAGTGTAGCTAGCATCTTGACACGGGTACACATGTTTATCAGACACCAGAGTCCCCGGTTACTTAGCATAGCTAACTATTCTGCTCCAATGAAACAGAGTTGGCAACTCACATCATGACATGCCTCTCAGCACTTCATTGGTGCATGAAGGTAGTTTCTCAGTGAAAATTTGCCATTGCTCTGCAACGAATTATTTTTCTTTGGGAACAGAGATAGTAGCTCACATCATGACATGCTCCTTAGCACTTCCTTGGTGCATGGAGATAGTTTCTCAGTGAAAACTGGCCATTTCTCTACAATTTATTACATATATATATATATATAGGGTTTATTCCTTCAGCTCTTATTAAACCTATTTTGAGTTTAAGGTCAATACAGATATTAAATTCATTTTGCACAAAGTGGTCTCTTTACTTTTGATCATCATGGTTCTAGAGTAGATGAGTTCACAGTTTTATTAAATAGTTCTATAGCTATTCCATATGCAAGGCACTTTTACATTCAAGAATTTTTAACATTCAAGGATCATAAGATTTATAAGTCTCCAGCCATTAATATTACATAGAGTCAGTCAGTGAAGACCAAAACCTCTCATAAAGGAATTATCATTTTAACTCCCCCTGAATCTATGACATCAACTCAAATTCCAGAGCTCATGAACCTGCCCTCATACTGAAGATTGATGGGTTCTTCAACTACTAGCTAAAGAAATGAATAGATGTAATATGTGAGGAAGAAACGAATTGATGAGAAGTTGAGAAGACTCCAGGCTTCAGACAATCTAAGGTACTGGAAGTGCCATTTCAGAACAACTTCACACAGCAGCTGACTTTGATGCACAGCAGACATCGCGTCAGCTTCTTCTCACCAAATATGTCCTCAGTACGCAGAATTTCCAGATTGCGTTGACTCATTTCCAGTACTGAGTTAACCCTTCTTAAGTGAGCAAGTTGACTCCAGAACGGTGTACGCGAGATTTTTGTCAGAGCGTCAACTCAACCACATCATAGCGTTAACTCACTCAACCAATCAGCTGAACTACCAACAATGTTTCCAGATTATTTCAATCAGTGCGTTGACCCAGCCTCATTACTGTGTTAACTCGGACTTCTTCACCAATAAGTCTATTCAAACAACTGTGTGAGCCACACTTTAGGTTCACAAAACATTAATCTCAAGGTGCTAACTTGCTCTCCTCAGCAAGTAAAATCTAGTACAAACTCCCCCTCAGATCATGCATGACAAAAAGTTTTGATGAAAATGCAGTGATTGACATGATGGGCTTTTTATTTAACATGTGTTTTTCAAGACAGAGAAAATGACCAAAAACTGAACTCCCCCTAGATTTATGACTTATTTAGAAACCAAGAGCTTTCAATTTAAGCAAGGCATGTAATCAATTTATTACTAGGAAAAGTTAACCAATCAAATTCCAAAGAATAAACTGAGCTATCAAGTTAGGCAACAAGATGAGGATTACATAGTCGAAGCTCTCTTCTAAGACAAGTAAATCTTTCATTACTCAGAGGCTTGGTAAAAATGTCAGCAACTTGATGTTGTGAGTCAACAAAAACCAATTTAAAGCTTCCTTTATTAACTTCATCTCGCAAGAAGTGATGCCTAATTTCTATATGTTTGGTCCTAGAGTGTTGAATAGGATTCTTTGCCAGGTTAATGGCACTTGTGTTATCACACAAGATTGGGACACACCCAAGATCAGTTTGATAATCTTGGAGTTGGTGTTTGATCCACAACACTTGAGTGCCACAACTCCCTGCAGCGACATATTCTGCCTCTGCAGTGGATAGTGCCACTGAGTGTTGTTTCTTGGATGCCCAAGAAACCAAACACCCTCCCAAAAATTGGCAATAGCCACTAGTGCTTTTTCTGTCAAGTTTGCATCCATCATAGTCTGCATTAGAATAAGATACTAAATCAAGAGCACAAGATGCAGGATACCAAATCCCTATATCTCGAGTTCCGACAAGGTATCTAAAGATACGCTTAACAGAGCTCAAGTGGGATTCTCTAGGATCAGATTGAAAACGAGCACACATACATACACAAAATTGGATATCTGGCCTAGATGCAGTAAGATAGAGGAGTGATCCGATCATACCTCGATAAGTCTTTGCATCCACTGATTTACCTTTCAGATTTGCATCCAGAATTATGTTGGTGCTCATGGGAGTGTTGATTGTTTTAAGATTCTCCATTTGATATTTCTTCAATAGTTCAGAGATATATTTTGCCTGGTTGATAAAGCATCCTTCCTTGCTTTGGGTGATTTGAAGACCTAGAAAAAATTATAGCTCACCCATTAGACTCATTTTAAATTCTGTAGTCATCAATTGTGCAAATTCCTCACACATGCTTGGTTTAGTGGATTCAAAGACTATATCATCAACGTAAATTTGAACCAGAACAATGTCATTGTTTTTTACCTTGGTGAATAAAGTTTGGTCCACTTTACCTCTTGAGTATCCTTTTTCAGTGAGGTATGAGCTGAGTCTATCGTACCATGCTCGAGGTGCCTGTTTAAGCCCATAGAAAGCTTTGTCTAATCTGTAAACATGGTTAGGACAGTCTATGCACTCAAAACCAGGGGGTTGTTTAACATACACCTCTTCTTTTATTAGACCATTAGGAAACGCACTTTTTACATCCATTTGTTGTAGTTTTATTCCATGACAGCAAGCATATGCAAGTAATAATCTAATGGCCTCTAATCTAGCTACTGGAGCAAAGGATTCTTCAAAATCAATGTCGAATTCTTGGTTATATCCCTGTGCTACCAGTCTTGCTTTATTTCTTATCACAATTCTATTTTCATTTTGTTTATTTTTGAAAACCCATTTAGTTCCAATTACTGAATGTTCATTGGGTCTTGGTACAAGGTGCCACACTTTATTTCTCTTGAATTGATTTAGTTCTTCATGCATTGCATTTATCCAACATTCATCTTTTAGGGCTTCAATTACATTTTTAGGTTCAATTTGAGACACACGAGCCAAATTATCCATTTCCTCAATTATCCTAAAGTGAGATCTAGTTCTAGTAGGGTCATGCAGATTGCCAATAACGCTTGATAAAGGATGATCTCTTAACATTCTAACATTAGTTAGAGAGTTATCTTCATTAGCATCTGCATTACCTTGAGTGCTTGATTCTGCTAGACTCTCACCTGGCCTTGACTCTTTCTCCTGAAGATCTTGTTCTTCCTTTACTTCAAGGAACTCCCCATCATCCTTGTCCCTGCAAGATTGTTCATTTTCAGATCTAACATTGATTTCATCAAAGACAATATGTGGAGATTCTTCTACATTTTGAGTTTTGACATTTAGGACTCTATAGGCCCTAGAGTGATTAGAATATCCCAGAAAAATGGCTAGTTCACTCTTAGGTCCAAACTTATCCAAGTCCCGTTTGTCATTATTTTGAACAAAGCATTTTGACCCAAAAACTTTGAAATGAGCAACAGATGGCTTCTTACCTTTCATTAACTCATATGGAGTCTTTTTGACAGAGGTCTTACCATTGCACGATTTACAATGTAGCACGCAGTGTTTACCGTCTCAGCCCAGAATTTCCTTGGAAGTTGTCCTTCGATCAGCATTGTTCTAGCCATCTCCACAAGAGTCCTGTTTCTTCTTTCCACCACTCCATTCTGTTCAGGAGTTCTTGGTGACGAGAATCTGTGTGATATTCCTTTTGCCCTGCAAAAGCCATCAAATTCTGAGTTTTCGAACTCTCCTCCATGATCTGACATGATAGATGAAATAGTATACTTACCATCCTGCTGAACTTTCTTGAAGAATGCCTGAAATTCTTCAAACGCATCATTTTTATGAGACAAAAAGAACACCCAAGTGAACCTAGAAAAGTCATCTACCAAAACAAAGCCATATCTATTTCCACTTAAACTTATTGTTCTGGTGGGCCCAAACACATCCATGTGAATAAGTTCAAGAGGTCTAGAAGATTGGTTGTCTATTCTAGATTTAAATGACTTCCTAGTGTGCTTACCTTGAGTGCATGCATCACAAACTTTATCATTTTGTTTAAATGAGACATCAGGCAGACCGTTTACCATGCTGAATTTTGCTAAATTATGCATGACACTATAGCTAGCATGTCCTAGTCTACGATGCCATAGCCAAGCCAGCTCAGTTTTGTTCACAGCAAGACAGAGATTATTATGAGCAGGATCATTTAAGTATACCATGTACATGTTGTTTATTCTTTTTCCAATAAACTTAACATTTTCAGAATGCATTTCAAGAATGGTGCATACAAGAGAATCAAACACAACCTTGCGTCCCCTGTCACACAGTTGGCTTATACTAAGAATATTATATTCTAGTCCTTCAACAAGCAGCACATCATCAATGGAGTTCAAGGGAGTTTTGCCCACTTTACCTTTTCCAATAATTTTGCCTTTATTGTTGCCCCCAAACGTGACATGCCCTCCTTCTTTCTCAACCAAGAAATAAAATTTTACCTTATCGCCCGTCATATGCCTTGAGCAGCCGCTGTCAAGATACCATCTGTTGTGTACAACTGCAAGGCACTCCTGTAATTCACATCAAACGAGAGATTTTGGAACCCAAATACACTTGGGTCCCATCAGACCATATGATCCTGTCAAGTAAGACAACATACTTTTGGGAATCCATATCTGTTGTTTTGGAGGTTTTTGAGATGTGGAGTTCATAGGTTTGAGAATTTTCTGATTAGGTTGAGGTACCCTTCGGAATGAATTCTTTGAACCCATTCTGTTGTTAAAGACGTGTGATTTTTTATTCTTGTTTCCACTCCAATGATTATTCTGAATCCAAGAAGTACTGGGGAACCTAGGACGAGAAGCTCTAGTTGAATATTTAATTCCGGATGGAATGAAGCTTTGCTACGTAGACCCTCTTGCACGGTTGCGTTGACCCATCCACCCAAACCTCATGTCATATGGGTTCTGGTACGCAGGGTGCGTTGACGCAGTATAGACATTGCGTTGACGCGGCCAGTGGTTTGTTTTAGTCTTATTTCTGTAGAAGCCCATAGACATAGGTTGAGTAGACGTAGGATGGCCAGAGCGTTGACGCGGCTGTCTTGTGCCAATCCAATGACTCCTTGAATTTCCATAAGCTTGATGTTGGGTTGATGTACTAGGGTCCATGGGTTGATTTGAGGTTTTACTTCCAGACTTAGGCATATTTGTGTGGTGATTAGTATTCAAGGTAGCATTCATTTTCTCTTTGCCCTTTTCTTCTTGATTTTTCCCATGTGGCTTCACTACAGCCATTGGGTTTTGCTCAGATGTGCCCTATTCTGGAACAAAGGTTATCAGTCTTATCCCTAGATTCTTCTTTTTAGTTGGATTATATCCAAGTCCTTCTTTTCCAAAATTACTTTTCATTCCCATAACAGTTTCTAGGTTGTTTTTGCCTTGTGTAAATTTCTCAAGGGAGGCTTGTTTATTTAAGTTTTCATCTTCCAATCTCTTCAAGTTTTCTTGGAGTTCTAGATTTACTCCTTGAATGGCTTCATATTTTTCTTCAGCAATTTTTACATCACTCTCCAATTTTTGCATTCTGAGTTTCAGGTCATCATGCACTTTTAGTAAAAGTTCATTTTCTCTTTTCATATCTATCAATTGATCTTTACACATATCACTTTCAGCAAGAGACTCTCTTAGATGAGTAATTTCAGCTTCTAAGCACATGATTTTCTCATTCAAAGAATTATCTTGACTAGTCAAATTTTTCTTCTTCTTCAGTGATTTATTTTCTTTCTTCACATAATCATACTTATCTAGCAATTCATTAAATGCTTCTTCCCAATCACTGCAAGAAAAGTTTTCAAAAGAGGAGGTTACCTCATCCTAATCATCTCCCTTAGCCATAAAGCATAGCTTAACATCACTTTCTTCTTCAGAGGTACTCTCTTCTTCATCTTCATCTTTCTCCTCGTCACTCCAAGTACTCATCATAGCCTTTGGCTTCTTGTTCTTCCATTTTGGTTAGACTTTCTTCACATTCTCTGGACATTCAGATTTGATATGACCTTGTTTCCTGCATTTGTAACAAACAACCTTGTCAGATTTCTTAGAATTCTCTAATTTGAATTTTGAACTCTTTCTTAACTGTGGTCTACTGTTCCTCATGAATTTACCTTCCTTCCTTAGAAACTTCCAGAATTTCCTAGTGAGCATTGCTATCTCACTTGAGTCATCATCTTTGGTAGATGACTGACTGTCATCTGAACTCTCCTTGCTGCTAGGACCAGCCTTCAATGCAAGTGGCTTCTTCTTTTTCACATCCTCATCAGTTCTTTTGAAATTCAGCTCGTAAGCCATCAGTGATCCAATAAGCTCATCAGGGGTAGTGGTAGGAAGGTTCCTAGATTCCTCAACAACCGTGGCCTTGGTGTGCCAAATTGGAGTTAGGGATCTAAGAATTTTCCTGACCAGTTCATAATCATTGTAAACCTTTCCTAGACCTTTAAGACCATTCACTAATAGAGTTAGCCTAGCATACATTTTAGATATATTTTCCTCTGGCTTCATTCTAAAAGCTTCATACTCAGAAATTAACATATTAGCTTTTGTCTCTCTTACCTCTGACGTACCTTCATAGATGACTTCAAGTCTGTCCCACATTTCCTTGGCACTGGCAAATGAGGACACTCGTAAAAACTCCTTAGGATGCAATGAGCATTGCATGATATTCATAGCTTGCCAATTGATGTTGGACTTCCGAATCTGCTCTTTTACCCACAGTTCTTCATCGCCTTCTAACTGATAGGGTCCTTTGCTCACGACTCTCCAAATCTCATGGTCCTGAGATCTAAGGAATACCTGCATCCGATTTTTCCAGTAAGCATAGTTAGTGCCATCAAAGAAGGGTGGCCTATTCACTGCATACCCTTCAGGCATGAGCCCCTTGTTTTCCATTCCACTAAATCTCTCTGGGTTGTGAGACCCTTGACAAGAGAGCCAAGCTCTAATACCATGTGTTGGATTAAGTGGATGGTCAAACTAGAGGGGGAGGGGTGAATAGGTTGACCCTTTGAAATCTTTTGCGAAAAATCACAATCAACTTTTAAGTAGCAGAATACTAGTTCAAAATTCAGTAAACATAAGGTGTGGAGATCGAACCTGATCAATCATCTAGCGACACACAGATATTGCAAGAGACAGCAAACCACAAGAGAACACAAATTTTTATGGTGGTTCGGTCGCCCTGTGGAGACCTACGTCCACCCCTCACTAGATCAGTGAGGATTCCTGCTGAGCCTTATAGCTTTGCTAAACCGAGGAACAATCCCCTCGACAATGCCGACCACTACAGCTTGGTTAACAAGAGGAACACATCCTCTCAATCAGTTACCCACTGACAAACAGCTTGAGGGCATACACACCCAAACCCCTTGATCCAAGCACACCCCGCTTGATCAAGAAACCTCCCTCTACAATCACCAGTACGAGGGAGAATAGCAGTAATAGAATTCAAACTGAAATGAACAACAAGAAACGAAGTCACCAAAACAAATTGAAAGAAAGAGCTTCAGATGTATGATGGTGCTGATTCTCGAATCTCAAACATAGAGATCAGAGAGAAAAGGCTTCGTCGATCAGCTGGCTTTCTCCTTCTGTATGGTAGATAGTCTTGCGATGATCAACTGCCACTGGGCTTCCTCTGATCTTCAGTGGATGCAACAGTACGCCAGGAGGAAGATGATGATCTTGGTCTTTCTTCTCGAGAGCTACTTCTCTGCACCATTTTTTCTACCATTCACCGACTTTTATCTCCCGCGCTCTTTTGATTCACGTGAATATTCCTCTTGTGGGCCCCAACCAGATTTTCTGGTTAGCCTAATGATTGTTCTCTACAGAGGCTTCTAGAATCGCCAGGAAAAAAGGAGAGCACATGCTCTTTTAGATGATGTGGCATCTAACGCCACTTACGGCTGGGGTCCACCCAATCATCTCTTGATGAAATTCAGATGGCGTCAACTCATTGTGACTAAGAGGTTGACGCAGCCTTGAACTGCCCACAGACCATTTTTGTACATAAGCCAGATGCGTTGACGCATAGGGTGCCTGCGTCAACTCACTGGACTGACCCCGAACACTCTATTATCTCCACCAATAGCAGATGCGTCGACGCTTACATGTTGTGGCGTTGACGCACTGAGCTATGCCAGTGATTGATGCTTCTGCCTCTTGAACTGATGCGTAGAGGCAATTAGCATCCTGCGTAGACGCTGTCCTTTTATGCAAACCGCTGTGTGGACGTCTTGAGCATCCTGCGTAGACCTTGTTTCTTCCTTGCATTCAAGAGTAAAGTAGATACATGCGTTAATGAATCAAGGGTTAATTCATCAGTTCTATTGAACTCAACACACACACATCTCATGGTTGTCATCATCAAAATCAGGGGCACAACAATCTATTGATATACCTTCTCTATTCTCTTGATATACATTCTCTATTGTCGTTTTACGTGAACATGCACAGTTATATGGCATTCATGTAACTTGTAATCTACTTGAAGCAAGCTAGCTCTTGAAATTTAATTCCTACTGAGCGTTCGCTCATCTAGTGTTTTTCCCTTATTTTTTAGGTAAGTCCGATGACGATACTCAATCGGATAGGGAAGGTCAAGAGTGAAGAGATTAGAGCTACTCCATTTATCCAACCATTATCTAGTTTTATCTATTCTTGAGTCAGTCATTATACTTTTCATTTTATTGAGTCTTAGCACTTTCGTTAAGTGGATGTAATAGAAATAATTTAGAAATTGTGATTGAATAAAGGATTGGGTTATCATTACTTTTTGTGCGCTCTGTCTTTGTGTCGAATACACTAACGCTCTGATTGACATGAATGATATAAACTCATCGCACATCTCAAGGTTCCTTCCGCGCTCGGGGCGTGACACGTTGAATGCATTAAAGGCAAAACATGCACAGACTTTGTGAAGAATATGCTCTGACTATGTGAAGTTGCACAGACCTTATAAATGCATGAGACGTGGCTAGTACCGACCTTATATGCAACTAACACTGACCTTAGTATGTACATTGTACAACTAGCATAGACCTTATACATGCATGCAAGCAGATGTGCACAGACCTTATAAATGCATGAAAGAAGATGTGCACAGACCTTTATATGCATAGACATGTATGAACATGCATACACATCATGCAGCAAATAGTAACGTGCACCGACCTTAGTTGAGTGTGCTACAGTACGTGCACAGACTTGTATACGGAAGGCGAAAAGGTGCACCGACCTTATTCTTGCCATATGCACAGGCCTATATGCACGTGAACAGTGATATGCACCGACGTTACTTACATGAGACCTAAACTAGCTTCGACCTTAGTTGCTTTGAAAGCAAACTAGTGTCGACCTTAGTTGTGCACTTGGCCAACTAGCACCGACTTTCCTATGCATGCATGACCACTAGCGTCGACGTCAGTGTGAGTTTATGGAAAAACTCATATCGACCTGAAAATGCAATGACCCAAAAATGAAATTGGGACTTATTCTGACCTCTAAAAAGATGATGTTGCCAAGGTCAACGAGTGGTCAAACCATTGTTGCCAATCATTAAAACAAGACATGAATGACACTAAATTAGAGGAGACATAACATTCTCCCCCTTTTTGATGATGGTAACAATTGATACTTCGATGGCAACACAAATGCAATAAGAGTCGGAAACTACAAAGGAAACAGCAGGGGCACAGTCATGCATGGACACTTAATTTCTCTCCCCCTTTAGACACTCCCCCTTTTTCTCCCCTTTTAGATATAAAGAATAGATAAGGCTCAAACTGCCCATCGAAATGAAACTCATCAAAGACTCTCTCCCCCTTTGCCATCAGTAAACAAGGAACAGGAGAGAGACAAGTGGAGAGAGACAAGGAACCTAAGAGGTCTGATTGACAAACCGAGTTAATATTTCATTAAACAAGCATAGTTAGATCAGAACCTATTAGTATAAGAGTGCAGGTAATGCAACCTTGATAAAAATCTGATTTAGGAGTAATGAAAGTTAGAGTGTAGCAACTCTACTCTTTGAAGAGGTTTGTATTAGCCATTAATAGCAATAAACCAGACAAACATTAATCCTGTCAGAGCAGTCTAGCTTCAACTTACTTGTGTAGAATTCAGAGAAGTTCTTAGGAGTAACTAGAGTAGGTATTGAGGTTAAACAAAATTTGAGAATTTTCTTTAGGGTGTCAGCTAAATTTAACTTGGTGTCTACAATTTTATGAACAGGCAGGTATGATCCATCCCTTTGGATATGAAGGTACACGTTGATCAGACGTCAGAACCCCCAGTTTACTCAGGAGGATTTACCATTCTGTTTCAGGTTTACTCATGAGGATTTACTTTTTTGAACAGAGTTAACTGAAGCACTTCATGACATGGGTTCACCCTATTTCTGTGATAGAAGACCCAATTTCTCTGTGCAGTCAGCCATTGCTCTGCCAATTAGTTTGGACATTATGCCATCAAAACATTATACTTTTTAAACAGAGTTAACTAAAGCACATCATGACATGGGTACATCTTCTTTCTTTGAAAGAAGGACCCAGTTTCTCAGTGACTTCAGTCATTGCTCTACCAACTGATTTTGACTTAAAATGTTTTGTCTAGTTGCCCTTTGGTTTGTTTAAAAACAATACTCAACACTAAGTTACTCCAGGAAGAGATCTTGAGTTTTAGACTTTCAGTTTCTGAAAGACAAAATCAGACAGAACATGTAAACGAATGGTTGAGAGCTATTAATTGTAATGAACTATCCTTTTCATTGAGCTAAGCTTTTAGACTCTAAAGTTCATTAAGTTTAAATCATCTTTTCTGACAAGGTGCATTCAGATTCTTATAGAAGTAGATATCTGATTTTAGTAGCTTAGAGTAGTGAAATAATTATCAGTTTGTCATTATTTCAGATTCTTAGAGATTTCAAGGTTTTCAGAGATAAGATGTGAAGTAATGTCCAACAATGAAGTTCAAGGTTGTTAGGACATGAAGTTCAAGATGACAGGAGTGTGCTACCATGTTATAAGACTCAGCTTGATACTGAGGGATAGTGAAATTATCTCAAGAGAAGTAGTCTGAAAAAAAAATACTCAGATTCACTAAACTCATGAGATTTTTGTTTAGAAGGATAGGAATCAGAACTGACAGATAGAATTCTGAACACCCTCAAACACATGCATGCTTAAGATAGATATCAACCAGAAATGAGAACACATGCTCCCCCTATCTATATGCGAGATTATTAGTCAAAACAAGGTAACGTATGAATGTGTAATGAAAATGCTAGACACAAATGCATGACACAACTATGACTCTATTAACGGACAGAGTGCAATGCATGCAGTTAATCTACTGACAGATACTCTATTGATGGTCTGTGACATGTGCAGTTGAAACATTTATGAAGAGCATTTATTCAGAATAGATAAGAATGAAGCATCAATCATCATGCCAAAATTTACATAAGCCTAGTTCCCTTCTTAAAGATTTAAACCTATCATTTCCAAGAGGCTTAGTAAATATATCAACAATTTATTTCTCAATTTCAACAAAGTGAAATTCAATTTCATTCTTACTGATGAGGACATCTCCCAGTATTCACTTTGGCACGAGGCGTCCCCGACTTCGTGACCCCTTGGAGATGTGGTTCTCATATCTATCTTTATTTTCTTGCTTATGTATTTTCTTTTATTTGAGTCATATCAGGTGTAATTGCCCTTTATTTGAGTCCACTATCTAGGTTTAAGAGATAGTTAGCCATAGTGAGTCATTTGGGCCCTTAGTTGAGGGTGTTAGGCCCACTTAGTGGGCTTGGGCCCAGGGGCGCCCCCTTCATGACTCTTAGCCTTCTGTAATTGTGTTAAATGTCAGGGGGTTTAGTGAAAAGGTCCTAGCTCTATATAAGGACCCCCCCTCCCTCCTTTGTAGCAACTTTTGATGAATTGAAAAACTTACTCCACAAATATTGTCTCTCTCTCTCTCTCTAGTTCACTCTCTCTCTCTCTCTCTCTCCTTGGGGCGGATCCCCCTCTCTCTCCTCCCCTCCCTTGGGCGCAAGTGCCCCCTCACCTTCCCCCTCTCTCTGCCACCTCAGCAGCCACCTCC
Organism: Amorphophallus konjac; assembly: GCA_022559845.1. NCBI lineage: Eukaryota > Viridiplantae > Streptophyta > Magnoliopsida > Alismatales > Araceae > Amorphophallus > Amorphophallus konjac. Next base: position 191,490,746 of record CM040123.1, on the reverse strand, counting down.
CCTCTCCACCCCTTCATATTCCCAAGGCCATAACTCCCTTCAATTCCCTCCTATTCCCAAGCAACTATTCAACTTCCCTAGACAACTCTTCCTATTCCCCATACTTCTTCCCCACCTCCAAGGCACCCCTCCCTTTTCCCAAGCCACCTTCCCACTCCCCCACACCCCCATTCAAGTCTTTGGGGCGTCCCAAGCCACCCCACCCCTTGCTGGTTGCGCACCCACCACCTTCACACCAGCCCCACCCTTGGCCGACCACTCCCACCACCCCTCTCTCCAAGCTTGGCCCCCACCCTTCCAGCTCCATTCCCCTCACCAGATCCGACCCCCTCATCCCCCTTACACCCCTACCCCCTCCTGCCATCACTCCACATCCCCCTCTCACCCTAGTTCCACTCCTTCTTGCCATTAACCCCACCTTCATCCTTACAACCAGTCACAACTGTAGGTGGCAGAAAAAGCTTCGGTTTGCAGAAGCTTCACCGAAGTCATACAGAGGCTTCTGAAAGCAAGGCGTACCAATCTGGAAAGAGCTTCCAGTCCTCTTTCCAGGCGAAGTGGAATCACCCAGTTCCGAGCTCGTGGCCACCCGTGAGGGTCGATCTCCCCCGACAGCGTCTGGAGCTAGCTGCAGATCACCAGAGCCCGGTTAGAAGCTCCACCACGCTCGACAGCGCCAGATTCAGACTCCAGTGTCTTCTCCGAAAATCTTCCTCTCCCTGTCCTCGTCCAGGAGCAGAAAGCGGGGCCTCGTTTGCCCACCGGAAGTCCAAGATACCAATTTTCTCCCACCGGCACTCGGGTCTGCTTCCTGCTGTCGGTCGTGACCAAATCCCACTCAACGGATCGCTCCCGACCACCCCGACCTCAGAAGGGATCCCCGTCAGTTTTGCTGCACAGAGGTCTTGACGACGGATCCAACGCTTCCGACGGATCGAGATTCGGAGTCCGGAAGCTCCAGGACCAACTTCTGCATCCGGCCCCTTCTATTCTGAAGCTGCTCGCCCCCAATTCCAACATCCTGTTCGAGTCCCCGCCACGATCACCGGCGACGGCAGAAGAAATCAGTAAAAATCTGAGACACCCCTGTACCAGTCACGAAGCCAACCTCGCTGATCTCGCCATCAGAAAAATTCCTGAGAGCAACCTACGGGCTCAACAGCGGCCTCCTGTCCCTGTCCACAGCAAGTGAGCAGGATCGACGGAGACGTCCGCTCCACCGTCGGTGACACATTTCCCCCTCCCGCCTGGCCGGCTTAACGCCCCTCCCTGCGTGGAGGTAAATTTTGGTTGTAACAAGTTAATCCCCACCCCGAGATCACCCCTCCTGCGAGAGGCGTAGTGGTGTAATTAGTTAACCCGCAGGTTGAAGCTACCCCGCCGCGGCGTCCGGGTGCATACCCACGCCTCCCGGCGCGCCCGTCGTCTCCGGCCGGGATCGGTGTCTTCACACCGATCAGGTGAGCCTCTGGTCCCTCTCCTGGTCCTTTCAATTACTTTGCTCATTTAGTATCGTTTCCTTAGTTCGTCGGCGGTGAGTGAGAGCTTGGACATGAATGAATGATTTCTTCGTGAGTATCCACCGTGGTAAGCGAGGGAGGGCCACCCCAAACCCACGCCCCAGCGTGCTGGCCCGCCCATAAAGTGGGCATCCCAGGCCCATTAGGGGTCAACCATAAGCCCACCAACCGGTGGAAACCTTAGGGTCCCACCCCGGACCCTCGCCGTCATCATTCGGGCCCACCCGGGTGCACGTGTGCGTCGTGTGAGCTAGGCCACTCGGTGAGCCATTTGAGTGCTTGTATGCTTGTGGATTGGTAGGTCCAAGGGTCAAACATCTCATTAGTGGACTGTTTCACATCAAGTGGTATCAGAGCAAGTTCTAGACTTGTCTCTACTAAGTCTTGTCCTAGGGCGCATAAGCATTTAGAGTCTTCATTGGGCTACCCCGTGCATCATCATGTATACTCCCCAATGGTCAAGTCCCCCCAACATGTCCTTCCACAAGGATCCGATTGACCCCCCCCACATGGACTACCCTTTAGATGAATACCTACACTTTGATGGAGATCCTTATGCCTACCTTAGGTGGGAGAATACCATGGAAAGGGAATTTGAAAGTACTTTGGTATTTGGGTCCGAGAGAGTCCTCATGGCCAAGGCACAACTTCGGGGTCGAGCTAAAAAGATGTGGGAACACAAAGAGAGATTTAGAAGAGTTTGGGGGCAGGAACCCATTTACTCATGGAAAGAAATGAAGAGTGAACTTAGAAAGATCTACGCTCCCCGACCTTCCCACTCCTACCTTGAGAGCCATAACCCGAGGAGTCCTCCCACTCCTCCTTTCTCTCCCAGTCCGTCCAAGACCCCCCCACTTAGGAGCAATGGCCTTAGAGTCTTGCCTCCTCAGAATGAGTTTGGTAGGGGAAGGATAGGTTATGACCCTTACTATGAGGGGCCCCAACACTATGGGCATGCGGAGAGACACCCCTGGGGTGACCTAGACAACCAACCCTCAAGAATGATACAATCCTTTAGGTCTTCTAGGTTCACTCCACGACCGGATGATTCCAGCAACATGGGACCCCGTCCCAACCTAGACCCCCTGCCAAATACACCCATGTCAAGTCCACATGGAAGTATCCCAATTCAGCCCACAAACCCCCCCCCCACCCCTTTCCAAAAAGAACTTAAGGAGGAGATCAAAGAATATGAGGCCCCCCTAGACTGGGAGGAAGAATATGAAGCCCAATGCCAAGAGTGGGGCCAAGAAGGCTCATCTTTATCCAAGGAGATCACAACAAGCCCAAGTAGGAACATCCTCCCCCTAGAGTCGCCAGATGACCAACCAAATCCCCCCTCCCATCCCTCCATAATAACTGTGACTTTAGGGGAACCCCTCATTAAGTGGCTTAAGCAAGACCTCCTCCTCCACATCATGCACCCCCCTATGGAGAACCATTACCCCATTTTGCCCACCCCTCCCTTCCACACAACCTACCAATCGTTCTCCTTTGTGGGAGTCATGAGTGATGTGATCAAGAGAATACTTTGGCAAATAGAGGTGACAAACATGTGGGCCTTAGAAGCAAGCAACATGGGGTACCTTAGCTTCTCACACCCCTCTATTGGGACCATCACCTCCACTTACACCAAGGGACCTTGCACGAGTAAGCTCTTATTGTTCCTACCCGAGCCTAATGAGTCTTACATCACCCCCTTACCCACCTACAAGGAACATTGCATTGGGTCCCACCAAGTTCATGATTTCCACATCCCTATGTGTACTAGGGACCCTAGGGTGAACACTTGGAGTGAAGACCACCCACACGTCACCCACCCCATAACCCATCTTGATCTATTTAGCCACTTCCTATGGGCTTCCAAGAAATCCTCACTCACCATCCACTCCCCCCTACCCTCACAAGCCATGACAAACAAAATCCACCCATTCCAAAACTTAGTCCACACCATAGGAACCATGACCAAGGGTGACATCCACCTAGGAGAATCTACCCATCCCAAGATGACCACTTTCTGGGACCCCTTCGATCCTCATGAGTGGAAACCCCCAAATCTCACAGGTTGGACCATCTTGATAAGAATCCATGTGTCACGACCTTTTCCATCATGTGGTCGGGCTAGTCACATCATTTGTGTCATTCACACATTAGGTCCAATGCACGATATGTTTACATTTGGACAAGTTGGTCTTCCCCCACTCTGGAACCACCTCATGCATGATAGGGCCACTTATGGCTGCCCCGGTCCACCTAAGTTCATCAAAGTCTACATGGCATGGCATGATAGGTTCCTTTATGGGTTTTCTGGGCCTTCCATCCCCACCCCCCTTGACAAGACGCATAAGCCTCCTAGGTCTACCAAAATCTGTGTAGCACCACTGCATGATAGGTCCACTTTTGGTTGTCCAGGACCCCCATTATCTCCTAGTGAGTCAACATCCACAAAGATACATGAAAACATCCGCAAGCATATAGGCAAAAGCAATGAGGCTTACAAAAAGCAGGCTGATGCTCATCGACGTCACTGTGAATACCAAGTGGGAGACCATGTGATGGTGAGAACGGAGCGGCTCCTCCCAGGGCCCGCCTCCAAATTGAGGACACGGGGTTCGGGACCCTTTCGGGTTCTACGACGGGTTGGTACCAATGCTTATGAGTTAGACTTACCTGAGGGCTTTGGGGTTCACCCCACTTTCAATGTGGCGGATCTGGTTGGCTATAAGGGCCCCACGGTGGAACCCGGTCAGGATCTCGAGCCTTTGCCCCCCCTTGTGAGTGACCCTCCCGGAGCGAAGCCACCACCCCAATTGAGAGGCCGACTTGAGCAAGTGGAGGCAATACTGGATGAGCAAAGTACACTTACCAGGAACAGGGTCTACCAGCGCTACCTCGTGAGGTGGAAGGGCCGTCCCCCGACCGAGGATGCATGGGTAAGCCGGGAGGACTTGATGCGCCTGGACCCGAGCCTGCTGGAGCAGTATGAGAGGCGATTGGACCCCTACTCGACGGGGTCGAGTTCTCCCCACCCCGAGGGATTTGATGAGGACATCTCCCAGTATTCACTTTGGCACGAGGCGTCCCCGACTTCGTGACCCCTTGGAGATGTGGTTCTCATATCTATCTTTATTTTCTTGCTTATGTATTTTCTTTTATTTGAGTCATATCAGGTGTAATTGCCCTTTATTTGAGTCCACTATCTAGGTTTAAGAGATAGTTAGCCATAGTGAGTCATTTGGGCCCTTAGTTGAGGGTGTTAGGCCCACTTAGTGGGCTTGGGCCCAGGGGCGCCCCCTTCATGACTCTTAGCCTTCTGTAATTGTGTTAAATGTCAGGGGGTTTAGTGAAAAGGTCCTAGCTCTATATAAGGACCCCCCCTCCCTCCTTTGTAGCAACTTTTGATGAATTGAAAAACTTACTCCACAAATATTGTCTCTCTCTCTCTCTCTAGTTCACTCTCTCTCTCTCTCTCTCTCCTTGGGGCGGATCCCCCTCTCTCTCCTCCCCTCCCTTGGGCGCAAGTGCCCCCTCACCTTCCCCCTCTCTCTGCCACCTCAGCAGCCACCTCCCCTCTCCACCCCTTCATATTCCCAAGGCCATAACTCCCTTCAATTCCCTCCTATTCCCAAGCAACTATTCAACTTCCCTAGACAACTCTTCCTATTCCCCATACTTCTTCCCCACCTCCAAGGCACCCCTCCCTTTTCCCAAGCCACCTTCCCACTCCCCCACACCCCCATTCAAGTCTTTGGGGCGTCCCAAGCCACCCCACCCCTTGCTGGTTGCGCACCCACCACCTTCACACCAGCCCCACCCTTGGCCGACCACTCCCACCACCCCTCTCTCCAAGCTTGGCCCCCACCCTTCCAGCTCCATTCCCCTCACCAGATCCGACCCCCTCATCCCCCTTACACCCCTACCCCCTCCTGCCATCACTCCACATCCCCCTCTCACCCTAGTTCCACTCCTTCTTGCCATTAACCCCACCTTCATCCTTACAACCAGTCACAACTGTAGGTGGCAGAAAAAGCTTCGGTTTGCAGAAGCTTCACCGAAGTCATACAGAGGCTTCTGAAAGCAAGGCGTACCAATCTGGAAAGAGCTTCCAGTCCTCTTTCCAGGCGAAGTGGAATCACCCAGTTCCGAGCTCGTGGCCACCCGTGAGGGTCGATCTCCCCCGACAGCGTCTGGAGCTAGCTGCAGATCACCAGAGCCCGGTTAGAAGCTCCACCACGCTCGACAGCGCCAGATTCAGACTCCAGTGTCTTCTCCGAAAATCTTCCTCTCCCTGTCCTCGTCCAGGAGCAGAAAGCGGGGCCTCGTTTGCCCACCGGAAGTCCAAGATACCAATTTTCTCCCACCGGCACTCGGGTCTGCTTCCTGCTGTCGGTCGTGACCAAATCCCACTCAACGGATCGCTCCCGACCACCCCGACCTCAGAAGGGATCCCCGTCAGTTTTGCTGCACAGAGGTCTTGACGACGGATCCAACGCTTCCGACGGATCGAGATTCGGAGTCCGGAAGCTCCAGGACCAACTTCTGCATCCGGCCCCTTCTATTCTGAAGCTGCTCGCCCCCAATTCCAACATCCTGTTCGAGTCCCCGCCACGATCACCGGCGACGGCAGAAGAAATCAGTAAAAATCTGAGACACCCCTGTACCAGTCACGAAGCCAACCTCGCTGATCTCGCCATCAGAAAAATTCCTGAGAGCAACCTACGGGCTCAACAGCGGCCTCCTGTCCCTGTCCACAGCAAGTGAGCAGGATCGACGGAGACGTCCGCTCCACCGTCGGTGACACATTTCCCCCTCCCGCCTGGCCGGCTTAACGCCCCTCCCTGCGTGGAGGTAAATTTTGGTTGTAACAAGTTAATCCCCACCCCGAGATCACCCCTCCTGCGAGAGGCGTAGTGGTGTAATTAGTTAACCCGCAGGTTGAAGCTACCCCGCCGCGGCGTCCGGGTGCATACCCACGCCTCCCGGCGCGCCCGTCGTCTCCGGCCGGGATCGGTGTCTTCACACCGATCAGGTGAGCCTCTGGTCCCTCTCCTGGTCCTTTCAATTACTTTGCTCATTTAGTATCGTTTCCTTAGTTCGTCGGCGGTGAGTGAGAGCTTGGACATGAATGAATGATTTCTTCGTGAGTATCCACCGTGGTAAGCGAGGGAGGGCCACCCCAAACCCACGCCCCAGCGTGCTGGCCCGCCCATAAAGTGGGCATCCCAGGCCCATTAGGGGTCAACCATAAGCCCACCAACCGGTGGAAACCTTAGGGTCCCACCCCGGACCCTCGCCGTCATCATTCGGGCCCACCCGGGTGCACGTGTGCGTCGTGTGAGCTAGGCCACTCGGTGAGCCATTTGAGTGCTTGTATGCTTGTGGATTGGTAGGTCCAAGGGTCAAACATCTCATTAGTGGACTGTTTCACATCACTTACTTACTTCATCTCTCAACAAATGATGTTTAATTTCAATGTGCTTAGTCCTAGAATGATGAAGAGGATTTTTGGTTAATGAAATAGCACTAGTGTTATCACACAAAATAGGTGTGCATCCTAGATTGATGTGATAATCCACAAGTTGGTGTTTTATCCATAAGACTTGGGTTGCACAATTCTCTGCTGCAACATATTCTGCTTCAACAGTGGAAAGAGTAACAATGTGTTGCTTCTTAGATGCCCAAGACACTAGACAACCACCTATGTATTGACAATACCCACTAGTGCTCTTTCTATCTATTCTGCACCCAGCATAATCTGCATCAGTGTAAGCTACAAGGTCGAGCTCACACTTAACAGGAAACCATAGACCAAGGTCAGGGGTGCCTGAAAGATACCTAAAAATCCTCTTCACTGCTTTCATGTGAGATTCCCTAGGACTAGCCTGAAATCTAGCACGTAAACATACTGAAAACTGAATATCAGGCAAGATGCAGTAAGATACAAAAGGATCCAATCATACCTCTATAAAGCTTGGTGTCAACCAATTTACCTTTTGGGTCACCATCAAGACTAGTTGAGATGCCCATAGGTGCTGCTATTGCCTTGAGGTTTTCCATTTGATACTTCTTCAGTAGGTCCCTTAAGTACTTGGACTGTGCGATGAAGCTTCCTTCTGAAGTTTGATTTACCTGCAAACCAAGGAAAAACTTCAATTCTCCCATAGAGCTCATTTCAAACTCATGTGTCATTAATTTTGAAAATTCCTCACACATTTCAGATTTAGTTGACCCGAATACTATATCATCTACATAAATCTGAGCAACAAGAATGTCCTTGTTACTCACCTTGCTGAATAGGGTCTGGTCAACTTCTCCTCTTGAAAAATCTTTACTTGTGAGGAAGGAGCTCAGCCTGTCATACCAGGCCCTGGGAGCTTGCTTAAGTCCATATAATGCCTTATCTAATTTGTAAACATGGTCAGGAGAATCAAGGCATTCAAAACCTAGAGGTTGTTTAACAAACACATCCTCCTTTATAAAACCATTCAAGAAAGCAGATTTAACATCCATCTGCTGCAATTTTATTCCTAGGCTACATGCAAATGCTAAAAGTATTCTAACAGCCTCTAACTTGGCAACAGGTGCAAAAGATTCTTCAAAATCTACCCCATATTCCTGGTTGTAGCCCTGTGCCACTAGCCTAGCTTTATTTCTAACTACCCTACCTTGCTCATCTGTTTTATTCCTGAAAACCCATTTAGTGCCTATAACCGAGCCATGTGAGGGATTAGGAACTAATGTCATACCTTGTTCCTTTCAAATTGATTCAGCTCATCATGCATGGCATTTATCCAATGCATATCCTCTAAGGCACTATCTATGTTTTTTGGTTCAATTTGTGAGACTAGTGCAAAAGAATTCAACTCATTTTCAATCCTAAATGTGATCTAGTCCTAGGAGGTTCATTCAAATTGCCAATTATATTCTCTAAATGATGATCTTTAAGAATTCTAACATTGGTAAGCTGATTACCTGGCTCTTCATTTTCCTCCCCCTGAGGTCTAGACCCATTTGTCTCACCATTTTCTGTAGGTCCAGCATTTGGCTCTTCTTTACTCTCAAGAATATCACCATCAGCTTTGTCTCTACAAAAAATAGTTTCAGATTTGTTAGCATGCTCATCGAAGACAACATGTGGTGATTCCTCTACAATTTTAGAGTTAAGATTATATATTCTATAGGCTCTGGACATTTCAGAATATCCTAGAAAAATTCCAAGTTCACTCTTAGGTTCTAGTTTATCAAGGTCTCTTTTAGCATTCACATGAATAAAACACTTACAACCGAAGACCTTGAAATGTGCTAGTGAAGGTTTCTTACCTTTAAGTATTTCATAGGGAGTCTTTTGAGTGAAAGGTCTTACCAAGGCTTTGTTAATAATATAACAGGAAGTGCTCACAGCCTCAGCCCAGAACTTCCTAGGTAGATTTCCTTCAACCAGTATTGTCCTAGCTATTTCCACCAAGGTTCTATTCTTCCTTTTAACTACTCCATTCTGCTCTGGCGTTCTTGGAGATGAGAACTTGTGGTTGATTCCATTATCCCTGCAGAAATCTTCAAATTGTGAGTTTTCAAACTCACCTCCATGATCAGACAAAATGTTTGAAATTGAATGCTCATATGTCTGAGTTATTTTATGGTAGAATTCCTGAAATTCCTTAAAAGTATCATTTTTATGTGTCAGGAAATATACCCAAGTAAATATAGAGAAGTCATCTATTAAAACATAGCCATATCTCCTACCATATAAGCTGGCTGATCTAGATGGTCCAAACAAATCCATATGAACCACCTCAAATGGTTTAGAAGATAAGCTTTCAGTTCTAGACTTAAATGACTTTCTAGTTTGCTTGCATTGAGTACAGGCCTCACAAATTTTATTATTTGTTTTGAATGAAATTTCAGGGAGACCTTTTACCAAGCTATGTTTTGTCAGTTTGTGCAGCACATGATAGCTAGTATGACCTAACCTACGGTGCCACAGACAGGCTAAGTCATCCTTCTTAACAGTCAGGCATAAATTTGTGTGCTGCATCATCTAAATCTACCATATAGATATTATTGATTTTCTTACCAGAAAATTTGACACATTCAGAATTTGGTTCAAATATGGTGCATGCAAGAGAATCAAAAACTACCTTATGACCTTTATCACACAGCTGGCTAATGCTAAGCAAATTGTAGGCAAGCCCTTCTACCAATAACACTTCATCAATGCAGCATGAAGAACACTTACCTACTTTACCTGTTCCAACTATTTTTTCTTTGGTATTACCTCCGAAGGTAACATGACCTGCATCATTCTTTACCAGCATGCAAAATTTGTCTTTATCCCCGATCATGTGCCTGGAGTAGCCACTATCAAGGTACCATCTGTTTTGGTTGGCTGCTAGGCATACCTGCAAGGAGAATCAAGCAGAAATGTTTGGAACCCAAACCTGTTTGGGCCTCATAAGAACATTTATTTCATGCAGACTAGAAACTAGATGTTTTGGTATCCATATCTGATTTTGTTTCTTCATTGTGGATTTTTTGTCGTTCAGTTCAGTCTGCCTTTTCTTGCCATTTTTAGTTTTTGAAGAATGTTTCTGTGATGTGGCTTGTTTCTTCCTTTTAAAATCATTTTGAGATTTTCTTTGCCAGTGCTTAGTCCAATATGGTTTAGGAGTAGTTGGTGCACCAAAGACACTAGGTTGACTAAACATGGAATGGTAAAAGCCATAAGGGTTCTGACTTCTAAAGTTGTTGTGCCTTGGTTGCACATAGAAGTTCCAAGGTTGAGGTTCATGCATCTGAGTAGTATAAGGGTTAAGAAAATGATGCTGCATCGGCCTCATATAGAAACTACCTTGACCACTCTCATGAGAATTGTGGTTAGAAAAGTTATGACATGAAGAGTAGGTCGGAGTAGCATTGAAGTAGCCTCGTCCTGAGGTACTTCTGATCGGCCCTGAGTTCCTAGAGGACTTGTATCCATAAGTAGTGGAAGTCGAAGCACCTGAATGGTTGCCTAGACCTTTCTGTGGAGACTGGGTAGTTTTGGCCTTGGGGTTTTCTTGGATTCTAGCTTTAGAAAACTGACCCTTAGCCTGTCCCTTGGATTTAGGTGTGGGAGTATGTGAGCATGATCCCCTAGACACCTCTATCTTCCCTTTGCCCTTGTCTTTTGCACTGGGCTTAGTTTTCACAAGATTTTTCATTTTGTTTTTATTCTGACTTTCTACTGAAGTCATGTTTATCAGGGGTTGAAATGTCCCCTTTTCTGCCACAAAAGAGATAGTTCTCAAGTCAAACATCTCCTTGTTAGTTGGGTTGAAACCCAAACCTTCCTTTCTGAAATTACTTTTTGTTCCCAAGATGGCATTCAGATTTTCTTTACCTTGTGTCATCCCTTCAAGGGAGTTTTGTTTGTCCTTAATTTCTTTTTCTAAATTCTCTATTATCTTTTTCAATTCACTGTTCACACCATTGATACATCATATTTTTCAGTGGCAATTTTTGTTTCTTTCTGAAATTCATGTATTTTCATTTTAAGATCATCAATGGTGTTCATCAGATTTTTATTTTCTACTTTCAAATCATTCAAGACACTTTTATTACTCTCAATTTCATGAAGAGAATTTTTTAGATTGAGGTTTTCAACTTCCAGACATGCAAGATTATCATTCAGGGAAGTATCATGAATCAAAGAATTTACTTTCTTTTTCAGATTTCTATTCTCTCTACGCATGTCATCATATTTGTCAAGCAATTCAGCATATGCTTCTTCCCAATCATCACGAGTAAAGTTTTCAAAGGGAGAAGTTACCTCATCACTGTCCTCTTTCTCTTCATCTCCTCTGGCCATCAAACATAGCATGTCTTCTTTTTCATTGTCAGAGGAGCTGCTCTGACTTCCTTCATCTTCATCACTCCAGGTGCTGACTATCACCTTTCCTTTCTTGTTCTTCCACCTGGGCTGCTTGTCTTTCAACTCAGGACAGTCTACCTTGAGATGTCCTGCCTTCCAGCAATTATAACAAACAAGACTATCGGTTTTCTTGGCAGTGTCAGATTTATGCTTTGACTGCCTTTTCCCAGAAAAATATTTTTTCTCGAAGCCCTTTCCTTCTCATAAACCTCTTAAAGTTCCTAATAAACACGGAAAAATCGTCATTGTCCTCTCCTGAACTAGAGGAGCTGTGTTCACTAGCAGACCCAGACCCTTTATTACTAGCTGAGACTTTAAGCGCTAAGGGTTTCTTCCTTTTGTCTGACTCCTCATCTACCCTCTTAAGATTCCGCTCATACATCATGAGGGAGCCGATGAGTTCATCTACAGTCGTGGTTGCAAGGTTCCTTGACTCCTCAACTACGGTAGCCTTGGTATGCCATATAGGTGTCAGGAACCTAAGGATTTTCCTAACCAACTCGTACTCACTATACACTTTACCCAAGCTTCTCAAGCCATTAGTGAGCACCATCATACGGGCATACATTTCAGACATGGACTCATCAGGATTCATTCTGAAAGCCTCATACTCAGAGACCAATATGTTGGCCTTGGTTTCCCTAACCTGAGAAGTCCCTTCATAGATAATCTTCAACTTATCCCACATCTCCTTGGCTGTGGTACAAGAGGAAATTCTGGAGAATTCGATGGGATGAAGCGCACATTGTATGGCATTGATAGCCGCCCAATTCAAGGTGGACCTACGGATATGCTCTTTGGTCCAGAACTCTTCGTCTGGAGGTAAATCGAAAGAACCCTTACTGACAACCTTCCAAATCTCATAGTCCTTAGCCCGAAGGAATACCTCCATGCGATTCTTCCAGTAAGAGTAATTAGACCCATCAAAGAAAGGGGACTTACTAGTGGAATGACCCTCAGCAGTTAACCCTCTAACATCCAATTCAAAATTCTCCGGGATGTAAGGCCCTAAGGGAGAGGTTGGCTCTGATACCAAGTGAAGGGTGTGATGAACGGATCTAGAGGGGGGGTGAATAGATCTAACCCCAAATAAAAGGTAACACAGATAGTTTAAAATAACCAGTGCGGAAATAGACTGAACTGCTATGGACTCACACACAGATTCAGAAGAAGGATGATCCAAGAGCACATGAAACCAACCAGCAGTAGAAACTAGATTAAGGACGCAAGATGAAACCAATCAGAAGATAACAACAGATGAATGATTAACTAATCAAATCATGCTAAACCATTTAGGCTAGCCTAAGCATTCATCTACCGAAGAGAAGACGCACAAGCAATCACACAGGAGATAAATGTTTTTAAGGTGGTTCGATCTCTATCCAAAGATCTACGTCCACCCCTTACTCAACTGAGTAAAGCTTCCTGCTGCCACACAGCTTGAATGCCGATGATCCACAGCTTTGGGGATGGAAATCCCTACAACCGCTGAGCAGCATAGCTTGCTATCCGCTGAGCATTACAGCTTGACTATCCGAGGAAACACCCTTGTCTATTGAGCAATATAGCTTAGCTCTGCTGATTCACAGCTTACAAAGGTTTCAAAAAGAAAATAATGAAATCAAAAAATGAAAGACACACGGCTGAAAGTTGAACAATGTAGCTCTCAGAATAGAGCAAGCTGACCCTGAATTTGATCCAGAGGTCAGGAAGACACGGCCGCTCACACTTCTTCTTCTCACTCTCTCTCTTACGACACTCTGTTCTTCTTCCTGAAGGTGGCGCTCTCTTTCTTGCTCTCTCTTCTTCTCCTTCTGGACTCTACTCTTCTCTTCTTCTCTCGTGCTTCTCTTGGCCTTCTTCTACCCTGGTTGGCCGCCTTTGATCGCAGGAGCCGCCTTCTTATATGGCTGTAGGCAGGGTTCCCACGAGCTCACGCGTCCGGTGTGTGTAGGGCACGTCCCAGTCTTTTCCAGAGAAGCCACGTGTCAAGAGCAGATTGGGGACGTTGATCCACGTGGTAGAATGTCAGAGATATTCTCCCTTTGGATCACGTGCCAATCATTGATTCTGTTATCCCCCACGTGCTCATACTTCAGGCATGACTTAAAATCACGGTAGGAAGGCCACGTGCATTACAGACGCTCGATCATATGCCAGTCTGAAAGAAATAAATGTCAGAGTGAAAAACATGCTCAGACTTTATAGAGTTAATTGTTAAAGCATGGTCAGACTCTATAATGATATATGGCAAGTATACTCAGACTTGAAGACATTAATTACTGACCTTGATAAAGTGGAGGAAAAACATGCACAGACCTTATATGGCTATAGGGCTGAGATGTGCACAGACTTTCGTGTGTGCATGATGCAAAAGATGCACCGACCCTATATGCCATAAACCTAACATGCACAGACCTTATGTGCAAACCACCCTTGTTGAAACGTGCACGGACGTTATATGAATAATGCAAAAAGAAAAAACTTGTACCGACTTGCAACATGCACCGACTTGGAAGCTCATGTGCACAAGAGTTGCACCGACGTTGTTCTGCCTAACGACTGATGTGCACAGACCTTATAAATCATGTATAAGGACATGCACAGACCTTGTATGCCTTCTACAGTGACTTACACAGACGTTGTATGCGTTAAAGGCAAAACATGCACAGACTTTGTGAAGAATATGCTCTGACTATGTGAAGTTGCATAAACCTTATAAATGCATGAGACGTGGCTAGTATCGACCTTATATGCAACTAACACTGACCTTAGTATACACATGGTACAACTAGCACAGGCCTTATACATGCATGCAAGCAGATGTGCGCAGACCTTATAAATGCATGAAAGCAGATGTGCACAGACCTTTATATGCACAGACATGTATGAACATGCACAGATATCATGCAGCAAACAGTAACGTGCACCAATCTTAGTTGAGTGTGCTACAGTACGTGCATAGACTTGTATACGCAAGGCAAAAAGGTACACCGACCTTATTCTTGCCATATGCACAGGCCTATATGCACGTGAACAGTGATATGCACCGACGTTATTTACATGAGACCTAAACTAGCTTCGACCTTAGTTGCTTTGAAAGCAAACTAGTGTCGACCTTAGTTGTGCACTTGGCCAACTAGCACCGACTTTCCTATGCATGCATGACCACTAGCGTCGACGTCACTGTGAGTTTATGGAAAAACTCACATCGGCCTGAAAATACAATGACCCAAAAATGAAACTGAGACTTATTCTGACCTCTAAAAAGATGATGTTGCCAAGGTCAACGAGTGGTCAAACCATTGTTGCCAATTATTAAAACAAGACATGAATGACACCAAATTAGAGGAGACACAACAAGAGAGAGAGAGAGAGCTTCACCAGCTCCACCGGATGGGCCGTGCCCATTGGGCCACCCAAGACCTGTCGACCCGCGTTTGCGCCTGTGTCCACATTGGCACGCGACGATTGCCCATCCAGGCATGTGGAAGCACCTAGATGGCGGCAGCGGGGATGGCCCACATGTGCTCCCCCATTCAACCATTATCTGCCCTATTTTTGTCATTATCTTGGGCCTTTTCACCTCTTCATGGAACCACCTCAGCCAACTATTACCCCTCTTGTATAAATAAAGCTACTGTTGTCATAATAAAAGAAGAAGAAGGCTGACTTTTATTATTCCTCCTCTCTCTCTACGTGAATCTGAATGAATGAGACAACATTAAAAAATAGAGTGCATGGTACGCCTGTGAACGAGGAGATGGTTTAAGTTCGTGTCGTCATTAACGATCACGAAGGATTGTCACCCCAGTGTTAATACTTAGAGTGTGAATTTAGAAAGACGACTCTGATAGTCATCTTCACACGGGTCTTCTAACACTACTCTTATGGGATGGCATATGGATCATGATGGGAGGATGAGAATATATTTTTTTTGTCCTTCAATGACATAATCCATTTCTTGCCAAAACCCCTTCCTCATCACTTATAAACCTCTACTCCAAATTATGACTCGCTAAAAACAACTATTCTACACACTCTCGTTTTCTCATCATAGATTTGGCTTGTGCTCCACATTTAGGTTTGAAAACTCCACGAAGTTTAAAAAAGCCACATGCATCTTAAACTGAGCCTAACTCTATGAAGAAAATGCTTTTATACTTGGGGAGCATTTGCATTTGTCTAGTATTTAAGTTAATCACAATAGTTCTACAGCTCAACTATACAAGCGAATTGAAAAGCTTTTCATTTAACTAAATTTTTATTCTCGTTACAAGGGTACTTTCACTCACTGTGAACTGATGTAATAACCCACATCTGAGTTCCATGTATTTAGAGACAGCACATCAGCAACCCCCCCCCCCCAATGGATAAGATCGACCCAACGCCTTGGCCAAAAAGAGTGGTGGCCTCCCATTCACCGAGGAAATTAGAGGTAGGAGAAAAGTGGAGAAATGAAGAAAGGGAGAGATTACTCGGTTGCACATAGGGCTGTCAATGGGTCTAGTCGGCCCGACATGCCCGCAGGCTTGGCCCCATTTCGGGCCGGGCCGCAAGGTCTTTTTCGGCCCGCGGGTTTTTAGTCGGGCCTAAAAGCCCAGCCCGACTAGACTCGCGGGCCGGGCTCGGGCTTTGAGTTCGGCCCGCGGGCCGGCCCCGCCCGATCCCTTTTTTTATTCTCACTTCAAAATTTAAAAACTATTTAGTCAAACTTATGTTATTTTACTTAATTAGAAATTTTAAAAGTCTCTTTTCACACAAATTATGTAATTAATATCAAAATTTTAATTTATTTAATGAGATTATAAGTTTTATAGTATTAAATCTATTAATTTTTATTATTTTATTTAAGTAGTCGGGTCGGGCCGGGCCTTAGTCGGGCTTTGAATTTTTTACATAATGTCGGGCCCGACCCGGCCCGGCCCGACATAGGTCGGGCCCGGGCCGGGCTCGGGCCTTACTCTTGATAAGTCGGGCCTGGGCAGGGCCGACCTAAGCCCGGCCCGGGCCCGGCCCATTGACAGCCCTAGTTGCACAGCTTCTTGAACTCGTAGAATGTCTGTGAATCGTTGACACTACACTTCTTGCCCATGGGCGCCGAAACTCGGCGAAGTCTACGAGGTCATCCCTTGACGCCGCCTAAACATACCGAATCGAACCAATACGAATCTAACCGAAATAATCTTAAATATTTGAAGAGTAATATTTTGTACATCAAATTTAATGTATAAAATTATGTCAAAATATCATAATTAATTTTATTAACTTAAAAAAAAGTTGAAATAATTCTCTCTACGTAAAAAAAGACGTCAACGTCGGATCTGTACGACATATTTTTTTGAATATTAAATACGGAACATGTTCAAAGATAAAACGCAAGAATAAAATATTTGTGAAAGATTGAAATATTTTATCTTACAAATGAAATATTTGGTATAGAATTAAAATATTTTACTAAATTTTATTTTTATAATAAAATATTTTATTTACGTAATATTTTAACCTTATAACAAATGTCAAGTTCACGTCAAGATTTGTAATACCGGAATGGTACACTACCTATCGTACGTACCGGATCGTATCAGCCGTACATCGATATAGCCGATGCGTGGTACGCTACCGATACGGTACTTATATTAATTTTAATATTATATGTTCAATAAGTTTTGATAGTTAAATTAGTTGGGGACGTTTCTTTGTCTCGGTTGATCCGAGTTTGAACTGTAGCAGGAGCATGTTTTTTTTTTAATTTTAATTTTTTCTTTAAAGAAAGGGCAATAATATAAACGCCGATTATGAGATTCAAACTCTGATTCTCACGTTAATGCGCGTCACTCCCTAACTAACTAACCTATAAAAGTGATTTTAACACATAATTTGCTACAATAAATATTTATTATATAGTTGGCACATTGCAGTATAATATGGTACAGTGACGTACCGTATCATACCAATAAAGTATCGATACGGTCGGTACGAACGGGTTATCAAATCTTGGTTCACGTAACAAAATGTTTCATTGTTGTAGTGTTTTATCCTTATAACAAATGTTACGTTCACGTAACAAAATATTTCATTTGTACAAAATATTTTATTGGTTTATTTCTGAAGTCAAATAAAATATTTCATTTCTATTACAAAATATTTCATTCATCATCATCATCAGAGCCTTATCCCAATTAATTGGGGTCGGCTACATGAATCCTGTTCCGCCAAAGATTTCTATCAAGTACAATATTCATATTTAAACCCAAGAAATTAATGTCCTTCCTAATAACATCGCACCATCTCATTTTAGGCCTACCTCGATCTCTTTTACTAGCATCCACTAAGATTTGATCACATCTTTTAACCGGCGCTGAGGTAGGACGACGACACACATTTCCAAACCACCTGAGCCTATTTTCTCTCATTTTACTATCAATTGGAGCTAACCCTAAGTCCTTACGGATGCGCTCGTTCCTAATCTTGTCTTTCTTAGTCTTGCCACACATTCATCTCAACATCCTCATCTCTACTACACACATTTTGTGGATGTGTTCCTTTCGTACTACCCAACACTCGGTATCATATAACAAAGCAGGTCTCACAACCGTTCTATAAAACCTCCCTTTGAGTTTCATAGACATACGACGATCACAAAGAACACCTGATGCACTTCTCCATCTTAACCAGTCTACCTTAATCCTATGTGTAACGTCATCATAAATCTCCCCATTCTCTTGTATGATAGACCCTAAGTATCGAAAGCTACTACTCTTCGGAATGTTATGTCCTTCAATTAGAACCATGTCTTCCTGAACCACTCTCCCATTACTAAAATTACAGTGCATAAACTCTGACATACTCCTACTAATTTTAAAATCTTTAGACTCCAAAGCAAGTCTCCAACGCTCTAACTTAGTATTTAGAGCATCAATACTCTCATCAATTAAAACAATATCATCTGTAAAAAGCATGCACCAAGGGATATCCCCATGCAATTATTTAGTTACTTCATCCATAACTAAGACAAAGAGATACGGACTTAGTGCAGAACCTTGATGCAAACCTATAGAAACAGGAAATTCACCAGTCTCCCCAGTAATAGTTCGAACACTAGTAATAGCATCGTCGTACATATCCTTAATCAAATCAACATATCCTTGAGAGATTCATTTCTTTCTTAATGTCCACTAAATCAATTCTCTCGGTACTCGATCGTACGCCTTCTCTAAATCAAGAAAAACTATATACAAATCTTTTCTCTCTCTATACTTCTCCATTAGCTGCCGTAGTAAGAAAATAGCTTCTGTAGTAGATCTATTTGACATAAAACCAAACTGATTTTTCGGTACAGTAGTCATACATCGGAGGCGTTTTTCAATTACTATTTCCCAAAGTTTCATAGTATGACTCATAAGCTTAATTCCACGATAATTATTACAACTTTGAATATCTCTTTTATTTTTATAGAAAGGAACTACAACACTTTTTCTCCAAACTTCTGGCATTCTCCGTTCCTTTAGAATTTTATTAAAAAATGTAGTTAGCCACTGAATACCAATATCTCCTAGGCCTTTCCATACTTCAATAGGTAAGCCATCTAGTCCTAAGGCCTTGCCCACTTTCATTTTTCTTAAAGCATCCTCCACTTCTGACATCTTAATACGCCTGAAATATTGATATTTATCAAATATTGTGGACTCTTGAGTACCTTCTAAAGATAAATCATTGACGGAATCTCCGTTAAGTAACTTCTGAAAATAGCTATGCCACCTCCCTTTAATCTCAAGATCCTTAGTTAAAACCCATTGATCTTCACCTTTAATGCACCGAATATGATCTAAATCTCTAGTTTTCCTTTCTCTTAATTTAGCAAGTTTAAATATGTCCTTTTCACCCTCTCGAGTTCCTAATTTATTATATAAATCTTCAAATGCCTTTGATTTAGCTTCGCTAACTATTTTCTTAGCTCTCTTTTTAGCGATTTTATAGACTTCTTGGGTTTGATCATTTTTCTTATTTTGCCAAACTTTAAAACATTCCTTTTTTACTTTAACAATATTTTAGATTTCCTCACTCCACCACCAAGTCTCTTTTTTTTAATTCTTTTTACCTTTAGATTCGCTTAAGAGTTATTTTACAACCCTCGTTATAGAATTTATAACATTACATTAGTTTCTTGTTCTAAATTCTAAATATTTTCGTTTAATAGATGATTTTTAAATTTTTACCTTTTAAATTCACCATTTAATCTTGAAATAATTATTTATAATGATCTTTCTTTTGAATTTAGGGATAGTAACATCTATTACTAACAACCTATGTTGAGGGGCTAGACACTCACCAGGAATAACTTTGCAATCTTTACATAAAACTCTATCGACCTTCCTAATGAGAAAATAGTCAATTTGACTTATATGTGTTCCACTCTTGTATGTTATTAAATGTCCGTCCCTCTTCTTAAAGAAGGTATTAGTAATTGCTAGATCATAGGCCATAGCAAAATCAAGAATATTGTTACCCATATCATTTCTATTTCCAAAACCAAGCCCTCTATGAATCCTCTCATAACCTCTATTATCTTTACCCACATGACCATTAAGATCCCCTCCAATAAAGATTCTCTCTTCGCTAGGGATATTTTGGATCAAACTATCAATAGCCTCCCAAAATTACTTTTTAATGCTCTCTTCTAAACCTACTTGAGGTACATATGCACTAATTATATTCAAAATATCCTCATCTAAGATGAGTTTAATTAACATTAGTCAATCAAATTTTTACTTCCACAACTCTGTCTTTTAAATTTTTATCTATTATTATAGCAACACCATTTCTAGAGTTATTATTACCCGTATACCAAATTTTATATCCATCAATGTCTTTAGCTTTCACAACCAGAAAAAGTGAGATTTCAGACGGCCGGTATCCATCTCAGATCCGTCTGAAAATCCGTCACAAAACACGTAAGATTTCCGACAGATTTCAGACAGAAATAGACCGTCTGATATTCTTAGTCACAAATTTGTGACAGTTCCATTTTCCGTCTGAAATTCCGTCTGAAAATAAAATTTTAGACAGATTTAATTCAGTTACATATTCCTTCTGAATATCATACGAGATATTTTCCGTCTGAAATACCGTCTGTCCTTTAATCCGTCTGAATTTAAAACGGTCAAAAAGCCATCCGAAAAGTGGTGAGAAATCCGTCCGAAATTTAGACGGATATTATGACGGATTCGTCTGAAATTACAGACGGATAAATTTCGTCTCAAATGCCGTCTAAATTTCAGACGGATTATATGACGGTTCGTTCAGCTAGTCGTCTGAATTTTCAGATGGATATATTTCATCTCAAATACCGTCTGAATTCCAGACGGATTATATGACGGTTAGCTCAACCGTTCATCTGAAACTTCAGACGGATATTCTTCGTCTCAAATACCGTCTGCAAATCGGTCTGAAATGTAAAAATTTATTTTTTAAAAAAATCTTAAATTATTCTAAAAAACATGTTGGATCACAAATAAACATCAAGAAATATCATGCTAAAAAAAATATTAGGAACCTGCTGATCAAATAAACACCACCGGAAAAAAAAACTCAACACCAACACCATGCTGATGAAATGAACACCACCGAAAAAAAAACTCAACACCATGCTGATCAAATAAATACCACAAAAAAAAACACATCAACCCTACTGATCCGTCTGAATATCATCAAAAATCAAGAAATATCCGATACATCATCCATATCCTCCCTGCCCTGCTCATCTCCTCTGTCGCCGCCCGCAGAAGGATCCCCCTACATTAAAAAAATAATAACATTCATTCATAGATAAAAAAAATAGTGCGAAGAAATTAGTATAAATTGAAATCAAACATATCAAAGTGATAACTGCAGATTTTATAGATCAACTACTAACTTGAAACAGTATTTAAATTAATTACATTTGGAGAATGTACTTTTGAGCGCCGAGCTCAAACCGGACATCCGATTTGGATTCCGTCAGTTCTGACAAGTCACTTTCATCTCCCAGGTCGTGTTGGAATGATCGGCACGGCCATCCGAACGGTATTTCAAGTTTTAGACCCCCGGACTCGACCTGACAGTTCATTTAAACTAAGTGTATTTTGAAAATGAACGTTGAGCGCCGAGCTCAAACCGGGCATCCGATTTGGATTCCGTCAGTTATGACAAGTCACTTTCATCTCCCAGGTCGTGTTAGAATGATCGGCATGGTCATCTGACCGGTATTTCAGGTTTTAGACCCCCGGACCCGACCTGGCAGTTCATTTAAACTAAGTGTATTTTGAAAATGAACTTTGAGCGCCGAGCTCAAACCGGGCATCCGATTTGGATTCCGTCAGTTCTGACAAGTCACTTTCATCTCCCAGGTCGTGTTGGAATGATCGGCATGGCCATCCGACTGGTATTTCAGGTTTTAGACCCCCGGACCCGACCTGGCAGTTCATTTAAACTAAGTGTATTTTGAAAATGAACTTTAAGCGCCGAGCTCAAACCGGGCATCCGATTTGGATTCCGTCAGTTCTGACAAGTCACTTTCATCTCCCAGGTCGTGTTGGAATGATCGGCACGGCCATCCGACCGGTATTTCAAGTTTTAGACCCCCGGACTCGACCTGGCAGTTCATTTAAACTAAGTGTATTTTGAAAATGAACGTTGAGCGTCGAGCTCAAACCGGGCATCCGATTTGGATTCCGTCAGTTCTGACAAGTCACTTTCATCTCCCAGGTCATGTTGGAATGATCGGCATGACCATCTGACTAGTATTTTAGATTTTAGACCCCCGGATCCGACCTGGCAGTTCATTTAAACTAAGTGTATTTTGAAAATGAACGTTTGAGCGCCGAGCTCAAACCGGGCATCCGATTTGGATTCCGTCAGTTCTGACAAGTCACTTTCATCTCTCAGGTCGTGTTGGAATGATTGGCATGGCCATCCGATCGGTATTTCAAGTTTTAGACCCCCGAACCCGACCTGGCAGTTCATTTAAACTAAGAGTATTTTAAAAATGAACGTTGAGTGCCGAGCTCAAACCGGACATCCGATTTGGATTTCGTCAGTTCTGACAAGTCACTTTCATCTCCCAAGTCGTGTTGGAATGATCGGCACGGCCATCTGACCGGTATTTCAAGTTTTAGACCCCCGGACCCGACCTGACAGTTCATTTAAACTAAGTGTATTTTGAAAATGAACTTTGAGCGCCGAGCTCAAACCGGGCATCCGATTTAGATTCCGTCAGTTCTGACAAGTCACTTTCATCTCCCAGGTCGTGTTAGAATGATTGGCATGGTCATCTGACCGGTATTTCAGGTTTTAAACCCCCGGACCCGGCCTGGCAGTTCATTTAAACTAAGTGTATTTTGAAAATGAACTTTGAGCGCCGAGCTCAAACCGGGCATCCGATTTAGATTTCGTCAGTTCTGACAAGTCACTTTCATCTCTCAGTCGTGTTGGAATGATTGGCATGGCCATCCGATCGGTATTTCAAGTTTTAGACCCCCGAACCCGACCTGGCAGTTCATTTAAACTAAGAGTATTTTAAAAATGAACGTTGAGTGCCGAGCTCAAACCGGACATCCGATTTGGATTTTGTCAGTTCTGACAAGTCACTTTCATCTCCCAAGTCGTGTTGGAATGAGCGGCACGGCCATCTGACCGGTATTTCAAGTTTTAGACCCCCGGACCCGACCGGATAGTTCATTTAAACTAAGTGTATTTTGAAAATGAACTTTGAGCGCCGAGCTCAAACCGGGCATCCGATTTAGATTCCGTCAGTTCTGACAAGTCACTTTCATCTCCCAGGTCGTGTTAGAATGATCGGCATGGTCATCTGACCGGTATTTCAGGTTTTAGACCCCCGGACCCGACCTGGCACTTCATTTAAACTAAGTGTATTTTGAAAATGAACTTTGAGCGCCGAGCTCAAACCGGGCATCCGATTTGGATTCCGTCAGTTCTGACAAGTCACTTTCATCTCCCAGGTCGTGTTGGAATGATCGGCATGGCCATCCGACTGGTATTTCAGGTTTTAGACCCTCGGACCCGACCTGGCAGTTCATTTAAACTAAGTGTATTTTGAAAATGAACTTTGAGCGCCGAGCTCAAACCGGGCATCCGATTTGGATTCTGTCAGTTCTGACAAGTCACTTTCATCTCCCAGGTCGTGTTGGAATGATCGGCACGGCCATCCGACCGGTATTTCAAGTTTTAGACCCCCGGACTAGACCTGGCAGTTCATTTAAACTAAGTGTATTTTGAAAATGAACGTTGAGCGCCGAGCTCAAACCGGGCATCCGATTTAGATTCCGTCAGTTATGACAAGACGCTTTCATCTCCCAGGTAGTGTTGAAACGATTGGCACGGCCATCCGACCGGTATTTCAAGTTTTACACCCCCGGACCCGACCTAGCAGTTCATTTAAACTAAGTGTATTTTGGAAATAAACGTTGAGCGTCGAGCTCAAACCGGGCATCCGATTTGGATTCCGTCAGTTCTGACAAGTCACTTTCATCTCCCAGGTCATGTTGGAATGATCGGCATGGCCATCTGACTGGTATTTTAGATTTTAGACCCCCGGACCCGACCTGGCAGTTCATTTAAACTAAGTGTATTTTGAAAATGAACGTTTGAGCGCCGAGCTCAAACCGGGCATCTAATTTGGATTCCGTCAGTTCTAACAAGTCACTTTCATCTCCCAGGTCATGTTGGAACGATCGGCATGGCCATCTGATCGGTATTTCAAGTTTTAGACCCCCGGACCCGACCTAGCAGTTCATTTAAACTAAGTGTATTTTGAAAATGAACGTTTGAGCGCCGAGCTCCAATAGGGCATCTGATTTAGATTCCGTCAGTTTTAACAAGTCACTTTTATCTCTCAGGTCATGTTGGAATAATCGGCATGGCCATCTGACCGGTATTTCAGATTTTAGACCCCCGGACCCGACCTGGTAGTTCATTTAAACTAAGTGTATTTTGAAAATGAACGTTGAGCGCCGAGCTCAAATCGGACATCCGATTTGGATTCCGTCAGTTCTGACAAGTCATTTTCATCTCTCAGATCGTGTTGGAAAGATCAGCATGGCCATCGGACCGGTATTTCAAGTTTTAGACCCCCGGACCCGACCTGGCAGTTCATTTAAACTAAGTGTATTTTGAAAATGAACTTTGAGCGCCGAGCTCAAACCGGATCTCCGATTTGGATTCCGTCAGTTCTGACAAGTCACTTTCATCTCATAGGTCGTGTTGGAATGATCGGCACGGCCATCCGACCTGTATTTCAAGTTTTAGACCCCCGAACCCGACCTGGCAGTTCATTTAAACTAAGAGTATTTTGAAAATGAACGTTGAGTGCCGAGCTCAAACCGGACATCCGATTTGATTTTGTCAGTTCTGACAAGTCACTTTCATCTCCCAAGTCGTGTTGGAATGATCGGCACGGCCATCTGACCGGTATTTCAAGTTTTAGACCCCCGGACCCGACCGGATAGTTCATTTAAACTAAGTGTATTTTGAAAATGAACTTTGAGCGCCGAGCTCAAACCGGGCATCCGATTTAGATTCCGTCAGTTCTGACAAGTCACTTTCATCTCCCAGGTCGTGTTAGAATGATCGGCATGGTCATCTGACCGGTATTTCAAGTTTTAGACCCCCGGACCCGACCTGACAGTTCATTTAAACTAAGTGTATTTTGAAAATGAACTTTGAGCGCCGAGCTCAAACCGGGCATCCGATTTAGATTCCGTCAGTTCTGACAAGTCACTTTCATCTCCCAGGTCGTGTTAGAATGATTGACATGGTCATCTGACCGGTATTTCAGGTTTTAAACCCCCGGACCCGACCTGGCAGTTCATTTAAACTAAGTGTATTTTGAAAATGAACTTTGAGCGCCGAGCTCAAACCGGGCATCCGATTTAGATTTCGTCAGTTCTGACAAGTCACTTTCATCTCTCAGGTCGTGTTGGAATGATTGGCATGGCCATCCGATCGGTATTTCAAGTTTTAGACCCCCGAACCCGACCTGGCAGTTCATTTAAACTAAGAGTATTTTGAAAATGAACGTTGAGTGCCGAGCTCAAACCGGACATCCGATTTGGATTTTGTCAGTTCTGACAAGTCACTTTCATCTCCCAAGTCGTGTTGGAATGATCGGCACGGCCATCTGACCGGTATTTCAAGTTTTAGACCCCCGGACCCGACCGGATAGTTCATTTAAACTAAGTGTATTTTGAAAATGAACTTTGAGCGCCGAGCTCAAACCGGGCATCCGATTTAGATTCCGTCAGTTCTGACAAGTCACTTTCATCTCCCAGGTCGTGTTAGAATGATCGGCATGGTCATCTGACCGGTATTTCAGGTTTTAGACCCCCGGACCCGACCTGGCAGTTCATTTAAACTAAGTGTATTTTGAAAATGAACTTTGAGCGCCGAGCTCAAACCGGGCATCCGATTTGGATTCCGTCAGTTCTGACAAGTCACTTTCATCTCCCAGGTCGTGTTGGAATGATCGGCATGGCCATCCGACTGGTATTTCAGGTTTTAGACCCTCGGACCCGACCTGGCAGTTCATTTAAACTAAGTGTATTTTGAAAATGAACTTTGAGCGCCGAGCTCAAACCGGGCATCCGATTTGGATTCTGTCAGTTCTGACAAGTCACTTTCATCTCCCAGGTCGTGTTGGAATGATCGGCATGGCCATCCGACCGGTATTTCAAGTTTTAGACCCCAGGACTAGACCTGGCAGTTCATTTAAACTAAGTGTATTTTGAAAATGAACGTTGAGCGCCGAGCTCAAACCGGGCATCCGATTTGGATTCCGTCAGTTATGACAAGTCGCTTTCATCTCCCAGGTCGTGTTGAAATGATTGGCACGGCCATCCGACCGGTATTTCAAGTTTTACACCCCGGACCCGACCTAGCAGTTCATTTAAACTAAGTGTATTTTGGAAATAAACGTTGAGCGTCGAGCTCAAACCGGGCATCCGATTTGGATTCCGTCAGTTCTGACAAGTCACTTTCATCTCCCAGGTCATGTTGGAATGATCGGCATGGCCATCTGACTGGTATTTTAGATTTTAGACCCCCGGACCTGACCTGGCAGTTCATTTAAACTAAGTGTATTTTGAAAATGAACGTTTGAGCGCCGAGCTCAAACCGGGCATCTAATTTAGATTCCGTCAGTTCTAACAAGTCACTTTCATCTCCCAGGTCATGTTGGAACGATCGGCATGGCCATCTGATCGGTATTTCAAGTTTAGACCCCCGGACCCGACCTAGCAGTTCATTTAAACTAAGTGTATTTTGAAAATGAACGTTTGAGCGTCGAGCTCAAATAGGGCATCTGATTTAGATTCCGTCAGTTTTAACAAGTCACTTTTATCTCTCAGGTCATGTTGGAATAATCGGCATGGCCATCTGACCGGTATTTCAGATTTTAGACCCCCGGACCCGACCTGGTAGTTCATTTAAACTAAGTGTATTTTGAAAATGAACGTTGAGCGCCGAGCTCAAATCGGACATCCGATTTGGATTCCGTCAGTTCTGACAAGTCATTTTCATCTCTCAGATCGTGTTGGAAAGATCAGCATGGCCATCCGACCGGTATTTCAAGTTTTAGACCCCCGGACCCGACCTGGCAGTTCATTTAAACTAAGTGTATTTTGAAAATGAACTTTGAGCGCCGAGCTCAAACCGGGCATCCGATTTGGATTCCGTCAGTTCTGACAAGTCACTTTCATCTCATAGGTCGTGTTGGAATGATCGGCACGGCCATCCGACCTGTATTTCAAGTTTTAGACCCCCGGACTCGACCTGGCAGTTCATTTAAACTAAGTGTATTTTGAAAATGAACGTTGAGCGCCGAGCTCAAACCGGGCATCCGATTTGGATTCCGTCAGTTATGACAAGTCACTTTCATCTCCCAGGTCGTGTTGAAACGATTGGCACGGCCATCCGACCGGTATTTCAAGTTTTACACCCCCGGACCTGACCTAGCAGTTCATTTAAACTAAGTGTATTTTGGAAATAAACGTTGAGCGTCGAGCTCAAACCGGGCATCCGATTTGGATTCCGTCAGTTCTGAAAAGTCACTTTCATCTCCCAGGTCATGTTGGAATGATCGGCATGGCCATCTAACTGTTATTTAAGATTTTAGACCCCCGGACCCGACCTGGCAGTTCTTTTAAACTAAGTGTATTTTAAAAATGAACGTTTGAGCGCCGAGCTCAAACCGGGCATCCGATTTAGATTCCGTCAGTTCTGACAAGTCACTTTCATCTCTCAGGTCGTGTTGGAATGATTGGCATGGCCATCCGATCGGTATTTCAAGTTTTAGACCCCCGAACCCGACCTGGCAGTTCATTTAAACTAAGAGTATTTTGAAAATGGACGTTGAGTGCCGAGCTCAAACCGGACATCCGATTTGGATTTCGTCAGTTCTGACAAGTCACTTTCATCTCCCAAGTCGTGTTGGAATGATCAGCACGGCCATCTGACCGGTATTTCAAGTTTTAGACCCCCGGACCCGACCTGACAGTTCATTTAAACTAAGTGTATTTTGAAAATGAACTTTGAGCGCCGAGCTCAAACCGGGCATCCGATTTAGATTCCGTCAGTTATGACAAGTCACTTTCATCTTCCAGGTCGTGTTAGAATGATCGGCATGGTCATCTGACCGGTATTTCAGGTTTTAGACCCCCGGACCCGACCTGGCAGTTCATTTAAACTATGTGTATTTTGAAAATGAACGTTTGAGCGCCGAGCTCAAACCGGGCATCTAATTTGGATTCCGTCAGTTCTAACAAGTCACTTTCATCTCCCAGGTCATGTTGGAACGATCGGCATGGCCATCTGATCGGTATTTCAAGTTTTAGACCCCCGGACCCGACCTAGCAGTTCATTTAAACTAAGTGTATTTTGAAAATGAACGTTTGAGCGCCGAGCTCAAATAGGGCATCTGATTTAGATTCCGTCAGTTTTAACAAGTCACTTTTATCTCTCAGGTCATGTTGGAATAATCGGCATGGCCATCTGACCGGTATTTCAGATTTTAGACCCCCGGACCCGACCTGGTAGTTCATTTAAACTAAGTGTATTTTGAAAATGAACGTTGAGCGCCGAGCTCAAATCGGACATCCGATTTGGATTCCGTCAGTTCTGACAAGTCATTTTCATCTCTCAGATCGTGTTGGAAAGATCAGCATGGCCATCCGACCGGTATTTCAAGTTTTAGACCCCCGGACCCGACCTGGCAGTTCATTTAAACTAAGTGTATTTTGAAAATGAACTTTGAGCGCCGAGCTCAAACCGGGCATCCGATTTGGATTCCGTCAGTTCTGACAAGTCACTTTCATCTCATAGGTCGTGTTGGAATGATCGGCACGGCCATCCGACCTGTATTTCAAGTTTTAGACCCCCGGACTCGACCTGGCAGTTCATTTAAACTAAGTGTATTTTGAAAATGAACGTTGAGCGCCGAGCTCAAACCGGGCATCCGATTTGGATTCCGTCAGTTATGACAAGTCACTTTCATCTCCCAGGTCATGTTGAAACGATTGGCATGGCCATCCGACCGGTATTTCAAGTTTTACACCCCCGGACCTGACCTAGCAGTTCATTTAAACTAAGTGTATTTTGGAAATAAACGTTGAGCGTCGAGCTCAAACCGGGCATCCGATTTGGATTCCGTCAGTTCTGAAAAGTCACTTTCATCTCCCAGGTCATGTTGGAATGATCGGCATGGCCATCTAACTGTTATTTAAGATTTTAGACCCCCGGACCCGACCTGGCAGTTCATTTAAACTAAGTGTATTTTGAAAATGAACGTTTGAGCGCCGAGCTCAAACCGGGCATCCGATTTGGATTCCGTCAGTTCTGACAAGTCACTTTCATCTCTCAGGTCGTGTTGGAATGATTGGCATGGCCATCCGATCGGTATTTCAAGTTTTAGACCCCCGAACCCGACCTGGCAGTTCATTTAAACTAAGAGTATTTTGAAAATGAACGTTGAGTGCCGAGCTCAAACCGGACATCCGATTTGGATTTCGTCAGTTCTGACAAGTCACTTTCATCTCCCAAGTCGTGTTGGAATGATCAGCATGGCCATCTGACCGGTATTTCAAGTTTTAGACCCCCGGACCCGACCTGACAGTTCATTTAAACTAAGTGTATTTTGAAAATGAACTTTGAGCGCCGAGCTCAAACCGGGCATCCGATTTAGATTCCGTCAGTTATGACAAGTCACTTTCATCTTCCAGGTCATGTTAGAATGATCGGCATGGTCATCTGACCGGTATTTCAGGTTTTAGACCCCCGGACCCGACCTGGCAGTTCATTTAAACTAAGTGTATTTTGAAAATGAACTTTGAGCGCCGAGCTCAAACCGGGCATCCGATTTGGATTCCGTCAGTTCTGACAAGTCACTTTCATCTCCCAGGTCGTGTTGGAATGATCGGCATGGCCATCTGACTGGTATTTCAGGTTTTAGACCCCCGGACCCGACCTGGCAGTTCATTTAAACTAAGTGTATTTTGAAAATGAACTTTGAGCGCCGAGCTCAAACCGGGCATCCGATTTGGATTCCGTTAGTTCTGACAAGTCACTTTCATCTCCCAGGTCGTGTTGGAATGATCGGCATGGCCATCCGACCGGTATTTCAAGTTTTAGACCCCCGGACTCGACCTGGCAGTTCATTTAAACTAAGTGTATTTTGAAAATGAACGTTGAGCGCCGAGCTCAAACCGGGCATCCGATTTGGATTCCGTCAGTTATGACAAGTCACTTTCATCTCCCAGGTCGTGTTAGAATGATCGGCATGGTCATCTGACCGGTATTTCAGGTTTTAGACCCCCGGACCCGACCTGGCAGTTCATTTAAACTAAGTGTATTTTGAAAATGAACTTTGAGCGCCGAGCTCAAACCGGACATCCGATTTGGATTCCGTCAGTTCTGACAAGTCACTTTCATCTCCCAGGTCATGTTGGAATGATCGGCATGGCCATCCGACTGGTATTTCAGGTTTTAGACCCCCGGACCCGACCTGGCAGTTCATTTAAACTAAGTGTATTTTGAAAATGAACTTTAAGCGCCAAGCTCAAACCGGGCATCCGATTTGGATTCCGTCAGTTCTGACAAGTCACTTTCATCTCCCAGGTCGTGTTGGAATGATCGGCATGGCCATCCGACCGGTATTTCAAGTTTTAGACCCCCGGACTCGACCTGGCAGTTCATTTAAACTAACTGTATTTTGAAAATGAACGTTGAGCGTCGAGCTCAAACCGGGCATCCGATTTGGATTCCGTCAGTTCTGACAAGTCACTTTCATCTCTCAGGTCGTGTTGGAATGATTGGCATGACCAACCGATCGGTATTTCAAGTTTTAGACCCCCGAACCCGACCTGGCAGTTCATTTAAACTAAGAGTATTTTGAAAATGAACGTTGAGTGCCGAGCTCAAACCGGACATCCGATTTGGATTTCGTCAGTTCTGACAAGTCACTTTCATCTCCCAAGTCGTGTTGGAATGATCGGCACGGCCATCTGACCGGTATTTCAAGTTTTAGACCCCCGGACCCGACCTGACAGTTCATTTAAACTAAGTGTATTTTGAAAATGAACTTTGAGCGCCGAGCTCAAACCGGGCATCCGATTTAGATTCCGTCAGTTCTGACAAGTCACTTTCATCTCCCAGGTCGTGTTAGAATGATCGGCATGGTCATCTGACCGGTATTTCAGGTTTTAGACCCCCGGACCCGACCTGGCAGTTCATTTAAACTAAGTGTATTTTGAAAATGAACTTTGAGCGCCGAGCTCAAACCGGGCATCCGATTTAGATTCCGTCAGTTCTGACAAGTCACTTTCATCTCTCAGGTCGTGTTGGAATGATTGGCATGGCCATCCGATCGGTATTTCAAGTTTTAGACCCCCGAACCCGACCTGGCAGTTCATTTAAACTAAGAGTATTTTGAAAATGAACGTTGAGTGCCGAGCTCAAACCGGACATCCGATTTGGATTTCGTCAGTTCTGACAAGTCACTTTCATCTCCCAAGTCGTGTTGGAATGATCGGCACGGCCATCAGACCGGTATTTCAAGTTTTAGACCCCCGGACACGACCTGACAGTTCATTTAAACTAAGTGTATTTTGAAAATGAACTTTGAGCGCCGAGCTCAAACCGGGCTTCCGATTTTGATTCCGTCAGTTCTGACAAGTCACTTTCATCTCCCAGGTCGTGTTAGAATGATCGGCATGGTCATCTGACCGGTATTTCAGGTTTTAGACCCCCGGACCCGACCTGGCAGTTCATTTAAACTAAGTGTATTTTGAAAATGAACTTTGAGCGCCGAGCTCAAACCGGGCATCCGATTTGGATTCCGTCAGTTCTGACAAGTCACTTTCATCTCCCAGGTCGTGTTGGAATGATCGGCATGGCCATCCGACTGGTATTTCAGGTTTTAGACCCCCGGACCCGACCTGGCAGTTCATTTAAACTAAGTGTATTTTGAAAATGAACTTTGAGCGCCAAGCTCAAACCGGGCATCCGATTTGGATTCCGTCAGTTCTGACAAGTCACTTTCATCTCCCGGGTCATGTTTGAATGATCGGCACGGCCATCTGATCGGTATTTCAAGTTTTAGACCCCCGGACTCGACCTGGCAGTTCATTTAAACTAAGTGTATTTTGAAAATGAACGTTGAGCGCCGAGCTCAAACCGGACATCCGATTTGGATTCCGTCAGTTATGACAAGTCACTTTCATCTCCCAGGTCATGTTGAAATGATTGGCACGGCCATCCAATCGGTATTTCAAGTTTTACGCCCCCGGACCCGACCTAGCAGTTCATTTAAACTAAGTGTATTTTGGAAATAAACGTTGAGCGTCGAGCTCAAACCGGGCATCCGATTTGGATTCTGTCAGTTCTGACAAGTCACTTTCATCTCCCAGGTCATGTTGGAATGATCGGCATGGACATCTGACTGGTATTTTAGATTTTAGACCCCCGGACCCGACTTGGCAGTTCATTTAAACTAAGTGTATTTTGTAAATGAACGTTTGAGCGCCGAGCTCAAACCGGGCATCTAATTTGGATTCCGTCAGTTCTAACAAGTCACTTTCATCTCCCAGGTCATGTTGGAACGATCGACATGGCCATCTGATCGGTATTTCAAGTTTTAGACCCCCGGACCCGACCTAGCAGTTCATTTAAACTAAGTGTATTTTGAAAATGAACGTTTGAGCGCCGAGCTCAAATAGGGCATCTGATTTAGATTCCGTCAGTTTTGACAAGTCACTTTTATCTCTCAGGTCATGTTGGAATAATCGGCATGGCCATCTGACCGGTATTTCAGATTTTAGACCCCCGGACCCGACCTGGTAGTTCATTTAAACTAAGTGTATTTTGAAAATGAACGTTGAGCGCCGAGCTCAAATCGGACATCCGATTTGGATTCCGTCAGTTCTGACAAGTCATTTTCATCTCTCAGATCGTGTTGGAATGATCGGCATGGCCATCCAACTGGTATTTCAGGTTTTAGACCCCCGGACCCGACCTGGCAGTTCATTTAAACTAAGTGTATTTTGAAAATGAACTTTGAGCGCCGAGCTCAAACCGGGCATCCGATTTGGATTCCGTCAGTTCTGACAAGTCACTTTCATCTCCCAGGTCGTGTTGGAATGATCGGCACGGCCATCCGACCGGTATTTCAAGTTTTAGACCCCCGGACTCGACCTGGCAGTTCATTTAAACTAAGTGTATTTTGAAAATGAACGTTGAGCGCCGAGCTCAAACCGGGCATCCGATTTGGATTCCGTCAGTTATGACAAGTCACTTTCATCTCCCAGGTCGTGTTGAAATGATTGGCACGGCCATCCGACCGGTATTTCAAGTTTTACACCCCCGGACCCGACC
Organism: Amorphophallus konjac; assembly: GCA_022559845.1. Taxonomy (NCBI): domain Eukaryota; kingdom Viridiplantae; phylum Streptophyta; class Magnoliopsida; order Alismatales; family Araceae; genus Amorphophallus; species Amorphophallus konjac. The sequence goes on along the minus strand of CM040123.1, from coordinate 191,457,398 downwards.
TAGCAGTTCATTTAAACTAAGTGTATTTTGGAAATAAACGTTGAGCGTCGAGCTCAAACCGGGCATCCGATTTGGATTCCTTCAGTTCTGACAAGTCACTTTCATCTCCCAGGTCATGTTGGAATGATCGGCATGGCCATTTGACTGGTATTTTAGATTTTAGACCCCCGGACCCGACCTGGCAGTTCATTTAAACTAAGTGTATTTTGAAAATGAACGTTTGAGCGCCGAGCTCAAACCGGGCATCCGATTTGGATTCCGTCAGTTCTGACAAGTCGCTTTCATCTCTCAGGTCGTGTTGGAATGATTGGCATGGCCATCCGATCGGTATTTCAAGTTTTAGACCCCCGAACCCGACCTGGCAGTTCATTTAAACTAAGAGTATTTTGAAAATGAACGTTGAGTGCCGAGCTCAAACCGGACATCCGATTTGAATTTCGTCAGTTCTGACAAGTCACTTTCATCTCCCAAGTCGTGTTGGAATGATCGGCACGGCCATCTGACCGGTATTTCAAGTTTTAGACCCCCGGACCCGACCTGACAGTTCATTTAAACTAAGTGTATTTTGAAAATGAACTTTGAGCGCCGAGCTCAAACCGGGCATCCGATTTAGATTCCGTCAGTTCTGACAAGTCACCTTCATCTCCCAGGTCGTGTTAGAATGATCAGCATGGTCATCTGACCGGTATTTCAGGTTTTAGACCCCCGGACCCGACCTGACAGTTCATTTAAACTAAGTGTATTTTGAAAATGAACTTTGAGCGCCGAGCTCAAACCGGGCATCCGATTTAGATTCCGTCAGTTCTGACAAGTCACTTTCATCTCCCAGGTCGTGTTGGAATGATCGGCATGGCCATCCGACTGGTATTTCAGGTTTTAGACCCCCGGACCCGACCTGGCAGTTCATTTAAACTAAGTGTATTTTGAAAATGAACTTTGAGCGCCGAGCTCAAACCGGGCATCCGATTTGGATTCCGTCAGTTCTGACAAGTCACTTTCATCTCCCAGGTCGTGTTGGAATGATCGGCACGGCCATCCGACCGGTATTTCAAGTTTTAGACCCCCGGACTCGACCTGGCAGTTCATTTAAACTAAGTGTATTTTGAAAATGAACGTTGAGCGCCGAGCTCAAACCGGGCATCCGATTTGGATTCCGTCAGTTATGACAAGTCACTTTCATCTCCCAGGTCGTGTTGAAATGATTGGCACGGCCATCCGACCGGTATTTCAAGTTTTACACCCCCGGACCCGACCTAGCAGTTCATTTAAACTAAGTGTATTTTGGAAATAAACGTTGAGCGTCGAGCTCAAACCGGGCATCCGATTTGGATTCCGTCAGTTCTGACAAGTCACTTTCATCTCCCAGGTCATGTTGGAATGATCGGCATGGCCATCTGACTGGTATTTAGATTTTAGACCCCCGGACCCGACCTGGCAGTTCATTTAAACTAAGTGTATTTTGAAAATGAACGTTTGAGCGCCGAGCTCAAACCGGGCATCCGATTTGGATTCCGTCAGTTCTGACAAGTCACTTTCATCTCTCAGGTCGTGTTGGAATGATCGGCATGGCCATCCGATCGGTATTTCAAGTTTTAGACCCCCGACCCGACCTGGCAGTTCATTTAAACTAAGAGTATTTTGAAAATGAACTTTGAGTGCCGAGCTCAAACCGGACATCCGATTTGAATTCGTCAGTTCTGACAAGTCACTTTCATCTCCCAAGTCGTGTTGGAATGATCGGCACGGCCATCTGACCGGTATTTCAAGTTTTAGACCCCCGGACCCGACCTGACAGTTCATTTAAACTAAGTGTATTTTGAAAATGAACTTTGAGCGCCGAGCTCAAACCGGGCATCCGATTTAGATTCCGTCAGTTCTGACAAGTCACTTTCATCTCCCAGGTCGTGTTGGAATGATCGGCATGGCCATCCGACTGGTATTTCAGGTTTTAGACCCCCGGACCCGACCTGGCAGTTCATTTAAACTAAGTGTATTTTGAAAATGAACTTTGAGCGCCGAGCTCAAACCGGGCATCCGATTTGGATTCCGTCAGTTCTGACAAGTCACTTTCATCTCCCAGGTCGTGTTGGAATGATCGGCACGGCCATCCGACCGGTATTTCAAGTTTTAGACCCCCGGACTCGACCTGGCAGTTCATTTAAACTAAGTGTATTTTGAAAATGAACGTTGAGCGCCGAGCTCAAACCGGGCATCCGATTTGGATTCCGTCAGTTATGACAAGTCACTTTCATCTCCCAGGTCGTGTTGAAACGATTGGCACGGCCATCCGACCGGTATTTCAAGTTTTACACCCCCGGACCCGACCTAGCAGTTCATTTAAACTAAGTGTATTTTGGAAAGAAACGTTGAGCGTCGAGCTCAAACCGGGCATCCGATTTGGATTCCGTCAGTTCTGACAAGTCACTTTCATCTCCCAGGTCATGTTGGAATGATCGGCATGGCCATCTGACTGGTATTTTAGATTTTAGACCCCCGGACCCGACCTGGCAGTTCATTTAAACTAAGTGTATTTTGAAAATGAACGTTTGAGCGCCGAGCTCAAACCGGGCATCTAATTTGGATTCCGTCAGTTCTAACAAGTCACTTTCATCTCCCAGGTCATGTTGGAACGATCGGCATGGCCATCTGATCGGTATTTCAAGTTTTAGACCCCCGGACCCGACCTAGCAGTTCATTTAAACTAAGTGTATTTTAAAAATGAACGTTTGAGCGCCGAGCTCAAATAGGGCATCTGATTTAGATTCCGTCAGTTTTGACAAGTCACTTTTATCTCTCAGGTCATGTTGGAATAATCGGCATGGCCATCTGACCGGTATTTCAGATTTTAGACCCCCAGACCCGACCTGGTAGTTCATTTAAACTAAGTGTATTTTGAAAATGAACGTTGAGCGCCGAGCTCAAATCGGACATCCGATTTGGATTCCGTCAGTTCTGACAAGTCATTTTCATCTCTCAGATCGTGTTGGAATGATTGGCATGGCCATCTGACCGGTATTTCGGGTTTTAGACCCCCGGACCCGACCTGGCAGTTCATTTAAACTAAGTGTATTTTGAAAATGAACTTTGAGCGCCGAGCTCAAACCGGGCATCCGATTTGGATTCCGTCAGTTCTCAAAAGTCACTTTCATCTCCCAGGTCGTGTTAGAATGATCGGCACGGCCATCCGACCGCTATTTCATGTTTTAGACCCCCGGACCCGACCTGGCAGTTCATTTAAATTAAGTGTATTTTGAAAATGAACTTTGAGCGCCGAGCTCAAACCGGGCATCCGATTTGGATTCCGTCAATTCTGACAAGTCACTTTCATCTCCCAAGTCATGTTGGAATGATCGGCACGGCCATCTGACCTGTATTTCAGGTTTTAGACCCCCGGACTTGACCTGGCAGTTCATTTAAACTAAGTGTATTTTGAAAATGAACGTTGAGCGCCGAGCTGAAACCGGGCATCCGATTTGGATTCGTCAGTTCTGACAAGTCACTTTCATCTCCCAGGTCATGTTGGAACGATTGGCATGGCCATCTGACCGGTATTTCAAATTTTAGACCCTCGGACCCGACCTGGCAGTTCATTTAAACTAAGTGTATTTTGCGCCGAGCTCAAACCGGGCATCCGATTTAGATTCCGTCAGTTTTGACTCCCAGGTCGTGTTGGAATGATCGGCACGGCCATCCGACCCCCGAACCCCAGATTTTCTCAATTCTTCTAAACTAAGTGAGTTTTGAAAACTAGAGAGTTTTAAATTTTCAACTGAACATAATTAAGTAATTCCATCAAAATAAAAACATAGTAAACACTCACCTGTGCGGCCTGTGCTGTGGTGGTGGTGGATCGCTGATGGACCATTCCCCCCTAGGAGAGGAGGCCACTGATTGCCTGCAAAATGATTGCATGCTGGCTAGAGATCTCCTGTTGGAACTGCTACTGTTGCCGCTGCAAATCAGAAATCTACGATCGGACCATATCCATCATGTCGCTGGCAGAAGCGCTGGGGGCAACGAAAGGTAAACTGAAGGCACTGCTACTGGTTTGGGCAGAGCTAGAACTCGCACACGATGATATCACCGCGCTAGCGTCTAGGCTCTCCCCAAAACCATATAGTCGGCCTTTCTTCGGTACGCCAGCTGCTGCCACCCACTCCACCTGATCGAACTCCGGATTCCGTCAGTTCTAACAAGTCACTTTCATCTCCCAGGTCATGTTGGAACGATCGGCATGGCCATCTGATCGGTATTTCAAGTTTTAGACCCCCGGACCCGACCTAGCAGTTCATTTAAACTAAGTGTATTTTGAAAATGAACGTTTGAGCGCCGAGCTCAAATAGGGCATCTGATTTAGATTCCGTCAATTTTGACAAGTCACTTTTATCTCTCAGGTCATGTTGGAATAATCGGCATGACCATCTGACCGGTATTTCAGATTTTAGACCCCCGGACCCGACCTGGTAGTTCATTTAAACTAAGTGTATTTTGAAAATGAACGTTGAGCGCCGAGCTCAAATCGGACATCCGATTTAGATTCCGTCAGTTCTGACAAGTCATTTTCATCTCTCAGATCGTGTTGGAATGATCGGCATGGCCATCCAACCGGTATTTCAGGTTTTAGACCCCCGGACCCGACCTGGCAGTTCATTTAAACTAAGTGTATTTTGAAAATGAACTTTGAGCGCCGAGCTCAAACCGGGCATCCGATTTGGATTCCGTCAGTTCTGACAAGTCACTTTCATCTCCCAGGTCGTGTTGGAATGATCGGCACGGCCATCCGACCGGTATTTCAAGTTTTAGACCCCCGGACTCGACCTGGCAGTTCATTTAAACTAAGTGTATTTTGAAAATGAATGTTGAGCGCCGAGCTCAAACCGGGCATCCGATTTGGATTCCGTCAGTTATGACAAGTCACTTTCATCTCCCAGGTCGTGTTGAAATGATTGGCACGGCCATCCGATCGGTATTTCAAGTTTTACACCCCCGGACCCGACCTTGCAGTTCATTTAAACTAAGTGTATTTTGGAAATAAACGTTGAGCGTCGAGCTCAAACCGGGCATCCGATTTGGATTCCGTCAGTTCTGACAAGTCACTTTCATCTCTCAGGTCATGTTGGAATGATCGGCATGGCCATCTGACTGGTATTTTAGATTTTAGACCCCCGGACCCGACCTGGCAGTTCATTTAAACTAAGTGTATTTTGAAAATGAACGTTTGAGCGCCGAGCTCAAACCGGGCATCCGATTTGGATTCCGTCAGTTCTGACAAGTCACTTTCATCTCTCAGGTCGTGTTGGAATGATTGGCATGGCCATCCGATCGGTATTTCAAGTTTTAGACCCCCGAACCCGACCTGGCAGTTCATTTAAACTAAGAGTATTTTGAAATGAACGTTGAGTGCCGAGCTCAAACCGGACATCCGATTTGGATTTCGTCAGTTCTGACAAGTCACTTTCATCTCCCAAGTCGTGTTGGAATGATCGGCACGGCCATCTGACCGGTATTTCAAGTTTTAGACCCCCGGACCCGACCTGACAGTTCATTTAAACTAAGTATATTTTGAAAATGAACTTTGAGCGCCGAGCTCAAACCGGGCATCCGATTTAGATTCCGTCAGTTCTGACAAGTCACTTTCATCTCCCAGGTCGTGTTAGAATAATCAGCATGGTCATCTGACCAGTATTTCAGGTTTTAGACCCCCGGACCCGACCTGGCAGTTCATTTAAACTAAGTGTATTTTGAAAATGAACTTTGAGCGCCGAGCACAAACCGGGCATCCGATTTGGATTCCGTCAGTTCTGACAAGTCACTTTCATCTCCCAGGTCGTGTTGGAATGATCGGCATGGCCATCCGACTGGTATTTCAGGTTTTAGACCCCCGGACCCGACCTGGCAGTTCATTTAAACTAAGTGTATTTTGAAAATGAACTTTGAGCGCCGAGCTCAAACCGGGCATCCGATTTGGATTCCGTCAGTTCTGACAAGTCACTTTCATCTCTCAGGTCGTGTTGGAATGATCGGCACGGCCATCCGACCGGTATTTCAAGTTTTAGACCCCCGGACTCGACCTGGCAGTTCATTTAAACTAAGTGTATTTTGAAAATGAACGTTGAGCGCCGAGCTCAAACCGGGCATCCGATTTGGATTCCGTCAGTTATGACAAGTCACTTTCATCTCCCAGGTCGTGTTGAAATGATTGGCACGGCCATCCGACCGGTATTTCAAGTTTTACACCCCCGGACCCGACCTAGCAGTTCATTTAAACTAAGTGTATTTTGGAAATAAATGTTGAGCGTCGAGCTCAAACCGGGCATCCGATTTGGATTCCGTTAGTTCTGACAAGTCACTTTCATCTCCCAGGTCATGTTGGAATGATCGGCATGGCCATCTGACTGGTATTTTAGATTTTAGACCCCCGGACCCGACCTGGCAGTTCATTTAAACTAAGTGTATTTTAAAAATGAACGTTTGAGCGCCGAGCTCAAACCGGGCATCTAATTTGGATTCCGTCAGTTCTAACAAGTCACTTTCATCTCCCAGGTCATGTTGGAACGATCGGCATGGCCATCTGATCGGTATTTCAAGTTTTAGACCCCCGGACCCGACCTACCAGTTCATTTAAACTAAGTGTATTTTGAAAATGAACGTTTGAGCGCCGAGCTCAAATAGGGCATCTGATTTAGATTCCGTCAGTTTTGACAAGTCACTTTTATCTCTCAGGTCATGTTGGAATAATCGGCATGGCCATCTGACCGGTATTTCAGATTTTAAACCCCCGGACCCGACCTGGTAGTTCATTTAAACTAAGTGTATTTTGAAAATGAACGTTGAGCGCCGAGCTCAAATCGGACATCCGATTTGGATTCCGTCAGTTCTGACAAGTCATTTTCATCTCTCAGATCATGTTGGAATGATCGGCATGGCCATCTGACCGGTATTTCGGGTTTTAGACCCCCGGACCCGACCTGGCAGTTCATTTAAACTAAGTGTATTTTGAAAATGAACTTTGAGCGCCGAGCTCAAACCGGGCATCCGATTTGGATTCCGTCAGTTCTGAAAAGTCACTTTCATCTCCCAGGTCGTGTTAGAATGATCGGCACGGCCATCCGACCGCTATTTCATGTTTTAGACCCCCGGACCCGACCTGGCAGTTCATTTAAATTAAGTGTATTTTGAAAATGAACTTTGAGCGCCGAGCTCAAACCGGGCTTCCGATTTGGATTCCGTCAATTCTGACAAGTCACTTTCATCTCCCAAGTCATGTTGGAATGATCGGCACGGCCATCTGACCTGTATTTCAGGTTTTAGACCCCCGGACTTGACCTGGCAGTTCATTTAAACTAAGTGTATTTTGAAAATGAACGTTGAGCGCCGAGCTGAAACCGGGCATCCGATTTGGATTCGTCAGTTCTGACAAGTCACTTTCATCTCCCAGGTCATGTTGGAACGATTGGCATGGCCATCTGACCGGTATTTCAAATTTTAGACCCTCGGACCCGACCTGGCAGTTCATTTAAACTAAGTGTATTTTGAAAATGAACGTTGAGCGCCGAGCTCAAACCGGGCATCCGATTTGGATTCCGTCAGTTTTGACTCCCAGGTCGTGTTGGAATGATCGGCACGGCCATCCGACCCCCGAACCCCGGATTTTCTCAATTCTTCTAAACTAAGTGAGTTTTGAAAACTAGAGAGTTTTAAATTTTCAACTGAACATAATTAAGTAATTCCATCAAAATAAAAACATAGTAAACACTCACCTGTGCGGCCTGTGCTGTGGTGGTGGTGGATCGCTGATGGACCATTCCCCCCTAGGAGAGGAGGCCACTGATTGCCTGCAAAATGATTGCATGCTGGCTAGAGATCTCCTGTTGGAACTGCTACTGTTGCCGCTGCAAATCAGAAATCTACGATCGGACCATATCCATCATGTCGCTGGCAGAAGCGCTGGGGGCAACGGAAGGTATACTGAAGGCACTGCTACTGGTTTGGGCAGAGCTAGAACTCGCACACGATGATATCACCGCGCTAGCGTCTAGGCTCTCCCCAAAACCATATAGTCGGCCTTTCTTCGGTACGCCAGCTGCTGCCACCCACTCCACCGGATCGAACTCCGGCTGCTGCGTGTCTCCCTCCCCGTACTTCTCTATCACTACTTTGCTATATGTTTCCTACAAAGTGAATAAAATAACTAATCAATTTCATATGAATTACATGCCGATTTAAATGAACGGTATAAGTTACATATGTAGATAAACTTACCGCTGCTGACTTAGCTGTCTCACTCACAAATTGATTAGTCCCCTTCTTTTTGTGTGTTCTGTCGAACACCTCGACGAACGACGGAGGTCGATTAAGCTCCACAGCATGTTATACAATTCATAGTAAAAAAAGTCAAATATTGGGATAAATTATAAGAAGATAAATTGTTATATTACTTACCAATTTTTGTTTATGAGCCGCATAAGAGATGGACCCACTCATATGCAAATTTGAACCTGGTTTTGACGCCATGTTTGCTTTGGCTTTTTCAGACTTTTCTATCCACTTGGGGTCGGTAAAATGGTCACAAGATATCTCCCAATCCTCCTGCCTCATCCATAGAGGGCGCACCGCCTTCCACAATTGTCGGTCTTCACTCCCCCCACTCAATTTTTTAGCGTGTGCTCGGGCCTCATGTATTTTTCTCTTGTAACTTGACTGCATAGTAGACTCCCAGGCACGACGACATCTCGCCGCGTCATGTCCACACGTGAATTGAAAAGACCGCTGTAAATCAATTACTTTTCACACTTAGTATACTGTTGTAAATTGACTTTGGGAAATACTTGAATTAAATGACGTAATTACTTACTAAGAATATGTTGTACAATGAATCGCGGACGGCCATCGAAAATTCTCTGAAAGTGGATGCTGCCCCGGGCACATGTGCCAACATGAGTTCGTTGGAATGATGGACAGCATTGTGGGGTTCAAATTTCTTACTACAATTGCAAATGTCAAAATATTCATATTAGACAGTTGAAGGCTAATTAATGTAATATATAACCTTATAGATTTACCCGGAGATCCAACACGGGCGGCGTCTATCATGGGCCGTGCCTCCATCGTGACGACTGTCGGCATCGTCAAGTGGCTGACTGGTGGGGGTGTGCCCTGTACAAGTGGGAGGTGGTGGGAGAGCACTGGGATCTGTAAGAATAGATCTTCACAAGTAAAACTAAGTGTATTATAGATCTTTGAAATAACATAATTAATTTTCATAAGTGCACAACAGGTGGGAGGCCCCTGAGACCTACAAGAATTAATTTTCATAAGTAAAACAAATATTGAGAATTTAAATTAAAATATACATACCTGCAGCGGGAGGTGGTGGGGGTGGCGTCTGCACAACAGGTGGGAGGCCACTAAGACCTGCAAGAATTAATTTTCATAAGTAAAACAAATATTGAGAACTTTAAATTAAAATATACATACCTGCAGCGGGAGGTGGTGGGGGTGGCGTCTACACAACAGGTGGGAGGCCACTGAGACCTGCAAGAATTAATTTTCATAAGTAAAACAAATATTGGGAACTTTAAATTAAAATATACATACCTGCAGCGGGAGGTGGTGGGGGTGGCGTCTACACAACAGGTGGGAGGCCACTAAGACCTGCAAGAATTAATGTTCATAAGTAAAACAAATATTGGGAACTTTAAATTAAAATATACATACCTGCAGCGGGAGGTGGTGGGCGTGGCGTCTGCACAACAGGTGGGAGGCCACTGAGACCTGCAAGAATTAATTTTCATAAGTAAAACAAATATTGGGAAGTTTAAATTAAAATATACATACCTGCAGCGGGAGGTGGTGGGGGTGGCGTCTGCACAACAGGTGGGAGGCCACTGAGACCTGCAAGAATTAATTTTCATGTGGAGTGATACAAATATTGCGAACTTATAATTAAAATATACATACCTGCAGCGGGAGGTGGTCGGGGTGACATCTGCACAATAGGTGGGAGGCCACTAACACCTGCAAGATTTAATTTTCATAAGTAAAACAAATATTAGAGAATTTAAATTAAAATATACATACCTGCAGCGGAAGGTGGTGGGGATGGCGTCTGCACAACAGGCAACGAGTCGACACTTGAACCTAAAAAAAATTCTTTTAGGCTAGTAAATGATGTAAACATTTATATAGATAAATTTTTTAATAGATATACATGTGCCCGAAGAAGACGCCAAACAGGAGGGAGTAGAGCCCTTGTCACTGCCCTATCTCCTCCCACTCCCAGTACGACCTCCTCGAACCATTTCTTTATTACTAACAAATTAATTTATACATATTAATCCTCAATTGCACAAGACTAAAACCTCTGTTATTACAAATTATGTAAAAAGGTAAGGATATCTCACTAAATTATGAAAACGTGCCTCCCTCATGTTGATGATATATCTAACTCATCATCATCTTCGTCATCCATAGTAGCCTCATCAGATTCAAACTCTTCGTCTTCATCTGATTCTTCCTCCCCTCTAACATCAACATTTAGCTCCATCGGATCGACTTCTTCCACTTCATCTCGCGTACGTAATGACTGTGGCTCATCAGATTCGTCCAGATTAAATCTAGAGGAACCGACAACGCCAACTTCGTCTGATTGACAATATTCAGCACTAGCAACCTCTGAGACATCTCCACTCATAGTTAACTCATACGTGGGAAAGAGTTTTCAATTAACCCTACAAACTGCCCACCAATCTCTATTTTTGGATGATGGATAGCTTGAATAGTACACTTGCTGGGCTTGTGCGGCTAAAATGAACGGTTCATAGGTCTTAAGTTTAGACCTATGCTTGACATCGACAATCCCATAATTTGTGTCATGTCGAACAGAACTAGGATCAAACCATTGACACTTAAATATATATACATGATTGTCTTGTCCCAAATACTGAAGTTCTAAAACTTCTTCAAGAATACCATAGTAGTCCAATTCCACTTCATTGTATAAACTTCCCTTCACAGATACGCCGCTGTTCATCGTAGACTTACTTCACCCATAATCCCTTGTATGAAATTTATATCCATTCACAATATATCCTGGATAGGCACGTGTCTGGTTCGAGGGGCCATAACTTATCTATTGTACTCTTTGATCAGTAATGAGACCTTGTTCAACCTATATTCAAATTAGAGTAGTTAAAATAATAACAATTACCTCAACATACGTAAATACAAATATATATATTCAACGATGACACTAACTCGATTTCTCAGCCATTTGGCAAAAAACTTCTCGCGTTCTTTTTCAATCTTCACGTCCTGGATATTTGGAAATTTTTCAGCTAATTCTGAATCAAATTGCCTGCAATATAAATGCACTACTACTTTAAATGAACTGTAGAAGAAGGATGAACAACTTATGGATTTGCTGGAAATATGAGTTAAGAACTTACTCAACATAAGGTTCAATCTCGAGGCAATTCAGAAGAATATATATCTCAGCGGCGTGCAACTCTCTATCTTTGAGCGTGCGAGTCAAGCAACGTCCGAACGCACATCCAGGATGTTTAAATATGGAGAGCCGATCGGACGATTCATCCACTCTCCCATCATCATTACGTGGAGGTCGAGTACGACGAGTTTGCATCTCTGGCTCAAAGTACATAGAACAGAAGTTCGAAATTTCTTCAAGAATGTATGCCTCAGCAATCGAACCCTCCACCTATGCCTTGTCGCGAACTTTCATTTTTAATTCATGCATGCACCTACAACAACAAGTCAGATGGCAACGATATGTACCGGCCATGGACGACTTGTAAGTTAACAAAAATTATCACATACCTCTCAAATGGATACATCCATCGAAATTGTACTGGCCCTCTGACGATAGCCTCATATGGCAAATGAACGACCAGGTGCTCCATCGAATCAAAGAATGTCGGAGGAAATATCTTCTCTAGCTTACAAACGGTTGTGACAACTTTTTCTTCGATAGTTTGTACATCCCGAAGTCTGAGTTCTGATGCACATAAAATCTTGAAAAATTGACTCATCTCAGCTAATGCTCCCCATATCTGCTTTGGCAACAAATCATGAAATGCAATGGGCAGTAGCCTCTCCATGAACACATGACAGTCGTGACTTTTCATACCATATATCTTCCCCTAATTAACATTCACACAACGGGCTATGTTGGATGCATATCCATCTGGGAATCTCAACTGTTTCAACCACTGGCACATTTCCTTGATCTGTGTATCATGAAGCACGTAAGTTACTTTAGGCTGCACAGTTTTGCCATTTACGTTCTATAGTTCCAGTTCTGGACGTTTACAAAGCATCTTTAAATCCATACGTGCTTTGGCATTGTCCTTTGTTTTCCCTTTAACATTCAAGATCGTATTGAACACATTATCAAAAAAATTCTTCTCGGTATGCATGACATCCAGATTGTGTCGTACAAGAAGAGTTGACCAATAAGGTAATTCCTAAAAAAATGATTTTCTTGTTCCAGTTGTGATCCTTTCCAAAACTAGGGAGTTGTTGTGTGCTACCAGGCAATTGTACTACATCTGGTAAATTGTGCACCCGTGACGCCATATGTAGACCCGACACCCGTTGCAAGTCAGCTTCATCCATTTCAACAGTATTTTTTTTAAACGAGTCTTTTTACCTTCGAAATGGATGGTCACTTGGTAACAACCGCCGATGGCAATCAAACTAGCATGCTTTCCCACCATGTTTCAATACAAATGATTTGGTATCTTCCATACAGTAAGGACATGCTAACCTCCCATGTGTGCTCCAACCAGATAGCATTCCATATGCAGGGAAGTCACTTATTGTCCATATTAGTGTAGCCTTCATAATAAAATTGTGCTTCTTATATGCATCATAAGTAACAACTCCATCAGTCCATAAAAAATTGAGCTCATCAATCAATGGCCTGAGATATATGTCCAAATTTTTTCCGGGACTTTTTGGACCAGGAATTACTAAGGACAAAAATAGATTTTCTCGCTTCATGCACATGTGCGGCGGAAGGTTGTACGGTGTCATGAACACTGGCCAACAAGAATAAGATGCCACTGAACCACCGAATGGATTAAAACCATCTGTGCATAAACCCAATCGAACATTACGTGACTCCCTTGAAAAGGCAAGATGAGTACGACTAAAGTGAGTCTAAGCTTCACCATCGGCAGGATGACTGATTATATCATCGGCACGACGTACTCTTTCGGTGTGCCATGCCATATGTCGAGCCGTCTTTGAGGACATATACAGCCGCTACAGCCTAGGCACAAGAGGGATGTATCGCAACGCCTTGTAAGGTACATCTTTTACCTTTGAATTGACCCCCCCTTAGGTTTGAATCTGTCATGGCCACAAATGGAACATGATATCTTATCTGCATCGTCTTTGTAATATAACATACAATGATTCAGACATGCATCTATTTTCACATATCCAAGTCCTAAGTCATTGACCATCTTTTTTGCACGGTAAAAAGTTTCTGGCAACTTCTTGTCTCGAGGTAACATACTCTTGATCAAGAGGAGGAGACGGTCAAAACAAGTCTCACTATTGTGAAATTTAGATTTCAAGTTCAACAACTGTGACACTGCAGACAATCGAGTTTGCTTTTCACAACCATCCCACAGCGGCTCATCAGCATCCCTAAGTAGTTCATAAAATCTTCCGGCTGTCTTATTCGGCGCTTCCTCATGAACATTAAAACTAGGACCAGCAGCATCTACAACCATATCCACGTACCCATTTGTGCCTGCAATATTGTGGGGCTCATACCTCAAGAATTGCTCACCATGACACGTCCAATTCGTATAACCATCCACGAACCCTTTCGTGTACAAATGATGTTGCACATCCCATGTTGAACACCACCTCAAGTTTCTATAACTTGAACAAGGGCATCGAATGTGACCGTCGCGATCTATTGTTGCATTTGGATTTTCCAATGCAAATTGAATGAAACTCTCAACCCCATGCTTAAAGTCATCTGACACCACCCGGTCAACTATTCTACGATACATCCATGAACGATCTGTCGACATTTTGCCTGCACCCAATAAATGACAATACACATCCTAACTTTTAAATCATTACTCATGATATTACACCATACCCTTTCCTCACATCGTTCATCATATACCATTTGCAGTTGGAAGAGGAATATTAATTAGATTATCACTTTTTAACCCATCCATGAAGGTTTGATCGCACAATCACTTACTATATGTGCTGCACGATTTGCTGAAAATTTCGGCATCATCTCCCCACACTTCTCTGATATACTAAAAATATTTATTGATTTTGAAATTTTCTTAAACACTTACAAGTAAGTGGTTAAGAAAACACTCAAAATCAATAATGGTATATCAGAGAAGAGTGAGGAGACGCAACCGAAATTTTCAACAAACCATACAAAGACATATAGTAAATGACTGCCTAAGTGCGATCAAACATTCACAGACTGTCCAAACGAGATAATTCAAGACTTTGAGGTAGATATATACATTCTCATAAACAAATGAGAACATACACATCAATCCCAAAGTCTTGAACGGGAAGGCACATTGACACGGTTTTAACGCGCTCTCTTGAGGTGCGTGTAATGTTAGGTCGCACCCACGCACCTCAACTCACAGGGAATACCCCATGCATTTATGTAACATAAAATTAAATAACAACGTAATTATCATTATGCACATATCAAATTAAATAACACCCAAATTACAAAATTTTTCAAATGAAGAACATCGAAGCTAAACAATCTACATTTTTGAGTCAAATTAACATCAAATTTCTATTAAAATCAGATTTAAAAATATATTTACATGTAATTAAAATCCACAAAGTTTTAAATCACAAAACAAATTTTTTTGGGTATTTACCTATTGCTATAGAGAATTCTGATTTCTTTGTATTAATCCACATCTTTGTATATATGTACTACTTAAGATATGTGGTCATTCCATTTCTCTATATCTTCTTATCATCATAAGACAAGGTTCAAATAGGATCACTTTCAGCCTCAGTGGAGCATCTATGGCCTCAAGAATGTATCCCTCGGTGGTAGGGGAGCATATGCTGTCTAGGTTCTAGCGGTCTGTGCCCTACTGTCTCTGGAGGGCATCCATTGCCTCTGGAGAGCATCACTAGTGTCAGAGGAGCATGCATTGCTGGTTCAAGGCATTTCGATGTCACTCGGAGCCGGTCGACTGACATATTGTTTGTACCGACTTGGTTCTTTGGGCAATGCATGACCTGACTGATGGTGGGGGAGCATCTACAGTTGCTGGAGGGCATACTCGGTCTCAGGAGAGCATCCTTGGAGACAGGCGAGCATGCATATCTAATGTACCCCGGAAGAGGATTTATGTTTAGTCAGGGGCATTGTTGTCCTTAATCTCCTGACTAATGACGCCCTAATCTCCTAGTATAAAAGGGTGAACTCTCTCTTTGTATTGTAATTGAGCCGTCTGATTATTAGTGGATTACTACTGCGGCCGTGGATGTAGGAAGGCATCTTGCCTCCGAACCACGTAAAAAATCCATGTGTGTTCTTGTTATTGATCTTTTCTTTCTCCTTTCTTCTTCCTCCTCTGTTGGTTGTCCATCTCTGAAGGTATTATGTTTCCTAACAAGGGTGCAGCTAAAATTGGAAGGCTGGCAGTCAAAATTTCTATCTCAAGCTGGTAGAGCCGTATTGATTGACTCAGTCCTATATAGTATGCCAGTTTTCCTTGCCTAAGCCACTTTTATCCCAAAGAAGGTGATCAGTTTCATTGACCGGCTATGTGCAAATTGTTTTTGGTATGGAGAGAAAGGCACCAAACGCAGGCATTAGGTAGCATGGTCAGATATCCAGAGACCTAAGTTAGAGGGAGGTCTAGGAATCAGAGATCTGCAGTGGGTTCAGACTTCTTTGGCAATCAAAACCCTTTGGAACATTGTTCATGGGTCTTCTCTCTGGTCCATGTATCCTACGCGCAGATTCATCAAGGCCCATCTAGCCAACTGTGTAAGACCATTCCTAGTTGGAATGCCTTCGACTGTCTTTAGATAGGCCAAAGATATTATTATCTCTTACAACAGATGCATAGGAGGGAATGGGGCTAATATAGACTTCCTGAGTGACAATTGGACAGGGTGTGGTCCCGCCATTAATGCTGCAATGGCTAATGAAAGGATTGAGCTCAATAGCCTCCCCTTGGCTTCTATTAGAGAGGTTCTATGCAATACCCAACATGCTGCACGGGGATACCTCAATAGTGACTTCCACCTTCCTAATATTCAACTAAGCAATGAGGCTGACTGCTGTGTCTGGACAGGTACCGTAAAGGGTTCCTTTTCGGTTAAATCAGCTTGCAACCTAATACGGACTAAAGGCATTTCAAGGCCTGCCTGGGCGAAGCTCTGGCACTCAGCAATAGCACCGAGGGCAGCTCTTTTTGTCTGGAAGCTTATCCATCGGGCAGTACCAGTGGACAGCAGGGTGGCAGATTGTGGTATTCCCATTGTCTCCAAATGCAGCTGTTGCTCCTCTTCTACACAGGAAGACCTCAACCACTTATTCATCTCTGATGAATTGGCCTCTGAACTGTGGGGTTGGGTGCAGCCCTTGGTAAGCAACAAGGTCTATTTAAGTAATCAGATTTTCATTAGGTGTTGGAACCTACTAACATTTACCAATCTACTCTCAGCCTTCAGTTTTGTGGGGATGTATGCTGTAATTCTGATGATGTGGGAAATTTGGAAACAAAGGTGTGCTACCAGATTTGAGGGTATGGCTCTTAAAATTGATTCAATAAAGAGGAGAATTTCCTCCTCAATAGCCCTGGCTCTGGACAAGCTTTGCTTCCGCAAGCACTTATTCCCAGCTCAATCTAGCTGCCTTGCTTCTTTTCACCTATTCCCTCGGGTCAATTTAAAGCAGCCATTTCTGGTCTTCTGCATATTGGCACCTCAGAAGTTCACATTGTATGTTGATGGGGCCTCCAAGGGTAATCCTGGTAGGTGTGGTGGTGGAGGTTGTGTAAGAGACTCAAATGGTAAATGGATGGTTGGCTTTGCTTTCTACTATGGCATTGGGAATAGTCTTGTGGCAGAGGCAAGGGATCTATATGACTGCTTTAATAGCTAAGCTAGGTGATCTATGTTTGGCAGCTGTATATTCAGATTGTGCCCTTCTTGTGGAGGCTGTATGGAAAGGAGATCCTCCTAGCTGGATGGTTCTCCCATGGTGGAGGAAGATTTTGGATCTTATCCATGAAAGTGGCTGCTTGATATTGCATACTTATAGAGAGGGCAACCAGGTTGCAGATTCCCTGGCGTCCGATGCATGCAATACTCCAGAAAATCAAGTTTTCATTCAAGTAGGAGACCTCCCTCGGTTGACAAAGGGTGCATTAAGATTGGATAGAGCTGGGCTGCCAGCCATCCGAGTAGTTTAGCTTTTTGATTGTACTTCATAGCTTTATATTTTGCTATATTTTGAGTCTCTTTGTCCTAACAAGACATCCTAACAATAAATCTGAGTAAGATTACATAAATTAAAATAAAATGAAACAACATATAAATATGAAATTAAATTTTTACTTACTGTTTATTTGAAAAAACTTATCTGATTTTTTCGTTCCCTTTCCCTCGATCGATTATCCTACGATGAATACAACAATATATTAAATAAAATAAAAAATAATTATTATATGTACATGTGTGAGACGGGTGTGTGCGTGTGCCTGTGAGGGGGGGGGGCAACGGAAGCCCTGCGGCCAACGGTAGAGGGAGAGGGGGGCCTGCAGCCAACGGTAGAGGGAGAGGGGGGTTGAGGTGTGTGCGTGTGTTTGTGTCTGTGTGTGCGCGTGTGTGTGTGTCTGCGAGGGGGAGGGGGGCCACGGACAGGGGAAGAGAGGGTGGTGGAGGGGGTGGGGGAGGGCGGCAAGAGGGAGTGAGGGAGCGGGAGAGGGAGTGAGGGAGCAGGACAGGGAGAGGAGAGGATTGAGTGAGGGGGAATAGGATCGGGAGAGGAGAGGGATTGAGTGAGGGAGGGGAATAGGATCGGGAGAGGGAGACCACTTACCGGCGATGACGACGGCGATGATGGGAGGAGGCTGGCGGCGACGGCGACCGTGAGAAGAGGATGATGGCGGCGACAGCGACGACGACCGTGAGAGGGAGGGAGGTTGGCGAATGGCGGCGACGGCGAGGACGGTGGCCTCGGCGGCGACGACCGCAAGCAGAGGAGAAAGAGAGAGTGAGAGGGAGAGTGGGGGGGTGGAAATGGGGGCGGGTGGAAGGGGTGGGAGGAAGGGGTCGATGGTGGCGGGGGATGAAATTTTGAGACGGAAATACATACGGAACTTAGTTCCGTCTGAAATTTCAGACGGATTCATTTCCGTCTGAATATCCGTCCCAAATTTGCGACGTATAATAAAGACGGAATATATTCCGTCTATACTTATAGACGGATCTTCAGAGAGAGTATAGTATGTCCTTAATAGAGATGGAATTTGTGACAGAAGCTAATCCGTCACAAATATAGACGGATTTTAAGACGGAAAATATATGTCTGAAATATCCGTCTGTATTCCCGCTTTTTCTAGTAGTGTTTATGTCCTTTCCACCTAGTTTCTTGTAGACAAGCTATGTTAACCCTCCTGTCCTTCATTAACTTAACTAATTCTAAACTCTTACCCGTTAAAGTTCCTATATTCCAAGTAGCTAGACGGATCCTTTTTTCCCTCGTTAACAAAATATTTCATTCATATATAAAATATTTTACTCTTCCACAAAATATTTTGTTCCTACGTTCTTACGTTGAGTGCGCTTCATATTTAATGTTCGAAAAAATATGTCGTATGAGTCTGACGCGAGCATCCTTTTCTATGCAGAGAGGGTCATTTCAACTTTTTTGGACTAATGAGATCAACCGTTATATTTTGACATAATTTTGTGCATCGGATTCGATGCAGAAATCATTAATTACTGATATTTGAACTAGCAAAAAAAAAATCTCAATTTTTTTAGGGTGACTTTGATAACATAATAAGGGGTGAATATGATGAGCTATTCTGCCTCCTCACCCTTAATCGAGTTTGGTAGTAGGATTAAGTTATTTGAGATTGATTAGGATTAAGGCTCTTATTCTAGGAATAACCAATGTACCATTTTACATGGAATGAATTATTCTCAAGATAAGCATAAATTATCAAACTCAAAAAAGAAAAATCAAGGAATAACTCACCCGGATCCACCTCGGATAATTTATCCTAACCTATTATCAAAGTGGTCCTTAGGCCCTCTTTGAAACTCGGGTGAGATACCGCATTCGACCCCAGACGATCGAGTACGGTACGCGACCCCGATTAAGGGGCATGTGTGTAAGAGGAAGGTTGATCTGTCACCTAATTACGTTGTGCGTCCCACTCAAAAAGTATGCCTGAATTTCATTTCGAGGGCGACGCATAGGGGTGACATAATTTGGGTTCAATATGAAAATCAAACCGAATCGATAAATTTAGTTTGAGTTAAAATTTAAAAATATTTTTTTTAAAATTTGATTTTGAAGCTCAAAAAATCAAATCGAACCGAATAATCGAAATTTAAGGATATTTTTATCAAGTTAATATAACTATATATATAACTATAAATCTTAATTCCAAAAGTTCAATCCCCGTCATCCTGATGAGATTTTCGATTCTACGAAAAAAGTTTCAAATCACCTTTTATTTTAACGTAACTAAAATTCTTAATTTTTAATGTGAAAATTATGAAA
The DNA here is from genome assembly GCA_022559845.1 of Amorphophallus konjac. Lineage (NCBI taxonomy): Eukaryota > Viridiplantae > Streptophyta > Magnoliopsida > Alismatales > Araceae > Amorphophallus > Amorphophallus konjac. The sequence goes on along the minus strand of CM040123.1, from coordinate 191,437,603 downwards.
CTTATTCTTACAAATTTTAACTTTTGATGTTATTTTTTAATATTTATTTTATTTGGTAGATATTCTTTTACTTTATCTTTCTCTACTCCTATTTAAATTCAATCTAATTTATAAAAGGGGACATGAATATGATTTAAATCAAAACAAACCGAATTAATATAATTCGATTTAATTTAATTTTAAAATAATTTAATTTAATTTAATTCAAGTTAAACTCTTAATTTAATTTGATTTAATTTAAAAAAATTTAAATTAAATCAAATCAAATCAAACTAAATCGTGCTCAACCTAAGAACCGTGGGTCGCGTGCGTGTCGGACGGTCCGTGATAGACACGCTTGGGGCAGCGAAAAATCCCGCTTACCGCAGCCAACTCCCGGTCTGATTCATTCCCCTGGTCTGTTTCATTCCCCTGCTCAGGTCGGCCACCTTGCGGCTCGTTGGTACCTCCCTCTCGTCCTCCTCTTCCGACTCCTGGATGCCGGCGAATTCAACGGCACTGCTGAAAGCCAGAAAAGAAGACCCAGGCCAGATAGAGAAACATGGGTGACCTCCCGGGGCAAGGCGAGGAGTAGGACTAGCTTGCGGGCGCGGAGGACGATGGGCGGCCACGGCAAGGCCCGCTGGAAGATCTCATCCCTCTACCACCGCTCCTCCCCCTCCTCCACCCCCTCCAGGACTACCCCCGCCGCCGACCCCCCCAGAGAGTTCGTCTGCCCCGTCTCCGGCCGCCTTATGGCTGATCCCGTCATCCTCCCCTCCGGGCAGACCTTCGAGCGGGGCTGCGCCCAGGCCTGCAAGGACCTCGGCGTCGTCCCCCCAGGGGCAACGGTGGGGGAGGTTGCGCCCCCAGCCGAGCTCTTCCTCATCACCAACTTGGCCCTAAAGACGGCCATCCGCAACTGGTGCGACTCTGTCGGAGTCGACCGCCCCTAGCCTGTCGACCCCGACGCCGCCGTCCAGCTCGTCAGCGGGCTGCTCCTCTCTTCCCCGTGCTCCTCCGTCTCCCCTTCTCCGGCTTCGTCTTCTGCGTCGATGAGGGCGCTGGGGGAGGCGGAAGATGAGGTGAAGGTGGAAGGGGGCAAATTTAAATCTTTGGGCGACTCCTCGGCTCTTCAGATCTGCCCTTCCCCGTCTACTCCTCCTTCTCCCTCGGCAACGTCCTGCTTCACCAGCACCACCACTGCCACCTCCACCTTCGCGTCCTCGTCCTCCTCCTCCTTGGAGATCCTCTCCTATGATTCACACTCCCCGCCCAAATCTGGGGCCTCCTCGGCGTCTGGTCCACTCGAGGAGGAGATCCTCGCCGGGCTCAGGGACCCCCAGGTCTCCGAGCAGGAGGTGGCGTTGCGCCTCCTCCGATCTGCCACCCACGACGGAGGCGGCGACAACCGAGCGGCGCTCTGCACCTCGAAGATCCTGGCCGTGCTCCGGCCTATGCTCGTCTCCCGGTACCCCACCCTCCAGTGCCACGCCGCCTCCTCCCTCGTGAACCTCTCCCTCCACCCGCCCAACCGCGTGCGCCTCGTCCGTGCTGGCACCGTCCCCGCCATCGTCGACGCCCTCAAGAGCGGCCACCCGGAGGTCCAGGACCATGCAGCGGGCGCCCTTTTCAGCCTCTCCATGGACGACGAGAACCGAACCGCCATCGACGTCCTGGGAGCCCTCCCTCCGCTCCTCCACCTCCTCTCCCGGGGGCAGGCGAGGAGCGGACGCGCCGGGACGTTGCCCTGGCTCTCTACTACCTCTCCATGTCCGGCACGAACCGTTCCAAGCTGGTGAAGCTGGGAGCCATCAATGCATTGCTGGGGATCGTGACGGCGCCGCCACGGGAGCCCCCCACACTGCTGAACCCGGCCCTGATGATACTGTGCAACCTGGCGGCGTGCGCCGACGGCAGGACGGCGATGATGGACACCGGGGCGGTGGAAGCCGTGGTGCGGCTGCTTAGGGCGGCGCCGCAGGGCCGAGACCCGGTGGCGGAGCCGAAGAGGGAGCACTGCGTGTCGGCGCTTTACAGGATGAGCCGCGGGGGCATGAGGTTCTGGGGTCTTGCGAAGGCGGCGGGCGCGGAGGAGGTGCTGAGGGCGGTGGTAGAGCAGGAGGAGGAGGGGGCGGCGGCAGCGAGGGAGGGGGACGCGGGCGAGCGGGAGAAGCGGTGGCGGCTGCGGGAGATGGCGCGGCGGACGCTGCGCGCGATCGGAGGCGCAGGCGAGGACGGTGACAGCGTCTGCGACGAGAGCAACGTGTCGTCCGTCGACGGCGGGCTGTACGATGGCGCGTCGGAGCCGGTACTGCACACGCGACGGAGGCCGGTAAATGACCAGTTCGCCAACTCCACCAAGTTCTAGTGGCAGCACCTGGAAGTATCTCACGATGCGAGGGACTTTGGACTCTTTCTCCTCTACTTCGCTCTTTTTTTTGTTTTAATTTTTATTTAATTAAATGTTTAGATGGGGGCTTTTTATTTCTTTCTGGTTATTCCATTCCCCCACTGTTGGTTCGGTTCCCCGTCCCCTTTTTCAAATTCGGAGATTCGAGGGGGAAGGAGGAGTTGTTAATTGCAACAAGTTCTGGAATCGTATATAATAGAGAATTGTTGAGGATATTGCTTCGCTGTTGGATGCTTCTTCTTCTTCTTTTTTTTCTGGGGGTGAGGAGGGGGGAGGGTTGGCCCTCAAGACGGCCATCCACAACTGGTGCGACTCTGTCGGAGTCGACCGCCCCCAGCCTGTCGACTTTTTCTTTGATGCTTTCTGTTTTGCTTGGAAGGGGGGGGGGGAAGGAAATTGGTTGCTTTCTTCTGCGGTGGGGTTCCTAGTAGTAGCTGGGTGGGGTGGGTGGGCCCGACAATGTGGGCAAGCCACAACACCTTATGAACACGTATGGCTTCTTCCATTGGAAATTGGTTGCGGCCAACTTGTTCGGACTTACTTGCATGTAAAGAAAGCCAGGCATGTTTGATCTTACGAAACTATATATGAGTGATATCCGTCAAAATTATTGGTCGAAGGCCTTTGCAGCGCCTTGCAGCATCGGCATTTGCCGTCTGGACTCTCAACACATCTCTGCTGCCATTAATTACTGCCCGCTTGTGGATGCTACTGACAGTTGAAGAAGAACAAGAAAGAGGAGAAAGTGACAGCGGGATGCGGGGGTGGGCATGGAGGCCGGATTACAACCTAGAATCTGCCGTAGGGTGCTGACTGCTACACACTGCAGCTTCTGCCTGCTGCTCCTAATGCTCCTGCTTCTGTTTTGAGTTTTTTCTCTTTGTTTTGGGGGTGTGGGGGGGGGGGGGGGGGGGCATGCGGTGGGGATGAGCGAGATGTGCTAACTTCAAAAATTTCGAATTCCTCCTCCCCGTTCGATTCCTTCTCCCCCACGGCCTCTCATTCCTCTTAGTATTCTACTCTCTATATTAAGAAATATTATTTTGTTATATCCCTCATGTTCTAACACTGTCAAAATCTTCGTCCACAAAAAAATGGAAAATGCTGTCAAAATTGATAGAATATGAGCAATTGAAAATATGAGAAGGAAATGGCTAATGTACGTGAACAAATGCATCTTTTGTAGGAATGCGGTGGAAACTACTGACCACCCTTTTTTTTTCGTCTCACTTGTTTATAAAGTTTGAATTTGCTATTGAAGTTCGGAAGCATGTCTTCTTTAAACTAAGAAATGTCAAACCCGTGGAAGGCCTGGTGGAAAAATTCATCAAAAATTGGTTAAGTGCAGTGGAGCTCCAAGATTAATTGTCAGTTGCGGTAGCTGGTCTTTCGTGCAACCTCTTGGATCATTTGGAGGGAGAGGAAGAATTTTCGGAAGAGAAGTTTAAGACCCTGCAATGTCTAGATTCAATTTTCTATTATGTGAAAAGCTGGAGAGTTATTTTTGTAGAGTAAAAAATTTGTAATTATCTTAAAGCCTATTTGAAATCGGAACATAACAAGGAGGAATAACTAACAAAGGAGAGAGAAAAGTGGGCCTCACTGTATCTTAGACACAAAGAAAAATATTTAATCGGGGGATAGATAGTGCATTCGTCCCCACCCTCTCGAATATTTGACCCTACGTGAATGTCAAACAGGGCCTTATTTGAGAAGTCTATGCCTCTTCTTTTGTATAGTCTGGAAGCACTTCCTTCTTATTGGTGCATCCTTCTCATTTTATATCTTATGTAGTACTTGCACCTTAAAAAAAAACTACTAACCTCCTTTTCATTGCTGTGGTAGTTGGTATTTCGTGCAACCTTTTGGATCATTTGGAGGGAGAGAAAACATTTTCAGGAGAGAAGCTCTAAGGCCCTACAATGTCTAGATTCAAGTTTCTATTTTAAGAAAAGTTGGAGAGATACTTTTTGTAGAGGGAAAAATTATGTTTCTCTTAAGGCATGTTTGAAATTGGAACTGTAGTGGCAGGAAAATGGTTCTTAGGCCATGTACCACCTTCTCTAATTATTGGTTGGGGAAGTCGTCTCGCGCCCGTGGATGTCTGCACACACCAAGAAACCAGAAGGGCGTTAGAAGGAGCCCCGGGTGTTACCCCAGGGGACAACCCTCCGATGCTTAAGTCAGCTAGGGATTAATGAGCAAATAGAGAGGAGCAAGGTGATAGAGAAGTAGGGGCCATAGTCGTCGATCCAGGAGGCGTGTAGATCCTCTGCATGTGTGCACGCCGTTCCCAGTGGGCTCTCGGAGAGTGCTCGCTGGGTGGTAAGGCCGCACCGGAGGAAGAAACTCTCCGGATGTAACAGACGTCCCTCTAGTCGTGGTAGCTAGTCGAGTTGCTCTCTTCTCAGTAGAAAGCTCTGGGGCAGGAGTATGCTCTTGCGTAGTAGTGTAGGGTCTTTTAGTAGAAGAATCTACAGTGCTCTGCTCTTCTGTCGATGTCCCTTTTATATGGGTTGACCTGGAGCGAGGGCCTCATCCCCTGATAGGGAAGGGTCCGTTTAGTAGAGTAACGTTCCTCCGCTATGTTGGCGAGAGTTTCCCATTGGAGGGCGATAGCCCAAGTGTCGGTCATTCCCTAGGCGAGTCTTACGGTACTCATGGCGCGTGCTCGCCCGTTACGGGGTCAAGGCCGGCGTCGTGGGGGGCAACGATCGGTCGTCGAAGTGTCCTCCGGTGAGGACCGTGCTTGGGCCGGCCTCATCGGCATCGTGGAATCTGATGCCTTGTTGGGCCGGTCATCTTCTTATTGGGCCGAACATGCATGTCCGTTCCTTGCTTGGGCATAGCGCATCCAAACCTCAATAGGCCGCGCGTGCGTGAGCCGTTTCTGGGTCAAACCAGATTTACCCTCCTCACTTCCCCCCTACTCTTAGTTGCTGAGCACTCGCATGGGACTAAGAGTAGCCCAAGAGAGGGTTCTTCTAGAGGGTGTGATCCGAAGACGATTTTCTCGTACGGCAGGAGTTGGTAGCTTCGAGGGCTGCTTGGTGCGCAAGGTGCCTCTGGCGGTGGCAGAAGCCACGCTGGCAATGATGACCCTAGGTCTTGTCCTATTCTGGGGATGTGGGCTCAGAACGGTCACCCGGCTTTGGTAGTCGTACCGCCGCAGCAGTCGACGTCCATTCACCTGACCCTCGGGGGGTGCAACCGTCGAATTATCGTGGTCGATTTATAAGAAGCGTCGAGGGGGCTCTCACAAACCACACCCACATCCCTCTGGTCGTCGCACTCCGTCGTAGGCGTCTTCCTCCCCTTTGTCTAGTGAGGATCCTCTTTTCTCTGTTCTTCCTTTCTTCGGTAGCGATGCGTCCGCGTAGGAGAGCTCTCACTGTCGAATCTTCCTCTTCGGAGGATACGCCTCAAGGCCGGGGCGGTGTGCCGAGCACTTCGGGTGCGGGCACTAGCCAGCCCGATTCCCAGCCTCTAGTGCCCTATAAGGTATTCCATGGCTTGCGGGAGACCTTCCAGATCCCCCCCCCCCCCCCCCGAGTACGACATTGTCTTCCCCGCTGCGGGAGACGACATAACAAGTCATCCTTCTGGCGGGATCATGATCCCGGTGGCCTCCTTCCAGGCGGGTCTTCGTATTCCGGTCCATCCTTTCATTGGAGCCGTCCTTCACCATTACGGGCAGAACCCTGGGGGAATAACCCCCAATTCGTACAGTATCCTCTACGGGTTTGTCTATGCTTGTCGTAGAGCGTCGGTGGTGCAGAGTGTCGATCTGTTCCGACAGTTCTTTCTCCTCCAGAGTTGCCCGTCCGACAGCTTTTTCACCTACTTCAAGGCCCGTACCCGTGACCATTTTATCTCCGTCTCCCGTACCGCGTCCAACCGCAAGGGGTGGGCGGAGCGGTATGTTTACTTGATCAAGTCGAAGGACTAGGAGAGAGCCTCTGATGGCTGGATGCGGGGTGGCTTTCCTCGCCCTTGGCACGACTCGAAGCCTTCTCTGAACGCCGAGGGTCGTCGGGATCTGAAGGCGGTTTCTCGGCATCCTCTCGTCGATGCAGACCACGTCTTGACCCCGGCGCTGCTTCGAGAGCTGGAGTTATGTCCTCTGTTGCCGCAGGGTACTGGTCTTGCCCCCCGTAGGGATGTGGTAGTAGTGGCTGATGCTTGACTAACCTCATCTTTGCTTCCAGGGGCACTTGAAGCGTAGGGGTGGACCCCTGAAATCATCCGGCTGCCGCGACTTTCTCCTCGCCTCGTGGATCACGTCACTCCGGGAACTGGCCAGGTGTCAGTCATCGCCCCCCCAGCCCAGGTTGCTTTCGCCCAGGGGAGGTTGCAGTATCCGGCCCCTGTCGGCATTCATCTGGTGCGTTCGCCCGAGGTGTCGGTGGCCAGTTTCCCCCGAAGCTACTTCAAGTGCTCTAGGTGAGGAGTCCGCCATGGCTGGTGGTGGTCGGGCTTGTCCGACTGAGGATGAGTTGGCGGAGATGGACAGTCGCCGCCGGTCGAGGAAGAGGGGGAGAGACTCGACTCCGGGCAGGAGCAGGGCTCCTCCTTTATCCGGGGCGCCTCCCCCCAGTGTTCGCCTCCCGTCGTCGCATGTGGTGCCGACGGCTGCTACCCCGGCGTCTGTCTCCAGTAGACGGGGGCGTGAAAGGGGCAAGGCCCCTGCCGTTGTTGAAGTTGACCCTCTCCCTCCGCAGAGGGTTCCTCCGCGCGGTCAGTCCCCGCAGCCTGAGGACTCACCGGCGGGGGTGCCCGGTGTCCTGGGCTTCGTCGACCTCATGATGCGGAGTGCTCGCTGGCACGAGTGCGTTGGGGAGCCAGGTCCTGGTGTCGTGGACGAGTTGACAGTCATTGCCGCGAAGAGCGTGTGCCTAGTTGTTAGTGCCTTCGGGCTGTGGAGGCACCGTTTCCTGGATGCCGTGCGTGAGCTGGAGATCAGCCGAGCCCTTCAGGCGGGGGCCGAAGGGCGTTGAAAGGAGTCCGAGGCTATAAACGTCGGACTTCAAAAATAGCTGTCTCAGCTTGAGTCGGCGCTGACGGGGATGGAGCGCGACCGGGATGCCTTTCGGGCGTAGGCTGATGCGACCGACGAGCGTGTGGCCAAGCTGGAGGCGGAGGCCTGAGCCATGAAGGCCCGCAGCCAGGATATCGAGGCGGAGATCACCAGGCTGCGCATGTCTCGGTCCTCAGCTAGCGAGAAGGCTGTGGAGGCCTTTCGTCTCTCCTCGGCTTACAGGGCCGAGCTGACGGAGGCGGCCCTGGAGTACTATGGGCCGACACGTGACCGCGGCTTCCGAGAGGGCTGGAGTGCTGCCGTGAGGGCCACAGCTGACCACTTCGACCTCGAGGCCCCGGTTCTGCCTCCTCCTTCGAATCCGTACGGCTGTTTGCAATGGGTTTATTCCTTCTTATTATTTTATGTATATATACATATATATCTTATTTCACGTGTCGATCAACCAATTAACTAACTGGTAATTAACTGACTGATTGACGGCGCGGGCGTGCCAGTCACGTGAGTGACAAGTTTATTATGCGCTCCTTCTGACCCGTGTCGGGCGAGAGTGAGGTTCGATCGGGACCAGCAGTCCGTCATACCATAAAGGTCATGACGTTAATTACATCCCCCACAAGGAGGGAAAACCTTTGATTAATTGCCGAGATAGCGGGCTGTCGAGGCCGAAATAAAAGGTGCGATGTTATGAACATGACAAGATCACGTGAGATGCATCTATCTATCATGCAAGAGAGGCATGGTTTATTAAATCAATGATCCTTGATACAGGGCAGAGGACGTAGGTCCGAAGACCACCATCGCGCGTAGCGGAGACTTCCGATCGGGCATAACCCGGCCTTCTGTCAACACCATTTGATATACCTGAGGGTCTATGCAAACATGCATGCATGATGCCCATGACTGTGCTAAGCATGGTAATAGAGTTATGAAAATGAACAGAGCTCAATCACATTTATTAATCCCTGCCAAAGGGGAAAAAGGTAACACAAGGGTGATAACGAAAGCAAAGAGCTAATACACCTAATAGCCAGCCTGATAGAAAGGTTATTCGGGGCGTGAACAGCCCTTGCCTTATTCAATCTACTGCTAATTAGGGTTGCCAATCTCGACCACGAGAGGCCAGTATTGCCCCGGGGGCGAGCCAGGGATTAGACAACGTAATGATTAGAAACGGCACCAGAAAACATAGGTACAGGACTTAGAACGGTGTGGGGACCGTAGGTGAATGAAGAAATTTAAACGACGCGACCCGTTTGGGGTGCGCCGGGGAGGGGCGCGCCCTTCCCGGCGCGCCATTTTAATGCGCACCGTATGCACACGGCGCCGGTTTAACCCGATCTCACGGAAATCGAGGTTTTATTCATTTTTTTTGAGTTTATTAAAATACTTTAGGAAACTTTGAAAGTTTATTTAAGTTATTTATTCAAAGGATCGGCCCCGGGGCATCCGGGAGCCGAGTCACAGGCTCACGTGAGGTTCACACTCGAGCACGGCGATTGTTCCGAGTCAGACTCGTTCGAGCCGAAATTTCGGCAGCATCTCCCCATCCCGGAGGATTGTCGGGGAGAAGCGGGGAATACTCACGTGGAGGAGCAACCCCTAAGAGCCGGGTGGCGCAACGGCTGCCGGCGAACCCGAACGGAAAGGAAAACCCCGAGGCCTAGCCTGCTAGGGGCACCGAGTCCGTGGGCGAGAGTGAACGAATGAGGCGATTCATTATGGGAGCGAAAACCCCGAGGGCTAGCCTGCGAGGGGCACGCGACCCGAGTCGACACAACGCTCAAATTGGGACGACCGATAGAAGGAAGGAAACCCCGAGGGCTAGCCTACAAGGGGCACACAACCCACGGCCACCACGAAGTCCATTAAGGACCGTGGATTTGAACTGTAGGGCTTAGCCCCGTTACTGTGCACTCAATGGCCTGAAGGGATACTCATCATCAATGGATAAACCCCTATCGACCGAGTGGCTAGTTGTGAAAGATTGGGGGAATATTCCCCTCCCCGGGTATTGGAGCAGTGCTACAGAGCAGACTCCCGGATGTTGAAATACGAATGGAGTGGAAAGAGTGGCATATGACATCGTTCAACGACAAATGGACAAACGATTGTTTAGACGTGTATTAAAACAGTGAAGTCCGCGGGCTGAATGAGTTACACTTACAGGTTATATGATTATCATATAGATCCAGGGAAGGGATATATATATATCATGTTCACAAAAACCAACAGAGGCTCGGCACAGGACGAATGAGAACGTTAGAAGCGATCTTCCCCTCCCCTCTGGCCTATGAGGAAGGGCACAAGGGAGGCGAAGGGTTTGCTCCCTAGACAGGGGTAGATAGAGATATGCACACAAGTGCATCTCCAACCACAAAACCCATAGCACACGTGGTGCAGAGCTCGACCATTGCATTGGAATAGAGAGAGAGACCCCGGGGAGGGGGGAGAACGATTCATGTAGCCCAAGGGCATATCCAGCGTCGGGAAAACGGATCCGGGAACTATGCACGCCGGGAAACCATTAAATGCACATTTGAGAAGAAATTAGAGAGAGCATGAAAGATAGATACGGCACCAGGCACAATCGCATTTCATTCATTCAATGAACGATAGGTAGATGTACACAGCATATATTTCGGCGCCGGCGTTGTCGCTCGGCCGTCGTTTACATTAATAGAAGAAGAATGTTACAGGTGAAGAGAAAGAACAGCGATAATGGTGAGGGGGGGAGGCCAGGCTCGTATCATCGCCCCTCCCCCCTCTCACTTACATTATATCAGGAGAAGGAAACAAAGAAGAAAGGGGAATCCACCGGAGGAAAACCACACGGAAACCCACCTAAACCCTTTCTCCAGAACAGAGTATCGGACCACGGGCTTCTCTTCTCCGGCTCCGGAGATACTCAGACGAGCAGACGAGGAAGACGGCGGCGAGAACCCTCAGTGGAAACCCTACTTCTCCCCCAAGGCTTTTCTCTCTCGAACGAACGGTCTCTCCCTTCGTATTGGCTCTCTTCTATTTTCTTCTCTTTTTTTCTTTCTTTTCTCCTCATTTTTTCTATTATCTTCTTTTTTGTTTCGAAGGCGCGGTGTATATGTAGCCTTCGTTAATTCGGCACCCTAGGAAGGGGCGCGCCGGATTTAACGGCGCCGGGAACACGTCCCCAATTGGATTGGCGTGCCGGATTTGGTGGCGCTGTATTAAGTGGCGCCGATGACCCTTCACGCGCCGTTTTAACTTGTTTGCTCGGCGCAGGTCAGCCGATGGGTCCGGGGATGGTTCCGGAAGCTCCCGTTGACTGTTCCTCTCGCCCTGGTCCTTGGAAAACCTTGAGGGGGCATTGACGAAGCTCTTGATATGACGAATGGCCTTAATCAGAACTTCGCGTGTGTCTGGCCCGAGCATACGGGTATCCTGCTGGCACGGCCTTTGGCACTGTGATTTGTGCTTCTGGTTGAGATGGACTCGTGCTCGAAGCTTCCTTACGGGATGGCATTGCATCCGAGATAATTCCACCTTGAATGGCGACCAATCAGCCACTAACGGGCCCGCTATGGCGAGAAGCCGAACCCGTGTCGGGTGATCGGGGCCTTCTGCTGACAGAACCTTTGGCCCCTTGTTGTGGACGGCCGAGGACGTTCTTCCTCCTTAGGAGAGTCACCGGGTAGACCGTCGTCCTTGGTCGGGTGACGGATGTAGGGTAGCGGCATGACGGGGTCGATGCCGGATCATTGGGCAGGCTTGGTCGCACTGCCGGTTGGTTGTGGATTCATCTCGACTCTCCTAAGGTGAAGTCCCCGGTGCTCACTTCAAGGTGACTCGGGGCTCTGGCAGCTTGAGGAATCTTTAGTAAGTTGATCTTCATCGGCTTCTGTGCTTCAATGGGCCGTATCATTCGTCTTTGCGGCTTGGTCGCCGAAGGATCATATTTTGAGTGCCAACAAATGCCCCCCAGACATGGGTGGTGCAAGCGAGGCAGGAGTGCAGCAGGACCTACGGATGAGCTTCGTTCGGTGACGGAAGCTCGAAACGGCACTTAATTCCAGCATCGGACGTTAATCTGACGCGGTAGGAAGCTTGAACGGCACCATTTAAAATGGTGTGCCCTTTATTCAGGGTTAAAACGGCGCCCCGTACTCGTTAAAATGGTGCCGCTTAAAGCGACGCGCCATTTCTTCTGGGGGTTGAAACGACGCGGCCTCACCGGCACGCAAATGGGTTAAAACGGCACACTCTGGGGTGCGCCGTTTTAACAGACGTGAACCCCCCTTATAAAAGGATTTCTTCCTTCATTTTTTCTTCTTCATCCTCATTTGACGTTTTCCTTTCTCTCTCCTCCCTTTCTACTCCTTCCGCGACGCCGAGTGGGCTCTGGGCTTTGAGCGAGCGGGTGAGTCGAGTGATGCTTTATTTGGGTTTTAAACCCGTCTTCCAGGCCCCGGGAGGCTCCTCGTAGGACTTGTCCTCAGAGCTAGATCCCTCGGGTGTCCCATTTGGCCTTGGCTTAGCGCCTATGGCTGCTTTTAGGGGCCGCTCCCTCAGTGGGCGGCTTCCACTTTTCTTTGGCAAACCCCCGAGCTGGGGAGATGCTGCTGAAATTTTGTCAGAAGTCTTGCTTTGATCAACTGATTTCTGACTTTGCTTGTTCTTTTCTGGACGTTGTCTTGCAGATATCATGGCATCCGGCCATTCTTCATCTGCATCCCGGGTCGCTGTGACATGGGGGAATGTCCACTCCCTTGATCGGGGGCCCCGACGGATAGCCGTGGTAGCTGAGTCTTCGGACTCGGAGACTGATACCGTCGACACCGACCGCTTGTTGATTCTCGACGGTAATCATTTCAAGTATGAGCGAGGGGATGACGTCAGATTGGACTACCCCAAGGACAAACACTTGATGGCATTCCTTGGGCGCTTCAACCTTGGCGGGAAGGGCGATATAATTCTCGTCTGTCGAGCCGAGGGAGCTTTACTGGCGGAGAGAGACAGTCTGACCGAGTCAGTCACTCATGGCATGCCCATATATATCCCGGGCAAGCTTAGAAAATGGGGGGCCGTTCTTGGCGTGCAGGAGTTATCTCCAGAGGTCGGGCTGCTGACAAGAGCACCGCAGTACACACCAGCCCGCTAGAATTAGACTACCGGGCGCGTCGACAGGGAGAAGCCCGTATATGGTTTGTTCCTCGCCCCGCTTCATTGGGGGTACCGAGATGAGCCTTTCCTTCTAGACTGCTTGGTGGTCCGGTTCAAGCATCAGATCTCAGTGGGATGGTTCGGAGAACTCAAAGCCACCGATGCTCACGCCTTCAGACCGGGCGCCATTGAATTTACAGATTTTGTATTGCGGCAATATGCTCCCATCTTAGTACATGCCGGTGTTTATCAGAGTGTATATGCTTCCCGGTACAGGTATCCGATCTCCCGAGGTCTGTGCTGCAGGATGATTGAAGTCTTCTGCCCGGAATACAACACTTTCTATACTACAGAGGGTGAGACTTCACTGGATCTCTGGAGTCTTTCCCAGCTGAGTGGCTTGCCGATAGACGGAGAGTCGTACGAAGAAGTTTATTTTCCGGACTGGCTGAAAGACCAGACAGATGGCGAAGGTAAATATTTCACGGGCTTCGCCTACCGCTATTTGATGAAGGCATACTGCACCCTGCTGAGCCTGACGCTTGACTCACGGGAAGCGCGGAAGCCGGGCGAAAAGAGACGCGTGCGGATGGGCACGTGGCTTCAATATTTCTTCGGTGGGTGTGAGCGACGTCACGCGGTTCGAGGAGCGAAGAAGACGCAGAGCGCGCGGGCTCCTTTTGTTTGCTGCAACACAGAAATAAGAAAAAAGAGAAGGGGCCACCACGGGAGATTGCTCCGGCGGGGCGAGCGGGACAAATGTAATATAGCAAGATATGGGGGTTAAACGGCCATAGCGGGAAGTGACTCGCCGCGGCCTCGGGGGGACGAGAATGGTGCAGAAATCAAATAGCAAGAATTGAAACGGCCATTGGGGAAGTGACTCGCCGCGGCCTCGAGAATATGAGCAGATAAGAATATAACAGAATATAAGGAGAATATAAAGAACGGGAATTGAAACGGCCATTGGGGAAGTGACTCGCCGCGGCCTCGAGAATATGAGCAGATAAGAACATAACAGAATATAAAGAGAATATAAGAACGGGAATTTAAACGGCCATTGGGGAAGTGACTCGCCGCGGCCTCGAGAATATGAGCAGATAAGAATATAACAGAATATAAAGAGAATATAAGAACGGGAATTTAAACGGCCATTGGGGAAGTGACTCACCGCGGCCTCGAGAACATGATGTGATCGCCAGGGGCCAAAAGACCCCAAAATAAAGAAAGTGATCGCGCCTACCTCAAGAGCGGGAGATGGCGGGTTGCTTCTTCCTCCCCCTTCGGCCGGTCGACGGAGAGGGCTTTCCTTGGGTACCCTTACAAAACAACGACAAACAAGTAACAAGTGGATTAGAAAGATGAAGGTGTAGTATTCAAATCCTTGCGATAAAAATAACGAAATGATGGCAAGACACACACCTGGTTGGTGTTGTCTTTTAAACCCCTCTCGGATACGAGTAGGAGGAAATGCGATGATGGATGCAAGAAGTATATAAGAAGAGGCGCCCTTATGAAGGGGGATAGAGGATGCGAGATGATGAATGCAAAAGAACTACGAAGAAAAGGAAAGGATTGGCTTATTGGATGTGCCGATGGCGAAATCCGGCGGAGCTCCGGCAGCGTAGGGACGACGTGGAAGCGCGGTGGATGAAGATGACCTTCCTCTCGCGAGCGTGGGCACCTGAGAAGCCGGCAGAACCTCCACCTACAAAAGACCCCACGGGTTAGAAATGACTCCGGCAGCCTCTGGGCTCCGGCAGCCTATCGGACCTCTTAGAAGCTCCCCTAGAACTGAGGGGGTGGGCCTCTATTTATAGAGCTCCGGAGGATGGAGGCGTCCAGGACCCTAGACACCTCCATCAGGGCCGAAGTAATATTTTATTCTATTTTTATTCATTTTTTTCGAATATTTTCGTGGAGGCGTCCAGGGTCCCGGACGCCTCAATAAGGTCCACCGAACTCCATCGAATGCCGCACGCGGTTTGGCACAACGTGTGGTTTTGTGAGCGGCGCCTCGTGATTCGGAAATGGGCGCGTCCAGTTGTTTGGACGCTTCCACAATTGGCTTTTTTCACACATGACAAGCCGTCGGACGGTGGGCGGGCCCGGTGGGCAAGTTGATGGAGGCGTCCAGGGTCCTGGACGCCTCCATAAATATATTATTTTTATTTGATTTTTTTTTTATTTTTATGATTATTGATATTATTTTTATTATTTTTGCATTGATGGAGGCGTCCAGGCAAGTGGACGCCTCCATGATTTTGATTTTTTTTTTTTTGGTCATTAATGGAGGCGTCCAGGTGCCTGGACACTTCCATGATTTTGATTTTTTTATTTTTTTTAGTCATTGATGGAGGTGTCCAAGCGCTTGGACACTTCCATGATTTTTCACGAAAAAATTCAAAAAAATGTAAAAAAATTCATAAAAATAGGAAATCACCAGAGTAATTAAAAATGTGAAGGCCGCCTTGGGGTATCATAGTGTAATATGAGATTTACTCACGGTAACGTCAAGAACGGCGTGTCTACAGTTGCCCCGCCTTGGCGTCTGCTTTGCAAGGGAGTGACACGTAATGGAATGGTATCGAAGTGGAGTGAAATGGTGTGAGAATGGACTGATAAGTTGATGCCAAGGTGTGATGAGACACGCTTTTGAAATTACTGTTTGGAATTTTTCCTGGAGTTTCAGTGAGGCGACCTTGAAGAAGGACTTTCAAATTTTGACGATTGCTTGGACAGGGTTAAAATAAGGGAGGGTGAGATGTGCACTCAGGCACGAAAATAAAGGAGACCAACTTCTCGGTGTGGAAGTACCTAGGTCATAAACCTGCAGGTGTCACCTTTGGGGAGCTGTTACCAGCCAATGTGGAAGTGCTGCGGCCAAGGTGGGTCAAACAAAGCAAAGGAATATCTGAGGGTATGTCCAAACAAGGGTCTCCTTTGGAAGAGCAGCGTAGGGCCGCTTCAAGGAAACTCAGTATTTCATTCGGAATGGAATATCTCATATTTGTAAGAATTGGAGCACAACGGCTTTCACAATAGAATCACTCGAATGATCTTCCGCAATAAATTCAAAGTCCTATATGAATGCATGTTGGGTTTAAAGAAAAATTTAAAACAAACTAAAATAAAAACTAGCCAAGGATAATATTGTCAACTTGTTAAGAATGGGTCAGGATACCGATCCGGTGAGCCGACACTGGGCTGGGGGCCGTTTATCCGCGTACCAACTCACTGAATGGAACCGTCATCCCCATGCTATCACAATTTAACGGCCTATCCGTACAACCCAAATTCTTCCGGGATCATCACTGTTTTTGTTGAAGGGGAACTCAAATTCCAGATTCATTCGGGTTGCGAGGTCCTTGACATGTTCTAGTAGCGTAGGTATCATATACTACGATGCATGACATGGTGGGACCAACCATTGAAAGGTGGGACAGGAGATAGGACAAAGACTTCCATTAGTAAAACCTGCACAGGCCAGCATGGATTAATAACATCAGAAAGTAACAGAATTTTAGCAGAATCGCACCACAGTACAAGAGGTCTAGACAAAACTCTGACGATTGACCACTATAGCACCTCTCCTTTCCTACACTTCTTCTCTTGCACCAAGTTGTTTCGAGGCATGCCTTACGAGACTTTTGCCCTGGACAGAAGGGAACTACTTTGCACAGAGGGATTCTGTTGCTTTCTTTTGGGCGCGTCCAGGCGCGAGGATGCGTCTTAACCCTCGAATTCAAATTTAAAGCGCCGGGCGGCCTTTCTTCTCCCGTGCCTTACCCGCAAACGAGCCCGCCTTCCGCCGAAACTCGCTCGCCCGTCTTCATCTTCTTCCCCTCGATCGATGGAGTTTGGTGGGCCGGACCATGGTGAAGGTGGAGAGGGACGAGGGACTCCTCGCCCGAGGAGGGACACGCAAGAGCACGGAACAGCGTCCATGGAGGAGGAAGGGCCGCTTCGGGCCCCCGAGGGACCCGAGGGGGCTGATGGCGCGGAAGGAAGTGAACACGGTCTGGTAGGTCCTCCGATCTCTTCCTCTTTGATCCATTTTGAGTTTTGAAGCGAGCCGTGGGGGGAAAAGGTTTCGGCGAGTGTTGCACTCAAATGATGGACGCGTCCTTGACAGGAGACGCATTCTTGTTATGACGCGAGGCCCTTCTTTCTTGATGCAGGACATGGCAGAGACCCCGGATTTGGCCGATGAATGGGCGAGTGCAGATGAGCCGAGCCGTGTCAGGAAGGAGAGTCGCGGCAAGGCGAAGCTCGAGGATTGGCGCATACGTCTCCCTGGACAGCAAGGGAGCGTATTGGTGCAGGACAGTGCCGACTTCCTGCGGCAGCAGAGAGAGAGTTATGCGGGGCTTCCCCAGGCCGGGGATACGTGCGACGTCAATGGCTCGCGTGCCCAATTAGCCGAGGTCAGGCGACAGCTGGCCGCCACTCAACAGGAACTGTCGCTCCTGGTAAGCTAAGTGCTGCATTTTCTATTTTTAAATGTGGAGCTTAGCTGACGACTGTTGTTTGTTCGTTCCAGCGTGCCCAGCAGACAACGATGGTGGGAGTGACTGGCGGCACATCTTCCAGTTCCTCGGCCCCTTTTCTCGAGATTGCCTCCCTCTGGGAGCAACTTGCTGGTGCGGTGGCTCGGGCTGCCCGGGCGGAAGAGGAGCGTGATGCCTGGGTGGCGATTGTAGCAGAGCTGCGACATCGCGGTGAGGAGAGACCTTCTCCAGACATCCTGGAGTTAAGGGTTCTTCTGCAGATGATGAGGAGAGAGGCGGAGAGAGAGAAAGCCGAGAGAAGGTCCAAGCGACAGTGAGATCGGGCCGAGAGGAAGGCTTTGGAGGCCCAAGTGAGGGAGCTCCAGCTAGGCCTTCAGGTCGTCGTGCAGAGGCTAGGAGGGATGGAGACGCGCTACGAGAGAGCGTGAGAGTTCGGGGAGCGACTGCGCCAGTCTGGTCGCTTTACCGCTAGTGGCTTCTTCGCCACGCCAGGGGAGGAGCAGCGAGTCATTGCTGTGGAGCCGGCGCCACGAGGTGAGGTGGGTGCTACTGCACGGGGATCCAGGAGGCTTCTGAGGGACCCTCACCTCAGGGGAGAGGAGAGGGACGCCTAGAGGGATGAGCATGAAGATAATGGCAAGAGTTGGCGAGCTAGTGGACCCGCCTCCTCTCTATGATTGTAGTGTTTATGACAGCTTATGTAGAATTATGAATGGAGTGATTTAATTTTCTGCTGCTTGTTTGTTCTCTTGTGCGTTCCTTCTTCCCTACACTTCTTCTCCTTTGCACTGTTCCCATGTGATGGGTCTGCCGAGACTCCACCCCAAGCGGAGAATTGCGTCTTGTTGTGACCATTTTCCATGGGAATCTGCCGTCGAAGTCAATAATGACGGCCCTAGTTCCTTCTCCCGGACGATGTTTCAAATCTTGCGGACATCCTCCAAAACATGATAGGGCATCCCTAGACAACAGAGGTGCGGGTCGTTGTATTACACCATCCAATCAATCACCTTGCGCGAGTGGTGAAGTAACACATGTGGGACCGTATGGCAGGTGCCTCATCACAAGGGCTATCGGAGGCAATCTTGTTTCGCACTCTTCCAATTTCTATAAGTGCCTGCTCTTTTGTTCTTCTAGGGTCACCGAGAGCCAACTCGAGGAGCACAAGTTCTCACGGGAGAGGAGGAGTTCAAAATTCGAGAGTTGGATGGAGGGCAAATCTTCCCACTCCTCGAAGAGAAGCAGGTCCAGTGGTAGTAGTTCTAAGAGGCTTTCGGACCTCGAAAGGCACTTCAGCGAAAGGGCCCAATCACAACTCGTAAGCTGAGCTTTCCTGCCCTTTTCTCATTCTTTCTTCTTTCCTCTTGACAACACCCTTCTCCATTTCTTATGCACGCACAGAGTGTGATGAAATCACACATTTCATGGGAGTTAGCAGTGGCCGCATTCAGGGGTCTCCCGGATTTTCAGAAGGCCAGGCTAGACGTGATGGGATTTGGTGCCTTTCTTCGGATAGAGCCGATCCAGCTCGACCTGGTCCTGATCCAAGCCTTATGTGAGAGATGGGACCCAGTGAGCCGGGCATTCTTGATGCCTTGGGGGCACATGGTGCCCAGTCTGGAAGATGTGGTCCGAATTACGAGCCTCAAGGTGGATGGCGAGGCAGTGACCGGAGTCACTTATGCGGACTACCGAGAAGGTGCCCAGAAGTTACTGGGTTTGGACCTAGATGGTCGAAAAAATAGGTCGGTTGCCACGGCGTCCCTCATGGATGCATTAGGGATCACTGATACTCGTCGACGGGACGATGAGCTCTCAGAAGAATTCATGGAAAGGATGGAAATATGATGCCGTGCCGTGTACTGCACAGATTTCGGCAACTGGGAAAGATGCAACATAGATTTGATGCGATTTCTCCTCTTCCTTTTGAGGAGATTGGTACTGAGCTCGAAAGGGGACGGTATCCAATGTCGCTTCCTAGAGCTGCTATCAGACCTTGTAAGAGTAGGATACTATGCCTGGGGAGCTGCCATGCTGGCACACTTGTTTGCAGGCCTGTTCCAAGAAGCGGATCGTGAGATGGCTGTGAGTGGTTTCACACCATTCATCCAGGTATTTTTGGTTTTACTTGTTTTGTAATTTTTTTTGTGTTTTTACAAGGTACTGATGACCTGCGCCGAGCAGCTGTGGAGCTATTATTGCCTTCCCATGGGGAGAACTCGGTATTGGCGACCCGCGATGGTGCCGCTAGCCAGGCGGTGGGAACCCATCATGAGTGCGGCACCCCTAGCCTACCAACTGATGGTGCTAAGGCGGGAGCTACAGGAGTTCCCTGCAGCGATGGTAAACTGGAGACCCTACTCAGACATGGTCGATGCCGACCAGCCGTGGGTTCTAGCAAGTCGTGCCCGGTTCGGATGGGAATTGTGGATGCACTGCCTGAATGAAATCGAGCCGCTTCGGCTACGATTGGTTATGAGGACTTTAGGACTGGCTCAGGAATGGGTGGATACGGCTGCGCCACTGTTGACACCTTGAAAATGATCAAGGGCGGAAATGAAATTGAAAAGAAGATCAGACTCGCAGCGAAAGATTGATGGGGAAGCTCGTCAACCATCTGCCCGGCTGAAGCCTCATCAGGCCAAGCTGATATCCGGTGTCGTCGTCGGCCAGACGGCAGCACTGATAAAGTAGCAGTCACTTGACTGATAAGATATGAGAGAACAAAGATGAAGCCAGAGCCAATAAATAAAGATTTTAAAGACTCCTGCAAAGTCAGAACGGAGGAAGAACTGTACTAGGCTAAAAATGTTATCCTGTCCTGTCATCATTCAGGTGACAATGCTGATGAAATGATACCCGGTTTTGTCATCGTTCGGATGGCAATGCTGATGAAATCCCGGTTTATCGACTGATGAAATCTCAGAATGATCTCAATAAAAGCTATGCCACCAATAAAGGGCCCTCTCCGGTTCTGATATATATATATTTGAAGGACTAAGAAAGGCCAAGGCATATGTGAGGTTTAGAAGCCCTAAATGGGCCTGCCAAATGGGCTCACGAAAGAGCGGCACCGGGATACTCTACTAATGCCACCTAGTGCGCCGGCTCCAGCTGCCACACTCGACTGATGCGCGCCGTGAAGGCGAGAAGGCACACCGACTTCCATCAGCCGAGAGGTCAGGAAGGGCTGGGTATATAAAAACCCACTCATTCGAAGAAGAGCGGGGGGATCACAAAAAGAAAGGGCGAAGAGGCGAGCAAGGGTTTTGGCAAGTGGGAACCTACCTCCTCCAGAAAGAAAAAAAAGAGCGAGAGACAGAGAAGAGAAAAGAAAAGCAGAGAAGGGAAGTCGAGGCCTATCGAAGGTGGGCACCCGAGGAGGGAGAGGAGTCAATGCTCCGCCCTCCCCCCCCCCCCCCATTTCTGTAGTTCATCTCTTAATTTTGATTGCTTCTATTTCTTCCTCTTCTGATGTATTCTGTGATATTATAGCCGGTTTTATGCCGCTAGAATAAGGTATAGTTCCTTCATATTTTCTTCTATGTATTCCCTCTGATGTGTGGATGTAATGGTAATGTCCGAATGAATGAACGCTACAGGCTGCAGTTGATGCCTGCTGTTTGCTTCTCCGAAGCTCCATTGCCAGTTCTCCATGTTTTCTGTCTCCTCTTAGACTCAGTAGTATGCTACCCCCCCCTCCCTAGTTTCATTAATCGCATGCTTATTCGCCCGGTTTTCAAACGATGTTTGTGCTTATTCCAGAGCCAGGGACAGACTATCCCTTGGCCTCTGAAACAAAGCAGAACTATATAGTGACTGCCGCTCGGTTATAGATGCTACGTTTTTGCTCATTGGCTCTGCCGAAGTCATCCCCCGGGCCAGAGACAGCCATCTCTTGGCCCCCAGATGATGAAAGAGTACATTAAAATCATCCTCGTGGCTTATTATGAACGCTGGTGACAGGCTGGTGACAGGGGTTCTATGGACCATGATCCCCCCAATTCCACTTTGATGCCGGCCTTCCTTTGGAATTCAAACATAATCCAATCCCAATATGAGGAATTGATCCCCTCTTATCCCACATAAACCCTCTATCCTGGCCTGAATCATCAAGAAACCCAAAATAGGGTGCCGTAGAACCTCACAAACCCATCTCGGCACCATCACCCTTCTCGGCCCCGTGCACAATAACAGGGGTGAACAGTTCTCGCCGCGATCTTTCTGGCGCCGAGAACCCTAACCCCTTTGCCTTCTTGCCTGCGTCGGGAACCTAACCCCCCTTTCCCCTGCGCGCCGAGAGCCTACTCCCTGGCCTCTTCCCCGTCGCGCCGGAAACCCTCCATATTGAACCCGCCGAGAACTCCCTGGCCCTTTCGTCTTCGCGTCGAGAAGCTCACGCCGGGGACTCACTCTCTGGCTGCTTTATCTCCGCGCCGGAAACCCTCCATTCTTCCCCTTGGCGCCGGGAACCTATATGCCCATTCAAAGCTGTGACGAGAAGCTGCCCTGCCATCCAATTGAACCCCCAGCACCTGGATCAAACTCACCCAAGGATATCCATGAGTCACCAAACCTGTCCTGGGGATAAATTCAAAGGGAGTCAGACTCCCTTATGTTCCACTGATTCCACATCTGATTTATGAGCAATCCCTTCAGCGCAGGTGAGCTCTGCCACTGCATGAGTGCCACCGGCTTCTATAAGGGAAGAATCGGACATCGCCCCAGGGCATACATATGCAATTCGGGAGGTTCGGCCTCTCTTTCTCTCGGCTTTCATCCTGGCACTCCGGGGGTGATAGCCTATTCTCCCCTGGGCATAATCTAGATTATGGGGAGATGCTGCCGGAATGTCGATCGACGTTTTAACCCCGATAAGCCCCGGGAAGTGCACATTATACACCTCCCGGCCGGCTCGATCTCTCGGGGGATACAAATACTTCGAGGCTCTCGACCGGATGAGAAACGCGAATGGGGATATGTCTCCGATGATTGCTCAGGCCCCGTCTCGCCACTGCGTGGACGGTGTCCTATTTCTACCCGGCATGACCCACACAAGAGGAGGTCATGTTGATTTAATAATTTGTCGTTTATTCAATTACCTTCTTAGAATAACAAGAGCTTCAACGTTATGCACTATCATTCTCAACCGCCCCGAGGGGCCTCCTATTTTGGCGTTTAATCAAGGGTTGTCCTTCTTAGGAAGGGCGTAATTAACATCATAACCTTTATGGTATGACGGACTTCTGGTCTCGACTCGGACTTCACAATCGACTGATTGAGTCAGATCGAGCGCATAATAAATCGTCACTCCGGTGACTGGCACGCCTAACAAACCAACCAATAAACCAATAAACACACATAAATAAAATAAATAAATGAACGATGAATAAAACCATCCCCACAAGTCTGGCACGCCCGGTGGGACCCAGTCTCCCTTCATCTCTACGCCAAAATAGGAGGCCCGATGGGCCCCCCCTCAAATTTCTGATTCTGTGTGCTTTCTCCATTTTCAGGAAGCTAGGATGACGGCTGGAATCATGTCCGTGTGCTTTGGCCAGCAAGCGGTCGAGGCACATGTTCGAGAAGGCTACCTAGCGGTACCTCTTTCATTTGGATCGATGCCGCCTGCTGTCGGAATGCCCAATTGCCTGGG
The DNA here is from genome assembly GCA_022559845.1 of Amorphophallus konjac. Classification (NCBI taxonomy): domain Eukaryota; kingdom Viridiplantae; phylum Streptophyta; class Magnoliopsida; order Alismatales; family Araceae; genus Amorphophallus; species Amorphophallus konjac. The sequence goes on along the minus strand of CM040123.1, from coordinate 191,414,867 downwards.
CCTCATTTTCACTGATCTGCTCGAGATTGACAACCAGGCGCCAAAAGCTGTTGTCGAGACGTCACCGCAAGTTACCGGTCCCAAGAAGAACCCGGTGATGAAGGATACTCCTGGGGTCGTGTCCTGCTTTGTCCATCACAAGGCAAGGCGGAGCGTACCCTCTGCTGCTGCTGGAAAAGGAGGAAGATCCGATCGGAGAGCCCGATCCACTGCTGCGGGTCGTCGGATATCCAATTCGGGGAAGACAATGCTGATTGGAAATATCCGGGCGAACCTCAACGGTTGCCCAAGGGAGGTCAAGCCAGATGTGATCGTCCCAATGGTACCTACCACCGATAGGTTCCGAGTACCGGCTGCTAGGAGGGCCGACATGGAACATAGAGATAGAAGGCCACTGGCACCAAAGCTGCCCAGATTCAGGCAGATCTGGCGGCCGAAGAAAATCCAGAGCTGGGCCCCAGCTCAAAATGAAGAAAAAATTTCTGATGCTGCTGTTGCCCGCTTCAGAGTAGGGAGCAGAAGAGGAGAAAGAAAAGATGAAAGAGATGCTATTGCTGTTCACCCCAGGGCTCGGGGTAGGAGAGGTGAGAAAGAGAATGAGGGAAGAAATATGACTGCTACTCGCCCCAGGATGAGGGGCAGAACATATGAGAAAAAAGAAGACCGCATGGTCACCCACCCCATGGCCGAGGGCAGAAGATGGGAAAGGAAGGATTATGCTGTTGATGCCGACCGCTACCCGGATGGGAGCAGAAGGTTCAGGGAGGAAGAGAAAATGAGAATAAGTGAACCAGTCACTGCTGTCATTCCAAGAAGACCGAGAGCCTGTGCCAGACAGGCCGATATATTCAAGTACTCCAAAGCCGAGCATCTGACTGCTCAGGTGGCAAGGCTGGCTTATCAGCAGAAAGGCCAGGAAAGACTGATGCTCCAACCAGAGCCACGAAGGCACAATCACGAGGAGATGAAACAAGTGATTCAAGACTACTTCCACTACCTGGGGAATTCTTCCCTCGGGCAGCGAAGATTATCCCGTGCCTTGGGCACCATAGAGGAGGAAGAAGAAGCCTTTCAATAAGCAATGATCGAAGTCTCCTCCTCCGATTCCAATGATTATGAAGAAGGCCACAGAGCCGGGTATGGGAAAAAAGACCTGCACGGGGAAGAAGCTGAAGAAAGAATATCGGTCTTTGACCGGCTCAAATATCCCGACCAGGTAAAAAGAAAAGTCTACAAGCAGAGGGAGAAGATGCATATCTTCGCCTGCAATATGGCCGGGCATGTCAAAGGGCAGGATATGTTACCGAATCAGCCAGATGAGCTGCTCAGATTGGCAACCAGACCAGGCCCCGTCACGAGGAGAAGTCAGGCGGCCAAAGAAAAAATAAAGACTGATGATGAAGTCCGCAAGATCACCACTATGACAGTTAATGTGGTGACAGCAGAAGATGAAGATAATCCCTTCGTCGATGACGTCGAAGGGACTTCAGAAGAGATACAAATCCCATCAACCATGGATCCCATGATCCAGATGATGTTTAGAAGATATCAACAAGAGATCAATACTCTCAGAAGACAGCTAAATGAGAGGCATGAAGCTACACCGGTCTCCAAGCAAGTCGAGCCTGTGGGGCAGACCTCCAGCTCAACAGAAATGGCTATCCCAGCTAATCCTCTCCCGACCGATAAGGGCAAAGCACCGAGCCCACCTGTTCTACAGCAAATAGCAGCTTAGCCCTCTGTGTCTTAGACACAGCCCACCGTGCCCACCTAGCGCACAACGGTGATGACAACACCTTACAGTCAGCAACAAGCTCACTTCTTCCCGGAGAACATAGATCCAGCCGTAGCCCACAAGCTGATGATTGAAAAGATTGTGGAAATGAAGCTATCTGAGAAGACTGGTGATGATGCTAGTACCTACTATATGTACAAGGTACCGTATCCTCCCCAGTATGCTGCTAAGAGACTACCGCCAGGCGTCAGTAAGCCACCGAAGTTTGAAAAAATTAATGGACAGGGCTCTCCCAGGGAGCACATAGCTTACTATACCACCATCATGGGCGACTTGGCAGCTGATGAAGCTTATCTGCTTAAGTTCTTCGGCTCATCCCTCACCGGGATAGCCTTTGAATGGTATTCAAGCCTGCCGGCTGGGTCAGTGGCCGATTGGCCTGATATGCAAAGAAAGTTCCGCGACAGATTTCACGTCACAGAAAGAGAAATTACAATAGTAGAACTATATGCAACCAGGCAAAAGTAAGATGAAACAGCACTGGACTACATCAAAAGGTGGAGGAAGTTAGCTATGAGATGCAGAAGACCTCCTCATCAAGAAGATGCAGTGCAAATATGTAAGCAGAGCCTCAGGAGAGAGATTGTAAGACCCCAAATTCTTTAGAAATTTATTTAGAAAGTTATTTATAATTATTTGGAATTTATTTTGAAGTTATTCAAATTAATGAGAATTATCCAAATTAATTAGATTAATTAATGAATTAATAGAATAAGTCATTTTTCAACTATTTTCTAAAAATCCCCAAAAATCACATCTTGTAGAATTAATTTTCTTTAGCAACTTTGTCTTCTACATTTAAGCCTAAGAAAATCATTTATTATGCCGAATTAGTGAACTTAGTTTTCCGAACTTAACATTTAACTATTTACGGAATAGTATAAGTAATAATCCGACTACCTTAGAAAAATCTGTAAAAATAGTAAATAGATTTAGGTCGATGTAGATAACAACTTTTCCTTCTGGCATTAGGGCATTGTAAATCCGTGGTAAGATCTATTTAGAGTTTTAACCCAAAAGTGCACACTTTTGACCCATACCTAACCCTTAGTTTAAAACACGAAATTCGACCTCAATACTCGACCAAATGATCTGAAATCAAGGGCAAATGGAAGGCCACAATGTAAGGAACATTTACCCTCAATCAATTTGAGGTAAACCTAGCCCCAAAACGTGCTGCCGACATAGTTTGGTCAAGTCAAGGATTTCGGCGCCGTTTCTAAACACGTAGCTTGCAGCAGTGAATGCTCCCAATTCCGAAGGCTCCAGAAGCTCAATGAGCTATCAAAATGAAGCCCTACGAGTCTTCTTTCATTTGGCTACTGTGGGGTTCGCTGAAGTTTCAGATCTGGAGAGATCTAGCTCGATTTGTGGAGGTGGGTCAGCAGGCCGTTGGCTTTCCTTCATCCTTCTTTGATCCATCGATTGAGGTAGTAATTCTCAACCAAATCTTGATCATGAGTATAGCAAATTGTTCCTCTCATCGAGCTCTATCCATTGGTGGCAAAAGCCCCAATTTTCATTAGGTGTCCGTGGAGAAATCGAGCTTTTTGTGAGGTGCTGTCCAAGTGTTCTTCATCCTAGGGTTTGAGTTTTCTCTCTCCGATTTGAGGTAGGATCTAACAACCAAACTCTAATTAACTTACATGATGTAATCAGCATGTTGTTAGCTTTCATTTAACGTAGGAAGCCCCAAATTTCATTGAGCATACTTGGAGAATTTTGATTTTTAGTAAGAGCATGTCTAGAATTTGATGTATATTATGTTCTTCAAGGAGAAGCTTGATTTTCGGGCTGTTTTTGGATTATATAACTTGATCCACATATGGCTTATAGTATATGGTTGGATTCATCATTAAGTTAGCTTTCTTTTGATATAAAAAGCCCCAAATTCCGTTGTGTATATTGAGAGAAATCTACGTTTTAGTAGACGCATGTCAAGAACTAGGTTCTTCATGTATTCATCATAAATAGGTTGTGATTCGATTGAGTTTTCAGCAAATTTCTTATTTCAATCTCTTGTTTTATGACCTTAGTATGTATATTAAGAACCCTATAGCATTTGGTTAAAATCCCAACTCATTTAGACCCCAAATCATTGAGTTAACATGGTTTACGGAATCACCCGTCGCTTCTGGAAGTGTAGGGGTCGACCCATGGGGTCGACCCATGCACCCAGTGAAGGGGGTCGACCCAATGGGTCGACCCATGAAGCTTTTTTTTTTGAGGGGTCGACCCAATGGGTCGACCCACACCCAGGAAGGCTCCTGGAATGCCAGGGGTCGACCCAATGGGTCGACCCATGCCCTGTATGACCCCATTAATGATGTTTTTGACCCGGGGATCAATCCGGATCATTGGGGAATCAATCCATTCAACCTAATCACATTGAAAACTACATTTTTGAGGAACTAATGACCTATTCATGTACCCTTTTTAGTTTCAATTAACATTGGTCCATACATGCAAACTTAGTGTAAAAACACACCGTTTATCATCTTCATTTCAATGCATACAAGATTAAATAGAAACCCACATAATTAGTGGTAATGGTGTAACTAAATCTCTGTTAATGCATTCTATTTCACTCCTGTGGGAGTTGTTCTTTGCCTTATCATCTTGAATCAGCTTCTTGGCAATTGTCTTAATGCAAATGATAATGGTTAATCATGATATCTTAACTTGGTGATTAGGATTAATATGTTGATTAGCTTGTTTGATTGCTGTTGTTTTACAGTAGCGCAGCACGATTAACTCTTGTTGTGACTTGGTTTCGATCTCCTTGATGATTATACTTACCTTGAAATTCTGGAAATGAATCTCTTTCCTACGTGAAGTTGTTATTGCTACTTAGTTTAAACCTTGGAATTCTGGCAATAAACTGTGGAAGTCTAGATTCGTGGGATCTTTGATCCAAAGAAATCAATGCCTGGCAAACAATTAAGGGCTCGGTCTGGTCCTGGGAAGAGCGCCCGAACACTACGTGTACCCCCGGGGAGGTGAATGACTAGGTGTGGCATTTGGCACCAGTACTTGACATGTGTTAAATCTAGGACTGTCCACTACTCTCTCCACTACTCTCTACATTACTTTCTACTACTTTTCACTTTCCACTCTTCACTGTTCTATACTCTACTTGTGGTTACTTTACTTGCTTATTACTTGGACGTGGAAATGAAATTACATACGTGCTTGACATGACTTGAATTGTCTTGATATGGCCAACTTTTTATCGTTATCTCCTGTAGTAAATTCTTGTCTTACTATTCTATTCATTATATTTCTTCACCTTACAAGATCTTTGAATTCTTTTTCGTGATATCACCGTTATCTTTTTATTGTTTTTATCATTTGTAGCATGACATTTTAAAATGTAATTAAACTGTTAATCACTTATACCTGTCTGTTATTTCCTACTGAGCGTCAGCTCATAGTTGTGTTTTCCCCCCTTTCCAGGCTTTTCAGGTGACGTGCTTACCGATGGGGAAGGGCAGGAGTGAGGTCTTGAGTGTATCAGTTCTAGTGTGTTAGTAGTGTGTTATCTTTCTTTAGTTGTGTTTTGGAGAGCTTTTAGTCTCAGTCATGTTATTGAGTTTTAGTGGTTGATTATTCCAGTTGTATTAAGTTGAACTTGAGGTTATTGTATCAGTTGTGGTTTGTTAATGATCATTTAGTATTTCCATCTTGTAGCACTTGTGTATTATTTTAGATTAGTTCTCTCTCTTCCCAGCGTGTCCCTAACTGTACGTCCTGATATTTCTGCCTTGTTCGGGGCATGACAGTTTAGTTGGTATCAGAGCCTAGGTTTCACATTCCTAGGTTTCCTAAGTTTTAGGTTTTCTTGCATTGCATCCCAATAATCGGTATATCAAAAGGTGTTGTCTGAACGTTAGGCTACGCCTATCGGGAAGGTCATACACTTGCGCGAGTGGTCTTCGGACCGATTACCTCCGCCAGGTACCGAGTTTTTGGTCGTGTCTAGGTGCATTAGATCCCTAACCTTGTAAAAGTCTAGGACCTGACCTGGTGAGAATGGGTAGAAACTTGGGTTAAGATCGTTTCTTAATCGTGTAATTATTTATCTTGATTAAACCTAAGTAATCTATTTCTCGTGTAGATGGCAGCTGATCGTGCTGAATGGTGGAACCTACAGCGTACGGTGCAAGGCCTTACTCAGGCCCTTCAGCAAGTAGCTCAGGCAGGAGCGGCACTGCATTGGCACCGGTGATCTATATCGGAACTTCCGCGGAATGAACCCGCCTAGATTCGCTGGTTCGATTGACCCTGACCAAGCCGAGCACTGGCTAGATGAGATGGGGAGAATCTTTGAAGTTATGCAATGCACCAACCAGGAGCGTGTCCTTTTGTCCACATTTCAACTGGAACATGATGCACGTACTTGGTGGGATTCTATCAAGGCAACTCTCGGTGATCGGCAAGTTATGTGGGAAGAGTTCGAAGAACTCTTCAACAGCAAGTATTTTTCTGATAGAGTGCAAGAGAAGAAAGCGGCAGAGTTCGCGGCCTTGAAACAGCGAGGTTTGTCCGTGGCAGAGTTTGAGGCTCAATTTGCACGGCTTTCTCGTTATGCTACTCATCTCATTTCCACCGAGAAGATGAAGGTGAAGCGCTCTCTCAATGGATTGAAGCTTCATTATATCAACCAATTGGCACCGATGGAGATTTCCACTTATTCTGAGATGGTAAGGAAAGCGCAAGTTCTAGAGGATACTCTTGAGATGACGGAGAGAATCCGTGGGAAAGGCACCAAGAAAGAATTACCTATGGGTTCCGGGAGTGTCAAACCCGGGTATACCAAGAAGAGGCCTGTTAGTGGACCTGGTTCGTGGAGTGGGTCCGGATCGTGGAAGGGCAAGATGCCGAGGCATGAAGACAAGAAGCCTGGCCCTATTGTTCCATTCAAGGGCGTGTGCAACTATTATGATCGTCCGGGTCACAAGATAGAGGAGTGCTGGCGCAAGCAAGGCGCCTGTTTGCGATGTGGAAGCAAGGAGCACCGTATCCCCAATTGTCCTCTCATATCGGAACAAGCTACACCGGCAAAACCTCTAGTCTTCAAGAAACCACAAGGCAAGCTTCAAGCTTTACATGCAGATGAAACTGGGTTTTCTGATGATGGCGGACTCGTCGAAGGTACCCTTACTATAATCGATAAGCCCGCATTTGCTCTCTTTGATACTGGTGCAACACATTCTTTTATTTCACGGAGATTTGCTAAGTCATTAGCTGTGGAACCTGTTTTGATGAATACTCCGTTAGAGATTTCAACCCCTATTGGCACTAGATCAACAATCCAGTATTTCTATCCTTCTAGTAAGGTGATGATTGGTGAGCAGAACTTACCAGCAGATTTGGTCTGCATGGACATGAAGGATTATGATGTAATCCTAGGAGTAGATTGGTTGGCTCGATATGAGGTTAGCGTTCACTGCAGTTCTAGCTCCGTGTCTTTTACTAGGCACCCGAGACTTTCTTTTGTGGGTGTTAAGCATCACAACTCGGTGTCACTTATTTCGGCGCTCCGAGCTGATAAACTGATGAGACGTGGATGTGAGGCTTTTCTAGTCTTTGTCTGTGCAACCCCTGAGCAGCAGATGGAGATCAAGGACATTCCTGTTGTCCGAGATTTTCCTGATGTCTTTCCAGAAGAACTACCAGGACTTCCGCCTGAGCGGGAAGTTATCTTTTCTATTGATCTTATTCCTGGCACAGCTCCTATTTCTAAGGCTCCTTATCGTATGTCTCCTGCGGAACTGAGGGAACTGAAGCAGCAACTGATGGAATTACTTGAGAAGGGTTTTATTCATCCTAGTACTTCTCCGTGGGGAGCCCCTGTACTATTTGTCAGGAAAAAAGATGGTTCGATGAGGCTGTGCATTGATTATCGGCAATTAAACCAGCAGACTGTCAAGAACAAATATCCCTTGCCGAGGATTGACGAGTTATTTGACCAGATAGCGGGAGCTCAATATTTCTCTAAGATCGATCTTCGATCTGGATATCACCAGTTACGAATTAAGGAAGATGATATTTATAAAACGGCTTTCCGCAGCAGGTATGGTCATTTTGAGTTTGTCGTTATGCCTTTTGGTCTAACGAATGCACCAGCGGCTTTCATGCAATTGATGAACGATGCATTTCGGCCCTATCTTGATCAATGGGTCGTGGTCTTTATTGATGACATCCTGATTTATTCTAAGAATGAGGAGGAACATGCTGAACATCTGAGAATGGCATTGCAATTGTTGAGAGATCATCAACTATATGCTAAGTTCAGTAAGTGTGAATTCTGGCTGCAAGAGGTGTCCTTTCTAGGACATATCATTACGAAGAACGGTATTTCTGTTGATCCTTCGAAGGTTGAGGCAGTGAAGAATTGGGAACAGCCTACCCGTGTGACAGAAGTTAGAAGTTTTCTAGGCCTGGCAGGTTATTATCGAAGATTTATTCAAGATTTCTCCAAGATTGCAGTACCTATGACAAGATCAACCCGCAAGGAGAATAAGTTTGATTGGTCAGATGATTGTCAGCGAAGCTTTCAGACTCGGAAGGAGTGTTTGACTACTACACCTGTTTTGGCTTTACCTTCTGGTGAAGGAGGATTTGTTGTTTATACTGATGCATCAGGTATTGGCTTAGGATGTGTACTCATGCAGCATGGGAAGGTGATTGCCTATTCCTCTAGACAGTTGAGGAAGCACGAAGATAATTATCCTGTTCATGATTTGGAACTTGCTGCAGTCGTGTTTGCTTTGAAGATATGGAGGCATTACTTGTATGGAGAAACCTTTACAGTGTTCTCAGATCATAAGAGTTTGAAGTATTTATTTTCTCAGAAGGAACTCAACATGAGGCAGCGGAGATGGTTGGAGTACTTGAAAGACTTCGACTTCTCGATTGAGTATCATCCTGGCAAAGGTAATGTTGTGGCAGATGCATTAAGCCGGAAGCCGGTAGCTAGATTGTCAAGTCTCATGTTACAAGAATGGAGGTTGTTGGAACAATTATCTAGTCTGGATCTTAATATTGACAATGATCGGATCTTGATTGCTCAGATTCAACTTAAACCTGAATTATTGATAAAGATCAAGTCCTTGCAAGATAATGACCCCGAGTTGGTAGAGATCAAGGGAAGCTTGAGCAGCAGACCTGACTTCATGTTGGCTGATGATGGTAGATTATTATTTAAAGGCAGAACTTGTGTTCCGGATGAGGCTACAATAAAGAACAAAATTCTTGAGGAAGCTCATAGATCCAGATATACCATTCATCCTAGAGGCACTAAGATGTACCGAGATTTGAAAAGGTCCTTTTGGTGGCCGAATATGAAAAGAGAAGTTACAGATTTTGTGAGCAGATGTTTGGTATGTCAGCAAGTTAAGGCCGAACATTTCAGACCAGCAGGGAAATTGAAACCACTCGACATACCCCAATGGAAGTGGGAAAGCATTGGCATGGATTTCATTATGGGTCTACCTAGGACTCGTGGTGGATTTGATGCGATATGGGTGATTGTCGATCGATTGACAAAGTCGGCTCATTTCTTACCAATTAAGTCCAAGTGGACGATTGATGTATTGGCTGCCTTGTATATAAAGGAAGTGGTGAGATTGCATGGTATCCCAGTGAATATAGTATCTGATCGAGACCCCAAATTTACTTCACATTTCTGGAAGGGACTGCAAGAGTCTTTGGGTACTCGTCTGAATTTCAGTACTGCTTTTCATCCACAGACAGATGGACAGACTGAAAGAACCAATCAGATAGTGGAAGATATGTTGCGAGCTTGCATGATTGATTTCGGTGGTAATTGGAGTGAGTATTTGGCATTAATTGAATTCGCTTATAATAACAGCTATCAGTCTAGCATTCAGATGGCTCCTTTTGAAGCACTATATGGTAGAAGTTGTCGTTCCCCGTTGTGTTGGGACGAGGTAGGTGAGACACAGTGGCTTGGACCAGATCTTGTTTCGGAATCATCACAGAACATCCGTGTTATCCGAGACCGGTTACAAGTAGCCCAGTCAAGACAGAAGAGTTATGCCGACAACAGAAGAAGAGCATTGGAATTTCAGGTTGGCGAGCATGTGTTCTTAAAGGTCTCTCCAACGAGAGGGATCCGAAGATTTGGCATTCATGGCAAGCTGAGTCCGAGGTACATTGGTCCATTCGAGATTCTAGATAGAGTGGGAGAGGTGGCATACAGACTGGCTTTACCACCGCATTTGTCTGGCGTACATAATGTTTTCCATGTGTCTATGTTGCGGAATTATGTGTACGATCCCACTCATATCATTCAGCAGGTGGATTTTGAACTGAAGGAAGATTTGACCTATGAGAAAAGACCTGTCAAGATTCTGGACCGGAAGCAACAGCAACTCTGGAATCGTTCGATACCGATGGTCAAGATTCAGTGGAGTCGACGTGGAACCGAAGAAGCTACATGGGAGTCTGAAGAGACTATGCGAAAGCGGTATCCCGATCTATTCTAGGTGAGCGATCTTTTTCTACTCTCAGTTTTAGTGCAGTGAATTTGGAGGACCAAATTCCTTTAAGTAGGGGAGGGTGTAAGACCCCAAATTCTTTAGAAATTTATTTAGAAAGTTATTTGTAATTATTTGGAATTTATTTTGAAGTTATTCGAATTAATGAGAATTATCCAAATTAATTAGATTAATTAATTAATTAATAGAATAAGTCATTTTTTAACTATTTTCTAAAAATCCCCAAAAATCACATCTTGTAGAATTAATTTTGTTTAGCAACTTTGTCTTCTACATTTAAGCCTAAGAAAATCATTTATTATGCCGAATTAGTGAACTTAGTTTTCCGAACTTAACATTTAACTATTTACGGAATAGTATAAGTAATAATCCGACTACCTTAGAAAAATCTGTAAAAATAGTAAATAGATTTAGGTCGATGTAGATAACAACTTTTCCTTCTGGCATTAGGCTATTGTAAATCCGTGGTAAGATCTATTTAGAGTTTTAACCCAAAAGTGCACACTTTTGACCCATACCTAACCCTTTGTTTAAAACACGAAATTCGACCTCAATACTCGACCAAATGATCTGAAATCAAGGGCAAATGGAAGGCCACAATGTAAGGAACATTTACCCTCAATCAATTTGAGGTAAACCTAGCCCCAAAACGTGCTGCCGACATAGTTTGGTCAAGTCAAGGATTTCAGCCCCGTTTCTAAACACGTAGCTTGCAGCAGCGAATGCTCCCAATTCCGAAGGCTCCAGAAGCTCTATGAGCTATCAAAATGAAGCCCTACGAGTCTTCTTTCATTTGGCTGTTGTGGGATTCGTTGAAGTTTCAGATCTGGAGAGGTCTAGCTCGATTTGTGGAGGTGGGTCAGCAGGCCATTGGCTTTCCTTCATCCTTCTTTGATCCATCGATTGAGGTAAGAATTCTCAACCAAATCTTGATCATGAGTATAGCAAACTGTTCCTCTCATCGAGCTCTATCCATTGGTGGCAAAAGCCCCAATTTTCATTAGGTGTCCGTGGAGAAATCGAGCTTTTTGTGAGGTGTTGTCTAAGTGTTCTTCATCCTAGGGTTTGAGTTTTCTCTCTCCGATTTGAGGTAGGATCTAACAACCAAACTCTAATTAACTTACATGATGTAATCAGCATGTTGTTAGCTTTCATTTAACGTAGGAAGCCCCAAATTTCATTGAGCATACTTGGAGAATTTTGATTTTTAGTAAGAGCATGTCTAGAATTTGATGTATATTATGTTCTCCAAGGAGAAGCTTGATTTTCGGGCTATTTTTGGATTAGATAACTTGATCCACATATGGCTTATAGTATATGGTTGGATTCATCATTAAGTTAGCTTTCTTTTGATATAAAAAGCCCCAAATTCCGTTGTGTATATTGAGAGAAATCTACGTTTTAGTAGACGCATGTCAAGAACTAGGTTCTTCATGTATTCATCATAAATAGGTTGTGATTCGATTGAGTTTTCAGCAAATTTCTTGTTTCAATCTCTTGTTTTATGACCTTAGTATGTATATTAAGAACCCTAGAGCATTTGGTTAAAATCCCAACTCATTTAGACCCCAAATCATTGAGTTTTCATGGTTTACGGAATCACCCGTCGCTTCTGGAAGTGTAGGGGTCGACCCATGGGGTCGACCCATGCACCTAGTGAAGGGGGTCGACCCAATGGGTCGACCCATGAAGCTTTTTTTTTTGAGGGGTCGACCCACACCCAGGAAGGCTCCTGGAATGCCAGGGGTCGACCCAATGGGTCGACCCATGCCCTGTATGACCCCATTAATGATGTTTTTGACCCGGGGATCAATCCGGATCATTGGGGAATCAATCCATTCAACCTAATCACATTGAAAACTACATTTTTGAGGAACTAATGACCTATTCATGTACCCTTTTTAGTTTCAATTAACATTGGTCCATACATGTAAACTTAGTGTAAAAACACACCGTTTATCATCTTCATTTCAATGCATACAAGATTAAATAGAAACCCACATAATTAGTGGTTAATGGTGTAACTAAATCTCTGTTAATGCATTCTATTTCACTCCTGTGGGAGTTGTTCTTTGCCTTATCATCTTGAATCACCTTCTTGGCAATTGTCTTAATGCAAATGATAATGGTTAATCGTGATATCTTAACTTGGTGATTAGGATTAATATGTTGATTAGCTTGTTTGATTGCTACTGTTTTACAGTAGCGCAGCACGATTAACTCTTGTTGTGACTTGGTTTCGATCTCCTTGATGATTATACTTACCTTGAAATTCTGGAAATGAATCTCTTTCCTACGTGAAGTTGTTATTGCTACTTAGTTTAAACCTTGGAATTCTGGCCATAAACTGTGGAAGTCTAGATTCGTGGGATCTTTGATCCAACGAAATCAATGCCTGGCAAACAATTAAGGGCTCGGTCTGGTCCTGGGAAGAGCGCCCGAACACTACGTGTACCCCCGGGGAGGTGAATGACTAGGTGTGGCATTTGGCACCAGTACTTGACATGTGTTAAATCTAGGACTATCCACTACTCTCTCCACTACTCTCTACATTACTTTCTACTACTTTTCACTTTCCACTCTTCACTGTTCTATACTCTACTTGTGGTTACTTTACTTGCTTATTACTTAGACGTGGAAAAGAAATTACATACGTGCTTGACATGACTTGAATTATCTTGATATGGCCAACTTTTTATCGTTATCTCCTGTAGTAAATTCTTGTCTTACTATTCTATTCATTATATTTCTTGACCTTGCAAGATCTTTGAATTCTGTTTCGTGATATCACCGTTATCTTTTTATTATTTTTATCATTTGTAGCATGACATTTTAAAATGTAATTAAACTGTTAATCACTTATACCTGTCTGTTATTTCCTACTGAGCGTCAGCTCATAGTTGTGTTTTCCCCCCTTTCCAGGCTTTTCAGGTGACGCGCTTACCGATGGGGAAGGGCAGGAGTGAGGTCTTGAGTGTATCAGTTCTAGTGTGTTAGTAGTGTGTTATCTTTCTTTAGTTGTGTTTTGGAGAGCTTTTAGTCTCAGTCATGTTATTGAGTTTTAGTGGTTGATTATTCCAGTTGTATTAAGTTGAACTTGAGGTTATTGTATCAGTTGTGGTTTGTTAATGATCATTTAGTATTTCCATCTTGTAGCACTTGTGTATTATTTTAGATTAGTTCTCTCTCTTGCCAGCGTGTCCCTAACTGTACGTCCCGATATTTCTGCCTTGTTCGGGGCGTGACAGTGATACTGGAAAAGATGATTGGTGCAGATGTCAGAACATTTGACCGGCTGAACAATATAGTGGCGGAAGTCGAGACGTTCCTATCCAAGCGTCTGACGGCCATTGCTCCAACTGTGCCGATGGGTAAATCTAATGATCGATGACCATCGCACTCTGAGGCTAACACCGTCGATTTCAGAACCTTCGAGCAACAGAAAGGGAAGAAGGAGGCAGATGAAGCTCCCTCGCTAGCAGACACAGCGGAAAGAAAAGATAAAGTCTCTCTAAGAAATAAAATGAGAAAGCCATACTCTTTCCCGAAAGATAAGACAGTCGCACTATTCAACTGGGCATACAAGTTCAACAAGGTAACATTGCCTGAGCCAAAGAGACCCGAGGACGCGGCAAAGAAAGGTGATCCGCTGTTCTGTCCATATCACCGTGCGCTGGGGCACGCAATTGAAGATTGTTACGTCTTCAAAGATATTATGGAAGGCATGGTCAAAAAGGGCGAGCTACAGCTGGGAGATTACCAGGTAGAGCCACCTCGTCCACATGAGCCTCCGGCCTTAAAAATGGCCGCCAATATGATTTCAATCTACCAACAGCTGCCTAAGGAAGCCGTCGAGGAATGCACCAGGCATACTTATGAAGCTTGCTTCCTCACCCCACTGAAGGATCAAGAAGGGTGGCAGATAAAGCCAATAAAGAATAGAAAGAAAACTCCCGCAGCCAATACCAGTGGAGCAGTTATCCGCAGTGTCACACCAAGGCCCGAACCATCTCCAGTAAAGCCAGTATGGCACACAGCTGAAACAGGGACAGTCATCTGGATCCCCACTCACAACCGGAAAAGACAAGTCCCCTTACCTGCACATAAGGAAGTAAGTCCTGCGGCCAGGCGTTTACAGCAGTATATTAATGGGCTCGATGAATATGAACAGAAAAAGCTCGGGCACCTGCTGGTGAAAGACTGTATACTCTGGGAACAGCTCGAAGAATTGAAAATTAAAGAGCAACCGGGGGCAGAACAGGGAAAAGATGAGGCTGAGCCTTTCTGGGGGCAAGAACCAAAGAAGCCAAATTCCCAGAAAAAGAAGAGACGGTCTAAATGCAAAAAGGAAAAGGGAGTCGTGACAGTACAATGCAACACCCTGTCGGCACTCTTTACCTCGTCCGGGGAGAACGATGAGGATGAAACATCAAATGCCCCACTAGAAGCCAACCATGACGAGGCCTCAACCTCAGCACATGCCACACGCTCCGGAAGAAGGTGGGGGCGCCCACCACCAGCCAATCACAACATTATGTTCAGAGGAGAACAACCCTACCAGATCCCTGAACCAGAGGTGCGGGGTGTCCAGATTCCTCCCCCTGCTAGCTTATACCAGGAAGAGAAGAAGGGAGGTCAAATTCCAACATTTCTGGAATTTCTATCCAACCTGGAAATTGGGCAGTCGATACAGGCTGGGCCAGATAAAGGCAAGAGACCTCATCAGTCGGCATCTGTAGCCTACAAGCAGAATGAGAAAGAGGAGGATAACTCTCCGACGGCACTAGGGGCTGTTGCCATAGAAGAAGCCCCCCAAGAGATCAGTCCAGGGGATGAAACCAGCACTGGGCAGCAGAGGCCACGGGCACCACATGAACCTCCAAAGCCCCGATGGGCGGAAGAAATGAGACTGTCTAATGTCCGGGTGGGCAGTCGGATCATGAAAATGCTAAAGAAGCTCCCTACCAGATTCTCCATCTGGGAGATTCTCTCTCTGAGTGAAGAAGCTCGCCAAGCGATTGTTGATGCCTTGCAGTCGCCGGCACAGTATGAAGCACTCTTGACAGAAGTGAATTCTGGGCCGTCAGTCACATTCACAGAGGATGATATGCTGATTCCGAATTCCGGCCATAACAAACCGCTGTATATGAGGGGCTCCATGAACTGTCAGCCACTGAGCAGGATACTGATAGATCACGGGGCTGCTGTGAACATTCTCCCATACCGCATTTACAAAAATATTACTTTGATCTGCAGCTTACCAAGGTCAGAGACATGAAAATTGCGGGATTCAACCAGAAATGTGAGACACCCCTTGGGGTGGCTGATTTCAACCTCACGTTGGGGGACCTCACTACCGTGGTGCGATTCTATGTAATCGACTCCAACACCACATATAAGGCCCTGCTGGGGAGACCGTGGCTGCATGAATATCAGATAGTGCCATCCACGCTGCATCAGTGTATTAAATACTACCATGAAGGGAAAGAAGAAAGGGTGTTTACGGATCTGCATCCCTTCGAAGTATTCGAGTGTCACATGCTCGATGCATCCTACTACACGGAGGTGTCGCAAAAGGGTGAAGAGAAAGAGGCTGTGGTCAGCCAGAAGAAGCCGGTGACGAAGGCAAGAAATTGGTCTCCACCGCCACCAAGGGGCTATATTAAGAAACATGAAGTATCTCACATTTCTTATGTTGGTGACTTTGCTCGGATCACCCCTCCTAGCATTCACCCAGATGATACTGGCGAAGAAATAAAAGAAAAGTACATACAGGTGGGGGTTCCGCAGGGTTTAGTGAAGCCCATTGCCAGCATAGAATACCAGACGGTGCTACCATTAAAGACTATGGAGGTCCCTCGCTTCTGCGAACCTCCTATCATATTCTACACCGGGGAGCCAGTCGAAGACGATGATCAAGACTGCACGGTCCCTGAAGAATCTACAAACCGGATGGTGCCGATCACAGGCTTGGACTATACTACCCAGCGGGTTTCGCAGATGTTCTCTAAAATGCAGATGCCATCATTACAACCTGTTGCCCAAAAGAAGGCATTCCAGGACCTATGGGATCCGCCCCGGGATAATAAAGAACTGAGGAAGATCACTCAGTATCCGGGATTGGGTTATACCCTTCAAGAATACTATGAAGCTGAGGTGGACGTCATCTCTGTCTCCTACCAGCATGAAGACCCTCCCGAGGTGGGATATGACAAGTACCCCTTGGAAGATGAAGAAATCATTTATCAATCCGTAATGAACAATGAAGCCCCAGACACTCAGCCAGAGACGGGGACATCTGATGAAACAAAGAAAGGTTGGTGCTGAGAAGACCTACCCTGCAAAGAGGATATGTTCCATGCTGAAGCAAAGTTTGATACGGGAACCCCGGATGAAGACCAAATAGCCAAAGAGCTGAGGGAATGCCTGGAGTTTGAGCGCATTCTAGAAGAAGTCCGGGCTCTACAGAATGATGATCTCTCAAGGGAGCCTGCATCAGAAGAGCCTCTAAGGGCGGAAGACTCCATTTTTGAGTTTCCTGCTGAGCCAGTCACGTCCTCGGGGCAGACTGAACAGAATCTTACAATATTGGCCTTATATGATGAGCTAGCACCCGCTGATGACCAGTATGATGGAACCAAAAATCATGAGACCGAAGAAGACTATATCCCGGGAGGCTTCATTGACTTGCAAGAAGCCCCGCCCGAGGTCGAAGATGGAGGTCAGGCCACCGTCGATGAGCTTGTGGAAATAAATCTGGGGACGGCAGATGAGCCCAGGCCGACATTCCTCAGTGCACTGCTAGAGCCAGCTGCCAGGGAACAGTATATACAGTTCTTGAAGGAATTCCGAGACTGCTTTGCATGGACATATGATGAAATGCCGGGACTGAGTTCTGACGTGGCACATCATCGGTTGGCAATAAACCAAGAGGCTAACCCTGTAAAGCAGCCACCCAGGAGAATGCGCCCTGAATTGATAAATCAAATTAATAAAGAGGTCGACAAGCTGATTGATGTAGGCTTTGTTGAAGAAAATCAGTATACTACATGGCTAGCCAACATAGTGCCTGTAAAGAAGAAAAACGGGCAGATCAGAATATGTGTCGATTTTCGGGACCTTAATAAGGCTTGCCCGAAAGATGATTTCCCAATGCCAATCATTGAAGTGATGATTGATGCGACTACTGGTCATGAAGCCCTGTCATTCATGGATGGGTCATCCGGATACAACCAGATCTGGATTGCTGAAGAAGACAGAGTGCACACTGCATTCCGCACTCCGAAGGGGATATTCCACTATAAAAGGATGCCGTTTGGCCTCAAGAATGCCGGCGCTACCTACCAAAGAGCTATGACCAAGATCTTTGATGATTTGCTCTTCAAGAAAGTAGAGTGCTACATTGATGATTTGGTAGTAAAAACTAACAGAAGAGAAGACCATTTGCAAGACCTGAGGGTAGTATTCCAGAGGCTGCGCAAATATGAACTCAAGATGAATCCTATGAAATGTGCCTTCGGCGTGTCCAGTGGAAAATTCCTCGGGTTTATTGTCCGGCATAGGGGCATTGAAATCGACCCATCCAAGATTAAGGCTATCCAGGAGCTCCCTCCACCAAGGAGTCTGCCCGAGCTAAGATCTCTGCAAGGGCGGTTGGCCTATATCCGATGATTTATATCGAATCTGTCGGGAAGATGCCACCCCTTTCACAAGCTCATGATGAAAGATGTACCGTTCCTCTGGGACGATAGATGTCAGGAAGCCTTTGAGAAGCTGAAAGAATATCTCAAGACCCCTCCAGTGCTGGGGGCACCAATTAAGGGCAGGCCCTTGATACTGTATATCGCGGCCACACACTGTTCCTTGGGGGCAATTCTGGCACAGATAAATGAAGAAGGCAAAGAGCAAGCCTTGTACTACTTGAGTAGGAGGCTGATTAGAACTGAAGAGAGCTACAGCTACATAGAAAAGACATGCTTGGCACTAGTCTTTGCCGTCAAGAAACTCCGACACTATATGTTGTCACATGAAGTCAGATTGATATCTGTAGCAGACCCGCTCAAATACATATTGACTCAGCCAGTACTGAAGGGCCGGTTGGGCAAATAGGCAGTGATCCTGATGGAATTCGATATTACCTATATACCCCAGAGGGCGATAAAAGGACAGGCCGTGGCTGATTTCTTCGCAGAGCATCCTGTGCTGGAAAATGACATGTTAGGGACTGAGTTACCCGATGATGAGACACTCGAAGTTTGCCAGGCTCGGCCAGTTATGTGGCAGCTATTCTTTGACGGAGCGTCTAGAACAGAGATAGACTCCGATGGAAAGACCAGAATATGGGTCGGGGCCGGTATTGTGCTGAAGTCGCCAGCAGGGGAGGTCGTGCATACTTCCTGTTCTATAAACAAGCCCTGCACCAATAATGAAGCTGAGTACGAATCTCTGATAATCGGTCTGCATATCAGCCTCAACATGGGTATCCAAATGCTTCAGATATTCGGGGATTCGATGTTGATAATAAAACAAATCCAAGGGGAGTTCGAAGTGCGGAAGCCAGAATTGAATCCCTACCACCAGAAAGCTGTGCGCCTTATCGCGAAATTCTATCATATTGAGCTCAAGCATGTGGGCCGGGGGCACAATGCCCAAGCTGATGCACTGGCAAAGCTAGCCAACTCACTAGCAGTCCCACCAAATGAGACACTGAACATTGTTGTTATGAACC
Source organism: Amorphophallus konjac (assembly GCA_022559845.1). Taxonomy (NCBI): domain Eukaryota; kingdom Viridiplantae; phylum Streptophyta; class Magnoliopsida; order Alismatales; family Araceae; genus Amorphophallus; species Amorphophallus konjac. Next base: position 191,395,819 of record CM040123.1, on the reverse strand, counting down.
GGCGACAGGTCCCCAGTATGCTAGAAGGGTGCCCCGAAGAAGACGAAGTTGCTGCTATCAGCACGGTACAGGCGTCTGATTGGAGACAGCACCTGCTGCAGTGGTTTCTACGCCAACAGCTGCCGCAGAAAAGAGAAGAAAAGATGAAACTTCTGAGAATCAAAGATTCTTATGAATACAGAAATGGAACTTTGTTCCGAATAATGGCAGATGCACGCAAGAAGATTCTGCTCCACTGCCTGTCCACTGAGGAAGCTTGGAAGGCGATGAAAGAAGTACATGCTGGAACAGCAGGTGCCCACCAGGCTGGTCCCAAGATGAAGATAGAAATTAAGAAGCTGGGCTACTATTGGCCCACCATGTTTGAAGACTACTGTAAATTCGCAAAGTCATGCCAAAAATGTCAAGAGCATGCTACTGTGCCTAGAAGGCCTCCTACGACTCTGCACCCTACAGTTCCCAGCTGGCCATTTGCACAATGGGGAACTGATGTAGTCGGGCCACTGCCGACTTCCTCGGCCGGACATAAGGACATACTGGCCATAACAGATTACTTCTCCCGTTGGGCGGAGGCTGTGGCATTAAGAGAAGTGACTAGTGAGTTGGTCGCTAGATTCATCAAGCAGAATATTATCTTCCGGTTTGGAATCCCCAGCCGAATAATATCTGATAACGGAAGCCATTTCAGAAATCAGAAGGTCTATCGGCTTGCCGAGAAATATAAAATCGAGTGGAGGACTTCCACCCCTTACAATCCACAGGGAAACGGGTTAGCGGAAGCTTTTAACAAGACTCTCTGCACCCTGCTGGCCTAGGTCGTCAGTTCCAATAAAAAGGACTGGGAAGAAAAAATGTATGAAGCTCTGTGGGCGTATCACACCGTCTTCAAGACACCTACAGGGTGCTCACCATACTCACTCATATACGGCTCAGAGGCAGTGGTTCCGCTAGAACTGGAAGTCCCGTCACTCAGAGTGGCAGTCCAATATGGCCTGGCCCGTGGCGAACAGACCAATGCAGAAAGAAGATTAGAAGAATTGGCTGAATTGGAAGAGAAACGCCTCCAAGCTCAGAAGAATATCCAAATGTATCAGGCCCGCATGGCTAATGCATTTAACAAACTCGTAGGAGGACGAGAATTCAAGAAAGGTGACCTCGTCATGGTCAAGAAAAGAGAAGTCATGGCGTCCAACCCAAAAGGGAAGCTGAATGCTAATTGGGAAGGTCCTTATGTGATATAGAGGGTCTATGAAGGAGGAGCCTACGTGGTTGTCAACCATCGAGGAGAAATTCAATTCTCACCACTCAACGGAAGACATCTAAAGCTGTATCATGCAGCACAATCGACATTCCCCGAGTGATCAGGCAAAACTACCCCTTTCTTAGTCTAGCGGCACTCCGCCCTAGCCGAGCTACCCCTTTCTTGGTCTAGCGGCACTCTGCCCTAGCCAAGCTACCCCTTTCTTGGTTTAGCGTCACTCCGCCCTAGCCAAGCTACCCCTTTCTTGGTCTAGCGGCACTCCACCCTAGCCAAGCTACCCCTTTCTTGGTCTAGCGGCACTCCGCCCTAGCCGAGCTACCCCTTTCTTAGTCTAGCGGCACTCCGCCCTAGCCGAGCTACCCCTTTCTTGGTCTAGCGGCACTCCGCCCTAGCCAAACTACCCCTTCTTGGTCTAGTGGCACTCCGCCCTAGCCAAGCTACCCCTTTCTTGGTCTAGCGGCACTCCGCCCTAACCGAGCTACCCTTTTCTCGGTCTAGTGGCACTTCACCCTAGCCGAGCTACCCCTTTCTTAGTCTATTGGCACTCTGTCCTAGCCAAGCTACCCTTATCCTGATCTAGTGGCATTCCGACCTGTCACCCTCTAAAAAAAGAGAGGAAGGAAGAAGAAAAAATAAAAGAAAGTAAAAATAGGGTTAAAAATAGAGATACCCCGCCAGACTTGCTCCTATATTAGGGACAAGGGTAAGAATGGCCAAAACCCAGCTGTGGTGAAAACCCGAAAGGGCACTGCAGGCAAAATCGGGTACCCCGCCACGTGAAAACCTGAAAGGGCGCGTGGGCAAAAGTAAGAGGGGGCTGGCTCTGGCGAAAACCCGAAAGGGCGCTTAAGCCAGTAACGTGATAATTTAATGTCCCTTTTTCACCCTGCCTGATAAAACTCCGAGAAGGATGATCATCATAAAGTCCCACCTGACGATGAAACCCCGTCGATCACAAGGCATATTGCCTCGATCAATGCTAAAAAAAAAGGGGCCCACCTCGGGATAGACCTTCCGTCTGTTCTGATAAAACACTTCCACTTGTTTTTATCTAAGACCCACCACGGTAAAACCTACCCAGTTTAGATCTTACATCTATTCTGATGAAACCTATCCTATGTCTGACCGTGATGAAACTTGCCATTGATCGACTGGCACACTGCCCGGTCAACGATGAAACATATCCGGTTTAGACCTTACGTCTATCCCGATGAAACCTATGAAATCCTTGCATTGGTATAAACCCAATACTGATGATGAAACCTGCTATTGATCGACTGGCATCCTACACGATCAACGATAAAACCTATCCGGTTTAGACCTTATGTCTATCCCGATGAAACATATGAAATCCTTGCATTGTTATGAACCCAGTACCAATGATGAAATCTACTGTTGATTGATTGGCGCACTGCCCGATCAGTGATGAAACCTGTCCGGTTTAGACCTTACGTCTATCCCGATGAAACATATGAAACCTTTGCATTGGTATGAGCTCAATACCAATGATGAAATCTGCTATTGATCGGTTGGCAGACTGCCTGATCGATGCTAAAACCCATCCAGGGTAGACCTTCCGTCTGCTCTGACAAACACGACACAACTGTTTGAATCAATTCAGACCCTTCGTCTGGATAGATCATGAAGCTCTATTCCTTTGCGTTAGTGTCAAACCTTATATTAACGATTAAACTCACATTTCCAGCAAATGGCTTCGTGCCCGAGCTGCTATCTATATCCTCTAAATCAATTCGGACCTTTCGTCTGGATAGATCATGAAACCCTATTCCCCTTTGCATTGATGTTGACACCCACATCAATGATCATGTATCCACAATAAACATATGGCCCCATGGTCCATAGAATGAAAGTTCTAGTTCCAGGAAAGACGATGACAAAGGAAAAGGGAAAGAATACAAAAAATATATATATGAAAAAGTGGGGTTAAAAATAGAGATACCCCGCCAGACTTGTTCAGGCATTCTGGACAAGGGCAAGAATGGCTAAAACCCAGCTGTGGTGAAAACCTAAAAGGGCACTGCAGGTAAAATCGGGTACCCCGCCACGTGAAAACCCGAAAGGGCGCGTGGGCAAAAGCAAGAGGGGGCTGGCTCCGGTGAAAACCCGAAAGGGCGCCTGGGCCGGTAATGTGGTAATTCTGAGAAATTCCATACTTCCTTCCCTTGATAAGGCCTTCCGTTAAACCGATCGGCTCCTTGCCCGGTCAACGATGAAACCTTTCCAGGGTAGACCTTACGTTTACCCTGATATAATCTGCATACCCTCTTACAAATGTCCCACCGACAATAAAACCCATCACCATTTTGATAAAGCCTGGCCAGTTCAGACCTTACGTCTGTCCTGATGAAACTCTTAAACCTTCTCTTGATCGATCGGCTCCTTGCCCGATCAGCAATGAAACTCTACCAGGATAGACCCTACGTATATCCTGATGAAACCTACGTATTGCTTAGCAAAGTCCCACATATGATAAAACCCTATCCAGGCTAGACCTTACGTCTATTCTGATGAAACCTATGAAACTTCTTTGCGTCGATATAAACCCAATATCAATGATGAAACCAGCTGTTGATCGACCGGCACCTCGCCCTATCCAGGCTAGACCTTACGTCTATTCTGATGAAACCTATGAAACTTCTTTGCGTCGATATAAACCCAATATCAATGATGAAACCAGCTGTTGATCGACCGGCACCTCGCCCGATTAATGATGAAACCCTATCCAGGCTAGACCTTACGTCTATTCTGATGAAACCTATGAAACTTCTTTGCGTCAATATAAACCCAATATCGATGATGAAACCAACTGTTGATTGACCGGCACCTCGCCCGATCAATGATGAAACCCTATCCAGGCTAGACCTTACGTCTATTCTGATAAAACCTATAAAACTTCTTTGCGTCGATATGGACCCAACATCGACGATGAAACTAGCTATTGATCGACCGGCACCTCGCTCGATCAATGATGAAACCCTATCCAGTTCAGACCTTACGTCTGTCCTGATGAAAACGACGCACCCTTCAATGTCTCACCTGCGATAACCTCTACCCAGTCTAGACCTTACGTCTACTTTGATGAAACCTATAAAATTTCTTTGCATCGATATGATCCCAATATCAATGATGAAATCATGCACTGGTCGATTGGCACACTGCCCCAACTGGCTTTGAAACCTACCCGGGATGGACCATTCGCCCGTTCCGGATGATGCTCTAGGCCTTTCCATTCACATTCCCGCAAATAGTCTCCCTTGCGGCACATATGGCCAAAGAAGACGTTTGCTACTACCAACAGAGTTCGATTTAAGCACGCCCCCCGGATGCCGTCACGCGGTGGAGCGAGTTCCCCATCCTTTCTATGAAGGGATGGACGCTCTCCTGCCAGGTACGGGCCATTCACAAGAGGGACTGCTAGAACCACTACCCCACTTCCCAAAGTGATGAAACCACATAGAAAAGACGACGGATACACATGAAGCCGAAGATTACTTTTCATTAAAAGAGGAGTACACAAAGAGCCCCGAGGGGACACTGTATCACAAAAGAGGGCAGAAGAAAATAAAGAAGAGATAATTCAAGGCCGCCGGAAGATATCTTCAAAGGCCAAAAGACCTACATCGGGAGCGGCTCTTAGCTCGTGAAGGCGTGCCTCCTCTTCCTGAAGCTTCACGGACATACCCTGGAGAGACATCACCCGTCCCTCCAACAAGGCCACCTCCTCGGTGGACTGTGGCCGAATAGAGGATAATTGTTGCAGCTCGGCTCGAAGTCCAGCGAGTTCCGCTTCCAGAATGGCTATCCGGTCCTGGACAGCTTCCTCCCGCTGAACAACACTCTGTAGCTCAGCCTGGCGTTCGTCAAGGGCAAGCGTCAGCTTCTCAGCTCAGATTTGCACTCTGACCTCTGCAACTTCAATGCCGTCAGCTTGTCGGTCATAGTCCATGCTAGGAAATCCCTCCGATGCATGAATTTCAGTAGAAGCAGAACACGCTGAACCCATATGTCCAAAGGGCAGCCCATGGCCTGCAGGCCGGCAGTGAAGCGATCAGCAATTTCCTTCAGTTGCAAATGTGTCAAGCCAGGCTGAGATTCTACCAGCTGGCGCAGCATATCCAGGTTCTGCCAGACAAAGCTCTCAGACGATGCGAAGCCAAAAGAAGCGGAGGGGATCACTTCAAAGGTCACTTCACTATCAATGTCCACCCACAGCGCAATAGCCGACCGGGAGGACGAAGACGGAAAATATGCTGGGAGAGCTGGCTGGTCCCTCTCTATACTCTCCTGCCGAGCCGAAGACTCCTCTGCTACCACTACCTCAGGAGTTATGGCTTGAACACCCGCAGGAGGAGAATCAATAAATGAGGGAGCTATCTCTTCATGGGTCTCCTGAATGGGGGCTTCATCTTCAACTACTCTTTCTGGTAATGGAGACGAAGGTGCCCTAGTCTGTGGAGGCAGAAATCTAGTCTCTATAGCCACTATGGCAGGGACTGCTGACTCGGGCGCAATGGACATTACTGCGGCCGGTATAAAAGCAGAGCTCCTGGCTGGGTCTGCTTCGGCTCTAAAATCTGAGGCCCTGACAGGGACGGAAATCTCTCCTGATGCCCCCAAGTCCAATGATGTTAAGTCAGTTGAAGATTGTATTATTACTAGCACAGGGCGAATAATCTCAGAAATTCCCATGCAAGTTAAAGGTAAAGCAGGGATAATGACCAAGTCTGCAGATGAAACATCCATAGAAATTGCGGCCGCGTCTGAGCTGGTGATGATAGGGTCCTGAGGACAAAGCAGAATGACCTTCAGCAATGAATGAGAGAAAATAAATAGAACAGCCAAAAAAAAAAGGGAAGCTTACCTTTAAGGTGAGGTCTACACCCTCGAAATGAGACAAAAGGGGAGAAAGCTCCGTAGTTGAAGCAGCAAACGGAGGGGTTATGTCAATCTCGGTGTCAAGCCCGGCAAACTCTTCTTGCAAATCCTCTGCGGAAGACAACACCAGCAGCTTGGAAGGCGGGAACGGTGGAAGACCTTTTGCAAGCACGGGCAAGGCTTCTGATTTAGAGACATCCTCCTCACTGCCGCTGAAAGTCACTTCCTCCGCATTATTAGAAACGGTCTCGGAGCTACCCGAGGATATCTCCACTCTAGCTATATGCTGCGGGGTCGCCTCTAGAGCATACCGGGATGCAGACCGGGTGATTATGCGTCTGGCCGAAATAATGCTCCGTTTTGTTTGAGTCCTGTCACCCTCCTGCGGCTGAGGCGACTCTCCCGCTGCTATCATGGCCTCAGTCTACTCCCCGACTGCCACCTCAACAAAAGAGAACCTCTGAAGGATATAACAAAAAATGGAAGTATAAAGAAAAAGATGAGAAAGCACATTTACCCTCCTCTTCGCCAGCCGGGGTAGGAGAAGGCAGCCTCGTGTCCCTTTCCACTGGCACTGCAACCTGCTCCGGGGCTGTATCAGATAAAGAGAAGCTCAGTCTCGAAGAACTCCTTAAAAGATCAGTCAAGAAGACAATGAAGATTGCATCTACAAGCTATTTACCGCCACTCTCGGCAGGTTCCTGAGCGGCCTCCCTCTGAGACCTGAACTCGTCGAAAGAGGGGATGTCTGGAAGAGGGGTTCCGGCATCCGTCACAACCGGAGCTGACTGCTGGACCCGAACAACCTTGGCCCTCTTAGCCTTGGCAACTGCAGCTTTCACCACAGAAGGCTTCCTCTTCTTGCCCGGAGGCAAGGGAGTGGTCGTAGGTGCCGCTGCAGGAATTTCAAAGTAAGCAGGCTTCTCAGCTTGAGCAATAATCTTCCTGTAAAGTCCCTGCCGCTTTATGTCCGGTCTATCTGTGCAAGACACAAGAAAGGCAGTCATAGTCGACAGATGCAGAATATAGCAATGAAAGAAAGATGCCATGAGCGCACAGGAAGGGTCATACCTGCTGGGCCATCATAAAATGTGGAAAGCGGCCAATACAGATAAGCCACCTCCTTCGATCGGGAAGCAGCCTCCTTCACGAGCCAGCATATGTCACCAATGGTCTGGGACTTCTCTGTCAAGGCAGCCAAGTCTTTATGTCCGTGGAAGTCGAGGCAATGAAACAGGCCGAGATAATCCATACACCAGCCGTCGACATAATGAAAAGAAACAAAAAGTGGTTTATTCAGAATGCCAGTTATTGGGTTCTCCACTGATAGCCCGTGAATATTTAGCAGTACAAAAAGCCAAGAAGTGTGCTGATAATATGTCTGGGTGCGGTCTTCCCTCCGCACAAACGTCCTATAAGGGTGAAACCTGTCCACCGGACCCCTCCAGGGGGCTGCTGTCGGGAGAGGTTCCTCTGAGGGGAACGGATATTGTACATCCAAATGAACACCCCCTATATGGCCCAACTGCCTCAGATCCTTTGTAAAAGCATCTTCATTAATTTCAGAGAAGACAGGAGTGGGTGGTTCAGAACCTTCCTCTTTCAAAGACCGACGCGTGGCAACATATGTTTCCGCCTCCTTCTGGTACTGTGAATAGAGCCTTTTCAGATGGACCTCATCAATTTCAAACACAGGCCCTGATTGCCGCTTTAAGAAAGAGTGCTCGGCCACGTCCCAAAAGGCGCCTCTGCCATCTTTATAGAAGTTGGTGCGTGTATTCCACCACTTAATGTATTCTGATGTGACACGGGGAATACGATTAGAAATGGTCGGGACCCTGAAAGTTACGCCCTCTCGGCGATGAAAGAAATCCCACCATGTTCGACCGTCACTGGCAATGGTGGACCCATGCTTGGCACGGCTGTCCAAAGGAAAATGGGCAACCGATGGAGGAATATGTTGATCATAGCCAAAGTTTCTGCTGAAACGGAATGGATAATAGGGCTCCAAGATGAGCAAGCCTCCCTTCCTGAAGACCAATACACTGGGCCGAATAGCCATAGCCCACCTGACCAGTTCTGGTTCTAATATGGGCTGGGTGGCGTTGACCCCCGAAACAGGATGGACATAAGTTTCTACCTCCTCCATTTTGCATTCCCTCTGAGGGTCCACTAAAGGAGCCGAACCTGCTGCCAAGCTCCAAAAATGAATGCTGCCAGGAGCGTCTACAGGCACTTTTATCAACCTGCCCCTTATCTTAAACAGCTGCTCTGAGAAAGGACCAGGTTCGGCGCTAGCAAATTCGATCATCCGAGGAAGCAATGTGTCCGACTGTAATGTCCTCGGGGCCAGCTCGGGGAAAATACTGCAGACCCAGGCATTAAAAAAATGAAATGGGTGCACAGTCCTTAAGGAGCGGGGAACCCGATGTCTATGCAAATCCCCCAATGATTTGTAAATTAAGCACAAAGCCACTAGGCACAGAGACAGCCTCATCCCCCAGGCCATCTGACAGGCCGGATATATAGCTTCCGGCCTGATAGTCGTCTCGTCCCCTTGAGGAAGAGCGAAGGTGCACAGCCAGAAGGTCAGATAAGCTGCACAGTGAGTGATAGGGCCAACCCCTGCTGGGTTCGGGCCGTCTGCACCTGCTCGGCGCAGTGAAGCTGGCAATGCTGATTTGTAACGAGGGGCCCTGATTTGCTTGCCAGAAGTCGGCCCCACAGTGATGTGAAACGACCAAGGGGTATGCAGCAAGCAAACAAAAACTTAGGACCTATTCCGCAATCACAACCACATAGCAATTCAGTTGGCAGATTGGGCCAATTCGCCGTCGCACACACACGAGCCCGGGGTGACTAAATGATGCTAAGGGGAGGTGATGGATCAAGACCCTTGCTGGTAGAGTGCCAGCAAGGCTAGGGTTTCCCTCCCGAAGGTACGAAGCCCACAATTAAGGGGCTGGCCGGGTGCCACTTGGAGCACTAGGTCCCTCTCTCACACACTCCACGGTGACCGCTCGTAAGTGGAGCACGTGGGGTCGGACTCTCTCTCGCTTGCTCAACGGAGCGGATTCTACGGATATTAAATGAACAAGCACCATAAGGAAATGGAGCAAAGGTTAGAGCTCACCTGGTTGGTTTGAAGAAACCAACCCCGTTCGGAGACGAGGGCGAGCGGGGAAGTGTGGGTTCCCCGCACACTGCGCCGGTGTAGCTTGATCCCTGTTTAATAATAACATTCACTATGCCTCACGCAGAAGGGTGGACTTGGGGTGGGGATGATTTGTATTACATGCAAACACTACCTCCACACAGGGAGGGGCGGTGAGCCGGCCAGGCGGGGAGGGGAGATTCGCCGAAGAGCGGGCGGAGAAGCTGACGCCGAATCTGCCGGCAGGCTGCGAAGGCTGACTGACAGTCGGGGTCGAGGCCGTAGATCTCGTTCTGGAATCTTGCTGATGACCAGATCAGCGGCGAACGCTTCGTAACTGGGACGGGGATGCCTCAGAATTTTGCTGAATTCTTCTGAAGAAGGTGCTGGTCCGGGAAGAGCTTCGAACAGAGTGACTGAATCTGGACGCAGTAGCTTCCTGTTTCTGACAGCAACTTGCAGAGGTTTCCCCGACAGCTCCCGGACTCCAAATCATGAACCGCCAGAGTTTCTGGAACCGTGGACAAGCTCTCTTCACAGCAAAACTGACGGGGAAGCCGTCTGATGCCGGAGTGGACAGGGAGACTCCAAAGAGTGGAGGTTGGTCGTTGCAGACTGTGGGAGGCAGACCCGCGCAGCTGACAGAGAAAAATGGTAACTTGGGACCACGGTCTCCGATCGATGTTCTGCTTCTTGATCCTGAAAACAGACAGAACGAGAGAACTTTGTAGAAGAGCCCTCAGCCTAATTCCTCCGTGGTTCGTCGTGGCACAGCTCCCTTTCTGGTTCAGGTACTCTGTTGGGGAAGCTCTACGCAGTCGGGGGAGAATGGTCACCACGAACTGTAGCGAAGTCGGAATGAGACGATTCCACCTCGCTTGTGAAGAAGACTCGCATACCTTTCCAGAGATGTAAGGTACACCTCCAGATGATGGCGTATGACTCTGAAGCCGGCTCTGCAAGTCGGGCCCCAATCTGCTACCTGCGGGTTGAACAGAGTAAAGGGGCTATTTGGTGGAGAAGGGTTGAAGGGACTGCAATGGGGAGGGGGCTAATGGCTGTGGGGCTTGGATGGTGGTGGGTAGAGATGGTGGAGAGGTTGGAGAAGGAGGTTGGGTCACAGCTAGCAGGTGGAGGGGAAGGGGGGGTGCGGCCAAGGGTGGAGGGTGAAAGGGGGGGGCGCAAGTGGCTTGGAGGGAGAGGGAGATTTGAACTTGGTTTAATGTGGGGATGGTTAATGTGGTCTTGGGAAGGGGAAGAGGTGTGTTGGGGATGTGGAGAGGTGCTTGGGGAGGTGGGATTCTCCCTTGGGAGATGGAGGGGTGGCTTGGGAAAGGGAGAGGTTGTCTTGGAAGGTGAAAGGTTGCTTGGGGATATGGTGTGAGTAATGGGAGGAATTAAGTGGACCTTGGGAAGGGGAAGGGTTGGGATGAGGTGGAGGATGATGTGGCAAGGAGAAGAGAGAGAGAGAGGGGCGAAATTTGGAGAGAGAGGGGAAGGAGAGAGAGAGGGGGCCGCCCCCTTTTGAGAGAGAGAGAGGTAGAGAGATAGAGAGAGCTAGAGAGAGAGAGAGGTGCACTAATGCTCAAAATTCATTCAAACTTTCATTACTGAACTCAAGTGGAGTTGGGGTCCTATTTATAGGAATCCCAACATTTACAAAAAGTCCCTGGAGAAAGTGCTAAAAGCAAATAAGCAAGGTGGTGGGGAAGGAAGAGGGCGCCCATGGGCCAGGCCCATTTAATTGGGCCCATATGACCCCCTAGCCTAACAAACATAGGTAAATAGCATGATGACCTAGGGACATGACTCAAAACAAATGGGAAATTACATCAAAATGACTCAAGAAAGATATAAAAAATACATAGCTGAACTTAGGAAATCAAGCTGAACATAATGGCAATCATCCGGACCCGTGGAGAAGTGGGAAGTGGTAAGCGATGTCCCCATCACACAGAAGGGAAGTCCGCATACTTCAAGGGACCCCCGAAGAAGTATTGTATCCACTGTCCTACACGGACCCTCAATCTGCTGCTCTTCTCCCGGGGTTGATAGCCTTTGGAAGATCCCCTGCTGTAAGCCAGACAAATGGTACGATAAGCTTTCATTAAATATCGGTATGCATAGTCAAAAGAATATCTGTCCTCTCCATCAGAGGCGTCATTGACAGAGTCGTCTAGACAAACCTCCTCATATGGCTCCCCATCAATAGGCAGACCTGAAAGCTGCGAAAGGCTCCAGAGGTCGAGAGATGTCTCACCTTCTGCTGTGTAGAATGTGTTAAACTGTGGGCAGAATACTTCAAACATGCCGCAACATAATCCCAAGGAGATGGGATAGCAGAATCTGGAAGCGAATACGCTATGGTAGACCCCAACTCTAATCAGTAAAGGGGCGTACTCCTTCAGAACAAATTCTGTGAATTCAACTGCTCCTACCCTGAAGAGATGAGCATATGTCACTTTAGCGTCTCCAAACCAGCCGGCAGCTAGCTGATATTTAAATTGAACGGCCAGACAGTTCAGAATAAATGGTTCGTCCCTGTAACCCCACTTCACAGGAGCTAGAAAAAGTCCGAAGTTGGTCTTTTCCCGGTGGACGAGACTGGCTGCATGGTCCCACCTCGCCGGGGTGAACTCTGGAGCCCGGATCAACATTTTCTTCTCCGGCTCTAATTCAGAAATACCCAGTACGGCATTCCAGTCCCGCTGCTCGCCCGGAAGATATATAGCTCGGGCACGATAAACAGAACCCTTCATGCTGTCTCTGTCAGCAAGTATTGCCGCTTGCACAGACCGAGCAAGCAGAAGATCCCTCATTCTGCCTATGGTGAAGGTCCGGATAAATGGCAGCAGATGACGATCCTTCGGCAGGTCCGGACGGTAGTCAGCAGCTCTTCTGAAATCAATACCTTCTATGGATGAATAGACCCCAGAAGTCGGCACTGTGTTAGTCTCAGAATCAGAGGACTCATCGACAGTAGCAATCTGATTATAGCCAAAGCTCAGGCTGTTCACATTCAGCCAGTTGACTGAAGCCCGAGATATGTCCGGCTGAGCCGATGAACTCGCCCCCACAGTCATGGGAGCCGCAGCAGAAGAGCCGGAAGCCATGTCAACACCTGCAATCAGGGAAAGATGAGAAGATAAGCATCGGGAGGATGAATGGGCATGTAATGATGAGATAAACAATTTTTGATAAATTTCGGCAGCATCCCCTCTTGTCCGGAGTCTGCCCAAGAAAAATAGGGAATCACCCACCAAGAGGGAGTGATCCCGAACATAAAACGGGACTTAGTCCCATATAGTGAACCTACCCCGAGAAGAAATCGGTCGAAAGGGGGGATTAACCAAGGTTCTCGGAGGGGGAAGCCCACCGCCGCCGCCGAGATGAAGAGAGAGAAGGGGCAGATGAAAATGAGGGTAAAAAACCCTCTCGGAGGGTTCAATAGGAGAAGGAGGAGAGGCTTCTCGGCACGAAACAATGCGCGCCGAGAACCCCCTTTGATCGGAAGAAAAACGTGCGCCGAGAACCCTGCAAAGGGGACGCGCCGAGAGGGGCCGTGCCGAGTCAGGGCGCGCCGAGAACCTGTAAGGTGGCCGCGCCGAGAAGCAGCCTAACCTCGCGCCGAGAAGCCTGTGACCCTTGTGCCGAGAAGGTTTCGAAAGTGCTGAAAAGAAAAGAAAACTCATTAGAAAAGAGCATAGAAATAAAAAGTATGTGTGCACAATATTGCTACAGCAACATGGTCAAGCTGAAGGACAATGTCAAAGAGAAATCGAGGAAGATACCCTCGAATGCCAAAAAGGCACCTGCGGACCCCGTGCCGCTTGCTTTGCGCTTACGCCGTCCGCAGGTGGGGGGCATTTGTTGACACCTTGAAAATGATCAAGGGCGGAAACGGAATTGAAAAGAAGATCAGACTCGCAGCGAAAGATTGATGGGGAAGCTCGTCAACCATCTGCCCGGCTGAAGCCTCTTTAGGCCAAGCTGATATCCGGTGTCGTTGTCGGCCAGATGGCAGCACTGATAAAGTAGCAATCACTTGACTGATAAGATATGAGCAGACAAAGATGAAGCCAGAGCCAGCAAATAAAGATTTTAAAGACTCCTGCAAAGTCAGAACGGAGGAAGAACTGTACCAGGCTAAAAATGTTATCATGTCCTGTCATCATTCAGGTGACAATGCTGATGAAATGATACCCGGTTTTGTCATCGTTCGGATGGCAATGCTAATGAAATCCCGGTCCATCGACTGATGAAATCTCAAAATGATCTCAATAAAAGCTATGCCACCAATAAAGGGCCCTCTCCGGTTCTGATATATATATATTTGAAGGACTAAGAAAGGCCAAGACATATGTGAGGTTTAGAAGCCCTAAATGGGCCTGCCAAATGGGCTCACGAAAGAGCGGCGCCGGGATACTCTACTAATGCCACCTAGCGCGCCGGGAGCTGCCACACTCGACTGATGCGCGCCGTGAAGGCGAGAAGGCACACCGACTTCCATCAGCCGAGAGGTCAGGAAGGGCTGGGTATATAAAAACCCACTCATTCGAAGAAGAGCGGGGGGATCACAAAAAGAAAGGGCGAAGAGACGAGCAAGGGTTTTGGCATGTGGGAACCTACCTCCTCCAGAAAGAAAAAAAAGAGCGAGAGACAGAGAAGAGAAAAGAAAAGCAGAGAAGGGAAGTCGAGGCCTATCGAAGGTGGGCACCCGGGGAGGGAGAGGAGTCAATGCTCCGCCCTCCCCCCCCCATTTCTGTAGTTCATCTCTTAATTTCGATTGCTTCTATTTCTTCCTCTTCTGATGTATTCTGTGATATCATAGCCGATTTTATGCCGCTAGAATAAGGTATAGTTCCTTCGTATTTTCTTCTATGTATTCCCTCTAATGTGCGGATGTAATGGTAATGTCCGAATGAATGAACGCTACAGGCTGCAGTTGATGCCTGCTGTTTGCTTCTCCGAAGCTCCATTGCCAGTTCTCCATGTTTTCTGTCTCCTCTTAGACTCAGTAGTATGCTACCCCCCTCCCCAGTTTGATTAATCGCCTGCTTATTCGCCCGGTTTTCAAACGATGTTTGTGCTTATTCCAGAGCCAGGGACAGACTATCCCTTGGCCTCTGAAACAAAGCAGAACTATATAGTGACCGCCGCTCGGTTATAGATGCTACGTTTTTGCTCATTGGCTCTGCCGAAGTCATCCCCGGGGCCAGAGACAGGCTCTTGGCCCCCAGATGATGAAAGAGTACATTAAAATCATCCTCGGGGCTTATTACGAACGCTGGTGACAGGGGTTCTATGGACCATGATCCCCCCAATTCCACTTCGATGCCGGCCTTCCTTTGGAATTCAAACCTAATCCAATCCCAATATGAGGAATTGATCCCCTCTTATTCCACAGAAACCCTCTATCCTGGCCTGAATCATCAAGAAACCCAAAACAGGGTGCCGTAGAACCTCACAAACCCATCTCGGCACCATCACCCTTCTCGACCTGTGCACAGTAATAGGGGTGAACAGTTCTCAGCGTGATCTTTCTGGCGCCGAGAACCCTAACCCCTTTGCCTTCTTGCCTGCGCCGGAAACCTAACCCCCCTTTCCCCTGCGCGCCGAGAGCCTACTCCCTGGCCTCTTCCCCGTCGTGCCGGAAACCCTCCATATTGAACCCGCCGAGAACTCCCTGGCCCTTTCATCTTCGCGCCGAGAAGATCGCGCCGGGGACTCCCTCTCTGGCTGCTTTGTCTCCGCGCCGGAAACCCTCCATTCTTCCCCTTGGCGCCGGGAACCTATATGCCCATTCAAAGCTGTGACGAGAAGCTGCCCTGCCATCCAATTGAACCCCCAGCACCTGGATCAAACTCACCCAGGGATATCCATGAGTCACCAAACCTATCCTGGGGATAAATTTAAAGGGAGTCAGACTCCCTTATGTTCCACTGATTCCACATCTGATTTATGAGCAATCCCTTCAGCGCAGGTGAGCTCTGCCACTGCATGAGTGCCACCGGCTTCTATAAGGGAAGAATCGGACATCGCCCCAGGGCATACATATGCAATTTGGGAGGTTCGGCCTCTCTTTCTCTCGGCTTTCATCCCGGCACTCCGTGGGTGATAGCCTATTCTCCCCTGGGCATAATCCAGATTATGGGGAGATGCTGCCGGAATGTCGATCGACGTTTTAACCCCGATAAGCCCCGGGAAGTGCACATTATACACCTCCCGGCCGGCTCGATCTCTCGGGGGATACAAATACTTCGAGGCTCTCGGCCGGATGAGAAACGTGAACGGGGATATGTCTCCGATGATTGCTCAGGCCCCGTCTCGCCACTGCGTGGACGGTGTCCTATTTCTACCCAGCATGACCCATACAAGAGGAGGTCATGTTGATTTAATAATTTGTCGTTTATTCAATTACCTTCTTAGAATAACAAGAGCTTCAACGTTATGCACTGTCATTCTCAACCGCCCCGAGGGGCCTCCTATTTTGGCGTTTAATCAAGGGTTGTCCTTCTTAGGAAGGGCGTAATTAACGTCATAACCTTTATGGTATGACGGACTTTCGGTCCCGACTCAGACTTCACAATCGACTGATTGAGTCAGATCGAGCGCATAATAAATTGTCACTCCGGTGACTGGCACGCCTAACAAACTAACCAATAAACCAATAAACACACATAAATAAAATAAATAAATGAACGATGAATAAAACCATCCCCACAGCCACCTCGTGTCGGGAAAAAGACGCGGGGACCGGCAACCTGCATTGACTGGCGCGTGCGGTTCCCTGAACAGTATGAAGACTGGCAACGGGGTGGCACGATTGTAGAATCACATGCGCGGGATAGCGAGGACTACTTGCGTCTATACAAGATAAGGTACGCAGAGTGGTTCCAACCCCGGGGACTTGCGGAGGTAGGTCTCCCCTTTTTCTCTTTTCTTCTTTCTCCCTTTTTTTGTTTTCTGGTGGAAATGCTGACTCATATGGCTGCAGGATATCCGCGATACGATGATAGCGACTTTACGAACTCGCTTGGCAGAGATGGAGCAACGGTTGGGCGATGCCCGCGGAGCTACGAGCGCCTTGGTAGGTGTACAGTGCGTTCCTAATTAAAACCCCAGATTCCAGGTGTTGGCTGCTAACTCATGTGGTTATAGCATGCCCAGATTGACGTGGCTTCCCCAACGATGGGAGTAGGCGGTGTCTCTTCCAGCTTGTGGATTCCTACCTCAGAACTCGATTTGCTTCACGAGCAACTTGCTCGTGCCACGTAGCGTGCCGCGGAGGCAGAAGGGATGCTCTCTATACAGGTAAGAGTCTCAGTGTTGAGTTCTCTTTGTTTATGCCTTGCCGCGTATCTTGGGATGGTACATCTGGCAGGAAAAGGAGACGGAAGACGTGCTTGCCCAAGCTGCGCAGAGGGCGGCTAGGATAGCAGAGCTGGAGGGGGAACTGCAGCGTCGTCCAGATGACGACTCTTCCAGGGATGCTATGGAACTGAGGATCACTCTCCAGTTGGAGAGGGAAGACCGTGAGAGAGAACGGGTAGAGAGAGAAAGAGACGCAGAGAGAGAAAGAGCCAACAGATTGACTGAAAGGGAGGAACGAAGGGCCATGGAGGCCCAGTTGTTCGAAATCCGAAGCAGCCTTGGTCTTGCTGAACAGTGGCTGAGAGATGGTGAGGAGCGCTACAGAAGAGCACGAGAGCGTGGCTTTCATGTTGGTAGCTTTTCTGCTGCTTCCGTGGATCAACGCCGGGGTGTGGGAATAGGAAGGGGAGTACAGAGTGGTAGGAGTACGTCTTTTCGCAGTTGGGTAGCACCCTTGAGAGCGTTTTGCCCAGAGAGTAGTGGGACGAGTGATGCAGAGAGAGAGAGGGCGGAACTTGATGTAATTTTTTTTTTGGTTTTTTGGAATAAAATACAAGGTTCGGTTTGTTTGGTTTCACCATTGCTTCTGTTGCATGAATCCCTGCACACATCACTGAAACAAACAAATCAGAGTTTCTGTTCTGACTTGGCCCCTTGCTCAATAAGCAAATGGTCACTGTGACTGTCCTTGATAACTGGTCAAGGGGCCAAGCCTTTATTTAAGGAAGGCGAGAGAAAGATGCAGTGATGATAAATGCGACAGGCAAGCACACGAATGCAAGCGGTATTAAAAGTGAGATGCTGCACGCAAATGCAATCATGTAAAATTGATTTGTTTTCTTTTTATATTTGGCATTTTTTTTGTTTTATCATAAAAAAGATTTTTTTTTGTTTGCAAATATGTATATTTTCTCTTTTCCATTTTTTTTGTTGCTTTTATTATAAAATTGTTTTGTTGCTAATGCCTGTCAAGCACCTAAATGGCACCCAACCTATACGAAAACAGGGGTTTCTTACTAACCTCCCAAGTATCCTAAGTGCACATCTAGGTTGATTTGGGCCTCTAGACCCCTCGAATGATGATCCCGTCGGCTAAGACTTACCCTGGTGACAATACCGTCATGCCATGCTTAGGCTCCCAGTCGCTTCCGACCACAGGGATTCACCCAAAAGGTGTTTGAGGTAAATGATTTGCCCGACCCGGGTCTGTTTCCTCACAACTCTAGATGGTATATGATGGAACACCCTAGAACCCTAACGACCAATTGCGCGACGTTGACCTAGAATCAGATGCCGTCGCACCCATAGGTGACGCGCTAGCATTGGCCTAAGCCCAAGGTTAAGCAAGAAGACATCAAGGCGGTAAACATGGGTCTTGACCAGCCAGAAACACAAAGACTCCTTCGCAGCGATAGCTTTTGCTTTTCAAAGTAGGCAACCATATGTGTATATTAAAATAAGGTCACTGACCTTGGCGGGTTTTGCCCTTTAGAAACTCCATCTAGCTTTCATCTTCAAAGGAAGAAGGAAGAGCGTGGGGGATAAACCTCATGAGAGAATCGATAAAACCGTTAACCCGGCGAGCAAATAAGGGCCCATTAACTCTTTCCTTTCGGACAACTTTAGACCAAATCTCGAGCATTTACATTCCATAGCCCCCCCTTTTGTGGATTCGAACTTTTGCTTTGAGGGGTTCCATTTATCCCATCAGGCATGGTCACGACCAGGCTCTTGATTTTGATTTTGTATTTCTTTTTGTGAGGGAGATATAGTCGTTTGACGTTTGTGGGCTCCCTTTCGTATGCCTGCGGGGACACTGCCCTCTTCTCGTGCTCTGATCGATGCTCGAGGAAATGGATCCTACTCTTGCCTTTGGGGTTTGAGTTTCAGTTTCTCATGCTCAGCGTTTTAAGGGCGCCGACTGTCTCATTTGGTTGAAGAGAAAAGAATAAAGATTACAGCTTCCGGAGATCTTCTGGGTGGGGCCCCACCGTAGGTGATGTTGCCGACTTTTTTTTGAATAAAATACATAAGTGAGCATATGTTAGCTTCCTTCGAGCGAGCATAGGCCGACGTGGCCGGACAGGGATCTCCACGGTTCAGGCAAACCAAAACCCGGTGCCTACCAAGCCTTAATGGGCCCTATCCTAACATGAAGGTTAGATGCAGTGACTTGACTACATGGTGACCACCAGGCATTGGCATTTTGAATTTTCCATATTTTTAGTGGTTTTCAATATTTCTTTGTTTTTTGATGTTTTCTATCTTTTCATCATTTTTTTTATTTTGTGCTAAGGGTAGTATTTCTTAAGATAAAGCCCATTCCAAGGGTGGGATAACTCGGTCCCTTCGGCGTTGATTAGCTTGTAGGCGTTGCCAGGGTACACGGCTTGAATTACATATGGTCCTTCCCAATTGGGTTGGAGCTTAGAATGCGGCCCTCCAGGTTTGACAAAAATTCTTTTTACGACCATCTCACCGACTTTGAATTTTCTCTCAACGACTTTCTTTTGGTAAAAGCGAGCGAGTCTATTTTGATACACACGCGCGTGTTCGGCAGCGGCCAGCCACTTCTCATCCAAGAGTTCCAACAGGGCGAGGAGTGAATTACGACGATCGTCGAGGGGAAATTCCTCGTCCAATTGTACCCTGAGAGAAGGGATCAGAGTCTCGTACGGGACTACCGCTTCCATACCATAAGTAAAGGTAAATGGAGTCTGCCCGATGGGGGTACGGATTGAAGTGCGATAGGCTTATAGGGCTTCGATAAGTTTTTCGACCAGTATGAAAACTTACTAGACTCGCAAGTTTTTTTGATGATTTTGAGCAATGTTTTATTGGTGGCCTCCGCTTGGCCGTTACCTTGTGGGTAATAAGGCGATGAATGATGCAATGCAATTGCGTACCTTTTGTAGTGGTCGTATAAGTCCTGAGAAATGAACTGTGGCCCATTGTCGATGACGATTGTGCTTGGGATGCCGAATCTGGCGAGGATGTTCTTCATGATGAACTTGCAGACTGTTGACACCTTGATTTCCGCATAAGCTTCGGCTTCGGCCCATTTGTTGAAGTATTCCGTCGCAGTAAGGATGAAAGATTTCTGCTTGGTGAGGGAATTGGGATCACCTAGGGGACCAATGATGTCGAATGCCCACATGGAGAAAGGCCACGGGGAGGATATTGGATGAAGTGAGGAAGATGGTGAATGGATTTTATCGGCGTGAAGTTGACACTTGACACACCTACGGACATAGACAGCACAATCCTCTTCCATAGTGGGCCAATAAAAGCCTTGGCGAATGATCTTCTTGGCGAGCATCTGACTATTCACGTGGCCACCGCACACACCCGAGTGCGTCTCCTCTACACATTTCCAAACCTCATTGTCACCAAGACATCTTAACAGAATACCAGTAAGGCTCCTCCTATAGAGTAGACCTCCAACCAATGTGTATTTCTGAGCCACCCTTCTTATGGCTTTCTTGTCCTCTGTGGTGGCCCCTTCAGGATAAGACTGATCTTGGCAGTATTTGACGATTTCATAGAACCATGGTTTCTCTTCATCAGCCAGTTCTTCTTCGGCCTCTGCCAACATGATTTCCCTCTTCTGAAGGATATCTTCCTGCAGGATCTTCCTTGCTATCATGTCTTTGATATTTACGTAGGAAGCATCATCGATTACAGGGGCGTGAAGTTTGTAGATGGAAATGGACTCAAACCATCTTCCTAGAGGGAACCTTATGGATGATGCCAACGAGGCGAGGGCATCGACGAGAATATTCTGATGACGAGGGACATGAATAAAGATCAGTTTGGTGTACAGTTTGGCAAAGGCAGCAGTGAGTTCTTGGTATGGCTTGAGTTTGGGATCGCGAGTGCGATATTTAGTGAGCACCTGGCGAAGGATGAGTTGACTATCACCTACGACTCGCAACTCAGTGATACGAAAAGAATGAGGGAGTTCTAGGCCAGCTAGAAGAGCTTCATATTCGGCTATATTGTTGGTAACTGGAAATTTGAGCTGGTATGCCAATGGGAATGTGAGGCCTTCAGGCGACAGGAGGGCGACGCCGATCCCTCTCCCTTGAGAATTCAGAGCTCCATCAAAATATAGCGTCCACATTGGCTCATCTGATTGGTTGACAGATATTAGTTCCTCATCTGGAAACTCTGATTGGATGGGATCGAACTTGGGAAGAGGATGGTGAGCGAGATGCTCGGCTATGGCATAGCCTTTAATCGCCTTTTGCTGGATGTAGGTGATGTCGAACTGAGAGAGAAAACTTTGCCAGCGTGCTAGCCTATCCGTAAGGACGGCTTTCTCCAGAAGGAATTTGATAGGATTCATTCGAGCAATCAAGTGGACCTCATTAGCCAAGAAGTAGTGCTTCAATTTCTGCACTACCCAAACGAGGGCAGCACAGGTTTTCTCCATGACGGTGTACTTCTTCTCATAGGGATTGAGAAGTTTGGACAAGTAATAGGTTGCCCGTTCCTTGCCTTCTTCATCAGCTTGTGCGAGGACGGCTCCCACGGAGTCATCCAAGACTGAGACGTAAAGGATCAGAGGTTTTTCTGGTTTGGGTGGAATGAGAACGGGTGGACTAGCTAGATATTCCTTCAACCCTTCAAAAGCTTTCTGACATTTAGAATTCTAGTGGAATTCTACTCCTGGCTTGGTCAATTCGTAGAGAGGTCTACACCTTTATGAATGTTGGGACACAAACCGACGAATAAACTACAGCCTCCCGATTAAACCTCGGACTTCCCTCAAATTCTTGGGAGGCGGCATATCCCTTATAGCCTTGGCTTTGTCGGGATCTATCTCAATCCCTCTTTTACTCACAATGAAACCCAGCAATTTACCCGACGACACACCAAACACACACTTCTTTGGGTTCATTTTCAATTGGAACTCCCTTGACCTCTGCAAGACCTTAGCCAAAACTTCTGGATGTTCCATCGTGGTCCTTGATTTCACCAACAAGTCATCCACATACACTTCCAGGTATATGTGCATCATGTCATGAAATATGGCCATCATAGCTCTTTGGTAAGTAGCTCCAGCATTCTTTAACCCAAACGGCATGACCACGTAACAGTATGTTCCCCAAGGGGTAGTGAATGACGTCTTCTCCTGATCCTCTTCTACCAAACGAATTTGATTATATCCTGAAAATCCATCCATGAATGAGAGGGTCTCATAACCTGCCGTGTTATCGATCAACACATCAATGTGAGGCAAGGGAAAATCATCCTTTGGACACGCGCGGTTAAGGTCTCGGAAGTCGATGCAAATCCTGACTTTCCCATCTTTCTTCATGACCGGGACAATGTTCACCACCCATTGAGGATAAAAGACGACTCTAATGAACTTGGCTGTGTGGAGCTTATCGACCTCTTCTTTCATTTTCAAAGCCATCTGAGGGTGGAAACGCCTTAACCTTTGTTTTACCGAGACGGACCCTGGTTTTAGGGTTAAACGGTGTTCGACCAAGGTTGAATCCAGACCCGACATATCCTCGTAGCTCCATGCAAACGTGTCCTTATATTCCTTGAGAAATTCAATTAATACCTTTTCTTAAGAGGGTGGTAGATTGTCACTTATGAGGATGATCCTAGGGTCTTCCTCAGTTCCCAAGTTGACTTCTTTGGTGGATTCTTCTACGGCGGTTGACGGCTCTTCGAATCTCCTCATTCCACTAGCATATGCGCCAGCCGCGTCCTCATATTCCTCACCCTCATATTCGGTAGGGTATTCTTCATCCTTGATCTCGTAGACTCCGTACCCTTTATCAAATGCACCGTCGCCCTCACATTCTATTTCCGATAGCTGGATGGGATTTTCTAGCAACTGGGGATGGCAAGAAGGGCCTGACACCTGGCGGCTAAATCCAGGAGGAATCAACGAGGGATCTGCCTACCTTGGATTTCTTCCTAGGTACTACCCTTGACCTATCATTCCTAGATTGACTGACATTATTTACAGAAGAAGAGGAAGACGAAGAGGATGGTGTAGAATGTACAGGAGAAGACCCCTCAGAGGAGGGGTAGAAAAGGTCGCTCATCAGACCTTGGACGGGTGGTCCGTAGGGCGGGACGCACCCGTGGGATATGTAGGAGGTTTCCTCAACGAAGATGTGTTGTTGGGGAGTTTGAAAATTGACGTTTTTTTTTCGTTTTCATTTTTGATGACAAAACAGTGAAAAGAGATCGGAGGAGAGAGAAAAGTGGTTATGGCTAGAGGATTGCGAGGCTCATAGAGCAGATCATGGTTGAAGACATGGCGCGGGTTGAAAAGCCAGCGTAGGTATGTAAGCAAAGAAGGGGACCTGGGAAGATCATCAGACAACTGTCTGGCCCAGGAAGAAAATATCAGCAAAGGTTGAGACGAGTGGATGGAGAAGATGGCGGCTAATGAGCCATCGACGGCAATGTTGAGGACGGATGAAGATCCGTCGATGACAGGGTCCTTCTGGCGAGGACGAGGATAGTTTGGAACCTTGGCAAGAGTGGTAATATTCTCTGGTATTCTGGAGATCAATGGTGGTCCTTCAAGCTGCGGAGACGAGAACATCCTTTCCAGTGCAACGGAAATGTCCCATATGTCGAACCATTTGTTCCACTCACATTCTGGATCTTTGATCTTGCCTCTTTTGGTGATCCTCGGACATTTTTCAGCCAAATATACAGCATGTGATCCCCCATATGCTTCTTGTGGGTAATCTGCCATCTGAACAACGGGCCCTCTGTTGAAGTGGTTTGATAAAGTCCATGTGAGGCGCTTCCAATCCGCCTTGAACGGTCCTTTGAAGCCTAGGCCAAACCTGCGCATCGGCCTAATTTCTTTTGGCGGTTTGAGCCTACCCTGTAACTGTGCGCCCAGACCTTTACCCTGTTGATAGTCGATGTTCCTCATAATCTCCCAACCTTTGGAGTGAAAAGGGAGACATGATGTTGTGGTTGTCCTGACCGGCTCCTTTGGTGCTAGTGGAACGTGAGATGAATCACGTACGTCCAGTAGTGACAATATGGGCCGATGAGACGGCCAAACAGAGGGCAGAGAGGTGTTGATAGCATCCACTGTGTGAAGGACAGGTGTACTGACCACTTTAATAATCCTCTCATTGTAAGGAAACTTTAGGCACTGATGGTTGGTGGAAGGCACAGCGTCCATGGCTTCGATGTAAGGGCGACCCAGTATAGCCTTGAATGTGGGGTCCATGTCGAAGACATGGAATTCCGTGGGAATTGACATGGGGCCTAGTTCTGCCTTCAGAATAATCATCCCCTGCGGCGGCCTTTTACTATTGTCATAAGCCTTGACCGTGATCGAGGAAGGTCTTATTTGTTCCTCGTTGACCCCACACAACTGAAGGGTGTCCATGGAGATCACATTTATGGACGCACCCGTGTCCATAAGACACGGGTTTATGGATATCCCATTAATTTTTATTGAAATGCACAATGCATATTTCCGAGCTTCCTTGGGAGCGAGCTCGTAGTTGTGGAACATGATGGCCGGTTGTGTGTCTGTTGGGGTCAAGACGGTCGAAATCTTCTCCATGGGGAGGTCTTCATTAACCATGACTTTTTGAAGATATTCCATCAAGGCCGTCTGGTGGGATGTGGATCTTTGAAGTAGCTCCAGGATGGAGATCCGAGCAGGTGTCTTGTCCAAGTGTTTCAATAGATCATACTGTGTTCCAGGGATAGCTCTTTCTGGTTGTTCTCCATCATCCTTCTCTGGCTGAGATTTCTCAGGATTCTGACTGTTGTGGGGGAAAACCCTGTGGAAAATCCTTCCACTCCGGAGCACCATTGCCTGCGGCTTTTGTACCTCTGTGGGGGTAACAGTGGGTTTTAACAGGGATTTGAGGGGTAGTGGCGGAGGAATGGTTGATGAAGCAGGGGTGATGACGGGAGCAGGGATTCTGATGAGGGGTTTGTTAGGTGGAGGCATGGTGG
Source organism: Amorphophallus konjac (assembly GCA_022559845.1). Classification (NCBI taxonomy): domain Eukaryota; kingdom Viridiplantae; phylum Streptophyta; class Magnoliopsida; order Alismatales; family Araceae; genus Amorphophallus; species Amorphophallus konjac. The sequence continues at coordinate 191,371,166 of CM040123.1, read as the reverse complement.
AGGTAGAGGGGATATCACACGGATTATGAAGGATAAGGGGTCTATAAGGTGGAGATGAAGTAGAAGTGGGTAGGGCTTGAAGCGGGCAATGATTTTGAGGTGGGTGATGGGTAATGAGTGGTTTTGAAGGCATTAGTGGTGATGGTAAAGTGGGGGAGTGAGAGAAGATGAGAGGGTGTGAAGGCGTAGTGGAGAGTGTCGGTTGATAGGAGATCGGGGTGCGGATGAGAGGGCGTAATGGTAGTGGAAATGGTGAAGGCGATACTGACGCGGGTTGATGAGAGAGGGGTGCTATCCGGGCAAGGCAAGGGTGTTGCGTGATGATAGGATTGGCAGTAGAAAGAATGGAGGTACTTTCCGGGTGCCACACCTGCTCTCTCCCGACTTCCGGGAAGGAGGAGATGGGGTTAACCTGATGATTGGGCTGTTGGTGCTCCGGTAATGGATTCTGGATTATGCCCATGTTGGGATGTTGTTGTGGGGCCTACTGAGGCTGTTGTGGTTGCTGCTGCTGCTGCTGTTGTAACTGGTGCTATGGCCTATGAGGAGGTCTCCTAGCCTTGAGAGCGGCGACGTATCGTCTCATTTCATCCCAATCTATTTGATGTTCATCATTCATATCGTGGATGTAATCTTTGAAATGGAAGCAGTAATCTACTGTGTGTCCTGGCTGCCTGTGGTAGACACAGTATTTGGAGGTATCAACATTCGGGGGCCACACTGGCCTTTCCCTGGGTAGCACAAGTATGTTTGAGGCCATGAGGGCGTTGAAAATATCCGCCAGAGTTTCTGGCAACGGTGGATAGTAGGCTCTCTTGGGACCGACCGGCCTCCTTTGTTGCTGTTGGGGACCATAATTCCCCGGGGGTGGAACTTGGTTGTACTGAAGTGGTGGTTGTTGTTGCTGAGGTTGTGGTTGTTGTTGCTGGGGTTGACGTAATGGAGGCATATTATCCTGGGGTGGATTATTTTGGGGTGGAGGACAAAGAGGGAAAGGACCTGGTTGGAGGGGAAGTCGGGGCATTTGTGGAGGCCTTGGGTTGACTGCATAGTTGGCATTGTTGATCGCGCCCACTTGCTCATTTGTCACGACCCCTTCTGTGGCTCCGCCCGGGACACCAGCGCCTGTCTTTCTGACCACTTTGGGCTTCGGCGACTCAAACATGTTCATAATGGGGGAGTCTTTTAACTGGGTTTGGATGTACCAGGCCCTTTCATAGAGTTCCTCCATTGTAGTGAGTTTATTCATGGCCAGGACATGTCTGAACTGTGGGGTTGTATTAGACACAATCATCTTCACTTGTTCGGGCTCAGAGAGGGTATCCCTTATTCTTTCCGCAAGAGACCTCCATCTATCAGCATAGCGGACAAAATCCTCGTCGGGCTACATCTTTTCGGCCACTAGGTCGGTAATGGAGAGTGAGGGACCGACCCTATCCCTATATTTCCGCAAGAACCTTCTCTAGACTATTTCAAAATTCTCGGCCTCGCGGGGCTCCAAAGAATAGAACCACTCTAGCGCGGGACCATCCAACGATCTCTGAAAGAGGTATGCCAGGGACCTCTGATCGTTTTGCCAATAGGAGGACTCATACATGAAATCCTTGAGGTGAATGAAGGGGTTGCCGGTACCATTGTATCTGCGGTACGTGGGCATTTCGGAGGGAGGAAGATGAATGACGGGAAGGATTGGCAAAGCAACCTCCGGGGTAGCTTTCACGTCCACCATTCTTCTCAGATTTTGAAACTGCTCGTCCATGCGATTGAACCTATTGAGGTGCGATTGGGCGAGCTCCTCTGGAGGTGAAGGTGGCACTTGCCACTGGGGGAGAAACTATCTCCCGGAGACTTGAGGGGGAACCCCGAATGAGAGGGAGCTGCCGGACCGCCGACAGTCGGCCCCGGCTGAAGCGGTATGTGGGGAACAACGGGAGTTTGAGATTGTGACGGGAACTGGAATGAGGGTGGTTGTTGGCTCGCTTGTCCTTGAAGCGAGGGAGACTGGATGGCTTGCGCCAATGAAGGAGATGGAATGGCCTGCACGGACTCTTGGAGAGGTGCGATGGCCGGAGTTAATTCCTTGGGCGTGGGGGAAACAGATTTCCCCTTCAGAATGGCCTGGAAGTCCCGGAGCTGATCAGAGGTAAGCTCCGTGTTGGCGAGGACGCCCAGTAAGGAAGAGATATCCTGTGGTGGGGACGTGTCCCCGGCAATAACCTACACCTCATGCGAGGGCTCATGAGAAGGACCCGAGTCCATAGCATAGACTCGCGGGTCGACTGACAAACCACGACTAGGGTGGTTCTTCTCAAAAGACTCGTGAGCTATGCTCACAGTTTTCCCAGAACGCAAAAACATACACTAGCAAGCAGGTAGCAGAGATTATCAAACAAGTGGATGCCTTTACGCCATTTTTTATGTTTTGATTTTGATGATTTTTTGTGTGTTTTTAGCAAGATCCGAAGTTCACACAAAATAGGGACCCTAGTTTATTTTTGTTTCACCGCTGTGTCAGCTAGGGTCTCTCGTCTCACCACGAATGGGATGACTAACTCCAGGGAACTTCAATGGTACAACCAGCCCAGTGAACGAAGAGGAGATTCTTCGATGTCGGGGACTTACGGAGGTCCCAGTGGAGGAGATTCTAGTCCGTTGAGAGGAATTCTCAAACGGAGAGTCCTTCCTTCACAGGGAAAGGGTGATCCTTAGAAAAAATGAAAAAGGATATAAAAGAGGGATGGATGTATCCAATGGAATGCTGACAGAGATATAGAGTAAGAAAACAACAGAAATAACAAACATATAATAAACACCCAACCAATCACAACTGACAGTGCTGCCGTGAGCACAACGGGGGCGCGCGAGGGCGCCAAGGTGGAGAGGCACGGACGGTGCCGAACTTGTAAGGGTAGCCAAAAGGAAGCAGTAGAGGTCCCACCGTGATCGCCAATCTGTGAGCGACGTCACGCGGTTCGAGGAGCGAAGAAGACGCGGAGCGCGCGGGCTCCTCTTGGTTGCTGTAACACATAAATAAGAGAAAAGAGAAGGGGCCACCACGAGAGATTGCTCCGGCGGGGCGAGCGGGATAAATGTAATATAGCAAGATATAGGGGTTAAACGGCCATAGCGGGAAGTGACTCGCCGCGGCCTCGTGGGGACGAGAATGGTGCAGAAATCAAATAGCAAGAATTGAAACGGCCATTGGGGAAGTGACTTGCCGCGGCCTCGAGAATATGAGCATAACAGAATATAACAGAATATAAGGAGAATATAAAGAACGGGAATTTAAACGGCCATTGGGGAAGTGACTCGCCGTGGCCTCGAGAATATGAATAGATAAGAATATAACAAAATATAAAGAGAATATAAGAACGAGAATTTAAACGGCCATTGGGGAAGTGACTCGCCGTGCCCTCGAGAATATGAGCAGATAAGAATATAACAGAATATAAAGAGAATGTAAGAACGGGAATTTAAACGGCCATTGGGGAAGTGACTCGCCGCGGCCTCGAGAATATGAGCAGATAAGAATATAACAGAATATAAAGAGAATATAAGAACGGGAATTTAAACGGCCATTGGGGAAGTGACTCGTCGCGGCCTCGAGAACATGATGTGATCGCCAGGGGCCAAAAGACCCCAAAATAAAGAAAGTGATCGCGCCTACCTCAAGAGCGGGAGATGGCGGGTTGCTTCTTCCTCCCCCTTCGGCCGGCCGACGGAGAGGGCTTTCCTTGGGTACCCTTGCAAAACAACGACAAACAAGTAACGAGTGGATTAGAAAGATGAAGGTGTAGTATTCAAATCCTTGTGATAAAAATAACGAAATGATGGCAAGACACACACCTGGTTGGTGTTGTCTTTTAAACCCCTCTCGGATACGAGTAGGAGGAAATGCGATGATAGATGCAAGAAGTATATAAGAAGAGGCGCCCTTATGAAGGGGGATAGAGGATGCGAGATGATGAATGCAAAAGAATTACGAAGAAAAGGAAAGGATTGGCTTATTGGATGTGCCGATGGTGAAATCTGGTGGAGCTCCGGCAGCGTAGGGACGACGTGGAAGCGCGGTGGATGAAGACGACCTTCCTCTCGCGAGCGTGGGCACCCGAGAAGCTGGCAGAACCTCCACCTGCAAAAGACCCCACGGGTTAGAAATGACTCCGGCAACCTCTGGGCTCCGATAGCCTATCGGACCTCTTAGAAGCTCCCCTAGAACTGAGGGGGTGGGCCTCTATTTATAGAGCTCCGGAGGATAGAGGCGTCCAGGACCCTGGACACCTCCATCAGGGCCAAAGTAATATTTTATTCTATTTTTATTCATTTTTTTTGAATATTTTCGTGGAGGCGTCAAGGGTCCCGGACGCCTCAATAAGGTCCATCGAACTCCACTGAAAGCCGCACGCGGTTTGGCACAACGCGTGGTTTCGTGAGCGGCACCTCGTGATTCGGAAATGGGCGCGTCCAGTTGTCTGGACGCTTCCACAATTGGCTTTTTTCACACACGAAAAGCCGTCGAACGGTGGGCGGGCCCGGTGGGCAAGTTGATGGAGGCGTCCAGGGTCCTGGACGCCTCCATAAATATATTATTTTTGTTTGATTTTTGTTTTGTTTTTTATGATTATTGATATTATTTTTATTATTTTTGATTGATGGAGGTGTCCAGGCAAGTGGACGCCTCCATGATTTTGATTTTTTTTATTTTTTGGTCATTAATGGAGGCGTCTAGGCGCCTGGACACTTCCATGATTTTGATTTTTTTTATTTTTTTTTGTCATTGATGGAGGTGTCCAGGCGCCTGGACACTTCCATGATTTTTCACGGAAAAATTCAAAAAAATGTAAAAAAAATCATAAAAATAGGAAATCACCAGAGTAATTAAAAATGTGAAGGCCGCCTTGGGGTATCATAGTGTAATATGAGAATTACTCACGGTAACGTCAAGAACGGCGTGTCTACAGTGGGGAGCAGCAATATGAGGACTTTCCCACGGTAGTTCGACAGCGGTGAAGCGGAAGAAGAGGGCTCGACGCCCGGCGACATACCGTGCTGTTTCAGGGAGAGGGAAGCAAGGGGGCCCGAATCCCACAGGAGTTGACGCAGTCACACATTGTGCTGCATATTTGACCTATTGGCTTTGCTCGTTCGCCCTTCCCCAGGGGGACGAGACAGTAATCAGGCCGGAGGCCATTTACCCTGCCTGTTTGATGGCTTGGGGGACAAAGTTGTCCCTGTGCCCGGTGGCTTTATGCCTTATATACAAGATGCTAGGGGACTTGCACAAGTCACGGATCCCCCGAAATTCATGGACGGTCAGCCCCATCCATTTCTTCAATGCCTGGGTCTGCACTTTATTTCCTGAAGCAGCTCCCCGGTCGATGCAGTTGGATCATCCTTTGTCGCGGATGATTGAATTTGTTAGTGCTGAGCTGTCTTCACTGGCGGATTAGCTTTTTGCTATTCGGGAGAAGCTGACTACAGTTCCGACAGATTCCCCGGGAGTTCTGCATTTCGGGAGCTTGGCTGCTAGCTCCAGTCCTCTCATCAACGGGATGCGGCAATGCCGATTATTCGAGACAGAGGAATCCATTCACCAGCTCACCGGGGCCAAGAACACGAGGCCAATCTTGGAGCCAGAACTGGTTGATTAGGCACTGTCTATTCGCCCTAGTGTCCTTGTATTTAGAAAGAGCGGCTTACTATGGCTGGAGCCGTACTATCCCTTCTGCTTTGGCCGGAATTTTAGATATGACCAGCAGATTCCTTCTTCTTCAGCCCGGTTCAATCTCCCGAACAGACATCGGGCTGGTCAGACGACTACGGATGAGGCCCGCACATGGTGGGATTACTTCCATCGTCGGGAGGATGTGTCCTTCAGGGTGCCAACCCCGGCCCGTCTGCCCCGAGTGACTCCGAACTTCATCAAGTGGTGGAATGCACGGATGGGCTTCTATTGGAACCTTTGGAAAGACTGTTGGCATGTCGCCGAACGTCGTTTCTTGGATTCCCAGTGGGAGCCTGCTTTGGATGTTGATCCGTCCTATTTGAAGAAATTGAAGTCCTGGTCCAACACCGAGGTGGATGGCATATCTGGAGGCCAGGAAAGCTGTGAAGGGTAGGTCGTCCAAGGCTGACCCGAAGATGCCAGAGATCCAGAAGGATGACTATATCAAGACTCTCTGGGGGCTGTACCGGGTTAGCAGTGACCGGATTGCCCTCCAGACGATCCCCCTTCCGGTGGAAGAACCTCTTCCTGCAGCGGCGGGTTGGCGCCCAGACGCTGACCGTTTTCATCCCTACCGGACCTTCATCAGGAGGGAAGATAGACGGGCTGACTTGTATTCCAGCACCCCCTGGATATTCGCCCTGCTTCATTCTCACGGGCTTTCGATTTCGGGTCCATTAGAAGCCATCCGGGACCATCAGCTCCTAGTATCTTTCAAGTATGTCGACGGTTGGGGATTCGACCACTTGGGCCTATATCATCACTTATCCTCATGTGGCCATGAAGATTTGGCGCAGCTGGCAGAGAAAAGTGAGAAGATTGGTGATGTGTGCTGGCTTATCCGCGAGGCGGCTTCCCGGGACAAGGCGCCCGTATTGCTTTACTGGTCGCTTAGCCTCAGATACACAGGGCTGCCAGGTAATGCTTATTTTTCTTTCAGCATTGAAGTTGCTTCTTTTATAGTCAGTATGCATCTTTCTCACCTACGCACTTTTGCAGCTCACCTCTCTGTGGAGGCGAGCAGACATTATAGGGAGTTGATTTCCAAGGCGCAGAAGCCTTCGTATTTTAACATTCCAGAGCCAGCTCCAACCACAACACCGCTGCCCCTTGGGGATTCACGGAAGCGAACCAGGTCCCAGGTAAGGGAGGCTATCAGCAGGGCCAAGAAGGCCAAGAGGGCAGAGTCCCACGCTACCCGGGCGCGCCGGAGGAAGGTCGCTGAAGAGGAGCCCATAGTCACCCCTCCTCGGGTTCCGTCATTCTCCGAATTTGTGCTTGGATGCAAGGGCATGAGGGCGAAGGTAACTTCTTATCCCTGTATGGCTTGTTTGATTATTTCTACCACCTCAGCTGATCATTCTTCTTCTTTTTTTTTCTTAAGCTGCTGGCACCACCTCCGCCATTATCGGGTTGGAGGCGGTGACTGGAGCCGCGGTCGAAGAGAGGGAGGAGGAAGCCCCCTCAGCCTCTGTTGAGGGTGATTTTCCTTCACCGACACCCCATCAGGAGATAGAAGGTAGCTTGCATCTTGTCCGTAGAGCTCAACGGTCTATCGTGCTTTCAGTCAGGTCTTGACTGTTTATTGTCTTCCATCTGCAGTCGACATTCGACCAATGACGCTCCCCGAGGTCGGTGCCATGGCAGGAGCTGCTACTGGAGAGTAGGTGCTTCCAAGGGACAAGTCCCAAGATATTCAACCAACGGGTGCTTCCGAGGCGGAGACCACCGAGGAGGTTCCGGCTAAGGGGCCTCCTCCTAGCAGCATGGTTCCCGCTCAGATACTGGAGATTCGAGAACAGGCAGAAGAATCATCCTCCTCTGAGCGAGTTGATTACGGTGGCGGCTCCGGCGACGACGAGGGGTTCCCACCGGTTGACACTGAGGCCGAGGACGCGGGGGCTTCTTCAGCTTATGAAAGTGACGTTTTAACATTTAGCCCTCCGAGACTACTAGGAGCCGAGCACGGGCCATCATACCCGGCCACAGGAGAAGGGCCAGAATCTTCAGAGGCCACTTTTGGAGGCCTAAATATAGTGCCGGTTGAGGTAGGAAATGTTCCGACTCCCGTCCGCAGCACTTCTTTTTATTTCCAAGCTAGCTGGCTGATGTACATACATGTGATGCAGGTTGAGGTGGTACCGCCAGCTGTGATGGTTCGCATACCCCTCCCTGACTTGGGCATGAGCCAATCAGCCTTTCCACCTGTTGTGTGGCCCATCACCCTACGGCTTCCACGGACCTATGCTGCTGCAGCGGCCTCAGAGGAGCCCGACGCAACTGCTGGAGTCGGCGACCTGACCGAGGTTGCAGGGACTCACGCCTTGGTTGCTGGCGAAGAGTTATTGCTGAGGCCCAATGGTACCCCGGAAATAGAAGCGGGAGAAATCATTGCAGAAGAGGCCGATGCTACTAAAGCCTTGTCTATCATAGAGAGCTCCCCTCCTTTAGCGGCCGGCGAGACTGTTCAGGAGGAGCGAGCGCCCTCAGTTGCTGAGACGACTGTCATAACCTCACCTCAAAGGGTGGGCAAGGAGGTCGCCATCGTGGAGAGCCCTTCAGCTATTGCAGTTGCAATTGTCGGGCCGGGCGTCGGCGCTGTGCAGACCATGCCGTCGACATCCCTCAGGGTGGCCGATGATATCTGGGCCGAGATAGATAGCCAGGTGGACTTTCACCTCCCTGAGACTTTGCCACTAGGCTTACAATTCTCCAGTGACATGGTGTGGCAGTCTCTGGACAATCTCCAGCGGGCCATGTCAGCTTCCCCGGGTCTAACTTATGTGCAGCTGAGAGGCCTGATAGACCACCTCTCCCGATCATTATTAGCATTTGGCTGCCCAATGGATGATTGGACCCCGCGGGTTATAATGCTGTTAAAGCACGCCAACAGGCGGGATTTACTCAGCCGAGAGGTATTTGATCAACTGACGGCTGTGAAGCTGGAGAGGGCAGATTGCCGCGCCGCCACTACTTCATTGAGGGTGACCGTGGAACAATTGAGAAATGTTGCCGGCAATATCTCAGAACGATGATTGCTCCTCACGGCGCGGATGGAAGAGTTGCGCACGGAACTTGCTAAGGTCGAAGCCGAGCTGCAGGAAGCGGGCGCCTAGAGGTCCAGACAACAGAAGAAGCTGATCTGGTAGAAGGAAGACTTGCCTCACTAGATGAGAGGTTATCGCAACTGACAGCCACCGAGGCCCGGTTGCAGGAATTGACCCAATACCCCTCACTAGGCCTCTTGGAGTTGGCAGATATTTTCCGGCGTCCTTTGCCGTAACTTTGCTTTGCTTTTCTTCTTGCATCGGGTTCTACTCCTCTTTTGCCTTCGGAGCTTATGTACCCATGGGGGATGCCCCGGACATGAATGTATTCTGACAACTCACATTAATGAAACATCTCTGTTTGTTGCCTCAATCGTGACTTCTTTCCCTCTTTTCTTCTCTTTCTTCTTCTCGCGGATCATCCAAACTTGGGGATACGCGCCGATGGCACAAGAGAGCGCTCACGCCTTCAGCGAAGGGGTGAGGTGTTCGTTCCACCGCGGCACAGTCGTTCCCAGAGCAGGATCTTTGTCAGGGTGGGACACAGGTAGCATAGGCAGATGTGCCTTATGAACTTCACTGATGATGACGAAAAGTGTGTTATGACCATCGACATGGGTTAAATGTCGACGCAATGATGTTTTGTTTATTAACGAGGGCGGAAGGCCCAGGTTAGAGGGTAGTTGACCGGGCTCGTCGATGGTGGCGAGGGTCGAAAAGGGTAGCGACCGATCTTGCCGATGGTGACAAGGGTCGAAAGGGTAGCGACCGATCTTGCCGATGATGACAAGGGTCGAAAAGGGTAGCGACCGATCTTGCCGATGGTGACAAGGGTCGTAAGTGTAGACGGTCTTGCCGATGGTGACAAGGACCGAAAAGGGTAGCGACCGATCTTGTCGATGGTGAGAAGGACCGGAAAGGGTAGCGACCGATCTTGCCGATGGTGACAAGGGTCGTAAGTGTAGACGGTCTTGCCGATGGTGACAAGGACCGACAAGGGTAGCGACCGATCTTGCCGATGGTGACAAGGGTCGAAAAGGGTAGCGACCGATCTGTTAGGATCGGTGCAAGTATTCAGAGGGGGGGTGAATGAATATTTCCTCTTAAAAACCTTTTCACCCAGTTAAAATTTCGCTTACTAAAAATGCTCGTTCGCAAACCAAATATACTTGAAGGCAAATTGGCAGTAGTGAAACAACCAAACACAAAGTGAGGTCACTAGGGGGCTAACCAGACAGATTTACTCAATCTGAAAACTAATTAACTCTTCTGCTCAACCAGAAGGCAAACACAAGGAGCGCCCCTATGCAATCACCTAGCGGAAGCACAAAAAGACAATCACACCACTGCACAATAGATTTTTAGGTGGTTCGGTCCAGCAGACCTACATCCACCCCACACTCAACCCGAGTGTGGTTTCCACTAGCTCACGCTAGAATCCGCAGACTCAGTCTGCAACAGGTGCTGCCACACAGCTTGACCAGGGGAACAACCTCCCCTCTTCCTCCCAACCGGAGGGACACCCCAAGTGACTCTCAGCCACTTGGAAACCAGAGACCGAAGTCTCTCTTCCTCCAGACCAGGAGGGAACCAACCGGTGACTTCCAGTCACCAGCAAACCAGAGGTCGAAGACCTCTCTTCCTCCAGACCAGGAGGGACCCCTGGACTTGCAATCCACAAGCCCAGAACCGGAGATCAAATCTCCCTTCCTCCAAACCGGAGGGAACCCACAAGTAGCACCCAGCTACTTGCAACCAGAGATATCAATCTTCCTTCTCCTGAACAAACAGGAGGAACCCCGACCTCTCTACAGAGTATCGAAAAATACAGCAAACCAGAAAACAAAGGAAAACAATAAACGAAAATAACTTCAGCAAACAGAAAGCTGAAAAACGAAAGCACAATGTGGCTCTCAACGGAGCTGAGTGGCCTGGATTTGATCCACGGTCCAGTAGACAGATCTTCAGGTAAGCTTTTCTTCCTCTTCTCTTCTCTTCTTCTTCTTCTCTTTCACTCTCTCGATCTCTGCTCCTCTATTCTCTTTGGCTCACACTTCTATCTCTCTCTTTCTCTTCTTCTTCTTCTTTTTCACTCTCTCGATCTCTGCTCCTCTATTCTCTTTGGCTCACACTTCTATCTCTCTCTTTCTCTTCTTCTCCTTCTGCTCTTCTTTTCTTCTGGATCGAAGGGCTTTCTACTCTCAAGGCTTTTTTTTCGATCATTTTCATTTGAGGACGAAGGGTTCTATTTATAGCAGCAACAGCAGGTGGATAGGGCACAAAACGCGTGTGCCTCCCATGCTCGATCCAGAATCTTCCTGCCATGTGTCCTTATCAGATTGGTTCCTCTTGTCTCGGATCACGTGCAGCCCGACACCGATGAATGTTCTTCCTCGGACCTGCAAAGAGATAAAACCATTAACACTGAGTGCCATAAGAACTAGAACTGCATGAGGTATGTGGACACGACAAGAGGTGCACTAAACAGAGAACGACACGAAGTGTCACTGTAACAGCACGGAGACACGAATGCAAAAACAACACGAGGACACGAAGGTAAAAACAACACGAAGACACGAATACAAAAACAACACGAAGACACGAAGACAAAAACAACACGAAGACACGAAGACAAAAACAACACGGAGACACGAAGACAAAAAACAACACGGAGACATGAACATAAAAACAACACGACATAACACACAGCAAATAGAACGACACGAGCTGACCACAACACGAAGACGAAAAAATAGAAACCAACACGAAGTGTGGTTTCAACACAAGAAAGACACGAGGTCTAGGAAGAACAACACGAAGGCGGAAATAATAAAGAACCGACTCGAACTAAGGACGACACGTGCTGACAACAGAAACCGACACGAAGTGGTTGCAAACAAGTAAGACACGAGGTCTACGTAAAGCAACACGAAGTGTGGTCAAGGCGAGAAAGACACGAGGTCTAATGAGAGAGACCAACCCGAAGACAGTGAAAATAGCATGAAGTAAAGAACAACGACACGACGTGTCACTGTAACAAAATAAACACTTTAAAGAGAGCGACACGAAGTCATATGAGAACAGCACGAGGTGAGAAAGAATGACACGAGGTACACACGATGACTACAGCACGAAACAAAGAAAACGACACGAAGTACATAAACACAACACGAAGACATAGACACAAAAGATAACACGAAGACAAAAACAGAGACCGACACGAAGTGTGAAGAAAACAATACAGACACACAACATACTACCTCATAGCAGTTTACCTGGTAGCCATAAAAATTAACACGAAGTGTTGTAGACTTAGACGACACGAAGTCTTTTCGGGATTGTGAGTGGAAACAGCACGAAGACTCAAATACAGAAACAGCATGAAGATGATGTACAGTCTGATGTACAGACTTTGAAGAACAGTCCAATGTATAGACTTACACGAGCGAGCTACAGTGCCAAAGTGTAGACTTCACGCTGTACAGACTTGGAAGACCACTGTTGAATGTGTAGACTTGTAGTTTAACATGAAAGAAGGCCAGTGTACAGACTTGCTGTCCTCACAGCTGACGACTCCAGTGTATAGACTTGGAGGCCTGAAGGTGATGTGAGTAACAGTCCAATGTATGGACTTCCATGAGACGCTCATTGTACAGACTTACTGCCAATCAATGTATAGACTCTGTAAATGCATATGAAAGCTTTATGCAGCAGATAATAGTCTGAAACTTCACTTGCAATGATTCACAGTGTAAGCAGATAAACTGACTGAACATATGAAAGCCTGAATGAACATTTCAGCAAGATGACTCTCAGTGAACATTTCAACAAGATGACTCACAGTGACTCACATCAAACACCAATCATCAAAACCAAATCAATCATCAAAACAGAACATCAATGCATGGTGACTCACAGTGACTAAGTCACATTAAAACCAATCATCACAAACCCCTAAAGTCAATCATCAAAATCACAAACCACAGGGGCCAGGGGCACAACAATCTCCCCCTTTTTGATGATGGCAACAATACACAACAATACACAGTGAGTCATTCTGATGATGCAGTACATTCTTATGAAAGTCATTCTGATGACTCAAACTATTCTCCCCCTTTGACTTCATCAAAAAGAAAAATAGTTTGAGAAGTGAAAGCAAACCATCATGCAACGATTGAATAAAATTCTCCCCCTTTGGCAAAAATCTCCCCCTCAGAAGGAGATACCAAAATGCAAGAACTCCCCCTAGAGATATGAATGCAAGAGCACAATGCTTTTCTATCCAGCATGATGCATATGACATGGAAGCTCCCCCTCAATAAGTGGAGTCTTATGAGATGGATAAGAAGGAGAAGTTCAGGTCAATGAATCAATGACCAGAGCAGAAGAAATTCAGCCAGACCTTTTTAAGGAAGCTTCAATCCCAGAAAATTCAGTCAGATTTTCAGAGAGATATCAATCTCATAAATCTAAAACACAAGTTTTCAAAGTCTTCAATTATAAGGGCTTATGAATGAATTAAACATGATGTATTGATCAGCATGGTTTAAACATGATGTATGCAGAGTTTTTTTCAATAAAATTCTGTATTGATATCTAAAATCATGTTTTAATAAAAATGAACCAAGCCCTCATATTTATCTTGATTAACCTCCCTTTGTCTTACACAATCAAATCTATTGACTTCTTTCAGAATTACATGCACTAGTATTGAAATCAAGCAATTATGAAGTCATATTATTTTGTCTAGGGTTGTAGTAATTCGATTTTATCATCAATATTCAGATATTGAGATATGTTCAACAATTTTTCATGCTACAAATTTTATGAGCAGTCTAGTTCAGTTCACACCTTGTAACTAGAGGACATACCTTGATCAGAGGCCAATATCCCTAAGCACTTAGTGTGACTAACTGTCATGCTATATATGTGAACAGAGATAGCATTTACACATCATGACACACTCCAAATCATTTCTTGATGAGTGTGTTGTATTTCTCAGTGTGCATGCCATTGTTCTGCCTGAATTTCAATGAATTCTTAATCAGAGTTAACTAAGGCACCTCATGACACAGTCCTTTGGACATGTGTTTCTCAATGACCAATGTCATTGCTCTGACAGATATTACCCTTTAGACATTTCAGAAAAATTCATTTGCTTCAAATCAATAATAGTTTCATGTACTTAATCAGTTGAAGTCATGTATTCAAAAGTGCAGATTTCAGAAGTTTTCACAAGACACAACATGAAACAGATGGTTAAGGTTTATTAAACATGCTTCAGATATTTTAAAGAGATTTTAAAGCCAAACTCATTGAATACATTAAACTTAAACCACATGAGTTATTTCAGTCATTCATAAAAAACGTATAATAGAAGATTTCTAGTTCAAAAGTTTTCAGATTTATGATTGAGATAGCCCATTGAAATCTTCATGAAGGACTGATGGAATTCTGAACTCAAATGATACCAATTGATAGGAGAAATACCAATTGTTAAGAGAGAGATTGTGAAGCTCAAAGTTTTCAGAATATGATTAAGGTTTGTCAACAAAATCAGTAAGAAGGGATAGAGTTCTGACACATGTATGCATTTGACAACCTATATGCAATGCATTGACTCCCCCTCACAATATGCATTCAAACTCTCTTTTTGGCATTTTCAATATAGGGAGATGCAATGCACTATATGTATGCAGGGACATGCAAGGACTCAACATTGAATGCTATGCAAGGATATGCAACTAACTCCCCCTGAAAACATGCAATGTTTGTACTGAAAACTGAACATATGATTCCAAATGATATTGTGACTTGTGCACAATCAGACTGTCCTATCAGCAAAGTGACCCATGGTACTAGGCGGAGCACTTGGTCTAAAAGACCACCTCACACATAGTAAGAACCTCCAGACAGACCTCCCTGCCTTTTGGTACCTTACCATTTATATACCATTGAGGTCATGCATAATTATTCAACATGCAGTCCTATATGCAGTTCAGAATTTTAGTGAGCTATTGCAACACACAAGTTTCAAGTCACACTCATATGCAGTTCAGATTTTTCAGAAAATTCGAAATGCAATTTATTTTCAGAGTCTATGCATAACACAATTATCAAGCAATTGAAATTAGCCTATGTATGCATCAGATACAGACAACCCTTCTTAATCTGATATTTGCACAGAACTCTCAGCAAATGCATGATCAGAAAGTAATGCACATGGCAAATGATGAATGAAAATGCAAAATCAGATTTAACTTGCTATGCATTAAAACTAAAAACAAGAAGAGCAGGAAGTTTACCTGAAAAGTTCAGAAGGGGTTTTCATTCTTGAGTGCCTTGGATCATTACCCCTTTTTATTCCAGTCCCAAGGCACACCTGCATAGTAATGTTATTTTGCACAAACAGGTACCCAAGAGGTCTTGGGTCCTGATAAGACAGTATTACTCCTAGCAGGTTTTCTTGGCACATTTCTAGGAGCAGTTTTCAGATCTGATTTATGCACATTCTTGTTAGCATGACTCCTATGTGCATACACATGAGATTTTCTGTTAACAGAATAAAAATTCTGTTTACCAAAACCAGTTTGGTTTTGATATCCTGCCAGCCAACAGGTTGCAGCCCTATGACATGGCTTCCCACAATGATGTCATGTAAATTTCGCAACATGGAGTTTAGCAGGGTTATTTTGAACATGCCAACAATTTCCAGCTCTGTGGCCTGGCTTTCCACAGTTATAACATGAAGGTTTTTCAAATTGTCTTACAGGGAGTTTAAACTTTCCAGAAATGAAATTTTTCCCTTGAACATGCCAACAGTTTTTGACTATGTGACCATGCTTCCCACAGTGAGAGCAATTTAGAGAATTTCTTCTAAAAGAACCTGACCAGCATTCAGAGGCCTTGTGACCAATTTTGTTACAATTAAGACATATAATGTGCTGGTTCTTGTTAAAGACATGCTGATTTGCAAAGTGTTTTGTATGATATGAACATGATTTTTCCTTACTACTTGCTAACCAGCAATGAGCAGTAGTGTGTCCTACTTTATCACAATTAGAACATGTGACATTCTTTTTCTGACCAGACACAGATTTTCTAGCATGCTTGTTGTCATCTTTTTCCATCACAAAACAGTTACTCATAAGATGTCCATACTTACCACAATAATGACATGAGCCATTTGATTTCTTTAAAACATGGCATTTATCTGATGAGTTTTTAGCATGCGGATTGTTCCTTTGAATTTTTGATATTTTATGATTTTTATTTTGTTTTTCTATTTTCTTAGCCTTGTATTGAGGTGGAGATGAAGTAGAAGGCTTCTCCTGTTCAGAGGATTTAACAAAGACAGTTTTCAGGTTGGCTCCATCGACCTTCCTCATGACTGGACTATAGCCCAGTCCGTCTTTCTTAAAATTATTCTTTGTTCCCAGTATTTTCTGAACAATGGGCTATTTGTCTTTAGAGCTGGTGGCTACATCTGAACCACTTACAAAAGATGTCATAACTTTATTCTGAAGTTCCTTCTTGTTTATCTTATTGTAGCCCAGCCCTTCCTTCCTAGAGTTGATCTTTATACCTAGTAGTTTGTCTAGGTTTTTCTGCCCATCAACAAATTTAGACAAAGAGACTTTCAAATCCTGAATTTCATTTTCAAGAGATGCAATGTGTATTTCATAACTAGCGATCTCTTGTTCACTACAATTGACAGCTTCATTCAAAACCTTGTTAGCTGTTTTGTATTCTTCAATTTCCTTTCTCAGCTCATCTACCTCTTCAGTCTCATTTGTACAGATAGCTTTTCCTTTTTCCAATGTGAGAAGTCTTTCAGACGTGGCACTGTTTAACAGTTTTAACTTTTCAACTTCTTCTTTAAGCTTATCATTTTGAATTAACTCATTTATTAGAAGCTGATCTTCTGAGTTAACCATGCTTTCTCTCCTAGCTTCAAACTCCCTCAATTCCTTTTGTTGTTTTTTAAAATCTTTCTGTAATTCTATGTTTACAGATTTTATGGCATTAAATTTTTCAAACAGTAACTCATTCTCTCGTTTAAGTTTCTCTAATTGTTCTTCATTTTCTTTAGAAAACTTTCTGAGAGAGCCATCTTCAGATTTTAGAATGTTCAGTTCAGAGTAAACACATTCAAGTTCCTTCTTCAGTTTTACATTCTGGTTTTTATACATATGATTATCAGACAGACATGCATCATGAGATTGCTTAGTACTTGAACAATTTTTACATGGAGAGCTAGAACTATCTACCCGAGTACTCTTCTTCAACTTTTTATACTATTTTCTTAACAGTTCATGAGATTCAAATAACTCAGCATATGCATTCTCCCAATCTTCTAGAGAGAAATTCTCGAAGAGATTTACCTCATCATCATCATTTCCTTCAGTTTGATTGCTACCTTGATCGCTGGCACTTTGATTTCTTCTGTTGGCCATCATGCAGCTGTCCACATCTATCTCCTGAGTTCGCTTCAGTGTATCCAGAATATCTTTAGCAGAACTGCAGTCAAAGAAACATGAATGAAAAGCTCTATCAGTAGCTGCCTTCATTAGATTTATTGCTATCTGATTTTCTTCATGCATGGATTTGTGACTGTCAGTCCATTTGGACTTTTTCCTTGGTAGTTCATGAGGACCATGTGAAATTACTTTCCAGAGGTCTGGATTCACAGATTTAACATAATTCTTCAAACTAGCGAACCATGCATCAAAATGCGTACCACTGAAGATCGGTGGAGGGGCCATGAGAACACACAGATTAACGCAACAAGAATATTGATGCACTAAAAACAAATTAGCACCTAAGATTGCAAGATCGATCTGCAGGTCGCTGGACCTTGTAAGCAGACACCTGCTCAGATACCAACTGTTAGGATCGGTGCAAGTATTCAGAGGGGGGGTGAATGAATATTTCCTCTTAAAAACCTTTTCGCCCAGTTAAAATTTCGCTTACTAAAAATGCTCGTTCGCAAACCAAATATACTTGAAGGCAAATTGGCAGTAGTGAAACAACCAAACACAAAGTGAGGTCACTAGGGGGCTAACCAGACAGATTTACTCAATCTGAAAACTAATTAACTCTTCTGCTCAACCAGAAGGCAAACACAAGGAGCGCCCCTATGCAATCACCTAGCGGAAGCACAAAAAGACAATCACACCACTGCACAATAGATTTTTAGGTGGTTCGGTCCAGCAGACCTACATCCACCCCACACTCAACCCGAGTGTGGCTTCCACTAGCTCACGCTAGAAATCGCAAACTCAGTCTGCAACAGGTGCTGCCACACAGCTTGACCAGGGGAACAACCTCCCCTCTTCCTCCCAACCGGAGGGACACCCCAAGTGACTCTCAGCCACTTGGAAACCAGAGACCGAAGTCTCTCTCCCTCCAGACCAGGAGGGAACCAACCGGTGACTTCCAGTCACCAGCAAACCAGAGGTCGAAGACCTCTCTTCCTCCAGACCAGGAGGGACCCCTGGACTTGCAATCCACAAGCCCAGAACCGGAGATCAGATCTCCCTTCCTCCAAACCGGAGGGAACCCACAAGTAGCACCCAGCTACTGGCAACCGGAGATATCAATCTCCCTTCTCCTGAACAAACAGGAGGAACCCCGACCTCTCTACAGAGTATCAGAAAATACAGCAAACCAGAAAACAAAGGAAAACAATAAACGAAAATAACTTCAGCAAACAGAAAGCTAAAAAACGAAAGCACAATGTGGCTCTCAACGGAGCTGACTAGCCTGGATTTAATCCACGGTCCAGTAGACAGATCTTCAGGTAAGCTTTTCTTCCTCTTCTCTTCTCTTCTTCTTCTTCTCTTTCACTCTCTCGATCTCTGCTCCTCTATTCTCTTTGGCTCACACTTCTATCTCTCTCTTTCTCTTCTTCTTCTTCTTTTTCACTCTCTCGATCTCTGCTCCTCTATTCTCTTTGGCTCACACTTCTATCTCTCTCTTTCTCTTCTTCTCCTTTTGCTCTTCTTTTCTTCTGGATCGAAGGGCTTTCTACTCTCAAGGCTTTTTTTTCGATCATTTTCATCTGAGGACGAAGGGTTCTATTTATAGCAGCAACAGCAGGTGGATAGGGCACAAAACGCGTGTGCCTCCCATGCTCGATCCAGAATCTTCCTACCACGTGTCCTTATCAGATTGGTTCCTCTTGTCTCGGATCACGTGCAGCCCGACACCAATGAATGTTCTTCCTCGGACCTGCAAAGAGATAAAACCATTAACACTGAGTGCCATAAGAACTAGAACTGCATGAGGTATGTGGACACGACAAGAGGTGCACTAAACAGAGAACGACACGAAGTGTCACTGTAACAGCACGGAGACACGAATGCAAAAACAACACGAGGACACGAAGGCAGAAACAACACGAAGACACGAATACAAAAACAACACGAAGACACGAAGACAAAAACAACACGAAGACACGAAGATAAAAACAACACGGAGACACGAAGACAAAAACAACACGGAGACACGAAGACAAAAAACAACACGAAGACATGAACATAAAAACAACACGACATAACACACAGCAAAGAGAACGACACGAGCTGACCACAACACGAAGATGAAAAAATAGAAACCAACACGAAGTGTGGTTTCAACACAAGAAAGACACGAGGTCTAGGAAGAACAACACGAAGACGGAAATAATAAAGAACCGACTCGAACTAAGGATGACACGTGCTGACAACAGAAACTGACACGAAGTGGTTGCAAACAAGCAAGACACGAGGTCTACGTAAAGCAACACGAAGTGTGGTCAAGGCGAGAAAGACACGAGGTCTAATGAGAGAGACCAACACGAAGACAGTGAAAACAGCACGAAGTAAAGAACAACGACACGACGTGTCACTGTAACAAAATAAACACTTTAAAGAGAGCGACACGAAGTCATATGAGAACAGCACGAGGTGAGAAAGAACGACACGAGGTACACACGATGACTACATCACGAAACAAAGAAAACAACACGAAGTACATAAACACAACACGAAGACATAGATACAAAAGATAACACGAAGACAAAAACAGAGACCGACACGAAGTGTGAAGAAAACAATACGGACACACAACATACTACCTCATAGCAGTTTACCTGGTAGCCATAAAAATTAACACGAAGTGTTGTAGACTTAGACGACACGAAGTCTTTTCGGGATTGTGAGTGGAAACAACACGAAGACTCAAATACAGAAACAGCACGAAGATGATGTACAGTCTGATGTACAGACTTTGAAGAACAGTCCAATGTATAGACTTGCACGAGCGAGCTACAGTGCCAAAGTGTAGACTTCACGCTGTACAGACTTGGAAGACCACTGTTGAATGTGTAGACTTGTAGTTTAACATGAAAGAAGGCCAGTGTACATACTTGCTATCCTTACAGCTGACGACTCCAGTGTATAGACTTGGAGGCCTGAAGGCGATGTGAGTAACAGTCCAATGTATGGACTTCCATGAGACGCTCAATGTACAGACTTACTGCCAATCAATGTATAGACTCTGTAAATGCATATGAAAGCTTAATGCAACAGATAACAGTCTGAAACTTCACTTGCAATGATTCATAGTGTAAGCAGATAAACTGACTGAACATATGAAAGCCTGAATGAACATTTCAGCAAGATGACTCTCAGTGAACATTTCAGCAAGATGACTCACAGTGACTCACATCAAACACCAATCATCAAAACCAAATCAATCATCAAAACAGAACATCAATGCATGGTGACTCACAGTGACTAAGTCACATTAAAACCAATCATCACAAACCCCTAAAGCCAATCATCAAAACCACAAACCACAGGGGCCAGGGGCACAACACGATCTTGCCGATGGTGACAAGGGTCGTAAGGGTAGACAGTCTTGCCAATGGTGACAAGGACCGGAAAGGGTAGCGACCGATATTGCCGTTGGTGACAAGGGTCGTAAGGGTAGACGGTCTTGTCGATGGTGACAAGGATCGGAAAGGGTAGCGACCGATCTTGCCGATGGTGACAAGGGTCGAAAAGGGTAGCGACCGATCTTGCCGATGGTGACAAGGGTCGTAAGGGTAGACGGTCTTGCCGATGGTGACAAGGACCGGAAAGGGTAGCGACCGATCTTGCCGATGGTGACAAGGACCGGAAAGGGTAGCGACCGATCTTGCCGATGGTGACAAGGGTCGAAAAGGGTAGCGACCGATCTTGTCGATGGTGACAAGGGTCGTAAGGGTAGACGGTCCTCCGGATGGTGACAAGAATTGAAAAGGGTAGCGACCGATCTTACCGATGGTGACAAGGGTCGAAAAGGGTAGCAATATGTATATATATAGGTGGGACATTGGAGGAAGACTCCGCTTCGACCCTGTAAAGGGTTCTCAAGACGGAGGACGGATCATCACTATTCATCATTCATTTATAATTTTTCTTCTTTCTTCCCCCCTTTTTTTTATATTCACATTACTGACTTAAGCACCCTTTCGGGTTTTCGCCGAAGCCAGCCCCCTCTTGCTTTTGCTGATGTGACACGACCCCTCGGACTTAAATTTGCAAGCAACACAACGATTTAGGCAACGTGACACAAGCGGACTCACTCGCGTTGGCACACTCGGGTCCGTAGGAGGACCGGCGATGGCGGTGAGGGTCTGCGGTTGAACCTCAATGTTCCAAGGGTATGGCCAGCTAAGGTTGGACCCCAATGGGCCAGGGATGCTCCAATTCCGTGGGCGGCCAGCACGCCACGGGCGTGGGATGTAGCGGCTCTCTCACAACTCGCTCCGCGGTGGACACTCGAATTGATGGTTTTGGATCGGGCGCTCGCCTCACCACCGACGGGCAACTAAAAATGATACTAAGCTAAGCAATGGTAATAAACCAGCAAAGAAGAGTGGCCAGAAGCTCACCTGATTGGCGTGAGGACGCCGATCCCGGCCGGAGACGAGGGCGAGCGGGGAAGCGTGGGCTACCCGCACGCCGCGCCGATGATGCTTGAATCCTGTTTAGTTAATTACAATCACTACACCTCACGCAGGAGGGTGACCTCTGGGAAGAGATGATCAAATACAATCAAACACTACCTCCACACAGGGAGGGGCGGTAAGCCGGCCAGGCGGGGACGGGAAAACCGTCGGAGAACGGAAGAAGGAAGCCAAAGTTGTTTCCACTTGCAGGCTGTGATGGCTGATAGCCAGACGGTCCCGGGGCTGTAGATCACGTTCCTGAATTTCGCTGGAGGCGATACCAGTGTGGGGATCTTTGTATCTGGCGCGCGGATGGCTCCGAATTTTCTCGATTTCTTCTACTGCAGCTGCTGGTCCGGGTCAAGCTTTGAACAGGGTGGCAGAATCTGGCCGCAGCAACTACCTGATATGAACAGTGACTTGAAGAAGCTACACCGGCCGCTCCCGACCTCTGAATCACGAGCCGTTGGAGTTGATGGAATCGTGGTCGAGTCTACTTCGCAGTGAAACCAATGGGGAAGCCGGATGAGGTCGGAGGAGATCGGAGGACCCGAGACGGTGCTGGCAGGTTGTAGCAGACTTGGGGAAGCAGTGTGGAGCAGTCGGAGGAGAAACTTGATAACTCTGTTCCACGGAACCTAAATGCAGTTCCGTTTCTTGATCCTAGAAGAGGACAGGACGTGGGAGAACTTTGATGAAGAAACCTCGGCTTGGTTCTGCTAGGGTCTGTCGTGGCACAGCTTTCTTTCAGCTTCAGGTACTTGGTGGCAGTAACTCGGCAGCAGCTACCTGATACGAACAGTGACTTGCAGAAGCTATCCTGGCCGCTCCCAAGCTCTGAATCACAAGCCGCCAGAATTTCTGGGACCGTGGTCGAGCCCTCTTCGCAGCAAAACTAGAAGGGCAGTCGTCTGATGTCGGTGACGAAGGGGAGACTCAGAAGAGTGGAGGTAGGTCACTGCAGACTGTGGGAGGCAGGCCCGACCAACCGAGGGAGGAAAATGAGAACTCCGGCCTCCGGATGCCAAACGCAGTTCCGCTTCTTGATCCTGATAGAGGACTGGGGGAAGAAGAACTTTTCAGAAGGGCTCGTAATATGAATCTTCCGTCGTTTGTCGTGGTACAGCTTCAAGTCGGGTTCTGGTACTCTGCAGGGGGAGATCTGCGCAGCCGAGGGAGAATGGGCACCACGAACTGTAGCGACGTCGGAATGGGATGATTCCACCTCGCCTGCGAAGTTGACTTGGATATCTTTCCGACGATGTAGGTCACGCCCCCAGGAGCATCGGGAAGAGGTCGTGGGCAGCACTGCAACTGGCGGCTGTTCTGCAGGTCTTCAGCTGTATGCAAATGAGAAGGGGGAAAAGGGTGGATGGGTATGGTTGCTTTGGTGATGGGGAATGGTTGGGAGGTGGCAAGGGGAGGTGAGGGAGGAAGGAGGGGCGGAGCTAGCAGGGGATGGGGGGGGGGGTGATTGCGCAAATGGTCAAGGGGGGGTGGAGGTGGGGAGATGGGGGCGCAAGTGGCTGGGGGAAATGGGGAGGGTTCCCTTCGATTTGGGTGGAGGGTTAATGGAGGTGCTAATGGGGGCCTAGGGAAGGGGAAGAGTTGCTTTGGGACGGGGAAAGGGTGTCTAGGAGAATGGATTCTCCCTTGGGAATGTGAAGGGGTTGTATGGGGAAGGGGAAAGGTTGCTTGGGAAGGGGGAGAGGTGTTTAGGAGAAAGGGGTTCCACCTAGGGGTTGGAGGGGGAGTAAATGGAAGGTATGGGGAAGGGGGAGGGGTCTTAAATAGAGGTGGATAGGGAGGAGAGAGAGTGAATTTCGAATTTGGAGTGGGGAGGAGTGAGAATGGGGTTCGCCCCCTTTAGTGAGAGAGAGAAGAAGAGAGAGAGAGTGCTAGAGAGAGAGAGATGCACAAATGCCTTGGCAAATTTTTACTCAAATATTCATTAGCTTACAACTGAGGGTCCTATTTATAGGAAACCCACTTTTACATATAAGACCCTGACTTTTAACATACTAACAGATAACCAAGGAAGGGGGGGTGCGCCCATGGGCCTAGCCCAAAGAAATAGGCCCAATAGCAAGCACCATAGCCTAATGATACTTGAACTTAGGGAAATGACTTAATAACCTAGGTACAAGACTCAAATAAAAGGCAAATTACATGAGTAGAAAATAAAAATTACATCATAGGACGCGAAATAACGTGGTGAACAAGATGTAGCTTAGGCGGCGAGTATCGGGATCCTCGATCATATGAAATTGTTGGTGATGTCCTCATCATACCCTCGGGGTGTGGAAAACTCGACTCTGTCGAGTATGGGACCAGCGAGGAAGTGGTCCTCTCCAGAAACTCAGAGTGAGCCTCAACTTCCAAACTCAACCCTGCGTCCGCAACCAGGGGACGGTCCCTCATCCTCTCGAGGTGGCTCAGGCACACCCTCTTGCTGGTGATGGGACCTTGCTTGCCTAGTATTGCCTTCGTGTGCACACGTCGGACTCTCAGGCCATTTTTTGGTGGCTCTCAGAGGGTGTCCCTCTCAAAGGAAGATAAAGGCTCGAGGCACTCACTAGGATCCACCGCGGTGCCCATATAGGGTACCGGATCCGCCATGTGGATAATGGGGTGAATCCCAAAACCCATTAGTAAGTCCAACCCGATGGCCGGGTTGCCAAAATCACTTGGAACTTGGGAAGGTCCAAGTCCACGTGCCCTCGAATTGGAGGTGACCCTAGGGTAGAGCCACTCCAATGCCATCATCACCAGATTGCCTACTTGGAATTCCAAGTGGCGCTCGCAAGCTTTTGCCCGCTCTTTGTGAACCTCACCACTCGTTGTTAGATGCTTGCATGAATGTGTATGCCATGCACTATGATGCAGTGAGTGGGTGTGGAAGAGGATAGTATGCAAAGGTGGACCGGGGCAACTGTACATAGACCTATCATGCATAGATGTGATGAAGACTTTCATGGACTCTGGGGGGCCGGGGCAACCATAGGTGGACATATCGTGCATGGTGGCATTAGTTACCGGAGGACCCGGACATCCATGTATGCTCCATTCATGCGTAATGGTTATGACGAATGTGGGCGGACCAGCACATCCAAATGTGGGCCAGTCATGCATTGGGCCTAGACTGTGTGTGACGTGTATGGGAGGGCTGGACTTGTGACCCTTGTCGAATGATGTGATATGCCAAGATGGGTGCATTCCTATCCTATGGGTGACGACCATGTGTGTGGGTATGGGGTGGTCTTTGAGCTCCCACTTATAAGGGTCGAAGGGGTCAAAGAAGGTATGCATCATGGGGTGGGCTTGGTCCGATAAGGTTGGATGGGATAGGGACAGGTTGGTGGTGAGTAAGGTGGGTGGGTATAGGAAGGGATCGAAGGAGTCATGGAATGTGTTTCCAAGGAAGGGGTATTCTATCTCCTCAAGGTTTTCAAATGATGGTGAGTCCTCCTCCTCAAATGTAGTATTTGAACCGAAGTCCTTGGCAGGTTGGTTGGCCATGAATGGAGGGCTTGGCATCCTACTCGAAATAAGCAACTCTAATTTGTGGAGAGCATCGGGCTCCTCGGGTGTAGGTAGGAATAACAGAAGGTCACTAGTGTAGCAACCCATAGTGTAAGTGGAGGAGATGGATCCCACACATAGGTGTAGGAGGTCAAGGCTCCTAGGTTGGTCGGCTACAGTGGTCAACAGGTCAGTTAGCTCCATTTGCCAAGCTATACCCTTAAGAAAGTCCCCTAATGTCTCCACCTGATAGGATGATTGGATTGTGGTGTAGTAGGTGGATAATGGTACTATAGGGAGGTTTTGTTCCATAGGAGGGCAAACATGGGCCATGAGATCTCTAAATGGGTTCTCCTTTAGCCAACGTGAAAGGGGTTCTCCTAAGATGAGCTCGGCCCCTACTAGGGAGGGTGGTGTAAGGTTAAGTCCACCATGTGAAGTTTATTCTTCTTCCAGGACATGGGTGATCTCCATGGCGGGGGTTGGGTCCGGAGTACTCACCACTATGGGGTCGGGTATGGGGATCATGGTTTCCTCTACCAAGGAGGTGAGTAAGTCCATTATTTGTGGGGTGATGATGACTGGCATATGGCTCTTTTGGGGTGGTGGGTAATGGGGGACTTGGGATAGGATGGGGAGGGGTAGAAGTGGAGGCCTAGGTTGGGCATCTTGTAACTCATGGGGGAGGGTGCACCCCATTTGGCTCAATGGGTCTTCTTTGGGTAGGAATGAGTTCTCTTGACCTATTTGGGCCTCATATTCTTCTTCCCAATCTAGGGGAGCCTCATAGTCTTCGGTCACCTCCATAAGTTCCTTTTGGAAATGGGTGGGATGAGGATTTGTGGAAGCTTGTGGGGTGTGGGTTTGATGGGGAATGTTGAGTTGGGTGGTGGCCAATTTGGTTTTAATGGTGGTGGTGATCGGGATTGGAATCATTTGGGGTGGTGGAGATTGGACCCTAAGGGAGGTCTTGGGTTGACGGGGAGGGAAAGGGGGAGTGGGAGTGCTCCTCGAGTTATGGTTCTCAAGGTAGGAGTGGGAAGGTCGGGGAGCGTAGTTCTTCCTAAGCTCAAGGTAGGAGTGGGAGGGTCGGGGAGCGTAGATCTTCCTAAGCTCAATCTTCATCTCTTCCCATGATCCTATGGGTTCTTACCTCCAAATCCTTCTTAAGCTCACTATGCGATCCCACTCCTTCTTGGCTTGTCCCCGAAGCCACCCTGTGGCCCTGCGGACCCTAGCATGTCCATAGACCCTAGTCCTATCAAAGTGTTTATCCATGGTAGCCTCCCACTTTAGGTAGGCATTAGGATTGGATCCGTCAAAACTAAGGTCTCCTTCTAGGATGATGTCCATGAGGAGGGGGTCAATCGGACTCTTGTGGACGGCCGTGTTGAGGGGACTTAACCAATGTGGAGTGTACATGATGATGCACTGGGTGGCCCGAAAATGACTCTAAATGCGAATGCGCCCTAGGACCAACTTATAGAGAGACAAGTTGTGAACTTGCTCTGATACCATTTGATGTGACACGACCCCTCGGACTTAAATTTGCAAGCAACACAACGATTTAGGCAACGTGACACAAGCGGACTCACTCGCGTTGGCACACTCTGGTCCGTAGGAGGACCGACGATGGCGGTGAGGGTCCGGGGTTGAACCTCAATGTTCCAAGGGTATGGCTAGCTAAGGTTGGACCCCAATGGGCCAGGGATGCCCCAATTCCGTGGGTGGCCAGCACGCCACGGGCGTGGGATGTAGCGGCTCTCTCACAACTCGCTCCGCGGCGGACACTCGAATTGATGGTTTTGGATCGGGCGCTCGCCTCACCACCCACACGCCGCGCCGATGATGCTTGAATCCTGTTTAGTTAATTACAATCACTACACCTCGCGCAGGACGGTGACCTCGGGGAAGGGATGATCAAATACAACCAAACACTACCTCCACACAGGGAGGGGCGGTAAGCCGGCCAGGCGGGGACGGGAAAACCGTCGAAAAACGGAAGAAGGAAGCTGAAGTTGTTTCCACTTGCAGGCTGTGATGGCTGACAGCCAGACGGTCCCGGGGCTGTAGATCACGTTCCTGAATTTCGCTAGAGGCAAGACCAATGTGGGGATCTTCGTATCTGGCGCACGGATGGCTCCAAATTTTCTCGATTTCTTCTACTGCAGCTGCTGGTCCAGGTCGAGCTTCGAACAGGGTGGCAGAATCTGGCCGCAGCAACTACCTGATATGAATAGTGACTTGCAGAAGCTAAACTGGCCGCTCCCAACCTTTGAATCACGAGCCGTTGGAGTTACTGGAATCGTGGTCGAGTCTACTTCGTAGCGAAACTGACGGGGAAGCCGGATGAGGTCGGAGGAGATCGGAGGACCCAAGACGGTGCTGGCTGGTCGTAGCAGACTTGGGTAAGCAGCGTGGAGCAGTCGGAGGAGAAACTTGATCACTCTGTTCCACGGAACCTAAATGCAGTTCCGTTTCCTGATCCTGGAAGAGGACAGGACGTGGGAGAACTTTGATGAAGAAACCTTGGCTTGGTTCTGCTACGGTCTGCCGTGGCACAGCTTTCTTTCAGGTTCAGGTACTTGGTGGCAGTAACTCGGCAGCAGCTACCTGATATAAACAGTGACTTGAAGAAGCTATCATGGCCGCTCCCGAGCTCTGAATCATGAGCCGCCAGAATTTATGGGACCGTGGTCGAGCCCTCTTTGCAGCAAAACTGGAGGGGCAGTCGTCTGATGTCGGTGAGGATGGGGAGACTCAGAAGAGTGGAGGTAGGTCGCTGTAGACTGTGGGAGGCAGGCCCGACCAATTGAGGGAGGAAAATGAGAACTCCGGCCTCCGGATGCAGAACACAGTTCCGCTTCTTGATCCTGGTAGAGGACTGGAGGAAGAAGAACTTTGCAGAAGGGCTCGTAGTCTGAATCTTCCTTCGTTTGTCGTGGTACAGCTTCAAGTCAGGTTCTGGTACTCTGCAGGGGGAGATCTGCGCAGCCGAGGGAGAATGGGCACCACGAACTGTAGCGACGTCGGAATGGGATGATTCCACCTCGCCTGCGAAGTTGACTTGGAGATCTTTCCGATGATGTAGGTCACGCCCCCAGGAGCTTCGGGAAGAGGTCGTGGGCAGCACTGCAACTGGCGGCTGTTCTGCAGGTCTTCAGCTGTATGCAAATGAGAAGGGGGAAAAGGGTGGAGGGGTGGTTCCTTTGGTGGAAGGAGAGGGGAAATGGTTGCTTTGGTGATGGGGAATGGTTGGGAGGTGGCAAGGGGAGGTGAGGGAGGAAGGAGGGGCGGAGCTAGCAGGGGATGGGGGGGTGATTGTGCAAATGGTCAAGGGGGGGTGGAGGTGGGGAGATGGGGGCGCAAGTGGCTGGGGGAAATGGGGAGGGTTCCCTTCGATTTGGGTGGAGGGTTAATGGAGGTGCTAATGGGGGCCTAGGGAAGGGGAAGAGTTGCTTTGGGAAGGGGAAAGGGTGTCTAGGAGAATGGATTCTCCCTTGGGAATGTGAAGGGGTTGTATGGGGAAGGGGAAAGGTTGCTTGGGAAGGGGGAGAGGTGTTTAGGAGAAAGGGGTTCCACCTAGGGGTTGGAGGGGGAGTAAATGGAAGGTATGGGGAAGGGGGAGGGGTCTTAAATAGAGGTGGATAGGGAGGAGAGAGAGTGAATTTTGAATTTGGAGTGGGGAGGAGTGAGAATGGGGTTCGCCCCCTTTAGTGAGAGAGAGAAGAAGAGAGAGAGAGCTAGAGAGAGAGAGAGATGCACAAATGCCTTGGCAAATTTTTACTCAAATATTCATTAGCTTACAACTGAGGGATTGGGGTCCTATTTATAGGAAACCTACTTTTACATATAAGACCCTGACTTTTAACGTACTAACAAATAACCAAGGAAGGGGGGGTGCGCCCATGGGCCTAGCCCAAAGAAATAGGCCCAATAGCAAGCACCATATCCTAATGAGACTCGAACTTAGAGAAATGACTTAATAACCTAGGTACAATACTCAAATAAAAGGCAAATTACATGAGTAGAAAATGAAAATTACATGATAGGACTCGAAATAACGTGGTGAACAAGATGTAGCTTAGGCGGCGAGTATCGGGATCCTCGATCATATGAAATTGCTGGTGATGTCCTCATCATTTGCCCACGCGCCCTCTCGGGTTTTCGGGTGGCGGGGTACCCGATTTTGCCTGCGACGCCCTTTCGGGTTTTGGCTACAATTGGGTTATAGCCATTTTTGCACTTGTCCTAATATGGGAGCAAATCTAGCGGGGTATCTCTATTTTTAACCTCATTTTCTTTTCTCTTTTTTTGAATTCGAAGTACAGAAGAACTGGACTGCTAGAATGTCGACTGGCCTTGCCGATGATGACAAGGATTGGTCTCTGGTTTAGTTCATCGACAATGGTTAAATGCCGAAGCAAAGGTCATGTGTTATTAATAGGGACAGAAGGTCCAAGTTAGGGGTAGAGATCGACCGATCTCGCCGATGATGACGAGGGTCGAACATGGGTTCATTCATCAGCATGGGTCACATGCCGAAGCAAGGGTAGGATTATTAACAGGGACGGAAGGTCCAAGTTAGGGGTAGAGATCGACCGATCTCGCCGATGATGACGAGGGTCGAACATGGGTTTATCCATCAGCATGGGTCACATGCCGAAGCAAAGGTAGGATTATTAACAGGGACGGAAGGTCCAAGTTAGGGGTAGAGATCGATCGATCTCGCCGATGATGACGAGGGTCGAACATGGGTTTATTCATCAGCATGGGTCACATGCCGAAGCAAGGGTAGGATTATTAACAGGGACGGAAGGTCCAAGCTAGGGGTAGAGATCGACCGATCTCTCCGATGATGACGAGGGTCGAACATGGGTTTGTTAAAGGATCTCTGGTGGGACGTCTGATGATTATCCCTTTTGGAGTTTCATTGGGTGGAGAACAAAAGAGGAATTTTTTAAATTTCCACTTTACTGACTTAAGCGCCCTTTCAGGTTTTCACCGAAGCCAGCCCCCTCTTGCTTTCGCCCACGCGCCCTCTCCGGTTTTCACGTGGCGGGGTACCCGATTTTACCTGTAGCGCCCTTTTGGGTTTTCGTCACAGCTGGGTTATAGCCACTTTTGCACTTGTCCTAATATAGGAGCAAGTCTGGCGGGGTATCTCTATTTTTAACCCCATCTTTCTTTTATTTTCTCTCTTTTTTTTTGATACAAAGAGTGGTAGGTAGAAGTGTGATGTCCGACCCTTGGTTGGTAGTAGACGGTGTTGAGTTCGGTGCAGTATTCAGAGGGGGGGGGTGAATGAAAATGACTTTTAAAAACCTTTCGCCCAATTAAAATTTCGCTCACTAAAAATGCTAGTTCGCAAATTAAACAAACTTGAAGGCTAAATGGCAGTTGTGGAACTAACCAAACACACAGTGAGATCACTAGAGTGCTAACAAGATAGATTTAGTCAATCTGAAAACTAATTAACTCTTCTGCTCAACCAGAAGCCAAACGCATGGAGCGCCCCTATGCAATCACCTAGCGGAAGCACAAATAGACAAGTCAAACCACAGAACACAAGGGGTTTTTAGGTGGTTCGGTCCAGCAGACCTACATCCACCCCACACTCAACCCGAGTGTGGCTTCCACTAGCTCACGCTAGAAACCGCAAACTCAGTCTGCAACAGGTGCTGCCACACAGCTTGACCAGGGGAACAACCTCCCCTCTTCCTCCCAACCGGAGGGACACCCCAAGTGACTCCCAGCCACTTAGAAACTAGAGACCAAAGTCTCTCTTCCTCCAGACCAGGAGGGAACCCACCAGTGACTCCCCGTCACCAGCAACCAGAGGTCGAAGACCTCTCTTCCTCCAACCGGAGGGACCCCTGGACTTGCAACCCACAAGTCCAGAACCGGAGATCAGATCTCCCTTCCTCCAAATCGGAGGGAACACACAAGTGACTTCCAGCCACTTGCAAACTAGAGGTCGCAGACCTCTCTTCCTCCAGACCAGGAGGGACCCTACCTCAGTCCAGAGGATCGGAAGTACAAAGCTAACCAAATGAAAAAGGGAAAATAAGAAAGGAAAAATACACAGCGATCAGAAAGCTGTAAAGAAAGATAACACTAATGTGGCTCGCATGGAGCTGACTGGCCTGGATTTGATCCACGGTCCAGTAGACAGATCTTCAGGTAAACTTCTCTTCCTCTTCTCTTCTCTCTCACTTTCTTTTTCTCTTAACCCTCACGAGCTCTCTAACTCTCTCTCTCTCTTCTTCTCCTTCTGCTCTTCTTCTCTTTCTTTTCTTCTTCTTTCGCAGGCTCTCTCTGTCTCTTCTCTTCTCTTCTTCTTCTGCTTTCTACTGTAGCTCTTTTCTTCTTCTACTCTTTCACTCTCTCGATCTCTGCTCGTCTATTCTCTTCGGCTCACCTTATCTTGCTCGATCAGCCTTTCTTCTTTTTATAATAGCAGCTAGCAGGAGGGCAGCACTAGGCGCGTGTGGCTTCCACATTTCCCGCCCAGAACTTTTGACCACATGTCAGTCTCTCAGCCAGCTTCAGCACACGTGTCATAATCCTGTCTGCCCTTCCAGCCTCGGATCACGTTCTTCTTTTTGTTTTTCTTCTTCTCCTGCAAAGAGATTAAAACCATTAATACTCAGGGCCACAAAAACTAAAACTGCATGAGGTATATGATAGCAATACGAGATGCACTATACTGAGAACGACACGAGATACACAAGATGACTACAGCACGAAATAAAGAGAGAACGACACGAGGTACATAAGATGACTATAGTACGAAATAAAGAGAGAACGACACGAGGTAAAACGGTATTAAAACACGCGATCAGAGGAAACCTGGACGTAGATAGAAAGAAGCAACACGAAGACATAAAAACAACACGAATACAGAAGACTCGAAGACATAGGGGTGACACAGATGGAGCGACACGAGGTGGCAGAGAAAGCAGCACGAGGTGTGCAGTGCTCAGCACGTGATGGAACAAATAACGACACGAAGACGAGGATGACACGGACTGAAACCAACTCGAAGACGAAAACAGGACCCTACACGAAGTGTGGTCACAAAGCAAGAAATGACACGGGGTCTAGGAAAAACAACACGAAGATAGAAGACAGGAACGGCTATAACGACACGTGATAAAACAGTGAAAGCAGAAAAATGACTCGAGTAACTACAGTAAATGACACGAAAACACAAGAGCAAAAATAAAAAGGATGACTCGAGATGAGCAACTAAATACTGAAGAAACGACACGAGGTTCACAGGAAAACGACTCGAAGTTCATCAGAACAAATCGAGCTGCTTCAGTAAACAACACGAAGACAATCAACAAACATAGTTGGAACAACACGACGTACAAAAGGATAACACGAAGTGTAGTGAACACAAACAACACGAAGTATGAAAGGAACAGTACGGACATACAAAGTACTACCTCATAGCAGTTTTCCTGTTAATCATGGAAATTTCAAATGCATAACATTACGCAAGATATCTGATTAAAATGATAATATTTAACATAGTGATGCTCATCATCAAAACACTAGGGAAGTCACAAACAAGAAAGCTGTGAACAACAAGGCATGTTGTACAGACTTCAATCAATATGCATCAGACGACTGTGTATGGACTTGAAGACCCTTAGCCAATGTATAGACTTCAAGTGGAGACCAATGTGTAGACTTCACGTGAAAGCCCAATGTGCAGACTTGTCGAATGGCTCAGCAATGTAGACTTGGCGAACCACGGTCCAATGTATAGACTTGAAGCCTGTAGCAGTGTATAGACTCTACACATGCAAGCAATGCAGCAATGTATAGACTTAGCCTAAAATGCTTAAGACGCTAAGTGAGACGGTGGAGTCTGTAGAGACTTGCTGTAACAGTCCGATGTACAGACTTTATGAATAGTGATGCATAGCCAATCGGATGTACAGACTTCACTTAGCACAGTCCGATGTACAGACTTTGTCTTAGACTCTAAATGAGACTGACAGTGTATACACTTAGCCAATGCAATGCACTGTATGGACTTCCATGAGACGCTCAATGAGACGCTCAATGTACAGACTTAGCTTTGAGTGTGGGCTGTACAGACTTTATGAACAATGCAAACAGGGAGATACAATGTATGCTGAGACACATTAATGTAATCTATTCAAACAGAATAATGCATTCAAAACATCATTTCATCGTCATTCATGTTGCTATCATTTGCAGAATGCTCAAGGATAAGGATGCACAGAAATGCACACACTTTGTTGCAATCATCAAAACAAAATAGCATTGCTATCATTAATTCAACAACACTAAATAGCACATGCTTGTGCCTAAGGGGCATAACATTCTCCCCCTTTTTGATGATGGCAACATAAAGTGACAATGAGTCACACAGAATTTTCTCCCCCTTTGACATGATCAAAAAGAGAAAAACAATATGAACATGTGTGCAACATGGCAGTATGCATGCAAACTTCCCTTAGATCAATAAACTCCCCCTGAAGATAGGACTCCCCCTGAATTATTTCTCCCCCTAAATAATAGCTCCCCCTTTAAGAAGGAAAATGGACAGATATACAAAGGTAGAGAAGGTAGAAGGGTCACTTGACAACAGCTGAATCATTGGTTCAGAAAGTAAGCCTGATTATAAACAACAGTTAAAGTATAAGAATCAGCAACATACAGTTTTGATAAAAATTCAGGTTTAACAGTGATAAATCTAGAGTAAAACACCTGACCCCTGAAAAAAAATTTTATAGACTCCAATTATAGCAATGAATCTAGGGCACATGGTATTAATAGATAAGTCAGAAATAATACCCTTTTGTGATTAAACAAGGAAATTCAAGAAAGGCAACTTCAATATGTATTGAGAAAAATAATTTTCACTCATTGACTTTTGATTTCAAAGGGTTACAGTAGTTTGATTTTCATTTTGGAATTTTCAGAAACTGAGCTAAGTGAATAGACCAGTGGCATTTATGCTTTTGACATTAGGTGTACACCTTGATTAGAGGCAGGTACCCCCAGTTACTAGGCATAAACTACTAGATCTATTTCAGATCAAGACCTACAAGGAACAGTTTTCCCTTTGACATTAAGGGCACACCTTGATCAGAGGCCAGTACCCCCAGTTACTTGGTGAAAACTCCCCCTATAGATATGACCCTATGAACAGAGGTAGTCTGAAGCACTTCATGACTTATGAGTTCTCCTGCTTCATTTGAGGAGATCACAGTTTCTCAGTGCAATCACCCATTGCTCTGTCACTATGTTCAGCTCTTTGCATTTATGATCTTATTTACTGCTGCCCTTAATTCTTTTAGAGTGATTTTTCAAAAATCAGTGCACACTCTTATTCACCTTTTCTAGATATTTCCAGATTAACACATTCAGGTATAAAAAAAAACTTTTTCCATTCTTACCATAAGACAAATATTAAGAGCTATAAAAGTTGTCTTTTTATCTATAATTCTGAAGGCAGACGCATAACTCTTCAATTTATAAAGGTTAAACCTTTAGTTCCTTTCAATTGCAAGAGTGATTCTTATAAAAGAACAATTGTAATAACTGTAACTCAATTCACTAAACCATGAGCAGTACTGTTGTTCAGTGAAGGTTAGGGAGAAGATAGCAATTGGCAATATGGTTCAATAGCATCTGATGACAGTGAATATGAATGAGTTGAATGGGGACAATGAGAAGTAACAAGGATTCAATGAATTGAATAGAACTCTCAGCTCCCCCTGACACCATGATGCAATAATATGCTATGCACTAGACTGTTCTACATGCAGACTATGCAACAATGATATATGAGGCAAGTATGCAATCAATTCAAGTTTATGCATCCAAGTCATGAACATTTTTATCCTTTTTCAGATTTTTCAAAAATATGATGCAGTACACTGTTCTACATGAGGACTAGACCCTTGGTACTTGGCAGAGAACCTGGTCTCAAGGACCATCTCACACATAGTAAGAACCTCCAGGCAGATTTCCCTGCCCTTTAGTAGCTTACAATTTGATATACCAGGGTTATGCAAGACAATGCAACATAAAGCAGTCCTACATGCATTGAACAACTTCATTGACAGTCATGCAAATGATGTATGCAGACATTGGACACATGCATTGACTGTGTGCATTAACTGTATACACTAAAAACTATTCAAATTCAGTTCAGCAATTGGCAAGAGAAGAGCATCAGATATATGCAGAGTAAAACTCAATAGCTGAGTCTGGAATGCAGACTGATTAGTTAGACAAGAGAAGATCATACATCAAACAAGCAAATCAACATGAAATTCTCATTTTTCATACTCACAAATTCAGATAATGAATTTAAACAAAGTTCAGAGCTAACCTGAAGGATTGAATCCTGGGGTTTTCATTCTTGAGTGCCTTGGTTAACCCCTTTCATTTCCAAGGCACACCTGCAAGATAAAATCAAGTTCATCCTGCAGGAACCCAAGAAGTCTTGGGTCCTGAATTAACCCTCACAGGTGTTCTGAATGGTTTCTTAATAGAACTATCATCATAGCCCATCAACTTATGGCTGGACAAGGAATAACCAAATTGACCAGACTTACCATGATAACGAACAAAATTTAAGTTCCTTTTATGCACCTTATTGTAAGCATTAAGTTCATGTGCATGAACATTAAAATTTCTGTTATATGCATGGGCATGAGATTGGTGTAAGTGAACATGATTGGTTCTGTTATTCACATGGAAATTTTTCTTTTCATACCCAGATAGCCAACAGTTACCAGCTCTGTGGCCTGGCTTTCCACAGTTGAAGCATGCAGAGTTTTTCTTTTTATCAATTGAATTATTTCTAACAGAATCATTGAAAGTAGGGAATTTTACAAATTTAGAATTCAATCTATTTTCCTGAGCATGCCAGCAATTTTCAACCATGTGGCCCAATTTGCCATAATGAAAACATTGAGTGTTCTTTCCATGAGATGCATGATTTTTGACATGGAACAGTTTATCATGCATTTTAACAGCAGATAGATCATCTAATTTCATTTGTCTACAATCATGCATGAGATGACCTATTTTATGACAGTAAAAATATTGAGGCCTTTTGGTTTGAGCAGAAGATGGTTTCTTCACAGTAGGCTTCCTAGCATGAATTCTATCATACTTCAATTCATCCTTCTTCATCACAAAACAATCAGCCATCTCATGGCCAGATTTACCACAGTAGAAGCATTTAACATTCTTTTTCTTAACATGAAGCAGTTTGGCCAGAGAAATTTCAGCATACAAATTTTTATTCTATTTTATTTTCTTTCTCTCAGTTTTCTTTTATTTTTCTATCTGATTAGCAGGCAAACATGAAGGAGAAGCTGAAGTGCTAGCTAACTCAGAGCTACGCACAAAGGTTGTATACATTCTTTTTCTCTCTTCCTGTTTACTGCCTCCATCAGAGACTTTCTTCTTAGAAACAGCCTTTGGATTTTCTGTGTTTTTAAATGACTCTGACAGAGAATTATTCAATTCAGTGATTTCATTTTTGAGAGAGGAAATGAGAATTTCAGAATCTGTGATCCTTTTATTAAGTAAGACATTAATGGCTTTGTAGCTCTCAATCTCTTCTATTAATGCACTCACTCTCTCACATTCATTTTCAATTGAACTCTTCCCTCTTTCAAGCATTAAGAGTCTCTCAGACATGGCGGAATTTAGAAGCTTCAGCTCTTCATTCTCCTTTCTTATTTGTTCATTCTGAACAAGTTCATCAGTTAGGTTTTGATCATTTCCTAATGAATTCAGCTTATCTTCCAGTTCAGAATTTTTATCTATGAGTTCCTGATTTTTATTTTCCAAAACAGAGATTTGTTCCTTACTCTTATCAACATTTGCTAAGTAGATTTCATGAGATTTTCTCAGTTCCTGACATTTTTCACAATGAACATTCGAATTAATCTGATCATATTTCTTTTTCAGCTTTCTATTTTCAGATTTCAAATGTTTACATCTATCAGACAATTCCTCATTTATTTCCCACAATTCATCAATTGAAATATCTTCGGATTCAGATTCAGAATTTACCTGGGATGAGGAATCTTCATTATCCCGGTTGGCCATCAAACAGCTATCATTCTGTTGATTATGCGCAGAGATGACTTTGTCATATATCTCTTTTCCAGAATTGCACCTGAGAATAAAAGGATACATATCAGTATTAACTTCAGCTCTCAAGATATTAAGAACTATGGTATTATCGTGATTCTTAGAGCTGTCCTCACTAGACCAATTGGTCTGATCTTTAGGTAAACGGTGTGGGCCTTTAGATATAAGACTCCACAAATGTGGACCAATTGAGTCTATGTACACAGCTAGGCCTCCTAGCCAACTTTCAAAGTTAGAACCATCATAAACTGGAGGACGACCCATATGAACAAGTGGCAAATAGATTCAGCATAGTAAAACAAATGACACGAAATGCACTGAAACCAGATGATCAAAATAAAGCACACGTCAATGAAGCAAAACACGATTTCAAGAGACCCACTCTGAAATGCACCAACAATTAGCAGGATCCTCTGCAGATTGTTAGATCTGTTCAGTCAGAGACCCGCTCTGATACCAAGTGTTGAGTTCGGTGCAGTATTCAGAGGGGGGGTGAATGAATATGACTTTTAAAAACCTTTCGCCCAATTAAAATTTCTCTCATTAAAAATGCTAGTTCGCAAATTAAACAAACTTGAAGGCTAAATGGCAATTGTGGAACTAACCAAACACACAGTGAGATCACTAGAGTGCTAACAAGACAGATTTAGTCAATCTGAATACTAATTAACTCTTCTGCTCAACCAGAAGCCAAACGCATGGAGCGCCCCTATGCAATCACCTAGCGGAAGCACAAATAGACAAGTCAAACCACAGAGCACAAGGGGTTTTTAGGTGGTTCGGTCCAGCAGACCTACATCCACCCCACACTCAACCCGAGTGTGGCTTCCACTAGCTCACGCAAGA
This sequence comes from Amorphophallus konjac, assembly GCA_022559845.1. Lineage (NCBI taxonomy): Eukaryota > Viridiplantae > Streptophyta > Magnoliopsida > Alismatales > Araceae > Amorphophallus > Amorphophallus konjac. The sequence continues at coordinate 191,332,882 of CM040123.1, read as the reverse complement.
AACCGCAGACTCAGTCTGCAACAGGTGCTGCCACACAGCTTGACCAGGGGAACAACCTCTCCTCTTCCTCCCAACCGGAGGGACACCCCAAGTGACTCCCAACCACTTGAAAACTAGAGACCAAAGTCTCTCTTCCTCCAGACCAGGAGGGAACCCACCAGTGACTCCCCGTCACCAGCAACCAGAGGTCGAAGACCTCTCTTCCTCCAACCGAAGGGACCCCTGGATTTGCAACCCACAAGTCCAGAACCGGAGATCAGATCTCCCTTCCTCCAAACCGGAGGGAACACACAAGTGACTTCCAGCCACTTGCAAACTAGAGGTCGCAGACCTCTCTTCCTCCAGACCAGGAGGGACCCGACCTCCTTCTAGAGGATCGGAAGTACAAAGCTAACCAAAGGAAAAAGGAAAAATAAGAAAGGAAAAATACACAGCGATCAGAAAGCTGTAAAGAAAGATAACACTAATATGGCTAGCATGGAGCTGACTGGCCTGGATTTGATCCACGGTCCAGTAGACAGATCTTCAGGTAAGCTTCTCTTCCTCTTCTCTTCTCTCTCACTTTCTTTTTCTCTTAACCCTCACGAGCTCTCTAACTCTCTCTCTCTCTTCTTCTCCTTCTGCTCTTCTTCTCTTTCTTTTCTTCTTCATTCGCAGGCTCTCTCTGTCTCTTCTCTTCTCTTCTTCTTCTGCTTTCTACTGCATCTCTTTTCTTCTTCTGCTCTTTCACTCTCTCGATCTCTGCTCATCTATTCTCTTCGGCTCACCTTATCTTGCTCGATCAGCCTTTCTTCTTTTTATAAAAGCAGCCAACAGGAGGGCAGCACTGGGCGCGTGTGGCTTCCACATTTCCCGCCCAGAACTTTTGACCACGTGTCAGTCTCTCAGCCAGCTTCAGCACACGTGTCACAATCCTGTCTGCCCTTCCAGCCTCGGATCATGTTATTCTTTTTATTTTTCTTCTTCTCCTGCAAAGAGATTAAAACCATTAATACTCAGGGCCACAAAAACTAAAACTGCATGAGGTATATGATAGCAATACGAGATGCACTATACTGAGAACGACACGAGATACACAAGATGACTACAGCACGAAATAAAGAGAGAACGACACAAGGTACATAAGATGACTACAGCACGAAATAAAGAGAGAATGACACGAGGTAAAACGGTAGTAAAACACGCGATCAAAGGAAACCTGGACGTAGATAGAAAGAAGCAACACGAAGACATAAAAACAAAACGAATACAGAAGACTCGAAGACATAGGGGTGACACAGATGGAGCGACACGAGGTGGCACAGAAAGCAGCATGAGGTGTGCAGTGTTCAGCACGCGATGGAACAAATAACGACACGAAGACGAGGATGACACGGACTGAAACCAACTCAAAGATGAAAACAGGACCCTACACGAAGTGTGGTCACAAAGCAAGAAATGACACGGGGTCTAGGAAAAACAACACGAAGATAGAAGATAGGAACGGCTATAACGACACGTGATAAAACAGTGAAAGCAGAAAAATGACTCGAGTAACTACAGTAAATGACACGAAAACACAAGAGCAAAAATAAAAAGGATGACTCGAGATGAGCAACTAAATACTGAAGAAACGACACGAGGTTCATAGGAAAACGACTCGAAGTTCATCAGAACAAATCGAGCTGCTTCAGTAAACAGCACGAAGACAATCAACAAACATAGTTGGAACAACACGACGTACAAAAGGACAACACGAAGTGTAGTGAACACAAACAACACGAAGTATGAAAGGAACAGTACGGACATACAAGGTACTACCTCATAGCAGTTTTCCTGTTAATCATGGAAATTTCAAATGCATAACATTACGCAAGATATCTGATTAAAATGATAATATTTAACATAGTGATGCTCATCATCAAAACACTAGGGAAGTCACAAACAAGAAAGCTATGAACAACAAGGCATGTTGTACAGACTTCAATCAATATGCATCCGACGACTGTGTATGGACTTGAAGACCCTTAGCCAATGTATAGGCTTCAAGTGGAGACCAATGTGTAGACTTCACGTGAAAGCCCAATGTGCAGACTTGTCGAATGGCTCAGCAATGTAGACTTGGCGAACCACGGTCCAATGTATAGACTTGAAGCCTATAGCAGTGTATAGACTCTACACATGCAAGCAATGCAGCAATGTATAGACTTAGCCTAAAATGCTTAAGACGCTAAGTGAGACGGTGGAGTCTGTAGAGACTTGCTGTAACAGTCCGATGTACAGACTTTATGAATAGTGATGCATAGCCAATCGGATGTACAGACTTCACTTAGCACAGTCCGATGTACAGACTTTGTCTTAGACTCTAAATGAGACTGACAGTGTATACACTTAGCCAATGCAATGCACTGTATGGACTTTCATGAGACGCTCAATGAGACGCTCAATGTACAGACTTAGCTTTGAGTGTGGGCTGTACAGACTTTATGAACAATGCAAACAGGGAGATACAATGTATGCTGAGACACATTAATGCAATCTATTCAAACAGAATAATGCATTCAAAACATCATTTCATCTTCATTCATGTTGCTATCATTTGCAGAATGCTCAAGGATAAGGATGCACAGAAATGCACTCACTTTGTTGCAATCATCAAAACAAAATAGCATTGCTATCATCAATTCAACAACACTAAATAGCACATGCTTGTGCCTAAGGGGCATAACATTCTCCCCCTTTTTGATGATGGCAACACAAAGTGACAATGAGTCACACAGAATTTTCTCCCCCTTTGACATGATCAAAAAGAGAAAAATAATATGAACATGTGTGCAACATGGCAGTATGCATGCAAACTTCCCTTAGATCAATAAACTCCCCCTGAAGATAGGACTCCCCCTGAATTATTTCTCCCCCTAAATAATAGCTCCCCCTTTAAGAAGGAAAATGGACAGATATACAAAGGTAGAGAAGGTAGAAGGGTCACTTGACAACAGCTGAATCATTGGTTCAGAAAGTAAGCCTGATTATAAACAACAGTTAAAGTATAAGAATCAGCAACATACAGTTTTGACAAAAATTCAGGTTTAACAGTGATAAATCTAGAGTAAAACACCTGACCCCTGAAAAAAATTTTTATAGACTCCAATTATAGCAATGAATCTAGGGCACATGGTATTAATAGATAAGTCAGAAATAATACCCTTTTGTGATTAAACAAGGAAATTCAAGAAAGGCAACTTCAATATGTATTGAGAAAAATAATTTTCACTCATTGACTTTTGATTTCAAAGGGTTACAGTAGTTTGATTTTCATTTTGGAATTTTCAGAAACTGAGCTAAGTGAATAGACCAGTGGCATTTATGCTTTTGACATTAGGTGTACACCTTGATTAGAGGCAGGTACCCCCAGTTACTAGGCATAAACTACTAGATCTATTTCAGATCAAGACCTACAAGGAGCAGTTTTCCCTTTGACATTAAGGGCACACCTTGATCAGAGGCCAGTACCCCCAGTTACTTGGTGAAAACTCCCCCTATAGATATGACCCTATGAACAGAGGTAGTCTGAAGCACTTCATGACTTATGAGTTCTCCTGCTTCATTTGAGGAGATTACAGTTTCTCAGTGCAATCACCCATTGCTCTGTCACTATGTTCAGCTCTTTGCATTTATGATCTTATTTACTACTGCCCTTAATTCTTTTACAGTGATTTTTCAAAAATCAGTGCACACTCTTATTCACCTTTTATAGATATTTCCAGATTAACACATTCAGGTATAAAAAAAAACTTTTTCCATTCTTACCATAAGACAAATATTAAGAGCTATAAAAGTTATCTTTTTATCTATAATTCTGAAGGCAGACACATAACTTGTCACGCCCCGAGCGCGGAAGATACCCGGAGATGCGCGACGTGTCTATATCAATCATATCAATCAGAGTGGTCGTGTATTCGACGCAAAGACAGAGATGCGCAAAATAGCAAGATAACCCAATCCTTTATTTCATAATGGATAGACTATTACAAATCCAATACTCTGTTTAATAAAAAAGAAAAGAATACATATTTGACTCAAGAAACTATAGGAAAGACTAGACGACACTTGAGCAGCTCTATCACTTTCACTCTTGAACATTCCCATCCGATTGACTTCCATCGTCGTCGGACTTACCTGAAAAGTACAAAGGGACAAACGGAATGAGCGAACACTCAGTAGGAAATTATATCTCAAGTACTAGCAAGGGGTTTAAGTAATTACATCTTTCATGAATGCAATAAAGCTATGCATGCTCGCATAAAACGACAAGATAGAGAGAATGTAATATCAAGAAATAAGATGAACTAAATCATGAACTTCCAACAAGATGACAAGTGTATTCAAGGTATTCCAGCAAGCACGTTTAACAAGTCATGTCAAGAACTTTGGCTATCATGTATCAAGCAAGTAAATTACCTTTTTTCGGGCCACGCATTTCATGTAAAGTCAAGTACGATTCAAGTACAAGATGTGTGTGGAATGTCCAATCAAGCAAGTCAAGTACTCGGTATAATGCCAGATACCTTATCATTTTAACTCCCATGGGCACAAGTACTTTCGGGTGCTCCTCCCAGGACCAGATCGGGCCCTATATGCACAGGCATTTATCATGTATTTTTGACATCCACTCTTGTTTATATAGCCAATATAGAGTTTCAATATTCAAGCTTGTAGACATGTATGACAACTTTGACAGAATAGAGTCCAAAAATATGACAAAGGACATAGATTGGCGATAATAACGGTAAAATCACGATATCAATAAAACTAGGTAGAATATGGTTCCCTTAACTTAGGTCCCATGATAAATCAATATGGACATTCTTTATATAGAATTGAGGTCCACATAAACATTAGATCAAGCAAGATACCCTCATTCTTATCATAGAATTGAGGTTTACAAGAACGACATGATATGGCATGATATCATCATCCCATTAAGAATTTCTTATGATATACTCTTTGTATAATCATAAGGGCCGGTATACCATGTTTCTTTAGATTGACATGGCAAGGATCGTGTAATGGGTTTTTAGGGTACAACCAGCTCAGTCGGCCTTGAGGGAATCCAAGGCTACGAGGAGTCTTACGGAGGTCTCTATGACTAACTCGCTAGTCCAAAGGAACGGAATGTCCAATGGAGAGCTTGTATGTCAATGAGAGTTGAGTGTGATCGATGAAACAACGTGAAACGTGGGACTATACTCACGGAGTGGAGAATAGTGCCGATATATATATTATATAACATATGAAATCATCGGTTAACAAAAACAGGGAAAAATCAATTTTACAGTAAAATAACGACTCAGGTCAAGTCGTTTCTCAAGTAATTAACGCCTAACAGAAGGGCGTTTACATATTTCTATTTTACAGAATTTTCAATAATTTTATTAATTCATGAAAAACACGCCCTAGTCAGGGGCGTTTGTCAGGTAAGTAACGCCTAACATAAGGGCGTTTACATATGTTCCGTTTTGCAGAATTTTATTATTTCAATAATTTATATAAAACGCGCCCTGGACAGGGGCGTTTCTTCAGAGTTGACGACTATATAAGCAGGCGTCTCATTATTTAAATATTTGACAGAATATAAATAATATTTCAGGATTTATTTAAAACACGCCCTGAAAAGGGGCGTTACTGTTTAATTTTATTTTACAGGATATACATAGTTCAGGAATTTACAGAAAATGCGCCCTAGAAAGGGGCGTTTATTTTCAATTTACGCCCTCTGATGGGGCGTTAACAGGTGTAAAACGACGTTGTCAAGGTCGTGAATTCAAGGAATTTACAATATTTCAACAAATAAATTTCCAAGACAGGAGACATGATCATGACAAGAAAATTAGCAGGAATTTACAGGTAGAGTCATGCAAAATATTAGAATCGATATTTCATATTTATTGAATTTTAAACAGGATCAATTATTGATTACATGCGATTGTTCATGAAATTAACGCCTGTATACAAGGAGTATACTTTTAATTAACGACCACTGTCATGGTCGTTTCTTTTAAAGTAGCGCCCTATTCAAGGGCGTTTCTTGAAAAATTTACAGAAAACGTATTAAAACTACATGCAAACTGTATACATATATCATGCATGGTGCTTCTTATATTTATTTTTAGTTTGGGCTACGAGACTTGAGAAAATCCTACCTTTAAGAGTTGATTTGGAGATGACGATTTGCAGATTGATATGAAGAAGGGAGAAAACTCTGTTCCTTAAACAGCAACCAATAACTTCAGCCGTATCAGCAGGAAGAAGTCTTTATGTTCAACTGATGAACCCCTTTCGACTGAACTTCCTACAGAGAAATACGAAGAAACATTAATATTTTCTTCATAATACCTGACCGAAGGTAAAGGAAAGATTATTACCTTTGTTCTTCACAACCCCAATGCTTCTTCAACCTAGAAGAAGGAAGAAGTCGAATTAATGACCGTCCACCAAATCAAAAAGGGACAGAGGGAAGGAAGAGCTATTGCTTTGTAATTACCTTCAGAGAACTCGAACGCCAAATAGCGTTCACGGGTTCGAGCAGTAGATTATTTATAGGGTTATGGAAGTCCTATTAGGGTTAGTGTTCATGTGGAAGTAATACTTCTATGATAGAGTCATTACCGCGTTTGAACTCTTTCTAATGCTTATCACTTACCCTGGATAAGTTCTGGGTTCGTCGGGTCACGAACTGAATTAACGCCTTAGGTCAGGGCGTCCATTCTTGAATTGACGACCTTGTTCAGGTCGTTTCTTAAGAAGCGTCTTGTATAAGGGCGTTCCTTGTTTTTGAAACACGCCTAAGACATGGGCGTTTATTTTACTTGCCTATTTGGTCGCGTGAGAGTTGACGACCACATTCGTGGGCGTCCTTTCTTTAGTCACGCCGTATGTAGAGGCGTTTCTTTTTAAATTAACGCCTTACTCAGAGGCGTTATCTTTAATTTGTTTTATTTTGTCTGTGTTACTTCTGTAATACGTATGTTTTTAATTTTATTTCAATATTCATTTATCAGGGTTACTACACCCTCCCCCACTTAAAAAGAATTTGGTCCCCAAATTCAATATATATAATTATACACGTGGAGAGTGTATATACCTCTTAGAATAACTCGGGAAATCGTTTCTTCATAGATTCCTCGGTCTCCCATGTCGCTTCGCGTTCGGGATTCTTATTCCATTGCACCTTGAGCATGGGAATAACCTTATTCCTTAGAGCTCGTATTTCTCGATCTAAGATCTTCATAGGCTTCTGTTCATAGGTGAGATCTTTCTGGATCACCAGATCTCTATGTTCAATAATATGAGATGGATCGTGCACATACTTCTTCAACATGGATATGTGAAATACATTATGTACCTCGGACAATTGAGGGGGCAATGCGATGCGATAAGCAACCTCACCAACTCTTTCAAGTACCTCAAATGGTCCGATGAATCTTGGCGTAAGCTTACCCTTAACACCAAATCTTCGTATGCCACGTCCAGGCGATATCTTGAGAAATACATGATCTCCGATTTGGAATTCAAGATCTCTCCTTCTTGTATCAGCATAAGCTTTTTGTCTCGTCTGAGTAACTTGCAATCTTTCTCTGATTACTTGTATCTTCTCAGTTGTATCCCTTACCATGTCTGGACCTAGCAGTTGTTTTTCTCCAACTTCGTTCCAGCATATGGGTGATCTGCAACTCCTTCCGTATAAGGCTTCGAAAGGTGCCATTTGGATACTAGCTTGGTAGCTATTATTATATGCAAATTCCACTAGTGGTAAATGATCGTGCCAGCATCCTCCAAAGTCAATGATGCATGCTCTAAGCATATCCTCAACAACCTGGTTAGTTCTCTCGGTCTGACCATCCGTTTGTGGGTGGAAAGCAGTACTAAAGTTGAGCCTTGTTCCTAACGAATGTTGTAATCCCTTCCAAAAATGAGAAGTAAAATGGGGATCTCTGTCAGACACGATTGAGACAGGAATTCCATGTATCCTGACTATTTCCTTGATGTACAGTGCAGCTAGCACATCAATTGACCATCAGCTTTTTATTGGCAAGAAATGCACCGATTTAGTTAATCGGTCAATGATAACCCAGATTCCATCATGTCCTCCTTTAGATTTAGACAAACCCATGATGAAGTCCATACCAATATCCTCCCACTTCCACTTAGGAATATCTAGAGGGTGTAGTTTTCCAACAGGCTTTTGGTGTTCCCCCTTGACCTGTTGGCATGTAAGACAGTGTGATACATAGTCCGCTATTTCTCTTTTCATATTGGGCCACCAAAAGTTCCTCTTTACATCTTGGTACATTTTAGTTGATCCAGGATGAATAGTGTACCTTGATCGGTGAGCTTCATCTAAGATCTTCTTCTTTAATTCCAGACAATCAGGTATACAAGTTCTACCTTTGAATAATAATCTTCCATCAGAAGTTAGTTGAAAATCAGATTGTCCTTCTAATCTGCCCTTGATTTCCACTAATATAGGATCATCACCCTGAAGTGCTTGTATCTCAGATAATAAATCTGACTGTATGCTTACATGAGATAATGTAACAAATTTGGATTCCGTGTCCAAGCTTATATTGAGCTCGGAGAATTGTTCAAGTAACCTCCATTCTTGTATCATACAATTGGCTATCATTGCTCTCGGCTTTCGACTAAGGGCATCAGCAACATAATTACCCTTTCCGGGATGGTATTGTATATTGAAGTCGAACTCCTTGAGATATTCTAGCCAGCGTCTTTGTCTCATGTTTAGCTCCTTTTGTGAGAATAGATATTTGAGACTCTTGTGATCGGAGTAGACAGTGAACTGTACTCCATAGAGATAGTGTCTCCATATCTTTAGGGCAAATACTACCGCGGCCAGTTCTAAGTCATGGACGGGGTAATTCTCCTCATGCTTCTTCAATTGACGTGAAGAGTATGCTATGACCTTTCCTTGTTGCATTAGGACACATCCGAGGCCAATGCCAGAAGCATCAGTGTAGACCTCGAATTTCTCTCCTTCTATTGGTAGAGCTAACACCGGAGCTGTAGTGAGATGATCCTTAAGAGTTTGGAAACTTCTTTCACATTCCTCACTCCATTCATATCGGATCTCCTTACGAGTTAACCTTGTAAGGGGCACGGCGATCTTAGAGAAATCTTTGATGAATCGCCGATAATAGCCTGCAACACCTAAGAAACTTCTGATCTCGCTTGCATTAGTGGGTCTTTCCCAGTTTCTTACAGCTTCAACCTTTGACGGATCTACAGATAAACCGTCCTTGGATATGACATGTATGAGAAAAGCCACTTCTTCAAGCCAGAACTCGCATTTGCTGAGTTTAGCATATAATTGATTTATCCTCAAGACTTGCAATGCAATCCTCAAATGCTCTTCATGTTCTTCCTTAGTCTTAGAATATATCAATATATCATCAATGAAGACTACTATGAATTGATCCAAGTAAGGCCTGAATATGCTATTCATTAACTGCATAAAGGCAGCAGGGGCATTTGTTAGTCCAAAAGGTATAACAACAAATTCGTAATGGCCATACCTGCTTCTGAATGCGGTCTTGTGAATGTCATCATCCTTGATTCTTAACTGATGATATCCCGACCTGAGATCAATCTTGGAAAAATATTTGGATCCTGAAATCTGATCAAATAATTCATCGATTCTCGGCAGTGGATACTTGTTCTTGATAGTAAGATGATTCAACTGTCGATAGTCGATACACAATCTCATGGATCCATCCTTCTTCTTTACAAATAAGACTGGTGCTCCCCACGGGGAAGTACTTGGTCTAATAAACCCTTTTTGGATTAGTTCCATCAACTGCTCCTTCAACTCCTTGAGTTCAGCAGGGGACATTCTATATGGTGCCTTTGAAACAGGACCAGCACCAGGGACTAAGTCAATGGTGAAGGCCACTTCTCTTTGAGGGGGTAATCCCGGCAAATCTTCTGGAAATACGTCTGGGAATTCTCGCACTACCTGAACGTCTTCTATCTTGGTTTTCTTAGCTTCTTTAACAGTGACAAAAGCAAGGAAGGATACACATCCCTTCCTGACGAGCTTGCTTGCTCGAAGAGCCGAAATAAGAGGGGATTTGCTTCGACTCTTAGGACTAGTATAAGTCAGTTCTGGAAATTCTTTGAAAATGATCTTGCTATTACGGCAATCAACCGTTGCCTGGTACTTAGATAACCAATCTGCTCCTAGTATAACATCATATTCTTTTAGATCTAAACAGATAAGATCAATAGGAAAATTATTTCCTCGAACCAATACCTCACAGTTTTGGTAATGATGCGTGATATCCGTCTCGTTTCCGAGAGGAGTAGACAACACTATTTTCATCCATTCCGGTTCTAGAGGTAACGGGTCAGCAAACTTCTTAGAAACAATAGAATGCGATGCACCCGTATCAAATAAGACATGTGCATATTTGGAACAAATTTTCAATGTACCTTCCACTAATCCGCCTTCTTCTTCAGGTTCGGTCTCCTGTATTGCATGAAGACGAGCATTCTTTGTCACCGGGCGTTTACCATCGCCGGCTTGGTCGTTCATTAATGGACACTCGGGAATCCGATGCTCACGGCTTCCACAACGGAGACAAGCTCCTAATTTCCTCCAGCATTCTTCCGTCTTGTGACCAACCTTGTCACAATGCTTGCAGACTGTATTCGAAGGGGTAGTGGTGATAGAGAAAGGCTTGGTCTTCTTGAATTTCTGATCTTGAGAGGAAGAACCTCCATTATTGGGCCTCTTCTTAAAGTTGGGTTTGAAAGAACCCGAACCCGTGACTTGTTCCTTCTTGTCTTTTCCACGGATCTTATCAGATAGTTCCGTGGCATCTTCAAGTAATTGAGCTCGGCGCACTATTTCAGAATAAATTTGGATGTCCATAGGCGCCAATTGAGTAATATAGTGGGGCCTAAGCCCATTAAGAAATCTACGGGCTTTCATCTTCTCCGTGCTAATAAGATGCTTAGCATATCTAGATAACATGGAGAACTGAGCTTCATAATCTGCTAATGATAAGGATCGTTGCTTTAATGCAGCGAATTCGGCAGCCTTCTTTTCTTGGACTCGGTCCGAGAAATATTTAGCATTGAAGTATTCCACGAATTCTTCCCATGTTACTTGAGTAGGATCGATGGTTGCTTCAATAGACTCCCACCAGCATCTAGCATCTTTCTCTAACTGGAATGTAGCTAATAGCACTTTGTCCTGGTCCGTGCATTGCATGACACGGAATATGCGTTCGGTTTCCCGAACCCAATGCTCGGCATCATCCGGATCGGTCGATCCCATAAACTTCGGGGGATTCATATTCTTAAAGGCTTGGTGTAAGCTTCCAGCTCGTGGAGCACCACCTTGTGCCACCTGTTGTAGCACTTGGGTCATCCCTTGAAGGGTACGCTGCATGTTGCGCCATTGAGCACGTTCGGCAGCCATTATCCTACAATTACAATAACTATATTAGTACGTGATCGTATTTAAAGACTCGTATACTATGTTAAATCTAACCCTTGGTTCTACCCAATCTCACTGGTTTAAAGGTTCAACTTATCCTTGGACTTGGGTTTTTCCTAGGAATTGAATACCTTAGGCTCTGATACCACAAAGACTGTCACGCCCCGATCGCGGAAGATACCCGGAGATGCGCGACGTGTCTATATCAATCATATCAATCAGAGTGGTCGTGTATTCGACGCAAAGACAGAGATGCGCAAAATAGCAAGATAACCCAATCCTTTATTTCATAATGGATAGACTATTACAAATCCAATACTCTGTTTAATAAAAAGGAAAAGAATACATATTTGACTCAAGAAACTATAGGAAAGACTAGACGACACTTGAGCAGCTCTATCACTTTCACTCTTGAACATTCCCATCCGATTGACTTCCATCGTCGTCGGACTTACCTGAAAAGTACAAAGGGACAAACGGAATGAGCGAACGCTCAGTAGGAAATTATATCTCAAGTACTAGCAAGGGGTTTAAGTAATTACATCTTTCATGAATGCAATAAAGCTATGCATGCTCGCATAAAACGACAAGATAGAGAGAATGTAATATCAAGAAATAAGATGAACTAAATCATGAACTTCCAACAAGATGACAAGTGTATTCAAGGTATTCGAGCAAGCACGTTTAACAAGTCATGTCAAGAACTTTGGCTATCATGTATCAAGCAAGTAAATTACCTTTTTTCGGGCCACGCATTTCATGTAAAGTCAAGTACGATTCAAGTACAAGATGTGTGTGGAATGTCCAATCAAGCAAGTCAAGTACTCGGTATAATGCCAGATACCTTATCATTTTAACTCCCATGGGCACAAGTACTTTCGGGTGCTCCTCCCAGGACCAGATCGGGCCCTATATGCACAGGCATTTATCATGTATTTTTGACATCCACTCTTGTTTATATAGCCAATATAGAGTTTCAATATTCAAGCTTGTAGACATGTATGACAACTTTGACAGAATAGAGTCCAAAAATATGACAAAGGACATAGATTGGCGATAATAATGGTAAAATCACGATATCAATAAAACTAGGTAGAATATGGTTCCCTTAACTTAGGTCCCATGACAAATCAATATGGACATTCTTTATATATAGAATTGAGGTCCACATAAACATTAGATCAAGCAAGATACCCTCATTCTTATCATAGAATTGAGGTTTACAAGAACGACATGATATGGCATGATATCATCATCCCATTAAGAATTTCTTATGATATACTCTTTGTATAATCATAAGGGCCGGTATACCATGTTTCTTTAGATTGACATGGCAAGGATCGTGTAATGGGTTTTTAGGGTACAACCAGCTCAGTCGGCCTTGAGGGAATCCAAGGCTACGAGGAGTCTTACGGAGGTCTCTATGACTAACTCGCTAGTCCAAAGGAACGGAATGTCCAATGGAGAGCTTGTATGTCAATGAGAGTTGAGTGTGATCGATGAAACAACGTGAAACGTGGGACTATACTCACGGAGTGGAGAATAGTGCCGATATATATATTATATAACATATGAAATCATCGGTTAACAAAAACAGGGGAAAATCAGTTTTACAGTAAAATAACGACTCAGGTCAAGTCGTTTCTCAAGTAATTAACGCCTAACAGAAGGGCGTTTACATATTTCTATTTTATAGAATTTTCAATAATTTTATTAATTCATGAAAAACACGCCCTAGTCAGGGGCGTTTGTCAGGTAAGTAACGCCTAACATAAGGGCGTTTACATATGTTCCGTTTTGCAGAATTTCATTATTTCAATAATTTATATAAAACGCGCCCTGGACAGGGGCGTTTCTTCAGAGTTGACGACTATATAAGCAGGCGTCTCATTATTTAAATATTTGACAGAATATAAATAATATTTCAGGATTTATTTAAAACACGCCCTGAAAAGGGGCGTTACTGTTTAATTTTATTTTACAGGATATACATAGTTCAGGAATTTACAGAAAATGCGCCCTAGAAAGGGGCGTTTATTTTCAATTTACGCCCTCTGATGGGGCGTTAACAGGTGTAAAACGACGTTGTCAAGGTCGTGAATTCAAGGAATTTACAATATTTCAACAAATAAATTTCCAAGACAGGAGACATGATCATGACAAGAAAATTAGCAGGAATTTACAGGTAGAGTCATGCAAGATATTAGAATCGATATTTCATATTTATTGAATTTTAAACAGGATCAATTATTGATTACATGCGATTGTTCATGAAATTAACGCCTGTATACAAGGCGTATACTTTTAATTAACGACCACTGTCATGGTCGTTTCTTTTAAAGTAGCGCCCTATTCAAGGGCGTTTCTTGAAAAATTTACAGAAAACGTATTAAAACTACATGCAAACTGTATACATATATCATGCATGGTGCTTCTTATATTTATTTTTAGTTTGGGCTACGAGACTTGAGAAAATCCTACCTTTAAGAGTTGATTTGGAGATGACGATTTGCAGATTGATATGAAGAAGGGAGAAAACTCTGTTGCTTAAACAGCAACCAATAACTTCAGCCGTATCAGCAGGAAGAAGTCTTTATGTTCAACTGATGAACCCCTTTCGACTGAACTTCCTACAGAGAAATACAAAGAAACATTAATATTTTCTTCATAATACCTGATCGAAGGTAAAGGAAAGATTATTACCTTTGTTCTTCACAACCCCAATGCTTCTTCAACCTGGAAGAAGGAAGAAGTCGAATTAATGACCGTCCACCAAATCAAAAAGGGACAGAGGGAAGGAAGAGCTATTGCTCTGTAATTACCTTCAGAGAACTCGAACGCCAAATAGCGTTCACGGGTTCGAGCAGTAGATTATTTATAGGGTTATGGAAGTCCTATTAGGGTTAGTGTTCATGTGGAAGTAATACTTCTATGATAGAGTCATTACCGTGTTTGAACTCTTTCTAATGCTTATCACTTACCCTGGATAAGTTCTGGGTTCGTCGGGTCACGAACTGAATTAACGCCTTAGGTCAGGGCGTCCATTCTTGAATTGACGACCTTGTTCAGGTCGTTTCTTAAGAAGCGTCTTATATAAGGGCGTTCCTTGTTTTTGAAACACGCCTAAGACATGGGCGTTTATTTTACTTGCCTATTTGGTCGCGTGAGAGTTGACGACCACATTCGTGGGCGTCCTTTCTTTAGTCACGCCGTATGTAGAGGCGTTTCTTTTTAAATTAACGCCTTACTCAGAGGCGTTATCTTTAATTTGTTTTATTTTGTCTGTGTTACTTCTGTAATACGTATGTTTTTAATTTTATTTCAATATTCATTTATCAGGGTTGCTACATAACTCTTCAATTTATAAAGGTTAAACCTTTAGTTCCTTTCAATTGCAAGAGTGATTCTTATAAAAGAACAATTGTAATAACTGTAACTCAATTCACTAAACCATGAGCAGTACTATTGTTCAGTGAAGGTTAGGGAGAAGATAGCAATTGGCAATATGGTTCAATAGCATCTGATGACAGTGAATATGAATGAGTTGAATGGGGACAATGAGAAGTAACAAAGATTCAATGAATTGAATAGAACTCTCAGCTCCCCCTGACACCATGATGCAAAAATATGCTATGCACTAGACTGTTCTACATGCAGACTATGCAACAATGATATATGAGGCAAGTATGCAATCAATTCAAGTTTATGCATCCAAGTCATGAACATTTTTATCCTTTTTTAGATATTTCAAAAATATGATGCAGTACACTATTCTACATGAGGACTAGACCCTTGGTACTTGGCAGAGAACCTGGTCTCAAGGACCATCTCACACATAGTAAGAACCTCCAGGCAGATTTCCCTGCCCTTTAGTAGCTTACCATTTGATATACCAGGGTTATGCAAGACAATGCAACATAAAGCAGTCCTACATGCATTGAACAACTTCATTGACAGTCATGCAAATGATATATGCAGACATTGGACACATGCATTGACTGTGTGCATTAACTGTATACACTAAAAACTATTCAAATTCAGTTCAGCAATTGGCAAGAGAAGAGCATCAGATATATGCAGAGTAAAACTCAATAGCTGAGTCTGGAATGCAGACTGATTAGTTAGACAAGAGAAGATCATACATCAAACAAGCAAATCAACATGAAATTCTCATTTTTCATACTCACAAATTCAGATAATGAATTTAAACAAAGTTCAGAGCTAACCTGAAGGATTGAATCCTGGGGTTTTCATTCTTGAGTGCCTTGGTTAACCCCTTTCATTTCCAAGGCACACCTGCAAGATAAAATCAAGTTGATCCTGCAGGAACCCAAGAAGTCTTGGGTCCTGAATTAACCCTCACAGGTGTTCTGAATGGTTTCTTAACAGAACTATCATCATAGCCCATCAACTTATGGCTGGACAAGGAATAACCAAATTGACCAGACTTACCATGATAACGAACAAAATTTAAGTTCCTTTTATGCACCTTATTGTAAGCATTAAGTTCATGTGCATGAACATTAAAATTTCTGTTATATGCATGGGCATGAGATTGGTGTAAGTGAACATGATTGGTTCTGTTATTCACATGGAAATTTTTCTTTTCATACCCAGATAGCCAACAGTTACCAGCTCTGTGGCCTGGCTTTCCACAGTTGAAGCATGCAGAGTTTTTCTTTTTATCAATTGAATTATTTCTAACAGAATCATTGAAAGTAGGGAAATTTACAAATTTAGAATTCAATCTATTTCCCTGAGCATGCCAGCAATTTTCAACCATGTGGCCCAATTTGCCATAATGAAAACATTGAGTGTTCTTTCCATGAGATGCATGATTTTTGACATGGAACAGTTTATCATGCATTTTAACAGCAGATAGATCATCTAATTTCATTTGTCTACAATCATGCATGAGATGACCTATTTTATGACAGTAAAAACATTGAGGCCTTTTGGTTTGAGCAGAAGAAGGTTTCTTCACAGTAGGCTTCCTAGCATGAATTCTATCATACTTCAATTCATCCTTCTTCATCACAAAACAATCAGCCATCTCATGGCCAGATTTACCACAGTAGAAGCATTTAACATTCTTTTTCTTAACATGAAGCAGTTTGGCCTGAGAAATTTCAGCATACAAATTTTTATTCTGTTTTGTTTTCTTTCTCTCAGTTTTCTTTTGTTTTTCTATCTGATTAGCAGGCAAACATGAAGGAGAAGCTGAAGTGCTAACTAACTCAGAGCTACGCCCAAAGGTTGTATACATTCTTTTTCTCTCTTCCTGTTTACTGCCTCCATCAGAGACTTTCTTCTTAGAAACAACCTTTGGATTTTCTGTGTTTTTAAATGACTCTGACAGAGAATTGTTCAATTCAGTGATTTCATTTTTGAGAGAGAAAATGAGAATTTCAGAATCTGTGATCCTTTTATTAAGTAAGACATTAATGGCTTTGTAGCTCTCAATCTCTTCTATTAATGTACTCACTCTCTCACATTCATTTTCAATTGAACTCTTCCCTCTTTCAAGCATTAAGAGTCTCTCAGACATGGCAGAATTTAGAAGCTTCAGCTCTTCATTCTCCTTTCTTATTTGTTCATTCTGAACAAGTTCATCAGTTAGGTTTTGATCATTTCCTAATGAATTCAGCTTATCTTCCAGTTCAGAATTTTTATCTATGAGTTCCTGATTTTTATTTTCCAAAATAAAGATTTGTTCCTTACTCTTATCAACATTTGCTAAGCAGATTTCATGAGATTTTCTCAGTTCCTGACATTTTTCACAATGAACATTCGAATTAATCTGATCATATTTCTTTTTCAGCTTTCTATTTTCAGATTTCAAATGTTTACATCTATCAGACAATTCCTCATTTATTTCCCACAATTCATCAATTGAAATCTCTTCGGATTCAGATTCAGAATTTACCTGGGATGAGGAATCTTCATTATCTCGGTTGGCCATCAAACAGCTATCATTCTGTTAATTATGCGCAGAGATGACTTTGTCATATATCTCTTTTCCAGAATTGCACTTGAGAACAAAAGGATACATATCAGTATTAACTACAGCTCTCAAGATATTAAGAACTATGGTATTATCGCGATTCTTAGAGCTGTCCTCACTAGACCAATTGGTCTGATCTTTAGGTAAACGGTGTGGGCCTTTAGATATAAGACTCCACAAATGTGGACCAATTGAGTCTATGTACATAGCTAGGCCTCCTAGCCAACTTTCAAAGTTAGAACCATCATAAACTGGAGGACGACCCATATGAATAAGTGGCAAACAGATTCAGCGTAGTAAAACAAATGACACGAAATGTATTGAAACCAGATGATCAAAATAAAGCACACGTCAATGAAGCAAAACACGATTTCAAGAGACCCACTCTGAAATGCACCAACAATTAGCAGGATCCTCTGCAGATTGTTAGATCTGTTCAGTCAGAGACCCGCTCTGATACCAAGTGTTGAGTTCGGTGCAGTATTCAGAGGGGGGGAGTGAATGAATATGACTTTTAAAAACCTTTCGCCCAATTAAAATTTCGCTCACTAAAAATGCTAGTTCGCAAATTAAACAAACTTGAAGGCTAAATGGCAGTTGTGGAACTAACCAAACACACAGTGAGATCACTAGAGTGCTAACAAGACATATTTAGTCAATATGAAAACTAATTAACTCTTCTGCTCAACCAGAAGCCAAACGCATGGAGCGCCCCTATGCAATCACCTAGCGGAAGCACAAATAGACAAGTCAAACCACAGAGCACAAGGGGTTTTTAGGTGGTTCGGTCCAGCAGACCTACATCCACCCCACACTCAACCCGAGTGTGGCTTCCACTAGCTCACGCTAGAAACCGCAGACTCAGTCTGCAATAGGTGCTGCCACACAGCTTGACCAGGGGAACAACCTCCCCTCTCCTCAAGTGACCAGGGGACCAGACACCCCAAGTGACTCCCAGCCACTTGGAAACTAGAGACCAAAGTCTCTCTTCCTCCAGACCAGGAGGGAACCCACCAGTGACTCCCCGTCACCAGCAACCAGAGGTCGAAGACCTCTCTTCCTCCAACCGGAGGGACCCCTGGACTTGCAACCCACAAGTCCAGAACCGGAGATCAGATCTCCCTTCCTCCAAACCGGAGGGAACACATAAGTGACTTCCAGCCACTTGCAAACTAGAGGTTGCAGACCTCTCTTCCTCCAGACCAGGAGGGACCCGACCTCAGTCCAAAGGATCAGAAGTACAAAGCTAACCAAATGAAAAAGGAAAAATAAGAAAGGAAAAATACACAGCGATCAGAAAGCTGTAAAGAAAGATAACACTAATGTGGCTCGCATGGAGCTGACTGGCCTGGATTTGATCCACGGTCCAGTAGACAGATCTTTAGGTAAGCTTCTCTTCCTCTTCTCTTCTCTCTCACTTTCTTTTTCTCTTAACCCTCACGAGCTCTCTAACACTCCCTCTCTCTTCTTCTCCTTCTGCTCTTCTTCTCTTTCTTTTCTTCTTCTTTCGCAGGCTCTCTCTGTCTCTTCTCTTCTCTTCTTCTTCTGCTTTCTACTGCAGCTCTTTTCTTCTTCTGCTCTTTCACTCTCTCGATCTCTGCTCGTCTATTCTCTTCGGCTCACCTTATCTTGCTCGATCAGCCTTTCTTCTTTTTATAACAGTAGCCAGCAGGAGGGCAGCACTGGGCGCGTGTGGCTTCCACATTTCCCGCCCAGAACTTTTGACCACGTGTCAGTCTCTCAGCTAGCTTCAGCACACGTGTCACAATCCTGTCTGCCCTTCCAGCCTCGGATCACGTTCTTCTTTTTGTTTTTTTTCTTCTCCTGCAAAGAGATTAAAACCATCAAATACTTAGGGCCACAAAAACTAAAATTGCATGAGGTTTATGATAGCAATACGAGGTGCACTATACTGAGAACGACACGAGATACACAAGATGACTACAGCACGAAATAAAGAGAGAACGACACGAGGTACATAAGATGACTACAGCACGAAATAAAGAGAGAACGACACGAGGTAAAACGGTAGTAAAACACGCGATCAGAGGAAACCTGGACGTAGATAGAAAGAAGCAACACGAAGACATAAAAACAACACGAATACAGAAGACTCGAAGACATAGGGGTGACACAGATGGAGCGACACGAGGTGGCAGAGAAAGCAGCACGAGGTGTGCAGTGTTCAGCACGCGATGGAACAAATAACGACACGAAGACAAGGATGACACGGACTGAAACCAACTCGAAGACGAAAATAGGACCCTACACAAAGTGTGGTCACAAAGCAAGAAATGACACGGGGTCTAGGAAAAACAACACAAATACAGAAGACAGGAACGGCTATAACGACACGTGATAAAACAGTGAAAGCAGAAAAATGACTCGAGTAACTACAGTAAATGACACGAAAACACAAGAGCAAAAATAAAAAGGATGACTCGAGATGAGCAACTAAATACTGAAGAAACGACACGAGGTTCACAGGAAAATGACTCGAAGTTCATCAGAACAAATCGAGCTGCTTCAGTAAACAGCACGAAGACAAGCAACAAACATAGTTGGAACAACATGACGTACAAAAGGACAACACGAAGTGTAGTGAACACAAACAACACGAAGTATGAAAGGAACAGTACGGACATACAAGGTACTACCTCATAGCAGTTTTCCTGTTAATCATGGAAATTTCAAATGCATAACATTACGCAAGATATCTGATTAAAATGATAATATTTAACAAAGTGATGCTCATCATCAAAACACTAGGGAAGTCACAAATAAGAAAGCTGTGAACAACAAGGCATGTTGTACAGACTTCAATCAATATGCATCAGACGACTGTGTATGGACTTGAAGACCCTTAGCCAATGTATAGACTTCAAGTGAAGACCAATGTGTAGACTTCACGTGAAAGCCCAATGTGCAGACTTGTCGAATGGCTCAGCAATGTAGACTTGGCGAACCACGGTCCAATGTATAGACTTGAAGCCTGTAGCAGTGTATAGACTCTACACATGCAAGCAATGCAGCAATGTATAGACTTAGCCTAAAATGCTTAAGACGCTAAGTGAGACGGTGGAGTCTGTAGAGACTTGCTGTAACAGCCCGATGTACAGACTTTATGAATAGTGATGCATAGCCAATCGGATTTACAGACTTCACTTAGCACAGTCCGATGTACAGACTTTGTCTTAGACTCTAAATGAGACTGACAGTGTATACACTTAGCCAATGCAATGCACAGTATGGACTTCCATGAGACGCTCAATGAGACGCTCAATGTACAGACTTAGCTTTGAGTGTGGGTTGTACAGACTTTATGAACAATGCAAATAGGGAGATACAATGTATGCTGAGACACATTAATGTAATCTATTCAAAAAGAATAATGCATTCAAAACATCATTTCATCTTCATTCATGTTGCTATCATTTGCAGAATGCTCAAGGATAAGGATGCACAGAAATGCACTCACTTTGTTGCAATCATCAAAACAAAATAGCATTGCTATCATCAATTCAACAACACTAAATAGCACATGCTTGTGCCTAAGGGGCATAACAGACGGCTGTTGGCCGGATCACCGGGCCTTGTGCCGAGCAGAGTGGTTTATTCGTTAGCAGGGGCTGAATGCTAACGCAAAGGGATGATCTTTCGCCGATTCGGACGTAAGGCCCGTAACGGCAATATGGTGTATTCTTTTGAGAGCTCGGCCAAGGTGGAGTGCCACTAGACCAAGGAAAGGTAGCTCGATCAGGGGGGAATGCCACTAGACCAAGATAAGGGTAGCTCAATCAGGGCGGAGTGCCACTAGACCAAGATGAGGGTACCTCGGCTAGGGCGGAGTGCCACCAGACCAAGATATGGGTAGCTCGATCAGGGCGGAGTGCCACTAGACCAAGATGAGGGTAGCTCAGCTGGGGCGGAGTGCCACTAGACCAAGATATGGGTAGCTCGGCTAGGGCGGAATGCCACTAGACCAAGATAAGGGTAGCTCAGCTAGGGCGGACTGACACTAGCCCAAGATATGGGTAGCTCGGCTAGGGCAGAATGCCACTAAACCAAGATCATGGTAGCTTGGCTAGGGTGGGATGCCACTAGACCAAGGAAAGGTAGCTCGATCAGGGCGGAGTGCCACTAGACCAAGGAAAGGTAGCTCGATCAGGGCGGAATACCACTAGACCAAGGAAAGGTAGCTCGATCAGGGCGGAATGCCACTAGACCAAGATAAGGGTAGCTCGATCAGGGTGGAGTGCCACTAGACCAAGATGAGGGTAGGTTGGCTAGGGCAGAGTGCCACTAGACCAAGGTAAGGGTAGTTCGGCTAGGGCGGAATGCCACTAGACTAAGATAAGGGTAGCTCGATCAGGGCGGAGTGCCACTAGACCAAGATCAGGGTAGCTTGGCTAGGGCGGGATGCCACTAGACCAAGATAAGGGTAGCTTGGCTAGGGCCGGATGCCACTAGACCAAGATAAAGGTAGCTCGATCAGGGCGGAGTGCCGCTATACCAAGGAAAGGTAGCTCGATCAGGGTGGAATGTCACTAGACCAAGGAAAGGTAGCTCGATCAGGGCGGAATGCCACTAGACCAAGGAAAGGTAGCTCGATCAGGGCGGAATGTCACTAGAACAAGATATGGGTAGCTCGGCTAGGGCGGAATACCACTAAACCAAGATCAGGGTAGCTTGATCAGGGTGGAATGCCACTAGACCAAGATAAGGTATCCCGACCGATCACTCGGGGAATGCTGGTTGCGCTGCATGATACAGCTTTATATGCTTTCCGTTGAGGGGAGAAAATTGGATGACTCCTTTGTGGTCTACCAGGACGTAGGCACCCCCTTTATATACTCGGCGGATGATATATGGCCCGATCCAGTTTTCGACCAACTTCCCTTTGGGGTTGGAGGCCATCACTTCTCTTCTTTTGACCCTCACCAGGTCTCCTTTCTTGAATTCTCGACCTTTGACCAGCTTGTCAAAGGCACGGGCCATGCGAGCTTGGTATAGTTGGATGTTTTGTTGTGCCCGAAGGCATTTTCCTTCGAGCTCAGCAAGCTCTTCCAATCTTCTTTTAGCATTGGTTTGTTCACCGCTGGCTAGTCCATGCTGGATGGTGACTCATAGCGAAGGAACTTCCAGTTCAATCAGCACCACAGCCTCTGACCCATAGACGAGGGAGAAAGGCGAACAGTCGGTTGGGGTTTTGTAGACAGTACGATAGGCCTAGAGCGCTTCGTACATCCTTTCTTCCCAATCTCTTTTATTATACTTGACGATCTTTGCCAGCAACGTGCATAGTGTCTTGTTGAAGGCTTCTGCGAGTCCATTGGCTTGAGGGTTGTAGGGGGACGATGTCCTCCAGTCAATCTTGTATTTGTCGGCTAGCCGATAAACCTTCTGGTTCCTAAAATGGCTGCCATTATCAGAGATGATTCGGCTGGGGATCCCGAACCGAATATTATATTCTGCCGGAAGAATCTCGCAACTAGCTCTCCTGTCACATCTCTTAGTGCTACCGCCTCCGCCCATCTGGAGAAGTAGTCAGTAGCTGCTAAGATATATTTGCACCCTGATGAAGATGCTGGTAGCGGCCCTACCACGTCCGTGCCCCACTGGGCGAACGGCCAGCTTGGCAAGGTGGGATGCAGTTGATTGCTGCATCCCTACGGTTTTGATGATGTCTCACACTATAAATCAATCTTCTATCTCTAGATTAATTCATGTTTCACCATGTAAATGAGTGCAGTTCATATGGTTGTCAGATAATATGCTTTACTTGATTCTGTCTACACTCTGTCTACAGAGTCTGGACAGTGGTGGGTCGACCCCTCCTTGCTGATGAGTCGACGCCTCAGTACATTAATCATCTTAGTCTGTCCATTCATTGGCCTTTCTATCCAAGTCCATACAATAGGACTGTAGCCTGTTTATCTGAAAGTCTATACATCGGTTTGATTGAGTAAGTCTGTACAGCATGCCTTGTTGTTCATAGCCTTTAATGTCTGTACATTGGCATCGCATTACGAGTCTGTACATCAGCTTCGCATCTGCAAGTCGGTACATTGGCTTCATATCATAAAGTCTGTACATTGGCTTCGCATTACGAGTCTGTACATCAGCTTCGCATCTACAAGTCGGTACATTGGCTTCATATCATAAAGTCTATACATTGGCTTCGCATCAGTAAGTCTGTACATCGGCTTTAACTCTCCAAGTCTGTACATCACCTTTAGACCTTCAAGTCTATACACTCCATGCTCATTCAAGTCTATACATCCACAGTGTAACTTCCAAGTCTGTACAGCCATTCTCTTATCAAAGTCCATACATCCTTCTGTTGGAATTCCAAGTCCATACATCGGACTGTTTGAGCAAAGTCTGTGCAGCGTGTCACTCACGTTTGAAGTCCATACATTGGTCTTCAGTTCAAGTCTGTACAAATGGACTTATAGGTAAAGTCTACACATCCTTCAGCTAGAACTGTGCAAGTCTGTACATCGTTGCTTGCCAAAGTCTGTACATTGGCATTTGTTCCTACGTTGCACTTCCAAGTCTGCACATTGGGTTCTTTACCTACGTTCGGCTTTGAAAGTCTGCACATTGGTAGTTTTATCAACGTTGCCTTGCCAAAGTCTATACACTGTGTTTGTTCAAGTCTGTACAGACTTAGCCTTGTTCTAGTCTGTACATAGACCAGCTATATTTGGCAAGTCTACACATCGTAATTTCATCATGTCTGTACAGCCTCTTCATTGAAAGTTCACTCATCACTCAAGTCTATACAATGCACACTTATTTTCTTGCATAAAGTACATACACTGCACTTGGCTTGTGTTCTTCACAACAAGTATGTACAGCCTGTGCTCACAGCAATCAAGTCTACACATTGCGTTGGTGGCAAGTCTATACACTGGGGTCGTCAGCTGAAGCTACAGCATGTCTGTACATTGGGTTCTCATGCATGTTAATAGCAAGTCTAGACATTGTCTGTCATGCACGCAGTCAAGTGTATACACTCTACACACTTGGTTAACTGATGCTTTAAGTCCATACACTCATTCCCTTGGTATGTTAATGCATTTAACTGAAAGTCCATACACTAAGCTCGCTGAAGAACCTCAACTCTATACACTCTCACACTGTGACACACTTGCCTATTAGGTATCCCTGAGTCTATACACTCGAGGGCCTCATACACTTCACAGAAGTCTACACATTTCATCCTTTGTGCTAATGCATTCTTCAGCTAGTCTATACACTGAGTTTGCTTGAAGTCTCACAAGTCTATACACTCCCTCAGTGTACACACTTACTTAACCTGATATCCTAATGTCTATACATTCGTATCTGACTGAACTAACTAATCACAGTTCTTTGTCTCAGCCTGCAGGTGATATAGGTCAATGATTGGGCACGTGAACCAAGGATGATGCCTGGCACGTGATCCGAGAATGCTCTGGAAAGGGAGGGAACGAGACTCCCTTGTGTGAAGGCCTGAAACTCAGGTCGAAAGCTATATAAAAGGTGCTTTCTGCGATGAGATGGGGTGAACTTGAGAGAAAGCTAAAGAGCAGAATTCCTTAGCATAAGAAGAAAAGAGAGAGAGCCTCCACGTTCCAGAAAGAGGATAGAGAGAAAAGATTAGAGGGCAGTCCTGTGAGAGAAAAGTCTGAGTGAGAGAGAAGAGTCTATTTGCTTCTTCGGAAGCTACATTTTGTATTTGATTTTTCTGAAATGATTTGTGTTCATCGTTGGTTTTGTTTACATTTCTATTTTTCCTTTTATTTCTTCATATATCTGATCTCGAGTTGTTACCCTCCGGTGTTTGGAGGAAGGGAGTGTTACTCCGGTTTCCCTCTAGACTGCAGAGGAAGAGAGATCGTAGATCTCTAGTTTTGCTAGTGACGAGTTGTCATTAGCAGGTTCCCTCCGGGTTGGAGGAAGGGAGAGCTATCTGCGGTTCTGTTCTAGCTGGTAGCTGGAACAGGTTTCAAGCTCTGTGGGTAGCAGAGTTTGATTGAGGGATTTGTTTCCTTTGATTATTCAAGTTGTATGGCAGCACATTGTTCACAGACTGAGTCTGCAGGTTTCTAGTATTGGCTAGTGGAATCCTTACTCTAGTTGGAGTGAGGGGTGGATGTAGATTGTGGACTATAATCAAACCACCTTAAAATCTCTTGTCTCCTTGGTGGTTTGCTGCAATCATTGATGCTCTCTATCTGCTTGGCAATGTGCTTGTGTGTGGACGGCCTCTTCCAATCGCATCTTATTACTCTGACTTAGTTTCTCACTGCATTAGCTATTTTGTTTAGCTATATTCGGTAGGGTGATTTTCGAAGTAGTGATTTTCCGCTGAAGTTGTTCAAATCGGGAGTGATCTATTCATCCCCCCCTTCTATATCACTCTTGTTGCACTAACATTTGGTATCAGAGCAGGTTTGCATCATGTGGATGAACGGTCAGGGAAATGCTAATGGTCCTAGAAGCTTCATGGCTGAAGGTCAATCCATTAGTCGCCCTCCATTTTTTGATGGTAATAAATATCTGTTTTGGAAGAACATGATGGAAGTGTTTATCAGGGCTCAGAGCCAGAAGCTATGGAGAGTAATTACTGTTGGGCCGTATGATCTGTCACCGAACGAGGACGCGTGGACAGATGACCATGTCAAGCTATCTTCACTCAACTGGACGGCGCTGAACATCATCCAGTGTGCTGTTCACCCAGAGGAATATGCTTACATATCTGCCTACAAGACTGCCAAACGAATGTGGGATGAGCTGTAGCTAATCTACAAAGGTACAACTCAAGTGAGAGCCTCAAAGGTAAATGTCTACACCTCTGAGTATAACTGTTTAAAATGAAACCAGAGGAGAATATTACTAAAATGTATGCTAGGTTATCTTTGATCACGAATACTCTTAAGGGGACAGGGAAAGAGCTAGCTGAGGCAGACATTGTCAGGAAAATTCTGAGATCTCTATCCCCGGCATGGCACACTAAGGCCATTGTGATTGAAGAGTCAAAAGATCTGACTACCTTGACTGTGAATGAACTCATAGGATCCCTCATGACCTATGAGATGAATTTTAAAGGAGGCGGTGAAGGAAGTGATAGGAAGGCTAAGAATGTAGCTCTAAGGGCATCCCGCAACAAGGGTAGCAACAGCGGGAACAACAGCAGTAGCCCCGAGTCCGAGTCCGAGCTTGATGGTTTTTCTGATCTCGACCAGGAGGAGCAGGCAATGCTCACTCGACAGTTCAGAAAATTTTTGAAGAAAAAGGGGAAAACCTTTAGGAGGAAGAAGCCATATTCTTTTGGCAAGAATGCTGAATCTAGCAATCATAAGGATAGAAATTCTAAGAGACTTACTTGTTTTCATTGTAACAGATAGGGACACATGAAAGGCGAGTGTCCAGATCGTCAGAAGAAGGGTCCCTACTTTCAGAGGAAGAACACAAAGGTGCAGAAGAAGAAAAAATCTCAGGCGATGGTCTGCACATGGAGCGAGGAAGAAGAAGATCCCGAAGACACTTCCTCAGAGGAATATTAAGAAGGAATCTGCCTAATGGCAAACAACGAGGAAGAGGTAATAACTATCTTTGAAAATTTCTCGATTGATGACTGGGAGGATGCTTATGGTGAATTGTTAGATAAGTTTAATTCTCTTAGTAAAGAGCATAGAGTTCTGAAAAGAAAACTTAATACCACTGTTGAAGAACAAACCCAGGTCTGTGAGGAAAATCAGAAACTAAAAGAGCAACTAGAAGAAATGACCTCACTAAGAAAAGAAAATGATAAGCTCAAGGGAGAAAACCAGGACAGTCAAAATCAGCTGAATGAACTCAAAATACAAATTGAAGAAAGCTCAAATGAAAGTAGAGTGAACTCAGAAAAATACGAAGCTGTTAAGAAAGTCAATGGTGAACTTCTAAAAAATTCTGAGTCCCTTCAAAAGGAGCTGGAAGACAAACAGAAAGTTTTGGAAAACTTTGTCCAAGGAAAATCTAGTCTGGATGCAATACTGGGGGCTAGGGTTAATTTCAATAAGGAGGGTCTAGGCTATGACCCATCTAACAAAAGACCCTTACAATTCAAAACCATTACCTTCTGCCCAGAGAAGGGAAAAGAAAAGCTGGACACACCATCCAGCTCAAACAGCAGTAAGGGAACTCAAGGTCAGAAGGAAAATTCTAAAAACAGTGCTGATCAACATTTTAAAATGGGAATGAATTTTATGAAAAATTTCACTAAGCCTACAAATCAGAACATAAATGATAAATGGATCAAGCAAGGGGATCAGAAGAAAAGATGGAAGTACTACAATCAGATGGGTCCAAAGAGGACCTACTGGAGAAATGATCATCATCTTCAAAAATCTGCTGATCAACAAACTTACAGGAGATATTCTAGAAATGGCAAGTCTAATGAATGGAATAAAACTTACTTTTCCAGACCAGCCGGCTATAATTTCAATAAAACAGAAGTAAAGGTGCCAGAGAAAATAATGTTGAAGCAAATATGGATTCCTAAACATTTGATCAGTGAATTGAACAATGTCTTTGGACCCAACTCATCTTGGGTTCCAAATCACTTTGCTTGACTTTGTTGTGTAGGTCGGCCTGGCAGTTGAAGACAACAAGTGGTACCTTGACAGTGGCTGCTCCAGGCACATGACAGGTGACCGATCCAAGTTCAGCAAGATAGAGATGAAGGTAGGGGGTCTGGTCAAGTTTGGAGGAAAGAACAAAGGTAAGATTATTGGAGTTGGTACAGTGGGTGAGTCTTCCACAAACTCCATTGAAAAAGTTCTACTTGTGGAAGGTGATGGGAACATCACCTCCCATGCCCACATTCACAACTCGTCTCCTCGCCCCGGTTGCATCCGGCATGGTCTAATCATTTAATTTTGAGTCCTATGTAATTTTTATTTGAATCATTTGATGTATTTTCCCTTTTATTTGAGTCATGTTCCTAGGTCTTGTGTTCATTTCCCTAAGTTTGAGTGTCATTAGGTTGTCTAGTTAGCTATTGGGCCCAATTCATTGGGCTTGGCCCAAGGGCTCTCCCCTACCCCCTCGGTTATTTGTCATTGAGTCAATTGTCAGGGACTTTTGTAGAAATGTGGGTTGCCTATATATAGGACCCCATTCTCCTCATTTTGAAGTAATGAATCAATCAATGAAAAATTGCCATTTTGATGAGTTCTATCTTTATTTTTATGGTGGAGTGAATCTATTAGTGAGGTGAGAAGCCTTAGGGAGAGAATCCCACCAATTCCTCTCTTAATCTCTCTCTTTCACCCCTCTTTCTCTCTCCTCTACACCCAATTTTGAAAATTTTCTCTCTCCTCCCTTCCCAATCACCACTCTCCCACCTACCCCTATTAAAGGCCACTCCCCTTCCCCACACATCCCATTACTCCACCTCCTAGTCCCAAGGGAGCATCCCCAATCACTAAGCCACTCTCCAACCACCTCATCCCTTTCCCAAGCACCCTTCCCTCTCCCCCATGCACCCCTCCACTTCCCTAGGCCATTTGAATTCAAAAATCCCCTTCCCTCCACAGCCCTAGGGCGCCCAAGACCCCTCCCCTTTGGTTAGGGGCGGCCCCCTCTCATCCTCTCCATCTTCCCTTGTTCCCCTCCATCACCCCCACCTTCTACCATCTAGAGTAAGAGGACCTGCAGAAGACCTGAAGCTTGCAGCAGCCACCCCGACCTCCTCCGGATTTTCCTAGAAGCCCAAGAGCCATCGTTGGAAGCGTCTGCCTGTCTTCTTCGCAACGGCAGTGGTCTCGTCCCCATCAGAGCTCGGTGCTGCCCAGGAAGCCCATTCTCCCACGACTGCGCATAGCTGTCCCTGCTGAGTACCAGAACCGGATTAGAAGCTCTGCCACGACGAACCTCGGAGGAATAAGCCCACATGTTCTTCTGCAAAGTTCTTCCTCGGCCTGTCTACGTTCAGAAAAAAGAATCAGAAGTCCATTCAGCATCCGGGAACAGAAGTTACCAATTTTCTTCCACGGTCGAGCGACTCTGTCTTCCACAGTCTGCACCGACCTCTCCTCACTCTTCTGGTTCTACAGTTCGTCTCCGGCATCCTATGGCATCCCCGTTTCTTTTTTTGCAAAGAGGACTTACCCACGGTTCTAACGGCTCTAACGGCACCTAATTCGGAGTTCAGGAACGGCTGGGACAGCCTCTTCTTCCCACTGTTGGTGATCTGCTACTGCTAGTCCGAGAATCAGAGGCCCTGTTCGAGCTCCCGCCCCGACCGGCAACGACCCCAGGAGAAATTAAAAAAATTCTGAAGCATCCCAGCTCCTGTAACGAAGAGTTCCCCACTAGTGTCGTCCCTGGCGAAATTCCAGAGGCAGATCTATAGCTCCGGCACCGGCTGTCTGTCCCCTTTGGCTGAAAGGAGGCAGATTCGGCATCTTCGTTGCTTCACCATCTTCGACTTAGTTTTCCCCTCCCCGCTTGGCCGGCTGAAGGCCCCTCCCTGTGTGTAGGTAGTTTTGATTGTAATCATTTAACCTCCACCCCAAGATCCCCCTCCTGCGAGAGGCATAGTGTTGTAATTGGTTTGAGCAGGTCAAACTTCACCGCCACGGCGTGTGGGGATCCACCGCCTCCCCGCTCGCCCTCGTCTCCGAGCGGGACCGGTTTCTTCAAACCGGTCAAGTAAGTGCTCTAAACCCTTGCTCATTGTGCTTGTCTTTCAATGTTTGTTTCTTAGCTCCGCTGGTTGTGCGAGAGAGAGCCCGATCCTCAAGCCCCGTTGCCTTGAGTGATCACCGTGGGAAGAGTGAAACCGGTGCCCTTGGCACTTTGTCGGCCCCATTGAATTGGGTTCCACATCCCATTGGGAATCACATATTGGCCTTGCTGGCCCTCTACCAGCAAGGGCCCAACCCCTCAACCTCACCTTGGCATTGCCAAGTTACCCCGGGCTTGGGTGAGCGACGAGAGAGCGGCGGCCCAATTCGGCCCATTTGAATGCGATTGTGCTTGCTTGCATTTGGTCCGAGGTTGTGTCACATCAAATTGGTATCAGAGCAAGTCATTGACTTGTCTCTACAAGTCAAGTCCTAGGGCATGCTTGCATTCTTGTCCGAACCGTGCAAACCCATCATTGTTAACGTTGAGTCTTGGGTCACATGGCCCCTCTCCCAATTATATCCCATGCATGGTTACCTAATGGGGAGCCCATAGAAATTGATTTCATTGACCTAGAATCTAAAAAATTGGGTGTCCCCCGATATCATTACCTCTCTTTATAGGACCGGACAAATTGTGCACAATGGAGACCAAGTCTTCATTGAATTCCATAAATGGTTCGGGAAGACTAAGTATTTGGATGGGGCTTGGTGTCAAAAGGGAACATTGGCGGGTCCATGTATAATCCTAGGTAAGAAATGGTTAGATGAAAGGAATGCCTACATCGACCCAACACGTCGGACGTGCCTAGTGTATCCACCCCACCTTTCGGGAACCTTTAAATTCAACAACCTTGTATTCTCCCACCCGCGGGAATCCCGCCCTTGTTCACCACCCCGGGTGCACCATACTCCGGCCATCATCACCCCACCATCAAAGAACCTTCCCACTCCATTAGCTTTGGAAGAAGTAGTCCACCCGCTTTGCCACATGAAGACAAATACCTCTCGGGAACCTATCCCCTCCATGGAGAGCACCCATGTCCCAATTGAAGAGGAAGCCTTGCACGAGGATCTTCACCCTACACCACCCCCTCTAGATAAGGCCGAAATCACTTAGAAGAGTCCCTTGTTAGGTGGCTAAGGGAGAGCCTAATTAGAGAGATCTCGGCACATGTTTGCCCTCGCATAGAACAAAATTTTCCCCTAGTGCCCTTCTTCTCCTATCACACCACAATCCAAGCATCCTACCAAGTGGAAACTTTAGGGGATCTTCTTAAGGGCCTAGCATGGCAAATTGAGTTCACTAGTATGTTGACCCCTATAGCCGAACAACCTAGGAGCCTTGGCCTCCTACACCTATGCATCGGGTCTATCACCTCAGTTTGCACCATTGGTTGCTAGACTAGCGACCTCCTTCTATTCCTCCCCACACCCGATGAGCCCGACCTTCTCCTCCAATTGGAGCTTTTTATATCGGGTAGAGAGCCAAGCCCTCCCCTCATGGCCAACCCACTCACCAAGAGCATTGACCCAATTATCATTGATAGGGATGACTTAGCACCTTTTGAGGACCTTGAGGACATGGAGCTCCTACCCCTTAGTAACCCATTTTATGATCCTTATGATCCATTACAATAGGAGTCAAAGAACCCGGGTGACCCAACCATCTTACCCACCACCCACCCTTTCCTACCCCCACCCACCATATTGGGCCAAAACCACCTCATCCATGACCCGGGTTATACCTTGGGAGCCATGACCTTGAGCCACATATCCCTAGGTAATAAGGTTGTGCCCCACCCCATGATGACCACCTTCTTAGATCCATTCGATCCATTCCAATGGGAGTTCAAAGGTTGTCCCACACCTATACACATGAAGGTCACCTTTGGGAAACACATGCATGTGTCTAGGCCTACCACACCACTTGGCATGATCACTATGTTGGGTCCTTTCATTCATACCACCCACATGTCAAGTAGGAAGCATGAGTGGATCATATTCGGATGTATTGGTCCACCTTCATTTATCATGGGTCTTAAGCATGTCAAAAGTATCTACGGATGTCCGGGTCCCCCTACATTCATCACCACTTTGCATGATAGGTTCACCTACGGGTGCCCCGGCCCACCTAGGTCCACCAAAGTCTACATGATAACATTGCATGATAAGTCCACATATGGTTGCCCCGGCCCTCCAAATTCCATCAAAGTCTTCTTGACATCAAAGCATGATTGGTCTACTTTTGGTTGCCCAGGTCCACCCATCACCCCTAGAATGTCAACATTCACAAAATTGCATGAAAGCCTTTGCAAGCACATAAGCAAAAAGAATGAGGCTTATAAAAAGTTGGCCGACTCTCATCGGCGTAACCAAGAATTTCATGTGGGTGACTTTGTGATGGTAAGGACGGAGAGACTCTCCCCGGGAGCCATCTCCAAATTGAGGCCACGTGGGGCTGGTCCCTTCCCGGTCCCGAGGCGCATTGGTGCAAATGTCTTTGAGTTAGATCTCCCTGAGGAGTATGGAATAAGTCCCACATTCAATGTTGCCGACCTAGTGCCATATAAGGGACCCACGGTGGTACCTAGTGAGGAGATTGAGCCTACTTCTTCCCTTGAGAGAGCACCCACCCGTGAGGAGAGACCACCAGCCAAGAGAGCCCAGCGTGAATAAATTGAACAAATATTGGATGAACAAGTCACTACCACTCGGAGCAAGGTATACGAGCGCTATCTCGGCAAGTGGATGGATCGGTCTCGTTCGGAAGACTTGAGGGCAGTACCACTTCTACACCCCCAAGGAGGGAAGGACACTTACTCGACGAAGTCGAGTTCTCCGCACCCCGGGAGTATGATGGGGACATCACCTCCCATGCCCACGTTCACAGCTCGTCTCCTCGCCCCGGTTGCATCCGGCATGGTCTAATCATTTAATTTTGAGTCCTATGTAATTTTTATTTGAATCATTTGATGTATTTTCCCTTTTATTTGAGTCGTGTTCCTAGGTATTGTGTTAATTTCCCTAAGTTTGAGTGTCATTAGGTTGTCTAGTTAGCTATTGGGCCCAATTCATTGGGCTTGGCCCAAGGGCTCTCCCCTACCCCCTCGGTTATTTGTCATTGAGTCAATTGTCAGGGACTTTTGTAGAAATGTGGGTTGCCTATATATAGGACCCCATTCTCCTCATTTTGAAGTAATGAATCAATCAATGAAAAATTACCATTTTGGTGAGTCCTATCTTTATTTTTATGGTGGAGTGAATCCATTAGTGAGGTGAGAAGCCTTAGGGAGAGAATCCCACCCATTCCTCTCTTAATCTCTCTCTTTCACCCCTCTTTCTCTCTCCTCTACACCCAATTTCGAAAATTTTCTCTCTCCTCCCTTCCCAATCACCACTCTCCCACCTACCCCCATTAAAGGCCACTCCCCTTCCCCACACATCCCATTACTCCACCCCCTAGTCCCAAGGGAGCATCCCCAATCACTAAGCCACCCTCCAACCACCTCATCCCTTTCCCAAGCACCCTTCCCTCTCCCCCATGCAACCCTCCACTTCCCTAGGCCATTTGAATTCAAAAATCCCCTTCCCTCCACAGCCCTAGGGCGCCCAAGACCCCTCCCCTTTGGTTAGAGGCGGCCCCCTCTCATCCTCTCCATCTTCCCTTGTTCCCCTCCATCACCCCCACCTTCTACCATCTAGAGTAAGAGGACCTGCAGAAGACCTGAAGCTTTCAGTAGCGACCCCGACCTCCGCCGGATGTTCCTAGAAGTCCAAGAGCCATCGTTGGAAGCGTCTGCCTGTCTTCTTCGCAACGGCAGTGGTCTCGTCCCCATCAGAGCTCGGTGCTGCCCAGGAAGCCCGTTCTCCAACGACTGCGCATAGCTGTCCCTGCTGAGTACCAGAACCCGATTAGAAGCTCTGCCACGACGAACCTCGGAGGAATCAGCCCACAAGTTCTTCTGTAAAGTTCTTCCTCGGCCTGTCTACTTTCAGAAACAAGAATCGAAAGTCCATTCAGCATCGGGAACAGAAGTTACCAATTTTCTTCCACGGTCGCGCGACTCTGTCTTCCACAGTCTGCACCGACCCCTCCTCACTCTTCTGGTTCTACAGTTCGTCTCCCCCATCCTCTGGCATCCCCGTTTCTTTTGCTGCAAATAGGACTTACCCACGGTTCTAACGGCGCTGACGGCACCTAATTCGGAGTTCAGGAGCGGCCGGGACAGCCTCTTCTTCCCACTGTTGGTGATCTGCTACTGCTAGTCCGAGAATCTGAGGCCCTGTTCGAGCTCCCGCCCCGACCGGCAACGACCCCAGGAGAAATTAAAAAAAATTCTGAAGCATCCCAGCTCCTGTAACGAAGAGTTCCCCACTGGTTTCGTCACCGGCGAAATTCCAGAGGCAGATCTATAGCTCCGGCACCGGCTGTCTGTCCCCTTTGGCTGAAAGGAGGCAGATTCGACATCTTCGTTGCTTCACCATCTTCGACTTAGTTTTCCCCTCCCCGCTTGGCCGGCTGAAGGCCCCTCCCTGTGTGGAGGTAGTTTTGATTGTAATCATTTAACCCCCACCCCAAGATCCCCCTCCTGCGAGAGGCGTAGTGTTGTAATTGGTTTGAGCAGGTCAAACTTCACCGCCGCGGCGTGTGGGGATCCACCGCCTCCCCGCTCGCCCTCGTCTCCGAGCGGGACCGGTTTCTTCAAACTGGTCGAGTAACTGCTCTAAACCCTTGCTCATTGTGCATGTCTTTCAATGTTTGTTTCTTAGCTCCGCTGGTTGTGCGAGAGAGAGCCCGATCCTCAAGCCCCGTTGCCTTGAGTGATCACCGTGGGAAGAGTGAAACCTGTGCCCTTGGCACTTTGTCGGCCCCATTGAATTGGGTTCCACATCCCATTGGGAATCACATATTGGCCTTGCTGGCCCTCTACCAGCAAGGGCCCAACCCCTCAACCTCACCTTGGCATTGCCAAGTTACCCCGGGCTTGGGTGAGCGACGAGAGAGCGGCGGCCCAATTCGGCCCATTTGAATGCGATTGTGCTTGCTTGCATTTGGTCCGAGGTTGTGTCACATCAGAAGGTCTTCAACACAACCTGATTAGCATTAGTCAGTTATGTGACAAGGGTCACAGGGTTGTATTTGATGATAATTCATGCAAAATCTTTGAAATAGATTCTGATGTGGTTAAATTTGTAGCCAACAGGATTAATAATGTCTACATAGTAGACTTAGATGAGGAATCTAAATCTAATATTTGTTTCTCTGCCAATTCTGAAAATGAAGTTTTTGAATGGCATAGACGTCTAGGTCATGCTGTGTAGCAACCCTGATAAAATAAAAAGGAATAAATAAATCAAAATAGATTAAAAGATTTAATAAAATAAACGAAAGAGCTTGGAAGAAAAATAATTAAACCCTGATGAAAATAACGCCTCAGATAAAGGCACCACTTTACAAGAAATGCCCTCACCTAAGGCGTGAATTAAAGAAAGGACGCCCAAATAATAAGGCGTCAAATTTCAAACGACCAAAATAAAATAAAAAGGGCAAGATAGCGTAACGCCCTTTGAGTGGACGCGTTTCAACAAGTAACGACGCTTGACAAGGCGTCAATTTAAATTCGACGCCCTTACTTAGGACGCTAATTCAGTTTGAGTTCCGTTCGACCTAGGAGTCTATCCAGGGTAAGTGATAGCTATGAGAAAGAGTTCGAATGTAGTAATAACTCTAATATGGAAGTGTTACTTCCAATCAAACACTAACTCTATTAGGATTCTAGAAATCCTATAAATAACCTACTGCTTGAACCGAGAACGCTATTTGGCGTTCGGACTCTTCTAAGGTACGTAAAGAACAACATGTTCTTTTCTTTACTCTGTCTATCGAATTTGTGAAGAATAGTGATGAGTCTTCATCTATTTTCTGATTACAGGTTGACAGCTTCTATCTTCCGAAGAACAAGTAAGTTCTTTCCCCTTGCCTTCGGTTACGTATAAGAAGATTTTTAATATCTTCTTCTTCGTTTCTTCTGACCCTACAGGTTGTCTGTGGAAGTGAACCCGGTTGACTGAAGAATTGAGGGTTCTTCATCTACATCCTCTTAATTACCCTTGCTGCTGCTATTAGGATCGAAAGCTTCAAAAAGACTCTGTTTATAAAACAGAGTATCGTTCAGAACCTACATCTGTTCATCCGTTCAAATCTTTATCAAGGTAGGTTTTCTCAAGCACTGTAGCCCAAATCACCATAATAATTATGTTAAAACCATATACATGTATATAGTTTTCGCGAGTTTTAAATGTTTCTATTGTTGGAAAGAAACGCCCTTTCCACGGGCGCTAATTTTATACGCGACCCAGACCAGGGCGCTATTTAAATAAACGACCCTGACAAGGTCGTCAATTTCAGATTTGACGCCCTGTACACAGGCGTTAATTTCGTGAATATAGTAAAAACCCACGTTTAAAATTAGATATATATGAAATCTTGAATCTAATATATTGCATGACTCTACCTGTGAAATCCTGCTATATTTCCTGTCATGACCATGTCTCTTGTTTCTGGAAATTATAATACTTGAAATTTGTAAATTCTTGAATTCACGACCCTGTATAGGTCGTCTCTCACTTGACTAACGCCCCTGTTCAGGGCGTGAATTGAAAAGTAACGCCCCTGTCCTGGGCGTGTTTTTGATAAATTTCTGAATATATATATATTGCAAAAATAGAAGTAAAGAATGAACGCCCACTGTATACGTCGTCAACTTGTAAATAAACGCCCCTTACTAGGGCGCGTTTTTGGTAAAATACTGAAATATTGAAATTTTGCAAAAATGTAAAATAGATAAACGCCCTTACTGAAGGCGTTAATTACTTGAGTAGTGACTTTACTTAAGTCGTTATTTTCCTGTAAAAATATTTTTACCTGTTTCTGACAACCGATGGTTTCAGTATATCTATATATATGTATATCGGCACTATATCTCCACTCCGTGAGTATAGTCTCACGTTTCATGATGTTTTATCGATCACCCTCAATTCTCATTGACATACAAGCTCTCCATTGGACATTCCGTTCCTTTGGACTAGCGAGTTAGTCATAGAGACCTCCGTAAGACTCCTCGAGCCTTGGATTCTCTCAAGGCCGACTGAGCTGGTTGTACCCTAAAAACTCATTACACTATTGAATGCCATGTCACTCTAAAGAAACATGGTATACCGGCCCTTATGATATGCAAAGAGCATATCATGAGAATTCTTAATGGGATGATGATATCATGCCATTTGTTGATGTTCTTGTGGACCTCAATTCTATAATAAGAATGAGGGTATCTTGCCTTTGATATACTGTTCATGTGGACCTCAATTCTATATAAAGAATGTTCATACTTGTCAAGGTACCCGAGTTAAGGGAACCTAATTCCACCTAGTTTCATCGTTCATCGTACCGTTGTTATCATCTATCTATGTCCAATGTTATATTTTTGGACTCCATCCTCTCAAAGTTATCATACGTGTCTACAAGCTTAAATTGTTGAAATTCCATATTGGCTATATATATATACAAGAGTGGATGTCAAAAATACATGATAAATGCCTACGCATATAGGGCCCGATCTGGTCCTGGGAGGAGCACCCGAAAGTACTTGTGCCCATGGGAGTTGAATGATAAGGTATCTGGCATTATACCGAGTGCATGACTAACTTGATTGGACATTCCACACAAATCTTATACTCGACTCGTGCTTGACATGACATGAATTGCGTGACCCGAGAAAGGGTAATTACTTGCTTGCTTGATACATGATAGCCAAAGTTCTTGACATGACTTGTTAAAAAGTACTTACTTGAATATCTGTTATCTTTTCTTGAAAGCTCATGACTAGTTCATCTTGTTGTCTTATTGATAAATTCTCTCTCTATCTTGTCGTTTATGCGAGCATACATAGCTATAGCACATTCATGAAAAATGTAATTACTTAAACCCCTTGCTAAGCGCTTGAGATATAATTTCCTACTGAGCGTTCGCTCACTCCGTGTGTTCCCTACTTTTCAGGTAATTTCGACGACGAGGGAAGTCAATCGGATGGGAATGGTCAAGAGTGAAAGTGATAGAACTTCTCCAAGTGTCATCTAGTCTTTTTCCTATTTTCTTGAGTCAACTATGTACTTTTCCTTTTTAATTGAATAGAGTATTGGATTTGTAATAGTCTATCCATTATGAAATAAAGGATTGGGTTATCTTTCTATTTTGCGCATCTCTGTTTTGGTGTCGAATACACTACTACTCTGATTGACATGATTGATATAAACTCGTCGCGCATATCCGAGTATCTTCCGCGCTCGGGGCGTGACATGCTAGCTTTACTACTTTAAATAAATTGGTCAAGCATGATTTAGTTAGAGGCATGCCTAGAATTAAATTCAATTCTATATCAAAATCATGTGATGCCTGTGCTCTAGGCAAACAGACCAGAAAATCTTTTAAATTAAGATCTGAGCCATTGTCCTCTAGACCAATGGAACTTCTCCATATGGACCTTTTCGGTCCCACTAGAACTCAGAGTCTTAATGGAAACAGGTTTGGCTATGTCATCATAGATGACTTCTCTAGATATTCATGGATATTCTTCTTAGCAAATAAAAGTGATGCATTTCAAAAGTTTAATATGTTTTTCAATAAGGTCAAACAAGAAGGAAAACACAAGATATGTACTATTCAATCTGATCATGGAGGTGAGTTTGAAAACTCCATATTTTCTGATCTTTGTGAAAGCGAGGGACTAACTCACAGGTTTTCTTCTCCTAGGACACCTGAATAGAATGGGATTGTGGAGAGAAGAAATAGAACTGTGGTGGAGATGGCCCGAACCATGCTGATTGAAAGTAAGTTACCTAGAAGGTTTTGGGCAGAAGCAGCCAATACAGCAACTTACATAATCAACAGGGCCATGGTAAGACCCATTCACAAGAAAACACCCAATGAGCTTCTAAAAGGTAAGAAACCAAACTTGTTTCATTTCAGAATTTTTGGAGCAAAATATTTTATTCACAATAATGACAAGAAAGATTTAGACAAGTTTGAAGCTAAAAGCTCCCCTGGAATATTTTTGGGATATTCAGAAGTGTCTAGGGCATATAGAGTCTTCAACATAACAGACAAAAAGGTTGAAGAGTCTCCACACATTATTTTCAGTGAAAAGAAAGGTGTGTCTAACATTGAAAATTTTGACAGGGACTCCAATCATGATGGGGAATTCCTAGAAGACCAAGAAGAAGAGAAGACTCAACCGAGTGGAACAACAAATCCCCTCAATCATGAAGGGCCAAGAGAAACAGGTGAGTCTTCAACCAATGTTAGATTTCTTAAAGACCATCCGATAGATAATGTCATAGGCAATCCTAAAGATCCTCTTCGGACTAGGTCTCATTTTAGGAATGTGAATAATAAAGACTTAATTGTATTAGTCTCACAAATTGAACCCAAATCAATAGAAGAGGCATTGGCTGATCAAGCTTGGGTCAATGCCATGAGTGAGGAATTAGGCCAGTTCGAAAGAAATAATGTCTGGGAACTTGTTCCAAGACCAGACAATGTCAATATCATAGGAACTAAGTGGGTGTTCAAAAATAAAATGAATGAAGATGGAATCATTTCTAGGAATAAGGCCAGATTAGTAGCCAAGGGCTACTGTCAGGAATTTGGTGTAGATTTCGATGAATCCTATGCACCTGTTGCTAGGATGGAGGCTATAAGACTGTTGCTTGCTTTTGCATGCTCAAAGAAAATAAAACTCCAACAAATTGATGTTAAAAGTACTTTTTTAAATGGAGTCATTAAGGAAGAAGTTTTTGTTGAACAACCCCCTAGATTTCAATTTTCTCTTCAACCTGACCAAGTTTTCAGGTTAAACAAAGCCTTGTATGGTCTAAAGCAGGCTCCAAGAGCATGGTATGAAAGATTGACTGAATTTCTGATCAGCAAGGGCTACAAAAGAGGTAAAGTAGATCAAACTTTATTTACCAAAGGTACAAATAAAGATCTCCTCATAGTTCAGGTATATGTAGATGACATTGTGTTTGGATCAACTAAGCATGAACTGTGTGTTGAATTCTCTAAAATGATGTCTGCTAAATTTGAGATGAGTTTGGTTGGTGAACTAAAGTACTTCCTTGGCTTGCAGGTACAATAGCTAGAGGATGGGTGCTTCATCAACTAGACCAAATACACAATGGAACTGTTCAAAAGGTTTGGTATGGAAAACCTGAAGCACATTACAACACCCATGGGTACCAATACCTCACTGGATGCAGATGAGACAGGTAAAGAAGTAAATGCCAAGCTATATCGAGGTATGATTGGACCTCTTCTTTACCTAACAGCTTCCAGACCTGATATACAATTCAGTGTAAGAATGTGTGCAAGGTATCAGTCTAGACCTACTGAATTACATTTAGCTGCAGTCAAAAGAATTTTCAGATATTTGTCAGCTACTCATTCTCTTGGTTTATGGTTTCCTCACACACATTTGACTTAATTGCATACACAGCTGCTGATTATGCAGGCTGTAAACTAGACAGGAAAAGCACTAGTGGTCATTGTGAATTTTTGGGTGGGTGTTTAGTGTCTTGGGGCTCCAAGAAACAACATTCTGTGGCCCTCTCCACTGCAGAAGCTGAATATGTAGCTGCAAGGAGTTGTGGAACACAAGTCATATGGATTAAACACCAGCTTCAGGACTACCAAGTAGACCTGGGGTGCACACCTATCTATTGTGATATCACAAGTGCCATTAATCTTGCCAAAAATCCTGTTTTGCATTCACGCACCAAACACATAGAGATAAGGCATCATTTCATAAGAGATGAGGTTTCTAAAAGTAATTTTGAACTGATTCATGTAGGCATAGATAATCAGATTGCTGACATCTTCACTAAACCTTTGGATAATGAAAAATTCACAACACTGAGAAGAGAATTAGGCTTATACAAACTGTCTTAAATGTGTAGTCTGTTCTTTTTGTGAGGGGGAGTTCTGTCTATCTGTTGGTTAGCTTTCAGGACTGCTTTGAGTGAGGGGGAGCTGATTGAGCTGTGAGAGGAAGAGTTCTTTGACAGATTCATAAAGTT
This sequence comes from Amorphophallus konjac, assembly GCA_022559845.1. NCBI lineage: Eukaryota > Viridiplantae > Streptophyta > Magnoliopsida > Alismatales > Araceae > Amorphophallus > Amorphophallus konjac. The sequence goes on along the minus strand of CM040123.1, from coordinate 191,291,583 downwards.
TGACCAGATATGTGTCTTTGCTGATTTTCATGACAGATCTAGTGTGGTTCTCTCAGACAGTAGAATGTCACTTAATTCTTAAATCTATAAGTCAGTGATTCTAAAATCCAGTCAGAATCTTTCCTTTTAGTATTCTTTCAGAGATCTGGATTAATTGTAAAAGGTATATCTTCCTACATTGTTAATAATTCTGGTTCAGGCCAAAACTTGTATGTCTTGATATCTGACCCAATCAGCTTGAAATCTAGACTTCAAGACTCACTTCAAGAAATAGTCCTTCTGGTATTGTTTTCAATCATTCTATCTCTTCAACACAAGGGCTTAACTGAACAAACATGTCTTGTTTTGGGCACTGAGAAACTGGGAGGCTCATCAATGAAATGAATATTTCTCCTATGTCATGAGGTGTCAAATGCTTAAAAAATGAATGAAAAGACATGACAGAGCAATGGTGGCTTGCTGGTGAGTAACTGGGGACTCTGGCCTCTAATCAAGGTATTTTCTCATGTCAAAAGCCACAGTTACTAACTCTGTTCCTTACTAAAAAAAAGGGGGGGGGGAAGTAATGAGGTACTCACTCTAAGTAACTGGGGATTCAGGCCTCTAATCAAGGTGTCTCTCTAATGTCAAAAGAGTGAATCACCAACTTACTCATTGATCTTCTTGAAAATCATCTCAAAAATTCCTTGTTGTTGTGCAACTAATGGATTGCTTGTCCTCAATACCTTGAGAACACCTCTCTGAATTTGTCTCTTGCTGTCTTGTAGAATAGTTGAATGCTCAGCTATATCAGGCCATACTTGTTAACTCCTGCTCTAATGCATACACTTTGTATGCTGATAAACCTTTCTATCATTCTATGTCTCTATTGTGTACTGGAGTTTACAGAATCTTCACTTGAGTTTAGAACCCCACTTATTCTCTTAAGACCTACTCATGACTTTCTGCACTAAGTAGTTACTGCACTTCGTCCTCATGTCTCCAACACTTTCATATATTCTGCATTTCCTTTTGCTGATGTCAAAGGGGGAGAGAAGTTTAGCAATATCAGTAGATCAGATCATGAGTTTTGGGGGAGATTTGTTCTTGAGCCAAGGAAATAACTTGTCTTGTGAGGAAAAGAGCTGAGAGTGAGTTGTGGGGGAGTGGTTTTTGAGAAAGAAATAATTCTGCAGTAGTATTTAATTTGTCTGTGCTTGCACTTGCTTTGAATCTGCTTTGTTTGTTAAAGCTGCAGTTAATTGCTTGATATGCCATGATATTGCTTGATTCATAGTGTTGCCATCATCAAAAAGGGGGAGATTGTTGCATCCCTACGGTTTTGATGATGTCTCACACTATAAATCAATCTTCTATCTCTAGATTAATTCATGTTTCACCATGTAAATGAGTGCAGTTCATATGGTTGTCAGATAATATGCTCTACTTGATTCTGTCTACACTCTGTCTGCAGAGTCTGGACAGTGGTGGGTCGACCCCTCCTTGCTGATGAGTCGACGCCTCAGTACATTAATCATCTTAGTCTGTCCATTCATTGGCCTTTCTATCCAAGTCCATACAATAGGACTGTAGCCTGTTTATCTGAAAGTCTATACATCGGTTTGATTGAGTAAGTCTGTACAGCATGCCTTGTTGTTCATAGCCTTTAATGTCTGTACATTGGCTTCGCATTACGAGTCTGTACATCAGCTTCGCATCTGCAAGTCTGTACATTGGCTTCATATCATAAAGTCTGGATATTGGCTTCGCATTACGAGTCTGTACATCAGCTTCGCATCTGTAAGTCGGTACATTGGCTTCATATCATAAAGTCTGTACATTGGCTTCGCATTACGAGTCTGTACATCAGCTTCACATCAGCAAGTCGGTACATTGGCTTCATATCATAAAGTCTGTACATTGGCTTCGCATCAGCAAGTCTGTACATCGGCTTCAACTCTCCTAGTCTGTACATCGCCTTCAGACCTTCAAGTCTATACACTCCATGCTCATTCAAGTCTATACATCCACAGTGTAACTTCCAAGTCTGTACGGCCATTCTCTTATCAAAGTCCATACATCCTTATGTTGGAATTCCAAGTCCATACATCGGACTGTTTGAGCAAAGTCTGTACAGCGTGTCACTCACGTTTGAAGTCCATACATTGGTCTTCAGTTCAAGTCTGTACAAATGGACTTATAGGTAAAGTCTACACATCTTTCAGCTAGAACTGTACATGTCTGTACATCGTTGCTTGCCAAAGTCTGTACATTGGCATATGTTCCTACGTTGCACTTCCAAGTCTGCACATTGGGTTCTTTACCTACGTTCAGCTTTGAAAGTCTGCACATTGGTAGTTTTACCAACGTTGCCTTGCCAAAGTCTATACACTGTGTTTGTTCAAGTCTGTACAGACTTAGCCTTGTTCTAGTCTGTACATAGGCCAGCTATATTTGGCAAGTCTACACATCGTGATTTCATCATGTCTGTACAGCCTCTTCATTGAAAGTCCACTCATCACTCAAGTCTATACAATGCACACTTGTTTTCTTGCATAAAGTCCATACACTGCACTTGGCTTGTGTTCTTCACACTAAGTATGTACAGCCAGTGCTCGCAGCAGTCAAGTCTACACATTGCGTTGGTGGCAAGTCTATACACTAGGGTCGTCAGCTGAAGCTACAGCATGTCTGTACATTGGGTTCTCATGCATGTTAATAGCAAGTCTAGACATTGTCTGTCATGCACGCAGTCAAGTGTATACACTCTACACACTTGGTTAACTGATGCTTTAAGTCCATACACTCATTCCCTTGGTATGTTAATGCATTTAACTGAAAGTCCATACACTGAGCTCGCCAAAGAACCTCAACTCTATACACTCTCACACTGTGACACACTTACCTATTAGGCATCCCTGAGTCTATACACTCGAGGGCCTCATACACTTCACAGAAGTCCACACATTTCATCCTTTGTGCTATTGCATTCTTCAGCTAGTCTATACACTGAGTTTGCTTGAAGTCTCACAAGTCTATACACTCCCTCAGTGTACACACTTACTTAATCTGATATCCTAATGTCTATACATTCGTATCTGACTGAACTAACTAATCATAGTTCTTTGTCTCAGCCTGCAGGTGATACAGGTCAATGATTGGGCACGTGAACCGAGGATGATGCCTGGCACGTGATCCGAGAATGCTCTGGAAAGGGAGGGAACGAGACTCCCTCGTGTGAAGGCCTGAAACTCAGGTCGAAAGCTATATAAAAGGTGCTTTCTACGATGAGATGGGGTGGACTGGAGAGAAAGCTAAAGAGTAGAATTCCTGAGCAGAAGAAGAAAAGAGATAGAGCCTCCACGTTCCAGAAAGAGGATAGAGAGAAAAGATTAGAGAGCAGTCCTGTGAGAGAAAAGTCTGAGTGAGAGAGAAGAGTCTATTTGCTTCTTTGGAAGCTACATTTTGTATTTGATTTTTCTGAAACGATTTGTGTTCATCGTTGGTCTTGTTTACATTTCTATTTTTCCTTTTATTTCTTCATATATCTTATCTCGAGTTGTTACCCTCCGGTGTTTGGAGGAAGGGAGTGTTACTCCAGTTTCCCTCTAGACTACAGAGGAAGAGAGATCGTAGATCTCTAGTTTTGCTAGTGACGAGTTGTCATTAGCAGGTTCCCTCCGGGTTGGAGGAAGGGAGAGCTATCTCCGATTCTGTGCTAGCTGGTAGCTGGAACAGGTTTCAAGCTCTGTGGGTAGCAGAGTTTGGTTGAGGGATTTGTTTCCTTTGATTATTCAAGCTGTGTGGCAGCACATTTTTTGCAGACTGAGTCTGCAGGTTTCTAGCATTGGCTAGTGGAATCCTTACTCTAGTTGGAGTGAGGGGTGGATGTAGATTGTGGACTACAATCGAACCACCTTAAAATCTCTTGTCTCCTTTGTGGTTTGCTGCAATTGTTGATGCTCTCTATCTGCTTGGCAATGTGCTTGTGTGTGGACGGCCTCTTCCAATCGCAACTTATTACTCTGACTTAGTTTCTCACTGCATTAGCTATTTTGTTTAGCTATATTCGGTAGGGTGATTTTTGAAGTAGTGATTTTTCGCTGAAGTTGTTCAAATCGAGAGTGATCTATTCATCCCCCCCTTCTATATCACTCTTGCTGCGCTAACAGCAGTGGCACTGGAGGTCTCCTTGCCACGTTAGCATGTTCTTGACACTTTTGACAAGCTTTGGCAAACTTGCAGCAATCATCAAATATAGTGGGCCAATAGTAACCCAATTTCTTTATCTCAATTTTCATCTTTGGGCCAAACTGGTGTGCTCCAGCTGATCCCGCATGGACTTCCGGCATCACCTGTCCCGCCTCTGTTGAAGACAAGCAATGAAGTAGGACTTTCCTTCGGGCATCTGCCATTATTCGGAACAGGGTTCCGCTTCTCATCTCGTAAGAGTCCTTGACTCTCAGGAGCTTCATTCTCTGTTCTTTTTCTTTCGGGAGCTGCTGGTGTTGGAACCACCGCAGGAGATGCTCTCGCCAGGCGGGCTGCTGAATCTCCTCGATGACTGCCACCTCGATCTCTTGTTCGTCGGCTAAGACTTCTGTTACACGGGGGACTTGCCGGTGGTTGATCACTGTTATATTCAGGCTTGCGTCTGGCGGGACCGCCAATGAACTGGCCAGCTTAGCGAGGGTGTTTGCCTGAGCATTCTGACCTCGGTTGATGTGCTTGATGCTGATGAAGTAGAATCTTGACATCAGGCGGGTTGCCAACTGATGGTAGGGGAGAAGTTCTTACTTTCGCACGTCAAACTCCCCTTCCAGTTGTTTTATAACTAGCATGGAATCTCCGAATGCTTCCAGCATCTGAATTCCCATGGACAGAGCGATCTGCAACCCTATTATCAGGGCTTCATATTCCGCTTCATTATTTGTGCAGTGTTTGTTTATGGAGCAGGACGTGTGCACCACTTCTCCTTCTGGGGATTTAAGGACTATGCCTGCTCCTGCCCTGACTCTGGCCGATCCAGTGGCAGACGTGTCAATTCTGGAAGCGCCATCAAAATATAGCTGCCATAAGGAGGGCCGCACCTGAACGGCTTCCAGGGTTTCATCTTCAGGAAGCTCTGGTTCCAACGGGCAGTCCCCGGGTACCGGGTGCTCAGCGAAGAAGTCTGCAATAGCTTGGCCCTTGACGGCCTTGCGCGGTACATAGAAGATGTCAAACTCCATAAGGATTACCGCCCATTTGCCCAGGCGACCTTTGAGTGCTGGCTGGGACATAATATATTTCAAGGGATCCTCCTTGGATATCAAGCTGATTTCATGCGACAACATGTAGTGTCGAAGCTTTTTAACTGCGAAGACCAGTGCCAGACAGACCTTCTGAATATAAGTATATTTCTCTTCAGTTCTGACCAGTCTCCGACTGAGGTAATAGAGCGCTTGCTCTTTCCCTTCTTCATTATTCTGGGCCAGCATTACCCCCAGGGAGTTATGTGTAGCTGTTATATATAGTATCAATGGCCGTCCTTTCACCGGTGCGCCCAGCACTGGAGGAGTCTTCAGATAGTCTTTCAGCTTGTCGAAGGCTGTCTGGCAATCTTCATCCCAATAAAAGGGGACATTTTTCATCATTAATTTGCGAAAAGGCTGGCATCACCCTGACAAATTAGAAATGAACCGTCGGATATAAGCCATGCGGCCCTGTAGTGATCTTAGCTCCGAGATATTTCTTGGTGGAGGTAGCTCCTGAATTGCTTTGAATTTTGTGGAGTCTATCTCGATCCCCCGATATCGGATGATGAAGTTCAAGAATTTTCCGCTCGACACTCCGAACGCACATTTCATGGGGTTCATCTTCAGCTCATGCTGCCTCAGCCTCTGAAAAACAATCCGGAGGTCTTGCAGATGATCTTCTTTTCTTCTGGTTTTGACCACCAGATCATCTATGTAGCACTCGACCTTGTGGTAGAGCAACTCATCAAAGATTTTAGTCATTACGCATTGATAAGTTACGCCAACATTTTTTAGTCCGAACGACATCCTCTTATAATGATAAATGCCTTTAGGGGTTCGGAAAGCAGTATGGACCCGGTCATGCTCCGCGATCCAAATCTGGTTGTAACTGGATGACCCGTCCATGAATGACAGGGCCTCATGTCCAGTTGTAGCATCGATCATGACTTCCGTTATTGGCACCGGAAAGTCATCTTTGGGGCAGGCTTTATTCAGATCTCAGAAGTCGACACATATCCGGATCTGTCCATTCTTCTTTTTCACGGGGACGATATTCGCCAGCCATGTGGTGTACTGGTTTTCTTCAACAAATCCCACGTCAATGAGCTTGTCGACTTCAGTACAAATTTGAGTAATGAGTTCTGACCTCATGCGCCGCGGTGGTTGCTTCACCGGCTCGGCCTCAGGGCTGATCGCCAGCTCATGTTGTGAGACAGCAGGATTTAGACATGGCATTTCTTTGTAAGTCTAGGCGAAGCAATCCCGGTATTCTTGCAGTAGCTGGGTGTACAGCTCCCGTTCTTCTGGGGACAGTTGGGCACTGAGGAAGGTAAGCCTAGGGTCCCCCTCATTTCCCAAGTTGACTTCTATCAGTTCATCGACTGTGGCTTAGCCTCCGTCTTCTATCTCCAGAGGTGCCGACGGGAGGTCAATGAAATCTGGGATACCATCTTGAGGGTCGAGTACTTCAACTTCCTCATCAGACACCACCAGAGCTTCTTGAGGATTCTCTGTTTCTTGTGCTAGCGACTGCGCGGATTGTTATGTTAGCAAATCCACTACCGTTGCAGCTTCTATGGGCGAAAGAGCAGCTCCAGTATTTGTAGATGAGGTTGCAGCCGTGACAGGCTGGTAGTTGTTTATTGCCGGGCCTTGATAGCATCCCAGTTTTATAGCAGAAGTTGAGGAAGTCTCGCTGATGGGGGCATCTCTCACCCTTCATATTTCCCGGTTGTTCACCAGCATGGTTCCATTATGTCAGTCACATTTTCCTAATTCAGTTCATGTAATTTTCATATTTTCTTTGAGTCATAATTATGTAATCTTCTTTTTATTTGAGTCATGTCCCTAGGTCTTTTGTTATTTCCCTAAGTTTGTGTGTCATTAAGTTGGTTTGATTAAGTCATTGGGCCCAATTCTTTGGGATAGGCCCATGGGCGCCCCTCCTCTTTTTGGTTCTTTGTCATTGTGGCAAGAGTCAAGGGCTTTTTGTAAAATGTGGGTTGCCTATATATATGACCCCATTCTCTCCCATTTTGAGTTAATGAATCAATGAATGAAAAATTTGCCATTTTGAGAGTTCAAACTTCTTATCTAGTGGAGAGATTCCATTATTTGGGTGAGAGACCCTAGGGGAGAGATTCCCCACCCATCCCTCTCTTAATCTCTCTCTTTCACTCCCCTTTCTCTCTCCTCCACACCCAATTTTGAAAATTTTCTCTCTCCTCCCTTCCCAACCACCACTCTCCCACCTACCCCCATTAAAGGCCACTCCCCTTCCCTACACATCCCATTACTCCACCCCCTAGTCCCAAGAGAGCTTCCACCAATCCTAGCTCCACCTCCCAACCCCCAACTACCCCACCCACTTCCCCAAGCACCCTTCCCACTACCCCAAGCCCCATTTTACCTTCCCCACACACCTCTTCCCATCCCCTAAGACCAAAATTTAATCCCACCCTTAAACCCATTTTCAAATACCCTTTCCCTCTCACCCACCTTCCCAAATTCGTAGCTCCTCCTCCCACCACCCGTTAGACCCCCTTCCAGACCCCATTCTTCCCTTCCCCCACCTTGGAACACCCCCTCCTAGACCCCCTCACAGCCCGGGCTTTCCCCACACTCATCCACCCCCATTTCCCGTCCCATATACCCCATTCCCCCCCGTCATCTTCAACCTACAGCTCTCAACTGAAGATCTACAGAAGAGTAGCAGCTTGGAGAGGCGACCACGGCTTCCTCTAGATGAATCTGAAGGCCCAAGAGATACCCATGGAAGCGTCTTCCAGTCTTCTTCGCAACGGCGGTGGTTTCGTTATCATCTGAGCAATGTACTGCCCGGGAGAGCTATTCTCCCTCGACTGCGCGAAGCTACCCCGGCAGAGCACCTGAAGCTGATCAGAAGCATGACTGCGGCCATGCTACTAGGAATCTGAGCAAGAGTTCTTCATTAAAAGTCTTCTACTCCGAGTCTTCTTTCATCCCCAATAGGCAGAGCTCAATTTGGAATCCGGATCCAGGAGTTCTCAATTTTCTCCCTTGGATGCGCGGTTCTGCTTCCCCACAGTCTACACCGACCCTTCATCAGTGTTCAGAGCCTACTGGTCTTTTCCGATAACATTTGGCTTCCCCATCAGTCTTTCTTAGAAGAGGACTCATTCACGGTTCCAACGAATCTGGCGGAACCTGATTCTGAGCTCAGGAGCGATCGTGGCATCCCCTTCTTCCTGCTGTTGGGAACCTGAAGCAGTCAGATCCAAAGAACTGCCACCCTGTTCGAGCCTCCACCCAGACCAGCAGTGGTACCAGAAGAAATCGACAAAATTCAGACGACTTTCCGATCTAGTTACGAAGAATTCCAAACTGGTCCCGCCTTTAGAAAAATTCAGTAGAGGTCACAGAGGTGCCGTCTTCGACTACTGGTCCCTGATTCCAGAACGTGGACAGATTCGGCATCGGCTTCCTTTCATCACTTCTAGCTCGAATTTCCCTCCCCGCTTGGCTGGCTGAAGGCCCCTCCCTATGAGGAGGTAGTGTTTGGATGTAATCATCATCTTCCCTTCCCCATGATCCCCCCCCCCTTGCATGGGGTGTAGTGTTGTAGCAATTTGAGCAGGTCAAGCTTCCCCGGCGCGGCGTGTGGGGAACACAAGCTTCCCCGCTCGCCCACGTCTCCGACTCGGGGCCAGTGTCCTCACACCGGTCAGGTATATGCTGAACCCTCCCTGGATATTTGTGTTTTATTAGTATCATTTCTAAGTTCAGCCGGCGAGGAAGAGAGTGCCCGATCCCGTGATTCCCGATCACGAGTGGCCACCGCGGATTGAGTGATGAGAGATCCCCGTACCCTCAAGGCACGGCGTCCGCCCCACTGATGTGAGTGCTCCAATCCAAGGGAGGGGAACTCATTGGCCAAGTCATCACCCTAACCAGCGTGGTTTAGGCTCTCGAATCCACCCTACCATCACTTAGTCACCACGGGGAAAGGGTTGTGCTGCGATATCGGTCCGCCAACATCGAGTCCGCCAATTTATAAGTGGGCTTGCAAGGCTAGGTCTGAGGTTCATTTAGTTGATACCATTGCACCCTTAGGTCGTGTCACATCAGTTGGTATCAGAGCAAGTCATTGACTTGTTCTCACAAGTCAAGTCCATGGGCACACTTGCATTAGAGTTCTCATCGGATCGCTCCATGCATTATCCACCTCCCATTGTCATTGAGTCTACGGACCAAAAGGCCCCAATTCCCATCATATCCCAAGCCTACCTACCTAATGGGAGCCCCACAGAAATTGACTTTATCGACATGGTAGAAGATAATTGGGTATCCCCCGAAATTGTAGCCACCCTCTCTACGACCGGATAAATTGTGCACAACGGAGACCAAGTCTTCGTTGAATTCCATAAATGGTTTGGAGAGACCAAATACTTTGATGGAGCATGGTGTCAAATTGGTACTTTGGAAGGCCCTTGCATAATCCTAGGGAAATAATGGCTTGATGAACGGAATACCACCTTCCACCCATTGCGTTGGTCTTGCCTAGTTCATCCCCCACATCTCCCGGGAGCCTATGGTTTCAACAACCTTTTCTTCCCTCACCCACCGGAGCCCCATACCCGGCCACCATGCCCTCTCAACCCACTTCAAAGAATGAATGAGGTCATGAGTAAACATAAGGAGAACCCAGCCCACAAGACCAAATCCCCGGGATTGGACACCAACCCAAAGCCCTTCCCCACCTTTAAGGAAATCCATACTCCTATCAATAAGGAGGAAGGACATCAAATCATCCCCGTCCAAACAAACACATACCTCCTCAAACCACTCAATCTCACCCAAAAGATGGTGACCATAGGAGAACTCATCATCAAATGGCTCAAGCAAAATCTCATCCCTCATGTGATGGTTCTATCACCCCAGTCTTCACTATTGGTTGTTACACTAGTGACCTCATTCTCATTCTCCGCATGGAGGAAAAACCCATCATGGTCCACTCCACTCCCATTAAGATCCCAAGTACCTTGATCGACTGGCCCACTAAAGACTTTGGTCCAATTACCTTGGGGAAGGATGACCCACCGTGCGTAGATCATGTGGACATAGAGTTCCTTCCTCTAGGAAGCCCAGTCCATGCCACTTTGATCCCTTCCAAGGGGAGCCTAGTTACCCATGTGACACACCCACCTTACCCACAACTCACCTTTCCCTACCCCAACTAATCATGTTGGACCAAGACCACCTCTTCCAAGACTCGGGCCACACAAAGGGAACCATCGCCATAGACAACATATGCCTAGGAAGCAAGGAAGAGCCCCTTTCCATAATGCCCACCTTCCTAGATCCTTTTGACCATTTCACATGGAAGTTCAAAGGCCATCCCACACCCATACACATGGAAGCCATCTTTGGGATAGGAATGCATAAGTCTTGGCACAACACATCACTTGGCATGATTCATAAGACGTGTCCATTCATTCACATCACCCACATGTCAAGTAGGAAGCATGAATGGACCATTTTCGGATGTAATGGTCCACCTTCATTCATCATGAGTCTTAAGCATGATAGGTGCATTCTTGGATGTCCGGGTCCCCCCGCATTTGCCACCCCTTTGCATGATAGAGCTACATTGGGAGGTCCAGGCCCTCTTATCCTCACTAACCTTCATAGGGAGTCTAGACATGCTAGATCCACATTTGGGTGCCCGGGACCCCCAACATCCAATAGAGTGCTAGCATTCACCAACTATGTCTCAGGATTGCATACTTGCAAGTACATCATCAAAGGCAATAGGATTTGTCAAAGGCGAATCGATACCCGTAAAAGAAACCAAAACTTCCAAAAGGGTGACTATCTGATGGTCAGGATGAAGAGGCTCTTCCCTAGAGTCGCCTCTACACTCAGGGATCGAGAGACTGGACCCTTTATGGTCTTGGGGCGATTGAGCATAAATGCCAATGAGTTGGTCCTTCTGAATGAATATGGGGTCAACCCTCATTATAGTATGGCGGACCTTGTGCCCTGCAAGGGCCCTGCGGTGGCACCTAGCGAGGATATTGAGCCCATACCCCCTTTTAAGAGTGACGCCACCAATGAGAATCTACTTCTAACCTTGAGAGCCCGGCATGAGCACAAAGATGAGATACTAGTTGAACATAATGACATCATCAGGAGCAAGGCAATCCAACAGTATCTTGTAAGGTGGAAGGGCCGGCCACGATGGTGGACACATGGGCGAGCCAGGAAGGACTCTTACTCGACGGAGTCGAGCTCTTCGCACCCCGGGAGTATGATGGGGGCATCTCTCACCCTTCATATTTCCCGGTTGTTCACCAGCATGGTTCCATTATGTCAGTCACATTTTCCTGATTCAGTTCATGTAATTTTCATATTTTCTTTGAGTCATAATTATGTAATCTTCTTTTTATTTGAGTCATGTCCCTAGGTCTTTTGTTATTTCCCTAAGTTTGTGTGTCATTAAGTTGGTTTGATTAAGTGATTGGGCCCAATTCTTTGGGCTAGGCCCAATGGCGCCCCTCCTCTTTTTGGTTCTTTGTCACTGTGGCAAGGGTCAAGGGCTTTTTGTAAAATGTGGGTTGCCTATATATAGGACCTCATTCCCCCCCATTTTGAGTTAATGAATCAATGAATGAAAAACTTGCCATTTTGAGAGTTCAAACTTCTTATCTAGTGGAGAGATTCCATTATTTGGGTGAGAGACACTAGGGGAGAGATTCCCCACCCATCCCTCTCTTAATCTCTCTCTTTCACTCCTCTTTCTCTCTCCTCCACACCCAATTTCGAAAATTTTCTCTCTCCTCCCTTCCCAACCACCACTCTCCCACCTACCCCCATTAAAGGCCACTCCCCTTCCCTACACATCCCATTACTCCACCCCCTAGTCCCAAGAGAGCTTCCACCAATCCTAGCTCCACCTCCCAACCCCCAACTACCCCACCCACTTCTCCAAGCACCCTTCCCACTACCCCACGCCCCCTTTTACCTTCCCCACACACCTCTTCCCATCCCCTAAGATCAAAATTTAATCCCACCCTTAAACCCATTTTCAAATACCCTTTCCCTCTCACCCACCTTCCCAAATTCGTAGCTCCTCCTCCCACCACCTGTTAGACCCCCTTTCAGACCCCATTCTTCCCTTCCCCCACCTTGGAACACCCCCTCCTAGACCCCCTCACAGCCTGGGCTTTCCCCACACTCATCCATCCCCATTTCCCCTCCCATATACCCCATCCCCCCCCATCATCTTCAACCTACAGCTCTCAACTGAAGATCTGTAGAAGAGTAGCAGTTTGTAGAGGCGACCACGGCTTCCCCCGGATGAATCTGAAGGCCCAAGAGATACCCATGGAAGCGTCTGACAGTCTTCTTCGCAACGGCGGTGGTTTCGTTATCATCTGAGCACTGTGCTGCCCGGGAGAGCTGTTCTCCCTCGACTGCGCGAAGCTACCCCGGCAGTGCACCTGAAGCTGATGAGAAGCACGACTGCGGCCATCCTACTGGGAATCTGAGCAAGAGTTATTCATTAAGGCCGTGTTTGGCAAGCGGGTGGTCGTCCGGTTAGCCGACATCGGCTAACCGGTGGACCCCGCCTCCTCACGCCCTCCCCCTCACACAAAAGCGGCTAACCGAGCACGGTTACCGTGCTCGACCCTCCGGGGTTGAGCACGGTAACCATGCTCGGTTAACAAACATGGCCTAAAAGTCTTCTACTCTGAGTCTTCTTTCATCCCAAATAGGCAGAGCTCAATTTGGCATCCGGATCCAGGAGTTCTCAATTTTCTCCCTTGGGTGCACGGTTCTGCTTCCCCACAGTCTGCACCGACCCTTCATCAGTGTTCAGAGCCTACTGGTCTTCTCTGACAAAATTTAGCTTCCCCGTTAGTCTTTCTTCGAAGAGGACTCATTCACGATTCCAAAGAATCTAGCGGCACCTGATTCTGAGCTCGTGAGCGATCGTGGCATCCCCTTCTTCCTGCTGTTGGGAACCTGAAGCAGTCATATCCAAAGAATTGCCACCCTGTTCAAGCCTCCACCCAGACCAGCAGTGGTACCAGAAGAAATCGACAAAATTCAGACGACTTCCCGATCCTGTTACGAAGAATTCCAAACTAGTCCCGCCTTCAGCAAAATTCAGGAGAGGTCACATAGGTGCTGTCTTCGACTGCTGGTCCCTGATTCCAGAACGTGGACAGATTCGGCATCGGCTTCCTTTCATCACTTCTAGCTCGAATTTCCCTCCCCGCTTGGCCGGCTGAAGGCCCCTCCCTGTGAGGAGGTAGTGCTTGGATGTAATCATCATCTTCCCTTCCCCATGATCCCCCCCCCCCTTGCATGGGGTGTAGTGTTGTAGCAATTTGAGCAGGTCAAGCTTCCCCGGCGCGGCGTGTGGGGAACACAAGCTTCCCCGCTCACCCACGTCTCCGACTCGGGGCCGGTGTCCTCACACCGGTCAGGTATATGCTGAACCCTCCCTGGATATTTGTGTTTTATTAGTATCATTTCTAAGTTCAGCCGGCGAGGAAGAGAGTGCCCGATCCCGTGATTCCCGATCACGAGTGGCCACCGCGGATTGAGTGAGGAGAGATCCCCGTACCCTCAAGGCACGGCGTCCGCCCCAATGACGTGGGTGCTACAATCCAAGGGAGGGGAACTCATTGGCCAAGTCATCACCCTAACCAGCGTGGTTTAGGCTCTCGAATCCACCCTACCATCACTTAGTCACCACGGGGAAAGGGTTGTGCTGCGATATCGGTCCGCCAACATCGAGTCCGCCAATTTGTAAGTGGGCTTGCAAGGCTAGGTCTGAGGTTCATTTAGTTGATACCATTGCACCCTTAGGTCGTGTCACATCAGATGGTATCAGAGCAAGTCATTGACTTGTTCTCACAAGTCAAGTTCATGGGCACACTTGCATTAGAGTTCTCATCGGATCGCTCCATGCATTATCCACCTCCCATTGTCATTGAGTCTACGGACCAAAAGGCCCCAATTCCCATCATATCCCAAGCCTACCTACCTAATGGGAGCCCCACAGAAATTGACTTCATCGACATGGTAGAAGATAATTGGGTATCCCCCGAAATTGTAGCCACCCTCTCTACGATCGGACAAATTGTGCACAACGGAGACCAAGTCTTCGTTGAATTCCATAAATGGTTTGGAGAGACCAAATACTTTGATGGAGCATGGTGTCAAATTTGTACTTTGGAAGGCCCTTGCATAATCCTAGGGAAACAATGGCTTGATGAACGGAATACCACCTTCCACCCACTGCGTTGGTCTTGCCTAGTTCATCCCCCACATCTCCCGGGAGCCTATGGTTTCAACAACCTTTTCTTCCCTCACCCACCGGAGCCCCATACCCGGCCACCATGCCCTCTCAACCCACTTCAAAGAATGAATGAGGTCATGAGTAAACATGAGGAGAACCCGGCCCATAAGACCAAATCCCCGGGATTGGACACCAACCCAAAGCCCTTCCCCACCTTTAAGGAAATCCATACTCCTATCAATAAGGAGGAAGGACATCAAATCATCCCCGTCCAAACAAACACATACCTCCTCAAACCACTCAATCTCACCCAAAAGATGGTGACCATAGGAGAACTCATCATCAAATGGCTCAAGCAAAATCTCATCCCTCATGCCTTGTACTTTCAAACCCCAACCATGGAGCACCCTTTCCAATTAGCACCCATTAACTCCTATCACACCGCATTCCAATCCTACTTTGAGGTAAATGGTTGGAATGATCTCCTCAAGGGTTTAGAATGGCAACTAAAGTTGACTTACTTATTGACCTTAGGAGCAGCCCACCCAAGAAGACTTAGTCTCATCCACCCATGTGATGGTTCTATCACCTCAGTCTTCACTATTGGTTGTTACACTAGTGACCTCCTTCTCATTCTCCCCATAGATGAAAAACCCATCATGGTCCACTCCACTCCCATTAAGATCCCAAGTACCTTGATCGACTGGCCCACTAAAGACTTTGGTCCAATTACCTTGGGGAAGGACGACCCACCGTGCGTAGATCATGTGGACATAGAGTTCCTTCTTCTAGGAAGCCCAGTCCATGACCCCTTTGATCCCTTCCAAGGGGAGCCTAGTTACCCATGTGACACACCCACCTTACCCACAACTCACCTTTCCCTACCCCAACTAATCATGTTGGACCAAGACCACCTCTTCCAAGACTCGGGCCACACAAAGGGAACCATCGCCATAGACAACATATGCCTAGGAAGCAAGGAAGAGCCCCTTTCCATAATGCCCACCTTCCTAGATCCTTTTGACCATTTCACATGAAAGTTCAAAGGCCATCCCACACCCATACACATGGAAGCCATCTTTGGGATAGGAATGCATAAGTCTTGGTACAACACATCACTTGGCATGATTCATAAGACGGGTCCATTCATTCACATCACCCACATTTCAAGTAGGAAGCATGAATGGACCATTTTCAGATGTAATGGTCCACCTTCATTCATCATGAGTCTTAAGCATGATAGGTGCATTCTTGGATGTCCGAGTCCCCCGGCATTTGCCACCCCTTTGCATGATAGAGCTACATTGGGAGGTCCAGGCCCTCTTATCCTCACTAACCTTCATAGGGAGTCTAGACATGCTAGGTCCACATTTGGGTGCCCGGGACCCCCAACATCCAATAGAGTGCTAGCATTCACCAACTATGTCTCAAGATTTCATACTTGCAAGCACATCATCAAAGGCAATAGGATTTGTCAAAGGTGAATCGATACCCGCAAAAGAAATCAAAACTTCCGAAAGGGTGACTATCTGATGGTCAGGATGAAGAGGCTCTTCCCTAGAGTCGCCTCTACGCTCAGGGATCGAGAGACTGGACCCTTTATGGTCTTGGGGCGATTGAGCATAAATGCCAATGAGTTGGTCCTTCTGAATGAATATGGGGTCAACCCTCATTGTAGTATGGCAGACCTTGTGCCCTGCAAGGGCCCCACGGTGGCACCTAGCGAGGATATTGAGCCCATACCCCCTTTTAAGAGTGACCCCACCAATGAGAATCCACTTCTAACCTTGAGAGCCCGGCATGAGCACAAAGATGTGATACTAGTTGAACCTAATGACACCACCAGGAGCAGGGTACTCCAGCAGTATCTTGTACGGTGGAAGGGCCGGCCACGATGGTGGACACATGGGCGAGCCAGGAAGGACTCTTACTCGAAGGAGTCGAGCTCTTCGCACCCCAGGAGTATGATGGGGGCATCTCTCACCCTTCATATTTCCCGGTTGTTCACCAGCATGGTTCCATTATGTCAGTCACATTTTCCTGATTCAGTTCATGTAATATTCATATTTTCTTTGAGTCATAATTATGTAATCTTCTTTTTATTTGAGTCATGTCCCTAGGTCTTTTGTTATTTCCCTAAGTTTGTGTGTCATTAAGTTGGTTTGATTAAGTCATTGGGCCCAATTCTTTGGGCTAGGCCCATGGGCACCCCTCCTCTTTTTGGTTCTTTGTCATTGTGGCAAGGGTCAAGGGCTTTTTGTAAAATGTGGGTTGCCTATATATAGGACCTCATTCCCCCCCATTTTGAGTTAATGAATCAATGAATGAAAAACTTGTCATTTTGAGAGTTCAAACTTCTTATCTACTGGAGAGATTCCATTATTTGGGTGAGAGACCCTAGGGGAGAGATTCTCCACCCATCCCTCTCTTAATCTCTCTCTTTCACTCCCCTTTCTCTCTCCTCCACACCCAATTTCGAAAATTTTCTCTCTCCTCCCTTCCCAACCACCACTCTCCCACCTACCCCCATTAAAGGCCACTCCCCTTCCCTACACATCCCATTACTCTACCCCCTAGTCCCAAGAGAGCTTCCACCAATCCTAGCTCCACCTCTCAACCCCCAACTACCCCACCCACTTCCCCAAGCACCCTTCCCACTACCCCAAGCCCCCTTTTACCTTCCCCACACACCTCTTCCCATCCCCTAAGACAAAAATTTAATCCCACCCTTAAACCCATTTTCAAATATCCTTTCCCTCTCACCCACCTTCCCAAATTCGTAGCTCCTCCTCCCACCACCTGTTAGACCCCCTTTCAGACCCCATTCTTCCCTTCCCCCACCTTGGAACACCCCCTCCTAGACCCCCTCATAGCCCGGGCTTTCCCCACACTCATCCACCCCCATTTCCCCTCCCATATACCCCATTCCCCCCTGTCATCTTCAACCTATAGCTCTCAACTAAAGATCTGTAAAAGAGTAGCAGCTTGCAGAGGCGACCACGGCTTCCTCCGGATGAATCTGAAGGCCCAAGAGATACCCATGGAAGCGTCTGCCAGTCTTCTTCAGAACGGCGATGGTTTCGTTATCATCTGAGCACTGTGCTGCCCGAGAGAGCTGTTCTCCCTCGACTGCGTGAAGCTACCCTGGCAGAGCACCTGAAGCTGATGAGAAGCACGACTGCGGCCATCCTACTGGGAATCTGAGCAAGCGTTCTTCATTAAAAGTCTTCTACTCCGAGTCTTCTTTCATCCCCAATAGGCAGAGCTCAATTTGGCGTCCGGATCCAGGAGTTCTCACTTTTCTCCCTTGGGTGCGCGGTTCTGCTTCCCCACAGTCTGCACCGACCCTTCCTCAGTGTTCAGAGCCTACTGGTCTTCTCCGACAACATTTGGCTTCCCCGTCAGTCTTGCTTCGAAGAGGACTCATTCACGGTTCCAACGAATCATCCGGCACCTGATTCTGAGCTCGGGAGAGATCGTGGCATCTCCTTCTTCCTGCTATTGGGAACCTGAAGCAGTCAGATCCAAAGAACTGCCACCCTGTTCGAGCCTCCACCCAGACCAGCAGTGGTACCAGAAGAAATCGACAAAATTCAGACGACTTTCCGATCCAGTTACGAAGAATTCCAAACTGGTCCCACCTTCAGAAAAATTCAGTAGAGGTCACAGAGGTGCCGTCTTCGACTGCTGGTCCCTGATTCCGGAACGTGGACAGATTCGGCATCGGCTTCCTTTCATCACTTCTAGCTCGAATTTCCCTCCCCGCTTGGCTGGCTGAAGGCCCCTCCCTATGAGGAGGTAGTGTTTGGATGTAATCATCATCTTCCCTTCCCCATGAATACCCCCCCCCCCCTTGCATGGGGTGTAGTGTTGTAGCAATTTGAGCAGGTCAAGCTTCCCCGGCGCGGCGTGTGGGGAACACAAGCTTCCCCGCTCGCCCACGTCTCCGACTCGGGGCCAGTGTCCTCACACCGGTCAGGTATATGCTGAACCCTCCCTGGATATTTGTGTTTTATTAGTATCATTTCTAAGTTCAGCCGGTGAGGAAGAGAGTGCCCGATCCCGTGATTCCCGATCACGAGTGGCCACCGCGGATTGAGTGATGAGAGATCCCCGTACCCTCAAGGCACGGCGTCCGCCCCACTGATGTGAGTGCTCCAATCCAAGGGAGGGGAACTCATTGGCCAAGTCATCACCCTAACCAGCGTGGTTTAGGCTCTCGAATCCACCCTACCATCACTTAGTCACCACGTGGAAAGGGTTGTGCTGCGATATCGGTCCGCCAACATCGAGTCCGCCAATTTGTAAGTGGGCTTGCAAGGCTAGGTCCGAGGTTCATTTAGTTGATACCATTGCACCCTTAGGTCGTGTCACATCACTCGCCTTCTAGGGCAGTTGTATCTTCCGTAGAAGTGGCTTTTTCTTTCCTGGCGGCTTGTTCCCCTTGATCGGAGTCGACCGAGGCTTCCCTGATTGGCAGAAGGGGTGTTGAAGTCATCATCAGTAGGACTCCACTGGAGGGAGAAATTTCTGCTTCTTCAGTGTCTTCGGCTTCACTGCTACTAGCCGTATCAAATTTGGCTTGAAGGGCCGCCTCTTCAGGGTAGACATGCTCCCAGCATCGGCAGGGGACCGCGGTCTCTGGTTCTTGATTTCCGGGTTGAGCCAATTCAACATGCTTAGCTTTCGCCGGGTATTCATCAAAAGTTGCCCCCAGCGGGCTATCTTTAGCAGGATAGAAGGCGGAGATGGTGTCCACCTCGTATCGCCCACTGTAATAATATTCTTCCAGGGTGAAGCCTAGCCCCGGATGTTGAGAGACACGTCTCATTTCTTTATCCGGATTTGCGGGATACCACATTTTCTGGAAAGCTTCCTTGCACTTTTGAGACTGGTCGGGGGGGATGTGTTGCTTCTAAAACATCCTGGCCATCCGATCAGTTGTAAATGCCAGACCCTGGACGGGAACCGGTGGGTTGCTTATATCTTCGGGGAGGCTGCAGTCTGTGTCTTCCCGAGTAGGGTGCTCTTCAACCGTATAGAACAAGCTGCTAGGTCTGTCTTCATGTGTCACCTCCCAAGTTTTAAAAGGCTCGATAGTAGGGTTATCAAGGCCGGGAGTTGGCTTGGTAAGGCCATCCGGGATTTCAATATGATTGTGTCGCCGAGCGACCCGCACTTCATTAGCTTCAGGGTATAATGTTGGGGGTGCTATCCTGCCCACGTCCCCGGATGCTGTGATATGGGAGACCACCCTGGGCTTGATATATCCGCGCGGCGGTGGTGGATACCAACTGCTGCCGGATGTGCTTCTTGATGCCCCCGCAGGGGTCTTAGCTTCAGAGGTCTTCTGGGAAGGCCATGTATGTAGGTTGGCATCCGCCAAATGACATTCAAAAATCTCGAATGGATGGGGGTCTGCAAATATCCTTTCCTCCTTCCCTTGGAGATTGTACTTGATGCATTGGTGGAGCGTGGAGGGCACCACCATATTTTCATGCAGCCATGGGCGGCCGAGCAATGCCTTGTATGAGGTGCGGGAGTCAATGACATGGAACTGCACCGTTGTAGTGAAATCTGCTAAGGTGAGGGTGAATTCCGCCACCCCCATTGACACTTCACATTTTTGATTGAAGCCAGCGATACGCATATCCCCGACTTTCTCGAGATGCACGTTAAAGTGGTGCCTCTCATATATTCTATAAGGCAGGATGTTAACCGCTGCACCGGGATCAACCAGAATCCTGTTCAGCTCCCTTCCATTCAGGTGCCCCTTCATATACATCGGCCTGTTGTGGCTGATGGTGGGCAACAGCATATCGTCTGGAGTGAAGGTCATGCTAGCCTCCGACATTGCTTCAGCCAGACATGTCTCAAATGAGCAGGCGTCTGGAGAGCAGTAACAATCGCCTGTCGAGTCTCTTCACTCAAAGAAAGGATCTCCCATATTGTAAATCGAGCAGGGAGCTTCTTGAGTAGCTTCATTATTTGGCTCCCAGCTCGGACATTGGAGAGCTTCATCTCTTCAGCCCATCTGGGGTTGGGGAGGTTTTGGTTTGCGGGCCCTGAGGGACCTGCTTCATCTTCCTCAGATTCAGCATCCTTCTGGCTGGTACCGAGTCCTAGGTTTTCTTTGTCAGCTACTGCGGGGTAAGCTCCATCTGCGTTTGGATCTTCAGTAGATTGTGCTAGCTGCGGGTGAACGGCCCCGGGTGCAGGGTTAGCCTCCTGACAAGGCTGCTCCCCCTTGGACATCTTCATGAATTCACGAAATGAAGGGACCCCTTGCCCTCACTCTTGTTATACAGGCCTGGCGGAGGAGGGATTTGGACTCCCTTGACCTCCGGTGGAGGTGTTTTGTAGGGTTGCTCCCCCCTGAACATGATGTTGTGGTTGGGTGGCGGCTGGCGCCCCCATTTTCGGCCTGACCGGGTGGCATGTGCAGCAGTTGCAGCCTCGGCCTTGCCTCCCCCAGCATGGGGTGTGAAACAAATTTCCTCTTCTTCCTCCTCTCCGGATAGGTTGAAAAGTGCTGATAGGGTATTACAGGAGACAACCTGCACTTTATCGGCCTCAACGGCCTTCCTTTTCTTCTTCTTTTGTTTCTTCTTCTTTTTTGCTTCTGCGGGCGGGTGCCCCCAGAATAGACTACCCTCTTCACGGGGTGCTGCTTCAGCTTCATCCTCTTGTTTGAGTGAGAGCTGTTCTAGTTCTTGCCACGGGACGTGGTCCCGCACCAATAAAGGCTTCAATTGGGGCTGCACATACTCGTCTAGCCCCTCAATGAGGTTTTGCAGTCGAAGGACCCCAGGATTGGTCTCTTTAACCACTGGCAGCGGAGTTTGTCTCCTCCGATTATGTGTAGGTATCCTGACAGTTGTAGGTGGAGTGATCCATACGGGTGCTACCACCGGCGGAGCAGGCCGGGGTGTGACAGCACAGATATGTGCCCCCTCTTTCGAGCGAGGTGCCCTCTTTTTCTTGTGCTTCACAGGGATCTGTTGCCATCCCTGCTATTCCTTCGCGGGCTCCAAGAAATGAGCTTCATAGGTGCTCCGTGTACTTATTTCAAAGATCTCCTCGGGCAGTGCCTGGTATAGGGAGATCATGTTGACTCCTGCCCTCCTCCGAGGGGCTTCATGTGGCTGAGGAGGGTCCAGTTTGTACTCTCCCAGCTCAATTTCATTTTTCTTCACCATCCCTTCAATGATGTCCTTGAAAACATAGTAGTCTTTGATTGGATACCCCAACATCTGGTGGTAGGGGCAGAATCTTGGACTGTCTTTTCTCTTTAAGTCCTCCGGCCTCCTTGGCTCTAGCAGGGTGACCATGCTATATTCCATTACCCAGTCAAACAGAACCCGGGTCTTGTCCTTCGGAAATGAATAGGCCTTCTTCATCTTGTCCCTCAGCGAAGGACCTTCTTTGCTGTCTGGGGCTTCTGCAGGCTATGGGGTGACTCCCTTTTTGCCTTCACCTTTCTGTTGTTCGAACGCCTTTATGTCAAGAGCGTTCGCTTCTTTAGGCGAGGAGCGTCGCTCTACCGCCTTACCCTTCTGGGTCGTGCTGACAGCAGATGTAGGGGCAGGTCTGGCCAGGAAAGCTTCCACCTCGGCCACCACATTATTCAGTCGGTCGAACGACCGTATTTCCATCCCAATCATCTTTTCTAGGACCTCCCTTCTGAGATTCTGTTTGCATATTTGCACAGCGTCCTCCTGATGCGGGGGCCGCTTGCACCTCATTCTGAGATTCCTCCACCTCTAGATATAATCGAGGGCTGTCTCATCGGCCCTCTGCTTCGTTGAGTAGAGTTCGGCCATTGTGACCTCTCTCTCTGTAACATGGAATATTTCTCTAAACTTCTTCTGCATATCCGGCCAGTTGCTGATCGACCCGGCCGAGAGGCTAGAATACCATTCAAATGCGAGCCCCGTCAGCGAGGACCCGATGAATTTTAGCAAGTATGACTCGTCGGTGGCCAAGTTGCCCATGACACTCATATAATAGGCAATGTGTTCTCTCGGGGATCCCTTCCCATTGAATTTGTCAAACTTGGGCGGCTTGTTGATTCCCGGGGGAAGCCGCTTAACAGCATGGTGTTGCGGGTATGGCACCCGGTAGGCATCAAACGCGACGTAGTCGCCCTCTCCCCTTTCTGCGAGCTTCAGCTCGATCATTCTTTCCACCATCATCCGATTCATGACTGCAGGGTCAACCGGCTCTGGGTAGAAGTGTGCCGGCTGTAGGTACAGGGTGACCAGGGTGGTCGCCTGTGGAGGACGCAGCAGCAGGGGTGTTTGGTGCACCTGAGGGAGTACCGGAGGTAGCAGCGGCTGGAGCTGTGGTGGCCGCTGTTGCATTGTCGCCATGCTTGGTTCTGACGACTGAGGCAGTGTGTAGAGCGGCGGAGGGTCGTCATGGCAAACCACTCCCCGAGATGATTCACCCTGGACTTCGGGTGGTTTGGAAGCTGAGGACTGTTCAGTTTTCTCCATCAGCTGCTTCTTCAGCGAGTCTATCTCTTGCCGATATTTCTGAAGTAGCATCAAGACTGATGGGTCTATAGTGGTTGTAGTGGGGATAACTTCTGCTGTCTCCCCGGACGTACCCTCGGGCAGGATGTCGAGGGGAATGTCGTCTTCTTCCTCTGCCGTCACCACATTAGCGGTCAAGACGGGGGCCTTATCATCCCAGTGGTGGTAGACCTGGGGCTGTTTTCCTTTAGTCATCAACAGGAGCTCCCTTGCTGCTTCTGTTCTGCGAGTACTCGGCCCCGACCGTGCGGCCAACTGAGCCAACTCTCAGGGATCTTCGGGAAGCCCCCCATATCGGTTGGATATACCAGCCATGTTGCAGGTGAAGACCTGCATCCTTCTCCTTTGTCGACGGACCCTCCTTTTAGCTTGATGCGGGAAGGTCAACCTTTCGGACACAAAAATTCTTCTTGTTTCTTCCCGCTTGGGGATGGCTTCATCTGCTTCGATCTCGAAGCCGTTGTCATATCCGTTGTCGTCGACTGACGACACCATCATTCTTTCTCCCACATCTTCTTCATCTGTCGTTGACGGGCAGTAGTCTTCATCGGCGGCGGCTGCTTGCATCAGTCGATGTTGCCCAAGCGAGGGGTTGCCTAACCCTCGGAAATAGTTTCTGACCAGACATGTCATCTCCTCTTGACCCCGCTCTTGATGTAGCACGGGGGATAGTTGTCGACCTCCCACGGGAGGGGTATAAGCCAGCCGAGCTCTGTCAGCAGGTTGTTGGAATCTCCATCCCGTAGCTAGGACGTTGGCTTGACGGGCAGCAGCCTGGAAACTTTTGCGGCGCGGAGGATCTAAGATTTATGTGCACCTTAAGATTTATGTGCACCTTATGATAATTTTTATGGACTAAAGTGCAATTATGTGTGTGTAGGACACCAAAGGCAATTACAAAAGAAGCCGAGGGCAAAAAGGGTCATCACCATTTTGACCAAGTCAAATAAAGAATTCAAAATATTTTGGTTGGAGGGAAAGGAAAGTTCAAAATTTTGAATTCAAAGTTTGAAAAGGAGGAATCCAAAGTTTAAGTTTGAAAAGGAGGAAAATGACATTCAAAGTTTGAAATAAAGGAGAGGAATGATGAGTCTTGGGAATGGGGTTGTCCAAAGCCCAAGGAGGGTGTACTCACCGACTTTTTCTCTTCCCCATGCATCATATTCTACTTAAATCCTATCCATCCATCTCCTTTGATACAATCTCCACCCTCCATCTACTCAACTTTTCCAATAAATAGCCCATGACAAGAAGGAGAGGGGGGTTCTTCTTTTGGCAATTTCTCTCCCAACCTTAGGCCTCCGAGTTCTCCCTTGTAAGTTCGTTTTCAGATCATGCACTCTTCATCAAAGTTCTTTGTTTTTAAGTTCTCTACAACTTCTTCTTCTAGAGCATCTTCTAGTTCCTTCTAATTTTTAAGCTATTTCGTATTTTTCACTGTGCTGTCCTGTTCATCTGCAAACCCATGTTTCTCTCTGTTCTTTCTCATATTTCTCCCCCTTCTAGTCATTTTCATCTCTTGCTGTTTTCATGAAAGTTCTTTATTTTTACGTTCTCTACAACTTCTTCTTCTGCACTATCTTCTAATTCCTTCTGGTTTTCAATCTATTTCGTGTTTTTCACTGTGCTGTCCTGTGATTTCACTGTTCCTCCGAGGTTCTAGCTTTTGTTATTTCTCAGTTTTGAAGTCCTTCCACTCTTCTTTTCTCTCTGAGTTCTTCATCAAAGTTCTTCCTCTTATGTATATCTAGATTTTCTTCTTCTATCACTTCCTCCAATTCTTCTTTGTTTACGAGTTATATTTATTTTCTCACTGTTTTACTCTCTCATCTTCTTCTTTCTTCATCTCCACACAAACCCTTCCACATTTCTCTCTATATTTCTCTCCAAAGTTTGTCCTCCACAACTCCCCTTTCATGGCGGCGTGCATATCAAGACGGGAGACGTTCCAAGGCTCGTGACGTGGACGGCGACGGCTTCTTCATCCACCTCTTTCCACGGCGATCTCTTTCAAGGCGGAGCGATCCTCTCCAAGGCTCGGCGAGGAGGAGACGACGGCGTCATCACCATTGCTACTACCATCTTCACACCTTAGGCTCCTCTTTTTGTTATTGCTTTAGTTTTATTTCACTTCATTGTAATCTCATTGTGTCATTAGTGTAAACTTGTTTCACATTTCATGTACTCTTTCTTTTAAGTTAATGACAGTTGTTCTCTTGATCTAGTTTTTGATCTTCTTCCATCTCTACCACTTTCTTCTATCTCTTCTTTCCACTTCATGCAATTATTTTCTATAGCATAGGCGCATAGTCATAGGTGTTTTTAATTAAGTGTTTGGTTTGTTCTTCATTTCACTATTTTCTTTAAACAAAACAAAATCACAAGTGTTTTCTAAAGGACTCCAAGGTTTTTAACTTTAAAAATCTCTTCTTCCCTGTGGATTCGACCCTTCTTGCCACCTTATTACGTCTTACCTTCATCTAGTGCGAGTTGGAAATTTTAAGATTGATACGCATGTTTTAAACGATGAACTTTCGCGTTATCAATTTTTGGCGCCGTTGTCGGGGAGGAATGGTGATTTTTGACTTAAGAACTTTGTTTTCCTTATGTATACAGTGTACTAATAAAGTTCTCTTTTCTTATTTTTACAGGTAAAAAAAGAAAAAAAGAGAAGTAACTTGAAAATTCAAAAAAAAAATTCAGAGGTAAGTCTCCACCTTTTCCTTAGACTTTTTGTCATTCATTTTGAAAAAAAAAAAGAACGGGGGAACACTTTTCAAGTAAGTATCCAAACTTTTCCTCCTTCCTTTTAATTTCATTTCTCTGCATTTTATATCTTGTGGTTAGATAGGTTCACTAAATAAAAATATAAAAAAAGTATCACTTGAACTTCAATAAAAAATTCTCATTCCAAGAGTAGAAATCACACTTTCATGCTCTAAGTCATGCATCATTTAGGATAGAAGTTTTTTTTCCTTGTTGTTTAACTTTGGTCATTGCATTTTGGAGATTGCGAGGGGCAAGGTGAGCTCTTTTCTAATCTTTTTCTTAATCACATGCTCATGCATACTTGCATAGAACCCCTTGTTTGAACTTGGTTTGCTGCATATCATTCTAAAATATTCTAAGGACAACACCCATAAGCAAGATAAGGTGGGGATTTCATCACCCTTCCTTAGCCCACAAACCATAATTTCCTTCATCTTTGCATCACCTAGACCCTAAATAAAATTAATAGACGTTGGCCCTAGGTTCACACTGTGGTTCTTGTGTTATTTGGGCTTACCCTCTTGTGAAAACCGGTGCCTAAGGCAAGACGGTCGGACGGCAAACGCCTTAAGCGGGCTAGTGGTTTGTAATTAGGTCCTTACGAAAGTAGGGGGAGCCTCCCACTACCCCACCCCTTACCTGGCCGGTGGAAATATTGAGGGTGAACTCAAGTTTCACTTTAGCCATTTTGTGAAACCCAATTTGTAGGTCTAAGTCACATCTAGGTCATTAGACAATTTGTTTGACAACTTGTTTGTGTTTGCATAAAAAAATAGAAAAAATAAAAATAAAAAAAATCCTCATCTTCTCTCTCTTCGTCCTAGTTTGTGTCAAAACCAAAAAAATATATAAATCATCATAAAAAAAATCTCTCTCATCTCTCTTCGTCCTAGTTTATGCAAGGAAGAAGATCACAACATCCAAATCTACTAGGACCCATTCAGGAAATAGAGAGAGTCTTGTATCCAAGAGACGATCTCCAAGAAGATCTTATGGCCGAAAATCAAGGACCTCACCACCAAAATCTCATGGCCGAAAATCCCAATCCTCCAAAGCAAATGAAGGATTATTTCATTCCCAACCAATATCAACCTCCATCTTGCATTTACATTCCTCAAAATCAAGCCATCCATTATGAGATCAAGTCAAGCACAATTCAAATGCTCCCCTCATTTTATGGAAATACCAATGAGGACCCCTACAAGCACATTGATGAATTTTTAGAAATTTGTTCCACGGTAAAAATCCAAAATTTCTCGGATGATGCCCTTAGATTGACCCTCTTTCCATTCTCTCTTAAGGATAAGGCTAAATATTGGTTAGGCACTATAGGGAAGCCAATGAGAACTTGGGCCGAGATGCAACAAGAATTTTTGAAGAAGTTCTACCCTATAGGCCGCACCAATACTATGAGAAGGGCAATCACAGGTTTTACCCAAACTCCAGGGGAACAAATGCATGAGTCATGGGAAAGACTCAAGGAATTGCTTAGGAAGTGTCCTCACCATGGGTTGTCCAAATGGCAAATAGTCCAAGCTTTTTATGAGGGTCTATCCGATCAATTTAGACAAATGGTAGATGCATCATGTGGAGGGGCATTCATGAGCAAAAGTGAGGATGAGGCGTATGATTTATTCGAAATACTTAGTGAGAATTCTATCAATCATGCTTCTTTATCATCCTATGAGAGATCCATTGGGCCCTCCAAGCGGGCCGGATTATATGAGATCAAGGCCCGGGGTGATTTTGAACCAAGATTGGACATAAATCTCATCACTCAAAAGTTGGATAAAGTAGAGAGTCTGACTCAAAAGTTAGATCAACTCTTGACTTTGAAAGACCCTTCTTGCCAACCATCATCCCATTCTACTTGGGTCAATCTGTCACTCCACATGAGGCATGCACTCTATGTGCAAGCCCATCCCATCACATCACGGAGTGTCCAACTGCGGCTCAATTACCCCCTGCCATCCAGGAGCAAGTCTTTGCAGCCCAAGGATTCTCTAAACCCAATAATGACCCATTTTCAAACACATACAATCGGGCTGGAGGAATCACCCGAACTTTTCTTGGAAATCCCAACAAGCTCCACCTCAAGCAACCAACCCCTCTATTCATCAAGTCCAAAAGCAACCCATGCAAAGTCAATTTCAAACCCAACCCAACACCTTCAATCCATTTGGTAGAGGTCCACAAGCTCAATTCCTTCCTATGGGCTATTCACATTTTCAGTCTAATCAAGGCCAACCCACTTACCAACCTCCGCCTCAATCCAACTTTGAAGATAAATTCAATCAACTCCAACAAATTATCTTGAATCAACAACAATCCATTTCCAAGTTGGAAAGTCAAATAGGACAATTGGCGGAAGCTACAATGAGAAGAGAAGTGGGTCAACTTCCAAGTCAACCTGTGGCCAACCCAAGAAACCAACCCCCGGTTTTCCTCCACAACCGGGCCTCCTACCTCAACCCATCCCACAAGCCCAACCTAAAGGCCCACAATTTGAAAATGTCAAGGCTATTTCAACTTTGAGGAGTGGGAAGGTGTTAGATGACCCATACAAGGATGGAAAGGAGTTGCAAGATTCCATAGAAAAGAATCAAGATAATGAGGATGCAAGCAAGGAGGATTACACTCAAGATAAGTTGGGGGGAGATCCTAAAGGGAAAGGAAAGGCCCATGAAGATCCAAATTTCTATCAACCCAAGGTCCCCTTTCCTAATGCCCTAGAACCGAAGCCCACTAAGACTAGGCCAGCCCAAAATGAGGAATTCATGGAGCTCTTTTCACAAGTTCACATCAATATTCCACTCCTAGATGCCATAAAACATGTTCCGGCCTACGCCAAATTCCTCAAAGAGCTTTGCACTCCAAGAAGAGGGCCCAAGTCGACCCCTAAGAAAATTTGGCTCTCCGAGGATGTTAGTGCGGTCTTGATGAACAATCTCCCTAGAAAGTTGAAGGATCCCGGTGCTCCCCTCATCTCATGTGATATAGGTGGTATAACCTTTGACCGTGCCCTCCTCGACTTAGGAGCTAGTGTCAACCTTTTACCCACATCTATTTATGAGCAATTTGATATAGGGGAACTCAAGCCAACCCCCGTCATTCTCCAACTGGCCGATCGCTCAGTCAAGACCCCTCGAGGTTTGATAGAGGATGTGATTGTGAAAGTCCATGATTGCTACTTCCCCGTTGATTTCCTCATCCTTGACATGGCCTCCTCCTCGGAGCTAAGTCACACCCCAATCATCCTAGGCCGCCCATTCCTTGCTACTGCAAAAGCCAACATCAATTGTGCTACGGGGACGATGGACATCTCATTCGGAGGTCAAAAAGTTTCTCTCAATGTGTTCAAAGCCTCCCAATATTTGGACCTAGATGAAGAATGCCACTTCATAGACATCTACGATGAACTTATTGAGAATGATCTGGGCATGGGTCAAATAAGGGAGGTCAATGCTCTTCAAGATTCCCCTCATCATAGTAGCATTTGGCATAAGGTTGAACCACTTCCAGCTTTGCAAGATGAACCAGCCCTTCCATCACTTGAAAGTCCTCCTAAACTTGAGCTTAAGCCCCTTCCGGACTCTCTCAAATATGCATTCCTAGGCCCCGATCAAACCCTTCCTGTTATCTTAGCTTCCAATCTTACCCCTACCCAAGAAACACTTCTCCTAGAAGTCCTTAGGACTCACAAGAGTGCCATAGGTTGGACAGTGGCCGATCTTAAGGGGATAAGTCCGTCTATTTGTATGCATCACATTTACATAGAGGACAACGCCAAACCTAGTCGGGAAATGCAAAGGAGGTTGAACCCGAACATGAAGGAGGTGGTGAAGAAGGAGGTTGTCAAATGGCTCGATGCGGGAATTATTTATCCCATATCGGATAGCCAATGGGTGAGTCCCACTCAAGTGGTTCCTAAGAAATCGGGACTCACCGTGGTCCAAAATGAACAAGGAGAAGATGTGCCCACTAGACCCACCACGGGATAGAGAGTGTGCATCGATTATAGGAAACTCAATGCCATGACCAAAAAGGACATTTTCCACTCCCCTTTATTGATCAAATTCTAGAGAAATTGGCGGGCCAAAGATATTTTTATTTCCTAGATGGATATTCTGGGTACAATCAAGTGGCCATTTATCCGGAAGACCAAGAGAAGACCACATTCACTTGTCCATATGGAACATTTGCCTTTCGGAGAATGCCATTCGGTCTTTGTAATGCACCGGCCACTTTTCAAAGGTGCATGATGGCCATTTTCTCTGATATGATAGGAGAATTCTTGGAGATCTTTATGGATGATTTTTCTGTGTTTGGGGAGTCATTTGAAAACTGCTTGGAAAATTTGAAGAAAGTGCTTGTGAGATGTAATGAAACCAACCTTATTCTTAGTTGGGAAAAGAGTCACTTCATGGTTCAAGATGGCACAGTTTTGGGCCATATTGTGTCCGAACGGGGTATAGAGGTGGATAAAGCCAAGATCGACCTTATTTCTAATCTCCCTCCTCCGACCTCTGTGAGGCAAATTCGTTCATTCCTCGGCCATGCCAGTTTTTACCGTCGGTTCATAAGTAACTTTTCTAAGATTGCCCGTCCGTTAACTCTTCTCTTGGCCAAAGACACTCCATTCCATTTAGATGCTGCCTGCCTTGAGGCTTTCAATACCCTTAAAGAGGCTTTGACCAAGGCACCCATTCTCCAATCTCCTAATTGGTCTTTGCCTTTTGAAATCATGTGTGATGCCTCCGACTATGCTATCGGGGCAGTTCTAGGCCAAAGAATTGACAAGTGTCCGGTGGTGATATATTATGCGAGTCGCACCCTCGCTGATGCTCAGCTTAACTACACCACCACGAAAAGGAGTTGTTAGCTGTTGTCTTTGCCCTTGAAAAGTTTCGATCATATCTCTTAGGGGCAAAAGTCATTGTGTACTCTGATCACTCAGCTCTCAAATATTTGTTCTCTAAAAGGATGCCAAACCTAGACTCATTAGGTGGATCCTCCTACTCCAAGAATTTGATCTTGAGATCCGAGACAAAAAAGGTTCTGAGAATAAAGTTGCCGATCATCTTTCTCGGATTCTCACAACTGATAATGCTCCTTTGCAAGATTCATTTCCAGATGAACATCTCTTGTCCATCACCCATAGTCAACTCCCATGGTTCGCAGACATTGTCAACTACTTAGCTGTGAGACAAATTCTAATGGGTGGTCTAAACATGAAAAAGAACATTTCTTTGCCAAAATCAAACACTATTTCTGGGAAGATCCTGAATTGTTCCACGTAGGTCCAGATCAAATAATTAGGAGATGTGTCCCCGAGGAAGAACAACAAAGCGTCCTGAATTTTTGTCACACTCTATCTTGTGGGGGACACTTCGCGGGAAAGAAAACAGCCGCCAAAGTGTTGCAAAGTGGATTCTTTCTGGCCCACTCTCTTCAAAGACGCCTATGAATTTAGCAAGACTTGTCTTAGGTGTCAAGCCATTGGAAACATGAGCAAACGCGATATGATGCCACTCAACCCCATTCTAGTGGTCGAAATCTTTGATGTTTGGGGAATTGATTTTATGGGGCCCTTTCCGCCATCATTCGGACATGAGTACATTCTTGTGGCAGTCGACTATGTGTCTAAATGGATTGAAGCCATTGCCACCCGGACTAATGATCACAAAGTTATCATAAAGTTTGTCCGAAAGAATATATTTTCAAGGTTCGGGTGTCCGAGGGTGATCATTAGTGATGGAGGTTCTCATTTCACTCATGCCCGATTCCGAGCTCTTCTCGAGAAATATGGGATCACTCATAAGATTGCCACCCCCTATCACCCCCAAACAAGTGGCCAAGTGGAGACATCTAATAGGGAGATCAAAAACATACTGTAGAAATCTGTTAGGCCGATAGGAAGGATTGGTCGAAAGATTGGATGACGCTCTTTGGGCCTATCGGATAGCATACAAAACCCCCATTGGAATGTCTCCATATAGGTTAATCTTTGGAAAAGCTTGTCACCTACCTGTTGAGCTTGAGCATAGGACCTATTGGGCTATTAAGCAGTTCAATTTTGACTTAGCCCAAGCCGGATCTCATAGGACCCTACAACTAAATGAGTTGGAGGAGCTGAGGAATGAAGCCTATGAAAATGCCAAGATTTACAAAGCAAGACCAAAGCTTTCCATGATAAACACATTGTGAGAAAATCATTTCAACCTGATCAAAAGTTTGGCTCTTTAATTCAAGGTTGCGCTTATTCCCCGAAAAATTAAAGTCTAGATGGGATGGACCATTTGTTGTGCTCAAAGCCTTTGATCATGGTGCTGTCAAAATTCTAGATCCTAAAAATGGTCAAATTTTCACTGTCAATGGTCAGCGTCTCAAACTCTACTTGGAGAACACACAACTTCTATCAAAGGAATCAATCCCACTGAGTGACCCATGATAAATACAAGAATGTCGTCTGGCTGAAGACGTTAAACTTAGCGCTTGTTGGGAGGCAACCCAACCATTTCTCTTCAAAAATCTAGTGAGTCATTTTCATTTGTGTTTGTAGGAGCTGGAAGAAGTCGTTCGAAAAAATTGCCTGCCAAAATAGCCACGTCTGCGCACCCCAGGTTGTACCTTTCCTTCCCAAGCATTCATGTATGCATTGTCATGTTCATATATTCTACATGCCATTGAGGACAATGTCATTCAAGTTGGGGGGAGGGGGGAGAAAAATTTTCATGATGCATATAGCACAACCTAATAGGAGTTCTATCTTGCATGTCATCATTGCATGAAAGTAGAAAGATGTAAACCCCATTTTGAGTTTCTTGATTCATGCTTAATTTAAAAGTAATTCTGGAATAGAAAAGACTAGGGAGAAGGATGATGGAAATTTAGTCAATCTAGCCATGGAAAACTGATATAAGAATCCCTTTAAAGTTCATGTGCACTTTGAAAAAAAAAGAAAGAAAAAGAAATTCATGTTGCACACTAATGAAACAAGCAAGACAAGCCCTCTGCTATTTTTGGTATGATGTCTGATATTCTACACTTCTTAAGAAAAGAGATCTTTTTATAAAGCTTTCTGCCAAATTATCTATCAAATAAGCGTAATGGTACAAAAAAAAAAATACACCATGAAAAATGCCCCTAGTCTTAGTAACCGGGCCTACTTCACCTAAGACGTGTTGAGGTTCGCGTAAAACGGAAAAGGGAACCTTGATCTGTGAAACCGGGCCTGCTTCTCCTAAGACAAGAGTCGAGGTTCGCGTTGAGCAGTGAAGGGTAGTGCAGCATCATGTGTGGTATAAAAGATCCCAAAGGGACAAAGCAATAAGGCAGACAAAAAGCTAATATACATAATGCTCTGATCTAAGAGGTGCAGGGTTGAAAGGTATTTGTTTGGAATAGCGAATGAGGGACGCAATTGTCTAAGCTGTGGATTTGGTAGTTATATATGCACAAGTGCTATTGAGCTTTGATTTGAATTCTTGATCATGTAGTTCCTACGTAAGGCTAGTGTGTATTAATGATTCCAGATTCTTAATCTTTGGTTGATTCTATGAAGGGAGAGCTGGATATGAGAGTATGAATTTTATAAACTCTTGTTAGTCCTAAATTTTAATTTATTTGCATTGCTAAGGGACTAGCAATGAGTAAGTTGGGGGGTGTGATAAGTGTTCATTTTCGATGATAATTCATCACATGTACACCGTTTTATGTGCATATAATTAGATAATTATGCATGTCCCATCATTAATCTCAACTTTACATGTAAATTAAGTATTTCACGTAAATTGATTAATTTGGTGATATTATTTA
The DNA here is from genome assembly GCA_022559845.1 of Amorphophallus konjac. Classification (NCBI taxonomy): domain Eukaryota; kingdom Viridiplantae; phylum Streptophyta; class Magnoliopsida; order Alismatales; family Araceae; genus Amorphophallus; species Amorphophallus konjac. Next base: position 191,257,951 of record CM040123.1, on the reverse strand, counting down.
ATGAATTAAAGTTGAGGGCCATGAGCATTAATTCTTCATTGCATAATTAATCATGAGCATTTAAGATTTATGTGCACCTTATGATAATTTTTATGGACTAAAGTGTAATTATGTGTGTGTAGGACACCAAAGGAAATTACAAAAGAAGCCGAGGGCAAAAAGGGTCATCACCATTTTGACCAAGTCAAATAAAGAATTCAAAATATTTTAGTTGGAGGGAAAGGAAAGTTCAAAATTTTGAATTCAAAGTTTGAAAAGGAGGAATCCAAAGTTTAAGTTTGAAAAGGAGGAAAATGACATTCAAAGTTTGAAATAAAGGAGAGGAATGATGAGTCTTGGGAATGGGGTTATCCAAAGCCCAAGGAGGGTGTACTCACCTACTTTTTCTCTTCCCCATGCATCATATTCTACTTAAATTCTATCCATCCATCTCCTTTGATACAATCTCCACCCTCCATCTACTCAACTTTTCCTATAAATAGCTCATGACAAGAAGGAGAGGGGGGTTCTTCTTTTGGCAATTTCTCTCCCAACCTTAGGCCTCCGAGTTCTCCCTTGTAAGTTCATTTTCAGATCATGCACTCTTCATCAAAGTTCTTTATTTTTAAGTTCTCTACAACTTCTTCTTCTAGAGCATCTTCTAGTTCCTTCTAATTTTTAAGCTATTTCGTATTTTTCACTGTGCTGTCCTGTTCATCTGCAAACCCATGTTTCTCTCTGTTCTTTCTCATATTTCTCCCCCTTCTAGTCATTTTCATCTCTTGCTGTTTTCATGAAAGTTCTTTATTTTTACGTTCTCTACAACTTCTTCTTCTGCACTATCTTCTAATTCCTTCTGGTTTTCAATCTATTTCGTGTTTTTCACTGTGCTGTCCTGTGATTTCACTGTTCATCCGAGGTTCTAGCTTTTGTTATTTCTCAATTTTGAAGTCCTTCCACTCTTCTTTTCTCTCTGAGTTCTTCATCAAAGTTCTTCCTATTATGTATATGTAGATTTTCTTCTTCTATCACTTCCTCCAATTCTTCTTTGTTTACGAGTTATATTTATTTTCTCACTGTTTTACTCTCTCATCTTCTTCTTTCTTCATCTCCACACAAACCCTTCCCCATTTCTCTCTATATTTCTCTCCAAAGTTTATCCTCCACAACTCCCCTTTCATGGCGGCGTGCATATCAAGACGGGAGACGTTCCAAGGCTCGTGACGTGGACGGCGACGGCTTCTTCATCCACCTCTTTCCACGGCGATCTCTTTCAAGGCGGAGCGATCCTCTCCAAGGCTCGGCGAGGAGGAGACGACGGCATCATCACCATTGCTACTACCATCTTCACACCTTAGGCTCCTCTTTTTGTTATTGCTTTAATTTTATTTCACTTCATTGTAATCTCATTGTGTCATTAGTGTAAACTTGTTTCATATTTCATGTACTCTTTCTTTTAAGTTAATGAAAGTTGTTCTCTTGATCTAGTTTTTGATCTTCTTCCATCTCTACCTCTTTCTTCTATCTGTTCTTTCCACTTCATGCAATTATTTTCTATAGCATAGGCGCATAGTCATAGGTGTTTTTAATTAAGTGTTTGGTTTGTTCTTCATTTCACTATTTTCTTTAAACAAAACAAAATCACAAGTGTTTTCTAAAGGACTCCAAGGTTTTTAACTTTAAAAATCTCTTCTTCCCTGTGGATTCGACCCTTCTCGCCACCTTATTACGTCTTACCTTCATTTAGTGCGAGTTGGAAATTTTAAGATTGATACGCATGTTTTAAACGATGAACTTTCGCGTTATCAATTTTTGGCGCCGTTGCCGGGGAGGAATGGTGATTTTTGACTTAAGAACTTTGTTTTCCTTATGTATACAGTGTCCTAATAAAGTTCTTTTTTCTTATTTTTACAGGTAAAAAAAAGAAAAAAAGAGAAGTAACTTGAAAATTCAAAAAAAAATTCAGAGGTAAGTCTCCACCTTTTCCTTAGATTTTTTGTCATTCATTTTGAAAAAAAAAAGAACGGGGGAACACTTTTCAAGTAAGTATCCAAACTTTTCCTCCTTCATTTTAATTTCATTTCTTTGCATTTTATATCTTGTGGTTAGATAGGTTCACTAAATAAAAACATAAAAAAAGTATCACTTGAACTTCAATAAAAAATTCTCATTCCAAGAGTAGAAATCACACTTTCATGCTCTAAGTCATGCATCATTTAGGATAGAAGTTTTTTTTCCTTGTTGTTTAACTTTGGTCATTGCATTTTGGAGATTGCGAGGGGCAAGGTGAGCTCTTTTCTAATCTTTTTCTTAATCACATGCTCATGCATACTTTCATAGAACCCCTTGTTTGAACTTGGTTTGCTGCATATCATTCTAAAATATTCTAAGGGCAACACCCATAAGCAAGATAAGGTGGGGATTTCATCACCCTTCCTTAGCCCACAAACCATAATTTCCTTCATCTTTGCATCACCTAGACCCTAAATAAAATTAAATAGACGTTGGCCCTAGGTTCACACTGTAGTTCTTGTGTTATTTGGGCTTACCCTCTTGTGAAAACTGGTGCCTAAGGCAAGACGGTCGGACGGCAAATGCCTTAAGCAGGCTAGTGGTTTGTAATTAGGTCCCTACGAAAGTAGGGGGAGCCTCCCACTACCCCACCCCTTACCTGGCCGGTGGAAATATTGAGGGTGAACTCAAGTTGCACTTTAGCCATTTTGTGAAACCCAATTTGTAGGTCTAAGTCACATCTAGGTCATTAGGCAATTTGTTTGACAACTTGTTTGTGTTTGCATAAAAAAAAGAAAACAAAAATAAAAAAAATCCTCATTTTCTCTCTCTTCGTCCTAATTTGTGTCAAAACCAAAAAAAATTATAAATCATCATAAAAAAAAATCTCTCTATCTGTCTTCGTCCTAGTTTATGCAAGGAAGAAGATCACAACATCCAAATCTACTAGGACCCATTCAGGAAATAGAGAGAGTCTTGTATCCAAGAGACGATCTCCAAGAAGATCTTATGGCCGAAAATCAAGGACCTCACCACCACAATCTCATGGCCGAAAATCTCAATCCTCCAAAGCAAATGACGGATTATTTCATTCCTAACCAATATCAACCTCCATCTTGTATTTACATTCCTCAAAATCAAGCCATCCATTATGAGATCAAGTCAAGCACAATTCAAATGCTCCCCTCATTTTATGGAAATACCAATGAGGACCCCTACAAGCACATTGATGAATTTTTAGAAATTTGTTCCACGGTAAAAATCTAAAATTTCTCGAATGATGCCCTTAGATTGACCCTCTTTCCATTCTCTCTTAAGGATAAGGCTAAATATTGGTTAGGCACTATAGGGAAGCCAATGAGAACTTGGGCCGAGATGCAACAAGAATTTTTGAAGAAGTTCTACCCTATAGGCCGCACCAATACTATGAGAAGGGCAATCACAGGTTTTACCCAAACTCCAGGGGAACAAATGCATGAGTCATGGTAAAGACTCAAGGAATTGCTTAGGAAGTGTCCTCACCATGGGTTGTCCAAATGGCAAATAGTCCAAGCTTTTTATGAGGGTCTATCCGATCAATTTAGACAAATGGTAGATGCATCATGTGGAGGGGCATTCATGAGCAAAAGTGAGGATGAGGCGTATGATTTATTCGAAATGCTTAGTGAGAATTCTATCAATCATGCTTCTTTATCATCCTATGAGAGATCCATTGGGCCCTCCAAGCGGGCCGGATTATATGAGATCAAGGCCCGGGGTGATTTTGAACCAAGATTAGACATAAATCTCATCACTCAAAAGTTGGATAAAGTAGAGAGCCTGACTCAAAAGTTAGATCAACTCTTGACTTTGAAAGACCCTTCTTGTCAACCATCATCCCATTCTTACTTGGGTCAATCTGTCACTCCACATGAGGCATGCACTCTATATGCAAGCCCATCCCATCACATCACGGAGTGTCCAACTGCGGCTCAATTACCCCCTGCCATCCAGGAGCAAGTCTTTGCAGCCCAAGGATTCTCTAAACCCAATAATGACTCATTTTCAAACACATACAATCCGGGCTACAGGAATCACCCGAACTTTTCTTGGAAATCCCAACAAGCTCCACCTCAAGCAACCAACCCCTCTATTCATCAAGTCCAAAAGCAACCCATGCAAAGTCAATTTCAAACCCAACCCAACACCTTCAATCCATTTGGTAGAGGTCCACAAGCTCAATTCCTTCCTATGGGCTATTCACATTTTCAGTCTAATCAAGGCCAACCCACTTACCAACCTCCGCCTCAATCCAACTTTGAAGATAAATTCAATCAACTCCAACAAATTATCTTGAATCAACGACAATCCATTCCCAAGTTGGAAAGTCAAATAGGACAATTGGCGGAAGCTACATTGAGAAGAGAAGTGGGTCAACTTCCAAGTCAACCTGTGGCCAACCCAAGAAACCAACCCCCGGGTTTTCCTCCACAACCGGGCCATCTACCTCAACCCATCCCACAAGCCCAACCTAAAGGCCCACAATTTGAAAATGTCAAGGCTATTTCAACTTTGAGGAGTGGGAAGGTGTTAGATGACCCATACAAGGATGGAAAGGAGTTGCAAGATTCCAAAGAAAAGAATCAAGATAATGAGGATGCAAGCAAGGAGGATTACACTCAAGATAAGTTGGGGGGAGATCCGAAAGGGAAAGGAAAGGCCCATGAAGATCCAAATTTCTATCAACCCAAGGTCCCCTTTCCTAATGCCCTAGAACCGAAGCCCACTAAGACTAAGCCAGCCCAAAATGAGGAATTCATGGAGCTCTTTTCACAAGTTCACATCAATATTCCACTCCTAGATGCCATAAAACATGTTCCGGCCTACGCCAAATTCCTCAAAGAGCTTTGCACTCTAAGAAGAGGGCCCAAGTCGACCCCTAAGAAAATTTAGATCTCCGAGGATGTTAGTGCGGTCTTGATGAACAATCTCCCTAGAAAGTTGAAGGATCCCGGTGCTCCCCTCATCTCATGTGATATAGGTGGTATAACCTTTGACCGTGCCCTCCTCGACTTAGGAGCTAGTGTCAACCTTTTACCCACATCTATTTATGAGCAATTTGATATAGGGGAACTCAAGCCAACCCCCGTCATTCTCCAACTGGCCGATCGCTCAGTCAAGACCCCTCGAGGTTTGATAGAGGATGTGATTGTGAAAGTCCATGATTGCTACTTCCCCGTTGATTTCCTCATCCATGACATGGCCTCCTCCTCGGAGCTAAGTCACACCCCAATCATCCTAGGCCGCCCATTCCTTGCTACTGCAAAAGCCAACATCAATTGTGCTACGGGGACGATGGACATCTCATTCGGAGGTCAAAAAGTTTCTCTCAATGTGTTCAAAGCCTCCCAATATTTGGACCTAGATGAAGAATGCCACTTCATAGACATCTACGATGAACTTATTGAGAATGATCTGGGCATGGGTCAAATAAGGGAGGTCAATGCTCTTCAAGATTCCCCTCATCATAGTAGCATTTGGCATAAGGTTGAACCACTTCCAGCTTTGCAAGATGAACCAGCCCTTCCATCACTTGAAAGTCCTCCTAAACTTGAGCTTAAGCCCCTTCCGGACTCTCTCAAATATGCATTCCTAGGCCCCGATCAAACCCTTCCTGTTATCTTAGCTTCCAATCTTACCCCTACCCAAGAAACACTTCTCCTAGAAGTCCTTAGGACTCACAAGAGTGCCATAGGTTGGACAGTGGCCGATCTTAAGGGGATAAGTCCGTCTATTTGTATGCATCACATTTACATAGAGGACAACGCAAAACCTAGTCGGGAAATGCAAAGGAGGTTGAACCCAAATATGAAGGAGGTGGTGAAGAAGGAGGTTGTCAAATGGCTCGATGCGGGAATTATTTATCCCATATCGGATAGCTAATGGGTGAGTCCCACTCAAGTGGTTCCTAAGAAATCGGGACTCACCGTGGTCCAAAATGAACAAGGAGAAGATGTGCCCACTAGACCCACCACGGAATGGAGAGTGTGCATCGATTATAGGAAACTCAATGCCATGACCAAAAAGGATCATTTTCCACTCCCCTTTATTGATCAAATTCTAGAGAAATTGGCAGGCCAAAGATATTTTTGTTTCCTAGATGGATATTCTGGGTACAATCAAGTGGCCATTTATCCGGAAGACCAAGAGAAGACCACATTCACTTGTCCATATGGAACATTTGCCTTTCGGAGAATGCCATTCGGTCTTTGCAATGCACCGGCCACTTTTCAAAGGTGCATGATGGCCATTTTCTCTGATATAATAGGAGAATTCTTGGAGATCTTTGTGGATGATTTTTCTGTGTTTGGGGAGTCATTTGAAAACTGCTTGGAAAATTTGAAGAAAATGCTTGTGAGATGTATTGAAACCAACCTTGTTCTTAGTTGGGAAAAGAGTCACTCCATGGTTCAAGATGGCATAGTTTTGGGCCATATTGTGTCCGAACGAGGTATAGAGGTGGATAAAGCCAAGATCGACCTTATTTCTAATCTCCCTCCTCCGACCTCTGTGAGGCAAATTCGTTCATTCCTCGGCCATGCCGGTTTTTACCGCCGGTTCATAAGTAACTTTTCTAAGATTGCCCGTCCGTTAACTCTTCTCTTGGCCAAAGACACTCCATTCCATTTAGATGCTGCCTGCCTTGAGGCTTTCAATACCCTTAAAGAGGCTTTGACCAAGGCACCCATTCTCCAATCTCCTAATTGGTCTTTACCTTTTGAAATCATGTGTGATGCCTCCGACTATGCTATCGGGGCAGTTCTAGGCCAAAGAATTGACATGTGTCCGGTGGTAATATATTATGCGAGTCGCACCCTCGCTGATGCTCAGCTTAACTACACCACCACGGAAAAGGAGTTGTTAGCTGTTGTCTTTGCCCTTGAAAAGTTTCGATCATATCTCTTAGGGGTAAAAGTCATTGTGTACTCTGATCACTCAGCTCTCAAATATTTATTCTCTAAAAAGGATGCCAAACCTAGACTCATTAGGTGGATCCTCCTACTCCAAGAATTTGATCTTGAGATCCGAGACAAAAAAGGTTCTGAGAATAAAGTTACCGATCATCTTTCTCGGATTCTCACAACTGATAATGCTCCTTTGCAAGATTCATTTCCAGATGAACATCTCCTGTCCATCACCCATAGTCAACTCCCATGGTTCGTAGACATTGTCAACTACTTAGCTGTGAGACAAATTCCTAATGGGTGGTCTAAACATGAAAAAGAGCATTTCTTTGCCAAAATCAAACACTATTGCTGGGAAGATCCTGAATTGTTCCACGTAGGTCCAGATCAAATAATTAAGAGATGTGTCCCCAAGGAAGAACAACAAAGCATCCTGAATTTTTGTCACACTCTATCTTGTGGGGGACACTTCGCGGGAAAGAAAACAGCCGCCAAAGTGTTGCAAAGTGGATTCTTCTGGCCCACTCTCTTCAAAGACGCCTATGAATTTAGCAAGACTTGTCTCAGGTGTCAAGCCATTGGAAACATGAGCAAACGCGATATGATGCCACTCAATCCCATTCTAGTGGTCGAAATCTTTGATGTTTGGGGAATTGATTTTATGGGGCCCTTTCCACCATCATTCGGACATGAGTACATTCTTGTGGCAGTCGACTATGTGTCTAAATGGATTGAAGCCATTGCCACCCGGACTAATGATAACAAAGTTGTCATGAAGTTTGTCCGACAGAATATATTTTCAAGGTTCGGGTGTCCGAGGGCGATCATTAGTGATGGAGGTTCTCATTTCACTCATGCCCGATTCCGAGCTCTTCTCGGGAAATATGGGATCACTCATAAGATTGCCACCCCCTATCACCCCCAAACAAGTGGCCAAGTGGAGACATCCAATAGGGAGATCAAAAACATCCTACAGAAATCTGTTAGGCCCGATAGGAAGGATTGGTCTGAAAGATTGGATGACGCTCTTTGGGCCTATCGGACAGCATACAAAACCCCCATTGGAATGTCTCCATATAGGTTAATCTTTGGAAAAGCTTGTCACCTACCTGTTGAGCTTGAGCATAGGGCCTATTGGGCTATTAAGCAGTTCAATTTTGACTTAGCCCAAGCCGGATCTCATAGGACCCTACAACTAAATGAGTTGGAGGAGCTGAGGAATGAAGCCTATGAAAATGCCAAGATTTACAAAGCTAAGACCAAAGCTTTCCATGATAAACACATTATGAGAAAATCATTTCAACCTGATCAAAAAGTTTGGCTCTTTAATTCAAGGTTGTGCTTATTCCCCGGAAAATTAAAGTCTAGATGGGATGGACCATTTGCTGTGCTTAAAGCCTTTGATCATGGTGCTGTCAAAATTATAGATCTTAAAAATGGTCAAATTTTCACTGTCAATGGTCAGCGTCTCAAACTCTACTTGGAGAACACACAACTTTTATCAAAGGAATCAATCCCACTGAGTGACCCATGATAAATACAAGAATGTCGTCTGGCTGAAGACGTTAAATTTAGCGCTTGTTGGGAGGCAACCCAACCATTTCTCTTCAAAAATCTAGTGAGTCATTTTCATTTGTGTTTGTAGGAGCTGGAAGAAGTCGTTCGCAAAAATTGCCTACCAAAATAGCCATGTCTGCGCACCCCAGGTTGTACCTTTCCTTCCCAAGCATTCATGTATGCATTGTCATGTTCATATATTCTACATGTCATTGAGAACAATGCCATTCAAGTTGTGGGGGAGAGAAAAATTTTCATGATGCATATTACACAACTTGATAGGAGTTTTATCTTGCATGTCATCATTCCATGAAAGTAGAAAGATGTAAACCCCATTTTGAGTTTCATGATTCATGCTTAATTTAAAAGTAATTCTGGAATAGAAAAGACTAGGGAGAAGGATGATGTGAAATTTAGTCAATAAAGTTCATTTGCACTTTGAAAAAAAAATGAAAAAAAAGAAAGAAAAGAAATTCATATTACACACTAATGAAACAAGCATGACAAGCCCTCTGCTATTTTTGGTATGATGTCTGATATTCTGCACTTCTTAAGAAAAGAGATCTTTTTACAAAGCTTTCTGTCAAATTATCTATCAAATAAGCGTAATGGTACAAAAAAAAATACACCATGAAAAATGCCCCTAGTCTTAGTAACCGGACCTACTTCACCTAAGACGTGTTGAGGTTCGCGTAAAACGAAAAAGGGAACCTTGATCTGTGAAACCGGGCCTGCTTCTCCTAAGGCAAGAGTCGAGATTCGCGTTGAGCAGTGAAGGGTAGTGCAGCATCATGTGTGGTATAAAAGATCCCAAAAGGGACAAAGCAATAAGGCAGACAAAAAGCTAATATACATAATGCTCTGATCTAAGAGGTGCAGGGTTGAAAGGCATTTGTTTGGAATAGCAAATGAGGGACGTAATTGTCTAAGCTGTGGATTTGGTAATTATATATGCACAAGTGCTATTGAGCTTTGATTTGAATTCTTGATCATGTAGTTCCTACGTAAGGCTAGTGTGTATTAATGATTCCAGATTCTTAATCTTTGGTTGATTCTATGAAGGGAGAGCTGGATATGAGAGTATGAATTTTATAAACTCTTGTTAGTCCTAAATTTCAATTTTATTTGCATTGTTAAGGGACTAGCAATGAGTAAGTTGGGGGGTGTGATAAGTGTTCATTTTCGATGATAATTCATCACATGTACACCATTTTATGTGCATATAATTAGATAATTATGCATGTCCTATCATTAATCTCAACTTTACATGTAAATTAAGTATTTCACGTAAATTGATTAATTTGGTGATATTATTTAATGAATTAAAGTTGAGGGCCATGAGCATTAATTCTCCATTACATAATTAATCATGAGCATTTAAGATTTATGTGCACCTTATGATAATTTTTATGGACTAAAGTGTAATTATGTGTGTGTAGGACACCAAAGGCAATTATAAAAGAAGCCGAGGGCAAAAAGGGTCATCACCATTTTGACCAAGTCAAATAAAGAATTCAAAATATTTTGGTTGGAGGGAAAGGAAAGTTCAAAATTTCGAATTCAAAGTTTGAAAAGGAGGAATCCAAAGTTTAAGTTTGAAAAGGAGGAAAATGACATTCAAAGTTTGAAATAAAGGAGAGGAATGATGAGTCTTGGGAATGGGGTTGTCCAAAGCCCAAGGAGGGTGTACTCACCTACTTTTTCTCTTCCCCATGCATCATATTCTACTTAAATCCTATCCATCCATCTCCTTTGATACAATCTCCACCCTCCATCTACTCAACTTTTCCTATAAATAGCCCATGACAAGAAGGAGAGGGGGGTTCTTCTTTTGGCAATTTCTCTCCCAACCTTAGGCCTCCGAGTTCTCTCTTGTAAGTTCATTTTCAGATCATGCACTCTTCATCAAAGTTCTTTGTTTTTAAGTTCTCTACAACTTCTTCTTCTGGAGCATCTTCTAGTTCCTTCTAATTTTTAAGCTATTTCGTATTTTTCACTGTGCTATCATGTTCATCTGCAAACCCATGTTTCTCTCTGTTCTTTCTCATATTTCTCCCCCTTCTAGTCATTTTCATCTCTTTCTGTTTTCATGAAAGTTTTTTATTTTTACGTTCTCTACAACTTCTTCTTCTGCACTATCTTCTAATTCCTTCTGGTTTTCAATCTATTTCGTGTTTTTCACTGTGCTGTCCTGTGATTTCACTGTTCATCCGAGGTTCTAGCTTTTGTTATTTCTAAATTTTGAAGTCCTTCCACTCTTCTTTTCTCTCTGAGTTCTTCATCAAAGTTCTTCCTATTATGTATATCTAGATTTTCTTCTTCTATCACTTCCTCCAATTCTTCTTTGTTTACGAGTTATATTTATTTTCTCACTGTTTTACTCTCTCATCTTCTTCTTTCTTCATCTCCACACAAACCCTTCCCCATTTCTCTCTATATTTCTCTCCAAAGTTTGTCCTCCACAACTCTCCTTTCATGGCGGCGTGCATATCAAGACGGGAGACGTTCCAAGGCTCGTGACGTGGACGGCGACGGCTTCTTCATCCACCTCTTTCCACGGCGATCTCTTTCAAGGCGGAGCGATCCTCTACAAGGCTCGGCGAGGAGGAGACGACGGCATCATCACCATTGCTACTACAATCTTCACACCTTAGGCTCCTCTTTTTGTTATTGCTTTAATTTTATTTCACTTCATTGTAATCTCATTGTGTCATTAGTGTAAACTTGTTTCACATTTCATGTACTCTTTCTTTTAAGTTAATGAAAGTTGTTCTCTTGATCTAGTTTTTGATCTTCTTCCATCTCTACCTCTTTCTTCTATCTCTTCTTTCCACTTCATGCAATTATTTTCTATAGCATAGGCGCATAGTCATAGGTGTTTTTAATTAAGTGTTTGGTTTGTTCTTCATTTCACTATTTTCTTTAAACAAAACAAAATCACAAGTGTTTTCTAAAGGACTCCAAGGTTTTTAACTTTAAAAATCTCTTCTTCCCTGTGGATTCGACCCTTCTCGCCACCTTATTACGTCTTATCTTCATCTAGTGCGAGTTGCAAATTTTAAGATTGATACGCATGTTTTAAACGATGAACTTTCGCGTTATCACCTTGTATGTGTTGTGGACAGGGATGGTGGGGATGACTCGGTCCGGGACCACCCGTGTGTTGCGTCCGTTGAGGAAGACGTGCATTCCACCCACCATCATGGACTTGCCGGACTGAGATAGAGTCCCGGTAATCACAGCAGCACTCCTTTGGACTTGCCGGTGTTGATGTCCTCCAGGGTGCTTGTTGACAATATTGGGGCGGGCCCCACCTATGGCGTGGTGCACCAGACAGCTAGCGGCCGGGGCTGGACTCTTGGATGAGTCGTTGCAGCAAGGAGCCTTCAGAGGCTCCACCTTCCCCACAGCTTCCTCGACAGGTTCCGGGCCTTCGATTTCCAGCATGTCCACGAAGGCCAACCCCAAGAAGTTGGGGAAGCCGACGGTGGCAGGGAAGCTGTTGAATTCCATGGGCACCGCCAGGTACCCTTGTGCATGTCCCGTGAAAATCGACGGGCCAAAACCTACGCCAGTCAATCCAGTCATTGTCATCGTTCACCTGTAAAGAGAAACAAGCCAACGATCAACAGCCTTTGAGAGGGCCTCAAAGCCCAAGTATCTCGGCAAAGAGATGAAAGGTGACACTGGTCCCACCGGGCGTGCCAGACTGTTTACGATGGGTTTATTCCTTCTTATTATTTTATGTATACATATATATATATATATATATATATATATATATATATATCTTATTTCACGTGTCGATCAACCAATTAACTAACTGGTAATTAACTGACTGATTGACGGCGCGGGCGTGCCAGTCACGTGAGTGACAAGTTTATTATGCGCTCCTTCTGACCCGTGTCGGGCGAGAGTGAGGTTCGGTCGGGACCAACAGTCCGTCATACCATAAAGGTCATGACGTTAATTACATCCCCCACGAGGAGGGAAAACCTTTGATTAATTGCCGAGATAGCGGGCTGTCGAGGCCGGAATAAAAGGTGCGATGTTATGAACATGACAAGATCACGTGAGATGCATCTATCTATCATGCAAGAGAGGCATGGTTTATTAAATCAATGATCCTCGATACAGGGCAGAGGACGTAGGTCCGAAGACCACCATCGCGCATAGCAGAGACTTCCGATCGGGCATAACCCGGCCTTCTGTCAACGCCATTTGATATACCCAAGGGTCTATGCAAACATGCATGCATGATGCCCATGACTGTGCTAAGCATGGTAATAGAGTTATGAAAATGAACAGAGCTCAATCACATTTATTAATCCCCGCCAAAGGGGAAAAAGGTAACACAAGGGTGATAACGAAAGCAAAGAGCTAAAACACCTGATAGCCAGCCTGATAGAAAGGTTATTCGGGGCGTGAACAGCCCTTGCCTTATTCAATCTACTGCTAATTAGGGTTGCCAATCTCAACCACGGGAGGCCAGTATTGCCCCGGGGGCAAGCCAGGGATTAGATAGTGTAACGATTAGAAACGGCGCCAGAAAACATAAGTACAGGACTTAGAACGGCATGGGGACCATAGGTGAATGAAGGGTTTAAACGGCGTGACCCGTTTGGGGCGCGCCGGGGAGGGGCGCGCCGGGAAGGGCGCGCCGTTTTAATGCGCGCCGTTTTAAGGCGCGCCGTATGCACACGGCATCGGTTTAACCCGATCTCACGGAAACCGAGGTTTTATTCATTTTTTTGAGTTTATTAAAATACTTTAGGAAACTTTGAAAGTTTATTTAAGTTATTTATTCAAAGGATCGGCCCCGGGGCATCCGGGAGCCGAGTCACAGGCTCGCGCGAGGTTCACACTCGAGCGCGGCGATTGTTTTGAGTCAGACTCGTTCGAGCCGAAATTTCGGCAGCATCTCCCCATCCCGGAGGATTGTCGGGGAGAAGCGGGGAATACTCACGTGGCGGAGCAACCCCTAAGAGCCGGGTGGCGCAACGGTGGCCGGCGAACCCGAACGAAAAGGAAAACCCCGAGGCCTAGCCTGCTAGGGGCACCGAGTCCGTGGACGAGAGTGAACGAATGAGGCAACTCATTATGGGAGCGAAAACCCCGAGGGCTAGACTGCGAGGGGCACGCGACCCGAGTTGACACAACGCTCAAATTGGGACGACCGATACAAGGAAGGAAACCCCGAGGGCTAGCCTACAAGGGGCACACAACCCACGGCCACCACGAAGTCCATTAAGGACTGTGGATTTGAACTGTAGGGCTTAGCCCCGTTACTATGCACTCAATGGCCTTAAGGGATACTCATCATCAATGGATAAGCCCCTATCGACCGAGTGGCTAGTTGTGAAAGATTGGGGGAATATTCCCCTCCCCGGGTATTGGAGCAGTGCTACAGTGCAGACTCCTGGATGTTGAAATACGAACGGAGTGGAAAGAGCGGCATATGACATCGTTCAACGACGAATGGACAAATGATTTGTTAGACGTGTATTAAAACAGTGAAGCCTGCGGGGTGAATGAGTTACACTTACAGGTTATATGATTAGCATATAGATCTGGGGAAGGGATATATATATCATGTTCGAAAAAACCAACAAAGGCTCGGCACAGGACGAACGGGAACGTTAGAAGCGATCTTCCCCTCCCCTCTGGCCTATGAGGAAGGGCACAAGGGGGGCGAAGGGTTTGCTCCCTAGACAGGGGTGGACAGAGATATGCACACAAGTGCATCTCCAACCACAAAACCCATAGCACACGTGGTGCAGAGCTCGACCATTGCATTGGAATAGACAGAGAGACCCCGGGGAGGGGGGAGAACGATTCATGTAGCCCAAGGGCATATCCAGCGTCGGGAAAATGGATCCGGGAACTATCCACGCCGGGAAACCATTAAATGCACATTTGAGAAGAAATTAGAGAGAGCATGAAAGATAGATACGGCACCAGGCACAATCACATTTCATTCATTCAATGAACGATAGGTAGATGTACACAGCATATATTCCGGCACCGGCATTGTCGCTCGGCCGTCGTTTACATTAATAGAAGAAGAATGTTACAGGTGAAGAGAAAGAACAGCGATAATGGTGAGGGGGGGAGGCCAGGCTCGTATCATCGCCTCTCCCCCCTCTCACTTACATTATATCAGGAGAAGGAAACCAAGAAGAAAGAGGAATCCACCGGAGGAAAACCACACGGAAACCCACCTAAACCCTTTCTCCAGAACAGAGTATCGGACCACAGGCTTCTCTTCTCCGGCTCCGGAGATACTCAGACGAGCAGACGAGGAAGACGGCGGCGAGAACCCTCAGTGGAAACCCTACTTCTCCCCCAAGGCTTTTCTCTCTTGAACGAACGGTCTCTCCCTTCGTATTGGCTCTCTTCTATTTTCTTCTCTTTTTTTCTTTCTTTTTTCTTCATTTTTTTTGTTCTCTTCTTTTTTGTTTCGAAGGCACGGTGTATATGTAGCCTTTGTTAATTCGGCACCCTGGGAAGGGGCGCACCAGATTTAACGGCGCCGGGAACACGTCCCCAATTGGATTGGCGTGTCGGATTTGGTGGCGCCGTATTAAGCGGCGCCGATGACCCTTCACGCGCCGTTTTAACTTGTTTGCTCGGCGCGGGTCAGTCGATGGGTCCGGGGATAGTTCCAGAAGCTCCCGTTGACTGTTCCTCTCACCCTGGTCCTTGGAAAACCTTGACGGGGCATTGACGAAGCTCTTGATATGACGAATGGCCTTAATCAGAACTTCACGTGTGTCTGGCCCGAGCATATGGGTATCCTGCTGGCACGGCCTTCAGCACTGTGATTTGTGCTTCTGGTTGAGACGGACTCATGCTCGAAGCTTCCTTGCGGGATGTCATTGCATCCGGGATAATTCCGCCTTGAATGGCGACCAATCGGCCACTAACAGGCCCGCTATGGCGAGAAGCCAAACCCGTGTTGGGTGATTGGGGCCTTCTGCTAACAGAACCTTCGGCCCCTTGTTGTGGACGGTCGAGGACGTTCTTCCTCCTTAGGAGAGTCACCGGGTAGACCGTCATCCTTGGTCGGGCGACGGATGTAGGGTAGCGGCATGACGGGGTCGATGCCGGATCATTGGGCAGGCTTGGTCGCACTGCCGGTTGGTTGTGGATTCATCTCGACTCTCCTGAGGTGAAGTCCCCGGTGCTCACTTCAAGGTGACTCGGGGCTCTGGCAGATTGAGGAATCTTTAGTAAGTTGATCTTCATCGGATTCTGTGCTTCAATGGGTCGTATCATTCATCTTTGCGGCTTGGTCGCCGAAGGATCATATTTTGAGTGCCAACAATGGCTCGGAGGCCGATGACGAGGAAGAGGGGCCTGGCCCCGTAGAGGCGGGTGCCGAGCGACCGGTGTCGAGCGTGGGTGAACGAGCACCTGCGGAGGTCGCCGTGGTGGACTTGAGTGATGAGCCACCTCCTCCTAGCGTTGCTACTGTGCGTGCGCCTACTGAGTCCAGGGCACGTGATGATGTAACCGGGGCAGGTCCTTGAGAGGATGCCCCTAGCTGTCTTTTCCTTTCTTTTTCTTGCGCTTTCCGTGGCAGTAGCCTCTTTTTTTATAATTTCTCCTTTTTGGAAATGAAAACCTTCATTTTATCTGCAAATCTTGATATTTCTTCCGTGTATTTCCTTCCCTCTGAATTGTCGTGTGATCCTCTGGGGGTACGGAACGACGCCCTTGATGAGGGCTTCTAAAGGAGCACACCTTTCGGGATCGGTCGCTTTGATTTCCACAGATTTGATTGAGGCGGTAGGAGTCCTCATGATTTTGGGGACTCTGCTTCCCCTATAAATGGTGGCTCTCGCAGCGTTCTAGCGATCATCTCTGTGCCAACGAACCGTCATAGGTAACTTCCCCAGGGAATGTCCTCAGGAGAGTCTGGTACCTCGTCGGATGATGAATCGCTGTCGGCTCGTCGCCAACCCTTGGTCCTGCGCTTGGAGGGGGATTCCCAGCTCCTGAGCAGTACAGGCTCGGGTACCTGGACGACTGGTGGGAGGCCTTGGAGAAGGTTGACCGCTTGTGTGTTGGCAAGGGAATCCTGCTTCTTAAGCCGGATAAGTTCCATCCTTGACGGGATGAGAAGTGTCAGGGTAGCGTTGCTTTCCAAACTTCAGCTACTTTCCCTTGCTTGTCTCCACAGTGTTTAACTGTTGTTTGCTCCTTGTAGGTGCTCGGTGAGATGCTCCTCGTTGTTGGAACATCTTCCTACTTTATGGTAGGAAGGATCGTAAGGAAGGGTGGAATCTGTTTTCCATTCTTCCACTCGGTGGGCCTGGTCGTGCGGCTTGGACGACGGCAGTGGGCTGCTCAGTTTGAAGGCATGGCCAGTACGCTGAGGTGGCCTTCCTAATGCGTTGGCCTCGTGGTACTGCTGTCGCCTGTTGGCTTGGGTAGGTCGGCTGGTTCCCTGTAACGGGTGGACCTCGCTGACCTTCCTCTGAGTGTGGGTGGCCGGAGCTACTGGCCAAGTTTTTCTCGTGCAGGTCTTCTACCAGTGAAGCCCTTTGTTGATCTGAGGCTTTGTCCCTCTTCTCTGGCATAGGAGGCTTCTCCATAGGTACCCTACCACATAACAAAAAGATGGGTACCTACGCCTGCTTGAAGATTAGCATGATCGTCGACAGAGGATGGTATCCGGGAAGCGAGTCGTTGGAGTCATACGTTGCCATCGTCGAGCATGTTTTATCTCTCCATGTACTTATATTTGGCCCGTGTGAGGGTACTTTGCCAATTTTCTGGCAGCTTGTACTTTGACTAAAGAAATATAAATTCTTTGATTCTGGGCCAATACTGATGTGTACCTTTTGCTGGAGCTCTTCTGCATGCTTTCTTGGGCGATCCTCCGTGCTCATCTTCCACAGTGTTCGTGTCCTCCGCAGAAACCCTTAGGTTACCTTCTCGTTTTCAAGGGGAGCGGTGCTCGCCTCTAGGGAACCCTTAGGTTACCTCTTTGTTTTCAAGTGGAGCAGTGCTCGCCTCTAGGGAACCCTTAGGTTACCTTCTTCGTTTTCAAGGCGAGCGGTGCTCACCTCTAGGAAACCCTTAGGCTACGTTCTCATTTTCAAGGAGAGCAGTGCTCGCCTCTATGGAACCCTTAGGTTAGCTCTTTGTTTTCAAGGGGAGCAGTGCTCGCCTCTAGGAAATTCTTAGGCTACCTTTTTCATTTTCAAGGGGAGCGGTGCTCTCGCCTCTAGGGAATGAAGTCCCGCGATCAATGACACCCAAGAGGGGGGTGCATTAGGTGATTACCAATTTTATGAAAACTTTTGGCCTTTTATAAAATATGTGATACAAAGCTAGTTAGGAGATTCAAAGCTATTTGAACACAAATTGGATTTAAGGAACTTTATATGATAACATGTAGATTAAGCAAGATAGACGAAGATAAATCCAGAACAACAATTTAAACTAACGTTTATGTAGAATGGAGATAGAGGAAATGGAGCAAACCACACAATACAAGCACAATGCACAGCGGTTTTTAAGGTGGTTCGGATGCAGGACGGCAATCCTACGTCCACCCCTCACCAAACCCGGTGAGGCTTCACTCGGGGATAAAACCGCAAACGGAGACGACGCTCCAACCACACACGTAGGACGACACCTGCACACACACACGGGGACGCACCCCAAAACACACACACACACGGAGACAAGGTCTCCAACACGATCCAACAAGCGGATCACAAACACACACACCCGCTGCCACAAGTGCAGCAATCCACACACACGAGACAGAACGGATCTAAATAGACCCACACACATACAAACGCAGATCTAGGAAGATCCACGCACACACGAATCAAATACAACACACATACACACCACCACAGATCTAACAACGATCCACACACACACAAGTTCTTGCAGTTTTATGATAAACACAATTACAATACCCAAAACATAAAGACGATGAGGCTTAGTTTAGAAAACTCCTGTTTTAGGTTCCCCTTGAATGCATGTTGCAGATCTTGAACGTATCTTCACTTGATCGGAGCTTCAATCCGTGCTTGCTTGGCTTTTCTTCTTTCTTGCATGCTTGGCTTCTCTTCTTTCTCCCTTAGGCACTCTTCTTGGAATCCTTGCTTGCTTCCTTGGCTATACTCTTCCTTGGAGGTTGCTAGCTTCAGATTTGGCTTGAAACACCTTGGAGATGGATGAAGATCTTGCTGCACGAAGTACTGTTCACGGAGCTACAGTGCTGTCTCCTTTCACCTTGGACAGCCTCCTCTTGATCTCCCTTGAAGCCCTCTTGGATAGATAGGGTTTGTAGCACCAAATGAGTGTTTTATAACTCTTGAATGGCCCTTGGACAAGCCCCAGACCAGATCCACGAAATCTGGTGTAATTGGGGGCAAAAGGATTAAAGAAATGGGTGGAAAGACCACCCTTCGAACTTGAACCAAAAGTCAACAAAAGTAGGCCTCGGGGCTGGCGGTCGACCGGTGGAGGGCTGGCGGTCGACCGGAATTTTACAGGTTTCAGTCCGTTGCTTGCTGAGAAAAACGGTTGACCGCCCCTGTCTGGGCGGTCGACCGCTGCTGGCGGTCGACCGGTCCTAGACCGGTGGTCGACCGCTGGCAGGGGAAGCCCCAGGTTTCTCCCGTTCAGCCCTTTAAACCCTTGAGCAGCTCATTTACGTTTGTGGCATCAAACTCCTTCGACCTTGAGGATTTGTACTAAGTATATGGACCTGCAAACACATGGATAATTGATTAGAATTATAGCTCAAACATCCATATGATAAATCATAAACTCCATCCAAACCATTGATTATGAAATCAGAAATTGTTATGATAAATCCATAAACTCCATGCAAACCACTGAAGGTCGATCCGCGGGCGAGGGCGCACGATGGCCAGAAGGGTTTCATGTTGAATGTGCATGAATGAGGTGTATTCATAAGATAGACAAGGTGAGATCGATGCTAAGCATGAGATACATAAGGTAAGAGTCTCACCAATGGTTCTTGATAGTAAATCACATATACCACCTGTTTTGGATTATAGAGGAGCAGGGTGCTTATCCACAAGTTTAGTTCACCAGGTGACTGCCATGTTTGATCCTGCAAGCAAGATAGTTAAGGTTAATACCATGCTTGTTCACATTAAAGTGGTTATGAAACCTCTTGCCTCTTGTAAAAACAATTCAATCAAGCATGAATCAAGACCATGTACCATTGCCATTTGTCATCTCAAACATATTTAAACATGAATGTGCAATCAACCATAAGTTTAGTTATCATCACTCAATCACACATTAAGTTTAGTTATCATCAAAACCATAGCGCCAACAATCATCAAAATCATAACATCCCTCACCCGCTTGGATCGCTCCATCTCCAATACTGCTTTGATCTAATCGGGGTTGGATTTGATTCCTCGGTGAGTAACGGGGAAACCTAGGAACTTGCCTGACCGCACCCCGAACGCACACTTAGCAGGGTTGAGTTTCATGTTGTACCTTCGGAGCGTGGTGAAGGTTTCCGCCAAGTCGCGCAAGTGCTCGGCTACTCGGAGGCTTTTCCCAAGCATGTCATCAATGTAGACCTCCATGTTGTGGCTGATCTGCGAGTCAAACTTGTGGTTGACTAGGCGTTGATACGTAGCTCTGGCGTTCGTCAGCCCAAATGGCATGCGAGTGTAGCAGTATAAGCCATGGTCGGTGATGAATGTGGTCTTGTCTTGGTCGGGCTGGTGCATGCTGATCTGATGGTACCCTGAATAGGCGTCAAGGAAGTTCAACATTTTGTGCCCGGCCGTAGCATCGACCAGCTGGTCGATCCGTGGCATGGGGAAGCTGTCTTTGGGCGTGGCTTTGTTAAGGTCGGTGTAGTCCACGCACATCCACCACTTCCCGCTGCTCTTGGGTACCAGGACTACGTTGGCCACCCAATCTGGGTACTGGGTAGGCTAGAGCAGTCCTGACCGCAATTTCTCGCCCACTTGTTGCCTGATGATGGCTTGTCGCTCAAAGTTGCACCATTTTTGACGTTGCTGTACCGGGCGGTAGTTAGGGTCCAACCTTAGTTGGTGTGTGATGACCTCCGGGGGAATTCCGGGGAGCTCATCCTCAGACCAAGCGAACACGTCCTGATTGGCTACGAGGAAGCTTGTGTACGCTTGCTTATCGTGCTCGGACAAGGTAGCGCCAATCCTCAGTGATCTGCTTGAGTCATCCCCAACTTGGATGCGGTATAAGTCCTCGAATGGCGTACTCGTGCTCGGACCTGGATCTTCGGTCCTCGCCTTCTTTTCGTGTGGTGCGTCTTCGGGGTGTCGGTCGTGGGTGGAGATAAGGTAGCACCTCCTAGACTCCCGTTGATCGCCCCCGACTTCCCCTACCCCATAGGAGGTGGGGAACTTGAGCTTCTGATGGTAGGAGGAAGGGACGCCTTGAAGCGTGCCGAGGATTCCTCGACCGATGATGGCGTTGTATCCTGTCATTGCACGGACCACAGTAAAGTCGGTGAGGAATGCTACCTTTTTTGGTGCTGTCCCGAATGTGATCGGGAGCGAGATACGCCCTTTTGGGCAGACAGTCGTGCCGGATAATCCATACAGCGGCGTGTGTAATGGCGCGAGTCGTGACACGTCCACACCCATGAGTACAAGACAGTCATATGCGATAACATCAGGTCCACTTCCATTATCTACCAGGATGCGACGCACAGTACATTGATTGATGGTGGTGGAAACCACCAAAGCATCAGAATGGGGCGTCGTGACGCCGTTAAGGTCATCCTTAGAGAAGACTATGGGGTCTCTCGGGTGGCCTGACGGAGAAAACTCCCTTGGGGTTTCGTCGCCTTGATTCACCGTGTCGATAGCTGTCACGTACTGACGCCTTCTGCTTGCACTGTCTCCCCCGACAGCGGGCCCCCCAGAGATCATCATGATCTCCTTTCCGTTGGGCCGATTATCGATCGGGGGAGGCATCTTCTGTCGTCTCTCGACATTTTTAGCGAGGAACTTATCGAGGAGCCCTCTGCGTATGAGGTCCTTGATGGCATCCTTCAGATTGATGCAGTCGGCGGTGTCATGGCCATGGTCCCGGTGGAAGCGGCAGTACTTCTTCTTATCCCGTGAGTTAGGATCTGACTTCATCCGCGAGGGCCACTTGAGGAATGGCTCCTCACGAATCTCCATCAGGATTTGGTCGGGCAGGGCCGTCAGGGGTGTATAGTGGCGGTAGACACCCCTTTCCTTCTCGGGGCGGTCGCGGTGGTCTCCATCGCGCCGCTCTCGCTTGCTTCGGCCCTTGCGCGGTGGGTCGGCGGCTTTTTTGCGATCGGGCTGATCGGTCCCTGCCGCGCGGCGCAGGGCCGCGGTGTTCTCCTCGTAATGCACGTGCTTTTGGGCTAGCGTGAGGAGATCTAGAAGGGTCGTCAGGGCTTTGACTCCAAGCGCGCGTCGGAGGATGTGGTCTCACGTCCCCTTAGTGAGCGCCGTGGTGGTGATGCCGACGTCGAGATGGGGGATCCGGAGCGCCTTCGCGCAGAAGCGAGAGACGAAGTCCCACAGTGCCTCTTCCTTCCCCTACCTGAGGGAGAGCAGGGTTACTGCAAACTTGGCTACCTTTCGGCAGCCCACGAAGTTCTCCGTGAACAGCTTCTTGAGCTGCTGGAAGGAGGAGATCGTCCTGGCCGACAGGGACTCGAACCATGCTCGGGCATTCTCCCGAAGGGTCATGACGAATGCCAGGCACTTCACGGTGTCCGAGGCCCGGTGAAACACCAGGTGGGACTCGAAGCCGTGCAGGTGGTCGGCCGGGTCGGTGGTGCCGTCGTAAGAGGCGAATGACGGCAGCTGGAGCTTTGGCGGGATGGGGGATTCCATGATTTCCCAGGAAATGGAGCGTGGAAGTCCTGGTCATCATCGATGAGGCCGCGGTTCTTGGCAGCCAGGAAGACGTCATCTAGGTACCGGACCTTGTCCTCTATTTCATCGAAACGTCGGAGCCGGCGGTCCATCTCTGGGTTGGAGTGGAGAGGGCTGCGTCCCCTAGACGCGGGCATGCTACGCGATCATCGGAGCCGACGTCCCTCTCGTCGCGGTAGCTAGTCGAGTTGCTCTCTTCTCAGTAGGAAGCTCTAGGGCAGGAGTATGCTCTTGCGTAGTAGCGTAGGGTTTTTTAGTAGAAGAATCTACTATGCTCTTCTCTTCTGTCGATGTCCTTTTTTATATGGGTTGTCCTGGAGCGAGGGCCTCATCCCTTGATAGGGAAGGATCCGTTTAGTAGAGTAACGTTCCTCCGCTATGTTGGCGGGAGTTTTCCATTGGAGGGTGATAACCCCGGCGTCAGCCGTTCCCTGGGCGAGTCTTACGGCACTCATGGCGCGTGCTCACCCGTGCGGGGTCAAGGCCGGCGTCGTGGGGGACAACGGTCGGTCGTCGGAGTGTCCTCCGGCGAGAACCGCGCTTGGGCCGGCCTCATCGGCGCCGTGGAATCTGATGCCTTGTTGGGCCGGTCTGATATGAGAAATATAAAGTGATCTAGAAGGGGAGGGGATGAATAGATCACTGTTTTCAACCGATTAAAACTTACTGAAGAATGATTCACTTAAAACAATCAATCTCGGAGTTGAACCCACAAAAATGCAGTGCGGATAATAGCTCGAGTGGATAGAAGGCACACCACAAAATCACCACAGACAATCACACGAGTACCCAGAGATTTTTAAGGTGGTTCGGTCAGACCTCCAGTCTGCCTACGTCCACCCCTCACTTCAAATCGAAGTGAGGCTTCCACTAGCACCTGCTAGCAAAGCAGACTCAGTCTGCGACAACGGCTGATTCACAGCTTCACCAGGGGAACACCCTCCCCTCTTCCTCCACACCCGGAGGGAACCCTAAGGACGCCAAGTCCCTAGAAACCAGAAAACAAGTTCCTCTTCCTCCAACCGGAGGGAACACTAGTGATCTGCAGTCACTAGAACTAGAGGCCAAGGTCTCTCTTCCTCTGAAGCCCAGAGGGAACACCTCTTCTACGAGAGGGAACAACACTGCAACCTCTGTTGCAAGTGAACCAGAGAGAACACGTCTCTCTCTTCCCCTGAACACCAGGAGGTAACACAGAGAACTTTCAATCAAGAAGGAAAAAATAGATAAAAATGAAAAACAAGAAAGAAGGAAACCAAATTTCAGAAATTGGAAACAATGTAGCTCAAACTGAGCAGTAGACTTCGGATTTGATCCGTAAGTCAATACCCATCTTCTGATCACTCTTCTGCTCTCTCTTATCTTTCAACTGGATCACTCTAGTTTCTCAGGGAGGCTCCTTCTTGTCTGCTCTCACTCAAATTTCTTTTATGTAACCTCGGAGCTCCCCCTTTTCGTAGATGGTGAGGCAATGCTTTTATAAGCGATCAGGAGGGTTCATGCAAGGCGTGTGCTTCCCGCGCTCGATCCAGAACCTTCTTGCCATGTGCCCTTATAGCATTGGTTCCTTGAGTATTGGATCACGTGCAGCCTAGACACCGGGGAATATTCTTCCTCGGACCACCTTCTTCTTTTTGTTTTTCATCTTCTCCTGCAAAGAAATTAAAACCATTAAAACTCAGGGCCACAAAAACTAAAACTGCATGAGGAATGTGATAGCAGTACGAGATGCACTATACTGAGAACGACACGAGATACACAAGATGACTACAACACGAGATAAAGAGAGAATGACACGAGGTCAGATGACTACAGCACGAGATAAAGAGAGAATGACACGAGGTACATAAGATGACTACAGCAACACGGCTAACACTACAAAGAGAACGACACGAAGTCAGATGAGAACAGCACAAGGTGAGAAGGAAATAACACGAAGTAAAACGGTAGTAAAACATGCGATCAGAGGAAACCTGGACGAAGATAGAAAGAAGCAACACGAAGACATAAAAACAACACTAAGACACAAACACAGAAATAACATGAAGACTCAAACGTAAAAATAACACGAAGACAAAAACAGAAACTGACACGAAGTGTGGTCACAAAGCGAAAAGGACACGGGGTCTAGGAAAAACAACACGAGGACAGAAGACATAAACGGCTACAACGACACGTGACAAAATAGTGAAAGCAGTAAAACGACTCGAGTAACTACAATAAATGACACGAGAACACAAGAGCAGAAATAAAAGGATGACTCGAGATGAGCAACTAAATACTGAAGAAACGACACGAGGTTCACAGGAAAACGACTCGAAGTTCATCAGAACAAATCGAGCTGCTTCAGTAACCAGCACGAAGACAATCAACAAACATAGTTGGAACAACACGACGTACAACAGGACAACATGAAGTGTAGTAAACACAAACAACACGAAATATGAAAGGAACAGTACGGACATGCAAGGTACTACCTCATAGCAGTTTTCCTGTTAATCATGGGAATTTCAAATGCATAACATTACGCAAGATATCTGATTAAAATGACAATATTTAACATAGTGATGCTCATCATCAAAACACTAGGGAAGTCACAAAAATCTAACAATCTCCCCCTTTTTGATGATGGCAACACTATATTAAATAACATAGATGAAGTGCAATGAGATTATGTGAAGATAAGCAATGCAGACACACAACACACTCGCCTCCTCTGACGACTCCCAAAAACTCCCCCTGAACACAACAACTGCTTTCCTCTGACTAGATAACTCAGGGCACTTATCTTTCGCTCCCCCTCAGCAAAACACAAACAAGACACTCTCCCCTTTTGACATCATCAAAACTAGGGGCAGGTCTGAAGATATCACGAAAAGAAAATTGCTGACAGTGGAGAGAAAATAAGAGAGAGTATGGCTGATAAAGGAAAGTTATTGAGATGTTTAGGCAATTAACAAAGCCATTAATTTAATGTGAGGATTTTGAAGATCAGTTAGTCAGACTGTGTGCAAAATGGTGAATGAAGATCCGCTCCATACACAGAACCAGATTCTAAGCAAGTAAGGTACAAGATACCAGTATGGTCAGAGTAAGTCTTTACTCAGAGAGTATAAAGCAGGGAAGTCAGAAAACAAAGACCTATGGTATTGAAAACAAACAAACCAAGAACTATATGCCAAGTGTACAGGGTCTTGATACCAAGAGGGAGAAAAAAAATTTCAATGATGGTCAAGATCAAAGGTAAATCTGTCAAGTACACCTTTGACATTAGGGAGACACCTTGTTTAGAGGCCGGAATCCCCAGTTACTTGGTGGCAAGACCACATTACCCCTTCTGACAAGAGGACAGAGATAGTAGTCTAACTGGTGTTGACATTAAGGTGACACCTTTACCAGAGGCCAGACACCCTAGTTACTAACCAGATATGTACCATAGCTCTGTATGATCAAGACAGCTAATTAAACTTGATTTATACTGCCATCTCATGACATGGGATGCTTTCACTTCATTGATGAAAGTCCCAGTTTCTCAATGAACAGTTAATAAGATTGTTAAAACTTCTTTCATGAATTTTTTCATTAAACTACACTTGAAACCTTGTAAATTAGTCTTGATTTAGTTTGAGAACAATACACCAACTCCAAAGTTTTTCAGACTAAAACACTATATACCTCATTTCGGACTTAACTAGACTAAGTAGGTATGCTGTACTAGCTAGATCAGAAGTCAGTTACAATGTAGGAAGATAGTCTTGAATTCAGATTTTGATCTCAGTGGGACTAACAGCTGAAATTCCAACAAGAAATTAGATGAACAGTCTTAACAGATAAAACATTCAAAGATTTCTTTTATACACCTACTCAACCTGATTCTCTTATAAGGTCAGCAAAAATCCGTTCAAAGTATGTTCAGATTTGGCCAAAAGACTATGACACCTATTATTAATCTAGCTCCCCCTGAGATCTTGACTCCAACTCAGACTTAACCAAGACATACCTCAAAACACCTCAAAGAAAACAAAGTGATATCAATCAATACGAGTGAATCAGCAAACACTCATAATGAGGTTATTTTCAACAACAGACAATGAGTATAGATAAGTACAAGAGCACATGACAGATTATTCAGAGATCAATTATTCAATCATGAAATTATGTAAATACCTAATTCTCTGCGCAATGTGCTAAATTTTTCAGTATCCAGTGGCTTAGTGAAAATATCTACAATTTGTGAGTTAGTGCCAACATGGATCAACTCAAAGGTCTTCCTAGCTACTTCATCTCGAATAAAATGATGCCTGATTTCGATGTGTTTAGTTCGAGAATGAAGTACAGGATTCTTTGTAATGTTTATTGCACTAGTATTGTCACAAAAGATGGAAGTGCAACCTAGCTCAACTGAGTAATCCAGAAGCTGGTGTTTTATCCATATAACCTGTGTGCCACAGCTCCTGCTGCCACATACTCAGTTTCAGCAGTAGAAAGAGCCACAGAGTGTTGCTTCTTGGATCCCCAAGAGACTAGGCACCCTCCTAAAAATTCGCAGTGACCACTAGTACATTTCCTGTCCAATTTACATCCTGCATAATCTGCATCTATATATGCAATGAGATCTAAACTACATGATGCAGGATACCAAAGACCTAGATCATAGGTAGCAGATAAGTATCTAAAGATTCTTTTTACAGCTGCCAAATGCAATTCAGTAGGCCTAGCCTGTTATCTGGCACACATCCCTACACTAAATTGAATGTCAGGCCTGGATGCTGTTAAGTAGAGGAGTGAACCGATCATACCTCTATATAATTTAGCATCCACCTCTTTACCTTTTTCGTCTGAATCCAGTGAGGAGTTGGTGCCCATGGGTGTTGAGATAGTCTTGAGGTTGGTCATTCCAAACCTTTTCAGCATCTCCAGAGTATACTTGGTTTGATATATGAAACAACCATCCTCCATCTGTTTGACCTGCAGTCCAAGAAAATACTTTAGTTCGCCAACTAAACTCATTTCAAATTCATGAGACATAGATTCAGAAAATTCTTTACACAATTTTGAACTGTTAGATCCGAAGATGATATCATCAACATATACCTGGACCACTATTAAATCCTTTCCGAGATTTTTGGTGAAGAGGGTTTGGTCAACCTTACCTCGAGTGTAGCCCTTACTCAAGAGGAATTCAGAAAGTCTCTCATACCAGGCTCGGGGAGCCTGCTTCAATCCATAGAGGGCTTTATTTAACCTAAAAACCATGTTAGGCTGAACAGAGAAATTAAAACCTGGAGGTTGTTCAACATATACCTCTTCCTTCAATAACCCATTTAAGAATGCGCTTTTGACATCCATCTGCTGCAGCCGAATGTTCCTAGAATATGCAAATGCAAGCAGAATTCTTATAGCTTCCATCCTAGCCACTGGGGCATAGGATTCATCAAAATCCACACCAAATTCCTCACTGTAGCCTTGAGCTACAAGTCTTGCTTTGTTTCTAAAAATAGCTCCATTCTCATCAACTTTATTCTTGAAAACCCATTTAGTGCCAATGACATGAGTGTTATCCGGTCTAGGAACTAGTTCCCATACAATATTTTTCTCAAATTGATTTAATTCCTCACACATGGCGGATACCCAAGAATCATGTTTTAAGGCTTCTTCCACAGATTTGGGTTCCACCTGAGATACCAATGCAGCTAAGTCCTGTTCTTGGACAATTCTAAAATGAGACCTTGTCCTAGGAGGATCAAGCAAATTACCTATGACATTTTCACTAGGGTGGTCTTTGTGAAATATTATCTCACTTGAGGGTTCACCTACCTCAGCTGCTCCTTCTTGCTGTGAGTTTTCTGGTTGAGCAGCTGGCTGCATCTCTTCTTCTTCAATTCTCTCCAAGAAATCTCCCTCATTAGATGGCTCCCTGTCATCATTCATCACTTTGTTAGAGAAATCATTTTCATCAAACACTACATGCGGTGTTTCTTCAACAGTTTGATCATCTTTATTGAAAACTCTGTAAGCCCTTGAGGTTTCTGAATATCCGAGAAAAATTCCAGGAGAGCTTCTAGCTTCAAATTTGTCCAAACCATTCTTACCATTATTGTGAATAAAATATTTGGAGCCAAAAATTTTAAAGTAAGAAATGTTTGGCTGCTTACCCTTGAGAAGTTCATAAGGAGTTTTCCTATGAGTAAGTCTTACCAAGGCTCGGTTTAGAATGTAGCATGCAGTATTCGTAGCTTCAGCCCAAAATCTCCTTGGAAGTCCACTCTCAATCAGCATAGTCCTGGCCATTTCAATTATTGACCTGTTTCTTCTCTCAACAATTCCGTTCTGCTCCGGTGTCCTGGGAGAAGAGAATTTGTGAGTCACTCCCTCTCTTGAGCAAAATTCAGAAAATGAAGAGTTCTCAAACTCTCCTCCGTGGTCAGACTGAATTGTAATGATATTATGTTCACCTTGCAGTTTGATTTTATTGAAAAGTTCTTCAAAGTGAACAAAAGCATCATTTTTATTTGCTAAACAAAACAACCAAGAAAATCTAGTGTAGTCATCAACTATGACTAATCCATATCTCTTACCTGACAAACTTTGTATGCGAGTAGGACCAAAGAGATCCATGTGCAAGTGCTGCAGCGGTTTAAATGAAAGACTCTCAGTTCTCAACTTAAAAACTGCATGAGTCTGTTTACCTTGTGCACAAGCATCACATAGCTTGGACCCTAACTGAAATCTTATTCTGGGCAAACCTCTAACTAGGTTATGCTTAGACAGTTTATTCATTGTAGACAAACTAGCATGGCCTAGACGCCTATGCCAATCAAAAGCAACCTGTTCAGAGTTAGCAGACATACACAAGTTAGTTTCAAGATTATCATCCAGGTCTACGATGTATACATTGTTTACTCTATGACCTATGAACATGACGTTATCAGAATTCAGCTCAAAAACAGTGCAGGAATTGTGGTCAAAGAGTACCTTGTGTCCTTTGTCGCAGAGTTGACTTATACTTACCAAGTTGTGCTGAAGTCCTTCTACAAGATACACATCTTCAATGGAGTTAGTAGAGGACTTACCAACTGTACCAATTCCAATTATTCTTCCTCTGTTATTTCCACCGAATTTGACCAAGCCCCCAAACTTCATTTTCAGTTTACTAAATTTGGACCGGTCTCCTGTCATGTGCCTGCTACAGCCGCTGTCAAGATACCACTTGTTATGCTCGGCTGCCAGGCTAACCTGCGAGAGTTTAGACAAAGTAATGTGGGACCCAATTCAAATTGGGTCCAAAGACAGTTTTCAATTCATGCAAATTACACTTAGGAACCCACATTTGTTTTACTGTTCTTTTCAGTGATTTCAAGTGGATTGATTCTTCCTTCTTGGCATTTCTCAGTGGGTGTTGAATGAGCCTATTCCTATTAAAATTATGCTGTTTCCGAACATAAAAATTGTTGTTTGGCCACTTAGAGGACACACGTGTGTGCTGAGCATAATTCATGTAACCATTTTTATTCAAATGAACATTGTGCTGAAAGTGATGCATGTTTGCATGCTTTCCTTGATAACTAGCATGCTGAACTTTCTTAGCGAAACTGTTCACCTTTCTAGTGACATGATGTAAAACTGACCTTGGACCTATTTTGCAAGCATTCAAGTTTGAGCAGCGGACTCACACTAGTGAGCTCACCCGTATGGCACACACTAGGGCCCGAAGGCAACTAGGCGATGTTGGAGAGGGTCCGAGGTGGGACCATGAGGCTCCAAGGGTTGGCAAGCTTGGGGAGAACCCAAAATGGGCCTAGGATGCCCAAATCATGGGCGGCCAACACACCAAGGGTGTGGGTTAAGTGGATTCACTCTCAACTCGCCCGCGGTGGTCACTCAATTTGGTGACAATGTAAAATCGGACACTCTCTTACCGCCGACGGAGTAACTATAGCAATACTAAGGTAAGCAAGTCCAATACAGCAATGAGGGATGTTCAGGAGCTCACCTAGCTGGCGTGAAGACGCCGACTCCGGCCGGAGACGGGGGCGAGCGGGGAGGCGAGGGTATGTACCCGCACGCCGCGTCGGTGTCGCTTCAACCTGAAAGTGTAAAGAGTACAACACTACACCTCTCGCAGGAGGGATGATCTTGGGGTGGGGATTAAGTTAATTACATCCAAAACTACCTCCACGCAGGGAGGGGCCTTCAGCCGGCCAAGCGGGTTGGGGATTACGCAATGAAACTTGACCTCCCGAGCTCCACCGGTTCTGCCCTGCTTCAGGTCCACTGGACAGACAGTCGGAGACGGTGCTGCCACGGTTCCACGGAACTCGGATCTTGACGAGACCAGCGCCAAAAGTTTCCCAACTGAAAGAGGATGAAGCTTGAATTTTTGGGGAAGCTTTGATACTCGGGGCTGACCGCGCCGGCGACTGGAACAGGACAGCAGCGTCTGGTCTCTGGCGGGTACCAAACTGATGCAGCAGGTTGCAGAAGTCACTGTGGGCTCTCCCGGACTCCGATTGGAACAAAACTGGTGGTGATGCGATCGTGGTCGGGGTAGCTTCGAGCCGGAGTTGACGGGGATGCGATCCGATGCCGGTGGAGAGAGAGGTAACCGGAGGAGTGAGGACTGGTCTAACCTGGGACCACAGGGGGCAGTCTGCCGTCTCCGACGAAGAAAATTGGAGCAGAGGGCTCCGGTGGCCGATTGAGTCCCTTCTTCTTGGAGGTGGCAGCTAGCTTGAAGTAGTTTCTTCCCTCCAAAAATGGCGCTCAGAGCCTTCACGAGCTGGCCGTGGCAGAGTCTGGGACCGGACTGATTGATTCTGCCTCTGTCTGGTGCAGATCAATGTGGCTGGTTGCAGAGGGTGCCACGATCTCTAACGAGCTCTGATTGAGGCGAGACCTGAACCTTTGGAACCGTAGCCGAGTCTTCTTTCTGTCGGCATCGACAGTGACGTCGGCAGATGTCGGAGAAGACCGGGACGATCAGATGAGTAGAGGGGTGTCGGTTCTGGCTCCTGTAAACTGACCTGACACACTTGGAGTAGAAAATTTGTAACTTGATATGCCGATGTCCAAATGCATCTCTGCTTCTTTAGGATGAAAGAGGACTTGAGAGGGAAGAATGTTTCTGAAGAACACTTGATCTGAATCCCAAAAGGTTCGTCGTGGTCGGGCTTCCAATCTCGCTCTGGTTCTCTGCCTGGGGTCTTCTGCGCAGTCGTGGGAGATCAGCTCCTGCGGATAGCTCCGACCTCGGAAGCTGGCGAGACCACCACCGTTGGAAAGCTATCTCGATGACAATTCCAGAAATGTAGGCATTCCCACCTGAATCTTTGAGAGACGGTCGTGGCTGCCTCTGAAAGTTGCTGCAACTCTGCTTTCTGAAACAGAGGCTGAATGAGAAGAAGATGAGGGGGTGGGGAAGGGGATGGCCAAGAGAGTAAGAGGTGGAGGGTGAACTTGGCTGGTATGGGGAAGGGGGGCTGCGACTTTGGGTGGTTTGGGAGGTGGGGAGATGGAAGGGCACTGCCCTGGGGAGAGGGAAATTTGAATTTGGGCTTAGGGAAGAGCCCCTTCAACCTTGGGGAGAGGAAGGGGTGCTTAGGAAGTGGTGTTGGGTAGTTGGGGGTTGGGAGGTGGGGTGTGGATTGGAGGATGCCACCTTGGGTTGGGGGGGAGTTAAATTGGTGTATGGGGAAGGGGAGAGGTCTTAATGAGGGGTGAATGGGGAGGAGATAGAAAATTCTGAAAATTGGGTGGAGGGAGAGAGAGAGAGAGATAATGGGTGAGAGAGGGAAGAGAGATTTGGTAGAGAGGAGTAAGACTAGAGAATTTTTTCTATTCAAATGATTCTTCAAAAGTTGTTACATATGAGGAGTGGGGTGGCCTATTTATAGGCACATGACTTTTTCACAAAGGACCCTAACAAAAGACACAATGACTAATAACCGAAGGGAAGGGGGGGCATCCATGGGCCTAGCCCAATGAGATGGGCCCAATAACCTATCAAACCAACATAATGACTCAATACTTAGGAAAATGACTCAACAACCTAGGTACATGACTCAAATAAAAGGAAAATTACATGATATTGACTCAAAGAAAATGTGAAGATTACATGACTAGACTCAAAAATACATGACTAACATAATGGCGCTTGCCGACGAACAATCCGAGTCCGGAGAAAATGTGGAGGGGCAAGGGATGCCCTCATCATACCCCCGGGGTGGGGAAAACTCGACCCCGTCGAGTATGGGTCCACCAGGGAAGTAGTACATCGAACTGCGGCTCTGGGTGATCCTCGATCTCCATACTCAACCCGCGACCATAGTCCGGGAACGGCGCTTCAGCTCGACAAAGTGACTCGGTCATACCCTCATGCTGGCGATGGGATCTTTCTTGCCTAGTATTGCCGCTGTGTGCTCACATCGGGCTCTCAGGCTATTTGTGGTGGCACTCCGAGGGTGTCTCTCACAAGGGTAGGTGTAAGCTGGAGGCACTCACTAGGATCCACCGCGGTGCCCTTATAAGGTGCTAGATCCGCCACATGAGAAATGGGGAGAATCCCAAAACCCTTTTTGAAAGTTCAACCCATAAGCCGGGTTGCCAAAGCCACTCGGAACTTGGCAAGGTCCAAGTCCTCGTGCCCTCAATTTGGAGGTGACCCTGGGGTAGAGCCACTCCAAAGTCATCATCGTCAAGTTACCAACTTGGAATTCCAAGTGGCGCTCATGAGTTTTTGCTCGCTTGTTGTGAATATCACCGCTTGTTGCTTGATATGTGCTTGGATGCATATGCCATGCTTGATGATGCGATGTGAGTGGGCAATGTTTGGTATGCAAAGGTGGTCCGGGGCAGCCACATGTAGATCGATCATGCTTTGATGCTATGAAGATTGTGACAGACTCAGGGGGGCCGGGACATCCATAGATGAACCTTTTATGCATGGGTATGACAAATGTCGGGGGACCCGGACATCCATGTATGCTCCTCTCATACTTAAGACTCATGATGAATGAGGGTGGGCCAATACATCCAAATACGGTCCACTTATGCTTCCTACTTGACATGTGGGTGATGTAAATGAATGTACCCGACTTATGAATCATGCCAAGTGGTGTTGTATGCCAAGACTTATGCACTCTTGTGACAAAGATGTCTCCTATGTGTGGGCCGTTGGACTTCCATTGGAATGAGTCGAAGGGGTCTAGAAAGGTGGATATCATGAGATGGGGCACTTCCTCGATCCCTAGGTGTATTCCACCCAAAGTCATGGTTCCCATGGTATAACCCGAGTCTGGGATGGGGTGGATTGGATCAAACATGGTGGGTTGGGGTAGGGAAAGGTAGGTGGTAGTTAAGGTGGTTGGGTTACTTGGGTTCCTTGACTCCCATTGGAATGGATCATAGGGATCATAAAGTGGGTTACCAAGGGGCTCCATGTCCTCAAGGTCCTCAAAAGGTGATGAGTCGTCTTCTTCTAGTGGAATGGTTGGGCCGGTGTATGGGGTGGGCTGGTTGGTCAAGGTTTTAGGAATCACAATGGTAGGGGAGTGGACCAGGATGGGCTCTTCCACTATGGGGAGAAGGAAAAGGATGTCACTAGTGTAGCAACCAATAGTGCAAACCGAGGAGATAGACCCAATGCATGGATGGATGAGGTTAAGGCTCTTGGGTTGGTCCGCTCCTAGGGCCAATAAAGAAGTCAAGTCTGATTGCCACTTTAGACCTTTGAGGAGATCATCCCAATCTTCTACCTCATAGTAGGATTGGATTGTGGTGTGATAGGAGTGGAGGGGAACAATTTGGGATGGATATCTCAAAGGTGAGAGAGGTGGGGGTGAGCTAGGAAGGGTGGGTCCTTGCTTGAGCCATTGGAGTATATGCTCATTCATGGTGAAGGTGGGTGACTCTTGAAGATCCGGGCTATTTGAAGTGGTAAAGGGTTGAGGCTTTTCCTTACCATTGGTGTGATCTTGGGCTTCCTTATGGGTGGGAATGGGTTCCGGACTAGCATCTACTCCCATGTGGAGGGTTGTGGAGGTTTCAATTCCTAGTGTTAATGGGTTGGGTAGGTCTAATGCGGGAGAATTGGTGATAGCTAGAGCATGGTGCACTTGGGGTGGTGGGCAAGGGTGGACTTGGATCGGAAGGGGAAGTAGAGGAGGCCTAGGTTGGGGAAAGATTGGTGTAGGAAGCGGGAGGTGAGTTGGGTGAGGGGTTTTGGGTTTGGGGATGGTGGCCATTATGGGCCTTGGTGGAGGGGTGGACACGGTGTCCACATGGTTTTTAATGGTGAGGGTTGGATGAGTGGTGGTCACCATGGAGGGAATTGGGTCGGTTAGGGGTCTCTTGCCCTTGGGATCATTTGGGGTGGAAGTGGGGGCTAAAGAGGCTTGACTAGTGTAGGTTAGTGAAGGGGGTTTTGGTTGGGGTGTGGGGGCCCTCATGGGATTAGGTGGGGAGGTGGAGGCCTTGGAGACTTGGGTTCTAGTGGTAAGGGTTTGGACGGGTGGGTTTGGAGGAGTGAGAGTGCTCCTCGAGTTTTGGTAACCCGGGTAGGAAGGGGACATATATTTTGCTCTAAGTTGCTCCTTCATGTCCTTCCAAGTGGTGATGGAAGTTTCCCTTCTAAGTATCTTTAGCCCGACAGTTTGCATCCAATAAGTTTCCGCCCGTTTGGTAAGTTACATTTTGGCAACCAATGCCTTTTCATCCTCGGATATATGATACCAAGTGAAGTATTGGTCCATTGTAGCTTCCCAATCTAAATATTCTCTAGGAGAGGTTCCATCAAAGGTGGGAAGTGGGAAAGGGACCATTCTATCGTCTGTCCTTGGGGCGGGCCTATTTTCTCCAAGTTGGTTGAGTCGGTCCGATATGTTATCAAGCCGCTCATTGGCATAGGTCAAGGCTTTCATGAAGTAGTTGACATGGCCAGGGAAGTTATGGGTGTTAGTGGTAGGCATCTCTTGGTGGCTTGGACTTATGGAGTGGGCCGATTGGTAAGGTTGATATGAGGTGGCCATACTAGGGGACAAGAGTGATGCACTTGAAGACTCTAAATGCATAGACATACCCTAGGACCAACTTGATAGAGACAAGTTGTGAACTTGCTCTGATACCACTTGATGTAAAACTGACCTTGGACCTATTTTGCAAGCATTCAAGTTTGAGCAGCGGACTCACACTAGTGAGCTCACCCGTATGGCACACACTAGGGCCCGAAGGCAACTAGGCGATGTTGGAGAGGGTCCGAGGTGGGACCATGAGGCTCCAAGGGTTGGCAAGCTTGGGGAGAACCCAAAATGGGCCTAGGATGCCCAAATCATGGGCGGCCAACACACCAAGGGTGTGGGTTAAGTGGATTCACTCTCAACTCGCCCGCGGTGGTCACTCAATTTGGTGACAATGTAAAATCGGACACTCTCTTACCGCCGACGGAGTAACTATAGCAATACTAAGCTAAGCAAGTCCAATACAGCAATGAGGGATGTTCAGGAGCTCACCTAGCTGGCGTGAAGACGCCGACTCCGGCCGGAGACGGGGGCGAGCGGGGAGGCGAGGGTATGTACCCGCACGCCGCGTCGGTGTCGCTTCAACCTGAAAGTGTAAAGAGTACAACACTACGCCTCTCGCAGGAGGGATGATCTTGGGGTGGGGATTAAGTTAATTATATCCAAAACTACCTTCACGCAGGGAGGGGCCTTCAGCCGGCCAAGCGGGTTGGGGATTACGCAATGAAACTTGACCTCCCGAGCTCCACCGGTTCTGCCCTGCTTCAGGTTCACTGGATAGACAGTCGGAGACGGTGCTGCCACGGGTTCCACGGAACTCGGATCTTGACGAGACCAGCGCCAAAAGTTTCCCAACTGACAGAGGATGAAGCTTGAATTTTTGGGGAAGCTTTGATACTCGGGGCTGACCGCGCCGGCGACTGGAACAGGACAGCAGCGTCTGGTCTCTGGCGGGTACCGAACTGATGCAGCAGGTTGAAGAAGTCACTGTGGGCTCTCCCGGACTCCAATTGGAACGAAACTGGCGGTGATGCGATCGTGGTTGGGGTAGCTTCGAGCTGGAGTTGACGGGGATGCGATCCGATGTCGGTGGAGAGAGGGGTAACCGGAGGAGTGAGGACTGGTCTAACCTGGGACCACAGGGGGCAGTCTGCCATCTCCGACGAAGAAAATTGGAGCAGAGGGCTCCAGTGGCCGATTGAGTCCCTTCTTCTTGGAGGTGGCAGCTAGCCTGAAGTAGTTTCTTCCCTCCAAAAATGGCGCTCAGAGCCTTCACGAGCTGGCCGTGGCAGAGTCTGGGACCGGACTGATTGATTCTGCCTCTGTCTGGTGCAGATCAATGTGGCTGGTTGCAGAGGGTGCCACAATCTCTAACGAGCTCTGATTGAGGCGAGACCTGAACCGTTGGAACCGTAGCCGAGTCTTCTTTCTGTCGGCATCAACAGTGACATCGGCAGATGTCGGAGAAGACCGGGACGATCAGATGAGTAGAGGGGTGTCAGTTCTGGCTCCTGTAAACTGACCTGACACACTTGGAGTAGAAAATTTGTAACTTGAGATGCCGATGTCCAAATGCATCTATGCTTCTTTAGGATGAAAGAGAACTTGAGAGGGAAGAACTTTGCTGAAGAACACTTGATCTGAATCCCAAAAGGTTCGTCGTGGTCGGGCTTCCAATCTCGCTCTGGTTCTCTGCCTGGGGTCTTCTGCGCAGTCGTGGGAGATCAGCTCCTGCGGATAGCTCCGACCTCGGAAGCCGGCGAGACCACCACCGTTGGAAAGCTATCTCGATGACGATTCCAGAAATGTAGGCCTTACCATCTGAATCTTTGACAGACGGTCGTGGCTGCCTCTGAAAGTTTCTGCAACTCTGCTTTCTGAAACAGAGGCTGAATGAGAAGAAGATGAGGGGGTGGGGAAGGGGATGGCCAAGAGAGTAAGAGGTGGAGGGTGACCTTGGCTGGTATGGGAAAGGGGGGCTGCGACTTTGGGTGATTTGGGAGGTGGGGAGATGGAAGGGCACTGCCCTGGGGAGAGGGAAAATTGAATTTGGGCTTAGGGAAGAGCCCCTTCAACCTTGGGGAGAGGAAGGGGTGCTTAGGAAGTGGTGTTGGGTAGTTGGGGGTTGGGAGGTGGGGTGTGGATTGGAGGATGCCACCTTGGGTTCGGGGGGAGTTAAATGGGTGTATGGGGAAGGGGTGAGGTCTTAATGAGGGGTGAATGGGGAGGAGAGAGAAAATTCTGAAAATTGGGTGGAGGGAGAGAGAGAGAGAGATAAAGAGAGAGAGAGAGATAATGGGTGAGAGAGGGAAGAGAGATTTGGTAGAGAGGAGTAAGACTAGAGAATTTTTTCTATTCAAATGATTCTTCAAAAGTTGTTACATATGAGGAGTGGGGTGGCCTATTTATAGGCACATGACTTTTTCACAAAGGACCCTAACAAAAGACACAATGACTAATAACCGAAGGGAAGGGGGGGCATCCATGGGCCTAGCCCAATGAGATGGGCCCAATAACCTATCAAACCAACATAATGACTCAATACCTAGGAAAATGACTCAACAACCTAGGTACATGACTCAAATAAAGGGAAAATTACATGATATTGACTCAAAGAAAATGTGAAGATTACATGACTAGACTCAAAAATACATGACTAACATAATGGCGCTTGCCGACGAACAATCCGAGTCCGGAGAAAATGTGGAGGGGCAAGGGATGCCCTCATCATGACATCAATAGGAATGGTCGTGTGAAAACCTTTGTTCCACAACTGTTGCACAGGAGCAGTTCTAGTCTCAGGATTTCCTGACTTAGCTTGCTGACCAGTGGATTGAATGGATTTGTTGGTCAAAACCTTCAATGTAGAGACAGATTTGGAACTAGATGGTGTTTCCAGTTTTTCTTTGCCCTTGGCGGGGCAGAACGTGACAGTTTTAGATTCAAAGGGTTTTTTACTTGTGGGATAGTATCCTAATCCCTCCCTATTGAAGTTTACCCTCGACCCCAGAAGGGCATTCAAATTGTTTCTCCCTTCTGTAAATTTTTCTAGCATTTTTCCTTTGTCCTCAATCTCCTTCTGAAGTTCATTACATTGGTCCTGGAGTTCCTGATTAACTTTTATAACCGCCTCATATTTTTCTGCAATCAGTCTAAACTCCTGTTTACTCTCTTTAGTTTTACTCTTCAGCTCATTCATCCTAGCTAGATTTTCCTCTCTTTCCATTCTAAACTTCTCGATCTCACTTCTAGCCTGATCTAGCTTAGTGGCCATCTCCTTGGTTTTCATGTTACCTGTAACAGCAATAGAGTGTTCCTCAGAAACAGAGTGAAGCTTTTGTTTAAGCAT
The DNA here is from genome assembly GCA_022559845.1 of Amorphophallus konjac. Classification (NCBI taxonomy): domain Eukaryota; kingdom Viridiplantae; phylum Streptophyta; class Magnoliopsida; order Alismatales; family Araceae; genus Amorphophallus; species Amorphophallus konjac. Next base: position 191,219,172 of record CM040123.1, on the reverse strand, counting down.
TCTATGCTCCTTGGTTAGAAAATTATATTTAGCTAACAGGTCGCCATAGGCGTCCTCCCAATCGTCCAAAGTAAAATTCTCAAATAAGTTCATTACCTCTTCCGCATGGTTGGCCATGAGGCAAGTCTTCTCTTCACCTTCACTGGACGAGGTGGCTTCTGGATCCTACTCCTCGTCGCTCCATGTGCACAGCATGGCTTTCTTCTTTTTGTGCACCATCTTCTTCTGGTATCTGGGAGCCTTAGCTTGCAGCTCTGGACATTCACTTTTCATGTGACCAGGTTTCTGACAATGGTAGCATGTAACCTTCTTAACAAACCGATTCTTCTCAAGTTCTCGTTCAGGAGACTTCCTTGCAGCATTAAATCTCTTTCTCCTGTAGAATTTCCCTTTAGTCCTCAAGAACTTTCTGAATTGCCTGGTGAGCATGGCCTGCTCGCCCTTGTCCAGGTCTGAGAATCCGTCAGAGTCTTCGCTGCTACCACCACTGCTGCTGCTGCTGCTGTTCTTCTTAGTATGTCGTGAGACTTTCAGAGCAACAGTCTTTCCCTTTCTGTCATGTCCATCATTCCCTTGTTTGAAGTTCATTTCGTGGGTCATGAGAGACCCAATCCGCTGGGTTACTGACATGGTGGATAAATCTCTAGATTCCTCTATGACGGTCACCTTAGTATCCCAAATGGGAGTTAGGGACCTAAGGATCTTCCTGACAGTGTCTTCTTGCTGAATCTCCTTTCCAAATCCTCTCAGACTACTGATGATCACAGACAATCTAGCATATATTTCTGTGATCGACTCCTCTGGCTTCATCTTAAACAACTCATATTGAGTTGTAAGCATATTGATCTTGGTAGCTTTCACTTGAGATGTGCCCTCATAAATTAACTGCAATTCATCCCACATTTTCTTTGCAGTCTTGCACGCTGAAATCCTCAAGTACTCTTCCGGGTGGACGACGCACTGTATGATGCTAAGAGCTGTCCAATTAAGTGCGGAAATTTTAACCTATTCCTCTGTCCACATGTCTTCGTTCGGTGGAAGTTGGTACGGACCATCTGTAATTACTCTCCAGAGCTTGTGGCTTTGGGCCCTAATAAAGACTTCCATCCTGTTCTTCCAAAAGAAATAGTTATTACCATCGAAGAAAGGGGGACGGGTGATTGACTGCCCTTCAGCAATGTAGCTGTGAGAACAAGCGGATCCGTTTCCCTGGCCGTTGGACCACATATTGGGAAATACCCGCTCAGATACCAAGTGATATGAGAAATATAAAGTGATCTAGAAGGGGAGGGGATGAATAGATCACTGTTTTCAACCGATTAAAACTTACTGAAGAATGATTCACTTGAAACAAGCAATCTCGGAGTTGAAACCACAAAAACGTAGTGCGTACAATAGCTCGAGTGGATAGAAGGCACACCACAAAATCACCACAGACAATCACACGAGTACCCAGAGGTTTTTAAGGTGGTTCGGTCAGACCTCCAGTCTGCCTACGTCCACCCCTCACTTCAAATCGAAGTGAGGCTTCCACTAGCACCTACTAGCAAAGCAGACTCAGTCTGCGACAACGGCTGATTCACAGCTTCACCAGGGGGACACCCTCCCCTCTTCCTCCACACCCGGAGGGAACCCTAAGGACGCCAAGTCCCTAGAAACCAGAAAACAAGTTCCTCTTCCTCCAACCGGAGGGAACACTAGTGATCTGCAGTCACTAGAACCAGAGGCCAAGGTCTCTCTTCCTCTGAAGCCCAGAGGGAACACCTCTTCTACGAGAGGGAACAACACTGCAACCTCTGTTGCAAGTGAACCAGAGAGAACACGTCTCTCTCTTCCCCTGAACACCAGGAGGTAACACAGAGAACTTTCAATCAAGAAGGAAAAAATAGATAAAAACGAAAAACAAGAAAGAAGGAAACCAAATTTCAGAAACTGGAAACAATGTAGCTCAAACTGAGCAGTAGACTTCGGATTTGATCCGTAAGTCAATACCCATCTTCTGATCACTCTTCTGCTCTCTCTTCTCTTTCAACTGGATCACTCTAGTTTCTCAGGGAGGCTCCTTCTTGTCTGCTCTCACTCAAATTTCTTTCCTGTAACCTCGGAGCTCCCCCTTTTCGTAGGTGGTGAGGCAATGCTTTTATAAGCGATCAGGAGGGTTCATGCAAGGCGTGTGCTTCCCGCGCTCGATCCAGAACCTTCTTGCCACGTGCCCTTATAGCATTGGTTCCTTGAGTATTGGATCACGTGCAGCCCCGACACTAGGGAATATTCTTCCTCGGACCACCTTCTTCTTTTTATTTTTCTTCTTCTCCTGCAAAGAAATTAAAACCATTAAAACTCAGGGCCACAAAAACTAAAACTGCATGAGGAATGTGATAGCAGTACGAGATGCACTATACTGAGAACGACACGAGATACACAGATGACTACAGCACGAGATAAAGAGAGAATGACACAAGGTCAGATGACTACAGCACGAGATAAAGAGAGAATGACACGAGGTACATAAGATGACTACAGCAACATGGCTAACACTACAAAGAGAACGACACGAAGTCAGATGAGAACAGCACGAGGTGAGAAGGAAATAACACGAAGTAAAACGGTAGTAAAACACGCGATCAGAGGAAACCTGGACGAAGATAGAAAGAAGCAACACGAAGACATAAAAACAACACTAAGACACAAACATAGAAATAACATGAAGACTCAAACGCAAAAATAACACGAAGATAAAAACAGAAACCGACACGAAGTGTGGTCACAAAGCGAAAAGGACACGGGGTCTAGGAAAAATAACACGAGGACAGAAGACATAAACGGCTACAACGACACGTGACAAAATAGTGAAAGCAGTAAAACGACTCGAGTAACTACAGTAAATGACACGAGAACACAAGAGCAGAAATAAAAGGATGACTCGAGATGAGCAACTAAATACTGAAGAAACGACACGAGGTTCATAGGAAAACGACTCGAAGTTCATCAGAACAAATCGAGCTGCTTTAGTAACCAGCACGAAGACAATCAACAAACATAGTTGGAACAACACGACGTACAACAGGACAACATGAAGTGTAGTAAACACAAACAACACGAAATATGAAAGGAACAGTATGGACATGCAAGGTACTACCTCATAGCAGTTTTCCTGTTAATCATGGAAATTTCAAATGCATAACATTACGCAAGATATCTGATTAAAATGATAATATTTAACATAGTGATGCTGATCATCAAAACACTAGGGAAGTCACAAAAATCCAACACGGTCATCTTCTTATTGGGCCGAACATGCATGTCTGTTCCTTGCTTGGGCCTAGCACATCCAAACCTCAATGGGCCGTGCGTGCGTGGGCCGTTTCTGGGTTAAACCAGGTTTACCCTCCACAGCAACTATAGCATCCCTGAAAATGTTCTGAAATAATAAGAATTTTTCTTGGGAATTTTCAGAATTTAAATACAATTAATTAAGCCATAAATATGCTTAATAAGTGTAATGGGCTACTTAATGGATAAAGGCCAAATTAATAATTATACAAAGGCCCAGATATTAAATTAGGCATAATCCCACTCAAGTAGGCCCAAAAGACTAAAAACCAAACCTTTTAGGCCCAAGTCCAATTATAGAAATGTAGTTGAGGTTAATTTCAGAATTAAAAGGGGGTAAATAGGATAAATAGGAGACAAATAGTTGATAAATTCAAAAAATCTAAAAGTTTCAGAGTAAACCACCTAGTGGCGGTCTATCGCACGACCGCCTTCTCATAAAAGCGATCCTCATCTGGCCGCTACTAGCTTCCGTGAGCGAGGTCTGATAAACCCTAAAAAGAATGGGTTTTATCCCTCCTAAGGGCCAGAGATCGAAGCTACCTGATCTAGAAGCTTGACACAGGACTCTTAGGGATTGATCTGAGCCGAGAATAGGACTCTATGTTGACCTAATCTAGTAACCCTAACTCAAAACCCTATAAATAGACTCAATTTTGACCAGCGCGAACCCTAATGTTGGATCACGTTTCTCACAGGTAAGGAGACACTATCTCAGGTAAAGCCTTTTGAAGGTTTTGTTCTCCTTTATATTATCTAACCCCCCTCCAATTTTCGTGCTAGGAGGTCGAGTCTTTAAGGAGCTAGAAGCCCCAGAAGTCGTTGTCCCTCTGTAATCTGCACAAAAGATAGTGTGTCCGTCCAAGGAAGAAGTGGAGATTAGAAGCCCTAAACAAAATTAGTTCAAGTTCTACCTTTAGAACTTATTATTTTCCTTTGTATCTTCTACCTATTCTCTAAGTTTGGTGACTTTTGGACGAGTTGTTGAAGAGATAGAAGGCCAAGAAGTAGTCAGTTCCATGCAGGACGCACAGGAGCCATCATCAACTTCCCGTCAGAAATTCGATTCATAGGAGCACTTTCAGAGGTAGGTTATCTCATGGATGGCTAAATTAACATGTTAGGAACGAAAGCCCTCTGATTCCTGATGTTTCCATGCATTATACGGGGAGAATTTCATGATTTATTTTCACTGCGCATATAGGGTTATTTCTGCATACATGAATCTTGTCCTTTAAGAGGAATATGATAATTTGGTTTAATTCATGTAAATCTATGCATCCCCATGCCTTACTATTCCTATACCATGACTTACCTCATGTTTACTGGAGTTTTTATGCATCACTTGCCCTAGAATAGGCCTTAATTGCACAGTTTTGACCCTTCTGTCTGGAAGGCAGAAGGCGATCTTCCAACGATCGCTTCTCGGTAATGGCGGTCTCACGACTGACCACTTCTATATAAGGCGGTCCTTTCCCTAGCCGCAATCTAGTTCTAAAAACTAGTCCGAACTTTAGTTAAATTTCATGATATTATATGCTAGGATTATGCCATATTTCACCTGATTATGCCCCTAAACTTGTCAAGTACCTTTTGATTAGCAGGAGCATGTTTTAAACTTAATTTCATTATACATTAATTTTGGCCAAACAATATAAATTTGTATTAAATGATATTTCCTATGATTTGTGGAATTATTACGTGGGTGATTTGATCACTGGTTTCTACACTATTCCCTCTCGTCTTGAGTCTTTCTTAAGTACGTGACACATATTCTGGTACGATTTCATTAGTTACACTTTGCACGTAATAGGCACACTTTCTTAGACTTGTGAACCTCTCCGCCGGATATTCCTTCTGTCGGACTAGGGGATCTTGTTTCAAGGTCTCCGTAAGTCTCCGCGAGTCTAGGATTCCCACTAGGACGTCGAGCTAGTTGTACCCTCAAAGTCCAATTGTCTAGAAAGCACTTTACCAGCACTTTCTGTGTCTTGGATAATCGCGGCCATCAGGCGACCGCCATTGACAAGTAGCGGTCATCTCGTGACTGCGTTATGCCAGTTTATTCTACTGTGTCGACTCTTCCTCAATCCAGCGTCGACTCTATATAGAAACGGTCCTGACCTGACCGCCTATTCATGATAGCGGTCCTGTCTTGACCGCTTCTGTCCAGAAATGGTCCAGGAACGACCGTATACTCTTAGATCCTGTTTAACCCGAGGTTTGGCCCAAGTGTTGATTTTCCCATGGTCTTAGATGGTCTATTGATTATCTAGAACCTAACACTTTATTCAAAAGTTATCTAATGAATTATGAAAGTTAAAGAACATACCATTATGCTGCCGGATTCCCCCCGTAGCATGGCCTTGTCTTAAATCCTTCTTTGAACTCTCATGATCTTATGTTGGTGCGTTCTTGCCTTGGCTACGTTATCATGGAACTATTATTGAATTAAGTATTATTAGCCGAAACATTATTATTTTCTCATGGAAGTAGCTTGATCTGTAACTTGAAGATGCAAGAGTGATGCGAACGCGAAGCTCGTCGATAAAAACACCGCGCACACAATTTCAAAAATCTACACTCGCACACAATAAAATTAAAATTTGTGCGTAGTGGTGAATACGAGTCGAGTTGCGCGTGATGCCAGGGCACTGTGATGCCAGGGCACGCCCATGTGGCTGCCATTAAAGCCTACATGCCAACGCCGGAGGAGTTGTTGCTGCGTAACTATAGCCACTGTATACCCATAAGGGGGAGAGGTGCCGGCGGTGGAGTTAACATGTGGGAAGGTGGGAAGGTGTTGTGAGATGGTGGGGATGTGGGGTATGTGTGCAGGTGTGACACGGTGTGCATGTATGAGAGGGGAAGAGGAGGTGGGAGTGGTTCATGTGTGTGCATGGGGAGAGGGTGTGTTGTGGTTTACGTCCATGTGTGTGTAAAGAGAGGTGCATGGGAAGTTGAGTGTGTTGTGTGCATGGGAAGTGAGGTGTGTTGACAATGTGGAGTAGATGGAGGTGGGACACGGTGTGCATGGGTGAGAGGGGGTGTTGGCGATGTGCATGTGGTTGTGGGGAGAGGAGAGAAGGGACCAGTGGGTTGTGTGTGGAAGAAAGGTGGAGAGGAGGGTGGCGGTGTGTGCATGGTGAGAGTGCATGTGCATGGTGTGTGTGTGTAGTGGAGTGTATGGGCTAGAAAGAGAAAGAGAATGAGAGGGCCATGGCGGTGGCTGTAGTGTGTGAAGACAGGTGTGTGGGCTAGAGAGAGAAAGAGGGAGGGAAAGGGTGAGATGAGGTGTGCATGGGCATGGCCGACGACGGATGCGATGAGGTCCATGCCGGCTTCTTCTTGTTCTTCGACCGCTCGACACACAAACATGGCCGCCAACCCTCCTACACGTGCCACCGTCTTCATCCACAGCCCAGTCGATCTCTGTCGTGGGGCTCTCTCGTGAGCAGGCGAAGGCCAGCCCACCGTCTCACCGTAGCGAAGGAAGGGCACTATTCACAAAAGAGAAACTTTGATCAAAGTTTATTTAAATGTAAAAAAAAATTATAATTAAGTCCCTCTAGCATATGAATATTAACCATGCAATTTCTATATATCTCAAGTCCCATAGATTATATTGTGTAAAAATTTTAATTAATTATCGAAAGATCTCAATTTTTTATAGGACTGAGATTAATATAAAAAACTTGCATAATTAAATATATTTAAGCTCACAAATAATGAGTGTGACATGAATAAATATACAAAAATATGCACTTATCACACCCCCCAACTTACTCATTGCTAGTCCCTTAGCAATACAAACAAACTAAAAATCAGGGACCAACAAGAGTTAAAAAGTTTCATGCCTTCCTATCCAGATCCTCTTTCATAGAATCAACCAGAGATTAGGAATCCGGAGTCATTAATGCCTTCTAGCCTTTGATTGGAAATTGAGGTACATGAGCAAGAATGCAACCCAAAGTACCACCGCACTTGTGCAAGTGTAATGTTAAATCAACAGCGAAGACAATTGCGTCACTTATTTGTTATTCTAGATAGGTATCCTTCAACTCTGCACCTCCTAGATCAGAGCATTAAGTACAATAGCTTTTGTCTACCTCTTTTCTTCACTTTTTTTTATACACACATGATGCTGCACAACCCTTCACTGTTTGACGTGAACCTCAACTCTTGCCTTTGGAGAAGAAGGCCCGGTTACTAGGATCAGGGACATTTTTCATTGTATTTTTTTTTAAACAATGCGAATTTGCACTTGTTTCATGGATAACCTTGGCAAATAGCTTTATCAAAAAGATCTCATCTCTAAGAAATGCAGAGTATCAGACACCACTCCAAAATAACAGAAGGCTTGTCCCCCTTTGTATCATTAATGTGCAAAGTGATGATTTTTTTCTTTTGAAGTGCTAAAAGACTTTAGAGAGATTCTTAAATCAGTTTTCCATGGCTAAATTGAATAAATTTCCCATCATCCTTCTTCCTAGTCTTTTCTATTCTAGAATTTCTTTCAATGAGAGCATAAATCAAGAAAACTTAGTTAGGGATTTCATATTTCCACTTTCAATGCAAAAATGCAAAACAAAGTGACATGCATGTTGTATTAAATACAACATGAATCTCCCCCAACTTAAATGACATTGTCCTTAATAACATGGGGAAACAATAAAACAATAGACTAATGTAGCTAGAAATACTGCTGAGAAGGAAGGGTACAACCTGATATTCGGGGCAAATTTCTCCTTTGTGATAATGGCGGCATGTTGGGTCCCGCGAGGTGCAAATGGATCTAGAAGGGGGGGTTGAATAGATCCTATCAAAAGTTTTGGCCTATTTAAAAACTCTTAGCTATCAGAAGCATGAACCACTCCTATAAAGTGAATGAATCACCTAGGCACAATGCACAGCGGAATTAAGTAGAGTTGCTCAAATGGAAAAGACTCATATTACAAGCGATGAAGCGTCAACACTTCTTCAAGCACATTAGTGATCTTGAGAGATACAAGCCTTGTAGTGCAGGGATCATTAAGCATAATACTAGAGCATGAAATAGCTTGCAACAATCGTGCGTGTGTGTGTGTTATATTGATCACTCAAAGTGCATATGTATGTGAATGTAGTGGTGATCAACCAAGGTGCATGCGAGTCTAAGCAAGGAAACACTTAGCAATACTTTCACCTTGGCGTCGGTGTGCAAGGGTGCAGCAGGCCGCCCAAGGGATGCAGTCAAAGTGCTAAGCTAAATTAAACCACAGATAAAACTGAAAGTGCAAATCTGAGTGCTTGAGTGTGTAAACAAGATAACCAAGTATGGAAGCACACGAACCTGTGAATGGGGGTAGAAGATATAGAACAATCGCACACGATGAACAACCCACAACACAGGGATTTGTAAGGTGGTTCGGTTGCAACCCCGCAACCTACGTCCACCCCTCACCCAAAATTCGGTGAGGCTTTCCTGCTGACTCACAGCTTGACCGGGGACACGCCCTAAACCACAGAACAGAGAAAGCCCTCTTTCTATCTTCCTACACACAAAGCCGGCAGGGACGGCTATACCACAGATCGGAGAACTTCCGATTGCCTTCCTACTAACCATCGGTGGGGACGATCTTCAGTTTCAATAGATTGAATGAAATGAAAATAGAACAAGATAAAAATACTCAAACAAGATATGAAGATATGCTAGAATGAACTAGATCTTGTCTGAGATTGTTGGATCTTGAATCTGTTGCTTTGATCTTCCTTTGATCCCTTTGAGTTGATGGAGAAGATATACGATGTAGCTTGATCTTTCCTTGAGTTGATGAAGAGGTTTGGATGTAGCTTTGATCTTCCTTTGAGTTGATGAAGAGGTTTGGATGTAGCTTTGATCTTCCTTTTGATCTCCTTTGTGAGCTTGCTTGCTTCTCTTCTTCCTTGGAGATTGAGGGCTTCAGATGTAGGCTTGAATCCCTTGGATTGGGTGTAGAACTTCTGCACGGAGTACTATTCACAGCTACAATACATCTTCTTCCTTGGAGCTCCTCTAGCCTCTCTTCATCTCTCTTTGCTCCAAATGATCAACTAGGGATTCTAACCCTCTTGTGTTGGTTTTATATCTCTTGGATGGTCAATAAACACATCCCAGACCAGATCCATATTTTGTGGGTGATTAGGTGACTTTTGGATTAAAGAAATCCATGGGGAATGGCCTTTCTTGAACTGGAAAACAAAGTCAACATTGGTTGGCTCGGGGCTGGCGGTCGACCTGTGGCTTCTGGCGGTCGACCGTTACTGAGAAACACTGTAGACGAATGTTCCCTGGGATTTTCGGTCGACCGCTACTAGGCTGGCAGTCGACCGCCACTGGGCTAGCAGTCGACCGCCACTGAGAGAGGTGCAGACTGGGAGCTTCTGGCTTGGGCGGTCGACCGCCCCTGGGCTGGCGGTCGACCGCCAGCTGGGCAGACCCCGGGTTTTCTCAGGTCGGTCCGTTAACTGCTTTAGCTCCGTCGCTTAGGTTCTTTAGCAGCCCATTCATGTCTGTAGCATCACCATTGACAGTCTAGAAGGTGTCAACCGAGTCTTTGACTTTGGGTTCTCTTGGTTATGCTTCTTTGTGCATCGACCTTAACTGTCTTGAAGACTTCTATTGATTATATTGCTCTTATAATCAAAATTTTGTTCCGGGGGCTCTTTCCCCGGAAACCCCCGCAAGGGGCGCTGCCCCCTTAATGCCCGCGACCTGACCACGCAGGTCGATCCGCGTGCGAGGGCACAACATTAAGCTTTCACATTTGCGATCTCCACTCCATTCCTTGGATTATCTTGTAGCATGCTATCAAGAAGTTGCACCGACCTTGAACCATCCATAAGGTAAGATATGCACTGACCATATGAGGAATATGCAATGACCTTATGTGTGATGCCATTCAGCTTGATTTCTATGCTTGAAACATGCTAGATTGCCGTGCTTCCAATATTGTCATATGTCTTGATATCTGTATATCCAATTACCTAGATTTATGTGCCATTCTTGATCTTTTACACTGGAAGTATAATGACCACCAATATTGTATTGTCATATGCCTTGATATCTGTGTACTGGAAGTATGATGACCTGAAATGTATGAATATTAACATTATCAAATGCAGGTATAGTTCATTAATGACTACAGAGGCAGACATCAAAACCATAAAATTAATCATGTTGCACACATGTTCAACATTCTCCCCCTTTTTGATGATGGCAACTATGAGTCATTCTAAACTATGAGTCATTATAAATTCACATGCATTAGTAATTCACATGGAAACTATGAGTCAAAAATATTCCTAAGAAGAAGAAGATGATGATTCTCTCCCTATCCTCTTTTGACAATGACTCACATGGTTCTCACCCCCTTTGACACACAGAGTGGATTCTTTGATTAATGACTCAAATAAACTTCTCCCCCTTTGACAACATCAAAAGATCTAGAAAAGAGACAGAGAGACTCACACAAAAAGACTTACATGAAGCTCTGGCATCTCCTATGTGACATTATTACAAGCAACAATAATGTGGAGAAACATGTCATTGTAGGTAACATTCCAGAAAATGATGTGGAAATACATGCCAATGGTTGTACACTTATTAAGGTTGATAAGATAACTAGAGAGAACAACCAATTGTGGAAAGCCAGTTATAGGACTGATACCAATGAATGATATGGATGTATCGAACATGGTGGTGTCCCGTGGCTTGGCAAAGACAATGTAAGTGTGAGAGGTGGAGCCCCAGCAGTATGATTCAATTTCTCAAATAGTGGAGATGGATAGAGCAGCCAAGGAGCAACTTTTTGATTTCAAATTTTGCAAGATTTTTAGTGGTTTTCTAGTTTTCAGATTTTTTGAATTTTCTATGCAATGCATGGAAATGATAAATGCAAGCTACAATTGTATGAAGTTAAGACATGCATGCCACCCTATTGCATGAAAGCATGATGCTAATGATGCTAGGACTTATGCCACATGCCAATGAATGAGAAAGTAATGTGATATCACTTGACAGAGGACACCAATGATTTTAGATACGACTTGAAAGAAGCATCAAGATGATACCACTTGTTGGATGATATGAAGGTGATGTAATCATGGCAGCATGAATGATTTATGTAGATATGGCAGATGAAGGCAAACAATAAGGAGCATTGATAAGTGTGTATTTTTACATATTAATTCATGTTATACATATTTTTTAGGAGTTTAAATAATAATAAATATACACGTATCACACTTACTGTTAATTTAGAGGAAAATATTTAATTTTTTGGAATTACATAATTTTAATAACGATATTTACTTATTTATGTAGGCACTCAGTACGAGGAAAGTGATAAGAAATAAATATAAAAAAAAGAAATAAAAAGAGAAAATAACAAAATAATAATAAAGGCCAAAAGCCCATGGACTTATTCAAAAAGAAAAGAAAAAAAAAAGAAAAAAATAAATTTATTTGATATTTTTTGGGCTTTTATAAAGATATATACATAATATATATATATATATATATATATCGTGTGTGCGTGTGTGTTTTTTCTGTTTGCAGGTCGGTGCGCCCGCGCCTTCACGCAGGCGGCACGGGCGACGAGGGCATGTGGGCGCGTCAACGCCCCCAAGCGCGGTCAGCAGGAGGGGGGTCCCACGCGGGCGCACCGCGGCGCAACCGTGGCAGGAGGGCGGCCGGCGCACCGCGGGCCCACGCGGGGCGCCTCACCCGCGGGAGAGAGAGGCGGCGGCGCACGGGCGCACGCGGCCGGGGAGGAGAGAGAAAGAGAGAAAAAGAGAGAGAAAGAAGGAGAAAAGGAAGAGAAAAAGGCTAGAAAAAATTAGAAAAAATCAGCAAAAAATGTAAAAGTGTGCAACACATGTTGGCACACAATTTTGAGTCAACAATAGCAGCAATGGGTTGTGTTTTTCAACAAAAGAGGTAAATATGTTCACATTAGGAATGTTGTTATGTGAACCCTATAAAAGGGGGGGCTTCAAATGTAATGAAAGAAGAGTTGCAAGTTAGGAGTAGTTGCTAAGAGTTGGAATGTGGTTGCTTTGTGTTCTTGAAGTTCATTCTTGTTGGCCTTAGTTGAGCTTCATAGGAGAGTTAGAGAGTTATGTTTTGAGAGCTTTTGATGTAAACTTTATAAGTTGATATTATTTTAATGAATGATTTGTTCAAGTATTTAGTCCTTTCTTAGTCCCATTACTTATTGTTCTAATATCCATTTCATTTTCTTGTCTTCACAAACGTTGTTCATCTTTAAGTGTTATTCAATTTCTCTTTCTATCATTTTCCTTAATTCCTTCTATTTTGAAAGGTATTTCCAGTCTTTCTAAGTACTGTTCTACGTGATTACTGTTCATCCGAGGTGATACCTTCTAGTATTCTTCTATTTTGAAGCCTTTCCAATCCTTTTTTTACTCTGAGTTCTTCATAAACATTGTTCTTCTTTTGTAGATCTAACTTTACTTCTTCTACCACTTCTTCTAAAGTTTCTTATTTTGAGAGTTATAATTAAGTATTCACTGTTCTGATTTCTGCCATATTACTGTTCATCCGCACTGATAGCTCTTGAGTTTTTCACATTTTTCACTATCTTCCTCTCGTTTTCTATTTCTGTGCTCTTCATCACACTTCTTCATCTTTTCATTCTCTACAACTTTCATTTCTTCCACTTCTTCTAATTCCCTCTACATTTTAAGTTATTCTATTTTTTCCAACAGCCTATTTTCAATAGAATTCTATTATGTTTTCAACATTACTTTGTTTCTAGTTCTATCCAACCCCTCTCTTCACAAGTTCTTCACTCACACCCAAAGCGGTAGTCATCTTCCGATCATCTCATGGCGTCGACTTCCAAGGCGGAGCGATCTTCATCCAAGGCTCGGCGAGGAAACGACGACATTCTTCATCCATTGGCTAAATAATTTCTTCACTTTTCTCTTCTTATGCAAAGTCGTAATTTAAGCTTCTTTAGTGATAATCGCACTCAAAAGATAACAATTGGTTTGCAAACATAAGGATATTTTCCAACTTGATCTATAAAGATTATCTTTCTTCCCGTGGGATCGACCCGTATTTACCACTTTACTCGTATTTTCAAAATCATTTAAGTGAGTGAGTGCGGTTGTATAAATTTTGAAATTTGTGTGGCACGGTATTTTTAAACGACGGGTGTCGAGCGCATCAAGCATCAAGATATGACTTCTCAAGAGAGAATGAAGGTTCTTCAATCTGAAACCAAGTTCATAAATCAGAGTTATGCATTTTTCAGAATTTTCAGTTATAGAACCCAAATGAACCAGCTCTTACATTCAGATTGGTTTAATGCTAATGAGTTCTGGCCTACTCAGTAGAATCACATGAAGACATTTGCATGCAAGTTTAATAGTAGTGAACCAGAAATTCATGTCAAAACAAGATTAACATTCTCTTATCTTACTCATTCAGTTACATTGGTTCTCTTGAGAGTGACCACAATAAGTGTTGAGTCTAAACACTTAGATGACTTAGATTTGATTCATGAGTGCTACATATTCAGATTTTTCTTTTGAAATCATTTGAAAGATGATTGTTATCATTTTACGAGCAGTCAAGTGTAGAAACCACCTTTTGACGTGAGTGTGCACGTTTACCAAACGCAAGCACCCCCAGTTACTCAGTGTAGCTCACGATTTTGCCTCACTTAGAACAGAGATAGCATAGTCACCTCATGACATATCGAACCTCATTTTCTTTGATGAGGAGATATATTTCTCAGCAACAGTGCCATTGCTCTGCCTTGAGCTTACTTTAAGTGTAGCCACTTTTTTGAAATAAACAGATTCAACAAATGTTTAAAAATAATACTTAGCTGAAGTTTCTCGATCAAGGATGCCTTTGTACTCAAAATAAGCTTTCAGATTCAAGATGGCATAACAAGTCAAAACATGAGAAACTAGTTTAAGTCTATTAAGCCCGACCACAAATATTTTCAAGACCATCAAACTTCAAGACTCAAGAAATCATTAATGTTAAACCAAAATCATTCATGTTCAAGACAATCACAAGACTCTATAAAAGAAAATTCTTTCTTGAAGATTTACTCTGATAAACAACCTCAATAATAGATAGGGAATCCTCCAAGAAGTTCAAGGCACTTTGAATCCAAGTTGAACCACAAAAGGATGTTAGCAATATGATGCAGTGGTTTGATATAAAAAGAGAGTGTTACATATGAGTGGAAGCTTGAGAATCAATGGTGAACACTCCCCCTGAGGTTATGCACCGAGCTTAGACTGGAATGGAAGAGATAAAGTTATCAGGTGCAAGGAGGTGTTGACTCTGACATTGTGTGATGTCGACACCCGGAGCTCAGACAAAATTAATTTTCAGGTAGATAGAACTGTGGGGTCGACCTGTCAAAGGAGTGAGGTCAACCTGTTGAACTGCAAGGTAGAGTTTTGACTGGATTTTCATGATGGGCAAACTCCCCCTGAGAAGAAGCATTCTGTGCCATGATGTTAATAGAATGAAGATGAAACATATGCATGAATGCTGCAAAGAAATAACTCTCCCTTACTATATGGCCTATATGTGACATTGACGCATGGAACGTAGCGGAGGTGAAACCTCACGCATATTGAGTGCTTCTAGGCAAGCATAACCTGCCTTTCCATACATCAACATTTGATATACCATGACCGTGCAAGAGTGAAATGATGTGAA
Organism: Amorphophallus konjac; assembly: GCA_022559845.1. NCBI lineage: Eukaryota > Viridiplantae > Streptophyta > Magnoliopsida > Alismatales > Araceae > Amorphophallus > Amorphophallus konjac. The sequence goes on along the minus strand of CM040123.1, from coordinate 191,204,105 downwards.
ATGATTCAAGCTAGATTGATGTTAACTCCCCCTGAGTACATGCATGGGTTGGCAATGAATTATGCAGCCTAAGACTTATGTGAATACACAATGCAATGAAGATGCTGCAAAATGATTGTGCATTTTTGTGTCTTCTAAACATGATGTGCATTAAGGTATGTGTGATCACAAGATGATGCAAACACACATGAATGCAACTTGATGATGATGCCAATAGACACCCCCTTTGAATAATGCTAACATGAATAACGAGTTAAAAATGCAGCCATGGTATGCATAATCAAAACCAAAATCCAAGCATTTCATGTGGCTGATAGCAAGACTTATGCAACTCATCATCACATCAACTTCATCAGCATAACAAGTTTTTCATGAATTAAATAGCTGAAATCAAGCATGGTGTGAGCAAGTTATCTAGCTCAAAAGTTCATCTCACACCATGGGGGTTTTGCATTTCAAAGAGCAATTCAGTTTGCAGAATCTAATGACATTGGGCAGACGTATGATGCACTATCTACATGTCAAGACTAAACATGCAAGATGACTGAGCTTAAAAGGTTTATGTACATACCTGTGCCTTGAGCTTTTATTTACCTTATAATCCTTTGTTCAGCTCCAAGGCATCCTGCACCCAAAATTCTCATTTGAAATTTTTAGGTACCCAAGATTGCTTGGGTCCTTGTGGCTTAGCAGCTTTATCGTATTCACTAATGTGGCTCATCTGTTTCAGGGAAATCAGATCATCCTTCCTCATTGTATGACAATCATACATGTCATGACCATTTTTTCCACAGTAAAAATAACGCATAAAAGATTAAGTATTCTTTTTATGTTCATGTGCGTGTGCATATGCATTTTATTTTTGTGGATGAGCATGGGATTTACCTTTCATGGCATGAAGGTGATGCTTTCCCTTCAAGTGCCAGCACTCTTGGACAGTATGGCCAGACTTACCACAATGAGAGCAGCAAGGAGGAAGATTTTTGTTTAAAGCCATAGAGAGTGTCGACCTGCTTGTATGGGAGTGTCGACTCTTATGACTCCCCATGCAGTTCTGTGCAGATATCTACTGAGTAGGTCCTCTGCCAGTATTGACATGTTTCTTTCCTTGCTCTTTCACTTGCTCTCCTACTCTAAGCTCATCATTTCTCAAGATAAAACAATCATGCACAGTGTGACCATGTTTACCACAATAATAACAATGGACATTCATTTTGTGGAAAGTATGGTATTTAGTATAAGACATGTTATGGTGCATGTTTGGATGAGCATGCTGAGTTTTGCTTTTCTTTTGAGCAGTATGCTCTTTTTGGTGACCACAGGAGGTGGTGGCTTCTGGTGAGCCTGAATCTTGAATTTGGGCAAACAAAGACAGGAAATCATTCAGCCCTTGAATTTCATTTTCAAGTGAAGAAATATGCTGTTGTGATTCATCAAGACCCTCTTTGCATGCTGCCAATTGCTCATTGAGCATGGCATTTATTGCTTTAAGATTTTGATTTTGTTGTTCTAAAGCATGTAATGTTTCAGAGTGATCATCAATGACATATTTGCCTTTTTCATGTGCAACCAGTTTTTCATGCAATTCTTCTTCAGCTTGTTCACGTTCAATTTTCTTTTCCAACAACTCTCTATTCTCTTCTTTCAGAGAATCAATCAGATTTTGTTGCCATTCAAGATCATCATGGAGACCAACATTTATGTTTCTCAAGAATGAACATTTTTCACATGCAAAATTAGCAGAGCATGAAACAGAATTTTTATTTTCTTCAATCAACCTCTCATGATAGATTAGCCCATCGGCCATAGTTTGATCATTAGAGATTGACTTAGGTTGGTTTTTAAGTTTTATTACAATTTCTTCCAACCTAGTGATTTCACTATGAAGATTTTCATTTTCATCCCTTAGACATGCAATGCTTTGTTTATGCATATCTAGATCAAAAGAGAGAGTGTCATTAAGCTCTTCAAAAATAGAACACTTTTTACAAAACGAGCTTTCATTTTAGTTGATTTTCTTGTGATCCTTTTTCAAATTTTTGTTTTCGGTTTTTACCTTTTTGTATGGTGTAATCAACTCATCATAGGCTTCCATAAGCTCTTCAAAAGTGAATTCCTCAAAGTCAAAGTTTACCTGCGATGAGGATGTATTGCTGGACTGTTCTGCACGGTCGGCCATAAAGTATTGTTGTTCTTGTTCCTTCTCGTCATGGATCTTCACTAACTTGTCCAGTACTTGCTTGGCTGTGCTGCAAGAGGACACAAGATGAGATAGTCTGAGATCAACTGCAGTTGTAATTAAGTTATATGCAAGAAGATTATCATTGTGTTTGGTCTCATGTTTGGCTGACCAATCAATTGAATTTGATGGCAGCTCATGAGGACCATTGTATATAAGAGTCCACAATTGTGGATCTATGGAGCTAACATAGATGAACATTCTCCCTACCAATGTAGAAAAATCTGAACCATCATAAATGGGCGGAGAAACCATCGAAGCATGTGTAGCATATGAAGCCATATAAATAAAATACACCGGGATCTTTCCCTGCAGATCGTAGGATCTGGGAATGGCAGAGCCAGGCTCTGATACCACTTGTTGGGTCCCGCGAGGTGCAAATGGATCTAGAAGGGGGGGTTGAATAGATCCTATCAAAAGCTTTGGCCAATTTAAAAACTCTTAGCTATCAGAAACATGAACCACTCCTATAAAGTGAATGAATCACCTAGGCACAATGCACAGTGGAATTAAGTAGAGTGGCTCAAATGGAAAAGACTCGGATTACAAGCGATGAAGCGTCAACACTTCTTCAAGCACATTAGTGATCTTAAGAGATACAAGCCTTGTAGTGCAGGGATCATTAAGCATAATACTAGAGCATGAAATAGCTTTCAACAATCGTGCGTGTATGTGTGCTATGTTGATCACTCAAAGTGCATATGTGTGTGAATGCAGTGGTGATCAACCAAGGTGCATGCGAGTCTAAGCAAGGGAAACACTTAGCAATACTTTCACCTTAGCGTCTGTGTGCAAGGGTGCAGCAGGCCGCCCAAGGAATGCAGTCAAAGTGCTAAGCTCAATTAAACCACAGATAAAACCGAAAGTGCAAATTTGAGTGCTTGAGTGTGTAAACAAGATAACTAAATATGGAAGCACATGAACCAGTGAATGGGGGTAGAAGATATAGAGCAATCGCACACGATGAACAACCCACAACACAGGGATTTTTAAGGTGGTTCGGTTGCAACCCCGCAACCTACGTCCACCCCTCACCCAAAATCCGGTGAGACTTTCCTGCTGACTCACAGCTTGACCGGAGACACGCCCCAAACCACAGAACAGAGAAAGCCCTCTTTTTGTCTTCCTACACACAAAGCCGGCAGGGACGGCTATACCATAGATCGAAGAACTTCCGATTGCCTTCCTACTAACCACCGGTAGGGACGATCTTCAGTTTCAATAGATTGAATGAAATGAAAATAGAACAAGATAAAAATACTCAAACAAGATATGAAAATATGCTAGAATGAACTAGATCTTGTCTGAGATTGTTGGATCTTGAATCTGTTGCTTTGACCTTCCTTTGATCCCTTTGAGTTGATGGAGAAGATATAGGATGTAGCTTGGTATTTCCTTGAGTTGATGAAGAGGTTTGGATGTAGCTTTGATCTTCCCTTGAGTTGATGAAGAGGTTTGGATGTAGCTTTGATCTTCCTTTTGATCTCCTTTGTGCGCTTGCTTGCTTCTCTTCTTCCTTGGAGATTGAGGGCTTCAGATGTAGGCTTGAATCCCTTGGATTGGATGTAGAACTTCTGCACGGAGTACTATTCATGGCTACAATACATCTTCTTCCTTGGAGCTCCTCTAGCCTCTCTTCATCTCTCTTTGCTCCAAATGATCAACTAGGGTTTCTAACCCTCTTATGTTGGTTTTATATCTCTTTGGATGGTCAATAAACACATCCCAGACCAGATCCACATTTTGTGGGTGATTAGGTGACTTTTGGATTAAAGAAATCCATGGGGAATGACCTTTCTTGAAGTGAAAAACAAAGTCAATATTGGTTGGCTCGAGGCTGGCGGTCGACAGTTACTGAGAAACGCTGTAGATGGATGTTCCCTGGGATTTTCGGTCGACCGCTACTGGGCTGGCGGTCGATCGCCACTGAGAGAGGTGCAGACTGGGAGCTTCTGGCTGGGGCGGTCTGTTGGGTTCGGTGCAGTATTCAAAGGGGGGGTGAGTGAATATACCCTTTAAAAATTCACCCAATTAAAATATTATACTCACTAAAAAATACTAGTTCGCTAACTAGACAGATTTACCCAATCTGAAAAGCTAATCAAGGTTTCTGCTGAGCCAATAAACAAGCATATATTGAGCGCCTGATCAATCAATTGGCGGAAGCAACAATAGATAGAGAAATCAAACCACATCGATCCTATGCATTCATCTAGCGCCAAACCACAAAGATATCAAACCACTGCACATAGATTTTTAGGTGGTTCGGTCCTACAGACCTACATCCACCCCACACTCAAACCGAGTGTGGATTCCGCTGACTCACAGCTTGCCTACATCAGCTGGGCCTCACAGCTTGCCATCCGCTGAGCATCACAGCTTGCTTCCGCTGGGCAATACAGCTTAGCCATCGCTGACTCACAGCTTGATAGAAGGTATAAAATGAAAAATAGAAAATGGAAAATAAATAGCAATCGGAAGGCTGTAAACAATGAAGCACAAATGTAGCTCTCGAAGGAGCAAGTCCGGCTTGGATTTGATCCAACTGCCAGACGACCACAATCTTTCACTCTTTCTCCGCTCAAACTCTCTAACTCTCTCTTTTTCTTCTCTGGATTGAAGACCTCTTTGCACTCTATTTTTTCTTCACAGCTTCTGCTCTCTCAACTTCGATCTGGCTTCATCTGAAGATGAAGAATTCTATTTATATCAGCAGCAGCAGCAGCTAGGGCGTGTGGTCTCCACAGCTCCCGCCCAAACCTTGGACCACGTGGTAGCTCTCCAGCAGGCTTCAGTACACGTGTCATGATCCTGGGCCTTTATCCATTCTTGGATCACGTGCCCTCATTAATCCCAGCAAAGAATCCCTATCAAATAGACGAAATAGGGTCATCAGTTTAACTATAAACCCTGTACAGACTTTGTAGGATTGAATGCATTGTATAGACTTTACTGAATGGGCTTTGTGAACTTTGAATGCAATGTACAGACTTCATGTAAGAAGGCATCGGCTGTACATACTTGCTAAAGTGTAAAGCAATGTGCAGACTTTGAGTGTGTAAAGCAGGCGTTGTACATACTTTGCAAGCATAACACTGGGCGATGTATAGACTTACACTAGCGAATGTGTAGACTTCATGAGAATGCAGCAGCCAGTGTATAGACTTGCAGTCTTTTACAGACTAGCCAGTGTATAGACTTGGCGAGCATGCAGCACACGATGTGCAGACTTCGTGCAGTGTATGGACTTCATGCAATGCAATGCAGTGTATAGACTTCATGATGTATAGCCTTGGTGAAACGTGAATGCTATGTACAGACTTTGTGAATGGACTATGTGAAACGTGAATGCAATGTATAGACTTCAGTGTATAGACTATGTGAAGGCGAGTGCAATGTACAGACTCCATGAGACTCTAATGAAGACAGACGATGTGTAGACTTCAGGACTGATGCACGATGTACAGACTTCATGAGACTCGAATGAAGATAGACGATGTATAGACTTGAGGACAGATGCACGATGCAGACTCGTCCAATGTATACACTTGCTCGTTGTTCAGTCTTCACGAAAGATGTACAGACTTCCAATGTGTAGACTTTGTCAAGGCAACGTTGGTAAAGCAACCAATGTACAGACTTACTGAACTGAGTGTAGGTAAAAGATATGAGGAATGTATAGACATACCCAGTTCAGTTCAGAACGTAGGTAATGATCAATGTATAGACTTAACAATCGCCTTGGCTGTACAGACTTGGTCACAAACTGAACAGTCGGTTGTATAGACTTAACAGTCGCCTTGGCTGTACAGACTTGGTCACAAATTGAACAGTCGGTTGTATAGACTTGCACAAACCAAAGTCTGTACAGACTTGAAATGAAAACCAATGAATAGACTTCGTGAGCGCCTAGAGGATGTACAGACTTAGTGACTGTACAGACTTGGAAGGCTCAGCGAAGGATGTACAGACTTGGTAAGCCCCAAGCGAAGTACAGACTTGGTGAACAATGTGAAGACTTGACAGTGAAGTGTATAGACTTCATATGAAGGAATGCACATGACTCTGTACAGACTTGGATGCTCGACCAGTGTACAGACTTGCCACCGGCCAATGTATAGACTTGACAATGCTGAATGAACGAATGAGCAATGTATAGACGTTGGACTCAAATGAGAAGCCAATGTACAGACTTGCCACCGACCAATGTATAGACTTGGTGGAAGGCATACACTGTACAGACTTCACGATGAAAGCATGAACAGTCCGATGTACAGACTTGCCTTAAGCAATGGCTGTACAGACTTGAAGTGAAGACCAATGTATAGACTTTGCATGAGACACTGGCCAAGACGATGGATGCAACAGTGCAATGTCTAGACTTGAAATCCAATGCAAACGACTGTACAGACTTGAATGAGACGCTGCATGAGACGATGCAGCTACAGTGATGTACAGACTTATGAATGACTTGCTGATGCACGATGTATAGACTTAGTTGCTCATGATGCAATGTACAGACTTGGGCTGTACAGACTTCACCTCGAGCTATCTACAGTGCATCAATGTATGGACTTAGCTTCGTGCATGCTACAGTCCAATGTATGGACTTTGAATGCAAACACCATGTCTGTATAGACTTCACCTCGAGCAGTCTACCGTGCAGTGTGTGGACTTGAACAATGATGCATGACGCTGTACAGACTTCACTTGACACAGTCCGATGTACAGACTTGCTGATGAAACAGTCAGATGTACAGACTTGATCAAAGCAAGGCAGTTGAGTGTATAGACTTTGGCAAGCAAGCGGCTGTACAGACTTTGACACAACTGCGATGTACAGACTTTTGGGCTCGAGTTATGAGCAAATGGCTGTACAGACATTTCTATGCATAAAGACGATTGTATAGACTTGTGAAATCTAGGGGGTCGACCCATCAAGGAAGGGGGTCGACCCATCTAAGTGCACTGATGCAGTATATGCACAGAAGAAGCAATATACACACAGAAGAAGCAATGCACCGATCTTAATTCAAGCACAAAACACTTTATGCACTCTCATGCATTCTCCACAGAATATATCAGTTATATGCATTCAGATTGTTATCATTCAATGTCAAGTTATTAGCAAAACAATATGGTGACTCATTCATGTTGCTATCATTAAAACACCACATTCATCAAAGCACAAGGGGCACAACACGGTCGACCGCCCCTAGGTTGGCGGTCGACCGCCAGCTGGGCAGACCCCGGGTTTTCCCGGGTTGGTCCGTTAACTGCTTTAGCTCCATCGCTTAAGTTCTTTAGCAGCCCATTCATGTCTGTAGCATAACCCTTGACAGTCTAGAAGATGTCAACTGAGTCTTTGACTTTAGGTTCTCTTGGTTATGCTTCTTTGTGCATCGACCTTAATTGTCTTGAAGACTTCTATTGATTATATTGCTCTTATAATCAAAATTTTGTTCTGGGGGCTCCGCCCCTGGAAACCCCCGCAAGGGGCACTGCCCCTTTGACCCCCGCGACCTGACCGGGCAGGTCGATCCCCGCGACCTGACCATGCAAGTCGATCCGCGTGCGAGGATGCAACATTGAGCTTTCACATTTGCCATCTCCACTCCATTACTTGGATTATCTTATAGCATGCTATCAAGAAGTTGCACTGACCTTGAACCATCCATAAGGTAAGATATGCACTGACCATATGAGGAATATGCAATGACCTTATGTGTGATGCCATTCAGCTTGAATTCTGTGCTTGAAACATGCTAGATTGCCGTGCTTCCAATATTGTCATATGCCTTGATATCTGTGTATCCAGTTACCTAGATTTGTGTGCCATTCTTGATCTTTTACACTGGAAGTATAATCACCACCAATATTGTATTGTCATATGCCTTGATATCTGTGTACTGGAAGTATGATGACCTGAAATGTATGAATATTAACATTATCAAATGCAAGTATAGTTCATTAATGACTACAGAGGCAGACATCATCAAAACCATAAAATTAATCATGTTGCACACATGTTCAACACGGCAACATCATCTCTTCGGCTCTTACCTGACCACTGAAAAATAAACTAAAACAATGCATCAAATAACAAAAATATTGGGATGCCTCCAGAAGCGCTAAGTTTATCATCTTCAGCCAGACGCATGTAAGCTCCATAACCAACATGTGGATTTGAGAATGAGCCACCACGTTATCTCGTCTTCATTGAAAATTCAAGCATTATACCACAACAGGACGAGATTGATCATGATTGCCCAAGGGCTAGATTGGTTGTTAGCAAAATTAGGTTGAACATGCTTCTGATCATGGGTTAACAACCTTTCCTTTAATGGGGTGGCCTGAGGTAAATACCATGATGGATCAGTTAGGCCAAAAGGATCCCCCTGATTAATGATCAGAAAATTTTCTTCAAACTTGTGGTCTTTGTATGTGTTGACAATATTAATGCATACCTTATTATTAAGCAAAATATCTTGTTCTACCTCAATTTTAGGGATTTCATGAACATTTGTGAGGTGAGAAGGGATCAAAGGGAGAGGAGTTTTAATCAAAGGATCGGTGTCAAGGAGATAAGGAAAATCAAAAGTGATAGAAGCATACTCCTCAACACTATCAAGCTTGGAAGGCTCAATAGAATCATACAAATTGGCCAACATGAAAGTATCCACCACATAGTGAGAGTTGCCGATGTCAAGAGTAGATAGAAAATCAATACCCTCCCCGTGATTTAAAGATACCCAACCGAGAGTGATATCATGAAAGTTACCCACCTCTTCATCTACCCAAGACAAATGTTTCATAACTTCACTCAAATCCTTCCCCACAGTCACCTCTTCTTCTTCTTCTTCTTCTTGGGATATGATCTCCTCAAATTCATGATAGGACATCAGTGGAATATGATCATTAATTAATGCATCACCTTCCTTTTCTCCTTCCCCCAACTTAATATCAACAAATTCCTCGAACCCCTCAAATTCATTGGATTCCTCTTCCGGATCATCATCCCAACCATTGCTCGCGCCCTTTAAAGTCTCCTGACACGATCTCTCCATAATCCCTTCATCTTTTAAATCAAGACTGATCTGAGTGTTATGGTCTTGGGGAATCATAGATTGATCATAGACAACATCATGAATTTGATCAATAGAATTGGAACAAGAGTAGCCAAGCAATTGATCTTCCTCTATCCTCTTAATCTCTTCAGTCATCCTATCGATTCGCACTTGGAGAGATTGATTTTGAAGCATGATTGATTGATAGAATTGGTTGAATTGCACTTTTGGATTAGGACTCGAGGACGGAGGAGATGAACAGTGAGGCCGAGATTCAAATGAATAACAATGAGAAGAGTGATCAGTTGAAGATGGTGAAGTGGGTATGGGCCATCCTCCTTTATGCTAGGCTCGATCATAATATTCATTAAAATGTGGAGCCCAGTTTGGAGAAGTTTGATGTAAAGGATGTTGGGCCAAATTATGTACAGAATTCCAAGAAGAATCAGATTGCCCTCTCCTATCTGAGCGTGAGGAATGTGAATAAAAATCATACGAAGATAGGGAACAATTTTGAGTTAAGTAATCCTGCTCTTGGATTTGAGTAAAATCATAAGGCCCGGAAAAGAATTGAGTATTTTGAAGATGGCCTTGAGTAGAATAATGAAATTGGGCCCCCATGAACAGATTTTCATTATAAGAGGGGCTTCCATTATAGGCTGACCAAGAAGGTTGACTGTCAAAATGGATCATACCATTATCGGTGAATGATAAAGGTTGAGTTGGACCATTATTAACATAATGGGCCGGCTCGGCCCATATGTGAGTATAAGGTGGCATGTATGAGTTTGGATTCATTGCCCAAAGAATGGATCAAGAAAAATGGGCCAACAAGTCCACCTCATTGAATTTGCGAGCCCACTCAAAGATATGAATTTTGTCACCCCCTTTTTTTCTTTTGAATTTCTCTTTTTTTTACTTTTTTTATGCAAAGACAAACAGGCTGGCACACAAATTACTTAACGACCTAGATGTGACTTAGACCTACAAATGTGATTTCACAAAATAGCTAAAGTACAAATTAAGTTCACCCTCAATATTTCCATCGGCCAGGTAAGGGGTGGGGTAGTGGGAGGTTCCCCCTATTTTCGTATGGACTTAATTAAGGAACCACTAGCCTGCTTAAGGCGTTTGCCGTTCGACCGTCTTACTTTAGGCACTGGTTTCCACAAGAGGGTAAGCCCAAATAGCACAAGAAGCATAGTGTGATCCTAGGGCTAATGTCTACTGAATTTTATTTAAGGCTTAGGACATGTAAAGATGCAAGGGAAATGTGGTTTGTGGGCTAAGGAAGGGTGATGAAATCCCCACCTTTATCTTGCTTATGGGTGTGGCTCTTAGAATATTTTAAGCATGAAATGCTCACCACAATTTCAAAACAAGAGGTTCTTATGTAATAATGTGTGCTCAAGATAAGATAAGTAGAACGTACCTTGCCCCTTGGGATCTCTAAAATACAATTAACAAAAATTAAACAACAAGAAGAATTCTATCCTAAATGATGCATGACCTAAAATATCGATAATGTGATTTCTAGTCTTGGGATGATGATTTTATAGAGTTCAAGTGATTTTTTTTTGTGTGTGGCCCCTATCTAACCATAAAAATATAATAAAAGATAAAATGAGAGGGATAAGTTTGAAGACTTACTTGATGCGCAATCTCTGGTCTAATATATATATATATATATAGAAAAGGAAAAGTCACCTTACATTTCTCTCTCCTTTTTTAGCTTTTTCTCTTTTTTCCTTTTTTTTTGTTTTCCTGCAAAAACAAGAAAAATAAGATAGATTAGTAAAAATTAAGCCTCCCCGACAATGGCGCCAAAAATTGATGCGAACGCGAAGGTCATCGTTAAAAGCACCGCGTAGATAGTTTCAAAAATCCGCACTCACACCAATAAAATTAAAATTTGAGCGTAGTGGTGAATACAAGTCGATCTCACGAGGATGTTAGAATTTTAAAGTTAAAAACCTTGTATTTTTAAGAGAAAAAGAATATGGAATGATTTTTTCTTACGTTGAAATTTAAAATTGCGTAAATGTAAATCTACCTAAAGAAATTTGGAGGATCTAAAGAGAGAAACATAGAGAGAGAAAGGAAGAAGAAATAGAAGGTGAAGAAAAAGAAAATACTAGAGAGAGAAAATAACATTGAACTAATTTTATTACTCACAGATTAAATAAGAAAAATAAAAATTACAACCCCAAATAAAATCTAGCTAAATTAAAAATATAGAAATAAGGTGAAGGGATAGCCAGGAGAAATGTAGAAATGTCCTTGCCCACTCCTTTGAGCCTTGGAGAGCCGCTCAATCTTAGAGAAGATGCCGCCGTGAGAAAACCTGAGAGAGAGAAATTTAGAGAGAGAGAATAATAATAATAATAATAGAAAGAGAGATAGTGAGATAGATGTGGGAGCTAAAAATAAAATAAAATAAAATAATTAGAACGAGTGTGTTGTGGGGAGATAGAGAGAGAGAGACGGAGAGGAGAGAGAGACGAGAGATAGAGAGAGAATGAGAAGAAAGAGAGAGATCGGATAAGGGGGCCGCGTTGTGTGTGCGTGAAGGGAGGTAGATGTAGCAGGCGGAGAGGGATTGAGCAGGGGCCGTGGGTGAGTGTGTGAGCGAGAGAAAGAGAGAGGGGGTGAGACAGTGGGATGATGTGGAGAGAGGTGACAGTTGCGGTGGCAAGAGACAAAGGGAGAGGAGGATTGTGTGCATGGAGGAGGGTGAGAACAGTGAGAGGGAGAGACGGTGGAAGCGGAGGACAACGACGGTCGACACCGGCATGGGAGACGGAGGCGCTGTGCGGACGGTGGATGCTTGTGTGTACAGAAGGAGATGAAGGCAGAGGGGGGCACCGGACTGCTCGATGCGACGACTGTTGAGACGGTGCGATCGATACAGAGGGGGGGTGAATGTATCCCCTTCAAGAATATTGCCCAAATTTAAAAAACAATTCGCCTGCTACTAGATACAGTTGCAGAGTAAAAGCAATAGAGTTCAAATAGGCATTTGATCGACCAGATGAGTTGCTGACTATACTAGTGGAACCGGATGAAGTCTAATGCCAAAGGACAGAACAATGAAAACTAAACTCACTTAGCAAGATGTAAAGCTCAAGGCCACTGCAGATCGAAACAAGACTATTCAAACAACCTGTGAAATAGATAGAAGATATGGAAGAACACACCACAAGCAAACCACAGAACAGCAGGTTTTTAGGTGGTTCGGTCCATAGACCTACGTCCACCACTCACTCCCAACCGGAGTGAGGCTTCCACTAGCACAAGCTAGAAACCGCAGACTCAGTCTGCAACAGGTGCTGCCACACAGCTTGACTAGGGGAACAACCTCCCCTCTTCCTCCCAACCGGAGGGACACCCCAAGTGACTCCCAGCCACTTGGAAACTAGAGACCGAAGTCTCTCTTCCTCCAGACCGGAGGGACCCCGTGGACTTGCTACCCACAAGCCCAGAACCGGAGACAAGTCTCCCTTCCTCCAAACCGGAGGGAACCCACAAGTAGCTCCCAGCTACTTGCAACCGGAGATCAGATCTCCCTTCTCCTGACCCACCAGGAGGAACCCGACCTTAGTCTAGAGGATCGGAAGTACAAAGCTAACCAGAGAAACAAAAGGGAAAATAAGGAAACATAAAAAGCACAGCAACAAAAGCTGAAAATGAAACACAATAGTCATTCTGGATTTGATCCACGAACAGATTGAACATGTCTTCAATAGACTCTCTCCTCTTCTTCTTTTCTTCCTCTTCTTTCTTCTTCTCAGCTCACGCAAGCTTTCTCTTCTGCTCTCACTCTCTATTTTCTTCTCTTTCGCAGGCTCTCCCTGTCTCTTCTCTTTCTTCTTCTTCTTATGCTTCCTTCTTCTTATGCTCACTGCTTCTCTTCTTTTTCGATCGAACTCTCAGCACTTCTGCACTTCTACTATTCCTCTCAAGACTTCGATCAGTCTCGTTCAGACAACCGAGACTCCCCTTTATAGCAGCTCGAGCAGAGGCAGCACTGGGCGCGCGTGGCCTCCACATTTCCCGCCCAAGTATTTGGCCACGTGTCAGCATTTCAGTTTCTTGGATCACGTGCCAGACACCTGCAGGATTAAAGAAGTGTTCAGTCGATGAACAAAATTAACACAGGCTGTGCATAGTTCAGCAATGTATAGACTTATAGAAATCAATATAGCAAGTGTGTACAGTGTGAGGGAGTGTATAGACTTAGTTAGTTCAGGCCTCTAACAACGAGTGTATAGACTTGTAACTCTTCAAGAGATCTCAGTGTATAGATTCAACCAATGTATATAGTTAAAGGTCTAACAATCGAGTGTATAGACTTAGGCTTTGATGAACGAAGTATGGACAGTGAATCGTGAAGGCAGGCAGGCTGTATAGACTTAGCCTTTGATGAACGAAGGTTCAGTGTATAGAGTTGGAATGTTAGGCCCAATGTATAGACTTCAAAGTCCACTGTGGATGTATAGACTTGAAAGTCCACTGTGGATGTATAGACTTGGTGAGGCTCAAGCAATGTACAGACTTAGGGAGGCTAAGCGTTGTACAGACTTGGAAGTTCCACTGTGGATGTATGGACTTGATGATCCACTGTGGATGTATAGACTTGAGTGAGTGAAGCCGATGTACAGACTTGCCTATGCGAAGCCACTGTACAGACATTGAAAACGTGAAGCCAGTGTACAGACTTGAAGAACAGTTCAATGTATAGACTTGAAGGCCCTGAGCAAATGTATAGACTTCACGCTGTACAGACTTTAGGCTTTGAACGTTTGAGCAGTACGCAATGTACAGACTTAGCGATGTATAGACTTGGCCAGGAAAACGTAGGGAAAGGTATGAGTGTATAGACTTGGCCAAGCGTAGGAAAAGATGTGGAGTGTACAGACTTGGTGAAACAAAGTCCAGTGTATAGACTTGGTAAAATGAAGTCCAGTGTATAGACTTGCAGATGTGAAGATGATGTACAGACTTAGAAGGATTTGAATGAGAGAGTGTATGGACTTGGTTCCTATAGCAGTGTATAGAGTTGAAGGTCTGAAGGTGATGTATAGACTTGGTGAACACTGCAACAGTAATCAGATGTATAGAGTTGAAGTTTAGACAAACCAGTGTATAGACATGAAGCTTGACAATCCAGTGTATAGAGTTGAAGCTTGGAAGGATGTATAGAGTTGAGCTGTACTGACTTTGGCAATGTGCAGACTTAACTGGTCGGTCAGTGTATAGACTTAGAGTATGAAGACGCCCGATGCCAATGTACAAACTCAATGATATGAATCCAATGTACAGACTTTGAGGGATGTTAACAATAAGGCATGCTGTACAGATTTACTCAATGAAGCTGATGTACAGACTTTGATACCCAGATAGTTAGTGTTCTAATGGGTCGACGCATCAGCAAGGGTGGGTCGGCCCACTACTGTCCATACTAACTAAACAGACTTGGCCAATGCTTGAAGCACAGTCCAGTGTATAGACTTGATGCCTTGAAGATCAATGTACATACTTTGAATATGATGACCAAGATGCAATGTATAGACATAAAGAAACTGTGCACATTGTATAAACTTGAAGGATGAATGATCAGACAATGTATAGACTTCACAGTTCAGCAGCCATTGTATGGACTTGTACAGTGGTGCGCAGTGTACATACTTTGAAGTCCGACCTAGCAGGATGTGTAGACTTAGAATGCAACAGGATGTCTAGACTTGTTGTGAGGCAATGCACAATGAACATGAACCAATGAATTGAATGCATATAGCAGACATGAACTGAATTTATGCAGGAGAACTAATTAAAGCATTACCTGATCTGAGCATTCACCTTACCTGTCATGATTTGACTTTGACTTGGGTTAACGTCATGACCTATGAGTCATCCTTAAACCTGTTCTGACAGTTTCTCATAATGCAATAGGATTATATCATCAAGGATGTAAACATAATGAGGCATAATATCTGTCATCATCAAAACTCCAGAACCACAGGGGACACATCAATCTCCCCCTTTTTGATGATGGCAATATTATGAGTCATTGCAATAGATTCATCATGATGATTATGAAATACCATATAACATGCACCACAGAATAGCTCAGTCAGAAATGAGTATATTAAACACCATGTGATGCAAGTGTTTGATTGATGCAAATAATAAAAATGATGACTCACAAGTGTTCTCCCCCTTTGACAACATCAAAAAGAAGGGAATGTTTATTGACTGTTGAAGGAGCTATTATGCAATGCTGTGAGTTACAGTCATCAAAAGCAAATGACTCCCCCTGTCAAGATACTCTTCTGAGTGAACATTGAACCACAGGGACATGCAAGAATTCTCCCCCTTTGATCAACAGTGATTGGAGTGAAGCTCAGGATATATAGAAGTCAACAGTTAGATCTGAAATAATGGGGTCCATTGTGAGAGAGAAGGCACACAGAATGAATGAGAAAGGTTTTCAATGTGATATCAATTTCATAAATCTGATTAAATATGTATTTCAGACTCTTCTATTATAGAGATTTATGAATGATCTTCATTGACAAGTCAGATCAGAATATGATGTATGCAAGGCTTGTTCATAAGCTTTCTGTACTCATATCTGAAATCAATTTTAATAAAAGTGAACCATGCTTTCATATTGACAGTCTTGTTTGATCTTCTTCTTTCTTACTCACTCAATTTCAAAGATTCCTTTAAGAGATGCAATTAATAGTAATGAAGTTATACACATAAGAAAACATTTGTTTCTGTCAAGGGTTCCAATAGAATATTTCTTTTGCACACATTTTTCAAATGGTATACTAGATTAGCAGCAATTTTCATAACATTCTTCATGAGCACTTGAGTTTAGTACACCCTTGTAACTAGAGGATACACGTTGTTTAGACGCCAGTATCCCTAAGCACTTGGATGGACTAACTATCATGCTTCATAGGAATAGAGATTGCATTTACACTTCATGACACACTACAGATCATTTCTTTGATGAGTGAGATGTATTTCTCAGTGTGCATGCTATTGCTCTGCCAGATTATCAATCATTTTTAAGCAGAGTTAACTATGGCACCTCATGACACAGTCCTTTGGACATGGTTTCTCAGTGACCAAGGTCATTGCTCTGACAGGATTTACCCTTAGACATAATCCATATTCTCAGATGTTTAAAAATCAATACTAATTTCATACATATCAATCAAGGAATATCATGATTTCAGAATTTTCAGAATTCAGAAGAGTTTAAAAGGCTCAACATGAAAATGTTGGTTAAAGTTTATTAAGACCAACTCAGATATTTTCAAGATATGTTCATAAGCAAACACAAGACATACATGAAACATCAACCGACTGAAAGAATCAGACATTCATAATCCTATATAATAGAAGATTCCTCTTTAATTTATTTTCAGATTTATGATCAGGATATGTACAGAGAATACTTTCTGAGTTTTTAGGAAAGGCCGAAACATTTTTGGGAACAGCCAGTTCACCAGATACCAATGAATAGGTTGAGTGAAAGTGGCTGAAAATAGTTGAAGCAGGAATCTGAAATGTGTTGCATTACACATTCATCACAGAGATTTGAGCAAGATAGCAGTTCAATCTGAAGATGGGAAGTTCAGTTGATAGAATATGAATGATGCTCCCCCTAAATGTATGCATGAGCTAGCATTCCTACATGTATGCAATTCTGACCTATGGTACCAGGCGGAGGACTTGGTCTAAAGACCACCTCACACACAGCAAGCACTTCCAGACAGAATTCATCAGCCCTTTAGTATCTCACTATTTATATACCAAGAGTCATGCATGACAATCCAATGCATATGTAGTCCTACATGCATCTTAAGCTGATAGAATGCTATTTATATGCAATTGTGAATGCATGTGCATGTCAAATGTGCAGATGAGCATTTTTTGAGCATGAGACATCATCCAAGCAACAGATTTATTCAATTCAGCTTTTCAGATTTTTCAAAATGCAATTTGTTTTCAGTGATTATGCATTTTAACAAATATCAAACAACTGCAATTGTCATATGTATGCATCAAATGTAGACAACCTTTAAATCTCATGTATGCACCAGTGCATGATCAGACAAAAAGAAATTGCAAATGGCAGATGCAGTTATGGACATGTATGCATGAGATCTTAATTGACATATTAAGCACGATGTTCAATTAAAACAAAAATTCAGGTGAACAAACATTTAATCAGCAGAGTTGGGGTTTACCAAACTTTGGATGCCTTGGTTTATTTGACCCCCTTTTATTCCTCATCCCAAGGCATACCTGCAAAGCACAGATCTCATTTTGTGTTTCTAGGTACCCATGACTTCTTGGGTCCTACTTTGTTAGTAACACCTCTGATTGGTGCTTTCCATATTCTTTGGGCATGTAATTCATCAGACTTCATTAAATTACACTCACTCATGGAGTGCCCAACCTGCCCACAATAATGACAGGAAACAGCAGATCTTGAATTCTTTTTATGCACAACATTGTTAGCATGGAATCTGTGTGCATTATTCTGAACATAAATTTTATGTGCATTGGCATGAAGATTTCTGTTACTTGCATGAAATTTTGGTTTACCTTTACCTACCCACCAGCATTCTGAAGCTCGGTGGCCAAATTTTCCACATTCAAAGCATGCCAGACTCTTTTCTTTAAAAACAAATTTATTTCTTCCAAAAACATTTCTATTTACCGGGAGTTTTATATTTTGAGAGAATATTCTTCCCTGAGCATGCCAACAGTCCTTGACTGTATGGCCATGTTTTCCACAATGAGAACAATTAGAGAAGGTATTTCTATGAGGGCCTAACCAGCATTGTGCAGCAACATGTCCTATTTTTCCACAGTTATAACAATGAATTTTCTTTTCCCTAAGGACATGATTTTTACCCTGATTATTTTGAGCAGCTGCTAGGTCATCTTTTTCCATCAAATTACACTCATGCATCAAATGTCCATATTTGTGACAGTAGTGATAGATCATTTTCTTTCTAGATGCATGCGAGTGTGTGGGTGAAACATGCAGAGTGGGAAGAGGAACTTGTTGATTCTTTTCTTTCTATTTTTCTGTTGTTTTCTTTTGAGCAGTTGACTGATAACCAGGAAGGTTCTGAGGGCTTTGAGAACTTGAACTGGACACAAAGGAAGTTTGAACTTTGTTTTGAAAACTCTTCTTATTTGAGGGATTATAGCCCAACCCTTACTTCTGAAAATTTACCTTAGTTCCTAGAATTTTGTCCAGATTATCTTTTCCATCCACAAATTTTGACAATGAATTATTCAAATCTTCAATTTCATTTTCCAAAGAAACGATGTGTATTTCATAACTGGCAATCTCTTGTTCATTGCAATTTACACATTCGCTTAGTACCTTGTTTGCAATTTTACATTCCTCAATTTCTTGTTCCAGATTTCTCAATTTTTCAGACTCATCAATGTAAACAGTTTTTTCTTTTTCTAAGAGAAGAAGTTTCTCTGACATAGCAGTGTTCAACTTCTTCAATCCTTCAACCTCTTGAATTAGTTTGTCATTTTTTGATTTCAGATTTTCAATTTCTTCAACAGAGTCTTTATCAATTTTTATTGAGCTCATTTTATCATTCAGTTCTTCCTCTATATGTTCAAGCTCCAGAATCTTGTTTAACATATCTTTGTTTTCTTCCATTAGGGAAACAATAAACTCCTTCTGACATTCTGAATTTGAGTGAAGATCTTCATTTATTTCCTTGAGAAATGGACACTCATTGCATGCAGATTTAACAGAACATATTGTTTGAACCTGGAGTTTTTCACATTGTTTCCTAAGACATTCTTTTTTAGATTTTAGAACATCCAATTCAGCGCTAACAGAATCAAATTCTTTCAACAGTTTTTCATTTTGAACTAAATCATTAACATGAACCTGATCATCCTCAATCGAGCCAAGTTTTTCTTTTAGTTCAGAGATTTCACATACAAGTTTTTGATTTTCTTCTTTAAATAGGCCAATTTGTTTCCTTGAACTTTCTAACCCAGCTTCAAACTCTTTTAATTCTTTTTATTGTTTTTCAAGATCTTTCTGCAATTCCATGTTTACAGATTTTATGGCATTAGATTTTTCAGCAAACAAATTCTTCTCTTGCTCAAGTTTCTCAAATTTTTCTTCATTTTCTTTAACAGATTTTCTAAGAGAGTCATTTTCAGATTTCAGCCTACTTAGTTCAAAGCAAACACATTTAAGTTCATTCATCAATTTTTCATTCTGGTTTTTATGCATATGGATATCTGACAAATAGGCATCATGAGATTGCTTCATATTTGAACAATTTTCACATGGTGAACTTGAACTACCCTGATCACTTTTCTTTTTCAAGTTCTTGTATCGTTGTCTTAATTGTTCATGAGACTCAAATAGCTCAGCATATGCATTCTCCCAATCATCTAAAGAAAAATTCTCGAAGATGTTTACCTCCTCCTCATCATCTTCTTCTTCATTTTGGCTGCTGCTATGAATACTTCCTTTAGCCATCATGCAGTTGTCTTCATTTAACATGTGAGCTAGCTTCAGCTCCTCCAGGATGTCCTTGGCAGACCTGCAATCATAAAAACAAGAGTGTAAGGCTCTGTCAGTGGCTGCTTTCATCAGATTGAAGGCTTTCTGATTTTCTCCATCCTTTGATCTGTGGCTGTTTGTCCATTTGGACACTTTCTTTGGTAATGTGTGGGACCTTGTGAAATTAATTTCCACAGACCAGGATTAACTGCATCAACATAATTTCGTAGACTGATAAACCATGCATTAAAATTAGAATCATTGAAAACCGGTGGATTACCCATGAAAGCTGATCAGATAAATGCAATAGGAATAATAAAGCACCAAGACAGCATGATCGAATCTACAGATCGCTGGACCTTCTAAGCAGACAACCTCCTCTGATACCAATTATTGGGACGGTGCGATCGATACAGAGGGGGGGTGAATGTATCCCCTTCAAGAATATTGCCCAAATTTAAAAAACAATTCACCTGCTACTAGATACAGTTGCAGAGTAAAAGCAATAGAGTTCAAATAGGCATTTGATCGACCAGATGAGTTGCTAACTATACTAGTGGAACCGGATGAAGTCTAATGCCAAAGGACAGAACAATGAAAACTAAACTCACTTAGCAAGATGTAAAGCTCAAGGCCACTGCAGATCGAAACAAGACTATTCAAACAACCTGTGAAATAGATAGAAGATATGGAAGAACACACCACAAGTAAACCACAGAACAGCAGGTTTTTAGGTGGTTCGGTCCACAGACCTACGTCCACCCCTCACTCCCAACCGGAGTGAGGCTTCCACTAGCACAAGCTAGAAACCGCAGACTCAGTCTGCAACAGGTGCTGCCACACAGCTTGACCAGGGGAACAACCTCCCCTCTTCCTCCCAACCAGAGGGACACCCCAAGTGACTCCCAGCCACTTGGAAGCCAGAGACAGAAGTCTCTCTTCCTCCAGACCGGAGGGACCCCCTGGACTTGCTACCCACAAGCCCAGAACCGGAGACAAGTCTCCCTTCCTCCAAATCGGAGGGAACCCACAAGTAGCTCCCAGCTACTTGCAACCGGAGATCAGATCTCCCTTCTCCTGACCCACCAGGAGGAACCCGACCTCAGTCTAAAGGATCGGAAGTACAAAGCTAACCAGAGAAACAAAAGGGAAAATAAGGAAACATAAAAAGCACAACAACAAAAGCTGGAAATGAAACACAATAGTCGTTCTGGATTTGATCCATGAACAGACTGAACAGGTCTTCAATAGACTCTCTCGTCTTCTTCTTTTCTTCCTCTTCTTTCTTCTTCTCAGCTCACGCAATCTTTCTCTTCTGCTCTCACTCTCTATTTTCTTCTCTTTCACAGGCTCTCCATGTCTCTTCTCTTTCTTCTTCTTCTTCTACTTCCTTCTTCTTCTGCTCACTGCTTCTCTTCTTTTTCGATCGAACTCTCAGCACTTTTGCACTTCTACTATTCCTCTCAAGACTTCGATCAGTCTCGTTCAGACAACCGAGACTCCCCTTTATAGCAGCTCGAGCAGAGGCAGCACTGGGCGCGCGTGGCCTCCACATTTCCCGCCCAAGTATTTGGCCACGTGTCAGCATTTCAGCTTCTTGGATCACGTGCCAGACACCTGCAGGATTAAAGAAGTGTTCAGTCGATGAACAAAATTAACACAGGCTGTGCATAGTTCAGCAATGTATAGACTTATAGAAATCAATATAGCAAGTGTGTACAGTGTGAGGGAGTGTATAGACTTAGTTAGTTCAAGCCTCTAACAACGAGTGTATAGACTTGTAACTCTTCAAGAGATCTCAGTGTATAGATTCAACCAATGTATATAGTTGAAGGTCTAACAATTGAGTGTATAGACTTAGGCTTTCATGAACGAAGTATGGACAGTGAATTGTGAAGGCAGGCAGGCTGTATAGACTTAGCCTTTGATGAACAAAGGTTCAGTGTATAGAGTTGGAATGTTAGGCCCAATGTATAGACTTCAAAGTCCATTGTGGATGTATAGACTTGAAAGTCCACTGTGGATGTATAGACTTGGTGAGGCTCAAGCAATGTACAGACTTAGTGAGGCTAATGTTGAGTATTGTTGAATCCTTACATGTTTTGACGATGACAACACTATAAGTCTTTGTAATGTTCAGAAATATGTCTTCACTTCAGGTATTTACAAGGACTGTCTTCGTGTTGGTTGGCACTTCGTCATGTTTGTGTATAACACCTCGTGTTGATCTGTTTGTCTTCGTGTCGCTTTAGTTTAAGTACTGTTTGTATTTCCAACATGCCGTATCGTCTTCTCTTACCGCGTGTTGTTTATGCTTACTGTCCTTCAGGTCGTGCGTCTGTGTTGTCTCCTCTACATTGCGTGTCGTTTTTCTCTGTAGTGTTTGTTTTGATTCAGTGACACGTCGTGTCATTGATCTTTACTTCGTACTGTTTTCACCATCTTCGTGTTGGTCTTTCTCATTAGACCTCGTGTCGTTCTCGCTTTGACCACACTTCCTGTTGCTTTACAAAGACCTCGTGTCTTGCTTGTTTGCAACCACTTCGTGTCGGTTTCTGATTCAGCACGTGTTGTCCTCGCGATTGTTTTTCACCTCCTACTGTTCTAATCTTACTTCGTGTCGTTGTCAGTCCGTGTCTTTCTTATGTTGAAATCACACTTCGTGTTGATTTCTGTTCTCGACTTCGTGTCGTTTCACCTCTTGTCATTTTGAGTTCGTGTCAAATCACTGTTCTGTCTTCGTGTAGTTTTACAACTTCGTGTCAATTCTTATATTTCATCTTCGTGTTGTTTTCAACTCCATGTCAATTCTTGTACTTCATCTTGGTGTTGTTTTTCAACCCGTGTCGATTACTGTTTCAACTTCGTGTTGTTTTCAACCTGTGTCAATTACTGTTTTGACTTCGTGTTGTTTCCAACCCGTGTCGATTACTGTTTCGACTTCGTGTTGTTTTCAACCCGTGTCGATTACTGTTTCATCTTCGTGTTGTCTTCACCTCGTGTCGTTTTTTCATCTCTTCATGTCATTTTTGTTCCATTGCGTACAGGACATCGCAGCACCTCGTGTTGCTTCCTGTTTCACTTTCCTGTCATTTGTCTTGTTGTGTCTTCGTGTCGTTTTTACTCTTCCTAGTCCTCGTGTCTCTCTTGTGTTGAAACCATACTTAGTGTTGGTTACTGTTCTTGTCTTCGCGTCTTTGCGTTGTTTTTCTGTCTACCTCGTAACGTTCTCTTAGTAATGTTCATTGTGTCACCACTGTATCCCGTGTCGTTCTCTGTTTTGTGTACCTTTTTGTCGTGTCCACTAACCTCTTGCAGTTCTAGCTCTTATGGCACTCAATATTAATGGTTCTTATCTCGTTGCAGGTCCGAGGAAGAACATTCATCAGTGTCTGGGTGCACATGATCCGATACTGAAGGAACAAATACAAAAAGGGCACGTGGCAGGAAGGTTCTGGATCGAGCGTGGGAGGCACACGCGTTTAGTGCCATATCCATCTGCTGCCGCTATAAATCGAAACCTTCGCCCACCGATGAAGGTTGATCTGAGCCAAGAAAGAAAAGGCAGTGTTACAGAGAGCTCGATCCAGCAGAAGAAGAAAAAGTGAGAGAGAGAGATAGTGCTCGTGTGAAAGAGGAAGAGAGTGTAAGAGAAAGAAAGAGAGATAGAGAGTGAGTGAGAGAGCTCGTGGAGAAGAAGAAAGAAGTTTACCTGAAGATCTGTCTTCACTGGACCGTGGATCAGATCCAGGCCAGTCAGCTCTGTTAGGAGCCAAATTGTGCATTTCGTGTTTCAGCTTCTGTTTGCTGAAGTTATTTTCGTTTATTGTTTTTCCTTTGTTTTCTGGTTTGCTGTGCTTTCCGATCCTCTGGTCTGAGGTCGTGTTCCCTCCGGTTTGGAGGAAGGGAGATCTGATCTCCAGTTGCAAGTAGCTGGGAGCTACTTGTGGGTTCCCTCCGGTTGGGAGGAAGAGGGGAGGTTGTTCCCCTGGTCAAGCTGTGTGGCAGCAACTGTTTGCAGACTGAGTCTGCTTGGTTCTAGCATTCGCTAGTGAAGCCTCACTCCGGTTGGGAGTGAGGGGTGGATGTAGGTCTGAAGGACCGAACCACCTAGAAATCTATTGAGCAGTGGCTTGATTGTCTGGTTTGCTTCCGCTAGATGCTTGAATAGGTGCGCTCAATGTGATTGTATTTGAGTTGAATAGAATTGGTTCCATTCTGTTTCCTTATCTAGCATCCGATTTTTAAATTTGGCCATTATTCGTAGAAGGATTCATTCACCCCCCCTCTGTATCCGGGCCAAGCACCCTAACAGTTGGTATCAGAGCGGGTGTCTGCTTACAAGGTCCAGCGACCTGCAGATCGATCTTGCAATCTTAGGTGCTTATTTCCTTTTAGTGCTTCAATACTCTTGTGCGTTAATCTGTGTGTTCTCATGGCCCATCCACCGATCTTCAGTGGTACGCATTTTGATGCTTGGTTCGCTGTTTTGAAGAGTTATGTTAAATCTGTGAATCCAGACCTGTGGAAAGTAATTTCACATGGTCCTCATGAACTACCTAAGAAAAAGTCCAAATGGACTGACAGTCACAAATCCATGCATGAAGAAAATCAGATAGCAATAAATTTAATGAAGGCAGCTACTGATAGAGCTTTTCATTCATGTTTCTTTGAATCCAGTTCTGCTAAAGATATTTTGGATGCACTGAAGCGAACTCAGGAGATAGATGTGGACAGATGCATGATGGCCAACAGAAGAAATCAAAGTGCCAGCGATCAAGGCAGCAATCAAACTAAAGAAGATGATGATGATGAGGTAAATATCTTCGAGAATTTCTCTCTAGAAGATTGGGAGAATGCATATGCTGAATTATTTGAATCTCATGAACTGTTAAGAAAACAGTATAAAAAGTTGAAAAAGAGTATTCGGGTAGATAGTTCTAGCTCTCCATGTAAAAATTGTTCAAGTACGAAGAAATCTCATGATGCATGTCTGTCTGATAATCATATGTATAAAAACCAGAATGCAGAACTGAAGAAGGAACTTGAATGTGTTCACTCTGAGCTGAACAATTTAAAATCTGAAGATGACTTCCTCAGAAAGCTCTCTAAAGAAAATGATGAACAACTAAAGAAACTTAAACGAGAGAATGAGTTGCTGTTTGAAAAATTTAACGCCATAAAATCTGTAAACATAGAATTACAGAAAGATTTTGAAAAATAACAAAAGGAATTGAGGGAGTTTGAAGCTAGGAGAGAAAGCATGGTTAACTCAGAAGATCAGCTTCTAATAAATGAGCTAGTTCAAAATGATAAGCTTAAAGAAGAAGTTGAAAAATTAAAACTGTTAAACAGTGCCATGTCTGAAAGACTTCTCACATTGGAAAAAGGAAAAGCTATCTGTACAAACGAGACTGAAGAGGTAGATGAGCTAAGAAAGGAAATTGAAGAATACAAAACAGCTAACAAGGTTTTGAATGAAGCTGTCAATTGTAGTGAACAAGAGATCACTAGTTATGAAATACACATTGCATCTCTTGAAAATGAAATTCAGGATTTGAAAGCTTCCTTGTCTAAATTTGTTGATGGGCAGAAAAACCTAGACAAGCTGCTAGGTGTAAAAGTCAATGTCAAAAAGGAAGGGTTGGGCTACAATAATCTCAATAAGAAGGCCTTGCAGAACAAAGTAATGACATCCTTTGTAAATACTTCAAATGTAGCCACTACATCAAAAGACAAACAGCCCATTGTTCAGAAAATACTGGGAACAAAGATTAACTTTAACAAGGAAGGACTGGGTTACAGTCCAGTCATGAGGAAGGTTGATGGAGCCAACCTGAAAACTGTCTTTGTCAAATCCTCTGAACAGGAAAAGCCTTCTATCTCATCTCCACCTCAGTACAAGGCTAAGAAAACAGAAAAACAAAATAAAAATCATAAAACATCAAAAATTCAAAGGAACAATCTGCATGCTAAGAACTCATCAGATAAATGCCATGTTTTAAAGAAATCAAGTGGCTCATGTCATTATTGTGGTAAGTATGGACATCTTATGAGTAACTGTTTTGTGATGGAAAAAGATGACAACAAGCATGCTAGAAAATCTGTGTCTGGTCAGAAAAGGAATGTCAAATGTTCTAATTGTGATAAAGTAGGACACACTACTGCTCATTGTTGGTTTGCAAGTAGTAAGGAAAAATCATGCTCATATCATACAAAACACTTTGCAAATCAGCGTGTCTATAACAAGAACCAGCACATTATATGTTTTAATTGCAACAAAATTGGTCACAAGGTCTCTGAATGCTGGTCAGGTTCTTTTAAAAGAAATTCTATCTCATGCTTTGAATGTGGAAAGTATGGCCACAAGGCCATTGATTGTTGGCATGCTCAAAGGAAAAATTTCAGTTCTGGAAAGTATAGATTTCCTGCTAATACAAATCCTCTTAGAAAGAACAAAGTGGTTTTCAAAAAGAAAAACTTTGAATGTGTTGATTATGGAAAACAGTTTGGTCATGCAAATAACAGAAATTTCCATGCTAATGCACATACAATTCATGCTCATAATAATGTGCATAACCCAGATCTGAAAACTACTGCTCCTTGCTATCAAGTTAAAAATGTGCTAAGAAAACCTGTTAGGAGTGATAATGTCAGGACAGGACCCAAGACTTCCTGGGTACCTGTTTGTGCAAAATAAACTTTGTTTTGCAGGTGTGCCTTGGGACTGGAATAAAAGGGGAAATGATCCAAGGCACTCAAGAATGAAAACCCCATTCTCACAATTTTCAGGTAATCTCTCTACATGTCCCATTTTGAAATCTACTGCATATCTGGTTTGATGCATTCTTGCATATCTTGCTATTAGTTTCATCTAGTGCATGCATATTGAATCTGGTCTTGCATATTCATTCATCATCTGCAAGTTGCATTATTTTCTAAAACATGCACTCTGAAATTTCTGAAATTTTTAACTGAAAGCGAATGCTGGTTGAAAACTGTATGTTGCATAATTCTTTGGAAATCTGAATTGCTTATAGGACTGTTGAGGTTACCCTGTTATCCATGACCTCTTTGGTATATCAAATGGTAAGCTACCAAAAGACAGAGAAATCTGTCAGGAGGTTCTTACTATGTGTGAGGTGGTCTCTTAGACCAAATGCTCTGCCTAGTACCATAAGTCATTCTGCTGATCAGGGGAGTCTGTTTATGCATAACTCATAAACACACTTGGTTAATTTTCGTGGCAAACACTGCATTCATTAAATAATTAACACTTTCAAGAGTCGTGTGTGAGTTGTCCTTGAGTGGGCTGAAGAGGAGCTTGTCAGGCTATTTGGTTTCTGAAGATTTTTGTCAACCGATGCAGTTAATGTGGTTTTAAGATCAGTCATCTCAAGAGGTTGCAGTCTGTTGCCCAAGAGTTTCTCTGGATGTGAGACAGAACTACTTCAAAAATACTATATTTGGATATGTCCTTAGTGCCTAATGTCTTGAGTGATCTCTCACTTGTTGGCTTGCTGATAGGAGTGCTGCTCATCTCATCTCATCTCTCTCTATTCGATCAGCCACCTCCTTATCTCTCACCTATCACTCTTGGTTCAGATTCTCTCTCGAAGAAATTGTGGGTGCAGTCTTCTTGCTCTTATCAGATATGATCTGTATACCTTAAACCACCCAATATCTAGTGTAACAATTTACACCTGTTAATAAAGAACTTCAATGTTTGGGGGTTATATTTGGTCCTTGATCCTTCTAAGTTATCTTCTCAAGTGTTGGTCAACATATTATAAAACTTTCTGTTAAATGAGAAAAACTTATTGAGGATCTCGACTTAACTGAAACTTATGTAAAGAGAGCTCTGAGATAAAATTGTGTTAAGTAAGATTTCTGTTTTTGTCTAAAATCATGAGAAGTGCCTCCAGGGAATACGCCATTCTTTGTGGCAGAGCAATGGCTTTTGTGGAGAAATAGACACTCTTGATCAAAGAAGTCCAGAGTTTCTGTCATGATACAACTAGCTATCTCTGTATAGAAATGTTAAAAAAAAAAAAAGAGGGGGGGGGGGAAGTCCTCAAAAGAAAAAATATATCATTGGCATAAAGGTAGTCCGTCCTGAGTAACCAGGGTTTCTGGTGTCTAATAAACATGTCTCCTTGTGTAAAAAGGGACTATTCTACCTTGTGTTCAACAAATTGGTTGACCCTGTATGCCTTCTCGTCCATTAAATGAAGAAATGAAATCTGCTTGACTTTGATGTGTTATTTCGTTGCTTGACAAACATAAGGAGCAATTTAATCGTGTCTCTCTCTAGGTTAAGTAACTTTAACAGCTAATTTTGTGATTATGCTGATTTAATATCTTGAGTTAACTGACCTTGGTTTTTGGAAGAATATAACCCGTCCACATATTGAAGGGCTAACTTTAACATGCTGTAGCTGCGTTACATCAGGACTAAGGGTATTTTGGGTATTTACAGAAAAAGTTGATATGAGTAAAAAGCTACCCGACAAAACCCTTCTTGTTTCTCACGCCTTCCACCTCAAACCCTTATTTCCCCTTGCCGCTTCCTATTCATCCTCATGCCGCTCTACCTTGAGCGTCTTCTTCAAACCCATCTCCATCTCTTCCCGCTCACTTTCTTCCCCCACAGAGGTCTATTCCTTTCTTAAGTCTAGCTTCACTTCCAATAGCAGCCTGCAAGAGAGAGTTGATACTCTGGAAGTTCCGGCAGATGGATCAGCAAAGGTCAGCAGCTCCGGGTGAAAGAAAGAGGAAGGGAAAAGAAATAGTTGAAGAGCCTTCATCTAAGCAACAAAGATGTCTTGAGCCAGAACCTGCTGCGGAAGTCTCTTCAGAACAAGGTACCAGGTTTTCTCAGTCTACCGTGTTCTTAGAAAGTGGGAAAATCATTCCTCCTAGAATAATAGATTTCGGAGATGAAACCTTGGTCTCGAAGTTTCCATAATTGTTGAAAATCTTTGAGTTTCAGGAGTGGAGAAATTTCTTAGAAAATCACCGTGTCTATTACCCTAGGCCGGTAATGGAATTTTACAATAACTTGTCCTTGAGCCGAGACAAGTCTACCTTGTTATCATCTGTTAAAGGGGTCGAGATAACTGTTACATGTGACTCCCTTCACAAAGCTCTCGGTATTCCAGATAAAGGGGAGGTAGAGGGAAGCTTTCGATACAGTCTCCATGAAGCTTTCTCTGTCATTACTGGTAAACCCAGTAACATTCATGATAAGGGGCAGTTGAAGCTAAAAGCTTATCAGACATCGTCATTTCCTCCTCTTCACAAGCTCCTTCAGAACGTCATTGCTTCCATTATCACCCCACAGACTGGGGCTAGAGGAAGAATTACAGACACGCAGAGATTTCTACTGTTTTGTCTGATTCAAAATGTGAAGATATGTCTGCCAGAGATCATTTTTAATGTCATGAAGGGATGCATTGGATCCAAGAGACATCTTCCCTATGCCGCCCATATGACAGACATCTTCAAGCATTCTGAGATTTGCTTGGATGGAGAGGCCACATCAGAAGTTAAGGCCCGAAACATTTTTAATATGAATTTTGTTTCAGTGTTTTTGGGCTTAGAGGACTCTTCTATGGTGGGGCAAGTTAAGGTCCAAAAGGCCAGGGAATCACAAACTCAGGGGGAGCATTTGGAAGAATTTCAAGTCTTAGCCCCAATTGGTGAGCAATTAGTTTCTGAGATTGATCATCAGGAAACACCAGTTGAACAACCAGAGTCCACCTTGCCAGCTGCACCCACCGAAGTATCCTTCTCCTTTCAGAGGCTAGTTGAGGCTGCATCTGAGGACATCATATTGTCTTACGAAAGCATTCAGACAGATCTAGATGCAACTATTGCTGGGCTATTTGATTCTTTTGGGAAGACATCTGAAGAGGTAATAGTGCCTGAAGAACAGCCAGCTAAAGAGCAAGACAGTATTGATCAAGATCTTGCTGTTTTTGTTAATGAAATTTTAAGAGAAACTGTTGAGCGAAGCTTGGAAGAGGCTACCAACTTGGTCGTATCTGAAAGTCTTGAGCAGGCCTTTGTTGGCAGCCCTGCAGATCAGGAACTCATGGAAGATAGAGAAAAGGTTCCTGTCATAGAACTAGATACAGAATCTTCAAGTGAAGAAGAGAAACCTGAAGATGTATTCCCTCAGAAAGAAACTCAAGCTGAAGATGAAGTTCAGGTCCCAACTGAGAGCAGTCAAATGCCAGTACAAGAGGAAGCAGCTGAGAGAACTGCACCTGGCAGTGAATTTTTTGGTACACCTCTAGGTCCACCTAGACTCTTATCTGCACAGGCGCCCAACATTGAATCTGCTCGGGCGCCGAACATTGAAGAGCTTCTCATAAACCTGACTCAGCAGATGCACAAGCAAGATAAGAAATTAGATGACCTGCTCACATATGTCACCCTCAACATAAATCAGGTACATTCCAGGCTACTGAAGCTCGAGATATCCCTCCTCACTGAATGGAAACGATTCCTTCTCAACAAAAAGGCTTCAGATGATGCCAACAGATCCTTGATGCAAGGGTTGCAGGAGGTGTGTTCAAAGATAGCTAAAGCACTGAGTGAGTTGCAAGATGTTCAAATCTCTTCCTTCAAAATGTCTTCCACCATTATAGATCACTGCTATGAGATCATAACATCTTTAGAAATTTTGAAGAAGTCATCCAGTGTCCTAGGTCCAGGTATTCAGCAGGTCTATGATAAATTGGCCGCCTTCTTAACAGAAATGACACTTCTGACTGACAGATATGAAACTGTCAATGTTCGCCAAGAAGACATCATTTCTGAAGTGGCACAGGTCAGAAGCTCTGTGGTATATTGGCTAGCTGAACTGTCAAATGACCTAAAGGAATTTCAGTCTATCTTGGGTTCAGCACCTGGTCAAGCTTCTTCCAGCAGAACTCCACCTCAAGAACATACTTCTGCTTCTCCAAGGGGGAGACCACCTCATGGCAGGCCGCGTGGCCCTTCTAGCAGACAAGCCATATATTTTTCTTGAACAGACTATGCTCTGTATCTTTGTGACCATTTTGAGGCATTCTCTATCACACTCTTGGACTTATTAATTAAAACTCATATCATTTGCATTCTTATTGTTTCATTTTTTTTTTGATGGTGTCAAAGGGGGAGAAATCAGGCTCATTGAGAATGTTTAATGTGTTTTTCATTGAGAATGGCTATTTAGTGTTTTCTCTTTCTCTGCAAAGACTCAAGACTCATAGTGTTGCCATCCATCAAAAAGGGGGAGATTGTTGAGTATTGTTGAATCCTTACATGTTTTGATGATGACAACACTATAAGTCGTTGTAATGTTCAGAAATATGTCTTCACTTCAGGTATTTACAAGGACTGTCTTCGTGTTGGTTGGCACTTCGTCATGTTTGTGTATAACACCTCGTGTTGATCTGTTTGTCTTCGTGTCGCTTTAGTTTAAGTACTGTTTGTATTTCCAACACGCCGTATCGTCTTCTCTTACCGCGTGTTGTTTATGCTTACTGTCCTTCAGGTCGTACGTCTGTGTTGTCTCCTCTACATTGCGTGTCATTTTTCTCTGTAGTGTTTGTTTTGATTCAGTGACACATCGTGTCATTGACCTTTACTTCGTACTGTTTTCACCATCTTCGTGTTGGTCTTTCTCATTAGACCTCGTGTCGTTCTCGCTTTGACCACACTTCCTGTTGCTTTACGAAGACCTCGTGTCTTGCTTGTTTGCAACCACTTCGTGTCGGTTTCTGATTCAGCACGTGTTGTCCTCGCGATTGTTTTTCACCTCGTACTGTTCTAATCTTACTTCGTGTCGTTGTCAGTCCGTGTCTTTCTTATGTTGAAATCACACATCGTGTTGATTTCTGTTCTCGACTTCGTGTCGTTTGACCTCTTGTCATTTTGAGTTCGTGTCAAATCACTGTTCTGTCTTCGTGTTGTTTTACAACTTCGTGTCAATTCTTGTATTTCATCTTCGTGTTGTTTTCAACTCCATGTCAATTCTTGTACTTCATCTTGGTGTTGTTTTTCAACCCGTGTCGATTACTGTTTCGACTTCGTGTTGTTTTCAACCTGTGTCAATTACTGTTTTGACTTCGTGTTGTTTCCAACCCGTGTCGATTACTGTTTCGACTTCGTGTTGTTTTCAACCCGTGTCGATTACTGTTTCGTCTTCGTGTTGTCTTCACCTCGTGTCATTTTTTCATCTCTTCATGTCGTTTTTGTTCCATTGCGTACAGGACATCGCAGCACCTCGTGTTGCTTCCTGTTTCACTTTCCTGTCATTTGTCTTGTTGTGTCTTCGTGTCGTTTTTACTCTTCCTAGTCCTCGTGTCTCTCTTGTGTTGAAACCATACTTAGTGTTGGTTTCTGTTCTTGTCTTCGCGTCTTCGTGTTGTTTTTCTATCTACCTCGTAACGTTCTCTTAGTAATGTTCATTGTGTCACCACTGTATCCCGTGTCGTTCTCTGTTTTGTGTACCTTTTTGTCGTGTCCACTAACCTCTTGCAGTTCTAGCTCTTATGGCACTCAATATTAATGGTTCTTATCTCGTTGCAGGTCCGAGGAAGAACATTCATCAGTGTCTGGGTGCACATGATCCGATACTGAAGGAACAAATACAAAAAGGGCACGTGGCAGGAAGGTTCTGGATCGAGCGTGGGAGGCACACGCGTTTAGTGCCCTATCCATCTGCTGCCGCTATAAATCGAAACCTTCGCCCACCGATGAAGGTTGATCTGAGCCAAGAAAGAAAAGGCAGTGTTACAGAGAGCTCGATCCAGCAGAAGAAGAAAAAGTGAGAGAGAGAGATAGTGCTCGTGTGAAAGAGGAAGAGAGTGTAAGAGAAAGAAAGAGAGATAGAGAGTGAGTGAGAGAGCTCGTGGAGAAGAAGAAAGAAGTTTACCTGAAGATCTGTCTTCACTGGACCGTGGATCAGATCCAGGCCAGTCAGCTCTGTTAGGAGCCAAATTGTGCATTTCGTGTTTCAGCTTCTGTTTGCTGAAGTTATTTTCGTTTATTATTTTTCCTTTGTTTTCTGGTTTGCTGTGCTTTCCGATCCTCTGGTCTGAGGTCGTGTTCCCTCCGGTTTGGAGGAAGGGAGATCTGATCTCCAGTTGCAAGTAGCTGGGAGCTACTTGTGGGTTCCCTCCGGTTGGGAGGAAGAGGGGAGGTTGTTCCCCTGGTCAAGCTGTGTGGCAGCAACTGTTTGCAGACTGAGTCTGCTTGGTTCTAGCGTTCGCTAGTGAAGCCTCACTCCGGTTGGGAGTGAGGGGTGGATGTAGGTCTGAAGGACCGAACCACCTAAAAATCTATTGAGCAGTGGCTTGATTGTCTGGTTTGCTTCCGCTAGATGCTTGAATAGGTGCGCTCAATGTGATTGTATTTGAGTTGAATAGAATTGGTTCCATTCTGTTTCCTTATCTAGCATCCGGTTTTAAATTTGGCCATTATTCGTAGAAGGATTCATTCACCCCCCCTCTGTATCCGGGCCAAGCACCCTAACAGCTAAGCGTTGTACAGACTTGGAAGTTCCACTGTGGATGTATGGACTTGATGATCCACTGTGGATGTATAGACTTGAGTGAGTGAAGCCGATGTACAGACTTGCCTATGGGAAGCCACTGTACAGACATTGAAAACGTGAAGCCAGTGTACAGACTTGAAGAACAGTTCAATGTATAGACTTGAAGGCCCTGAGCAAATGTATAGACTTCACGCTGTACAGACTTTAGGCTTTGAACGTTTAAGCAGTACGCAATGTACAGACTTAGCGATGTATAGACTTGGCCAGGAAAACGTAGGGAAAGGTATGAGTGTATAGACTTGGCCAAGCGTAGGAAAAGATGTGGAGTGTACAGACTTGGTGAAACAAAGTCCAATGTATAGACTTGGTAAAATGAAGTCCAGTGTATAGACTTGCAGATGCGAAGACGATGTACAGACTTAGAAGGATTTGAACGAGAGAGTGTATGGGCTTGGTTCCTGTAGCAGTGTATAGAGTTGAAGGTCTGAAGGCGATGTATAGACTTGGTGAACACTGCAACAGTAATCGGATGTATAGAGTTGAAGTTTAGACAAACCAGTGTATAGACATGAAGCTTGACAATCCAGTGTATAGAGTTGAAGCTTGGAAGGATGTATAGAGTTGAGCTGTACTGACTTTGGCAATGTGCAGACTTAACTGGTCGGGCAGTGTACAGACTTAGAGTATGAAGACGCCCGATGCCAATGTACAGACTCAATGATATGAATCCAATGTACAGACTTTGAGGGATGTTAACAATAAGGCATGCTGTACATACTTACTCAATGAAGCTGATGTATAGACTTTGATACCCAGACAGTCAGTGTTCTGATGGGTTGACGCATCAGCAAGGGTGGGTCGACCCACTACTGTCCATACTAACTAAACAGACTTGGCCAATGCTTGAAGCACAGTCCAGTGTATATACTTGATGCCTTGAAGATCAATGTACATACTTTGAATATGATGACCAAGATGCAATGTATAGACATGAAGAAACTGTGCACATTGTATAAACTTGAAGGATGAATGATCAGACAATGTATAGACTTCACAGTTCAGCAGCCATTGTATGGACTTGTACAAGGTGCGCAGTGTACATACTTTGAAGTCCGACCTAGCAGGATGTGTAGACTTAGAATGCAACAGGATGTCTAGACTTGTTGTGAGGAAATGCACAATGAACATGAACCAATGAATTGAATGCATATAGCAGACATGAACTGAATGTATGCAGGAGAACTAATTAAAGCATTACCTGATCTGAGCATTCACCTTACCTGTCATGATTTGACTTTGACTTGGGTTAACTTCATGACCTATGAGTCATCCTTAAACATGTTCTGACAATTTCTCATAATGCAATAAGATTATATCATCAAGGATGTAAACATAATGTGGCATAATATATGTCATCATCAAAACTCCAGAACCACAGGGGACACATCAACGACGGTAGGGTGCAAAATGGAGAGTGGGCGGTGAGACGGTGAGAAGGAGCGGTGTTGTAGGTGGAGGGCGACGTTGCATGGGGAAGGTGAGAGGGAATTGAAGTCGACAGTGAGAGAGGTGTAGATTATGGAAATAACCCAGTAAAAATAAAAGAAAGAATATAAGGGAAAAGGGGACTAGAGAGAAAAAGGGTGCATGCATAGGATGCTATGAGGAAAGGTGATCGCCAGAGACGCGAGGGCCTCAAAGATATAAGAAATAAATAAATGAGGGATCGCGATATAATACCTTAAATGAAGTGTGGGAGATGTGAGTGATTTTCTTCTCTTCCAATCGGCCGGCCGATGAAGAGAGTTTCTCTTATTGATTACCCTTGCAAAACACAAAAAAACAACCAACAATAAAGGTATGATTAGATTTATGAGATGTGTAGCATCAAATCCTTAAGATAAACAAACATGACAATATGAAGATGAACACACCTTGTTGGGTGTTGGCCCTTAAACCCCTTATGCAAAAGGGTGGGAAAATAATGATATGATGATATGCAAATTGGAGTGTGCAAGTGTTGCACAAGAAAAGGTGTGCTAGAGTGCACAATGTGGAGATCTCAACATTGAGATAATAAGATAAAAGAAAGGGAGAAAGAATAATGATGCATGTAATGCTAACAACAATAAAACAAAGAGATAAGAGAAGGGGAAAGCTTATTAGTTTTGTCCAATTGAGGGCTTCAAGATCTTTAATGGAGGAAGAAGCTCCAAAGGATGAAGAGGCTCCAAATCTTCAAGGGAGGAAGAAGAACTCCATGGATGAAGCTTTAAGCATGTAGGAGACTTCTCCTTGAGCCTCCAATCCAGCAGCACCTCCCCTTAGTTGATTGATGATGATTTTTACACAAGGGAGAGAGGGGTCCTATTTATAGGGCTAAAATTCAGAGTTAATTCTAAGGGAAATTAGGAAAATCATTTTTAGTTAGATTTAGCAAGAGATAAACCTTAGGCAAGTGTCCCTTCAACCTTAGAAAGCCTTAGGAGTCCTTTCCCAAGTGAAAAGAGGCTCAAAAGAGGGAAACAAGGAGGTTCTGGCGGAGTTGGGAAATCTGCAAGAAATGGCGACCAGACAGATGATCGCCATTTAAAATAACGCCCGCCCAAAGCATCGCTAATTCCGAGGCATTTCGAGATGGATTCGGACTTTCTAAAATTTGAAAAGAATTGGCGACCATGAGGTGGTCGCTATTTAGAAATTAATACGAGTTTCAGACAGAGTTAAAACCTTAAAATATGGCAAGGAAATTGACGACTTTACACACGGGCGCTATTTCATGAAATAGTGACCTTCCAGAAAGTCATGGAATCAAAAATAATCCGATTTTGGCTCAAAATATGAAGAAAAGAATTGACAACCTTCCTGACGGTCGCTATTTAATCAATTAGCGACTTCCCGGAGTGTTGCTAATTGATATATGCAAAAAACACTACAATTCGGAAGCCTGCTAGAATGGGCGCCCCCTTCCTGGACGCCATTTAAATAGCGGCAGGCAGGCTACCACCAATTCTTTAAATAGCGACAGGCAGGCTGCAACTAATTCCTTAAATAGAAGGCTGCCACCAATTCTTTAAATAGCGGCAAGCTGGCTGCCACCAATTCTTTAAATAGCGGTAGGCAGGCTACTACCAATTCGAAAAGCCCACGAAAAAATAGAGAAAAATCTCAAAAAAATCTAAAAAAATAGAAAATCATAGAAAAAAGTATAAAAAAGTGAAAAATCCAAGAAAAGTAAGAAAAACCACTCAAACAAGGTCAATTTGAGGGTCAAATTGGGACATTATGACGTAATATGAGATGTACTCACAGTAATGTCAATTTTAGCGTGTCTATAAGAGGTTCTTGCGTGAAGAATGGTGGGTGCGGCGTGTGTGGAGCCAAAGCTGTGAGAGGGAGTGAGGGGCATGAGAGAGGAAGGTGAGAAAGAGAGACGGAGGGGTGTGGGACAACCGGAGGAGAAGGAATGAGAGGGGAGAGGAGAACCGGTGAAAGGGAGAGAGGCCGCGGTGAGAGGGAGCACGCCGTCGGGAGGCCGGTGCAGGTGTGTCGGTGTGAAAGAGGGAGTGAGAGAAGGGAGAGGCTATGACGACCCAGAGTTCAGGATACCGATATACCGATAACATCGATGCACCGATACCAAGAACTGGGGAAGCCACCCAAGAGGCTGATGAGGCCCCTGAAGGGTTAGTGAAGTTCGTCGAGGGAATGTATAGCGAATTGCAATTTGGAACGCGCATATTACAATTAAGCAATAAAATTAACACAAGAGCGGAAGCAATTCAAAAAAAAAAAACAGAGTGATAATTACATAAGTAGTCCAGAAGCACAAGAGTACTAGTCCAAAAAGTACAACTACGCGGGGCATACCCCCGCAAAAGTACAACAGAGCCTCTCAAAGGCGGCCCGTCAACTGCTGGCAACTAAGCACGGACTCCGAGCAACCTCACAAAACACCGGGAGACGGCGGGCGCGGCTCACCTGAAAGGAGAAGGGTGAGTCACAGCCAGACTCAGTAGGGGTCACGCGGATCCCTACCTCGCACTAAACAAGCATACATGCGAAAATAAAGGAAATAGGGCATGCATTTAAATAGAATAACAGGCATTGGCACGAATAACTAATCACAAGAAAGCTGTAAACTCTATCTAAGCAGGTATAACGGCTAACACATGCCAATAATAATTAAATGCAAGTGACTAAAACTAAATCTACCAAATAGGATAAGCCTTAACCAATCCAAGCAGTAGGGAGTAGGACAACCACTGGAACAGAAACCAGATGCGTCCACTGACGACTTACATTGCGTCTCAAGCACTCGCAGTCGGTAAAACGACAAGCTGAGTGCGTAAACAGTACCAAACCAAGCGACCAGTCGGAGTGGCACCCGTCGGTGTCAGTCCACAGTCTCCGACCACGTGTGCACACACTGACTCTAGCCTGAGCCAGGCCCTCTAGCTAGTTTTCTCCCTTGGTAGGACGCTACCATTGGCTGGGAGCCCACGGAACTAGCTTACAAACCGTGTAAGGGAAACACCCCTCCGCTATCCCCAAGCGAGTCGGTGCTCAATAGACCTAGGGCAACAACAGTGGCTCCATTGCAAGGAAAGAAAAGCTACTCTATTGGGGCTAGAAACATGCCAATATATAATAAAACAATATAAACATGGCATAAATACGTAATGGAACGCATAACGAATAAGCCGGCACCCTTTTGAAACCAACAGGCATGTGGCGGTCGGCTGCCCATGCGCTACATGGATGTAACGGTCGGGGACTGGCACGTTTTTTTTTTTGTAAAATGACTGGCACGTTACAACAAGAACAACGCGTCTGTCTCCATCCGTTACTTTCACCAGAGTTCCAACTCAAAGGGCCCAAAAGGGAATGTAACGGTAGGGGCCCAGCGCGTTACTTCGATGCAACGCGTTGGATCTCCGCCGTTACATCCACCCGTGGCCAAAAACCAACGTGCCGCGTTCAAAACCGTTCGCAGGCGAAGTGACGCGCTCGCCCAGGCGCGTCGGGTTGACCTGACGGCCGGTCGACTGGCCATTGGGTTAACCGCCTGACTGGGTGAACGCAAACCAATGAGAGAGTAACGGATGGGAGCCCCACCGTTACTCTCGAAATAACGCCCCCTCAACGGGCCGTTATACAGAAGCGACGCATCCTCCAAGGACCGTCAGGTGTGTGACTGTTCCTGACAGGACCGTCACACCACCTGGGACACGGGCGGGTTCGATTTGAAAACCGGAACCCTCCCGGACGATGGAAATCGTCAGGTAACGTCGAAAAACCTGTTTTCCTATCAATCCATACGATTCAAACAACAATATAACACCTAAAAACATCACATACAATGCCTATAAAGCATTAAACTCAAGAAATCAAGCATGAACACCATAAATGGAAAACTACCATTTAGCATGCTATAGGCGCCTAATCAAGGAAACGAGCTACAGGAAACGATCCTAGCAAGCTCAGGATTCCATCCCCCTACCTCTTGCAAGCCGAAACGGTCGAAAAGGCCGCATGCAAGGAGGAAGGGTCACGGAGCCTTCACACACGGTCCCGCTCCCACGATCACCGAACCACGCCGAAATGGGTACCCACGCGTTCCTCTCGACGCGAGGAATCCACCGGCACCATCCACGCTTCAATCCGCCGTCGAATGGCCTGCAACCCAAGAGGGGGGAAGAGGACGGCCGCGGAAGAGAGAGAGAGCGTGAGGGAGAGTGAGATCGACGAGGGGAGAGAGGGAGTGAGGGTGAGAGATATAATAAAAATAAAATTAATATATATATATATATAATATAATCATTATATATATAAAAATCTTATTAATATTAATAGCCCTCAAACAACCCCAAATAAATCTGGAAAAAATCAGAAAAATTCTTAAAATTATAGGAAAATAGTCGGAAATTCCAGAACAAATATTAGATCCAAAACACTAAAGATCCATTAAGGCATGGGCCTTACAGAGGCTGCGGAGGTTAGCAGGGAGAGAGGGAGGAAGAGAGAGGTTTGGAGGTGGGGGGAGAAGTGAGAAGGTGAAGAGGAGGGAGAGAGGAGAAGAAGGCCGGCAGGTGGGAGGAGGGGTCCGCCTGCCCATGCTGTGCCATCACACGTCGCTAAAGTGGTTGCTGCCACTATGATGCCAGGGCACGCCCATGTGGCTACCGTTAAAGCCTACAGGCCAACGCCGGAGGAGTTGTTGCTGCGTAACTATAGCCACTGTATGCCCATGAGGGGGAGAGGTGCCGGCGGTGGAGTTAACATGTGGGAGGGTGGGAAGGTGTTGTGAGATGGTGGGGACGTGGGGTATGTGTGCAGGTGTGACACGGTGTGCATGGATGAGAGGGGAAGAGGAGGTGGGAGTGGTTCATGTGTGTGCATGGGGAGAGGGTGTGTTGTGGTTTACGTGCATGCGTGTGTAAAGAGAGGTGCATGGGAAGTGGAGTGTGTTGTGTGCATGGGAAGTGAGGTGTGTTGACGACGTGGGGTAGATGGAGGTGGGACACGGTGTGCATGGGTGAGAGGGGGTATTGGCGATGTGCATGTGGTTGTGGGGAGAGGAGAGAAGGGACTGGTTGGTTGTGTGGGGAAGAAAGGTGGCGAGGAGGGTGGCGGTGTGTGCATTGTTAGAGTGCATGTGCATGGTGTGTGTGTGTAGTGGAGTGTATGGGCTAGAAAGAGAAAGAGAATGAGTGGGTCATGGTGGTGGCTGTAGTGTGTGAAGAGAGGTGCATGGGCTAGAGAGAGAAAGAGGGAGGGAAAGGGTGAGATGAGGTGTGCACGGGCATGGCCGACGGCGGACACGATGAGGCCCATGCCGGCTTCTTCTTGTTCTCCGGCCATTTGACGCACAAACATGGCCGCCAACCCTCCTGCACGTGCCACCATCTTCCTCCACAGCCCAATCGATCGCTGCCGTGGTGCTCTCCCGTGAGCAGGCGAAGGCCAGCCCACCGTCTCACCATAGCGAAGGAAGGGCACTGTTCACAAAAGAGAGACTTTGATCAAAATTTGTTTAAATGTAATATATATATATATATATATATATATATATATATAATTAAGTCCCTCCAGCATATGAATATTAACCATGCAATTTCTATATATCTCAACTCCCATAGATTATATTGTGTATTTTTAATTAAGTATCGAAAGATCTCAATTTTGTGTAGGACTGAGATTAATATGAAAATTTTACATAATTAATTATATTTAAGCCCATAAATAATGAGTGTAACATGAATAAATATACAAAAATACGCACTTATCAAAGAGCGGGCACGGACAGTGTCCAAGGGCTCCATGCTAGCCCCCTCGACAGATAGCCGGAAACGTGCTGAAAACCATGGGGTACGATGAACACTGGCGTCGCATTGCGTCGGGAGTACTTTTTTTTATAGACGGGTGAAATCCATGAGACAATCTTGTGATAAATTACATGCTTGCTTGTACTTTCTTGTTCATAACATTCTAGTGCATGTCATTTATGGTTATGAAGTACATTCGTGTTAATGAAATGTCACTTTACCTTATATCTTGCTTGATCATGCTCTATTATTCCTTCACATTCTTCCTATCTCTATAGTTCTATTCTTGTTGTTACTATGGTGTTATTTGTGTGTTTTATCGCATTTTCCATTGCCTTATTATCTAGAGCAAAAACGTAATTACTCAAAGCTTGCTTCCATATTGATGCGAAGATACCTACTGGGCAAGTGTGCTCATACCTATTTTCCCAATCTTTCTGGAAGTTCAAGTGAGTCAGACTCGGATTATGCTAGCGATGGGTTCGAGAGCGATGTGTCACGCCCCGATGCGAATATCAGGAACGTGAGCGAGTTGTAAACAAGCGTGTCGATCAGAGCATATATAATTTGAGTTCTAAAGAGAAAGATAGATGAGAAAATGATACTTTTAATCCATCAAATGAAGTTTACATCACTAATTCATAAGCCATAACGGCAATTACAATCTTCAAACTCCAAAATACAACATTCTTGTAAAATCACTAATGACCTACATAAATCATAGTGAAAAGAAAAATACTCTTTCACTCTTGTCCATTCCATTGTTCAATTTCATTTCCTGCAATAATTTACCAAAACGTAGGGTGAGTAAAAAACTCAGTAGGATTTTATATCTCTATAATCAGGCAATATTTAAGTATTTATCATTTTGGACATTTTTTTCAAGTAAATCGGGAAGTGTTTAAGATCATGAATAGCAAGTAGAAAATTGTATACGGAATTTCAAGAAATAACATGATAACAAGGTTCCAAAATAATTTCAAGTATTGAATATTGAACATGTAAATGATATCATGAAAGAATTTGGCCATTTCATGCAAGTCAAATATATCATGTAATTTCAAAGTAATTTCAAGTAACAAGTAAACAAGTACAATAACGAAGTATGGAATGTCATAAATAATCTAGCAAGTCATGCACTTCGGTGCAATGCCACACTATGGTCAATCAACTCCCATGGGCACAAGTACTTTCGGGCGCTCCTCCCAAGACCAGACCGAGCCCCATTAATGCCAGGCATTGGGTCGGTGGATTATAAGATCCCAAGTATGTTTAGACATCCACTTAACACTATGGCCAATGAATTTTAAGAATAAGCTCATTTGTAAAAAGTACAGATCTGAAAAATCTCAGAAGTAGCAAGAGGAGTAAATAATAATTTTAAGGCATCATATTTAACGC
Organism: Amorphophallus konjac; assembly: GCA_022559845.1. Classification (NCBI taxonomy): domain Eukaryota; kingdom Viridiplantae; phylum Streptophyta; class Magnoliopsida; order Alismatales; family Araceae; genus Amorphophallus; species Amorphophallus konjac. The sequence goes on along the minus strand of CM040123.1, from coordinate 191,161,939 downwards.
CATTAAGTCGAGGAATTCAAGAAAGAACGGTAACTAGGAAGAAAATTCAAGTAAGTAGAGTTTAATAGAATTAATTTAATTCTATGGTTTAATCTTGTGTGCATTTGGTTTACAAGTATTTAGACATATTTTTATGAAGTTTTTGTACATTAGAGATGCATTAGTTTAGCCAAAATAGTGATTTATTATTATAAAAATCAGAATTTTGTTATGAAAATAGATTTTTATACCGAAAATAATTCTAACTCGCTGAAAATAAATTTAACATGCTGAAAATGATTTTCATATGTTACTTTACTGGTAAGATGATAAAAAATAAATTTTTCATGCTAGATTTAATTTTTAACATGCTGGAAATTCATATTTAACATGCTAAAATTAATACTTAACATGTTAAAATAATTCTCATACATTAATTTACTGATAGGATGATAAAGATAAGTTTACCATGCTGATTAAAGAAATTCTTTGATAACAACATAAATTTTATCATGCTGAAAATAATTTTTCTACATTTATTTACTAATTATTTAATAGGAAAAATAGAATTATTATGCCAAAAATAGATTTAATATACTGAAAATAGTTCTAACGTGCTAAAAATAATTCTAACATGCTGGAAATAATTTTATAATGCTGTAAGTAATTTTAGCATGCTGGAAGTAATTTTCATGCATCAATTTACTAATTATTAAATAAGAAATTATGTTTATCATGCAAAAAAATAGATTTACATGCTCAAAAATAGTTTTTTATATCTCAGTATGAATAAAATAATTTTATCATGCTGGAAGTCATTTTTAACATGTTGGAAATATTTTTCATGCATTAATTTACTAATATTATGGTTAAAAAAGATTTTTACATGCTAAAAATAATTTTATTCTACAAAAATAATTTTTAACATGCTGTAAAGAATTCAAACATGCTAATATTGTCTTTCTTTACTTTTGGTGACTAAATGCATACAATTAACGTGGATTTCAAATGTTATAATTCATATTGTATAGTGGCTGATTTTTAATCCCACATTGGAAGTTAGAAAAACTTCCTTGGCTTTATATGTTGGAGAGCTCACCCTTAGGTCAGGACCCAAGGGGCATAGGATGTGGGCTCAAGTTGTGTGTCAAATTTAAATAGATACGAAAATATTAATATCTTTATTTATTTGTGCCGCACCGCACCGAACTGAGGTGAGGATTGGTTTGATTTTTCATATAAGTGTGTACATATATATTTTTATAAGTCAGGAAAAGTGTCGACCCAAGGGGTCGACCTTTGTTTGAAGGCAGAAAGTGTCGACCCATTGGGTCGACACTTATACCTGTGTGCGGTTTTATTCTTAAAACAGAACACCCGTGAAAAAGTGTCGACCCAAGAGGTCAACACTTTTCAGCCGTGAAAAAGTGTCGACCCCTTTTTAGCCGTGAAAAAGTGTCGACCCCTTTTCAGACGTGAAAAAGTGTCAACCCGGGTGATCGACACTTTTCACTAAGTTTCAATTTTTTGGCAGAAAACTTGATCTCGAGTGTCGACCCAAGGGGTCGACACTTTTTCTGTTACTTTCAATTTTTCTTCACTAAAATGGCTATAACTCACTCATTTCTCAATAAAATTTAATGAATAAGGTATCGATGGAAAGAGTATTGACAAAGGAACAATCTAGCATGCTTTAATTAGAATTTAGTCGGAGAGATACCTACCTTTTGATGGATCTATGGAAATATCCCTAATTAATAAGAAAACCCTTTGATCTTCTAAATCTTCCTTCAAATCTCCTCCAATCTTCCCACCAGCATAGCTTAGGCCTCCGGGGGTGATTTGTGGGTTGATTGTGGTGAGTAGTGGACAGCGGATCTAGAGGGGAGGGGTGAATAGATCTGCCCCTCTTTTTACAATGCAACCCTCTATATAGCTAGATAAAATAAATTGCAGCGGAATGTAACTAGCTTATCGAAGAACACTATAATTCGCTTGGCAAGATGAGCAACTAATATATCGATTCGAACCTAAGCATGCATCTAGAATGAAGCAATCACACAAGCAAACCACAACACATAAGATTTTAAGGTGGTTCAGATTGAATCCCCAGTCCTACGTCCACCCCTCACCAAATCCGGTGAGGCTCCACTAGTGCCACGCACTGAACCGCAAATCGGAAAGACCTACGAGTGCCTTCCTACTAACCACAGGTAGGGACGTCAACACCGCAGATCGGACAACTTCCGATTGCCTTCCTACTAACCACCAGTAGGGACGATTCTTAGTTCCAAATGTTTGTATGAAATGAAAAAGATAACAAATATGAAATCACTCAAATAGGATATAGAGTATGCTCAAACAAAGAAGATCTTGTCTGAGTTGTAGAAGCTTGAATCGGATGCTTTGAAGGTGTCTTCTTCCTTGCGAGATGATCTTCCTTGAATCTCTTCTAGTTGATGAAGAAGACGATGGATGTAGCTTTGATCTTCCTTTTGATCTTCTTGAGTTGATGAAGAGGATGAAGAATGCAGTTTAGATCACCTTTGAAAGTCTTGATTGCTTCTTGCTTCCTTGGAGGTTGAGATGGCTTCAGATCTGGACTTGAATCCCTTAGAATGGATGAAGCTTCTTCCCGTAGCACTGTTTACGGCTACAGTACTTCGAACTCCTCTCCTTGAACACACCCTTGCAGCCTCCCTTGAATCCCCTTGAAGCATTAGGGTTTCTAACCCCTCATGTGTTGGTTTTATAGACTTTGAATGGTCCTTGGACATCCCCCAGACCAGATCCACATTCCATGGGGGATTGGGTGACTTTGGGGTTAAACAAATGGGTAGAAAGACCTCTCCTCGAGCTTGAAACAAAAGTCAACAAAGGAGGCCTCGGGGCTGGCGGTCGACCGGAAGGCATGGGGCGGTCGATCGGAACCTGCAAAATCTCCATCTTTTCGGTTCTGGGAGAACCGGTCGACCGGAAAGGTAGGGGCGGTCGACCAAAACCTGTAAATCCTGGAGTGTTTCGTTTCTGGAAGAACCGGTCGACCGGACGCCTAGGGGCGATCAACCGAAACCTGTAAAAGTTACCAATCTTCATCTCTGGAAAAACTAGTCGACCGGCAAAGGTGTGTTGGTTGACCGGAAAGACCTATACCTGTAAATATGAAGTGTTAGCCCAAAGAAACATGTCCATAAGTCAAGATACTCATGTCCTTATCAATTTCATGCATTTTTGGGTTTGGTTTATGCATTAGATCATTTGAGCATTTCTAAATTTTGTTCCGGGGGCTCCACCCCCGAAAACCCCGTTGCCCCCTTGACCCCCGCGACCTGACCGGGCATGTCGATCCCCCCGACCTGACCGCACAGGTCGATCCGCGTGCAAGGGCGCAATCAATGAGCTTTCACTTTTGCCATCTCCACTCCATTCCTTGGCATATCTGTCATGAAAGAATATCAAGTTGTTTAGTCATATAAGAGTGGTAAAACATCAATGACTTATAGTGTTTAGCCATTATCAAAACCAAGAATATCAAATAACTCAAATGACCATAGGATGATGTCGAATGACCAAGTGACCACAAGATGACTCAATTGACCACAGGGGCACAATAAATTGAGGTTCTATTTATAGCCAAAACTTGACCAATTTTGTCAAGATTTCTCACCTAATTTTACCTAACCCATTAAGTCTGAATTTAGAAGAAAATTTCAATTTCTCTTTATAATCTAGCCCATTTTTGGTGTGAAAATAATGTAATTTCGGCTGGTCTAAAGTTGTATGTTAGGTAAGGGTTGATTCTTGAGTCAATCTTCTAGAAATGGAGTTATTTTAATCCCTTAAATGCCATATTAAACATGTGTTACGAATTTTGGTCTAATTATCCTTTAATAAATCATTTAATCCTTTAATCCAACCCATTATGGATTATCCAATGAGCCAATTGTAATCATAATCTATTTTATGGACTTTTATTGGGCTTCCTATGATTTATCTAAGGGTTAAAGCATTTATTTTTCAATTTACCTTAAGTAAATTCAAGTAAATGCATTTATCTAGTTTATTACATATAGTAAAAATATAATTTAATTATTTCATGAAAATTTTAATTATAGAATAAAAATGAAAACTTTATTTCTCATCTTTATTTACTGGGTTTCTACATCCTCCCCCACTTAAAAGAATTTGGTCCTCCAAATTCACATTATACAAATAAAATTCATAAATTCAAATAGAAAGGTTAAAATTCTAACCTGAGATTAAATCCGTGTATTTCTTCTTGATAGATTCTTCTAACTCCCATATGGCTTCCTCGAATCCTCGTTTGCTCCATTGGACTTTCACCATGGGTATAGCCCGATTCCTCAGTTGGTGTAGTTTCCGATCTAATATCTTGATCGGTCTTTCTTCATATGATAAGTCGTTTTGCAGCTTCAATTCTTTAAATTGAATCACATGTGAAGGATCGTACACGTACTTCCTTAGCATTGATACATGGAAGACATCGTGTACACTGGCCAGTTGAGGAGGCAAAGCCAGCTTGTACGCCACCTCGCCGATTCGTTCCAGAATCTCAAAAGGGCGAATAAATCTCGGACTCATCTTTCCCTTGATGTCGAATCTTATAATTCCTCGTGTGGGCGAGATCTTTAAAAAGACATGCTCCCCCACTTGGAATTCAAGGTCTCTCCTCCGATTGTCGGCATAACTCTTTTGCCGTGATTGAGCGACCTTTAATCTTTCTTGAATTAACTGGATCTTGTGAGTTGTATCTTGGATAATGTCGGGACCAATTAATCCTATTTCTCCAACCTCGCTCCAACATAAAGGTGATCTACAGCTTCGGCCATATAGAGCTTCGAATGGTGCCATTTGTATACTCGACTGATAGATATTGTTATAAGCGAACTCAGTCAGCGGTAAATGTTCATGCCAACTTCCACCGAAGTCTATCATGCAGGCTCTCAACATATCTTCGATAATCTGATTCGTCCTCTCGGTTTGTCCATCAGTCTGAGGGTGAAAAGTAGTGCAAAATCTTAGCCTAGTACCCGTAGATGATTGCAAACCTTTCCAGAAATGAGAGGTGAATCTCGGATCTCGATCCGAAATAATAGAACTTGGAATACCATGTAGCCTTATGATCTCTTTGATATATAAGGCGGATAGAACTTCCACGGTCCATTTAGTCTTGATATGTAAAAAGTGAGCGGACTTGGTTAACCGGTCCACAATTACCCATATAGCATCAAAACCACTTCGGGTCCTCGGTAAACCAACAATGAAATCCATACCGATACTATCCCATTTCCATTCTGGTATTTCGAGAGGCTTGAGTTTACCAGCCGGTTTGAGTTGCTTGACTTTAACTTGTTGACATACCAAGCATCAACTTACGAACTCGGCTACCTCTCTTTTCATGTTAGGCCACCAGAAAGTTCTCTTGTGGTCTTGGTACATTTTTGTAGCACCGGGGTGAATAGTGTACCTTGACCGATGTGCTTCCTCCAAGATTTTACCCTTGAGGATAGAACATTCTGGTACACATGTTCTTCCTTTGAATAATAACATTCCATCATCAGCTAGAAGAAAATCCGATCGTTGATCTAATTTCTGTTTAATTTCCATGATCAACGGATCATCACCTTGCCGTTCCTTAATTTTCGAGAGTAACCCGGGTTGGAGTCGAATATTAGCAACAAAGACTCCATCTTCCTTCTCCATATTGAGGTCTAGACTTGCCATTTGTTCAAGTAGATGTCATTCTTGAACCATCATGCTGGATAATAAGGCCATCGGCTTCTGGCTAAGTGCATCAGCTACGGCATTGCCTTTTCCGGGGTGGTATTGTATAGAGAAGTCAAAATCCTTTAAATATTCTAACCACCGTCTTTGTCTCATATTGAGCTCCTTTTGAGAGAATAAATATTTGAGAGTCTTGTGATCAGAATACACCGTAAAGGCTTCGCCATAGAGATAATGTCGCCAGATGTTCAAGGCAAAGACCACAGCTGCCAACTCTAGGTCATGCACGTGATAATTTTCCTCATGCTTCTTCAATTGCCGTGAGGAATAAGCTATGACCTTGCCATGTTGCATTAATACGCAACCTAGGCCAATTCCGGATGCATCAACATATACTTCGAATCCTCCTCCTTCCGTAGGTAATGTGAGAATAGGGGCAGTCGTCAGACAATCCTTTAAAGTCTGAAAGCTTTTCTCGCATTCCTTGGACCATATAAAAGGATTCTCCTTTCTTGTTAATCTTGTTAAAGATACCACGATCTTGGAGAAGTCCTTGATAAATCTTCGGTAATATCTAGCCAATCCCAAGAAGCTTCGGATTTCCGTCACACTAGTAGGTCTTTCCCAGTTCTTAACAGTCTCGACCTTTGAAGGATCGACAGTAATACCGTTCCGGGAAATTATGTGACCGAGAAAAGAAACTTCCTCCAACCAGAAATCACATTTGCTTAATTTGGCATAAAGCTTGTGATCTCTTAATAATTTAAGGGCCTTCTTGAGATGTTCTTCATATTCTCTTTTAGACTTGGAGTATATCAAAATGTCGTCAATAAAGACAACCACAAATTGATCGAGGTATGGCCAAAATACGATGTTCATTAATTACATAAATGCGGCAGGCGTATTTGTTAAGCTAAAAGGCATAACGGTGAACTCGTAATGTCCACCCCGACTCCGAAATGTTGTCTTGTGAATCTCAGTTTCTTTGATCTTCAATTGATGATAACCAGATCGGAGATCAATCTTTGAAAAATATTGAGCTCCAGAAATATGGTCGAATAATTCATCAATCCTTGGTAAAGGATATTTGTTCTTGATGGTGAGTTGATTCAATTGCCGATAATCAACACATAATCTCATCGAACCATCCTTCTTTTTGACAAAGAGGACTGGGGCTCCCCAAGGTGAAGTACTTGGTCAGATAAACCCCTTCTCCAATAACTCCAATAATTGATCCTTTAATTCTTTCATTTTGACAGCAGACATCCGATATAGAGCTTTTAAAAATTGGTCCTGCTCCCGGAATCAAATCAATAGAGAATACCACTTCTCTCTCCGGAGGAATACCAGGCAACTCATCCGGAAATACATCAGAATAATCTCGAACGATAGGAATGTCCTTTAGAACGGGTTCTGTAGGCTCGGTCATAGTGATAGAAACTAAGAAACCGGCACAACCCTTCCTTAATAATTTCTCGGCTTTGAGGGCCAAAATGAGAGACAAGTGTTTAGAATGCCTGATACCAGAAAATAAGAGGTTGGGGTAACCCATGAAAGTTACCGTACTCAACTTGCAATTGACATTAGCTCCATGAGTAGATAGCCAATCGGCACCCAGAATAACATCATATCCTTCCATCTCCATGCATACTAAATCAGCGGGTAAGTTGCAACCGCTAATTAGAACTTCACTATCAGGATAGAAATGTTTAATTTCCGTTCCAGTTCCAATAGGGGTAGTACTCATGAGTGTAGAATCTAATGGAACAGGCTTCATAGATAAAAGACCAGCAAAGCTTCTAGAGATAAATGAATGCATAGCTCCGGTATCAAATAAGACAGAGGCAGGCCGGGAGTATATGAAAAGAGTACCTTCCACGACGCCTCCTTCTTCGGTAGGTTCCGCATCCATGAGAGTTTGAAGTCTTCCTTGCTTTTTGGCAATAATAGGAAGCTTTGCCGGTGGTGGAGCTTGCTCGTTGAGAAGAGGGTAATTCCGGATCCTATGCTCCCGACTCCCGCAACGAAGACATGCGTCGAGCTTTCTCGAGCATTCCTCGGCTTTGTGTCCGGGCTTCTCGCAGAATTTACATAATTTTTTTGATGTCGTAAAGAAAGGAACAATTTGCTTGTCAAATGTCCTCGGCTTCTTGTCCCCTTGAAAGTTACGTCCACCATTGTTGAAATTACGCCCGTCCTTGCTGAAGTTACGGTTGTCATTGGGTCTTTTCTTCCCGAAGGAAGGCTTGAAACTTCCGGCTTCCGTAACTTGCTCTATCTTGGCTTCTCTTCCTCGGATACGGTCCGATAACTCCGTCGCATCTTCAAGGAGTTGAGCTCTTCATACCATATCCGAATATGTTTGAATATCCATCAGGGTGAGTTGAGTAATATATTGTGGCGTTAAGCCATTGTGAAATCTTCTTGCCTTCATTTTGTCGGTACCCACGACATGTGGGGCGTACCGAGATAATCTTGAAAATTGAGCTTCATATTCCGCAGCCGATAATCCCCTTTTTTTTAAGGCGGCAAATTTGGCGGCCTTCCTTTCTTGCACTCGGTCGGAGAAATACTTGTTATTGAAGTGTTCCACGAACTCTTCCCATAGTACTTGGTCGTGCGGTAAAGTAGCTTCGACCGATTCCCACCAGGCACGTGCGTCCCTTTCTAGTTGGAAAGTAGCGAGTAGGACCTTTTCCTCGTCGGCACATCGCATGACTCAAAAAATCCTCTCAATTTCCGTAATCCAATGTTCGGCTTCATCCGGATCCGTAGACCAGGCGAACTTGGGAGGGTTCATGCTCCGAAAATTCCTATGCAAATCTCCGGCTCCTCGGTTTGCTCCTCCTTGAGCAACCTGTTGGAGGGCTTGGGTTAAACCTTGAACGGTGCGTTGCATCTCGCGCCATTGAGCTCTCTCGGCGGCCATTTGCGAGAATTAACATGCAACCATAATTACAAGGTTTAATGTTTTATTTTGGTATTCATTTCTTGGTTAATTCTTTTCCTTTAAAACATAACCCATGGTTCTACCCAAACTTATCGGGAAAGTTTAAGTTCCTAACCTATTTGTAGGTATTGATCTATACCTATATTAAGGGAAAACCTATGTTTAAGAAATCCTAGGTTTTATGTAACCTATGCTGTAGCGACCCGGATTCCGGATACCAGGTATACCCGGTAGGACTACCGGATACGCGTGATACCGCATGGAACCCGCGAGGCCTCCCAAGAGCGGGAAAGCTCCGAAGGGATAAGGGCATGTGTAGAGTACATTGAAGCCACAGAGATATAACATAAGCAATTAAATTTCATTAGACATGTTTGCTAGAGTAGCAGAAATAAAATTACTTTTTAATTAACAGTTCAAATTAACAATTATATCCCAGAGTCAGTCCACAGCTAAAGACAACAAGTCTAGCACAGTACAGTCGACAGAAAGGAAAGACGTACCGAGAAGTCGGGGGAAGCCTGACACAGGTACCAGCTGGCAGCAACGGCACGCAACGAGCACGCGCACCAGGAACCACGCGGAAGCAAACGAACAATGCCACCCCACTTGAAAAGTAGGGGTGAGTCACGTGTCACTGGCTCAGTAGGGGTCACGCGGATCCCCACTGAAAAACACGCAGTAACACAGAACAACAACAACAACAAAACAGTAGGTGTAGTAAAGCAGGAAACTACACTACAAAGCTGTAAAACTACGCTACGAGTAGTAGTAAATAGACGGAAGTAGGAGTAGGGAGCAAGTGAGGAAGGGGAAGAACCCGCGCCAGATAGGCGGCGGCCGAACTAACCTCGGCACCCCAAAGTACTCCAAGCAGCGACAGAATGGCGACTCTGATCTAACAAAGTCAGAAGTTACCGATCTGCTGACACAACACCAGGTCTAAGACGAAGACCTCCAAGAACAGACGACAGGTCTAGAAAAGACCCACACGGACGACCAACAGACTCGGCCACACATACACGACTAGAACGTCGTGCACACTATCCCACGCACGACCAGAACATCATGCATGTGACAGAACCCTGACCTCGGGCACAGCCACGGAAAGGCCAACCCAGAAAGGTCACGACGCACAAGAAACGCCGAGAGTCACGTGCCATGTGACGGAAGCACCTCCTCCTCACAAGAGGAACAGCCAGCCGCGTCCACTGACGTCTTATGCTATGCCACAAGTGTCTCGCCTACGGTACCGCTGAAACCATGGTAGAGTCGTAGACACGCGCTGAAAAAAATGGGAACAACAACAACAACAGAACAAGTAACTAGTCAGGGTCACACCCGTCGACGTAAGTCCTCAGTCCCTGACAACGTGTGCACACACTGGCTCTAGCCTAAGCCAGGTTCTCTAGCTAGTTTTCTCCCTCGGTAGAACGCTACCGTTGGCTGGGAGCCCACGGAACTAGCTTACAAACCGTATCTCGGGAACACACCTCCGCCATCCGCAGGCGGGTCGGCACTCAAAGACCTTAGGGTAACAACAAATGGAGGCTCACGAGACACAGAGACTCTAAAACACAAGTGTCGAAGTACAAATAGGCAAGAACGCCCATGACACGTACTTCGAGACACCAATGGAAGTACGACCACTGCCAACAGACTCAGGACAAGACAACTAGACCTACCAAGTAACGATCCCGAGTCGAACGACTCAAAGGCAAGATCGTCACAAACAGCGGAACAAGCCGTCAATCGGTGTAATCCTAAGCCACGAGAAACGACACTCCGCAGGAAACGACTCATGGAGACCTGAGGGAACACCGAAGACCCTCAGACACGCCTGGACATGCAAACCGAGGTAACACAGCACCTCGAGGCATCCAGAACTAGTGTCTCGGACTGGATAAAACCGCCAAGACACCCACACACAAGGTCACCTGTCAACCCCTGGGTCACCCCGGGTTGACCGGAACCCGACCAAAACACAAACAAAAGTAGGATAGAGAATCCTACCACTAGCAAAAAGACTCCTGGCCACCTTACAACGTAGTCTTTATCCCTCATAGGACGTCAAGAGACATCCACAGGACAGCGGGCAGACCACAAGCCCAAGCCAAGACAAGCAAAAACCAAAAGAACAGAAATTGGAGCACAAGGCATGTAACGCACCACCCTTAGACTGTTACATGAACGTGACGGTCTAAGCCTAGGCCGTTACACTCCAACCGCCCTACACAACACCTAAAACACACCAGGCACGTAACGGCCTACACCAGGCGCGTTACACCGCTCTGACGCACCCAACCCGGGCCGTCAGGGCCAACAAACCTCAAACATAAAACCACACTCGAGGCATGTAACGCACGGACCAAGGCGCGTTACAGCTACCTAACGCGCCAGGGCAAGCGCGTCAGGGCCAACAAAACCCAGAACAAACCAGAGCTCGAACCACCTAACGCGCTAGGCCAAACGCGTTACACAACCTAATGCGGCAAGGCAGACGCGTCAGGGCAACCTAACGCACGGGAGCAGGCGCGTCAGGGCCAACTGGCTCAAGGTAAGAAACAACTTGCTGAGAGGCATGTAACGGTCCCGACCGGACGCGTTACAAACACCTAACGCATGGGGGCGAGGCCGTTAGAGACAACGACACAACCACCCCAAACTTAGCCAAAACAGCATGTAACAGGCCTGGGGCAGGCGCGTTACGATGCTGTGATGCACAGAGGAACCACCGTCACACAAACCGACTCAACGGTCAAAACAGCAAATCAAACGCAACGTAACGGCCTAAACCAGGCGCGTTACACCCACCTGACGCACAGGGGCAGGCGCGTCAGGGGGACCGACTTAACCCAAAACACTAAACGACAAGATAGGCATAACGCGTCTCACGGAACGCGTCAGAGGGCTGTGACGCGCCACCCCTGGGCTGTAAGACCCCAAATTCTTTAGAAATTTATTTAGAAAGTTATTTGTAATTATTTGGAATTTATTTAAAGTTATTCGAATTAATGAGAATTATCCAAATTAATTAGATTAATTAATTAATTAATAGAATAAGTCATTTTTCTACTATTTTCTAAAAATCCCCAAAAATCACATCTTGTAGAATTAATTTTGTTTATCAACTTTGTCTTCTACAATTAAGCCTAATAAAATCGTTTATTAAGCCGAATTAGCAAACTAAGTCTTCCGAACTTAATATTTAATTAATTACGGAATAGTAGAAGTGGAATTTTATCTACCATATAAAAATTCATAAAAATAGTAATTAAATAATAGATGCTTCGACTAACACTTTTGTCTTCTTGGAGTAAGCCTAATTAAATCATTATCTAGGCTAATCAGTGGATTAAGCCTGACTTACAACCCACCTAACCCAAATTCGTATTCACTATTCACCCAAACTTTGAACATCAAATTCGAGCTTGTTTCTCAACCAAATGGGGTGATTCAGAGACAAATGAAAGGTATTACATAAAGGAACATTTACCCTCAATCAATTTGAGGTAAACTTAGTCCCAAAACGTGCTGCCGACATAGTTTGGTCAAGTCAAGGATTTCGGCGCCGTTTCTAAACACGTAGCTTGCAGCAGCGAATACTCCCAATTCAGAAGGCTCCAGAAGCTCTATGAGCTATCAAAATGAAGCCCTACGAGTCTTCTTTCATTTGGCTGCTGTGGGGTTCGCTGAAATTTCGGATCTGGAGAGATCTAGTTCGATTTGTGGAGGTGGGTCAGCAGGCCGTTGGCTTCCCTTCATCCTTCTTTGATCCATCGATTGAGGTAGGAATTCTCAACCAAATCTTGATCATGAGTATAGCAAATTGTACCTCTCATCGAGCTCTTTCCATTGGTGGCAAAAGCCCCAATTTTCATTAGGTATCCGTGGAGATATCGAGGTTTTAGTGAGGTGCTGTCAAGTTGTTCTTTATTCTAGGTTTCGAGTTCCCTCTTCAATTTGAGGTAGGTTATAACAGCCCAACTTCTAATTAACATACATGAATGTAATCAATAGCATGTTAGCTTTCTTTTGACATCAAAATCCCCAATTTTTATAGATCATGCCTAGAGTATTTCGTGTGTTATTAGAAGTATGCTAGCAAGCTAGACTTTTCTTGTGTTCTTCATAGAATAGGTTGTATTTCATTGGATTCCTATCGAAATTCGTGATTTAAAATTGTGTTTCATGACCCTAGAATGCATATTAATAACCCTAGAGTATATGGTTAAGATCCCAATACATTTAGACCCCAATTCTTAGAGTTTTTCATGTTTTTTTTGAAGCCTTTTGGGTCTGGAAACCCAGGGGTCGACCCACGGGTCGACCCATTTCACCCTGCAAGCAGCAGACTGCTGCCTTGCATGGGTCGACCCAATGGGTCGACCCACAGCCTGCAGGGGTCGACCCATGGGTCGACCCATGCAGCCAGGAGGGCTCTTGGGAGCCAGGGGTCGACCCAATGGGTCGACCCATACCTGGAATTTTTCCAGGGGTCGACCCTTTCCCATGCCTTGTAAATCCGTTTTAAATGATTCTTTGACCCGGGGATCAATCCGGATCACCGGGGAATCAATCCATTCAACCTAATCACATTGAAAACTACATTTTTGAGGAACTAATGATCTATTCATGTACCCTTTTTAGTTCAATTACATAGGTCCATACATGCAAACTTAGTGTAAAAACACACTGTTTATCATCTTCATTTTCAATGCATACAAGGTTAAATAGAAACCCACATAATTAGTGGTTAATGGTGTAACTAAAATCTCTGTTAATGCATTCTATTTCACTCCCGTGGGAGTTGTTCTGTGCTTTATCATCTTGAATCAACTTCTTGGCATTTGTCTTAATGTAAATGATAATGGATAATCTTTGATATGTTAACTTGGTAATTAGGATTAAGTTGATCGTTAAGTTACTGTTTTAGTCTTGCTTACTCCAGTTGAATCGATTGCTTACACACCTGAACGGTATACTGTCGGCCGTTCCTTCTTGACCCCGTGGACCGAGTTTGGTCCAGTTCTTGTATTACGGTACCGAGGTGACCGTATAAACCGAGTTTTTGTTTTGAATCCAAGGACATGTTAGTCCTTAAATCTCATACTCTTGACAGAAATTCATCTGATTGATTGGCCATTAAAATTGACTGAATGTCTAGACGGATGGGACGTTGGGCCCAGTAAATCAATGCCATCGCATCATAAGGGCCCGGTCTGGTCCTGGGGAGAGCGCCCGAAAGTTAGTGAGCCCATGGGATGTTAATGACATGGTGGGACATTGCACCGAAGTACTTGCCTGAGTGTTGGCGTCTATGACAAAAGTATCTTGTTACTCATTACTTGATCATGCTTGGTTAAATGTTTAAAATACTTGCTTGTTGGCCAATTCCTTACTTATATCTCATTGTTATATCTCTTGTTATATCTCCTGTAGTAAATTCTTGTATCTGTTATCCTTGATAATCATTATCAATTGTATATTTCTTGACCTTGCAAGATCTTGTTATTACCGTTGTTTATTGCATTATCGTTTATAGCATGACATTTTGAAAATGTAATTAAACTGTTAATCACTTATACATGTCTGTTATTTCCTACTGAGCGTTAGCTTACACCCCATTTTTCCCCCTTTCCAGGCTTCTCAGGTGACGCGCTAACCGACGGGGAAGGGCAGGAGTGATGTCTTGAGTGTATCAGTTCTAGTGTGTTAGCAGTGTGTTTATTGTTAGTTGTGTTTGGAGATCATTTAGTTTCAGTTTGTTGTTGAGTCTTAGTGGTTGTTATTCCATGTTGTATTAAGTTGCCCTTGAGATCATTGTATCAGTTTGGTTGTTTAATGATCATTTAGTATTTCCTTTCCATCTTGTAGCACTTGTGTATCATTTTAGATTTAGTTCCCTCTCTTGCCAGCGTGTCCCTAACTGTACGTCCCGATATTTCCGCCTTGTTCGGGGCGTGACAGTTTAGTTGGTATCAGAGCCCTAGGTTTCACATTCCTAGGTTTCCTAAGTTTAAGTTTTCTTGCATTGCATCCCAATAATCGGTATATCAAAAGGTGTTGTCCGAACGTTAGGCTACGCCTATCGGGAAGGTCGCACACTTGCGCGAGTGGTCTTCGGACCGATTACCTCCGCCAGGTACCGAGTTTTTGGTCGTGTCTAGGTGCATTAGATCCCTAACCTTGTAAAAGTCTAGGACCTGACCTGGTAAGAATGGGTAGAACTTGGGTTAAGTTCGTTCCTTAATCGTGCTTTATCTATCTTATTAAACCTAGGTAACCTATTTCTCGTGTAGATGGCAGCTGATCGTGCTGAATGGAGGAACCTGCAGCGTACGGTTCAAGGCCTTACTCAGGCCCTTCAGCAAGTAGCTCAGGCAGGAGCAGCACAGCATGGCACCGGTGATCTATACCGGAACTTCTGCGGAATGAACCCGCCTAGATTCGCTGGTTCGACTGACCCTGACCAAGCCGAGCACTGGCTAGATGACATGGGGAGAATCTTTGAAGTTATGCAATGCACCAACCAGGAGCGTGTCCTTTTGTCCACATTTCAATTGGAACATGATGCACGTACTTGGTGGGATTCTATCAAGGCAACTCTCGGTGATCGGCAAGTTATGTGGGAAGAGTTCGAAGAATTCTTCAACAGCAAGTATTTTTCTGATAGAGTGCAAGAGAAGAAAGCGGTAGAGTTCGCGGCCTTGAAACAGCGAGATTTGTCCGTGGCAGAGTATGAGGCTCAATTTGCACGGCTTTCTCGATATGCTACACATCTCATTTCCACCGAGAAGATGAAGGCGAAGCGCTTTCTCAATGGTTTGAAGCTTCATTATATCAACCAATTGGCACTGATGGAGATTTCCACTTATTCCGAGATGGTAAGGAAAGCGTAAGTTCTGGATGATACTCTTGAGATGACGGAGAGAATCCGTGGGAAAGGCACCAAGAAAGAATTACCTACGGGTTCCGGGAGAGTCAAACCCGGGTATACCAAGAAGAGGCCTGTTAGTGGACCTGGTTCGTGGAGCGGGTCCGGATCGTGGAAGGGCAAGATGCCGAGGCATGAAGACAAGAAGCCTGGCCCTATTGTTCCATTCAAGGGCGTGTGCAACTATTGTGATCGTCCGGGTCACAAGATAGAGGAGTGCTGGCGCAAGCTAGGCGCCTGTTTGCGATGTGGAAGCAAGGAGCACCGTATCCCCAATTGTCCTCTCATATCGGAACAAGCTACACCGACAAAACCTCTAGTCTTCAAGAAACCACAAGGCAAGCTTCAAGCTTTACATGCAGAGGAAACTGGGATTTCTGATGATGGCGGACTCGTCGAAGGTACTCTTACTATAATCGATAAGCCCGCATTTGCTCTCTTTGATACTGGTGCAACACATTCTTTTATTTCACGGAGATTTGCTAAGTCATTAGCTGTGGAACCTGTTTTGATGAATACTCCGTTAGAGATTTCAACCCCTATTGGCACTAGATCAACAATCCAGTATTTCTATCCTTCTAGTAAGGTTATGATTGGTGAACAGAACTTTCCAGCAGATTTGGTCTGCATGGATATGAAGGATTATGATGTAATCCTAGGAGCAGATTGGTTGGCCAAGTATGAGGCCAATGTTCACTGTAGTTCTAGCTCAGTGACTTTTACTGGACATTCTGGTTTATCTTTTACGGGAGTCAAGCACCATAACTCCGTACCGCTCATCTCGGCTCTTCGAGCTGATAAGCTTTTGAGGCATGGGTGTGAGGCTTTTCTAGCCTTTGTTTGTGCAACCCCTGAGTAGCAGATTGAGATCAAGGACATTCCTGTTGTCCAAGATTTTCCTGATGTCTTTCCAGAGGAACTACCAGGACTTCCGCCTGAGCGGGAAGTTATCTTTTCTATTGATCTTATTCCTGGCACAGCTCCTATTTCTAAGGCTCCTTATCGTATGTCTCCTGCGGAACTGAGGGAACTGAAGCAGCAACTGATGGAATTACTCGAGAAGGGTTTTATTCGTCCTAGTACTTCTCCGTGGGGAGCCCCTGTGTTGTTCGTCAGGAAGAAAGATGGTTCGATGAGGTTGTGCATTGATTATCGGCAAATAAACCAGCAGACTGTCAAGAACAAATATCCCTTGCCGAGGATTGACGAGTTATTTGACCAGATAGCGGGAGCTCAATATTTCTCTAAGATCGATCTTCGATCTGGATATCACCAGTTGCGGATTAAGGAAGAGGATATTTATAAAACAGCTTTCCGCAGCAGGTATGGTCATTTTGAATTTGTCGTTATGCCTTTTGGTCTAACGAATGCTCCAGCAGCTTTCATGCAGTTGATGAACAATGCATTTCGGCTCTATCTTGATCAGTGGGTCGTGGTATTTATTGATGGCATCCTGATTTATTCTAAGAATGAGGAGGAGCATGCTGAGCATCTGAGAATGGCATTACAACTGTTGAGAGATCATCAACTATATGCTAAGTTCAGTAAGTGTGAGTTCTGGCTGCAAGAGGTGTCCTTTCTAGGACATATCATTACGAAGAACGGTATTTCTGTTGATCCTTCGAAGGTTGAGGCAGTGAAGAATTGGGAACAGCCTACCAGTGTGACAGAAGTTAGAAGTTTTCTAGGCCTGGCAGGTTATTATCGAAGATTTATTCAAGACTTCTCTAAGATTGCGGTACCTCTTACAAGATTAACCCGCAAGGAAAATAAGTTTGATTGGTCAGATGATTGTCAGCGAAGCTTTCAGACTCTGAAGGAGTGTTTGACTACTGCACCTGTTTTGGCTTTACCTTCTGGTGAAGGAGGATTTGTTGTTTATACTGATGCTTCAGGTATTGGCTTAGGCTGTGTACTCATGCAGCATGGGAAGGTGATTGCCTATTCCTCTAGGCAGTTGAGGAAGCACGAAGATAATTATCCTGTTCATGATTTGGAACTTGCTGCAGTCGTGTTTTCTTTGAAGATATGGAGGCATTACTTATATGGAGAAACCTTTACAGTGTTTTCAGATCATAAGAGTTTGAAGTATTTATTTTCTCAGAAGGAACTCAACATGAGGCAGCGGAGATGGTTGGAGTACTTGAAAGACTTCGACTTCTCGATTGAGTATCATCCTGGCAAAGGTAATGTTGTGGCAGATGCATTAAGCCGGAAGCCGGTAGCTAGATTGTCAAGTCTCATGTTACAAGAATGGAGATTGTTGGAACAATTATCTAGTCTGGATCTCAATATTGACAATGATCGGATCTTGATTGCTCAGATTCAACTTAAACCTGAATTATTGATAGAGATCAAGTCCTTGCAAGATAATGATCCCGAGTTGGTAGAGATCAAGGGAAGCTTGAGTAGCAGACCTGACTTCATGTTGGCCGATGATGGTAGATTATTATTTAAAGGTAGAACTTGTGTTCCGGATGAGGCTACAATAAAGAACAAAATCTTTGAGGAAGCTCATAGATCCAGATATACCATTCATCCTGGAGGCACTAAGATGTACCGAGATTTGAAAAGGTCCTTTTGGTGGCCGAATATGAAAAGAGAAGTTGCAGATTTTGTGAGCAGATGTTTGGTATGTCAGCAAGTTAAGGCCGAACATTTCAGACTAGCAGGGAAATTGAAACCACTCGACATACCCCAATGGAAGTGGGAAAGTATTGGCATGGATTTCATTATGGGTCTACCTAGGACTCGTGGTGGATTTGATGCGATATGGGTGATTGTTGATCGTTTGACAAAGTCGGCTCATTTCTTACCAATTAAGTCCAAGTGGACGATTGATGTATTGGCTGCTTTGTATATAAAGGAAGTGGTGAGATTGCATGGTATCCCAGTGAATATAGTATCTGATCGAGACCCCAGATTTACTTCACATTTCTGGAAGGGACTGCAAGAGTCGTTGGGTACTCGTCTGAATTTCAGTACTGCTTTTCATCCACAGACAGATGGACAGACTGAAAGAACCAATCAGATAGTGGAAGATATGCTGCGAGCTTGCATGATTGATTTCGGTGGTAATTGGAGTGGGCATTTGGCATTAATTGAATTCGCCTACAATAACAGCTATCAGTCTAGTATTCAGATGGCTCCTTTTGAGGCACTATATGGTAGAAGTTGTCGTTCCCCGTTGTGTTGGGACGAGGTAGGTGTGAAACAGTGGCTTGGACCAGATCTTGTTTCGGAATCATCACAGAACATCCGTGTTATCCGAGACCGGTTACAAGTAGCCCAGTCAAGACAGAAGAGTTATGCCGACAACAGGAGAAGGGCATTGGAATTTCAGGTTGGCGAGCATGTGTTCTTAAAAGTCTCTCCGACGAGAGGGATCCGAAGATTTCGCATTCATGGCAAGTTGAGTCCGAGGTACATTGGTCCATTCGAGATTCTAGATAGAGTGGGAGAGGTGGCATACAGACTGGCTTTACCACCGCAATTGTCTGGCGTACACAACGTTTTCCATGTGTCTATGTTACGAAAATATGTGTACGATCCCACTCATATCATTCAGCAGGTGGATTTTGAACTGAAGGAAGATTTGACCTATGAGGAAAGACCTGTCAAGATTCTGGACCGGAAGCATCAGTAACTCCGGAATCGTTCGATACCGATGGTCAAGATTCAGTGGAGTCGGCGTGGGACCGAAGAAGCTACATGGGAGTCTGAAGAGACTATGCGAAAGCGGTATCCCGATCTATTCTAGGTGAGCGATCTTTTTCTACTCAGTTTTAGTGCAGTGAATTTGGAGGACCAAATTCCTTTAAGTAGGGGAGGGTGTAAGACCCCAAATTCTTTAGAAATTTATTTATAAAGTTATTTGTAATTATTTGGAATTTATTTAAAGTTATTCGAATTAATGAGAATTATCCAAATTAATTAGATTAATTAATTAATTAATAGAATAAGTCATTTTTCTACTATTTTCTAAAAATCTCCAAAAATCACATCTTGTAGAATTAATTTTGTTTATCAACTTTGTCTTCTACAATTAAGCCTAATAAAATCGTTTATTAAGCCGAATTAGCGAACTAAGTCTTCCGAACTTAATATTTAATTAATTACGGAATAGTAGAAGTGGAATTTTATCTACCATATAAAAATTCATACAAATAGTAATTAAATAATAGATGCTTCGACTAACACTTTTGTCTTCTTGGAGTAAGCCTAACTAAATCATTATCTAGGCCTAATCAGTGGATTAAGCCTGACTCACAACCCACCTAACCCAAATTCGTATTCACTATTCACCCAAACTTTGAACATCAAATTCGAGCTTGTTTCTCAACCAAATGGGGTGATTTCAGAGACAAATGAAAGGTATTACATAAAGGAACATTTACCCTCAATCAATTTGAGGTAAACTTAGTCCCAAAACATGCTGCCGACATAGTTTGGTCAAGTCAAGGATTTCGGCGCCGTTTCTAAACACGTAGCTTGCAGCAGCGAATACTCCCAATTCAGAAGGCACCAGAAGCTCTATGAGCTATCAAAATGAAGCCCTACGAGTCTTCTTTCATTTGGTTGCTGTGGGGTTCGCTGAAATTTCGGATCTGGAGAGATCTAGTTCGATTTGTGGAGGTGGGTCAGCAGGCCGTTGCCTTCCCTTCATCCTTCTTTGATCCATCGATTGAGGTAGGAATTCTCAACCAAATCTTGATCATGAGTATAGAAAATTGTACCTCTCATCGAGCTCTTTCCATTGGTGGCAAAAGCCCCAATTTTTATTAGGTATCCGTGGAGATATCGAGGTTTTAGTGAGGTGCTGTCAAGTTATTCTTTATTCTAGGTTTCGAGTTCCCTCTTCAATTTGAGGTAGGTTATAACAGCCCAACTTCTAATTAACATACATGAATGTAATCAATAGCATGTTAGCTTTATTTTGACATCAAAATCCCTAATTTTTATAGATCATGCCTAGAGTATTTCGTGTGTTATTAGAAGCAAGCTAGACTTTTCTTGTGTTCTTCGTAGAATAGGTTGTATTTCATTGGATTCCTATCGAAATTCGTGATTTAAAATTGTGTTTCATGACCCTAGGATGCATATTAATAACCCTAGAGTATATGGTTAAGATCCCAATACATTTAGACCCCAATTCTTGGAGTTTTTCATGTTTTTTTTGAAGCCTTTTGGGTCTGGAAACCCAGGGGTCGACCCATTTCACCCTGCAAGCAGCAGACTGCTGCCTTGCATGGGTCGACCCACAGCCTGCAGGGGTCGACCCATGGGTCGACCCATGCAGCCAGGAGGGCTCTTGGGAGCCAGGGGTCGACCCAATGGGTCGACCCATACCTGGAATTTTTCCAGGGGTCGACCCTTTCCCATGCCTTGTAAATCCGTTTTAAATGATTCTTTGACTCGGGGATCAATCCGGATCACCGGGGAATCAATCCATTCAACCTAATCACATTGAAAACTACATTTTTGAGGAACTAATGATCTATTTATGTACCCTTTTTAGTTCAATTACATAGGTCAATACATGCAAACTTAGTGTAAAAACACACCGTTTATCATCTTCATTTTCAATGCATACAAGGTTAAATAGAAACCCACATAATTAGTGGTTAATGGTGTAACTAAAATCTCTGTTAATGCATTCTATTTCACTCCCGTGGGAGTTGTTCTGTGCTTTATCATCTTGAATCAACTTCTTGGCATTTGTCTTAATGTAAATGATAATGGATAATCTTTGATATGTTAACTTGGTAATTAGGATTAAGTTGATCGTTAAGTTGCTGTTTTAGTCTTGCTTACTCTAGTTGAATCGATTGCTTACACAACTGAACGGTATACTGTCGGCCGTTCCTTCTTGACCCCGTGGACCGAGTTTGGTCCAGTTCTTGTATTACGGTACCGAGGTGACCGTATAAACCGAGTTTTTGTTTTGAATCCAAGGACATGTTAGTCCTTAAATCTCATACTCTTGACAGAAATTCATCTGATTGATTGGCCATTAAAATTGACTGAATGTCTAGACGGATGGGACGTTGGGCCCAGTAAATCAATGCCATCGCATCATAAGGGCCCGGTCTGGTCCTGGGGAGAGCGCCCGAAAGTTAGTGAGCCCATGGGATGTTAATGACATGGTGGGGCATTGCACCGAAGTACTTGCCTGAGTGTTGGCGTCTATGACAAAAGTATCTTGTTACTTGTTACTTGATCATGCTTGGTTAAATGTTTAAAATACTTGCTTGTTGGCCAATTCCTTACTTATATCTCATTGTTATATCTCCTGTAGTAAATTCTTGTATCTGTTATCCTTGATAATCATTATCAATTGTATATTTCTTGACCTTGCAAGATCTTGTTATTACCGTTGTTTATTGCATTATCGTTTGTAGCATGACATTTTGAAAATGTAATTAAACTGTTAATCACTTATACATGTCTGTTATTTCTTACTGAGCGTTAGCTCACACCCCGTTGTTTCCCCCTTTCCAGGCTTCTCAGGTGACGCGCTTACCGACGGGGAAGGGCAGGAGTGATGTCTTGAGTGTATCAGTTCTAGTGTGTTAGCAGTGTGTTTATTGTTAGTTGTGTTTGGAGATCATTTAGTTTCAGTTTGTTGTTGAGTCTTAGTGGTTGTTATTCCATGTTGTATTAAGTTGCCCTTGAGATCATTGTATCAGTTTGGTTGTTTAATGATCATTTAGTATTTCCTTTCCATCTTGTAGCACTTGTGTATCATTTTAGATTTAGTTCCCTCTCTTGCCAGCGTGTCCCTAACTGTACGTCCCGATATTTCCGCCTTGTTCGGGACGTGACATGGGCCGTCACACCCTCAAAACCACCAAAAACTAAAAATCGCCCAGACGCTGTGACGGTCTGTCGTGGGGCCGTCAGGGACTGTGACGGTCCCTGGAACGACCACTACACCAGTCACGGTGGGAAAACAGAGGGTTGGCCAAATCGGCCCGTTCCACGCCCCATTCACGCCGAAGCGCATGGGGAACAACCCTCGACGATGAAAAACCACATAAGAAGGCTAAAAAGCCCACATGCAAGCATCAAAATGTAAGATCGGAGCGATTTGAGCAAATCGACTCTAAAAGAGTCAACGAGGTTCTCGGACTCCTACCGGCCTCGAATGACCACCGATCAACACGAAACAAGCATGAATGGGATCCTAACATCCCCACGGTCAGTTCAACACTAACCGAGCTACAAATGGTTGCCGTTTTCCGACGAACCCTACAAAACCCAAAAATCACGGTTTAGGCTAAACAAGCCCAAACTCGACCGTTTCCGCCCCAAACGACGTGCAATGGCAGGGAAAATGGAGAGGAAGAAGTGAGGAACCGTCACCCTACCCCCACCGAAGAAACCGTGCCCCGAAGGGACTAAACCGCGCCAAAAATCACGCCGCGAGCTCAAACGTCGACTTTGAATCCACCGTTCAGGATCGCGCCAAAACCACTCCATCTTCGCTCCGTCGCGCACCCAGCCAGCTCCACAGCATCCCCAACACGTGCCTCTACGTACCCCGTCTGCAGCCGGAGCTGAGGAGGCTCGAGAGGAGAGAAAATGGGAGAGAGAGACGACGGCGGCAAAATGAGAAAGGAGGAGAGAGGAAGGAAAAGAAAAAGGAAAAGAAATTAAGAATTTTCCTAATTTTTGAAAAATCCGATTTCTGGCCCTATCTCCGAAAAATACACAGAAATAGTCGAAACGACCGGCTCGGAGAGTACATCGTCGCTGCAACATTCACGAGTCGAGGAACTGACAATCAAACTCACCATAGGGTTCCGTAACTAGTACGAGAGAAAAATCCACACGGATCGTAAAAATCAACTCGGAAGCCACTAAAGCGACCCGAAACTTACCGAAACAAATCCAAAAGATCCAATGAAGATCCAGCAAGACCTACCACGGATCCAGGGCATTACATCCTCCCCTCTTTTAAGAAATTTCATCCTCGAAATTAAGGACTAACAAAGGAGAAGCATGGAAGAACAACCCAACAACACAAACACGGAAACGACACAAATCTCGAAAAGCACAGCTTAGAGGAACACTGTCAGACTATAATCACGAGTACATGCTCTGAATCAAGCACGACACAAGTGAACACAAGTCCGACACCTCCAAAACAAGGCAACGTCGCTTACATCTCACCAGGGAAAGAGACACGACTGCCACAACAACAGACAATTGACCGAAAAACACAACGACAGCACGGCAAGCGGCAGCTTACACGAGGAGACACAGTCCTCTCAACTGACAACTCTACCACATCATCGGCTCTAGTGCCAAAGGCGACAAGGAACACTTGGCACACAGGACGCCAACGACAACACCACGGCTGGACCACGAACACAATCGAGTCAGTCCTCACTCAGATATTACATCCGATCGAGTCGCAAGCTAACTCTAGGGAAAAAGAGTACAGCAAAGCTAACCGACAAGACTTGGTCCAAAATAGAGACACAAAATCATAGAGAAACAGCACTCACAAAAATAACACAATGGCAGCAGACAAAGTCAAGGCACAAGAAGCCAAGACGAAGTCACATCGAGAAGAACAAACCTCTCGACCCGTGGGTAACCAACCCACACGCTTCAGCTGCACTCTCAACAACGCACACAGGCATCAGAATAACCTCGATAGTTGCATCTCAGCACACACTAGACGTCTTCGCAACCAATGAAGATCGCAAACAACACGCCATGAGTACCGATCTCGCGAATAACCGATCACCAAGAGCCCAAGTGCAACAAGAGAAGAGTACCAGCTTCAGCACAAAGCACAAGGAAAGCATCAATCTTAGCTTACCTTCACGTCCTGAAAATGGTAAATGAGCCTTCACAATACATCGGCCGCTGGACACAGCACGGCAACACGGTGCATAGCAGCTCTTAACACCATAACGGAGTCCAAAGCCAAGCAACCGTATAGCAAAGAGCAGATCAGGCTCAAAATAAAACTGTCCACACTTAAGCAGACACATGACAAAAACATCGCCAAGACAGCAATTCCAAGGCAAACCTCGAAAAGATTCCTTCAGAAGGGACGAGAAGCAATAAGCTCAACCACGAAAGCTCACCAGGAAGGGAAAATCCTAGCTTGCCTGAGCAACTTCTCAAACACGGGATCTAATCGAGCACTTCAACAGAAGCGAAACACATCAGGAGCTGAACAGACTCAAGCCGGGATGACCAAAACAACGTGAGAACGTGAACGGTCATCGAACCAAGGCTAAAGGTCGGCAGCAACCTGAACAACATACGGAGAAAACCTCGCAACGTACTGCAGATTCAAGCCTTACAGCGAACACTGCCAAGTACAACATGATCGAAACAAACACGACGACCAAAAGGAAATACCTCGACACATCCTGACAAGAGCAGGACCATCTCGTACAGTGCCAGGACAGCACACACAAGACAACATACAAAGAAAACAACGCGATAAATCATCGCAACACCAAAGTCAGTTGAAGACTGTACTGGACTTTTATGACTCTAGATACTGTATATCTCGGATTCCCATGTACTTCACACAACAATGCTCTGATAGCTCAGAAAAGAACTCCGAACATCTCAGAACACTGCTCTGATACCACTCTGTAGCGACCCGGATTCCGGATACCAGGTATACCCGGTAGGACTACCGGATACGCGTTATACCGCATGGAACCCGCGAGGCCTCCCAAGAGCGGGAAAGCTCCGAAGGGATAAGGGCATGTGTAGAGTACATTGAAGCCACAGAGATATAACAGAAGCAATTAAATTTCATTAGACAGGTTTGCTAAAGTAGCAGAAATAAAATAACTTTTTAATTAACAGTTCAAATTAACAATTATATCTCAGAGTCAGTCCACAGCTAAAGACAACAAGTCTAGCACAGTACAGTCGACAGAAAGGAAAGACGTACCAAGAAGTCGGGGGAAGCCCGACACAGGTACCAGCTGGCAGCAACGGCACGTAATGAGCACGCGCACCAGGAACCACGCGGAAGCAAACGAACAACGCCACCCCACCTGAAAAGTAGGGGTGAGTCACGTGTCACTGGCTCAGTAGGGGTCACGCGGATCCCCACTGAAAAACACGCAGTAACACGGAACAACAACAACAACAAAACAGTAGGTGTAGTAAAGCAGGAAACTACACTACAAAGCTGTAAAACTACGCTATGAGCAGTAGTAAATAGACGGGAAGTAGGAGTAGGGAGCAAGTGAGGAAGGGGAAGAACCCCGCGCCAGATAGGCGGCGGCCGAACTAACCTCGGCACCCCAAACTACTCCAAGCAGCGATAGAATGGCGACTCTGATCTAACAAAGTCAGAAGCTACCGATCTGCCGACACAACACCAGGTCTAAGATGAAGACCAGCAAGAACAGACGACAGGTCAAGAAAAGACCCACACGGACGACCAACAGACTCGTCCACACATACACGACTAGAACGTCGTGCACACTGTCCCACGCACGACCAGAACATCATGCATGTGACAGAACCCTGACCTCGGGCATAGCCATGGAAAGGCCAACCCAGAAAGGTCACAACGCACAAGAAACGCTGAGAGTCACGTGCCATGTGACGGAAGCACCTCCTCCTCACAAGAGGAACAGCCAGCCGCGTCCACTGACATCTTATGCTGCGCCACAAGTGTCTCGCCTACGGTACCGCTGAAACCACGGTAGAGTCGTAGACACGCGCTGAACCAAACGGGAACAACAACAACAACAGAACAAGTAACTAGTCAGGGTCACGCCCGTCGACGTAAGTCCTCAGTCCCTGACAACGTGTGCACACACTGGCTCTAGCCTAAGCTAGGTTCTCTAGCTAGTTTTCTCCCTCGGTAGGACGCTACCGTTGGCTGGGAGCCCACGGAACTAGCTTACAAACCGTATCTCAGGAACACCCCTCCGCCATCCGCAGGCGGGTCGGCACTCAAAGACCGGGTAACAACAAATGGAGGCTCACGAGACACAGAGACTCTAAAACACAAGTGCCGAAGTACAAACAGGCAAGAATGCCCACGACATGTACTTCGAGACACCAATGGCAGTACGACCACTACCAACAGACTCAGGACAAGACAACTAGACCTACCTAGTAATGATGTCGAGTCGAACGACTCAAAGACAAGATATTCACAAACAGCGGAACAAGCTGCCAATCGGTCTAATCCTAAGCCACGAGAAATGACACTCCACAGAAACGACTCACGGAGACCTGAGGGAACACCGAAGACCCTCATACACGCCTGGACACGTAAATCGAGGTAACACAGCACCTCTAGGCATCCAGAACCAGTGTCTCAGACTGGACAAAATCGCCAAGACACCCACACACAAGGTCACCTGTCAACCCCTGGGTGACCCCAGGTCGACCAAAAGACAAACAAAAGTAGGATAGAGAACCCTACCACAAGCAAAAAGACTCCTGGCCACCTTACAACGTAGTCTTTAGCCCTCATAGGACGTCAAGAGACATCCACGGGACAGCGGGCAGACCACAAGGACAAGCCAAGACAAGCAGAAACCAAAAGAACGGAAATCGGAGCACAAGGCATGTAACGCACCAACCTTAGACCGTTACATGAACGTGACGGTCTAAGCCTAGGTCGTTACACTCCAACCACCCTACACAACACCTAAAACACACCAGGCACATAACGGCCTGCACCAGGCGCGTTACACCGCTCTGACGCGCCCAACCCGGGCCGTCAGTGCCAACAAACCTCAAACATAAAACCACACTCGAGGCACGTAACGCACGGACCAAGGCGCGTTACAGCTACCTAACGCGCCAGGGCAAGCGCGTCAGGGCCAACAAAACCCAGAAGAAACCATAGCTCAAACCACCTAACGCGCTAGGCCAAACGCGTTACACAACCTAACGCGGCAAGGCAGATGCGTCAGGGCAACCTAACTCATGGGAGCAGGCGCGTCAGGGCCAACTGGCTCAAGGCAAGAAACAACTGGCTGAGAGGCATGTAACGGTCCCGACCGGATGCGTTACAAACACCTAACGCATGGGGGCGAGGCCGTTAGAGACAACGACACAACCACCCCAAACTCAGCCAAAATAGCATGTAACGGCCTGGGGCAGGCATGTTACGACGCTATGATGCACGGAGGAACCACCGTCACACAAACCGACTCAACGGTCAAAACAGCAAATCAAACGCAACGTAACGGCCTACACCAGGCGCGTTACACCCACCTGACGCACAGGGGCAGGCGCGTCAGGGGGACCGACTTAACCCAAAACACTAAACGAGAAGATAGGCGTAACGCGTCTCACGGAACGCGCCACCCCTGGGCCGTCACACCCTCAAAACCACCAAAAACAAAAAATCTCCCAGACGCTGTGACGGTCTGTCGTGGGGCCGTCAGGGACTGTGACGGTCCCTGGAACGACCGCCACACCAGTCACGGCGGGAAAATAGAGGGTTGGCCAAATCGGCCCGTTCCACCCCCCATTCACACCGAAGCGCATGGGGAACAACCCTCGACGATGAAAAACCACATAAGAAGGCTAAAAAGCCCACATGCAAGCATTAAAACGCAAGATCGGAGTGATTTGGGCAAATCGACCCTAAAAGAGTCAATGAGATTCCCGGACTCCTACCGGCCTCGAATGACCACCGATCAACACGAAACAAGCATGAATGGGATCCTAACATCCCCACGGTCAGTTCAACACTAACCGAGCTACAAATGGTTGCCGTTTTCCGGCGAACCCTATAAAACCCGAAAATCACGGTTTAGGCTAAACAAGCCCAAACTCGACTGTTTCCGCGCCAAACGACGTGCAATGGCAGGGAAAATGGAGAGGAAGAAGTGAGGAACCGTCACCCTATCTCCACCGAAGAAACCGTGCCCCGAAGGGACTAAACCGCGCCAAAAACCACACCGCGAGCTCAAACGTCGGCTTTGAATCCACCGTTCGGGATCACGCCAAAACCACTCCATCTTCGCTCCGTCGCGCACCCAGCCAGCTCCACAGCATCCCCAATACGTGCCTCTACGTACCCCGTCTGCAGCCGGAGCCGAGGAGGCTCGAGAGGAGAGAAAACGGGAGAGAGAGACGACGGCGGCGAAATGAGAAAGGAGGAGAGATGAAGGAAAAGAAAAAGGAAAAGAAATTAAGAATTTTCCTAATTTTTGAAAAATCTGATTTCTGGCCCTATCTCCGAAAAATACACAGAAATAGTCGAAACGACCGGCTCGGAGAGTACATCGTCGCTGCAACATTCACGAGTCGAGGAACTGACAATCAAACTCACCTTAGGGTTCCGTAACTAGTACGAGAGAAAAACCCACACGGATCGTAAAACTCAACTCGGAAGCCACTAAAGCGACCCGAAACTCACCGAAACAAATCCAAAAGATCCAATGAAGATCCAGCAAGACCTACCACGGATCCAGGGCATTACATAGGCTCTGATACCACAAAGACTATCACGTCCCGACGCGGAATATCGGGAGCGTGAGCGAGTCCTAAACACGCATGTCGATCAGAGCATCTACAATTTGATTTCTAAAGAGAAAGATAGATGAGAAAATGATACTTTTATTCCATCAAATGAAGTTTACATCACTAATTCACGAGCCATAAAGGCAATTACAATCTTCAAACTCTAAAATACAACATTCTTGTAAAATCACTAATGACCTACATAAATCCTAGGGAAAAGAAAAACACTCTTTCACTCTTGTCCATTCCCTTGTTCAATTTTATTTCCTACAACAATTTACCAAAACGTAGGGTGAGCAAAAAGCTCAGTAAGATTTTATATCTCTATAATCAGGCAATATTTAAGTATTTATCATTTTGGACATTTTTTTTCAAGTAAATCGAGAAGTGTTTAAGATCATGAATAGCAAGTAGGAAACTGTATACGGAATTTCAAGTAATAACATGATAAAAAGGTTCCAAGATAATTTCAAGTATTGAATATTGAACATGTAAAGGATATCATGAAAGAATTTGGCCATTTCATACAAGTCAAATATATCATGTAATTTCAAAGCAATTTCAAGTAACAAGTAAACAAGTACAATAACGAAGTGTGGAATGTCATAAATAATCTAGCAAGTCATGCACTTCGGTGCAATGCCACATCGGGGTCAATCAAATCCCATGGGCATAAGTACTTTCGGGCACTCCTCCCAGGACCAGACCGGGCCCCATTAATGTCAGGCATTGGGTCGGTGGATCATAAGATCCCAAGTATGTTTAGACATCCACTTAACACTATGGCCAATAATTTCAAGAATAAGCTCATTTGTAAAAAGTACAGATCTGGCAAAATCTCAGAAGTAGCAAGAGGAGTGAATAATAATTTTAAGGCATCATGTTTAACGACATTAAGTCGTGGAATTCAAGAAAGAACGGTAACTAGGAAGAAAATTCAAGTAAGTAGAGTTTAATCGAATTAATTTAATTCTATGGTTTACTCTTGTGTGCATTTGGTTTAAAAGTATTTAGACATATTTTCATGAAGTTTTTGTACATTATAGATGCATTAGTTTAGTCAAAACGGTGATTTATTATTATAAAAATTAGAATTTTGTTATGAAAATAGATTTTTATGCCGAAAATAAGTCTAACTTGCTGAAAATACTTTTAACATGCTGAAAATGATTTTCATATGTTACTTTACAGATAAGATGATAAAAAATAAAATTTTCATGTTGGATTTAATTTTTAACATGCCTGAAATTAATATTTAACATGCTAAAATTAATACTTAACATGCTAAAATAATTCTCATACATTAACTTACTGATAGGATGATAAATATAAGTTTACCATGCTAATTACAGAAATTCTCTGATAACAACATAAATTTTATCATGCTGAAAATATTTTTTCTACATTTATTTACTAATTATTTGCTTGGAAAAATATAATTATCATGCTGAAAAATAGCTTTAATATGCTGAAAATAGTTCTAACATGCTAAAAATAATTCTAACATGCTGGAAATAATTTTATCATGCTTGAAGTAATTTTAACATGCTGGAAGTAATTTTTATGCATCAATTTACTAATTATTTAATAGAAAATTAGGTTTATCATGCAAAATTACATATTGAAAAATAGTTTTTTATATCTCAGTATGAATAAAATAATTGTATCATGCTGGAAGTCATTTTTAACATGCTGGAAATATTTTTCATGCATTAATTTACTAATATTATGGTTAAAAATAGATTTTTACATGCTAAAAATAATTTTATTCTACAAAAATATTTTTTAACATGCTGTAAGAATTCAAACATGCTAATATTATCTTTCCTTACTTTTGGTGACTAAATGCATACAATTAACGTGGATTTCAAATGTTATAATTCTTATTGTATAGTGGCTAATTTTTAGTCCCACATTGGAAGTTAGAAAAACTTCCTTAGCTTTATATGTTGGAGAGCTGACCCTTCGGTCAAGACCCAAGGGGCATAGGATGTGGGCTCGAGTTGTGTGTCGAATTTAAATAGATACGAAAATATTAATATATTTATTTATTTGTGCCGCACCGCACCGCACCGAGGTGAGGTTTGGTTTGATTTTTCATATAAGTGTGTACATATATATTTTTATAAATCAGGAAAAGTGTCGACCTAAGGGGTCGGGTCGACCTTTGTTTACAGGCAGAAAGTGTCGACCTATTGGGTCGACACTTATACCCTGTGTGCGGTTTTGTTCTTAAAACAGAACACCCGTGAAAAAGTGTCGACCCGAGAGGTCGACACTTTTCAGCCGAGGTTTGGTTTGGTTTGGTTTGTTTTTTCATACAAGTGTGTACATATATATTTTTATAAGTCAGGAAAAGTGTCGACCCAAGGGGTCGGGTCGACCTTTGTTTGCAGGCAGAAAGTGTCGACCTATTGGGTCGACACTTATACCATGTGTGTAGTTTTGTTCTTAAAACAGAACACTCGTGAAAAAGTGTCGACCCGAGAGGTCGACACTTTTCAGCCGTGAAAAAGTGTCGACCCGGGAGGTCGACACTTTTCACTAAGTTTCAATTTTTTGGCAGAAAACTTGATCCCGAGTGTCGACCCAAGGGGTCGACACTTTTTCTGCTACTTTCAATTTTTCTTCACTAAAATGGCTATAACTCACCCATTTCTCAATGAAATTTAATGAATATGGTATTGATGGAAAGAGCATTGAAAAAGGAACAATCTAGCATGCTTTAATTAGAATTTAGCCTGAGAGATACCTACCTTTTGACAGATCTATGAAAATATCCCCAATTAATAAGAAAACCCTTTGATCTTCCAAATCTTCCTTCAAATCTCCTCCAATCTTCACACCAGCATAGCTTAGGCCTCCAGAGGTGATTTGTGGGTTGATTGGGGTTTTATTTATAGTGAAAACTTGACCAACTTTGTCAAGATTCCTCACCTAAGTTTACCTAACCCATTAAGTCCGAATTTCGAAGAAAAATTCAATTTCTCTTCTTAATCTAGCCCATTTTTGGTGTGAAAACAATGTAATTTTGGCTGGTCTAAAGTTGTATGTTAGGTAAGGGTTGATTCTTGAGTCAATCTTCTAGAAATGGGGTTATTTTAATCCCTTAAATGCCATATTAAACATGTGTTATGAATTTTGGTCTAATTATCCTTTAATAAATCCTTTAATCCTTTAATCCAACCCATTATGGATTATCCAATGGGCCAATTGTAATCATAGTCCATTATATGGACTTTTATTAGGCTTCCTATGATTTATCTAAGGGTTAAAGCATTTATTTTTTAATTTACCTTAAGTAAATTCATTTATCTAGTTTATTATATATAGTAAAAATGTAATTTAATTATTTCATGAAAATTTTAATTATAGAATAAAATTAAAAAATTTATTTCTCATCTTTATTTATCGGGTTTCTACACGATGATTGATGATCGAGGGAAGACTTAGAGTGTCTTGGTGTCTTTAAATTAGTTTGGAGTCCTCATGTAATTTTTGTCTTTATTGAGTCATGTTATGTAATTTTATTTTTCTTGAGTCCAGTGGAATAAGAGTCGATCTTATGTAACTTTAGATCATTATAATCAATAAAAGTTAGATTTTGTCAATTATTGTGTCCATTCATCTTATGTGTGAATGAATTGTGCTTTGATTATATTCCTAGCTTGAGGTGTATTACCGACTGCCTACGTTCCCCGAGTTACTTCCGCTGCACACATATGGCTCCAGATGTGACAGTTAAGTTGGTATCAAAGCCTAGGCATAAGTAAGTCCTAAAAAAATATCATGTCATAGGCTAAGTCCAAGGATTGAGGACCCACGCCTATGAACTAAAGAAAGGAATTTCCAAACCCATGTG
This sequence comes from Amorphophallus konjac, assembly GCA_022559845.1. Lineage (NCBI taxonomy): Eukaryota > Viridiplantae > Streptophyta > Magnoliopsida > Alismatales > Araceae > Amorphophallus > Amorphophallus konjac. The sequence continues at coordinate 191,128,978 of CM040123.1, read as the reverse complement.
AGATCGGGTAGAGCCCGGGATGAGATAGTTAATTAGAAATTATCTCTAGGTTAATCCCCCTTCACTCTGTAGGAATTAACAAATTCTTCCTCTTCTCAGGTACCCCCATTCTCATAATGGCTCTCCGTGTCAACTGGGATGAGATGCAACAAACTGTTGTGGGTCTTACCCAGGCCATTCAGACTGTGGCCCAAGCTGGCGTCAGGGCTGGCGCGGGAAGTTTACATGGGAACTTCTGGAGTTTAAATCCTCCCCGATTCTCTGGATCCTCCAACCCCGATGAAGCAAAAAATTAGATTGACGAGATGAACCATATATTTGAGGTCATGCAATGTACCGACCAAGAGAAGGTCCGTCTCGCCACATTCCAACTGAACAAAGACGCACGTAGTTGGTGGAAGGCACAACATCAAAATGCTCAACTTACTTGGGATGGGTTTCTTACCTTCTTCCGAGTGAAATACTTCTCTAAGCATGTCAAGGAGATGAAGGCTGCGGAATTTGCCTTCTTAAGGCAAGGAATGATGTCCGTGGCAGAGTATGAACTTCAATTCTCCCGTCTGGCACCATATGCCCCTCATTTGGTTAGCACCGATCTACTAAAGGCTAACCGATTTATGGATGGCTTAAGGCCCATTTTTATTACTCAACTTGGACCCCAAAATATCCGTACTTATGTGGAGATGGTCCAATGGGTGCATTTATGTGAAGGGACCTTGGAAAAGGTCAGAAAATTTAAAGGCAAGGAAGATGAGTCTAGCCGAAAGTCCGATCGGTGAGGAAGGAAAGGAGAGATATTCAACATCACAGAACCCTACAAGTCCCGTGACAACAAGAAGCGATCCCGTAATGGCAACGGGAGTGGCAACGGTAGGGACAAGAAAATCAAGGAGGAAGAAAAAGCTGTCACAACTGCTTGCACGATCTGTGAAAAGTTTGGCCATTAGGTTGAAGAATACTGGAAGCGTCTTGGTGCTTGCTTAAGATGTGGAAGTTGGGAGCATGACATGCCCGATTTCCCCTTAATGAAAGAACAATCCTCAAAGAATGACGACAAACGAAGGCGGCAGGCTCGTCTAAATGCTATTATGGAAGAAGAAGCTACCAAAGAGGGAGAATTAATGGAAGGTACCATTCAAATTTATTCGCATCCTGCATATGTGTTATTTGATACTGGTGGTTCTCATTCCTTTATTTCTAGCACTTTTGTTAAAACCTAGTCAATTTCACCTATTCCGTTACCTTCGAATTTAACTATAATTACACCCTTAGGTTCTGGAACGGAACTTAAGACATATTATCCCGATAGTGAGGTTACGATGGAAGGCTACGATGCCATATTAGGAGTAGATTGACTTTGTAACTATTATGCCGACATAAATTGTCGCAATAAGATGATTTCTTTTCATAAATTAGATTTCCCAGAGTTTTCCTTCCTTGGCATTAAGTATAGGAAGCATCCTACCCTTATTTCTTCTCTTCACGCCTGTAAACTCATCTCACAAGGCTACGAAGCTTTTATTGCTTCCGTGGTCATTACTGAGCCCAAGGAAATCCTTATAGAAGAAATCCCCATCGTACAAGAACTTTCGGATGTCTTTCCATCGGACTTACCTGGTCTACCACCCGAAAGGGAAGTCAATTTTTCCATCGAACTCACACCTAGAATAGCACCTATGTCAAAGGCCCCTTACAGGATGTCCCCCATAGAACTTAAAGAATTGAAGAAGCAGCTTTAAGAGTTACTGGAGAAAGGCTTCATTCGACCTGGCACATCCCCCTGGGGTGCGTCGGTCCTATTTGTCAGAAAGAAGGATGGATATCTCAGGATGTGTATTGACTATCGGCAGTTGAATCAACTCACCATCAAAAACAAGTACCCACTACCGCGTATTGATGAACTGTTCGACCAGATCTCCAGTGCAGAGTATTTCTCCAAGATTGACATCAGGTCTGGCTATCACCAATTGAGGATTAAGGAGGAAGATATTCACTAGTCAGCTCTCTGTAGCAGATACAGACATTATGAGTTCGTGGTTATGGCGTTTGGGTTAACCAACGCCCCTGCAGCATTTATGCAACTCATGAATAATATTTTCAGGCCGTATCTTGACCGATTTGTGGTCGTATTCATTGATGACATCCTTATATATTCCAATACAAAGGAAGAGCATGAGGAACATCTGAGAATTGCTTACAAACATTAAGGGAACACCAACTATATGCAAAGCTAAACAAATGTGAGTTCTGGTTAAAGGAAGTCTCGTTCCTTGGCCATATTATCTCCAAAGAAGGTATTGATGTAGATCTTGCCAAGGTAGAAGCTGTCAAGAACTGGAGTCGACCAATGACAATATCTAAAATTAGAAGTTTCCTTGGCCTGACTGGTTATTATTGGCAGTTCATGAAGGATTTTTTCAAAATTGTCGTCCCTCTAGCAAGACTTACTAGGAAGTAAAATCCGTTTGTGTGGACCACGGAGTGTGAGGAGAGTTTCTTGACTCTCAAGGAACATCTCACCACTGCACCGATTCTAGCACTGCTTGTTGAAGGCGGTGAGTTTAAAATTTACATAGATGCATCAGGCGTTGGCCTCGGGTGCGTTCTTATGCAAAATGGCAAAGTAATTTGTTATGCCTCAAGACAATTAAAGCGACACGAGGAAAATTATCCAGTTCATGATCTGGAGTTAGCTGCTGTTATATTTGCTCTGAAAATCTGGCCTCACTATCTTTATGGGGAAAAGTTCACGGTATAATCGGACCACAAAAGTCTGAAATACATTTTTTCTCAAAAGAAGCTAAATATGAGACAAAGTAGATGGCTGGAGTATCTCAAGGATTTTGATTTTGCCATCCAATATCGTCCAGGCAAGGCAAATGTTGTAGCCGATGCACTCAGCAAGAAATCAATGGGAATGCTATCAAGCCTCATGAAAGGTATGAATAATCTTATTGATAAGTTTGCCCTGTTAAATCTAGATATTAATGCAAAGAAAGAAGAATGCCTCATTGCCAATATCCGGTCACAACCTACCTTAATAGAAGACCTGGTCAAGTTGCAAGGGAATGATCCTACACTATTGGAGATCAAGGATAATATTGATCAACGGTCAGATTTCTTTATTACAACAGACGGAAGATTACTATTCCGAGGTCGAATTTGTATACCGGAGCATGTAGATACTAAAAAGCTGATTTTGGACGAAGCACATAAATTAAGGTATGCCATTCACCCTGGTGCTACCAAGATGTACCAAGATCTTAAAAGGAATTATTGGTGGCCCAATATGAAAAGAGAAGTGGCGGATTACGTATCACGCTGCCTCACTTATCAATAAGTTAAGGTAGAACATCAAAAGCCCGCTGGAAAGTTACATCCCTTGGAGATTCTCGAGTGGAAATGGGAAAGTGTCGGGATGGATTTCATCATGGGTCTACCTAGGTCAAGAGGAGGACATGATGGTATATGGGTGATCATTGGTCGCTTGACGAAATTGGCTCACTTTTTACCCATTAATAGTCGATGGTCCGTGGATGTCTTTGCTGCCTTGTATATAAAGGAAATTGTAAAGCTACATGGAGTCCCTGTCACTATTATATCTGATCGAGACCCTCGATTCACATCTCAATTCTGGAAAGGTCTACAACATTCATTAGGGACCCAGTTGAATTTCAGTATCACAAATCGATGGTCAAACTAAAAGAACCAACCAGGTTATGGAAGATATGCTTAGGGCATGTGCAATTGACTTTGGTGGAAGCCGGCACGACCACTTGCCTCTAGTAAAGTTTGCCGATAATAATAGCTATCAATCTAGCATTCAGATGGCACCGTTCGAGGCATTGTATGGTAGGAATTGCTGCTCACCTATATGCTGGGATGAGGTTGGAGAAAGATAACTTCTAGGCCCTGATCTTGTTCGGGATACAACCGAAAAAGTGAAGCTGATTAGAGGAAGTCTTCAGATGGCTCAGGATAGACAAAAGTCTTATGCTGATATCAGGAGAAGAGACTTGGAATTTCAAGTGGCAGATCATGTATTTCTCAAGGTTTCTCCAGGACGAGGAATTTGAAGGTTTGGCATTAAAGGCAAGCTTATCCCACGATTCATTGGCCCTTTTGAAATTCTTGAAAGGGTGGGCGAGGTTGCTTATCGACTAGCATTGTCTCCACAATTGTCTGGCATCCATGACGTATTTCCTGTATCCATGCTCAGGAGGTACGTCTATGACCCTTTTCATATTATAAGTCATGAGGATCTGCCAATACAGAAGGATCTGACGTACGAGCAAAGACCACTCAAAATACTCGATCGAGAGGTACGTCAGTTTCGCAACAAGACTATTCCCATGGTAAAGGTCCGATGGAATAAATGCATGGATCAAGAAGCCACATGGAAAATGGAAGAAGCCATGCACAAATAATTTCTTGAACTATTCAATTGTAAGTACACTCTCCGTTAGGTCATGTATTAAATTTGGGGACCAAATTCTCTTATGTGGGGGAGGGTGTAGCATCCTTGAAATTTTTAGGAAATTATAAGATTTTTTCCTGGGAATTTTTGGAATTTAAATACAATTAATTAAGCCATAAATATGCTTAATAGGTTTAATGGGCTACTTAATGGATAAAGGCCAAATTAATAATTATACAAATGCCCATATATTAAATTAGGCTTATCCCTCCTAAGGGCCAAAGATCGAAGCTACCTGACCTAGAAGCTTGACACAGGACTCTTAGGGATTGATCTGAGCCGAGAATAGGACTCTATGTTTACCTAATCTAGTAACCCTAACTAAAAACCCTATAAATCGACTCAATTTTGACCCGCGTGAACCCTAATGTTGGATCGTGTTTCACAAAGGTAAGGAGACACTATCTCAAGTAAAGCCTTTTGAAGGTTTTGTTCTCTTTTATATTTTCTAACACCCCTCCAATTTTTGTGCTAGGAGGCCGAGTCTTTAAGTAGCTAGAAGCCCCAGAAGTCGCTATCCCTCTGTAGTCTGCACAGAAGACAGTGCGTACGTCCAAGGAAGAAGAGGAAATTAGAAGCCCTAAACAAGGTTAGTTCAAGTTCTACCTTTAGAACTTATTGTTTTCCTTTGTATCTTCTACCTATTCTCCAAGTTTGGTGACTTTAGGACAAGTGGTTGAAGAGATAGACGGCCAAGAAGTAGCCGGTTCCACGTAGGACGCACAGGAGCCATCATCAACTTACCGCCAAAAATTCGATTCATAGGAGCACTTCCAGAGGTAGGTTATCTCATGGACAACTAAAGTAACATGTTAGGAATGAAAACCCTCTAATTCTTGATGTTTCCATGCATTGTACGGGGATAATTTTATGATTTATTTTCACTGCGCATATAGGGTTATTTCTGCATACATGAATCTTATCCTTTAAGAGGAATATGATAATTTGATTGAATTCACGCAAATCTATGCATCCTCAGGCCTTACTATTTCTATACCATGATTTACCTTCATGTTTACTGGAATTTTTATGCATCACTTGCCCTAGAATAAGCTTTAATTGCACAGTTTTGATCCTTCTATCTGGAAGGCAGAAGGCGGTCTTCCAACGACCGCTTCTCGGTAATGGCTGTCTTGTGACTCACCGCTTCTATATAAAGCGGTCCTTTCCCTGGTCGCAATATGGTTCTAAAAACCAGTCCAAACTTTAGTTAAATTTCATGATATTATATGCTAGGATTATGCCATATGTCACCTGATTATGCCCCTAAACTTGTAAAGTACCTTTTGATTTGCAGGAGCATGTTTTAAACTTATTTTCATTATACGTTAATTTTGGATAAACAATATAGTTGTGTATTAAATGATATTTCTTATGATTTGTGGAATTATTACATGGGTGATTTGATCGCTATTTTCTACACCATTCCCTCCCGTCTTGAGTCTTTCTTATGTACGTGACACGTATTCTGGTACGAGGTCATTGGTTACACTTTGCACATAATAGGCACACTTTCTTGGACTTGTGAACCTCTCCACCGGATATTCCTTCTGTCGAACTAGGGGATCATCTTTCAAGGCCTCCGTAAGTCTCCGCGAGCATGAGACTCTAACTAGGACACCGAGCTGGTTGTACCCTCAAAGCCCAATTGTCTAGAAAGCACTTTACCGGTGTTTTCTGTGTCTTGGATAATCGCGGCCATCAAGCGACCGCCACTATCAAGTAGCAGTCATCCTGTGACCGCGTTATGCCAGTTTATTCTACTGCGTCGACTCTTCCTCAGTCTAGCATCGACTCTATATAGAAACGGTCCTGACCTGACCGCCTATTCATGATAGCGGTCCTGTCTTGACCACTTCTATCTAAAAACGGTCCAGGAACGACCACATACTCTCAGATCCTATTTAACCCGAGGTTTGGCCAAATGGTTGATTTTTCCATGATCCTAGATGGTCTATTGATTATCTAGAACCTAACACTTTATTCAAAACTTATCTAATGAATTATGAAAGTTAAAGAACATACCGTTATGCTGCCGGATTCCTCCCTTAGCCTGACCTTGTCTTAAATCCTTCTTTGAACTCTCATGATCTTATGTTGGTGTGTTCTTGCCTTGGCTACGTTATCATGGAACTATTATTGAATTGAGTATTATTGGCCGAAACTTTATTATCTTCTCATGGAAGTAGCTCGATCTATAACTTGAAGATGCAAGAGCGGGCACAGACAGTGTCCAAGGGCTCCACGCTAGCCCTCTGGGTAGATAGCCAGAAACGTGCTGAAAACCATGGGGTACTGTTGAAGTTTTATTATCTCTACCCTTTTTACCCCGCCCCAAACTATGCTAATATCATATGAGCATGAACAAGCATGGAAGATAATGAACAAAGGGGTGATGAATAAATAGGAAAACGTATCGTGATCGCCACCAAGGGTTAACAACGCCAAAAGGATGAAGAGATGAGTGCAACGGCGTCGTTCACCTTGGAAAGATGAAGACTTGATCGCGCTTAAGGAACAGGGTGCGGGGAACTTTGTGGATTCAACCTCCTCTCCTTCCAGCCAGCTAGAGGAAGAGGGCCTCACATTCAATCATGCTCTCCTGCAAAACAAAGAGAAAACATAAGAGAAAAACCAATTAGAAACATGTAAGTGTAGCATAAATCCCGCAGTGATAAAATGGCATGAATAAAAGGGGGAGAACGCACCGGGGGGAGGTTTTTAACCCCTGTGAAATGGTGGAAATAATAGGTGTGTGTATTGTGATGATGATGAAACAAGTAAAGAGGAAAATCACGCAGCACAACTGCGGGAATATGCTATGCAATATGAAGAAAAGTGCAGATAGAGTGCAGAAAAATAGAACTGTGATGATTTGTGAAATTGGGAGGTGAATAACTAAGAGAATAGACAACGAAATTGAGCCCTTGAGCATGGAATTGAAAGCTAATACTTCCCTCTGCAAGATGGGGTCGAAGAGTTGAGTTGTATATGCAGCATGGCTTCGCCCCACGTCCAGAAAGAGCCCCCCTTCACGGTATGCGAACTTGGTTCTATTTATAAGAGTGCAGGAAACCCTAGTTCGAAATAAGAGATAATAACCCACTTTCGGGGATTTAGGCTGATAAACCTCCAGATAATAGTGGTGGAAAGAGTCCCAAGTCGAAGGAAACCAAGGTGGAGGTTAATCTCCCTCGAAAATGGTGTCAACAAGGAGTCCAAGGAGCCCAGGGGTGAAGAAATCAAAGTTCGGGAACAACCGAACTCTCTGTTCTAAAAATGGTCTATCGCAGGGTCGCAAAGGGAAAAAAATGGTCTTGGGAGGACTGCAAGGCAATAGGAGGTGAAATAGGAAAAAACGGGCACTGTTTGGAGCCTACCAATCTTGGGAAGACCACCACCATCACCTAGCGGTCTTCCTAGGACCGCTAGGCTGATGAAAGATCTTTTTTGGGCAGAACACGGTAGATTTTGGAAATTGAAGAATATCTCAAAAATGGTGCAGAACTAGTGAAAGATGTAGAAGAGGAAATTGTAGATAATAAAAAATTGAACAACATTCATGAAGGGAGAAAGATGAGAAGACGATCAGAAGAGGGAGAAAATGGGGCGAGAACATAGGAAAAATGTAGGGTTCACGGGTGAATAGCATAGCACGCCAGAAAAATGTAAATAACTTGAAATCGGTGGAGAACTGGACAATGGTGTAGAAGATAAAAATCTAGGGCTTTAAAAATTGAACAACTTTAGTGAAGGGCACTTAATGAATAGAGGAAAATAAGGGGATGAAAAATGGTCGTGTTCAAGACTACGCAATGAAAGGGGCCGAATGCTTGATGGAAGTCGACCTAAATGGGCCGCAAGTCGACTTGGGAGGTTGGAAGTTGATAAATAAGCCACAGGGCTCTAATAAATCATGATCTTCGAAGTCCAAAGGCTAGGGAACAATGGTAATGGGCTCAAAAATTATCCAAGGAAGGCTCCAAAATAATGGTTAATCGGGACATAAAAAATGATGAATAAGAGAAATGACGCAACTTGCGGGCTAAAAACGGGTGTTAAAAGATGCCCCTCCTTGATGTCTGCTTTGCAAGGGAATGAGCGAAAGCGGCGCAGAGGTGGAGTGGAAAGGAGATTGAGTGAAAGCGATAGCGACGTGAAATGGAGATGGAGCAGAGAGAACTGAAAAGCGGGCGTCAAGGTAAAAGACACCCGTCACAACCAAGAAGCTACAGGAATTCTTCCGAAAATGCTGAAGTAACCACCTGGAACGGCTAACAAGGATGACACATGTGTGGAGAACTAACTAAAGGGGAAAGGAAACACAACCAACCTCATCGGGGACACAATCCACAGACAATGAGGGGATCAGAAGGAACACAACTGAAAGCTGGAAAGGAGAATAAGACTGAGATAAAATCTAGACAGGAATCACGCTGGCCAATAAGACCAAGCGGGTAGATCAGAGAAGATGATCAAATTCGGAGTGGAATGAAGATCTCTTATCCAAGAGAATTGAAACGCAATCAACCATTGCTGAGGAGGAACCTTGAGAGGATCACGAGACGTGAGTGCTCAAAGAGGACATGATGCATGCTGGGGTAAAATAAAGAAATCATCAAAATGAATGTAAAGAAAGAATAAAATATAAAGTACTCAAGGATAATATTTCTAGACTGAGCAAGACAGGGTCAAGAGTTTTCTTGTAACCACGGCATGCGAGACAGAGTCCATCGTCCCCCACCCGACTCAAACTAACAGCTTATCCAACGATTAACCGTATGTTCCTAGATCATCATCGTTTTTGTTAAAGGGGAACATCAGATCCCAGAACACATGGACAACCAGCTGGTCCTTGAGAGGCTATAGTAATGTAGATACCATATAGTAATGCAACAATGAGCTGGGATCGAAAGCCATACCTGACTTAACTGCCAAGCGAAATAGCATTTTTTTTTATTTTTTTATGGGGTTTTCAATAAGACACCAACCATACCCACATGAACATGAACGAATATGAACGAGCATGACATGAACATAACATAACAAGGTAAATATGAACGAAACATGGCACAACATAACATAACGAGGATGGATGAAACATAACAAACAAACAAATGACACGCATGTGACTAAAGATACGGTGGGACAAGACAACACGTACGCGGTGGGACAGCACACGCGGTGGGATAATGACGTGGTGGGACAAAGCCACATGGGACGATAATACCACAGGGGGGCATAGACACGACAACTATTCTCTTCAACCAATGTCCAAGATCAGATGAAGCAGAATCGCCAGGTTCAAAATCGTGAGGCAATACCCTCTCATAGTGATGATTTAAGCAAGTAAGTGAAAGCTGAGAAGGACATGAGCTTCAGAACAGATCGAGAGAATATGATTGAAGAAGGGAACAGATCAGAAGGATGATGTAAACAGGAACCAGATAGAGCAAAATATGAAGAGCAAGGAAAGCTTTGAACACCTGCAACATGCACACTTAGCAAATAGATTTTATCCGTTCTCAAAACAAATAGAAAATGAAAAAATTCGTGAATAAGGGGACCAAAGACACATATGCTTGGATTTTTGCAATTTTCTTATTTTTTTGGTTTTTGACAATATATGATTTTTTTTGATTTTGACATATTTGATTTTTTTGGAAATTTTGAAATATTTGATTTTTTTTGATCTTTTTGCAATATCTGATTTTTTTTGGCTTTGTGACAATATCTGATTTTTTTTATTTTTGACATATCTGATTTTTTTTGGAATTTTGACAATAAAGTAATCTGCAGCACCCAAGATGGCCTCGAACTACTGGCCAGGGATCGTCGTTCCTCCCCCTTTCATTAAAGACTTCCCTTGAGTAGGGCATGCATTTGAGGGTGGCTCGCCACAACCAGCCGTCTCTAAAGAACGGTGCCCCTACTAAGGCCATACCCGGGATTCAACCCAGCCTTAGAAGGGGAAACAGAAGAAAATTGGGAGATAGGCTTCATGTAGGATGGGAGATATCAGGACTTGAATTCCTTCTCGGGCACTACCTCTCAAAGATACAGTCTGTTGCGCCAGGGCTTTGCGTCTTTGATTTGAGACCCTTATTTATAGGCATGCATGCGACCGGGCTCATGATGTCCCGCGGGGAACTGTACTGCCACTCTTGCCACGCCTTTCATTCCATAATTTTACATTTGATTCATTGAATTTGAGATCCCTTATTGGCCAGATTTATCATGAAAGCTCATTTTTGAGGGTAAGACTGCCCCTATTTGAGACCTCTCTCGTATTAGGGAGCGCCTAGGTTGGTCATATCATCCATCCATCTCTTGTCCCTGTACTCAGCCGAGTAGAGAAAAGAAAAGACTTTTGTGCATACCCATGGCATGGCCAAAGTAGCAATGGTGTTGCTCTAGAGAGATCGACTATGGCTCGCCGTGTAGTATGTGAAAAACCCATACCAAAGAGGTTACCCTCAACGATCGGGGAAAGAAATTAGACTCCTAGTGTAGAGCTATCACCAGCCTAAGGATGCTGCAGAAGCGAACTCATTTTGACTAAATTAAGCAAACTAAAGCCACTCAAACATGTTGAGGAACAAGCATTATAACCACGCGCAAGAATAACAATAAGAGTAATAATAATGATAGCATATTCTTGCACAAAATAAAGACACCTTGCAAATCCATAGAGTGAAAATCAGTGTCCTAAAGCGATCTTGATCATCAAGCTTTGAAAATCACAAGCTTTGTATTCCTTACTTGTCAGGAGCGAGAAGGAAAGGATAGCAAAGGCTTGAAGATCCCTCTACACAAAGGAGCGACAGACACCAAACTGGACGAAGAAGGATAAAAAGGAAGAGAGACGAGGGCTAGAACTCCCTCGTTAAGGCACAGAGACCCTGATAACAAGGAACCCGATACAGAATAAAGAGAGATCAGTTGAGATCAAGGCGGACTAAAGCCTCTAAAACATCAAGAAAAAGGGTGATGACCCGGAAAGGGTGAAGAGGAGTAAGTAGAAAGAGGAGAAGAAGAATCATCCGACGCAGTCAGAGAAGAGGAATGATAATCACCGGATGGTGTTGGGGAAGGAGAATTCGAATCACCCGACAGGGTCGAGGAAGAAGAACCATAGACACCCGACAAGGTCGGGGAAAGAGCATGAGGACCACTTGATAGGGTCGGGGAAGAAGAACGAGAATCACCCGACAGGGTCGGGGAAGGAGAATAACGACCACCCGACAGAGTCGGGGAAAGAGAATCATAGGCACCTGACAGGGTCGGGGAAGGAGAACAAGAATCACCTGATAGGGTCCGGGAAGGAAAATTAGAACTCGAAGATACAAGAGGAAAAGAATCAGAAGATGTCCAAGGATCGGGATGATGAGAGGGCAAAGGCCGAGGCCTAGAATAATGAGAATGTGGAAAACCCGAAGGCCCCGAACGAGAAGAAGAAAAGCGGGGGTTCACGGACCAAGGCGGAGAAGAGAGAATCGTAGAGACAGAGTTAGAAGTGGGAAGATACACAACCCAGGGGTGGGAACCGAGTAGAAGAAATGATGAGCGAAAAAGAGAAGAAGGAGAAGTGGACCCTGAGTGCACAATTGATGGCCCTTAAACTTATGCCACCGCCTCTTCTTAGCGAAGATTTCTTGAAAATGGGCCCTCTTGGCATGGACTTGGACCCTTGGGCCTCTTGTCTTGCAATACTTTCTCAAATAACGGGCCCACCTGACAGTCGGCCTGGCCCGATTATGAACATGCCGCTTCATTGGGGCGATTGCCCCTAGACACCCAGTGCTAACAATAGGTGGACATTCTTGAACAATGAACTCCTTAGATGGATGAGCATCACGAGACCACGAAGTCTTGTCACTCAGCATAAAGACATGGAGATTCAGCAACTCCACTCGGCAATCAGACACGAAGCAAAACTCCCTTGATAAAAGAGACAGATGAAGCTGAGGGAGAGTAATACACGGCGTTGACATGGCCCGCGTGATAAACTGAGGGAGATTGCATAGAATGTGCAGAATGTCCTTGGATAGTGCATGAGATACGGCCAATTGCCCCTTGAATATAGAACCCACAACCTGCTTGGCAGCCATATGCATTAGCACAACTCGGGTGAAGAACCCCTCTTGGCTAGTTATCTGAACATCAACAGAGCGAGAGGAAATAATAGCACCAATAATCAAGCCTCCGGCGAGCAAAGAGATTGTCACCGGCCTCGCTCGAGAAGAAAATGCAACTAATGCAAGAGAGCTCTTCTTAGCAACCGTCATCGGAAATACAGGCTCATCAACCCCAAAATATCTAGGGACCAGGACACGAACTGGCATGTGGTAGATTTAATCTTGAAGCTTGAAATTCATAACCTTCATCCAATCATCCTGACTCGGCTCATTTTCACCCCGGGGACCAGACCCGACGGGCACCAAAGATAGCGCACACCCGCACCGTGGGGTGGAAATAGGAGGCGAAGTGGAGGGAATAGGTTCTGATGGCGTGGAGGTTTCAATGGAGATGGTGATGTCTGTTGACACCTATTTTTAGCCTGCAAGTCGAGTTATTTCTCCTTTTCACCTCCGTAATGCACTAAATTATCCATTGTTTTGGAACCTTCTATGAATCTATCTCAAGCCCATTTCTTGATCATTTTTCAAGCCCATTGAGCCTTGGAAACTTTTATCTTTAATTCCCCAAATTTCGGGTCCATTTTAGGTCAATTCGGAGCTCAAACGGACATTCGAAACTCACCCGCGCGAGCCCGACAGCCACCCGAAGATAGCGGTCAACAGTTGACCGCTACCTTGAGGTGGCGGTCAATAGTTGACCACCATGAACAATAACTTTCTTTATTTTTTTATTTTTATTATTTTTAAAATGTCAAATGACGGTCTTCTTGTGACCGCTACTATCAAATAGCTGTCTTCAGAAGACCGTTTCTGTGTCAGAAGCCTCCCGATCGCCCCCAATCGTCTGGCAGTCACCCCATGACCGTTTCTATTCAAATGACAGTTATACCATGAATGTTTCTTACTAGTGGCGGCTGCGTGATAGACCGTTTCTCCAACAGAGAGTCCAGACGATCCTGAACTCTGATTTCTTCACCGCTGGACTCTAAGGTCGATTTGTGCTCACCGAGGTCACCTTCCAAGGGCTCTATCTTCTTAAATATTCGACCAAATCAATTCCTGTTTGTTTATATCTCTTCTTACCATTATTATCTCAAGTTTAAGCCATAAAACTCGAATTTTGGTAGAGTATATCTGCGGGAATCATGGGCACACTTTCTGGCTTTATCCATTTTCGTGTAACACAAACTCTTCCAGATTAGGGTTCGGGGTCACCTTCCAGCATGAATATCTTCCAGATCCTTCCACCAAATCGAGTCCCGTTTGTTCCTAGCTCTTATCCTAACTATTATCTCGAGATTGATCCATAGATCTCGAGATTTGGTGGTCTCTATCCTCTGAAATCAAAGGAGAAAGTTCCAGGTTTCTGCATTCTCTATAAATTTGGCCCAGTTCGCAGTGCACAGGGGGGCTCTTCTTTGACTTGGGACGAAGCCATGCTGGATTGTCGACTCGTCTCTTCGACCCCAGGATATCAAGGGAAGTATTGTCTTTCATTTCCACGCTCAAGGGCTCTCTTTCATTCATTATCCTCTTAGTTATTCCCCTTCTCTTTTCCAAAATCATCATAGAATCCAGTTCTGCAGTTTGCATGCATTTTTCCTCGTTTTGCATCTCTATTTCCCGCAGTTGTGCTGCGTGACTTTTCCATATCTTTGTGTCATTCGCATCACAACACACCCACCTATCTATTGCACCCATTCACAGGGGTTAAAAACCCTCCCCCGATGCGTTCTCCCTCAATTCCTAACCCTATTTTATCACTTCGGGGCATATACTGCACTTCATATTCTAATGGGTTGTCTCTTATGTTTGAGACTTTGTTTTGCAAGAGAATGTTGATAGAACGTGAGGCCCTTGCTTTCTAGTTGGCTGGAAGGCGAGGTGGTGTCACCCACATTGGTTCCCACGTCCTTTTTCAAGTGTGATCACACATTGTAGCGGTTCATCTTCGGGTCACGTCTTCTTCCAGATTTTCCAAGGTACATGGTGCCATCTTCATCTTTTCTTCATCCATTTGGTGCTGTAAGTCCTTGGTGGCGATCATGGTTAGTTCTCTATTCTTCGTCGCGCCTTTTCCTTTCATGCAATTTCATGTCTATGTGCCTGCTTATATTGTTTAGTTAGGGGGCGGGGTAGATTAATTCATCTACATCTTACTTTTTTAGCGATCACGGTGGGACACCTAGTGCCCATCGCGTTATATTCTTACTCCCCTGTGAGTTGGGTGGGTGTTTGTGCTTGTTTGGGTATCATTCCTTTCACTTTTCCACTGTTCTGTTCAGTTTCAGTTCTGTCCAAGAGTAGCGATCTTCTGTAGGGCCGCCAAGGCCTGTTAGCTGCCATCCCAGGACCGCCCCAGCACCCTGGAGTAGTAGCAGCCTTCCCAGGGCCGCCCAACACCTTGGTGGTCTTTCAGTAGACCGCTACTATTCTAGAAACGGTCATCCAGTGACCTGTACTTGGTTCTGGCAGGACAGGCGCACTGCTCAAGGAGGCCCTGTTCATTCATGCATAACTTTGTCTCCTGACATCGGATTGGGTTGATTTCTATTGCATTGTATTGTCCTTTGTATTGTATTTACATCAATATAAAATTTGTATCATTTGGACGTCGTTTGTTTTTTTAAAACTTGCCTCCATTTTTGCATTTTCCACATCTGGTCTGCAAGCAAATACGGGACAGATTCACAGGTCCATTTCCTTTGCTGATTTAAATTGCCTCCCTGGGTCTATTTGTGCTATTTCTGGTTCCATTGCATAGTCTTTTGTATTATCTTCGCATCAATATATCATTTGCATGCATTGGACTCCATTTGCATAGTTAAATATTACCTTCATTTTTGCATTTTATGCATAAAATTCACTTGTAGGTCCGGGGGCAAACGCAAAGGTACGTTGTTCTTTTATGATTTCTCTTCTCTTTTAGTACCTAGTTGTCTCTGTTTCTAGTCTTGCATTATTGTTATTCATATTATCTTGCATTTTTCATACATTTTGTTATGTTTGCATAATTTTATTATTGCCTTGATTTGATAGTTTTAGGCTAGAAATTACATGTACTCCGGTGCGCATAGGATCATACATATTGTCATATTGTAGTTGCATTCCCCCTTGGTAAGTGATCCTCTCGCTCCTATATTCCTTGGGCTCGACTAGGTGATCTTATCTGGGACCTCCGTGAGTCTCTGCAAGTTGTGGATTCCCACACGGACGTCGGGCCGTTTGTACCTTTCCACCCCATAGTTTCGCATTTTGCATACATTGTGAGTGAGTTAACCTTAGTCAACCCAAAGTTTAGACCTTATTCCCTATATGATACCTATCTTGAGGGAATTAATCTTAATTTAAAACATTTAAAGGCCCACCAAAACTTTGACAATAAAATATTTCCCATCATATTAACTTGTTTGACTTGGGTGAAATCCTTCATAATGTTTTTGTTGTTTGGGCTTGTCAAAGCCCATTTGTGGTGTTTTGTGTTTCATCCCCAATCATCCATATAGGTTTTGTTGTTATGCCCATTTAGGCTAGTCCATTTAGTGTGTCCATTGTCTAGTCTCATTGTCATAGGTCCCTTTTTTCCCTTTGCATTATTGAGTCAGTCCCCCTCCTTGACCTTTGAGCCCTTACTTCTCTCATTATATCTCCCTGATTTTCCCTGTATTAAGTCTCCATTTGCCCTCATGGAGCACCACACTAATCCCTTGTACCCTCCTTCTTCATCTTCCTATTCCCGTGTGGATTCCTCTTCCCATGCAGGCCCATGTCCTCGTGGTCCTTCCAACCCACAAGCAAATCTCATGGCCAACTTATCATCTCTTGCTTGCCAAATGGACCCGGCCCAGGCTCAAAAACTCATTGCTAATCATCTTAAGGGGCCTCATTCTCATAATGGGCCTTATTCATCTAATGGGCCTCATTCCTTTAAGAGGCCATCTTTTGTGAGTGGCCCGCCTTCCTGTAATGGGTCCCATTCTCTTAGTGGGCTTTATTCCTCCAATGGGCCCCCATCCTTTGACAAGCCGCCTTCTTCCTTCAATGGGCCTACATCTTTTAGTGGGCCTTCTTCCTTTAATGGGTCTCCTTATCTTAATAGGCCTCATTCTCCTAATGGGCCCCATTCTCTTCATGGTCCTTCTATTCCTAATGGGCCTTCCCACCTTAATGGGCCCAATTCCCCTACCCATGTTGCTGCTGGCCCAATGGGTCCCCATGTTCACGATCCTTCTAGGACCACATATCCTTCCACTCTTGGAATGGGCTTTCCTTCTTCCTCTCAGTCTGGATCCCCTCATCCGGCACATTATCATCATTCTGGTCCAAGTTTACACTCTCTTGCTCAGGCTGGCTTGCATCCTTCTCGATCTCTCCCCATCTAGGAGATGATTGCTCAAACCCAACGTCGACTTGATGAACTATAACACCGAATTGATCCCAAATCCTCCTTGAGTGTTTCATTTACATTCCAAGGTCTTCGTCTTCTGCCTCATTCACAAGTTCCTACATATCACCGTTATGGTGGAGTCGGTGACCCGTATGTGCACGTAAAGGAGTTCGTTTATGAGTCTGCCCAATTTTGATATGACCAACGTTTGATGGCTTATTTATTTGGTCTGTCATTGGAGGGCCCGACTCGGGATTGGTTCTTTTCGTTGCCGCAAGAGCGGATTGTGAATTTCCAAGCTGTCCAAGAGGAATTTCTTAAGCAATTTTAGGACCAGGTTGGGCCCAAGTATTCTGTTGTGGATCTGGCCCACGAGAAGATGAAGCCTGAAGAGGATTTTTGCACCTTTTCCGACCGCTGGTGTCGCCTAGCCGCGTAAGACCCATGACACATTCCGGAGCATGAGCTGATCAAGATGCTGATTTCTAACGCAACGCCCGAGTATCAGTTCATCTTAGCCCTTAATGATATTACCTCCTGGCAATAGCTTTATAGATGAGCCCGCTTCATCTGCCAAGAACAACCAAGGTTCCCTTGACCCCGAGTCTTCTCTGCCTTCTACTACATCTACTTTCGCATATCAACCTTCACCCTCCACAAGCCAACCCTACACTCCCGTGAGCCACCCTTCCGCCACATATCTTTCCATGAGTCGACCTTCTGCTCCTACATACCCGTACTCTCCCACATGTCAACCTTTCATGAGTCAGCCTTCCGCTCCCATATACCCACATGTGTCTCCACCCCCAGTCAAGGAAACACCATACACCGAGCAGGTGGATGCCATCTATATACCCCTTCACCTCACTCTACATATGCCATCACCAAATCCCTCCGCCACTAGCCACGCACCATTGCCTATGCAACCTCTGCTCCCGTCCCCATAACCATCACCATTACCTTCCCATATCCCTCGCATCCGCCTTGCCCAAAGCGGGATCATCCTCCTCCATTGACAAAGTGTTTTACAGACATTTTTAGGGCTTTGATGGCCACTCACGTATTGTAACTCCCTCCAGTTGTGCCTTGCCGACCCGCAGTCGAGAATATGCTTCAATATTGTGAATTTCATCACCGGCAGGGGCATTTGGTTGAGGATTGCCCCAAGTTTCGGGAGTTTGTTTATGGTTTGTAAGATAAGAAGAGGATTGATTGGGCTGCCATGGATGAAGTTACTTTAGATCTTCGCAACAAGCAACAGCAGTAGCAGTCATCGCCCAAGCAGCCGTCTCCATCACTACAAGGCTAGGGGCACCCCTGTGATTCTGTACCTATCGTAGCGCCTGCTCCATCATCTACTCTATCACCCGTTCCCTCACCTATTCCATCACTTACCCCATTATCTTTACCATGACCCGCTCCATCATCTACTTGACACCCGTTTTAGCCCGCAAGTTGGGTCATTTCTCTTATTCATCAATTTTGATGTCCCAAATTACCTATTACTTTGGAGCCTTCCTTGGATGGATTTCGAGCACACTTCATTGTTCCCTAGCCTTTGGACTTCATAGATCATGATTTCTTAGAGATATGGAGTTCATCTTATCAACTTCCGGCCTTCCAAGTTAACTTGTGGCCCATTTAGGTCGACTTTCCATCAAGCATTCGGCTCCTTTCGTTGTGCAGTCTTGAAAATGGCCCTTTTTCATCCCCTTATATTCATCTATTCATTAAGTGCTCTTCCCCAAAGTTGTTTGTCTTTCAAGGATCTACAATTCCTTCTTCTACGCCATTGGCCAGTTCTCCACTGATTTCAAGTTATTCGCATTTTTCTGGTAGACTGTGTTGTTCACCTGAGTCCCAACATTTTCTCTCTCTATTCTCGCCCCATTTTCTCCCCCTTACATTTGTTTTTTTATCTTTCTCTCTTCAAGAAAGTTGTTTATCTTTTTGTTATCTACAATTTCTTTTTCTACCACTTTCGCTATTTCTGCACTATTTTCGAGATATGCTCTAATTTCCAAAGTCGCGCAAAGTCTGCCAAAGAATTTTTTCACCAGCAGCCTAGCGGTCCTGGGAAGGCCGCTAGGCCATAAAAAATGGTCTTCACTAGACTGTTTTCCCTAAACTTGTCCGAAATCATCCCGTTTCACCCATGGAGCCTTGCGGTCACCCCCTAGACTATTTGCCATCTCCTTGCGGTCACCTCCTAGATCGTTTTCATCCGTATGCGGCCGTGCGATAGACCGTTTGCCAGACAGAGAGTCCTAAACTTCCTGAACTCCTATTTCTTCATCGTGGGACTCTTTGGAACCCTTTTTAACACCACTTTCGAGGGAGATAAGCCTCCACCTCGGTTTCCATTGATCTGTGACTCTTCCGACCAGTATTATCTTGAGGTTTATGCATCTATATCCCTGAAATTGGGTGTTTATCTCGGATCTATCTCTAGAAGTTTCCTACACTCTATAAAATCTGCCCAGTTCGCAATTGTGAAGGGGGGCTCTTCTTCAACCTGGGGCGAAGCCATGCTGCCACGTCGACTCACAACTTTGACCCTGGCTTGAAGAGGGAAGTATTAGCTTTCGTTTTCATGGTCTAGGACTGTCTATCTCTCTTTATTCTCTTAGTTATAGTCCTCCCAAATCTCAAAATCATCACAAAATACTATTTTTCTGCTACACATACATTTTTCTCCGTATTGCATGCACATTTCCCGCAGTTGTGCTCCGTGTTTTCTTCTCCTATTTGTTTCTATCTCATCACAACACACCCACCTATTATTTCCACCCTTCCACAGGGGTTAAAGATCTCCCCTCGGTGCGTTCTCCCTCAATTTCTAACCCTATTTTATCACTGCGGGATTGATGCTACACATGCATGTTCTAATGGGTTTTTCTCTTGTGGTTGGATCTTTATTTTGCAGGAGAGAATGAATAAAACGTGAGGCCCTCTTCCTCTAGCCAGTTGGATGGAGAGGAGGTTTGAATCCACGACGTTCCCCGCACCCCGTTCTTAAGCCCGATCAAGTCTTCATCCTTTTCCAAGGTACACGGCACCGTTCTCATATCTTCATCCTTTGGCATTGTTAAATCCTTGGTGGCGATCACGGTACGTTTTCCTATCTATTCATCGCCCTTTGTTCATCATACTTTCATGCATGTTCATGCTTCATGCATATACTAGCATAGTTAGTTTAAGGGGGTAGGGTAGAACTAATAAACAATCTACAATTTTTTGGCGATCACGGTGGGAGACCTAGTGCCCATCACGTTTGTTTTTATTCTCTTTTGTAAGTTGGGTGTGAGTTTGTGCATGTTTAGATAGCTTTTCCTTCATTTTCCCACTGTTATGGATGTTTTTGGGGTTGTCCGAGCTTTACGATTGTCCACAGGATCGCTAGGCACCCCAAACGGTCATCGCAGGACCGCCAAGGCCTTTCTGGTAGCCAAACGGTCGTTTGGTAGACCACATGGGATAAAAAATGGTCATTTGGTAGACCACTTGTGGATTCTGGCAGTTCTGCGCGCGTACTCACAGGGCCCTATTCGTTGATGCATAACTTTCGTTGCCGGGGTCCGATTGCACAGATTTTTTTCCCATTGGATAGCCCTTTGTATTGTCTTTCCATCCATATACTATTTGCATTATTTGGGTCACATTTGCATAGTCTAATATTGTCATCATTTTTTTAGTTTTTTGCATAAAGTCTGCAGGCAGGCACATGGATAGGTTCACAGGTACGTCTTTGCTCAGTGATTTAATTAACCTTCCACGGTCGGATTGCCTTTTTCTTAGGCCCATTGGATAGTCCTTTGTATTGTCTTTTCATCCATATTTTATTTGCATTATTTGGGTCACGTTTGCATAGTCAAATCTTGTCTCTATTTTTGCATTTTGTGCATAAAATCTGCATGCAGATTCAGGGGTAGATTCACAGGTACATTTTGTATTGATGATTTCTTTGCCTTCGGGGTTCCGATTGTGTTATTTCCTGGTCTTGCCTTGTTGTCCTTTGTATTATCTTCATTTTCATATATTGTTTGCACTCATATCATTATGTTTGCATAATTAAACCTTGTCTTAAATTTTCACTTTTATGCTAGATTTTTGCATGCACTCCGGTGCACATAGGGCCATCCATTGCATATCATAGTTGCATTCCTACCTTGGTAAGTGATCCTTTCACCTCCATATTCCTTGGGGTTGACTAGGTGATCTTATCCGGGACCTCCATAAGTCCCCGTGAGCCGTGGATTCCCACACGGATGCCAGGTCAGTTGTACCTTTCCACCCCTTAGGCTTGCATTTGCATACGTGTGAGGGAGTCAACCTTAGTCAACCCAAAGTTTGGACCTTATTTCCATAGGATTCCTATCTTGATGGAATTATTCTTAATTCAAATCATTAAAAGGTCTATTAAAATTTCTAAAATATTTCCCATCATATCAACTCGTTTGACTTGGGTGAAAACTCTCACATTGCATTGTTTGTGTTGTTTGGGCTTGTCCAAGCCCATTAGTGGTGTTTGTGTTGCATTTCCATCATCATCCACATGTTTTGATGTTGATAGGCCCACATAGGTCTGTCCATTTGGTGTGTCCATTGTCTAGTCCATTGTCATAGGTCTGTCTTCCCTTGGTCTTTGCATTAGTGGGTCAGTCCCCTCTTGTCCTCAAGCCCATTAAGCCATTGCTTCCCCACCTGTATTCTCCTTGATATTCTTGTATTAAGTCTCCATTTTCCCTCATGGAGTATCATTCCAACCCCTTGTATCATTCTTCTTCCCAATTTTCTTCCTATTCTCGCGTGAACTTCTCTTCCCACGCAGGCCCATATTCTTGTGGTCCCTCTGACCCATCTGAAGAACAGGCTAATATCATGGCCCATCTATCATGCCTTGTTCGCCAAATGGACTCAACCCAGGCCCAAAAACTCATTACAAATCATCTTAATGGGCCTTCTTCTCATAATGGGCCTTCTTATCTTCATGAGCCTCCTTCTTTTTCCCATGCGGCTGGCCCGATTTCCAATAGCCAATTCTATCTTAATGGGCCTCATTCTTCTTCTGTTTATGCTGCCGGCCCAATGGGTCCATATGCTCATGTTCCTTCCAGGCCCACCTATCCTTCCACTCTTGGAATGGGCCCATATTCTTCTCATCCCGGATCCTCTTATCCGGCCCATTACCTTGCTCCTGGTTCTAAATCACAACCTCTTGCTCAAGTTGGCCCATATTCTTCTCGATCTCTCCCTACCCCGGAGATGATCTCTCAAGCCCAATGTCAGCTTGATGAGCTTCAACGTCGGGTCGATCCTAAGTCCTCTTTAAGTATTCCATTTGCATTTCATGGTCTTCGACTTCCGCCATCTTCCCAAATTCCCGCATATCGCCGTTATGGTGGAGTCGGTGACCCGCTTGTGCACTTAAAGGAGTTTCTTTATGAGTCGGCCCAATTTTGACATGACTAACACTTGATGGCTTATCTATTTGGTCTGTCATTGGAAGGCCCCGCTCAGGATTGGTTCTTCTCCCTTCTGGAAGAGCAAGTTATGAATTTCCAAGCCATGCAAGAGAAGTTCATTCAGCAGTTTCAAGACCAAGTTGGGCCCAGGTATTCTATGGTGGATCTGACCCACGAGAAGATGAAGCTCAAAAAGGATTTTTGCACCTTTGCTGACCGCTGGCGTCGCCTTGCCGCACAAGTCCCGAGGCACATTCCGGAGTAGGAGCTGATCAAGATGTTGATATCCAT
This sequence comes from Amorphophallus konjac, assembly GCA_022559845.1. NCBI lineage: Eukaryota > Viridiplantae > Streptophyta > Magnoliopsida > Alismatales > Araceae > Amorphophallus > Amorphophallus konjac. The sequence continues at coordinate 191,106,217 of CM040123.1, read as the reverse complement.
CGCAACGCCCGAGTACCGCTTCATCTTAGCCCTCAATGACATCACCTCCTGGCTACAACTTTATAGCCGAGCCCGCTTCATCCGCCAACAACTCCAAGATTCCTTTGACCGAGTCTTCTCCGCCTTCTACATCTTCACATACCCCGCCATCTACATCTACCTCCACATATCAACCTTCACTCTCCACAAGCCAACTCTATGCTCCCGTGAGTCCCCCTTCCGCCACATATTCTTTCACGAGTCAACCTTTCGCTTCTACATACCCGTACCCTCCCGCATACCAACCCTCTATAAGTGAGCCTCCCATCTCCTCATACCCATATTCGCCGCCACCCTCGGTCAAGGAAACACCACATCCCGAGGAGGTGGATGCCATCTATATACCCCCTCATCCCGCTCCACATATGCCTTCACCAAATCCCTCTGCTACCGGCCAAGCACTATGGCCTACGCAACCTTCACTTCGCGATCTCCACAACCGTCTCCACCACTTCATACGCCTCGGCATCCACCATGCCCGAAGCGGGCTCCTCCTCCTCCGTTGCCGGAGCATTTCACTGATATTTTTTGGGATTTGTTGGCCACTCACGCGTTACTGCTCCTTCCGATTGTACCTTGCCAACCCGCAGTCAGGAATATGCTGGAATTTTGTGATTATCATCGCCGGCAGGGACATTTGGTCGAGGATTGTCCCGAGTTCCGGGAGTATATTTATGACATAGAAGCCAAGAAGAGGATCGATTGGTCCGCTATTCGCAAGGTCATTGCACATCTCAGTAAGCAGCAACAACAAGCAGTGCCGCCTAGGCAGCCATCTCCGTTATAAGACCAGGGGCACCCCTGTGAATCTTCATCTGGCACTGTGCCCGCTCCGTTACCTACTCCAACACTCATTCCTTCACCTAGGCCATCTTCATCTCCTACCCCGGCTTCACCTCCATAAACCCAAAACTCTGCTCAGGCCAGTGCCTCCCCTTATATTTCCGTTACCTCTACCACCGCTTCCACTCCCGACGCCGTGTGACGTGTTGTGTCAATACATCGACGTTGGGCCCCACGGCTTTCCACTTCACCTTCACCCTCTCCACCAACATTACCCCCATGGCCCACATCACCTGTTGTGTCTCTATGATCATTTAAGTTCACTTGGGTAAATCGACATCATTCTACGGTCATATAAGTTCTGTGGTATTCTTGGTTTTGATAATGGCTAAACACTATTCGTCATTGATATTTCCCACTCTCATGTAATTGACATACGTGATGGTTTGATTATGACAGGTATGCCATTACATGGAAAAGAAATTCAGTGGAGTCGGCAAAAGTGAAAGCTCGTGGATCGCGCCCAAGCAAGGATGTGAAAACAAGCACAAGTCGACACGCGATATTCGGCTTGTCACACATCCAAGGTCAATGCACAAAGAAATATAGCCAAGAGAATCCAAGGCCAGAAACACAATTGATGCCTTTTAGACTATCAAGGGAGATGTCACGGACATGAACGGGCCGCTAAAGAACTTAAGCGACGGAACCAAAGCACGTAACGGACCGACTCGGGCAAGCCCGGGGTCTGCCCAGCTGGCGATCGAGCGCCAGCACAGGGGCGGTCGACCGCCCCAGCCACGGATCGCCAGTCTTCATGTGTTTCAGCTGGCGGTCGACCGCCAGGCAGTGGCGGTCGACCGGATTTCCCAGGGACCATCCGTTTGCAGGTGTTTCAGTAGCGGTCGACCGCCAGGAGCTGCAGGTCGACCGCCAGCCCCGAGCCTTCAATGTTGACTTTGTTTCCAACTTCGAAAAGAGCCATTCAACATGGATTTGTTTAATCCAAAAGTCACCTAAACACCCATGATTTGTGGATCTGGTCTGAGGCTTGTCTATAGACCATTCAAGGTCTATAAAACTCTCACTTGAGGGATTAGAAACACTAGGGCTTCAAGGCTTCAAGGGAGATCAAGTGAGCTCATTTTCGAGGTACTGTAGCACCTCCGTGAATAGTGTTTCGGGAGGAAGTTCTTCATCCATTCCAAGGTGTTTCAAGGTGAGATCTGAAGCAAGCAACCTCCAACAAAGCTAGAAGCACTCAAGGTTCTCAAATGTGATCAAAGCTACATCCATACATCTCTTCATCAACTCAAGCAGATTCAAGGAAGCACAACTCACAAGGAAGAAGAAGCCATTGCTGTTGAATCAAGAAGAGTGTTTTGTGAAGAAGATAGAAGCCTCTATTGGTGATCTACATCCATCGAAGAATCTGATTCAAGCTCCAACAATTTCAGACAAGATCTTTCTTCTTGAGCTCATTTCATATCATGTTTGAATAGCTTGATATTTGTTCTTTCTTCTTCATTTCATTTGAACAATCAAAATTGAGAATCGTCCCTACCGGTGGTTAGTAGGAAGGCAATCGGAGGTTGTCCAATCTGCGTTGTTGACGTCCCTACCAGGTGGTTAGTAGGAAGGCAATAGGTGGTCTTTTCGATTTGCGGTTCAGTGCGTGGCACTAGTGGAGCTTCACCGGATTTGGTGAGGGGTGGACGTAGGACTGGGGATTCAGTCTGAACCACCTTAAAATCTCGTGTGTTGTGGTTTGTTTGTGTGATTGTTTCGTTCTAAATGCATGCTTAGGTTCGAATCGATATATTAGTAATCATCTTGCTAAGCAAATCGTTGTGTCCTTCGTTTAGCTAGTTATATTCCGCTGTAATTTATCTCATTTAGCTATGTAGAGGGTTACATTACGAAAAGAGGGGCAGATGTATTCACCCCTCCCCTCTAGATCCGTTGTCCACTACACAACAAGTGGTATCAGAGCCTAATCTCTCATTATGGGGTCCAACGACCTTGAGGGAAATGGTGGATCAGCATCTAAGGGTTATTTACCTGAAGGACACTCTGTGAACATACCTCCTTATTTCACTGGATCTAACTATCCTTATTGGAAACATCGCATGCAGGTGTTCATTCGCGCCCAAGACTACGAACTTTGGCGTGTGATCAGCAAAGGTCCGTATGAGCTTACGGATAATGAGGACTTATGGACCAAAGAACAAATACGGCAATCCACCGTCAACTGGAGTGCTAAACATATCATGCAATGCTCACTCCATCCAGTTGAATTCTCAAGAGTATCCACCTGCGCAACTGCGAAATTGATGTGGGATAAGCTAGAGGTAATCTACGAAGGAACCTCTTAGGTACGAGAAACAAAAGCCAATATTTTAGTTTCTGAATATGAAATGTTCCGCATGAAGCCTGATGAGTCAATTCAAGATATGTATGCTCGTGCTTACTAATAGTTTAACTGATTTGGGAAAGAAATATACAGAGCAAGAACTTGTAAGAAAAATTCTCAGATCATTAACTCCAGCATGGCACACGAAGGCAACCGTTGTTGAAGAATCAAGAGATCTCACAACCACCAAGGTAGATGAACTCATTGGGTCATTAATGACCTATGAGATCAACCTCAAGAACAAAGAGGCTGAGGCACCTAAGAAGAAGTCCCTAGCTCTTAAAGATGGACCCAGCCGTCAAGATACTTCTGATGAAGGTGAGGATTCGGGAAGTGAGTGAGATGAGGATGATGTAGCCATGCTCACACGTAAGTTCAAGAAATTCCTGAGAAAGGAAGGTAAGAGCTTCATGAGAGGAAGGTCAAGGGTAAGAAATGGTCTCAAATCTAATTTTGAAAACTCTAAGAAATCTGACAAAATTATTTGTTATTCTTACAACAAACCAGGGCATTTCAAGAATGACTGTCCCGACAAATTCAGAAAAGCTGACAAATGGAAGGGTAAGAAGAATAACAAGGCCATGGTGTCCACATGGAGCGATGAAGAGGAAAGTAATGATGGAACTAGCTCCTCGGACAAAGAAAAAGAAGATTTCTGCCTCATGGCCAAAGGTGACGAAGAAATTGAGGTAAATTCTCCATTTGAAGATTATACAATTGATGATTGGGAGGATGCATATATACAACTCATGGAAAAATATGAAATGTACAAAAAGGAAAATAAATCATTGAAAAAGAAAATCAATTCTTTTATGCATGATCATGACAAGGATGATAAGAATGCTCTACTTGAAACTGAAATTGAAGATCTTAAGAAAATGATTGAGGATTTGGAAGAAGGAAGAAAAGAAATGGCTGACTTGGAAACTGAAAATGAAAACTTGAGAAATGAGATTGATAGCATTAAGCTAAAAATGCAAACCTATGAAAAGAACAACAAACTGAGTAATGAAAAATATGAAGCTGTAAAACATGTCAACACTCAACTCTTGCAAAACATTGAAAACTTACAAAAAGAATTGAAGGATAAACAACAATCTTTGGAAAATTTCGTGGATGGAAAAGAAAATCTAGATGCTTTGCTAGGTACTAGGATTAATTACAATAAGGAAGGGTTGGGTTTTGAACCAATAAACAAAAGGCCAAATGGGCTAAAAACAGTCACATTTGTCTCATCTTCCGAAGCCTCCATCTCAAACATAACTCTCACACAAAACCAGCAAAAACAAAAGGAGAAAGGAAAAGAAAAGATTGAAGGGGGAGTCACCAACATTCCCAAAAAGCCTGTCCAAAGACCTAAGAAAGGTCGACCTTCCCCGCAGCATAGGTCAACACATTCTTGGCCATTGTATGCTCAATCTTCCAGATATCACCAAAACTGGATTGCACATTCATATAGGCCAACACCACCATACTTTTGGAGAAATTGTGATTCATGTGTTCATCAATCCTATAACTTTCAATCTCCTAGGTGGCAGAACAATCACTCTCAACCCAAAAATAACCAATGGCCACAATGGGTTAAGAAGCTAACTTCATCAAACTTTCACAAATTCCAACCAAGAACCTCCAAATAGAAAATGAATGTCAAAGTTGAAAAGAAAAACCAAATCCCTGCTCTAAGCAAACAAAACATGAATATTAGAAAAGTCTAGATTCCAAAAGAAATGGTTTCATGCTTTGAAAATTTGAAGAGTATGATGGGACCCAAATTTGGTTGGGTTCCAAACACATTTGTTTAATTGCTTGTGCAGGAGTGTCTTGCAGCCATACATAACAGGTGGTACCTTGATAGCGGCTGTTCAAGACACATGACCGGAGACAAATCAAAATTTTATCTCTTGGAGGACAAGGAAGGAGGACATGTCACATTTGGAGGGAACGACAAAGGAAAAATCATTGGAACAGGTAATGTAGGTAAGAACCTCTCCAACTCCATTTGCAACGTGTTGTTAGTTGAAGGATTGAAATATAACCTACTAAGCATAAGTCAATTGTGTGATAAAGGTCAAAAAGTGTTGTTTGATTCTCATGAATATAAAATCTTTGAACCAAAATCTGACAAGGTAAAATTTTCTTGTAAGAGAGTCAACAATGTTTACATGATTGACTTAGATGATCCTGCTTATTCAAACCTTTGTCTTGCTGCACCAAAATCTGAAATTGCATGGTTATGGCATCGTAGACTAGGACATGCTAGCTACAATGTCTTGCATAAACTCTTGAAGCATTCAATGGTGAAAGGTTTGCCTGAACTATCCTTTAAACAAGAAAATAAATTGTGTGATGCATGTGCCCTAGGTAAACAAACTAGAAAATCATTCAAGGGAAGATCTGAAAATACATCATACAAACCACTCGAGCTAATTCATATGGACTTGTTTGGTCCAACCAGAACTACTAGTTTAAGTGGTAGAAAATATGGATATGTCTTGGTGGATGACTTTTCTAGGTTCACATGGGTTTTCTTTCTTACACATAAGAATGATTCTTTTGACGAGTTTCAGGCACTCTACATAAAGATAAAGCAGGACGGTGAGTTTAAAATTTCTAAGATTCAATCTGATCATGGTGGTGAATTTGAAAATGCTGATTTCTAAAATCTCTGCAGGGCTGAAGGCATTTCACACCGATTCTCTTCACCAAGAACGCCGGAGCAAAATGGTGTAGTTGAAAGAAGAAACCGAACACTTGTAGAGATGGCAAGAACCATGCTTGCTGAACGGCAACTTCCAAGGAGATTTTGGGCTGAAGCGGTAAACTCGGCATGTTACATTATCAACCGCTCTATGGTAAGGCCACACACCAAAAAGACTCCTTATGAGTTGCTGAAAGGTAAAAAGCCTTCTCTCTCACATATGAAAGTGTTTGGGTCAAAATGCTTCATTCACAACAATGACAAAAGAGACTTAGATAAATTCGCACCCAAGAGCGATGAAGGTATATTCCTTGGATATTCTGATAGATCTAGGGCTTATAGAATTTATAATATCAAAAGTCAAACTATGGAAGAATCACCCCCATGTTTCCTTTGATGAATATCATGATTCTAACAATGATAACTCTTGCAGGAAAAACGATGAAGATGGAGAATTCCTAAACATGAAGGACAAGAGTGATCCTCCACAAGAAGAAATAAAAGAAGATGGTGACCTAGCTGAATCAAACAATGCAAGGGATCAAGCTCCAAGAGAAGGTAACGATTCTACAAACATTAGAATTCTTAAGGATCATCCCTTGGAAAATGTCATTGGGAGCTTGAATGACCAACCTAGAACAAGGTCACATTTTAGAATTGTGGAAGAACTAGATCAACTTGCTCTTGTCTCTCAGCTAGAACCCAAAAACATTGATGAAGCCTTAAACGATGAAAACTGGATAAATTCCATGCAAGACGAGTTAAACCAGTTTGAAAGAAATAAAGTTTGGCATCTCGTTCCTAGACCCTCATCACAATCTATCATAGGCACTAAATAGGTTTTTAGGAACAAACTAAGTGAGGATGGCAAGATAATAAGAAACAAGGCGAGATTGGTGGCTCAAGGGTATAATCAAGAGTTTGGGGTAGACTTTGATGAATCTTATGCCCCTATTGCTAGACTCAAAGCCATCAGAATTTTACTTGCCTTTGCATGCTCCCTTAGTATAAAGTTGTATCAAATGGATGTCAAAAGTGTTTTCTTGAATGGCTTGATCAAAGAAGAAGTCTATGTTGAGCAGCCCCCTGGCTTTGAGAATTCTAACAATGCAGATTTTGTATACAAGCTAGACAGGGCGCTTTATGGACTTAAGCAAGCACCAAGAGCTTGGTATGAGAGACTAAGCTCGCTCGTCATTAAAAAAGGGTACACACGAGGTAAGGTAGATCAAACGCTTTTCACCAAGAAGCAAGGTAAGAACATCTTGATTGTTCAAATTTATGTTGATGACATTGTGTTTGGTTCTACAAAATCTAAAATGTGTGAGGAATTTACTAACCTCATGACTACCGAATTTGAGATGAGCCTAATGGGAGAACTTTAATTCTTTCTCGGTTTGCAGGTCAACCAAGGAGAAGATGGTTGCTTCATAAGCCAAGCCAAATACATCAGGGAGCTGCTAAAAAGATTTGACATGGTAAACAATAAAATCATTGCAACTCCGATGAGCACCTCAACTTCACTGGATTCGGATGAAAATGGTAAATTGGTGTATGCAAAGGTCTATAGAGGTATGATTGGCTCTTTACTTTATTTGGCTGCATCCCGACCAGATATCCAGTTTAGTGTATGTCTTTGTGCTAGATTTCAAGCTAGTCCTTGAGAATCTCATTTTAATGCCGTCAAACGTATCCTTCGATATCTTGCCGGCACTCAAGATTTAGGATTGTGGTATCCGTCATCATGTGATTTATCTCTTCTATCTTATTCTGATGCGGATTACGTTGGATGCAAGCTGGATCGTAAAAGTACTAGTGGCTATTGCCAGTTTCTAGGTGGGTGTTTAGTTTCTTGGGCCTCCAAGAAACAACACTCGGTTGCCCTCTCAACCGCGGAGGCAGAATATATTACTGCGGGGTGCTGTGGCACCCAAGTGTTGTGGATTAAACACCAACTCCAAGACTACTTGGTGGATCTTAGTTGTGTCCTGATTCTGTGTGATAACACTAGTGCTATCAACCTTGCAAAAAATCCAGTCCAGCACTCTAGGACTAAGCATATTGAGATTAGCCATCACTTCATTAGAGACGAGGTCAGTAAGAAAAATTTTGAACTGCATTTTGTTGATACTCTAAATCAAATTACTGATATTTTCACCAAGCCCTTGTGTAATGACAGGTTTTCAACACTAAGAAGGGAGCTTGGTCTTTGCCGACCTCAGGCCACTAAAAAATGAAATGATGATCATGTTCAATTAGTTGTGTGTTTTGCACGTTGGTATTCATGCATTGTTTATATGTCAATATGTCTTTTTACATATGGTGTCGCATTGCATGTAGTTGCATAATCAAGTTGAATCTATGTTCCCAATGCATTGCATGGTTTGTGTCGCATCATTCTTGCATGGCCATGGTATATCAAATGTTGATGTATGAAAGGGCAGGTTATGCTTATCTCGAAGCACTCAATATGCGTGACGTTTCACCTCCGCCAAGTACCATGTGTCAATGTCGCATATAGGCCATATAGTAAGAGGGAGTTGTCCTTGTGCAACATTCATGCATATATTTCATATTCATTCTGTGGCATTTAATAAGTGTACAACCATGCGTTGGGTCATACATTTCATTTATGCTACCTTCATGAGTGACTAGGTCAACCTCCTTTGCCATTCCACTTGATTACAAACATAACCCCTTCGCGTATCCATTGCATATCCTTAGGGGGAGTTTTGTTGAGTCTCTTAATCTCTTACAATCTGTGCTTCCATGGCTTACAGTCTATATATGAGATCATGAGACTGACAAACAGATGGTGTGAGAGCTTTCTATTATATGAACTGATGATTGTCTATTCAATGAAAATGGTTCAGATCTAATGATTTCCTTGTAGTTATGCTATATTTTTCTTGAAATCATCTATATTCTGTCGTTTTAATAGACCTTAACTAGAGATTGCATGTTGTGCCTTGAATAATTTTCCTGCGATCTGAAAAATCCAAACGTCATGACACTCTTAGTGATACTCTAGAGCTTAGTATTGTTTCTAAACATCTTGATGAGCTGGAACTCTTGAAAATCAATTTGATAGAGCAATGATAATGTTGCACGGAGAAATATGTCACGTCATCCAATCAAGTGACGAATGATATGTCATGATGTGCCTCTGTTATCTCTGTCTCAATTCATTTGGACTCTAGGCAGAGCAATGGCATAATTGCTGAGAAATATATCCTCTCATCAAAGAAATGAGATTGGGTATGTCATGACGTGACTTTGCTATCTCTGTCCATTCCGAAGCATAACCGTTAGTCTTGCCAAATACCTAAGAATACTGGCGTCTAAACAACGTGTATTCTTACGGCTAGGAGGCGTGTACTAGACTTGATTGCTCGTAAAATATGAGTAATATGCCTTCAAATTCAAAAGAGATTGAAATTCAAAGTTATTGCACTCATAACACTTCCATGCTCTAATCATGATTGTTTAGCTTCAATACTAGTTTTTGTGTTATTTCCTATGCAGTTATTGAATATGGATATCTAAGACAAGGGAAGGTTAAACACTGCCATGATATGGACTTTGGTTCATTTCTATTAAATCTTGGATGTAGCTGCTTTTCAAACTCTGTTGATGAACTCGGACTTCATTAGCTTTGAAACACACATATATATATTGTTCGCAGCATGATTTCCATTTCCATATAATGGCTTGCTCTTCCACTATACTTCCACTATGATCTCTAGACCATTTATCCCCTGTTGTTTCATATCCCTCCTTTTTGCTGTTGACAAAGGGGGAGAATTCTCTATGTGAGTCATTTCCTTTGTAAAGAGCGCCATGCCTTATGTAAAGACGGAAGAGCGGGGGATGTGTGAATGGTGTATGGGGAGAGTCAAAGGGGGAGAATCTCTATTGCTCACTTTGCATCTCATATGTGTATGTGATGGGGTTTGCATAAATGCATAGCATTCATATATGCATTCATATCTGCATCATACTTGCATTCACATCATGGATCTTGAGCTGTACTCATTGCATATGTCATAAACTCTGTAATCTTGGATGTTACTGCCACATAATGACTCACAATGTTGCCATCATCAAAAAGGGGGAGAATGTTGTGTCCTTATGATCATTTAAGTTCACTTGGGTAAATCGACATCATTCTACGGTCATATAAGTTCTGTGGTATTCTTGGTTTTGATAATGGCTAAACACTATTCATCATTGATATTTCCCACTCTCATGTAATTGACATACGTGATGGTTTGATTATGACAGGTATGCCATTACATGGAAAAGAAATTTAGTGGAGTCGGCAAAAGTGAAAGCTCGTGGATCGCGCCTAAGCAAGGATGTGAAAACAAGCACAAGTCGACACGCGATATTCGGCTTGTCACACATCCAAGGTCAATGCACAAAGAAATATAGCCAAGAGAATCCAAGGCCAGAAACACAATTGATGCCTTTTAGACTATCAAAGGAGATGTCACGGACATGAACGGGCCGCTAAAGAACTTAAGTGACGGAACCAAAGCACGTAACGGACCGACCCGGGAAAGCCCGGGGTCTGCCCAGCTGGCGGTCGACCGCCAGCACACGGGCGATCGACCGCCCCAGCCAGGGATCGCCAGTCTTCATGTGTTTCAGCTGGCGATCGACCGCCAGCCAGTGGCGGTCGACCGGATTTCCCAGGGACCATCCGTTTGCAGGTGTTTCAGTAGCGGTCGACCGCCAGGAGCTGCAGGTTGACCGCCAGCCCCGAGCCTTCAATGTTGACTTTGTTTCCAACTTCGAAAAGGGCCATTCAACATGGATTTGTTTAATCTAAAAGTCACCTAAACACCCATGATTTGTGGATCTGGTCTGAGGCTTGTCTATAGACCATTCAAGGTCTATAAAACTCTCACTTGAGGGATTAGAAACACTAGGGCTTCAAGGCTTCAAGGGAGATCAAGGGAGCTCATTTTCGAGGTACTGTAGCACCTCCGTGAACAGTGTTTCGGGAGGAAGTTCTTCATCCATTCCAAGGTGTTTCAAGGTGAGATCTGAAGCAAGCAACATCCAACAAAGCTAGAAGCACTCAAGGTGATCAAAGCTACATCCATACATCTCTTCATCAACTCAAGTAGATTCAAGGAAGCACAACTCACAAGGAAGAAGAAGCCATTGCTGTTGAATCAAGAAGAGTGTTTTGTGAAGAAGATAGAAGCCTCTATTGGTGATCTACATCCATCGAAGAATCCGATTCAAGCTCCAGCAATTTCAGACAAGATCTTTCTTCTTGAGCTCATTTCATATCATGTTTGAATAGCTTGATATTTGTTCTTTCTTCTTCATTTCATTCGAACAATCAAAATTGAGAATCGTCCCTACCGGTGGTTAGTAGGAAGGCAATCGGAGGTTGTCTGATCTGCGTTGTTGACGTCCCTACCAGGTGGTTAGTAGGAAGGCAATTGGTGGTCTTTTCGATTTGCGGTTCAGTGCGTGGCACTAGTGGAGCCTCACCAGATTTGGTGAGGGGTGGACGTAGGATTAAGGATTCAGTCTGAACCACCTTAAAATCTCGTGTGTTGTGGTTTGTTTGTGTGATTGTTTCGTTCTAAATGCATGCTTAGGTTCGAATCGATATATTAGTAATCATCTTGCTAAGCAAGTCGTTGTGTCCTTCGTTTAGCTACTTATATTCCGCTGCAATTTATCTCATCTAGCTATATAGAGGGTTACATTGCGAAAAGAGGGGTAGATCTATTCACCCCTCCCCTCTAGATCCCCTGTCCACTACACAGCATCACCACCATCGCCTGCACCTCCATTGCCTTTACCATCTCTGCCCTCTCCTCTATCTTTCTTGCCGCCTAAGCCTGAGCAAGCTCCGCTTTCCCCTTCACATTCACCTGAGCCAGTCATCGCCGCTATCCTTCCGCCGCCTGAGGCCTCTACATCTTCTAAGCCGTCACCTCTACTACCTATTCCTATTACCACCACTTCTCCACCTACTTCCGCCCCACGGAGCGTGTGCGCTCTGCCTTTGGTGCCCCTTGGGTCTGGCCCCCATGGAGATAATGGGCCAAGTCAGGATGATGCTTCGCCGGTTGTACATTTCAAGCTTCAAGATTTCATCTGTCGGAAGTCGATATGTGTATTGGTCCCTGGCTATTTTGGGGATGATGAGCCTACACTTTTGAAGACGGTTGCCAAGAAAGGCTCTCGTACACTAGTGCTGGTTTCTTCTCGAGCGAGACCGGTGGCAATCTCTTTGCTCGCCAGAAGATTCACTATCGATGATGTTATCACATCACGCTCGATTACTGTCCAGTTCACTGGCCAAGAAGGGTTCTCTACCCGTATTTTGCTAACGCATATGGCTGCCAAGAGTTTGCTAGATTCTATGTTCAAGGGGTAGTTCACCGTATTTTCTGTGGATATTCTGCACGTTCTATGCAACCTCTCTCAGTTTATTGGTGAGTCAGCCATGACGACACTCCGCATTACTCTCCCTCAGCTTCATCCTACACTTCTGGTAAGAGAGTTGTGCTTCAGGCCTGACTACCGAGTGGAGTTGTCGAACCATAGGCTCTTTGTGCCGAGTGACAAGACTCCATGTGTAGTGCCCCAGAATTTATATAATTTTCGTATTATAAATGGAATTGTCTAGAATTTATTAGAAACTTATAAGGGCTAAATAGATTAATAAATGGATTATTGAATTAATAAATGGGGTATAAGGCCCAATAGTGTTAAATAATTAATCTAACATATTTAATTAAGACCCAAAAGGTTTAAGGACCTAGCCCATTAAGTTTGGCCCATATTCTAGAAGGTTATTTAGCTTATTCACGGATTTTAAAGGATAAATATCCCTTAATTAGATAGATATATAGATAAAATGAATAAAAGAGATTTATTAATTTAAAATTATGCACACGTTGACCGTAACGGTCTATCGGGCGACTGCCACATGCATGTAACGAATCAGGACTGGACCGTCATACCCTGTTAATTCCGTGAGTTGAAGAACTTGCAAAAAGAGTGGATCTTTGGAATCCTATCTGCAAGAGATCTAATTAGAAGAACATGTAAGTTTACTAGGGACTCTTAGGGATCAGGATCTGGCGAACTAAGGACTCTAGAATCGATCTAATCCTCAAACCCTAGCCAAATACCTATAACTAGGACCCAATTCTGAACTGAGCGACCCTTACTTTTGGCTCATGAAGAATCAAGGTAAGGAGATAGAATCTCGAGAAAGTCCTTTAGAACTTTTTATTTCTAATACTAAGGTCTAACTACTCTCAAAATTCAATGATAGGAGGTCGAGTATCCAAGGAGTTAGAGGCTTCCAAAGTTGCTGGTACGACCTTAGCAATCCAGGAATCTGAACGAAAGTCCTCTGAAGATCAGGAAAATTAAGGAGCTAAATGAGGTAATTAAAGCTTAATGCTTTAGAACTTCTTGTTCACCTTAGACTCATCTTCTTAACCTCCAAATTTCACACCTTTAGGTCAGGAGATTGAAGAGATAGAGCGACGTGAAGTTGCTGAAAAACTACAGGGAGAAGGAAACTAGGGCGTGTCTTGAAGACCCAAATTAGAAGTTTAAAGCCTAGGGAAAAGGTAGGTCATCTCATGAACAATAAAAAGATCATGTTAGGGATAAAAGCCCTCTGATTTGACTTGATTTCATGCATTATAGATTATGAATTCCATGTTTTAGTGAGTTCATACATACATACATGACTTTAGCCTAATCAAAGATAAAAGACAACATCTTGTTCATTCACTGCAACCTATGCATATATCTAGCATTTACTTCATTTATCAAGACTAGATTAGTTAGTAATTATGATTCTTCTTACATGGACATAGTTCCTTATCTTTACTGACAGCAGAATCTCTGACAGATTAGGGTAGGACCGTCACATGACTGTAACGGCCTTACGATAAGCCGTCACACTCTCTGTTGTGTTTAAATTATTCTGTTGTCACTGACGGACCATGCTAGGAGCGTTACAATACTGTAACAGTCCCACGATAAACCGTCACAAGCATTGTAACGCGCCCATTCTCGACCGTCAGAGTAACTGTGTTCTGTCAACCCGAGACAGAATAAAGAACAGTCCAAATTACTTATAGATAAGCCTAATTATCTAAGTTTTGATCTATTTTCATGACTTTGAGTTTATTGAACGAATTATGATAGGAATTTCATGATTACAAGCATCTTGAGTTATTTTAAGTTATGTTAAATTCATTGGCTAAACTCTATAGTTTTTTTTAAATTATGATTTTAAATGATGTAATGATGGAGTTTTTATCATGGTTTCACATCATTACATAGTCTTTTCCTATCCATAGAGTCATTTTCTTTAAGTACATGGCATATATTCCGGTATATAGCCATTAGTTCACACTTTGTACTATAGGAACATATTCTTGAACATGAGGACCTCTCTATTGGATATTCCTTCCAATGGATTAGGAAATCTTGTTTCAAGACCTCCATAATTCTCCGCGAGCCTGGGATTCACACTAGGACGACGAGTTGGTTGTATCATGAAAGCCCAATTATTAGAAAACACCATCAAAGTTTTCTGGTTTTCGGATATGTAACGGATCAAGGTTGGACCGTCAAGCTCATCTAACGGCCCAATAAACGACCGTCACAAGTACTAAGTCTATTTTTACTATTTCAGATTTAGACCATTGTAACGGCCCAATATTGGAGCGTCACGTTATGTAACGGCCCAGTCCTTGACCGTCACAATGTTTGAGTGCTTTAACCCAAGGTTTGACCCACGGGTTGATATTCTAAGGTTCCTAGATGGATTGATAATGGTCCATGACTTGTCAAGATACTTAATTTAATTTATGGAAAATAAGGAATGTACCGTTATGCTGCCAAATTATTTCCATGAGCATAACATAGTATAAGTCATTCTTGATCTCTCATATTATAAGTTGAAGCGTTCATTTATTGATTATTGTTATCATAAGCTTATTGAACTTATTACATTCTTGGCCACACTTTATTGTTACATGCGTGGAAATATTTTGATTTATACTTGAAGATGCGATCGAGCACTGATTGTGTTCATGGGCTCTATGCTAGTCTCCTCAGTTGATTGCCGGAAACATACTATTATAAACCATGGGGTATGATGCTATTGGCGTCGCATTGCGCTGGGAGTACTTTTTCTATAAATAACTAAAAAGCCACGGCATCATGAAATTTCTTGTACATGACTTTCTTGCTTGTTACATGATATTCCATAGAAATTCACCAAATACTTACTCATAAGTAAAAGATGTTTGGATGATGACTACGTGGTCTTGATAGTACATTCTCGTTACATTCTTGTTCATGAAAGGTCATGCTACATTCTTGTTCATTCTTGCTTCATTCTTGCTAGTTCATACTTGTTCATTCTATCTTACATGATCATCTTGCTACTTTGATTTAATCGTGTGATTGATCGCATTCGCATGATTTTACCTTATTTCTCTAGAGCTAAAATGCTAATTACTTAAACATTGCTAATCATGTTGATGCGAAGATACATACTGGGCAAGTGTGCTCATTACATATTTCTAATCTTTTTCAGGAGATGGAAGTGATACGAATTCGGATTCGAGTTATACAAGTAGCGGGTCCGAGAGCGAATGAAAGTCATACCCGATTGAGAGAGAAGAATTAGGAAAGTCAATATTGTTTAGATCGAGTCTTTGTAATTTCTTATTTCTTGAGTCTAGCATGATGAAGATAAATTGAAAAAGTGATTGTATTCGAATGTTCGATTTGATTATTAATGAAAGTTAGAGTTTGAGTTAATCATTGTGCAATTGCATTATTCTTATGTGTGATTGTCTTGCGCTATGATCGTTCTTACTTGCAAGAGGCTTACCATGCCGGCTGTTCACGTTCCTTGAGCTAGTCTTCCGCTGTAATAAAGGCTCGGGGCGTGACAGTTAAGTTGGTATTAGAGCCTAAGTCTTAGGACTTAGGGAAGGAATTTTGTCATAGGTTAAGTCCAATGTTTAAGGACCCCTACCTATGAATTAAGGAAGAAATTTTCATACCCAAGTGAGAATTGGGTAGAGCCCGGGATAAGATAGTTAATTAGCTTTAAGAATGATTTTCTTCCAATTTCACGAGAAATAACACATTATTATATTTCTCTCAGGTACCTTATTATTACCATGGCTCAGCGCGTAGATTGGAATGGCATGCAATAAACGGTTGACGGCCTTACTCAGGCATTACAAACCATGGCGCAAGCTGGCGCAGGAGCAAGGGCTAGCGACTTACATCGTAATTTTCAGAGTTTAAACTGATGGGGACATCACCTCCCATGCCCACGTTCACAGCTCATCTCCTCGCCCCGGTTGCATCCGGCATGGTCTAGTCATTTAATTTTGAGTCCTATGTAATGTTTATTTGAGTCATTTGATGTATTTTCCCTTTTATTTGAGTCATGTTCCTAGGTCTTGTGTTCATTTCCCTAAGTTTGAGTGTCATTAGGTTGTCTAGTTAGCTATTGGGCCCAATTCATTGGGCTTGGCCCAAGGGCTCTCCCCTACCCCCTCGGTTATTTGTCATTGAGTCAATTGTCAGGGACTTTTGTAGAAATGTGGGTTTCCTATATATAGGACCCCATTCCCCCCCATTTCAACTTAATGAATCAATCAATGAAAAATTGCCATTTGGGAGTTCTATCTTTATTTTTATGGTGGAGTGAATCCATTAGTGAGGTGAGAAGCCTTAGGGAGAGAATCCCACCCATCCCTGTCTTAATCTCTCTCTTTCACTCCCCTTTCTCTCTCCTCCACACCCAATTTCAAAAATTTTCTCTCTCCTCCCTTCCCAACCACCACTCTCCCACCTACCCCCATTAAAGGCCACTCCCCTTCCCCACACATCCCATTACTCCACCCCCTAGTCCCAAGGGAGCATCCCCAATCACTAAGCCACCCTCCAACCACCTCATCCCTTTCCCAAGCACCCTTCCCTCTCCCCCATGCAACCCTCCACTTCCCTAGGCCATTTGAATTCAAAAATCCCCTTCCCTCCACAGCCCTAGGGCGCCCAAGACCCCTCCCCTTTGGTTAGGGGCGGCCCCCTCTCATCCTCTCCATCTTCCCTTGTTCCCCTCCATCACCCCCACCTTCTACCATCTAGAGTAAGAGGACCTGCAGAAGACCTGAAGCTTGCAGCAGCGACCCCGACCTCCTCCGGACGTTCCTAGAAGCCCAAGCCATCATTGGATGCGTCTGCCTGTCTTCTTCGCAACGGAAGTGGTCTCGTCCCCATCAGAGCTCGGTGCTGCCTAGGAAGCCCATTCTTCCACGACTACGCAGATCTACCCCGGCAGAGGTTCTGAGCCGGAGAAAGAGCTTCACCACGACGAACGCAGGAGGAATCAGGCCACGAGCTCTTCTACAAAGTTCTTTCCCTTCCTGTCTACTTTCATAATCAAGAAGCGAAACTCCATTCGGCATCCTGTAGCAGGCGTTATCAATTTTCTCCCTCAGCTTCGCAGTCCTATTACCCACAGTCTGCACCGACCTATCAACAGTGTTCAGAGTTCTCTGGTCCTCTCCGACATCATTTGGCCTCCCCGTCAGTGTTTTTGCGAAGAGGACTCGTCCACGGTTCCAACGACTCCAACGGTGCTCGATTCCGAGTTCGGGAGCTGTCGGGGCATCCTCTGCAACTTGCTGTTGGAAACCAGGAGCTAGCTCTGTAGAGATCCTGATCCGGAGAGAAAGCTTCACCACGACAAACTCCAGAGGAATCAGGCCACAAGCTCTTCTGCAAAGTTCTTCCTCTCCCTGTCTACTTTCAGAACCAAGAAGCAGAACTCCGTTCGGCATTTTTCAGCAGAAGTTACCAATTTTATTCCTCAGGCGTTCGACTCTGCTTCCCACTATCTGCATCGACCACTCCTGACTTTTCTAAGTCCTCTGATCTTCACTGGCATCTTTTGGCATCCCCGTTTCTTCTGTTGTAAAGAGGACTCACCCACGGTTCCAACAGTTCCAACGGTGACTGATTCGGAGTTCGGGAACGGTCGAGGCAGCCGCGTCTTCCTGATGTTGATAATCTATTGCATACAATCTGAGAATCAGCAACCCTATTCATGCTCCAGCCCAGGCCGCCAGCAACCCCTGAAGAAATTGGCAAAATTCATAGGCACTCCTGTTCTAGAGACGAAGAGATCCCCACTGGTCTCGCCCTCTACAAAATTCCTGAGCAAGTTCTACAGCTGCAACACCGGCTATCTGTCCTTATCCGCAGACAGCAGGCAGATTCGGTGTCATCACTTATTCCTCACTCTTTGCTTTGATTTTCCCTCCCCGCTTGGCCGGCTGAAGGCCTCTCCCTTCGTGGAGGTAGTATTGATTGTAATATCATTAACCCCCACCCCAAGGTCCCCCCTCCTGTGAGAGGTGTAATGTTGTAATAGCTTAAACAGGTCAAGCTACCCCGGCGCAGCGTGTGGGGAACCCACGCTTCCCCGCTCGCCCTCGTCTCCGAGCGGGACCGGTTTCTTCAAACCGGTCGAGTGAGTGCTCCAAAACTTTGCTCTAATTCATGCTTGTTCTTTCAATATTAGTTCATAAACTCCGCTGGCCGTTACGAGAGCCCGATCCTTAAGCTCATTGCTATAAGTGATCATCGTGGGAAGAGAGTGGAACCCGTGCCCTTTGGCACTTCGTCGGACCCTTGACTTGGGCAGCCATACCCTTGGGGAATCAAACCTTGGCCTTGCTGGCCCTCTACCAGCAAGGGCCTAGCCCACACAACCTCCCCTTGGAATTGCCAAGTTACCCCGGGTCTTAGTGAGCATCGGGTGAGCGGTTGCTATTATCGGTCCATTTTGAATGCTTAATTGTGCTTGCTTGTTGAGTCCTAGGTTGTGTCACATCAATTGGTATCAGAGCAAGTCATTGACTTGTCTCTACAAGTCAAGTCCTAGGGCATGCTTGCATTCTTGTCCGAACCGTGCATTGTCAAACCCATCATTGTTAACATTGAGTCTTGGGTCACATGGCCCCTCTCCCAATCATATCCCATGCATGCTTACCTAATGGAGAGCCCATAGAAATTGATTTCATTGACCTAGAATCTGAAAATTAGGTGTCCCCCGATATCATTACCTCTCTTTGTAGGACCGGATAAATTGTGCACAATGGAGACCAAGTCTTTATTGAATTCCATAAATGGTTCGGGAAGACTAAGTATTTGGATGGGGCTTGGTGTCAAAAAAGAACATTGGTGGGTCCATGTATAATCCTAGGTAAGAAATGGTTAGATGAAAGGAATGCCGACATCGACCCAACACGTCGGACTTGCCTAGTGCATCCGCCACACCTTTCGGGAACCTTTAAATTCAACAACCTTGTATTCTCCGACCTGCGGGAATCCCGCCCTTGTTCACCACCCCGGGTGCACCATACTCCGGCCATCATCACCCCACCATCAAAGAACCTTCCCACTCCATTAGCTTTGGAAGAAGTAGTCCACCCACTTTACCACATGAAGACAAATACCTCTCGGGAACCTATCCCCTCCATAGAGAGCACCCATGTCCCAATTGAAGAGAAAGCCTCGCACGAGGATCTTCACCCTCCACCACCCCCTCTAGATAAGGTCGAATTCATCTTGGAAGAGTCCCTTATTAGTTGGCTAAAGAAGAGCCCAATAAGAGAGATCACGGCCCACGATTGCCTTCCCATAAAGAAAAACCTTCCCATAGTGCACATCTCCTCCTATCACACCATAATCCAAACATCCTACCAAGTGGAAACCTTAGAGGACCTTCTCAAGGGCATAGCATGGCAATTAGAGATGACTAGCATGTTGACCCCTATGGTCGAACAACCTAGGAGCCTTAGCCTCCTACACCTATGCATAGGGTCTATCACCTCGGTTTGCACCATTGGTTGCTACACTAGCAATCTCCTTCTATTCCTCCCTACACCCGATGAGCCCAACATTTTCCTCGATTTAGAGCTTCTTATCTCGGGTAGAAAGCCAAGCCCTCCACTCATGGCCGACCCACTTGTCAAGAACATTGGCCCAACTATCATGGAGAAGGATGACTTAGCACCTTTTAAGGATCTTGAGGACATGGAGTTCCTCCCCCTAGGTGACCCATTTTATGATCCATATGATCCATTCCAATGGGAGTCAAGGGACTCATATGACCCAACCATCTTACCAACCACCCACCATTTCCTACCCTCACCCACCATATTGGGCCAAACCCACCTCATCCATGACCCGGGTTACACCTTGGGAGCCATGACCTTGGGCCACATATCCCTAGGTAATCAGGTTGTGCCCCACCCCATGATGACCACCTTCTTAGATCCATTCGATCCTTTCCAATGGGAGTTCAAAGGTTGTCCCACACCTATACACATGGAAGTCACCTTTGGGAAAAGCATGCATGTGTCTAGGCTTACCATACCCCTTGGCATGAACACTATGTTGGGTCCATTCATTCATATAACCCACATATCAAGAAGAAAGTATGAGTGGTCCATATTCGGATGTCATGGTCCACCTTCATTCATCATGGGTCTTAAGCATGTCAAAGGCATCTACGGATGTCCGGGTCCCCCAATATTTATCACCAATTTGCATGATAGGGCCACCTACGGGTGCCCCGGCCCACCTAGGCTAACCAAAATCTACACTGCATCATTACACGATAGGTCTACTTTTGGTTGCCCAGGTCCACCCATCACCCCTAGAATGTCTGCATTCACAACATTGCATAAAGAGATCCGCAAGCACATTAGCAAGAAGAATGTGATTTATAAAAGGCGAGCCGACTCTCATCGACGTCACCAAGAATTCCATGAGGGTGACTTTGTGATGGTAAGGACGGAGAGACTCTCCCCGGGAGCCATCTCCAAATTGAGGCCACATGGGGCTGGTCCCTTGCAGGTCCTGAGGCGCATTGGTGCAAATGCCTATGAGTTAGATCTCCCCGAGAAATATGGGGTAAGTCCCACATTCAGTGTCGCCGACCTAGTGCCATACAAGGGACCCACGGTGCTACCTAGTGAGGATATTGAGCCTATTCCCTCCGTTGAGAGAGCACCCACCCGTGAGAAGAGTCCACCAGCCAAGAGAGCCTAGCGTGAGCGCATTGAACGAATATTGGATGAACAGGTCACTACCACCAGGAGCAAGGTATACTAGCGCTATCTCGGCAGGTGGATGGATCGGTCTCGTTCGGAAGACTTGAGGGCAGTACCACTTCTACACCCTCCAAGGAGGGAAGGACACTTACTCGACGGAGTCGAGTTCTCCGCACCCCGGGAGTATGATGGGGACATCACCTCCCATGCCCACGTTCACAGCTCGTCTCCTCGCCCCGGTTGCATCCGGCATGGTCTAGTCATTTAATTTTGAGTCCTATGTAATTTTTATTTGAGTCATTTGATGTATTTTCCCTTTTATTTGAGTCATGTTCCTAGGTCTTGTGTTCATTTCCCTAAGTTTGAGTGTCATTAGGTTGTCTAGTTAGCTATTGGGCCCAATTCATTGGGCTTGGCCCAAGGGCTCTCCCCTACCCCCTCGGTTATTTGTCATTGAGTCAATTGTTAGGGACTTTTGTAGAAATGTGGGTTTCCTATATATAGGACCCCATTCCCCCCCATTTCAACTTAACGAATCAATCAATGAAAAATTGCCATTTTGTGAGTTCTATCTTTATTTTTATGGTGGAGTGAATCCATTAGTGAGGTGAGAAGCCTTAGGGAGAGAATCCCACCCATCCCTGTCTTAATCTCTCTCTTTCACTCCCCTTTCTCTCTCCTCCACACCCAATTTCAAAAATTTTCTCTCTCCTCCCTTCCCAACCACCACTCTCCCACCTACCCCCATTAAAGGCCACTCCCCTTCCCCACACATCCCATTACTCCACCCCCTAGTCCCAAGGGAGCATCCCCAATCACTAAGCCACCCTCCAACCACCTCATCCCTTTCCCAAGCACCCTTCCCTCTCCCCCATGCAACCCTCCACTTCCCTAGGCCATTTGAATTCAAAAATCCCCTTCCCTCCACAGCCCTAGGGCGCCCAAGACCCCTCCCCTTTGGTTAGGGGCGGCCCCCTCTCATCCTCTCCATCTTCCCTTGTTCCCCTCCATCACCCCCACCTTCTACCATCTAGAGTAAGAGGACCTGCAGAAGACCTGAAGCTTGCAGCAGCGACCCCGACCTCCTCCGGACGTTCCTAGAAGCCCAAACCATCGTTGGATGCGTCTGCCTGTCTTCTTCGCAACGGAAATGGTCTCGTCCCCATCAGAGCTCGGTGCTGCCTAGGAAGCCCATTCTTCCACGACTACGCAGATCTGCCCCGGCAGAGATTCTGAGCCGGAGAAAGATCTTCACCACGATGAACGTTGGAGGAATCAGGCCACGAGCTCTTCTACGAAGTTCTTTCCCTTCCTGTCTACTTTCAGAATCAAGAAGCGGAACTCCATTCGGCATCCTGTTGCAGGCGTTATCCATTTTCTCCCTCAGCTTCGCAGTCCTGTTACCCACAGTCTGCACCAACCTGTCAACAGTGTTCAGAGTTCTCTGGGCCTCTCCCACATCATTTGGCCTCCCCGTCAGTTTTTCTGCGAAGAGGACTCGTCCACGGTTCCAACAACTCCAACGGTGCTCGATTTCGAGTTCGGGAGCTGTCAGGGCATCCTCTGCAACCTGCTGTTGAAAACTAGAAGCTAGCTCTGCAGAGATCCTAATCCGGAGAGAAAGCTTCACCACGGCAAACCCCGGAGGAATCAGGCCACAAGCTCTTCTTCAAAGTTCTTCCTCTCCCTGTCTACTTTCATAACCAAGAAGCGGAACTCCGTTCGGCATTTTTTAGAAGAAGTTACCAATTTTATTTCTCAGGCGTTCGACTCTACTTCCCACTGTCTGCATCAACCACTCCTCACTTTTCTGAGTCCTTTGATCTTCACCGGCATCTTTTGGCATCTCCGTTTGTTCTGCTGTAAAGAGGACTCACCCACGGTTCCAACGGTTCCAACGGCGACTGATTCGAAGTTCAGGAACGGTCGGAGCAGCCGCGTCTTCCTGCTATTGATAATCTGTTGTAGACAATCTGAGAATCAGCAACCCTGTTCATGCTCCAGCCCAGGCCGGAAGCAACCCCTGAAGAAATTGGCAAAATTTAGAGGCACTCCTGTTCCAGAGACGAAGAGATCCCCACTGGTCTCCCCCTCTGCAAAATTCTTGAGCAAGTTTTACAGCTACAACACCGGCTATCTGTCCTTATCCGTAGACAGCAGGCAGATTCGGTGTCATCACTTATTCCTCACTCTTTGCTTTGATTTCCCCTCCCCGCTTGGCCGGTTGAAGGCCCCTCCCTGCGTGGAGGTAGTATTGATTGTAATATCATTAACCCCCACCCCAAGGCCCCCCCTCCTGCGAGAGGTGTAGTGTTGTAATAGCTTAAACAGGTCAAGCTACCCCGGCGCGGCGTGTGGGGAACCCACGCTTCCCCGCTCGCCCTCGTCTCCGAGCGGGACCGGTTTCTTCAAACCGGTCGAGTGAGTGCTCCAAAACTTTGCTCTAATTCATGCTTGTTCTTTCAATATTAGTTCATAAACTCCGTTGGCCGTGACGAGAGCCCGATCCTTAAGCTCATTGCTATAAGTGATCATCGTGGGAAGAGAGTGGAACCCGTGCCCTTTGGCACTTTGTCGGACCCTTGACTTGGGCAGCCATACCCTTGGGGAATCAAACCTTGGCCTTGCTGGCCCTCTACCAGCAAGGGCCTAGCCCACACAACCTCCCCTTGGAATTGCCAAGTTACCCCGGGTCTTAGTGATCATCAGGTGAGCGGTTGCTATTATCGGTCCATTTTGAATGCTTAATTGTGCTTGCTTGTTGAGTCCTAGGTTGTGTCACATCATAAACCCTCCGCATTTCTATGGTTCTTCTAATCCGGATGAAGCAGAGAACTGGATTGACGAGATGAACCGTATATTTGATGTCATCCAATGCACCGATCAAGAGAAGGTGCGTCTTGCTACCTTCCAACTTAACAAGGATGCCCGTACGTGGTGGAAGTCGGTTCCGGCACCTCTGACTGATGCACCTCATACGTGGGATGGTTTTCTCACTTTATTCCGTGCTAAGTACTTCTCTGAGCATGTGAAAGAAAGAAAGGCTATGGAGTTCGCCTCTCTTCGACAAGGAATGATGACAGTGGCAGAATATGAATTACAATTCTCAAGGCTAGCACCTTATGCACCGCATCTAATCAGTACTGATCTATTGAAGGCAAATCGGTTTATGGACGGGCTACCACCTGGTTTCATTCAACAGCTCGGTACCCAAAACATCCGTACTTATGCGGAGATGGTTTAGCGGGCATACTTATGTGAAAGGACCTTAGAAAAGGTCAAAAAATTGAAAGGGAAAGGAGAAGAGTCCAGCCGACGATCTGATCGGTGTTATAAGAAAGAAAAATTCAGCATCACAGAGCCTCACAAAAGCCGTGATAGTAAGAAACAGTCCAAGAGCGGGAACGGAGGAAGTTCCCAGAGGAATAAGAAGATTAAGGAGGAGGAGCAAGTCGCCACGGCTTGGACTTTTTGCGAAAAGTTCGGCCATTCGGCTGAAGAGTACTGGAAGTGCCTCGGTGCTTGTTTACGCTGTGGAAGAAGGGAGCATCGCATTCCGGATTGTCCCCTTATGAAGGACCAATCATCTGGTGGGGGACGCAGGAGGCAAGCTCATCTCAATGCCGTTCTAGAAGAAGAGGAAGTGCCTAGGGATGGTGGGCTTATGGAAGGTACTCTTCAAATTTATTCTCATCATGTATTTGTGCTATTTGATACTGGTGCCTCTCATTCTTTTATCTCCACTACTTTTGCAAAAATATTACCAGTTGCATCAGTTCTCTTACCTTTAGATCTTGCTATTATGACACCTATAGGTTCTGGAACAAAGCTTACCAACTATTATCCTGATAGCGAAGTGATAGTAGAATGTCATAATCTCCCCGCAAACTTAGTATGCCTTGACATGAAAGATTATGATGCCATTTTAGGGGTAGATTGGCTTGTAGATCATGATGCTTATATCGATTGCAAAAATAGGATTATATCCTTCCGAAAACTCGGTCTTCCAAGATTCTCTTTCCTTGGCATTAAATACATGAAACACCCTACTATCATATCTTCTCTTCACGCTTGTAAACTCATCTCGCAAGGATGTGATACTTTTGTTGCTTCTGTCATTGTTACGGAGTCCAAGGAAATCATCATAGAAGACATCCCTGTTGTAAATGAGTTCCCAGACGTATTCCCATCCGAATTACCCAATTTACCACCCGAGCGGGAAGTGAACTTCACTATTGAACTCATTCCAGGAGCAGCACCTGTTTCTATAGCCGCTTACATGATGTCCCCCACAGAACTCAAGGAACTAAAGAAGCAGTTGCAGGAACTACTGGATAAGGGCTTCATCAGACCTAGCACATCCCCTTGGGGTGCGCCAGTTCTTTTTGTCAAGAAGAAGGATGGTTCTCTCAGGCTATGCATCGACTACCAGCGACTGAATCAACTCACAATCAAAAATAAGTATCCGTTGCCGCGTATTGATGAGCTCTTTGGTCAACTTTCGGGAGCAGAGTATTTTTCTAAGATTGACCTTAGATCAGGTTATCATCAACTTAGAATCAGAAGAAGATATTTATAAATCGGCTTTTCGAAGTCGTTATGGGCACTATGAATTCGTGGTAATGCCGTTCAGGTTAACTAATGCCCCAGCAGCATTTATGCAACTTATGAATAATATTTTCCAACCATATCTGGACCAATTCATCATCGTCTTCATTGATGACATATTGATATATTCCAAGATAAAAGGGGAACATGAAGAACATCTGAGGATAGCTCTGCAAACACTTAGAGAACATAAACTTTATGCAAAGCTTAACAAATGTGAATTCTGGCTCAAATAAGTTTCATTCCTAGGCCACATTATTTCAAAGGAAGGTATCGATGTGGATCCTTTGAAAGTCGAAGCTGTTAGAAATTGGAGCCAGCCAATGACTGTATCAGAAGTAAGGAGTTTTCTGGGTGTAACTGGTTATTATAGAAGGTTCATTAAGGACTTCTCAAAGATTGCTGTTCCTTTAACTAGACTCACGAGAAAAGAAAATCCTTTTGTCTGGTCAAAGGAATGTGAAAAGAGTTTTCAAACTCTTAAGAATCATCTTACTACAGCTCCCATTTTATCACTACTTGTGGAAGGTGGTAGATTTGAAGTATATACGGATGCATCTGGCATTGACTTGGGATGCGTTCTCATGCAAGATGGAAAGGTAATCTGTTATTCCTCAAGACAATTGATACATCACGAGAAAAATTATCATGTGCATGATTTAGAATTGGCAGCTGTTATTTTCACCCTAAAAATTTGGCGCCATTATCTCTATGGAGAGAAGTTCACGGTCTACTCAGACCACAAGAGCTTGAAATACTTATTCTCTCAAAAAGAGCTAAATATGAGGCAGAGGAGATGGTTAGAATATCTAAAAGACTTTGATTTTGCTATTCAATATCATCCTGGCAAGGCTAATGCTGTAGCTGATGCACTAAGCAGAAAACCAATGGGTATGCTATCAAGTCTTATGATCAGTATGACTAATCTTATTCCTCAATTTACTCAATTGAATTTAGATATTGACAGGAAGGAAGAAGATTATTTTATGGCTAATACCCGAGCTCAACCAACATTAATAAAGGATCTGGTCAAGTTGCAAAATGATGATCCTGCGTTACTAGAGATTAAAACTAACATAGATCAGAGGCCGGATTTCTCCGTTTCCAATGAAGGAAGTTTGCTATTCAAGGGTCGAGTATGTGTACCGGATCATGAGGATACGAAGAAACTGATCCTCGAAGAAGCACATAATTCCAAGTACACTATTCATCCAGGAGGTACAAAAATGTATCAAGATCTTAAAAGAAACTTCTGGTGGCCCAATATGAAGAGAGAAATAGCTAATTTCGTGGCCCGTTGTCTCACCTACCAACAAGTTAAGGCAGAGCATTTTAGACCTGTCGGTAAATTACATCCCTTAGACATTCCAACATGAAAGTGGGAGAGTATAGGGATGGATTTCATCATGGGTTTACCTAAGACCAGAGGAGGACACGATGGTATATGGGTAATCATAGACCGATTGACTAAATTCGCACACTTTCTACCAATAAAAAGTCGATGGTCTGTAGATATTCTAGCAGCATTATACATAAAAGAAATTGTCAAATTACATGGTGTCCCTGTCACTATTATATCTGATAGAGATCCTCGATTCACATCACATTTCTAGAAGGGTCTACAAAACTCACTAGGGACTAGATTGAACTTTAGCACAACCTTTCATCCTCAAAGAGATGGTTAGAAGGAAAGAAAAAATCAAGTAGTAGAAGATATGCTCAAGGCTTGTGCTATCAATTTTGGAGAAAGTTGGCATGATCACTTGCCTCTGGTAGAATTTGCATAAAATAACAGTTATCAAGCCAGCATACAAATGGCACCTTTTGAAGCGTTATATGGAAAAAGCTGTAGAGCACCTATTTGTTGGAATGAAATAGGGGAAAGGTAATTTCTAGGCCCCAACCTTATCAGGGATTCTACAGAGAAGATCAAGCTCATTCGAGAAAGACTGCAGATGGCACAAGATAGGCAAAAATCTTATGCTGACAATCAAAGGCGACTTAGAGTTTCAGGTGGGAGATCATGTGTATCTAAAGATTTC
Source organism: Amorphophallus konjac (assembly GCA_022559845.1). Lineage (NCBI taxonomy): Eukaryota > Viridiplantae > Streptophyta > Magnoliopsida > Alismatales > Araceae > Amorphophallus > Amorphophallus konjac. The sequence goes on along the minus strand of CM040123.1, from coordinate 191,078,476 downwards.
TCCAGGTCGTGGTATTCGAAGATTTGGCATCAAAGGCAAGCTAACTCACAGGTTCATTGGCCCATTTGAAATTCTTGAAAGGGTCGGTGAAGTGGCTTATAGACTGGCTTTACCTCCACAATTAGTAGGAGTTCATGATGTATTTCACGTCTCTATGCTGAAAAAGTGTGTATATGATCCTGACCATGTTATCACTTAAGATAATTTGGAAACTCAGAAGGACATGACGTACGAGCAAACACCAATAAAGATTCTGGAACGAGAAGTGCGTCAACTAAGGAATACAGTTATTCCTATGATCAAGATTCAATGGAAGAAAATATGGCCATATGAAGTAACATGGGAAACCGAAGAAGCTATGCGGAAAAGATTCTCAGAATTATTCAACTGTAATTACACTCTCCGCAATCCATATATTGAATTTGGGGACCAAATTCTTTTAAGTGTGGAAGGGTGTAGTGCCCCAGAATTTATATAATTTTCGGATTATAAATGGAATTGTCTAGAAAAGAAACTTATAAGGGCTAAATAGATTAATAAATGTATTATTGAATTAATAAATGGGGTATAAGGCCCAATAGTGTTAAATAATTAATCTAACATATTTAATTAAGACCCAAAAGGTTTAAGGACCTAGCCCATTAAGTTTGGCCCATATTCTAGAAGGTTATTTAGCTTATTCACAGATTTTAAAGGATAAATATCCCTTAATTAGATAGATATATAGATAAAATGAATAAAAGAGATTTATTAATTTAAAATTCTGCACACGTTGACCGTAACGGTCTATCGGGTGACCGCCACATGCATGTAACGAATCAGGACTGGACCGCCATACCCTATTAATTCCGTGAGTTGAAGAACTTGCAAAAAGAGTGGATCTTTGGGATCCTATCTGCAAGAGATCTAATTAGAAGAACATGTAAGTTTACTAGGGACTCTTAGGGATCAGGATCTGACGAACTAAGGACTCTAGAATCGATCTAATCCTCAAACCCTAGCCAAATACCTATAACTAGGACCCAGTTCTGAACTGAGCGACCCTTACTTTTGGCTCGTGAAGAATCAAGGTAAGGAGATAGAATCTCGAGAAAGTCCTTTAGAACTTTTTATTTCTAATACTAAGGTCTAACTACTCTCAAAATTCAATGATAGGAGGTCGAGTATCCAAGGAGTTAGAGGCTTCCAAAGTTACTGGTACGACCTTAGCAATCCAAGAATCTGAACAACAGTCCTCTGAAGATTAGGAAAATAGAGGAGCTAAACGAGGTAATTAGAGCTTAATACTTTAAAACTTCTTGTTCCCCTTAGACTCATCTTCTTAACCTCCAAATTTCACACCTTTAGATCAGGAGATTGAAGAGATAGAGCGACGTGAAGTTGCTGAAAAACTACAGGGAGAAGGAAACTAGGGCGTGTCTTGAAGACCCAAATTAGAAGTTTAAAGCCCAGGGAAAAGGTAGGTCATCTCATGAACAGCAAAAAGATCTTGATAGGGATAAAAGCCCTCTGATTTGACTTGATTTCATGCATTATAAATTATGAATTCCATGTTTTAGTCAGTTCATATATACATACATGACTTTAGCCTAATCAAAGATAAAAGACATCATCTTGTTCATTCTCTGCAACCTATGCATATATCTGGCCTTTACTTCGTTTATGATGACTAGAGTAGTTAGTAATTATGATTCTTCTTACATGGACATAGTTCCTTATCTTTGCTGACAGCAAAATCTCTGACGGATTAGGGTAGGACCGTCACATGACTGTAACGGCCTTACGATAAGCCGTCACACTCTCTGTTGTGTTTAAATTATTCTGTTGTCTCTGACGGACCATGCTAGGTGCGTTATAATACTGTAACGGCCCCACGATAAACCGTCACAAGCACTGTAACGTGCCCATTCTCGACCGTCAGAGTAACTGTGTTCTGTCAACCCGAGACAGAATAAAGAACAGTCCAAATTACTTATAGATAAGCCTAATTATCTAAGTTTTGATCTATTTTCATGACTTTGAGTTTATTGAATGACTTATGATAGGAATTTCATGATTACAAGCATCTTGAGTTATTTTAAGTTATGTTAATTTCATTGGCTAAACTCTATAGTTTGTTTTTAAATTATGATTTTAAATGATGTAATGACGGAGTTTTTATCATGGTTTCACATCATTACACAGTCTTTTCCTATCCATAGAGTTATTTTCTTTAAGTACATGGCATATATTCCGGTATATAGCCATTAGTTCACACTTTGCACTATAGGAACATATTCTTGAACATGAGGACCTCTATATTGGATATTCCTTCCAATGGACTAAGAAATCTTATTTTAAGGCCTTCGTAATTCTCCGCGAGCCTGGGATTCTCACTAGGATGCCGAGTTGGTTGTATCATGAAAGCCAAATTATTAGGAAACCCCATCGAAGTTTTCTAGTTTTCGGATATGTAACGGATCAAGGTTGGACCGTCAGGCTCATCTAACGGCCCAATAAATGACCGTCACAAGTACTAAGTCCATTTTTACTGTTTCGGATTCAAACCATTGTAACGGCACAATACTGGAGCGTCACGTTATGTAACGGCCCAGTCCTTGACCGTCACAATGTTTGAGTGCTTTAACCCAATGTTTGACTCACGGGTTGATATTCTAAGGTTCCTAGATGGATTGTTATGGTCTAGGACTTGTCAAGATACTTAATTTAATTTGTGAAAAATAAGGAATGTACCGTTATGCTGCCAAATTATTTCCATGAGCATAACATAGTATAAGTCATTCTTGATCTCTCATATTCTAAGTTGAAGCATTCATTTATTGATTATTGTTATCATAAGATTATTGAACTTATTACATTCTTGGCCACACTTTATTGTTAGATGCATGGAAATAGCTTGATTTATACTTGAAGATGCGATCGAGCACTGATTGTCTTCAAGGGCTCTATGCTAGTCCCCTCGGTTGATTGCCAGAAACATACTATTATAAACCATGGGGTATGATGCTACTGGCGTCGCATTGCATTGGGAGTACTTTCTCTATAAATAAGTGAAAAGCCACGGCATCATGAAATTTCTTGTACATGACTTTCTTGCTTGTTACATGATATTCCACAGAAATTCACCAAATACTTGCTCATAAGCAAAAGATGTTTGGATGATGACTACGTGGTCTTGATAGTACATTCTCGTTACATTCTTGTTCATGAAAGGCCATGCTACATTCTTGTTCATTCTTGCTACATTCTTGCTAGTTCATACTTGTTCATTCTATCTTACATGATCGTCTTGCTACTTTGGTTTAATCGCATGATTGATCGCATTCGCATGATTTTACCTTATTTCTCTAGAGCTAAAATGCTAATTACTTAAACATTGTTAATCATGTTGATGTGAAGATACCTACTGGGCAAGTGTGCTCATTACCTATTTTCAATATTTTTCAGGAGATGGAAGTGATACGAATTCAGAATCGAGTTATACAAGTAGCGCGTCCGAGAGCGAATGAAAGTCATACCCGATTGAGAGGGAATAATTAGGAAAGTCAATATTGTTTAGATCGAGTCTTTGTAATTTCTTATTTCTTGAGTCTAGCATGATGAAGATAAGTTGAAAAAGTGATTGTATTCGAATGTTCGATTTGATTATTAATGAAAGTTGGAGTTTGAGTTAATCATTGTGCAATTGCATTATTCTTATGTGTGATTGTCTTGCGCTCTTATCGTTCTTGCTTGCAAGAGGCTTACCATGTCGGCTGCTCACGTTCCTCGAGCTAATCTTTCGCTGTAATAAACGCTCGGGGTGTGACACCATGGTTTCATAAAGTTCATCCTTCTGAGGAGTTACATGTTCAAGAATGCCCGCCTATTGTTAGCACTGGGGGTCTAGGGTCAACCGCCCCGATGAAGTTGCATGTTGATAATCGGGCCAGGCCATCTGCCAGATGGGCCCGTTATTTGAGAAGATGTTGCAAGATAAGAAGGCCAAAGGTCCAAGCCCACGCCAGGCGGGTCCGTGTTCAAGAAATTTCAGCTAAGAAGAGGCGGCGGCACAAGTTTAAGAGCCACCAATTGTGCATTCAGGGGTTCACCTCTTCCTCCCTTTCTTTTCATTCATTCTTCCTTCTACTCAGTTCCCACCCTTGGGTGGTGTACCTTCCTCCATCTGATCCTATTTGCATCATTTTATCCTCCCTTCCTAGGTCTGTGCGTCCCCATTCCTCTCCTTTTCTCCGGATCCTCTAGATTTTACCTCCTCTCACAATTCTAGGCCTCAACTTATGTGTTTTCATCCCAATCTCGGGACATATCCTAATTCTTCTTCTTCAGTACGTCCGAATTCTACTTCTGATTCGTACTTGACCTTGTCGGGTGATTACCAGTCTCTTTCCTCGACCCTGTCGGGTGATTATCATTCTCTTTCCTTGACTCTATCGGGTGATTACCATTTCTTTTCTCCGACCCCGTCGGATGACCATGATCATTCTTCTCCGACCACATTGGATGATCACCCCATTTCTTCCTTACCTTTGCCACACTCTCCTTATTCTTTTCCTACTGTTTCTATCTCACCCTTTCGGGGTACTTACCCTTTTTCATGCTATTTTCGAGGCTTTAGTCCGCCTTGATCTCAGTTGATCTCCATTTCTTCGATATTCGGTTCCTTGTTATCAGGGTCTCTGTGCCTTAACGAGGGAGTTCTGGCCCTTTTCTCTCTTCCTTTTATCTTTCTCCGTCCAGTTTGGTGTCTGTCGCTCCTCCGTGTAAAGGAATCTTTGATCCTTTGTTATCCTCTCCCTCATAATCGGAATAGATCAACATATCATATCTGGCAGACGGACTGACCTAAGCAAACTCAACTAAAGCCACTCAAACCATGTGAGGAACCATCATAATAACGATGTGCATGAATAATAGTGATGGAAATAATAGCATGTTCTTGCACAAAAATAAAGATACCTTGTAAATCCATAGCATGAAACCAGTGTCGTGAAGCGATCTTGAATAGCGCGAGCTTCATATTCCATAGATGAATATGCTTAGGTCAATCCGTCTGCCAGATATGATATGTTGATTTTCCTTCTCCTCTTTCCACTCACTCCTCTTCACCCTTTCGGGGTCATTGCCCTTTTTCATGCTATTTTTGAGGCTTTAGCCCGCCTTGATCTCAACTGGTCTCTATTTAGTCTGTATCTACTCCGTTGTTATCAGGGTCTCTACGCCTTAACGAGGGAGTTCTAGCCCTCATCTCTCTTCCTTTTATCCTTCTTCATCCAGTATGATGTCTGCCGCTCCTCCGTGTAGAGGAATCTTCAGATCATTGTTATCCTCTCCATTCTTGGTCTTGTCAAGCAAGGAATACAATGCTCGTGCTGCTTGAAGCTCGATGATCAAGCTCTCACTTCAGGACGCTGCTTTTCACTCCATGGATTTGCAAGATATCTTTGTTTTGCGTAAGAACATGCTATTATTTCTAACATTTTTACTTCTGCGCAAATGGTTGTAATGCTGGTTCTTCACACGTTTGAGGGGCTTTAAGAATTTTGCTTAGTTAGTTTAGTTAAAAAGAGTTCGCGTTTGCAGCATTCTTAGGTTCGTATTAGCTCCGCACTGGGAGTCTAGTTTCTTTCTCGATCGTTGAGGGTGATCTTTTAACATGGGTTTTTACACACTTCACGGCAAGCCATAACTAATTTTCCTCTGAAGCAACATCATTGCTGCTTTGGCCATACCATGGGTATGCACGGAGGTCTTTTCTTTTCTCTGCTCGGCCAAGTGCTGGGGCAAGAGATGGATGGATAAGATGACCGACCGAGGCGCTCTCTAATACGAGAGAGGTCTCAAATAGGGGCAATCTTGACCCTCGAAAAATGAGCTTTCACGCTAAATTTAGCCAATAAGGGCTCACAAAAATCAATGGATAAATGAATCAAATTCAAAATTATGAAATCAAAGACATGGCAAGAGTGGCAGTACAATTCCCCGAGGGACGTCATGAGCCCGGTCGCATGCGTGCCTATAAATATGGGTCTAAAAATGAAAGACAAAGTCCTGGCGCAACAGACTGTATCTTTGAGGGGTAGTGCCCTGGGAAGGAATTTGAATCCTGATATCTCCCATCTTGTATAAAGCTTATCTCCAATTGTTCTTCTACTTCTCCCTCTTAGGCTTGGTTGTATCCTGGGTATAGCCTTAGTAGGGGCACCGTTCTTTAGAGACAGTTGGTTGTGGCGAGCCACCCTCATATACACGCCCTGCTCAAGGGAAATCTTTGATGGGAGGGGAGGGGAATGCCGACCCCTCGTCGGTAATTTGAGCCCGTCTTTGGGTGCTGCAAGTAGCTTTATTTCAAAATCTAAAAAAATCAAATATTTCTAAAATAAAAAAAATTAGATATTTCAAAAAAAATCCAAAAAACTCAAATATTGTCAAAATTCAGAAAAAATCAGATTGTCAAACCCCCCCCCCCCAAATTAGAAATTTCAAAATCTAAAAATATGTGTCTTTTAATTTCACATATATTTGTTTTGAGGACATGTATGATCTGTTTGCTAAGTGTGCAAGATGCAGGTTTTAAGTTACAGGTACTCAAGTCCTTTGCTCCATATCTTTCGCTCTGTCTCCTGTTCACACTCATCTATCCAATCTGTTCTCTCTTCTTCGGTCTTGTCTCTCGATCTGTTCTGAAGCTTGTCATTCTCAGCATTGTCCTCAACCTTTGCTCAACTTGTGCTCAGCTTTTGCTTTATATCTCCATGAGAGGGCTATGCCTCACGTTTTTTAAACCCGACGGTTCTGCTTCGTCTGATCTTGGGCTTGATTGGAGAAGGTATCTATCATGTCTCGTGTTGTGTTGTCCCATGTGGTCGTCTTGCAAGTACCCTTGTCCCACCTATGGTCGTCTCATGCACGTCCTTGTCGCATATGTCGTGTCGTCCCACCATGTGTGGTGTGTTGTCTCGCACACATTATTGTCCCATGCATGTAGTGTGTGTTATGATATGTTGTCTCACATGTTCTCGTCCCAACCGTGCGTGTTGTCCCAACATGTGCCTTGCCCCACTACATTCTTCAGTCCTGCGCATGCTTGTTGTTCTTATGGTGGTATGTCATGTTGCATTCATCTTCGTCATGTTATGCTCTATCTTCTTTTCATGATGTTATGTTGCATTCATACTCGCTTTGTTATGTTAATTGTTCATGCTTATTTGTTATGTTCATACTTGTTTATTCATGTTGTTGGTTGTCTTATTTGAAAAATCCATAAAAATTTAAAAATCAAAAAATCCAAAAAAAATGCCATTTCGCTTGGCAGGTAAGTCAGGTATGGCTCTCTGTCCCTACTCTCTATTGCATTACTATATGTTATCTACTTTATTATAGCCTCTCAAGGATCGGCTGGTTGTCCGTGTGTTCTAGGATCTGAAGTTCCCCTTTAACAAAAATGATGATGATCTAGGAGCATACGGTTAATCGTTGGATAAGCCGTTAGGTTGAGCCGGGTGGGGGACGATGGACTCTGTCTCACACGCCATGGTTGCAAGAAGACTCTTGACCCCGTCTTGCTCAGTCTACCAACAATATCCTTGAGTACTTTTTATTTAACTTTCTTTGCATTCGTTTTGATGATTTCTTTATTTTAGACCAGCATGCATCATGTCATTTTTGAGCACTCACGTCTCGTAATTCTTTCAAAGTTTCTCCTTAGCAATGGTTGATTGCGCTTAATTTCTCTTGGATAAGAGATTCTCATTCCACTCCAAATTTGAACATTCTCTCTGATCTGCCCGCTTGGTCTGGTTGGCCAGCGTGATTCCTGTCTGGATTTTATCTCAGTTTTACTTTCTCCTTTTCCAGCTTTTCAGTTGTGTCTCTTTTCGATCCCCTGATTGTCCATGGATTGTATCCCCAATGAGGCTGGTCGTGTTTCCTTTCCTTCCTTAGTTAGCTCTCCAAGCATGTCTTATTCTTGTCATCCATTCCGGGTGGTTAGTTCGGCGTTTTCAGGAGAGTTCCTATCGCTTGTTGGTTGTGATGGGTGTCTTTTACCTTGATGCCCACTTTTTAGTTCTCTCCGCTTCTTCTCTGCGTCATCTCCATTTCTCATCGCTGTCACTTTCGCTCCATCTCCTTTCCATTTTGCCTCCACGTCGCTTTCGCTCGTTCCCTTGCAAAGCAGACATCAAGGAGGGGCATCTGTTGACACCCATTTTTAGCTTGCACGTCGAGTTATTTCTCTTATTCACCTCCGTAATGCCATGAATTATCCATTATTTTGAGCCTTATTTGAATCTATCTCTAGCCCATTTCTTCATCATTTTTCAAGTCCATTGAGCCTTGGAAGCTTTTATCTTTAATTCCCCAACTTTCGGGCCCGTTTTGGGTCAATTTGGAGCTCAAACGGACATCCGGAACTCACCCGCGCGAGCCTGGCAGCCACCCCAAGATAGCGGTCAATTGTTGACCGCTACCTTGAGGTCGATGTCAATAGTTGACCGCCATGATCATTAACTTTTTTATTTTTTATTTTATTTTTATTATTTTTAAAATGTCAAATGACGGTCTTCTTTAGACCGCTACTATCAAATAGCGGTCTTCGGAAGACTGTTTCTGTGCCAGAAGCCTCCCGATCGCCCCCAATCTTCTGGCGGTCACCCAATGACCGTTTCTATTCAAATGGTGGTTATACCATGACCATTTATTACTAGTGGTGGCCGCGCAATTGACCGTTTCTCCAACAGAGAGTCCAAATGATCCTGAACTCCGATTTCTTCGCCGCTGGACTCTAAGGTCGATTTGTGCTCACCGGGGTCACCTTCCAAGGGCTCTATCTTCTAGAATATTCCACCTAATCGATTCCCGTTTGTTTCTATCTCTTCACCCTACTATTATCTCGAGTTTAAGCCATAAAACTCAAATTTTGGTGGAGTATATCTGCGGGAATCATGGGCGTAATTTTTGGTTTTATGCATTTTCATGTAACATAAACTCTTACAGATTAGACTTCGGGGCCACCTTCCAGCACAAATATCTTCCAGATCCTTCCACAAAATAGAGTCCCATTTGTTCCTAGCTCTTATCCTAACTATTATCTCGAGATTGATCCATAGATCTTGAGATTCGGTGGTCTCTATCCTCTGAAATCGAAGGAGAAAGTTTCAGGTTTCTGCAATCTCTATAAATTTGGCCCAGTTCGCAGTGCGCGGGGGGGCTCTTCTTCGACCTGGGGCGAAGCCATGCTGGATTGTCGACTCATCTCTTCGACCCCAGGATATCAAGGGAAGTATTGTCTTTCATTTCCACGCTCAAGGGCTCTCTTTCATTCATTATCCTCTTAGTTATTCCCCTTCTCTTTTCCAAAATCATCACAGAATCATGTTATGCACTTTGCATGCATTTTTCCTCGTTTTGCATCTCTGTTTCCCGCAGTTGTGCTGCGTGACTTTTCCATATATTTGTGTCATTCGCATCACAACACACCCACCTATCTATTGTACCCATTCACAAGGGTTAAAAACCCTCCCCCGGTGCGTTCTCCCTCAATTCCTAACCCTATTTTATCACTTCGGGGCATATACTACACTTCATATTCTAATGGGTTGTCTCTTATGTTTGTGACTTTGTTTTGCAAGAGAATGTTGATAGAACGTGATGCCCTTACTTTCTAGCCGGCTGGAAGGCGAGGAGGTGTCACCCATATCGGTTCCCGCATCCTTTTTCAAGTGCGATCACACGTTGTAGCGGTTCATCTTCGGGTCACGTCTTCTTCCATATTTTCCAAGGTACACGGCGCCGTCTTCATCTTTTCTTCATCCATTTGGTGCTTTAAGTCCTTGGTGGCGATCACAGTTAGTTCTCTATTCTTCGTCGCCCCTTTTCCTTTCATGCAATTTCATGTCTATGTGCATGCTTATATTGTTTAGTTAGGGGGTGGGGTAGATTAATCCATCTACAATGTCAAGTGAAGGCGCGGGCGATGTGGCGATGATAGGCTCGGGTGAAGGTAAAGGTGGAGGCGGAAATGATGGAGGTTTAGGCGATGGTGAAGGTGGTGGAGATGGCGTAGGAAATAAGGGTAGTGGAGATGGAGGCGATGATGAAGGCAAAGGGGAAGGCCGCGGCGCCCATCGTCGACGTATCGACACAGCGCGTAGGGTGGTGTTGGTAGTGGAAGCGGTGATAGCAGAATGAATGGAGGAGGAGAGGCACTAGCCAGAGCAAGGGCTTGGGTAGGTGAAGACAATGAACACGGGGCAGGAGATGGTGAAGGTAATGGGGTAGGTGATGGAGTAGGTTGAGAGGATAGGGTAGGCGATGGCCTAGGTGGGGGAATGGGTGATGGAATAGATGACAGAGTGGGCGCAGTGCCAGATGAAGAATCACAGGGGTGCCCCTGACCTTGTAGTGATGGAGACGGCTACCTGGGTGGCGCTGTTTGTTGCTGTTTACTGCGAAGATGTAGAACAACCTTACAAATCGCAGCCTAATCGATCCTTTTCTTATCTTCTAGGTGGTAAAGAAACTCCCAGAACTCGGGGCAATCCTCAACCAAATGCCCCTGCTGGCTATGATAATCACAAAATTGGAGCAAATCCCCGACTGCGGGTCCACAAGGCACAACTGGAGGGAGTGGCAACATGTGAGTGGCCAACAAAGCCCGAAAAATATCTGTAAAACACTCCGGCAACAGAGGATGAGGAGCCCGCTTCGGGCAAGACGGATGCCGAGGGGTATGTTGTGGAAAAGTGGGTTGTGGAGATTGCGGAGACAGAAGTGGGGGTTGCATAGGCAAGGGTACATGGCTAGTGGATGTACTAGGCGACGGCGTAGGAGCAGGAATATAGTGGACGACATCCACTTGCTCGGGATGTGGTGTTTCCTTGACCGAAGGTGGAGACACATGTGGTATGCGGAAGCGAAAGGCTGACTCGTGGAGGGTTGACTTATGGAGGTAGATGCGGTGTAAGGATGACTCATGGATGGCGCGATATAAGTGGAAGGTTGATATGTGGAGGTAGATGTATATGGCAGGGTGGATGTGGGCGTAGAAGGTGGAGAAGACTCGAGGTCAAGGGAATTGTGGATTTGTTGGCGATGAAGCGGGCTCGGCTGTAAAGCTGTTGCCAGGAGGTGATGTCATTGAGGGCTAAGATGAACCGGTACTCGGGCATTGCATTAGATATTAGCATCTTGATTGTTCTCCCTCCGGAATGTGCCCCGAGACTTGTGCGGCAAGGTGACACCAGCGATCGACAAAAATATAGAATTCCTCTTCAGGCTTCATCTTCTCATGGGCCAAATCCACAATAGAGAACTTGGGCCCAACCTGGTCCTGAAATTGCTGAATAAACTTGTCTTGAACCACATGAAAATTCACAATATGCTCTTATGGTAATGAGAAGAACCAATCCCGAGCCGGGCTTTCCAATGACAGACCAAATAGATAAGCCATCAAGCGTTGGTTGTGTCGAAATTGGGCTGACTCATAAACGAGCTCCTTTAAGTGCACATAAGGGTCACCGACTCCACCATAACGGTGATATGCGAGAATTTGTGAAGATGGCGGAAGCCGAAGATTTTGGAAAGCGAATGGAACACTTAAGGAAGATTTGAGATCGATTTGAATGGGCCTAACAACAAAAGAACATGTAGATGATGAAGGAATGCAACACAAACACCACTAATGGGTCTGGACAAGCCCAAACAACACAAACAATGCAATGTGAGAGGTTTCACCCAAGTCCAACAAGTTAATATGATGGGAATTTTTTTAGAAGTTTTAATAGACCTTTTAATGATTTGAATTAAGAATAATTCCCTCAAGATATGAACCCTATGGGAATAAGGTCCAAACTTTGGGTTGACTAAGGTTTACTCCCTCACACGTATGCAAATGCAAGCCTAAGGGGTGGAAAGGTACAACCGGCCTGGCGTCCGTGTGGGAATCCATAGCTCACGGGGACTTATGGAGGTCCCGGATAAGATCACCTAGTTGACCCCAAGGAATATGGAGGCGAGAGGATCACTTACCAACGGGGGATGCAACTATGGTATGAAGAATGCATGGCCCTATGTGCACCGGAGTGCATGCAAATTCTAACCTAAAACTAGAAAATCAAGACAAGTTTAAACTATGCAAACACAATGATATGGATGGAAACAAAGAAGGAAATCTAAGACAATATGAAGGACAATAATGCAAGACCAAAAATATGCACAATTAGGCACTAAAAGATATGAAAAACCATGAATAAACGGCGTACCTTTGTGTCTGCCTCCAGACCTTCATGCAGATTTTATGCACAAAATGTAAAAATAGAGACAAGATTTAATTTTGCAAACGTGACCCAAATAATATAAATAAGATATGGATGGAAAGATAATACAAAGGGGAACAATATGGAACCAAGAAGCAAACAATCAGACTTAGGGAGCCCAATCAAATCATCAAGGAAAGACGTACCTGTGAACCTGTCCCCGGGTCTACCTGCAGACTTTATGTAGAAACCTCAAAAATGAAGTTAAGATTAAACTATGCAAATATGACTAAAATGATGCATATAATATTTGGATGGAAAGAGAATACAAAGGGGTATGTAACGGGCCCAAGAACAGGGCAATCCGACCCCAGGAAATCAACTAAATCTCCCAAGAAAGACGCCCCCGTGAGCTTGTGCGCAGACCTGCCAGAATCAGAAAGTGGTCCTTGGATGACCATTTTTCACCCCCTTGCGGTCTATCAAACGACCGCAAGGCCAACAGAAAGGCCTTGGCAGCCCAGTGATGACCGCTAGGGGTGCCTGGCGGTCCTGGAGAGGACCGTAAGGCCCTAACAGACACGAAAACGCCAAGAACAGCAGAAAAATGAGTAAAATACTATCTAAACAAGCACATGCACACACCCAACTTACAAAAGAGCATGAATAACGTGATGGGCACTAGGTGTCCCACCGTGATCGCCAAAAAACTAGGTTGTTGATGTTTTGTTATCTCTACCCTTTTTACCCCGCCCTAAACTATGCTAATATCATATGAGCATTAACAAGCATGGAAGATAATGAACAAAGGGGTGATGAATAAATTGGAAAACGTACCATGATCGCCACCAAGGGTTAACAACGCCAAAAGGATGAAGAGTTGAGTGCAATGGCGTCGTGTACCTTGGAAAGATGAAGACTTGATTGCGCTTAAGGAACGGGGTGTAGGGAACTTTGCGGATTCAACCTCTTCACCTTCCAGCAAGCTAGAGGAAGAGGGCCTCACGTTCAATCACGCTCTCCTGCAAAACAAAGAGAAAACACAAGAGAAAAATCCATTAGAAATATGTAAGTGTAGCATCAATCTCGCAGTGATAAAATAGCATGAATAAAAGGCGGAGAACACACCGGGGGGAGGTTTTTAACCTCTGTGGAAAGGTAGAAATAATAGGTGTGTGTATTGTGATGATGATGAAACAAGTAAAGAGGAAAATCACGCAGCACAACTGTGGGAATAAGCTATGCAATATGAAGAAAAGTGAAGATAGAGTGCATAAAAATAGAACTATGATGATTTGTGAAATTGGAGGTGAATAACTAATAGATTAGACAACGAAATTGAGCCCTTGAGCGTGGAATTAAAAGTTAATACTTTCCTCTGCAAGATGGGGTTGAAGAGTTGAGTTGGAGATGCATCATGGCTTCTTTCCACGTTCAGAAAGAGCCCCCCTTCGTGTTCTACGAATTGGGTTCTATTTATAGGAGGGCAGGAAACCCTAGTTCGAAATAGGAGATAATAACCCACTTTTGGAGATTTAGATTGATAAACCTCCAAATAATAGTGGTGGGAAGAGTCCCAAGTCAAAGGAAACTAAGGTGGAGGCTAATCTCTCTCGAAAGTAGTGTCAACAAGGAGTCCAAAGAGCCCAGCGGCGAAGAAATCGGAGTTCGGGAACATCCGGACTCTCTGTTCTAAAAATGGTCTATTACAGGGCCGCAAAGGGACAAAAATGGTCTTGGGAGGACCGCAAGGGGACTAAAAATGGTCTAGGGAGGACTGCAAGGCAATAGGAGGTGAAATGGGGTAAAACAGACACTGTTTGGAGCCTAACGATCTTGGGAAGACCGCCACCATCACCTAGCGGTCTTCCCAGGACCGCTAGGCTGATGGAAGAATTTTTTTGGGTAGAACACAGTAGATTTTAAAAATCAGAGAATATCTCAAAAATGGTGCAGAACTAGTGAAAGGCGTAAAAGTTGAAATTGTAGATAACAAAAAATTGAACAACTTTCATGAAGGGAGAACGATGAGAAGACGATCATAAGAGGGAGAAAATGGGGTGAGAACATAGGAAAAATAAGAGGTGCGCGGGTGAACAGCACAACACGCCTAAAAATGCAAATAACTTAAAATGGGTGGAGAACTGGCCAATGGCGTAGAAGAAGAAAATCTAGGGCTTTAAAAAATGAACTACTTTAGTGAAGGGCACTTAATGAATAGAAAAATAGAAGGGGATGAAAAGGGGCCGCGTTCAGGACTACGCAATGAAAGGGGCCGAATGCTTGATGGAAGTCGACCTAAATGGGCCGCAAGTCGATTTGGAAGGCCGAAAGTTGATAAAATAAGCCCCGGGGCTCTAAGAAATCATGATCTCTGAAGTCCAAAGGCTAGGGAACAATGGCAATGGGCTCGAAATCTGTCCAAGGAAGGCTCCAAAATAATAGTTAATCGGGACATCAAAAATGATGAATAAGAGAAATGACACAACTTGCGACCTGAAAATGGGTGTCAACAGGTACGATGAACACTAGCGTTGCATTGCGCTGAGAGTACTTTTTTTATAGACGGGTGAAATCCTTGAGGGAATCTTGTGATAAATTACATGTTTGCTAGTACTTTCTTGTTCATGACATTCTAGTGCATAACCTTTATGGTTATGAAGTACATTCTTGTTAATGAAAGGCCACTTTACCTTATATCTTGCTTGGTCATGCTCTATTATTCCTTCACATTCTTCCTATCTCTATAGTTAAATTCTTGTTGTTACTATGGTGTTATTCATGTGTTTTATCACATTTTCCATTACCTTATTTTCTAGAGCAAAAACGTAATTACTCAAAGCTTGCTTCCATGTTGATGCGAAGATACCTACTAGGCAAATGTGCTCATACCTATTTTCTCAATCTTTTCAGGAAGTTCAAGTGAGTCAGACTCGGATTATACTAGCAATGGGTCTGAGAGCGATGATTGATGATCGAGAGAAGACTTAGAGTGTCTTGGTGTCTTTAAATTAGTTGGAGTCCTCATGTAATTTTTCTCTTTATTGAGTCATGTTATGTAATTTTATTTTTCTTGAGTCTAGTGGAATAAGAGTCGATCTTATGTAACTTTGGATCATTATAATCAATAAAACTTAGATTTTTATCAATTATTGTGTCCATTTATCTTATGTGTGAATGAATTATGCTCTGATTATATTGCTAGCTTGAGGCATATTGTCGACTGCCTACGTTCCCCGAGTTACTTCCACTGCACACATATAGCTCGGGGCGTGATAGGAACAAAATAAAGAGGAATAACTAACAAAGGAGAGAAGGGATTGCAGAGGCTACAGAATTGGAGAAGCTGTTGCAAGACAAAGAAGAAAAGGTTAAAAACTCTTGTGCATTTTAGAAGAAAAATATGAGAGGAATCAAAGAAGCAAGCCAGTTCTAGGAAGCAGGAAGAGGCTTATGAGAGTAGAGAAGAAGACGCAGCATGAAGCCCAGAGTTGTATGAAGAATATCTGAGTGAAAGAAGAAAAGAGAAAAGGTTTTGTTGAGGTAGAAGAAGTAGTAGAAAAAGAAAAGGAGGAGCGCCCCCTTGCTGGAAAGAAAAGGTCTACATCAGACCAAGAAACCTCATCCATTCTAGATTGCTTTCAAGGCACGATCTACATCAGGGGCTGTCTACCCATCATCCTCCCAACTGCTTGAGCAAAAAGCTGAATCATAAAAAGGGGGAATCTCATCTTTCTGGAGTTTCTATTTCTAGATCTGAAATGTTGTGTTATTTGATGTCCTTCTGATAGACATACTCTCTTAAACTGAAGATGCAAGTGTGTGTGGTCGGAGTGTGCTATATGCACATCCGAGTGTCTGTGATTCCTGCGGTTTAGCAGTAGTAGAGGCAGAAAATTGGTTCCTAACCCTCGTACCACACTTTTCTATTTATTTATCAGGGAAGACCGCCTAGCACTCGTGGAAGCCTGCAAACACTAGAAAGAAGGGCGTCAGAATGAGCCCTGGGCGTTACCCCAGGGGACAACCCTCCGATGCTTAAGTCAGCACTGAGTCGAATAGAGAATGAAGAAGAGTAGGTGAGAAAGAGGGGGAAGGAGGTCATCTGCGTAGGCCTAGGAGAGCTGTTGGCCGTCCTGAGGAGTGCTCGCCGTTGCCAGTGACCACTTAACGGGTGCTTGCTGGGCGGTAAGAGTGCTCAGAAGGGGTCCTCTCTCCGCAGGTGGACAATCGGGACCTCTCTAGAAGTAGCAGGACGTGTAGTTCTCTCTAGCCTATTTCTCCTTGATTTCTCTGTATGTTTGGTGAGGACACCAAAGCTAGCGATAAGCTCGATTCGGCGAGTCGTCGATACCAAACAAGCAGCACCACTCGAGCTTTGTAGACATCCTTGTGACTTGGAGATAGTCTACAGTCTCCATCTTGAGTCTAGACATTTTTCATTATTTATTTTGGATTGTAATTGGTGTGTAGTGTGTGTTGGTATTTTTTTGGGTTAATTTTGGGTCAAGGGAGTACTAAATGGGCTAATGTCATTAAAAGAGTCCATTAGGGGGCTTATTTTTAGAATTGGCCTCAAGGCCACTTGAAGCCCAATTTGGTCACTCTCTCTCTCATGGGCCTCCTAGCTTGGAGGGCCCATTAAGGGCTGGTCTTTGGTCCATGGTGGAAAATGGACCAAGGAGCCATTGTTGACCAAGAGAGGGGGGCGCCCCCTTCTTTCCCCCATGTGTTGTTTTGACTAGTCTTCTTCCCCTTAATGCCCTCCCCTCTCCCCTTGACCAAAGGGTAATTATGGTATTTGTCCTAGGTCTAAGGTTTGATATAAAATATATTGTAAATATTATTTTGATAGAATTAATACAAGAAATTTCAAAATTTGTAAGAATAGTGCCATGGGTGCCCTCTCCCTCCCTCCTTCTTCCTCCTTGCAGCTGTGAAAGCTATAGATATAGGGTGTGAAGCCCTCTTCCTTGGAGTGCTTCAAAGTTCTATCAACTCTGCTGGGTGCGACGCTCAGCCACCGCAACCACCGCCGCCATCCGTGCCGCCATCGAGCCGCCACAACCCTTCTTTAGCCTACTGTCCAGAATTCTGAGATTCAGGACAAAGCCTCAAGAAAAAGGTTGGTCTGCCAAATCCACCCATCTGATGAACTTCAATTTTTGATAGATTCATCCCCATATCGTTGCCTCTTCCCAGTTCAAATTTCACGTCGATCCGCCACCGTTTGCTACTCCTCCCACCTATGTCTTTCCCACCCCGCGCAGTCTGCCTGTCTGCAGATCTGCAAGATAGGAACCTGATTAACCAATTTTTGCACCCTCTAAACCTTCTCAGATGGCCACCAAATTTCTTTTGAACGTCCCTCACTTTCCCCTCTTTCACTCATATTAATCCCTTCACCCAGATCTACCGTTTACCCCCCGGTCAAATCCCATCTTCAGACAGATCACTGTCTATCCTGCACTCTGGGCCAGCACAAGCACAGTGGTGCAGAATTTCCCTTTGAGAATCAGGCCATTGGATGGTTGTGAATTTCATGTATATTGTATCTCCTCAAGTGTACTTTGCAACGGCACTGGTTTCATTCTGATCCGCCTCCGGATCTGAGCGCAGAGAGTGCTTTCGTCGGGTCGCGCAGATCTGCCTAGTCACAGGACTATGGGACAGATCTGAGGTTTAGAAATCCCATCGGCCCTTCAGCTGCGATCCAGCCACCGCCGATCTCAGGGATCGAAGAGGGATATCCCACCAACATTCCAGCCGACTGCCTCTGCCGGAAGACAACCGGAAGCCGGCATCCCATGTGCCACTCGTGCTTGCTGTCCAGCAGATCGAAACTGTACCGATCCGGACTAGCAGCCCGTCTCCGCCTTGAAAGCCCCTCCTGCTTGCTGCCCGTCAACCCAAGATCGGCGCTCCCGGATTGCTGTTGTGGCCCTTTACCTCCTTGCGTGGAGTGGGCCGTAAATTCAGTGTTGTAATTATTTATATTTACTGTACAGAGAGTTACGCATCTTGGCCGGGAAGTCTTCCCCACGCCCCGAGCGTGGAGGTACGTTTTCACTCCTCTTTTGTCGCTTTGCTTATTTCGTATATGTTTGAATGCTACTGCTTGCATGAGATAGGATAACTAGCTCGCTTAAAATTCCATCACCGCTGTGAGAAAGAGCGCGTGACCATCCCGTGACTCGATCCGAGCACGTGAATGAGCCGACCACCCTTGACTCACTGTCGGTTTCTCAATCACGTGGATCCACGCGTTTCCCTCACTTTGGATGACTTGTGAGCTTGTATTTCTGTTGAAGGCATATACCCTGTAGCAGCTCTTGGTGTCGAGTCGATTAAGCTTTGTTGTTCGCGTAGTTGCTGGCCGCATCGTCCATTTAGTCGCGTCGTCGCCTAGAGTCCCAGATTTGCGTCAAATTGATCTCCATTCGCATTTCATCCCGCATTAAATTGGTATTAGAGCATGGTTTGAGTCTAGGGTCATCTTGTCCTAGGTGTGCATTTCATCCCTATATCCGGTATATTAAAAGTTGTTATTGGAAAGATAGGTTACGCCTATTGGGAAGGTAGCATCCTTGCGAGAGTGGATCTTCAGATCAATATCTCCGCCACATACTGGATATTGGTTGAGTCTAGGTTCCTCATTTTGCATTAGTTAGTGTACCCCAATCACTGTGTCATTGCATGCTCACTCGTAGAGGTACCCAATACTCACCACCACCACCACCTATGGCAGATCCCCGAGTCCGTAGTCCCGATGAGCCCTCTGTGGCCGACATGTTCCGATCCCTCATGGATAGATTGGATACACGTATGGATGGGCTGAGTATGCGTGTAGATGGCTTAGGCACATGTTTGGAAGGAAGAATGAGAGCCTTAGAGGATCTGGCCAAGCATCGGACCAGTCCATTCAGGGTTTGGTGGGGAGAATTGCCGTCCTAGAGAGCCCCGGTTGAAGCGCACCCCGCGCCGACGAATAGTCAACAAGAGCCGGCTCAGCTACCTACGGTGCCAAGGGCTCAAAGGGTAGATGATAGGAGGTGTTGAGTCCATGAGGTAGATGATTATGAGTCCGATAACGAATATGGGGGTTTTGGTCGTGACCGTCGAGTCCAATGGCAAAATCGTGATTACGATGAAGACGACCACATTCTTAGGAACGTGCGTGCGAACCCTCCCCTTTTTGACAGGTCCTTGGACCCCAAGGTCTATTTGGACTGGGAGGCTGGCATGGATCGGTACTTCGAGTGGTTTGAGATGACGGACCACAAAGGAGTTCGCTACCCAAAGATGAAGTTGCAAGGGCAGGCGCAAAGCTATTGGACTAATGTGGAGAGCCTGTTGTGATAAGTGCGCAGCTGGGATCTAGAAGGGAGGGTTGAATAGATCCCTTATAAAAATTATACTCAATTGAACACAACAATTACTTCGAATCAAGTTGAGCTGGATTGGCAATAGTGCATGCAACCAATGTTGGAAATATTTCACTCAACATAAACAGATTAAAGCAACACTAGAGATTCATTTGCAGTAAAGACCTTACTTAGTCAATTAAATCCACGGCTATTACACACATGTACATAGCAGTTCTATCAAGTAGAAATCCACAAGGTAATTGATCATTTAAACATAGTCACAAGATAGAATCCAATTCAACGATGATGCTTGATTAGTACTGATATCAAATACTCAGCAGCTCGCACTGAATATACATCTCAACCACTAAGCAAATACTCTAACTCTACAGACTTAACTCAAAGATAGGTAACATTATAGACTAATACGAAAAACTATCAAGCACTTAACTGATGATGGCTATGCTGATCAGATGTTGAGCTAAATTCAATTGCCATTCATCAATATGATTCACACTGGTACTGGGCGGAGGGTTGAGTCTAGAAACTCTCCTCACGCAAGATGTAAGACCACATCTTTTGATATACCGGAACAAAACTGACTAGATCATCCAGGGGTTCATTCAGAAACAGTCTCGAACACTTAGTGTAAGAAAAATGCAATATAGTATCAGCTCATACACTAACCTGTGAATGGGAGGTAGAAGATAATGAGTGAATGCACAAGCCAAACCACGGTATACAATTATTTTTTAGGTGGTTCGGTTTGCTACCCAAAGACCTACGTCCACCCCTCACTCTAACCTGAGTGAGGCTTCCCTTGCTCTATGCAAAATGCAGACTAAGTCTGCAACAACTACTGCCAGACAGCTTGAGACCGAGGGAGACAAATCCCTCTGACCTGATCTTGCAACCCACAAGACCAGAACTCCTCTACTTCAAGTAGAGACCAGAGGAACAACCTCCCTTCCTCTGAATCCTTAGAGGGAACCTATGAGTAACACCAAGTCACTCACAACCGGAGACCCAAGTCTCCCTTCCTTTGATAGCATAGAGGGAACCCTGGAGAACAACTCTCCCTTCTTCTGAGAGCACTCAGAAGGAATGACCCAGCCGATCCCTGAACAGGGTATCGGAAGAACACTAATGAAATGGAAAATAACAAATGAAAAACACAAAGAGAACAAACAACAGAATGTAGCTCCAAGGAGCAATTTAGTTCTGGATTTGATCCAGGAACTAAAGATGGCTTTAGATCTTCAAATTTCTTTGACTGCTATTCTTCTTCTTCTCACGATCCTCTCTCAAATTCCTTTCTTCCTCTTTCTCTTTTCTTCTTCTCTTTCACTCCCGAGATCACTCTTTCTTTTCTCCGATAAACTCCCTTCCTCTTTGATGGCCTCCCTCTCTCTCTTTCTGAATACGCAATAGCAACACGGTAGCAACTTTTTTCCCCTTTGATCAGAACGACTGCTATATATACAAAGAAATTCACCCTTTTTCAGAAAAAAGTTAATCCACATCAGAAATAAATCATTGGTCCAGGTGGCGATGAGAATATTCTGATAGCAATCAGAATTTCCAGAGAGAAGCCACGTGTGCTGAAGATTTTCATGCCAAGTCTCTCACTGTACGGTCATCACGTGTTCATTCATTGAGTGAGCATGTGCCTGAAGCAAATTCCTCCTTGCGGTTCAGATTTTCCTTAATTGCCCTTCACGGATGCTCCAGATATCATATTTAACCTTTAACTGGTTGAGTGACACTTTAATCACTCTAAAAATATCAGAAGGCAAGCCTTTCCAGACTGATTCTGGAAAGCATATGACGTGATTCGTGGCACATGTCTGAGAGGTCGAGGCATGGAGTATATACATTCACTTGTATCATGATGTGTTGGTGCATGATCATGATGCATAGACGTGGTTGCTTTTGAAGGTTCATACCTTGTCGTGATGCGTCGGTGCATCACCTTGATGCGTAGACTTCATATATAATGTGGCAGTTGTTCGTCTTAGCATGTCGAGGCAAGAGGCTTTAGCGGCATGCTGAATCTTTATGCAGCATCCTGTTGCGTCGATGCATCTGTTAGGCATATCGACCTATCTAACGAACTACACACTCTGAAGTGTCGGTCCTTCATGTGGAATCTTGATGTCTCGAGGCATCTCTTTTATTCCAGCGTGGGAGCTCTGTAAACTCTCTTCTGAGGTGTGACTGCATCAAGGCATCTGCTAGATGCGTCGATGCATTTCTTCTATACTTGCTCTGCTAGTTTTGACTGCATCATGGTATCTTCTTACTGCATCGATGCATCACTCCAATTTTGCTTGGATGGTTGTGACTGCATCAAGGTACTTCCTTGATACGTCGATGCATCACTCTTACTCTCTTCAACATATTAAATAATCCATGCTTTTTAAGGTTCTTTTCTTGGATTGTTCTGACTCAGATTTTCAACATAGCAAATCAACGTAGTAATTCTCTCCCCCTTTGCAACAGTTCTCTCCCCAGACATATTCTCTTCTGAGCTGGAGTCGACTTCCAGTGTCGACTCTTTTTGAGCTTTGTTCTGTCATATCTCTAGTTGACTCCACAGTCTTCTCAGGTAGACTTTCTCTTCATGAAGTTTTCTTCAATGGCTTCTGCCGATTTTTGCTGAACTACTTTTACCACTTCATGTATTCCACTGAATGCATCACTACCATGGCTTCACATCTAGCTTGAAATCAGCTCGACTGACTTCCTGATGTATCTTCATAACCTGTTCTTATAGAATTCAACACATATACTTCTATATATAATGAGATCATGAGATCATGATGACTTCAACAAATGCATCAAGACCAATGCAATATCAACACATATTACATCATCAAAAGCACATTCACACTTAGACTCATGATGAGTCATAGTGTTTGACATCATCAAAACCACAAAGATACAACATGTTGATGCAGT
Organism: Amorphophallus konjac; assembly: GCA_022559845.1. Classification (NCBI taxonomy): domain Eukaryota; kingdom Viridiplantae; phylum Streptophyta; class Magnoliopsida; order Alismatales; family Araceae; genus Amorphophallus; species Amorphophallus konjac. The sequence continues at coordinate 191,055,891 of CM040123.1, read as the reverse complement.
GACGTCAGCCCCAGATCAGTACCCAGGATGAGATGAAAATCAAATTGAGGCAGAAGTACCTTCCTGCCACATACCGCCAGCGTCTCATAGACAAATGGCAGAGCCTCACCCAGGGAAATCACTCTGTGACCGAGTACATTGCTTAGTTTGATGAATACTATTTGCGGTGTAGAGTTACAGAAGAGAGCACCATGACCATTTCTCGCTTTCGAAGAGGTCTGCGGCTACACTATCAATATGAACTTTTCCGCCGCAATGTGACTACTTTGGAACAAGCGTATCAGGTTGCTCTCGAGTTGGAGCAGTTCAAGGCGGAGTTTGAGTCTACCCAATGGTTTGGGCCCTTCCCTCGTCGTGGAGACGAGCCCCGTAGCCCTTCGGGCCCTTATCAGAGGGCTCCGATGGCTCGACCTCAGGAGCCCACTCGTCAAAAGCTATTCGCTTGTTGGCATCAAATAATAAATAATAATATATGGCTCCACGGTAGTCGACGCCAATTCTTTGATCGGCGCCTCTTGGGTGGGCGCCAATTCCATCAGGTCGACCCATAGAATGAACACCCCTCCACATGGGCACCATTTATGAGATGAGCGCCCTCTCACAGTGACGCCAATTCTTGGCGTTACTAGATTTTCTAAAATTTTGGATTTTTGTAATCCGAAGATTGGGCACCCCTTCAGATGGGCGCTAGTTCCTTAATGAGCGCCCTTTCAAGCGGTCGCCAATTCTTGGCATTATTCAAAATTTTTGAAATATACGAGCCAAGCAATCAGCGCCCATCAACCTGACGCCAATTCAAGAAACTGCGGTCAACCCTGTCGTCACCAATTTCATATGTTTTCACTGTACACCTTCTTCCTTATGCATTGATTGATCGTAGGGGGGCTCGCCTTACGCAACAGGGTGCTGCCAGTCACCCAAGACATGCGCCAGGGGACTCCCTCCCCTGCTCCACCTTTCTCCTATGCCTCCTCCAGACATGGCATCCTCCGGAGTCACCAGCGAGACGACGAAGATAGAACGGCAGCATGGGTTCCTGCGGTAGCATGCGTTAACGAAAAAGAAGAGAAAAGCGAGAAAGCCAGTAGGCTTCTACCTTCGAAGATGGCGGTCCTTCTGCCTCTATAAAAACCCCCACGGGGGAACCCTATGGAGATTGGACTCCTGAAAGCTGGAAGCCCTGAAGCAGTAAAGTTTTTTCTTGAAGGCCGAAGCCTGCGTCCTTGTGAGAGTGAAGAGAAGAGAGAGAGAGTGAGAGGTGTAGATAGATTAATCTACCCTGCCCCCCTTTTTAATTAGTAAGTGAACATGTATGAACATGTAGCATAGACAATGGAAGTAAGGGATAGGAGAGATAGAAGACTGACCGTGATCGCCACCAAGACCAATAACTCAGAAGGACTAAGCTACAAACCTTGGAAAGAATGAACGGATCTGCACTCGCAAGCAGGGTGGCTGGCACAGGACGCGGTCGGTCAAAGGCTGCTAACACACGGAGACGGTCGTTACTTGACCGCGATCGATATCCATAAGAGTAGACCGTGGGTTGAATCCTCCCTCTCTTTCAGCCGGCCAAAAGAGAGGGGCCTCACGCTGGATGTGCTGTGAACCTGCAAGGGAAAGTAAAAACACAAAGAAAGTAAACCCAATTAGATCTAAGGATAGTGCAATATCTAGCAAACTATGATGATCAAAACACATAAATGGGGGTGAAACACCTGGGGTTGGTGGTTTTTAACCCCTGGGGGGCATGGCAAAATAGTGGGTAGAAGTGTTTGAAAATGTAGTGAGTGGTTGAAACGTGATAGAACAGCACAAAATGATGCAATAGTGATGATGCAATGTAAAGAAACGGGGAGAAGAAATAAGACTTGATTGATGAAACTTAGATACTCCATGGACCGGGCATGCTTAGGACGTGGAAAACAGGGTCCCCTGACTGAAGAACGCTCCACGAACCGGCAGCGTTTCGGCGCGAACGTCCAAAATCCCCCCCCCCCCTTGAAGTGAGGCCAAAGCTAACCCATTTATAGAGATTGCCTAAAAACCCTAGGTCGAGTTGGGGCTCCGGGAGCGAATTTTTGGGTTCTCAAAGAGATAATAACTGGGTTAAATCAAGAATAATCGTTTAAAGAGTCCAAAACTTTCCTGGCGTGCTAACTCCTCCGAAGATAGAGTCCTAACACCTTCCCGGCTGAAGAAAATGGAGCTCGGACGGGACTGGGCTCGGTTTGGCTAACGCGGTCTATCGCGCGGCCACAACCAACAAATACGGTCCATGGGCGACCGCGACCGTGTGCGAGTTCAGTTGACTGAGTCAGCGCTAACGGCCAGAGCGATGATTATGCAGGAGGATAGAGGTGGTCATGGGAAGACCGTGACACTTTAATAGCGGTCCACTTAAGACCGCGTTCATCAACGAGTATGCCAAGGAATGATAGACCCCAATCATACCCCGTCCAGAGAGTAGGAGACTCGAAAATGCAAGAAACAAGCTCGTAACACCATCATGAGAAGCCCCAAAGTAGTTGATGACTTGGGACATCATTAAGCGAATAAGAGAAAAGACTCGACTTGCGGGCATAAAACGGGTGTCAACAGATGCCCCTCCTTGATGTCCGCTTTGCAAGGGAATGAGCGGAAATGACGCGGAGGTGAAATGGAGAGGCGGTGGAGCGGAAACGACGCGGAGGTGAAATGGAGATGACGCGGGGATGAAGCGGAGAGAACTGATAAGCGGGCATCAAAGCAAAAGACACCCGTTACAACCAACAAGCGACATGAATTCTCCCAAAAACACCGAACCAACCACAAGGAATGGTCTGACCAAAGTGACCTCTGCTTGGAGAACTGACTAAATAAGAAAAGGAAAGTGCAAGATCAACCTCATGGGGGACACAATCCCTCGGACCAATGAGGTGATCAGAATAAGTAGTAACGAAAAAAAGGGGCAAACTAAGCTCCAGATAGGAATCACGCTGGCCAATCAGAGCAAGTGGGAAGATCAGAGGAATCGTTCAAACTCAGAACAGAATGGGGATCTCTTATCCAAGAGAAATTAGGTGCAGTCATCCATCGCTATGGAGAAATCTTGAGGGAATCATGAGGCGTGTGATGGAATCCTCGGTTCAAGATTCAAAATTTAAAAATTTGACGGGGATCGGCAATCAACTTCATCAACACAATCAAATGGCCAATCTATTTGTCTCATGATAAATGGGCCTCTTTATGGGCCTTATGGGTTATGTCCGTAGCAATTATGTAATAGTCCTTTCATATTTTTGTCTTTAAGTCTTCCAATAGAGTGTCTTTTAGTCTCCCCAAGAGAACTATAATGAGTAGACATTAAGTGTTTAGGATAGTGTCTTTTGGTCTCCCCAAGAGAACTATAATGAGTAGACATTAAGTGTTTAGGATAGTGTCTTTTGGTCTCCCCAAGAGAACTATAATAAGTAGACATTAAGTGTTTAGGATAGTGTCTTTTGGTCTTCTTTGAGAGTCTATAAAAGAGTCATGTATCTTTCATTTGAAAACAGTGAATGAAATCTTATTTTTGGAACCCCCATGTGATGCCCACGTAGGAGGGGCCTTCCCCTCCTTTATCTTCTTCCCCCCCCCCCCCCTCTTTTAATTCCCATGGCCGTGAGTGCCTGTTCTTCCTTCCCTCTCCACGGGTGAGATGCCCAGTTCTTCCCTCCTTGCCACGGGTGTTGATGCCCTTCATTCCTCCCTTCTCCTCCAGCCACCAGCATCTTCCGCTCACCCCCACAGCTTGGCCGAACTTCCCGTTCCCCAGTTCCTCCTGTCTTCTAACCCAATCTTTCACTGCTGCGGCAGTCTACCTTCCTTGCCTCACCCTCTAAGCTTCTTCCTCCCGGCCACGCTATTACCTCATACGCCCACGCTACCTCCGTTCCCGTCATACACGCACTGCACCCCTTTCCACAGCCTCAAGACAACCCCCTGCAACCCCAACCACGTCCACCCACTATCCCCATAGCTTACACCCACAAACACCACCACTAAACTTAGCCCCCACTCCACAAGCCCATCCCAAACCCGCAGGCAGCTTCTGGCCCAATTTGCAGAGTAACTTCCAGCTCGTTCCAGGTGGAGTCTGCATCCAAGGTCTTCAGCAAAGTTGATCGTCCACAAGTCCTCTTCGCAAGCGAGTTGGAATCGTGTCGATCCGAGTTCGTGGCCGCCCACAAGGGACTTTCTTCCCCGACTGCGCAGAGAAGGCCTGACAGCGACCTGAAGCGGTTTGGGGCAGCAACCACGACCTCTTCTTGAAGGATTCAGGCTCCATAATCTTCATCAAAGTTCTCCATCCTCAAGTCAGCTACCGGGATCAGAAGACGGAACCGCAATCAGAGGTCGGCGGCCAGAGTTACAAATTTTATACCCCGACGACCCCATTCTGCCTCCTGTCTGTCTCCTCCGACCAGTCCCCACTCAACGGGACCTGCACGTCCACACCGACATCCGACTGAGGCGAGACCAGTGCCGCTGGAAAGTAGTCGTCCCCACGATTCCAACGCCACCTTCCGCGCACCAAACGGAGTTCGGGGTTGCTCGTGGTGTCCCTGTCAAGCCGCTGTTCAGAAGCTGCCCCTGCACAGAACCAGAACGGGGTCCCCGCTCAGTCGTCCGTGGCGACCAGGTTCGGGTGGAACCAAAATTCAGAAAAATTGTGCTGTATCCCTACCCTGTTACGAAGCCAACGGCACCAACCGCGCCTCCGGCAAAATTCCAGAGTGCGATCCACAGCCACTTCAACAGCTGCTGGTCACAGATTCCAGAACCGGACAGAATCGACTTCGGCATTTGTTTCACATCAAGTGGTATCAGAGCTTAGGGAATCGGGCCGTCCCATCGGACCGAGATCCTGAGCTTTGAGGTTCGAGGTCGAACCTCCTCCAAGCGGAGGAGTATGATGGAATCCTCGGTTCAAGATTCAAAATTTAAAAATTTGACGGGGATCGGCAATCAACTTCATCAACACAATCAAATGGCCAATCTATTTGTCTCATGATAAATGGGCCTCTTTATGGGCCTTATGGGTTATGTCCGTAGCAATTATGTAATAGTCCTTTCATATTTTTGTCTTTAAGTCTTCCAATAGAGTGTCTTTTAGTCTCCCCAAGAGAACTATAATGAGTAGACATTAAGTGTTTAGGATAGTGTCTTTTGGTCTCCCCAAGAGAACTATAATGAGTAGACATTAAGTGTTTAGGATAGTGTCTTTTGGTCTCCCCAAGAGAACTATAATAAGTAGACATTAAGTGTTTAGGATAGTGTCTTTTGGTCTTCTTTGAGAGTCTATAAAAGAGTCATGTATCTTTCATTTGAAAACAGTGAATGAAATCTTATTTTTGGAACCCCCATGTGATGCCCACGTAGGAGGGGCCTTCCCCTCCTTTATCTTCTTCCCCCCCCCCTCTTTTAATTCCCATGGCCGTGAGTGCCTGTTCTTCCTTCCCTCTCCACGGGTGAGATGCCCAGTTCTTCCCTCCTTGCCACGGGTGTTGATGCCCTTCATTCCTCCCTTCTCCTCCAGCCACCAGCATCTTCCGCTCACCCCCACAGCTTGGCCGAACTTCCCGTTCCCCAGTTCCTCCTGTCTTCTAACCCAATCTTTCACTGCTGCGGCAGTCTACCTTCCTTGCCCCACCCTCTAAGCTTCTTCCTCCCGGCCACGCTATTACCTCATACGCCCACGCTACCTCCGTTCCCGTCATACACGCACTGCACCCCTTTCCACAGCCTCAAGACAACCCCCTGCAACCCCAACCACGTCCACCCACTATCCCCATAGCTTACACCCACAAACACCACCACTAAACTTAGCCCCCACTCCACAAGCCCATCCCAAACCCGCAGGCAGTTTCTGGCCCAATTTGCAGAGTAACTTCCAGCTCGTTCCAGGTGGAGTCTGCATCCAAGGTCTTCAGCAAAGTTGATCGTCCACAAGTCCTCTTCGCAAGCGAGTTGGAATCGTGTCGATCCGAGTTCGTGGCCGCCCACAAGGGACTTTCTTCCCCGACTGCGCAGAGAAGGCCTGACAGCGACCTGAAGCGGTTTGGGGCAGCAACCACGACCTCTTCTTGAAGGATTCAGGCTCCAGGATCTTCATCAAAGTTCTCCATCCTCAAGTCAGCTACCGGGATCAGAAGACGGAACCGCAATCAGAGGTCGGTGGCCAGAGTTACAAATTTTATACCCCGACGACCCCATTCTGCCTCCTGTCTGTCTCCTCCGACCAGTCCCCACTCAACGGGACCTGCACGTCCACACCGACATCCGACTGAGGCGAGACCAGTGCCGCTGGAAAGTAGTCGTCCCCACGATTCCAACGCCACCTTCCGCGCACCAAACGGAGTTCGGGGTTGCTCGTGGTGTCCCTGTCAAGCCGCTGTTCAGAAGCTGCCCCTGCACAGAACCAGAACGGGGTCCCCGCTCAGTCGTCCGTGGCGACCAGGTTCGGGCGGAACCAAAATTCAGAAAAATTGTGCTGTATCCCTACCCTGTTACGAAGCCAACGGCACCAACCGCGCCTCCGGCAAAATTCCAGAGTGCGATCCACAGCCACTTCAACAGCTGCTGGTCACAGATTCCAGAACCGGACAGAATCGACTTCGGCATTTGTTTCACATCAGCGTGAGAGTTCAAAAATGACATGATGCATGCTGGGCTAAAATAAAGAAATCGTTAGAACAAATGCAAAGAAAGCATAAAATAGAAAGTACTCAAGGATACTATTGCTAGACCTAGCCAAGACGGGGTCAAGAGTCGTCCGCAACCACGACGTGCGAGACAGAGTCCATCGTCCCCCACCCGACTCAACCGAGCGGCCTATCCAACGATTAACTGTATGCTCCTAGATCATCATCGTTTTTGTTAAAGGGGAACATCAGATCCTAGAACACACGGGCAACTAGTCGGTCCTCGAGAGGCTATAATAATGTAAATACCATATAGTAATGCAATAAGGGATATAGAGATAGAAAGCCATACCTGACTTACCTGCACAGGCGAAACGGTATTTTCTCCTTTTGAATATTTGAATTTTTATGGCCTTTTCAAATGAGATAACCACGGACAGACATCCACGAACATGATGAGCATAATATAATGACAAAATAAATAGCACACAATGCAACGAACAAACATCATACACAAGATATAACATGAACAAACAACATGCATGCGTGATCATGGAGCAACAAACATCACAGACGGGAAGTAATATAACAAGGCAGAAAACAAACGATCAAACGAAAGGTGGCGAATGGGCCTTCTGGCTATAGCGGTCTGCCGTCGACCGCGACAGTATTGTAGCGGTCTTCGACAGACCGCGAACGCTCACCCCGAGTTCAAAAAAAATGGCCGCCCCTTCGGAGGCCCATTTACTCCCCCCGCGACGGTTTCGCAAGCACCGGTGCCCCAAAACACCCCGTCGGCCCTTCCCACTCCCCTCTCTTCCACTCAAGCTCTCCCCCTCGTCCTTGGAAATGCCGAGGAAGACACTCACTCGCCATTTTCTCTGGAGGATCATGGAGGCGGACGTGGAAGCCTCCCCATCCACGGAGCCACCGGAGGAAGAGCAACGGTCGCCGCTGCACGCCGGAGAAGAGGCTCCTCTCGTCGCTCCTGAAGTGCTTGACGAGGCCACTGAAGGAGCTGCTGATGAAACCGAAGGTGACGGCGAGGAAAAAAATGCCCCAGGAGCACCACCGTCCGAGGTAAGCCCACGGCCAAAACCCCGTGTTTTCCCTTTGCCCCTTTTGGCTTTGCATGTGACTGGAACGGGGCCCACGACCCCCAAATGATGAAGTGTAGGGCTAAAAAGCCCATATGGACGATGCTAGAAACAGGAATAGCTTAGCCCGCTGCGACGAGAAGGTCACGGTCTACCAGTGACAGTGACCTATGGTAGCGGTCCTCATGGGACCGCGATTACCCCTGCTTTTCTTTTTTTTCATGAATCTTCTTTCTTTCCTTGTTAAACATGCCCTATTGTGACTATACTGATTTTTGGCTGACTAATTGTTTTGTAGGGGAAGAGTCGAACGAGGATTTCATCGTTGCAAGTTTGGGTGGTGTATCTCGCACTGCCCGAGTTTCAGCAAGATAGACTGGATGCGATGGGGTTCGCAGAGTTCTTGAACGTGGAGGTACTCCGGACTGATGCCGCACTACTGCTAGCGCTTCAGGACACATGGGATCCGGTGAGTAGGGCCTTCCTGTTCCCGTGGGGACATATGATCCCCACACTCGAGGATATTGCACGGATTACGGGGCTCCGAGTGCACGGGGCACCGGTGAGCGGCTTCACTCACTTATACTACCGAGAGCTGGCACAGCGATTGCTAGGGCTAGAGCTAGAGAGATCAGGACGGGCGTCGTCACTGCTACCACGGGGCAGGCTACAGGAGAGTTTGGGCTTGAGAGGAGCCGAGATCTCAGTTGGGGAGCTACCGAAGTAGCATTTGGAGCGACTGATGGACCGAGCGAGGGAGAGAGTGTCTGTCAGGCCGAGACCCGAGGCGGACATAGTGTTGAGGAGGTTCTTGATGCTGCTCTTTGGGAGGCTTCTTTTCACCACAAGAGGAGACTCGGTGAACTGCCGGCTGCTACCGCTACTGGATGACCTCAAGGGGGTGGGATCGTATGCACGGGGTGTGACAGTACTTGCCTTCTTGTTTGACTCCCTCGGCACCACTACCCGCCAGATTAAGCTCGGCAGCTTTGCTCCATTTCTTCAGGTATGATTTGAATTTGAATGCTTATGCTTATGTGACTATCTTACTAATGCATGTGTGGAATGCAGAAGTGGACATATGTCTACCTACCTCACCTAGGTAGAGGACTAGAGGCTCATGCAGACCGTCTACCTATTGCGAGGTGGTGGGTGGCTAGACGAGACATGGGATCACTCCGACGCCAGGTGCGGGTGATTCAGGATGACATCGACTCTCTCCCTTATGCATCGGTGAGTTCTAAACCTAAAGCTCAAAATGCTGATGCTGAAATGTATGCTTCTACCTCTTTCATAGGTCCGTTGGACACCCCACCAGGACGAGGGGCACGAGGGCCAGCCTTGGGTGAAGGTGGCACTAGCCTACTCCGGTCGAGACATCTAGTTACATTGCATGAACGTGGTGGAGCCACTCCGCTATTGTTTGATCATGAGGACCCGGGGAGTGCACCAGCTGGACGTTGGCATTCCCGACCCGAGAGAGCGCCGAGGAGGAGCGCATGGGGCGACACTCACGCGGACTAGCCGGCTCGGTGGACTGGATCGCTCGAGCGGAGGAGTAGATCCGAGACTGGATGCACCACGGACGTGAGGTACGGTCCAGAGCTGACACAGATGAGCCCTATCTGAAGGCCTATGCGAGATGCTACGGGGATCGGGTCTTTCGCGGCACCCGACGACCGGTAAGAACCTCTGAACCTAGTGCTTTACTTATTATGCTGACATGCTGACATGTTGACACTTCTAAATGCAGCTTGACCCCCAGGGGCGCATTGCAGAGCTCCAAGGTCTACTCCACTCGACCGTACAGCAGCGAGATGTGCTTCAGCGCTCACTAGATCTTCTGGTAAGCTTTTACTGCCTTCTAGACATAGAATGCAACATGATGCTTATTAGACTGACTCACTTTAATCCGCAGCGTGCCGAGGGAGTCCAGTGCCATGGACTAGACACCCCTTCCTCCTCTACACAGACGCGAGCAGACCGGGCCCAGCGGGATGCCGACTTCGCCAGGGCGGTTGCACGGGCCGATGAGGCCAAGTCTTCACTTGCCGAGAGGGTGTGCAACACAACCTTCTTTCAATGATATTTCTATGAATTGACTATTCAAAAATGGAACATATAGTGCCGGCAAGGGAGTTAGAGGCAGCGATGCAGGAGATAGCCCGGCTACGAGAGGAGGCAACGACAGCGGGCCGCTATCGTGAGGAGGCAGAGCAGGCCCGGCAGCAGATCCATGACCTCAAGATCGAGATACGGACCATGGAGCGGACGGTTTGGATGATAGGACGAGGCCCTGAGCGGAGCGCGTCTCAGAGTGGTGCACGCAGTAGTTCTTTTAGGGACTACTTCACCAGCTCCTCCGGCCATCGGATGAATGAGGACGAAGAGAGGCGCCGACGCCGTGAGGAGGGCAGCACAGCCATGGGTCCTCCGGAGAAGAGGCGAGAGGGTGGAGGCGAGAGTGAGGGACCTGGCGAGGGCCAGGCTTGATTATGCCTTGTTGTTTTTTTCTTATGTTTTTGCACCACATATGTACATGGAACACTTTCGTTTATATGATGTCGTGTGTTTATTTTAAATGGTGTGAGTGACTATGTGCAACCATAGAGCCTCTCGTTCTACCAATGCCTTACACAATCGACTCAAGGAGGAGAGAGAGAATGGTGCGAGAACGAGACATGACTGAGAAATGAAGGGGCATGCAGGTTCAGGAGTGCAGTCGCGGTTTCATGATAACCGCGGAATAGAGTAGCGGTCAAATGATCGACCGCTTCAAAAGGAGGGATAACATAAAGCGTGGGGTGCTCCATCACGGTCGCACGTTGACCGCTACCTATGATCACGGTCGTGCGGCTGACCGCGTCCTTAAGAAAGCGTACCAACTTGACCATGAAAAAGGGTCTAACGGGCATAGACACAATGAGACACAGCAGGGGGACATAGTGATAAAAACATATGCATGACTACACAACTCATGGGACAGAATAACACGTGCGGGGCAAAGATAGGTGAGGCCACGTATGGGGGAACAAGAGTATGAGAGATGACAGATACATTCCTCAATCGATCCCGAAATCAGATGAAGCATAACCACCGGGTTCACAATTATCAAATAAAGTTTTCTCATAGAGATATTGATCAAAAGTTGAGCAAAGCTGAGTGAGGTATGAGAAGGACATATACTTCAGAACAGATCAAGAGACAAGATTGAAGAAGAGAACAGATCGAAATATGAGTGTGAACAGGAGACAGGGTGAAAGATGAAGAGCGTGGAAGCTTGAACACCTGCGATCTGCACACTTAGCAAATAAATTACCTACATGTCCTCAAAAATACATGAGAAATAAAAGACATAATTTTTAGATTTTTGCAACTTATTTTTGATGATTCTTTTTTTTTGATTTTTTTAATAATATTTGATCTTTTTTTGGAATTTTGTAATATCTTTTTGTTTTTTTCTTGAATTCTTGACATATTTGATTTTTTTGGATTTTTTTGAACAATATTTGATTTTTTTTGGATTTTGACAATATCTCATTTTTTTTAGAATTTTTGAAGCAGCAATCTGCAGCACCCAAGACGAGCTCAAACTACTGGCCAGGGGTAATCATCCTAGCCTTCTCATTAAATAGCTCCCTTGAGCAGGGTGTGCATATGAGGGTGGCTTACCACAACCAACCGCCTCTAAAGAACGGTGCTCCTACTAAGGCCATACCGGGTATACAACCCAGTCTAAGAGGGAGAGGCAGAAGAAAAATTAGAGATAAGCTTTATGCAGGATGGGAGACATCAGGATTCGACTTCCTTCCAAGGCACCACTCCTCAAAGAGTAGGTCTGTTGCGCCGGGGCTTTGTGTCTTTGATCATAATTTTGCATTGATTCTCATATATAATTTTGACATAGCCCTTATCGGCCAGATATTGAAATAACGCTCACTTTTGATTTTGATACACGCATGATGCTGCACTACCCTTTACCGTTTTACGCAAACTTCATCTCTTGCCTTAGGAGAAACAGGCCCGGTTACTAGAAGCAGGGGCATTTTTCATGGTGTTTTCCATTCGTTTCTTTTTCCAAGACTGCCCCTATTTGAAACCTCTCTCGTTTTGGGGAATGCCTAGGTTGGTTATTTCATCCATCGATCTCTTGCCCCTGCACTTGGCCGAGCAGAGAAGAGAAAAGGCCCTCGTGTATACCCATAGGATGGCCAAAGCAGCAATGGTGTGCCTAAGAGGAATCAGCTATGGCTTGCCGTGAAGTGTGTGAAAGACCCATAATCAAGATAACTCATAACAATCGGGGGAAGGGACTAAACCCCCAGCGCGGAGCTATCACCAGCCTAAGAATGCTACAGAAGCGAACTCTTTTTACTTGCATTGAATAAAGCCAAACTAAGCCACTCAACCGTGTTTTAAAGAACCAACGTGGAGAGGGGGATTTCTGTAGCCCATCTAAAAGCAACCGAACTAGGTCCATCAGGATCAAACGAGGCCCAGCTCATTCCAAGTGATAGTCCCGTAGGGCCCACTTAGAATAAAAAGCCCAATAAGATTACTCAGGATCAAACCCTTCCTCGGTGGCCCTTAGGCTCGGAAGGCTCGAACGACGGTCAGAACGGAGGAAGACCCATGTCCGAGTTATCCCCTCACCGGGATAGAGGCAAGCGTTCAGCGCCCACTCCGACATATCTTCATCCGAGCTATGCCTATCACCCGGACAGGGTTATTGAGTAGTGGATGGCGGATCTAGAGGGGAGGGGTGAATAGATCTGCTCCTCTTTTTGTAAACAACCCTCTTTATAGCTAGTTAACGAGAATCGCAGTGAAATATAACAGGCTTAACGAAGGACACAATGATTTGCTTAGCAAGATGAACAAGCAATGTAGAAATTAAACCTAAGCATGCATCTAACACAAAGTAATCGCACAATCAAACCATAACCCACGAGATTTTAAGGTGGTTTGGACTGAATCCCCAGTCCTACGTCCACCCATCACCAAACCTGGTGAGGCTTCACTAGTGCAACACACTGAACCACAGATCGGAAAAACCTCCGATTGCCTTCCTACTAACCACTGGTAGGGACGTCAACACCGCAGATCGGACAACTTCCGATTGCCTTCCTACTAACCACCGGTAGGGACATCAACACCGTAGATCGGACAACTTCCGATTGCCTTCCTACTAACCACCAGTAGGGACGATTCATAGTTTCAAATGTTTGAATGAAATAGAAAGAGAACAAATATGAAAATACTCAAACAAGATATAGAATATGCTCAAAGAGAAAAGATCTTGTCTGAGATTGTTGGAGCTTGAATCTGATGCTTCAATGCTATCTTCTTCCTTGGATCACCTTGAGTTGATGAAGAAGATAAAGGATGCAGATTTGATCTCCCTTGAAAACCTTGTGAAATCAGCTTCCTTGGATCACCTTGATAGCGTTGCTTGCTTTTGCACTTCCTTGGAGATTGCTTACTTTGATATGAGCTTGAAACACCTTGGAATGGATGAAGAACTTCTTCACGAAGTACTGTTCACGGCTACAGTACCTCTTCTTCCAAGCCTCCTTTGATCTCCCTTGATGCCTTGGATTCAATTGAGTTGATGAAGAAGTGTATGGATGTAGCTTTGATCTTCCTTTTGATCCCCTTGAGTTGATGAAGAGATTTATGGATGAAGATTTGATCACCTTTGAGAGCTTGCTTGCTTCTAGCTTCCTTGGAGGTTGCTTGCTTCAGATCTAAGCTTGAATCACTTGGAGTGGATGTAGAACTTCTGCACGGAGTACTGTTCACGGCTACAGTACCTCTTCTTCCAACCTCCTTCTCTATCCTCTCTTGATCTCCTTTGATCCCTCTTGATCAAGTAGGGTTTTCTAACCCTCTTGCATTGGTTTTATAGGCTTTGAATGGTCTATAGACATCCCCCAGACCAGATCCACAAATCAGGGGAGATTAGGTGAGTTTCGATTAAACAAATCCATGGAAAGGGGCTGGCCTCGAGGTGGAAAACGAAGTCAACAAATGTTGGCTCGGGGCTGGCGGTCGGCCTGCAGAAGCGGGCGGTCGACCGCTACTGAGAAACGCTGTAGACGGATGGTCCCTGGTATTTCCGGTCGACCGCTACTGGGCTGGCGGTCGACCGCCACTGAGACTCGTGCAGACTGGGAGCTGCTGGCTGGGGCGATCGACCGCCCCTGTACTGGCGGTCGACCGCCAGCTGGGCAGACCTCGGGTTTTCCCGGGTCGGTCCGTTAACCTCTTTAGCTCCGTCGCTTGAGTCCTTTAGCAGTTCATTCTCATCTGTGGCATCAACCTTGACTGTCTTGAAGATTTCTATTGATTATATCGCTTCTATAATCAAAATTTTGTTCCGGGGGCTCCGCCCCCGGAAACCCATGCAAGGGGTGCTACCCCCTTGACCCCCGTGACCTGACCGGGCAGGTCGATCCCCGCGACCTGACCGGGCAGGTCGATCCGTGTGCGAGGGCGCAATCATTGAGCTTTCACATTTGCCATCTCCACCCCGTTCCTTGTTCATTTATTGGCTTATCTGTCATGAGCAAAACATCACGTATGTCAGTCATATGAGAGTGGAAAACAACAATGACTTATAGTGTTTAGCCATTATCAAAACCATGAATATCAAATAACTCAAATGACCACAGGGGCACAACAAGGGTTAGCACCTTCATACTTGGGTTTAAACGACGATTACTTATCCACGCTGCCGTTGAGAGCCCTTTATGAGCATGAGTTTATGAGGATAAGGGACCCATGATCCCTCAAGACTATAAAAATCCCATGATGAGGATGTAAAGAGCCCACGTTAAGGACAAAATCCCCGCCGAAACCCCTCAGCTTACGGGACTCATGAGGCCAGTGCACTATTTAAATCCGGGACTCCCTCCAATGAAAGGTAAGGGCAATACATGCCTAAACTCCTTGAGCAGGAACCACTTCACCACATTAGTGTAGGGGGATCTCGTGCACCTCTTTCTACCTCCCTCCATATCTTCCACCATTGCTCTACTGACTTAAGCATCAGAGGGTTTTTCCCAGGGAATCATCCCTGGGCCCCCTGATCCGTTTCCCTTCTTTGCAGTTCACTATCCGGTGATCATCTACCCCGCTCAGGACAAGCACGAGATCACGCCCCTTCATCTGGCGCCGTATGTGGGAAACGAACGAAGAGCCAGTATGGTGTGAAGAAGTTCAGGGAGGAGGTCCGCCGGCGATAGGGGAAAGGCCATGGTGGCGGCGGGAGAAGGCCCCTCTCAAGCCTCACAAAATCCCCCCTCCAATGCCAGCACTCCCACCGACGGACCTCCCCTCCCGCCGTAGCGGTAGGGCTACCGCTTAACGGCGGCGCTGACACTTTCTAGGCCCTCAACGCAAAATTGGATGTCCTCATGGAACTCATGAGGACTCAGGCGGCCAGGGATGGAAGGTCACGCGCCCCTGCGGAGAGCCCCCCCCCCCTCCCGCGAGAACATGTCCCAGCACACCGCCGGAGGCCGCTTCACCCTCCGAGGCCGACAGATCATCTGTAACAGGTCAGGAGGACCCTCACAAGCCCGTCCTCCGGAGCAAGAGGCCTCCTCCACTCCGAAAAAGTGGAAACCCGGGGCACGCCATCTGAACCTAGAGACCGAAGTCCCTGGGGAACGCCCAGATAGCCCCCCCCCCGGAGCTATCCCTCACACTGTGAGAATTCGAGAGGCGCTTCACGGAACAGGAGCGCGCCCTACGCGCCCTGCAGAAGGTCTCTTCCACAGAGGAGGAGGAGGAATCCCCGTTCTCCGACTATATCTTGAAGGCAGAGGAATCTCCTATAACCTCCATTCCAACCTTCAAGCTTTATGACGGCCAGGGTGACCCGGCCCATCACTTCGACAGCTTCGATGCTCTGATGACCCTTCATGGAGCATCCGACACCATCAAATGCCGAGCCTTCGTGACCACTCTGGTCCAAGGCGCCCAAGCCTGGTTCCGGGCCCTCGCCCCCGGATCCATCCGGGACTTCAAACAATTCGGGCGAATATTCAAAGAGAGTTTCGCCGGCAGCGGTCCCCCAAGGTCGGTAGCGGGGATTTTAGCCCTTAAACAGGCACAAGGGGAGAAACTTCGGGCTTACATCACCCGATTCAAATCGGAAGCCCTGAGGATCCCCCGCCTGGACGTCGCCTCGGCTATAACCGCGCTGACCGGGGGCACCCCCGATGAGAACCTCCATCGCGAACTCGTCCTCCACCCTCCCTCGACCCTTGCTGCGCTAGTGACTCTGGCTCTACGCCACGCCGACTGTGAAGAAGTGCTCAGCGCGTGCCGAGACGCAACTGGCTCGGGTCGGGAGGGGGACAAGAAGCGGCACCCGAGCCAAACTCGGGTCTAGGGAAAAGGTGGAACCAAGACAGGGAACGCAAGGAACCGTCACAAAAGTACGAGCGGTACACTCCCTTAACCACCCTGATTTACGAGATATATGAGGACATCAAAGGCTCGGGCCTCCTCCGCCAACCCGAGCCAATGAGGTCAAAGAACCGCAGTCGCAGCAAGCATTGCCTATTCCACAGCGACCACGGACATCACACCGGCGACTGCCATCAGCTCCAGGACGAGATCGAGCGTCTCATTTGTCAGGGGCACCTCTCCCGATTCGTGGTCGGGCATAAGGAAGATCGAGGCATCCCAGAGGAAATCGACAACGCCCCTCGCGGGGTCCATATCAACGTCATCGCCGGAGGAGCTGCATCAGGAGGAGACAGTGGCCGAGGAAAGAAGCATCATGCTGAGCGGGCGAGCCGAGCCATCGAGCCTCCCAAGGCCCCGCCAAGTGAGCCTCAGGTCATAGTCTTCTCCGACCGAGACCTGGAAGGGCTGACCACCCCGCATGACGACGCCTTAGTCATATTGGCCACAATAAACCATTGTAATGTAGACATGATTCTAGTTGACAGTGGAAGTGCCCCCGATGTATTATCCTATGAATGTTTCCTTAAGATAGGGGAGGATCCGTCTAAACTCTGCCCGATCCGAACCCCCCTGTGCAGGTTCAATGGCCAGGCCACTTATCCCGAGGGAGCCCTAAGCCTGTCGGTTACTCTTGGCACCCCACCCAAGACTGTTACAGTTATGGCAGACTTCATAGTGATCAAGGGTATGATAGCATACAATACAATCTTCGGCCGAGGAATCCTCAGCCGAACGAAAGCAGTGCCTTCTACCTATCACCTAAAGATGAAGTTCCCCACCAAAAATGGGTTGGGGGAAGTCCAAGGCAACCAGGCCATGGCCAGAAGGTGCTACAATATCTCGGTTGAAGCCACAAGGCCGGACGGGAAGAACAAGAGCCCCCAGGAAGTCGAGGAAAAATCCGCAACCGCCGAGCCTGGAGGTGAATTGCTAGCGATTTTCCTAAACGACGACCCGACCCTGGGAGTAAAGATTGGAGCTGACCTAACATCTGAAGTCCAACAGCAATACAAAGAGTTTCTTTCAGCATACATCCGAGTCTTTGCATGGTCTGATGATCAACTCCCTGGGATATCGGAGGAGACAGTGATGCATAAGCTCAACCTCGACCCAACCGTGAAGCCCGTACAGCAACGCAGAAGGAAGCACGCGCTAGAGAAGCAGGCGATCATCAAGGAGCAAGTCACCAAGGGGCAAAAGACTGGTCTTTTTAGATCGATCCTGTACCCGACGTGGCTGGCTAACGTCGTCCTGGTGCCAAAAGCTTCGGGAAGGTGGCGAATGTGCGTGGACTTCACCGACTTGAACAAGGCTACTCCAAAGGACTACTATCCATTATCGAGCATCGACCAACTGGTTGACTCAACCTCGGGCAACGAGATACTCAGCTTCCTAGATGCCTATTCAGGTTACCATCAGATCAGAATGAATCCATAAGACATCGAGAAGACCGCCTTTATCACCGACTTCGGCGTATACTGCTACACTCGGATGCCTTTCGGGCTGAAGAACGCTGGAGCCACATACCAGAGGCTGGTCAATCATATGTTCGAGGGACAGCTCGGTCGGAACGTCGAGGCCTATATTGATGACATGCTCATGAAGACCCCCAAGGCCGAGGACCACTTCACCGACCTAGTTGAAACCTTCGACACCCTCCTAAAGTACAACATGAAGCTCAATCCTACCAAGTGCACCTTCAGAGTAAGGTCCGGAAAATTCTTGGGCTTCTTAGTCACCCAGCGTGGGATCGAGGCCAACCCTGACAAGGTCCAGGCCATCCTGGACATGCGCCCACCCACATGCATCAAAGATGTTCAACGTCTTACCGGGCGCATTGCCGCGCTCAGCAGATTCCTATCCAGCGCGGCTGAACGATGCCTACCCGTCTTCAAACTGTTGAGGGGGCCTAAAATGGCATCTGCTACATTCGCGTGGGACAAGGAATGCCAAAAAGCGTTCGCCGAGCTTAAGGAGTTCCTGGCTTCACCCCCGGTGCTCTCCAAGCCTGTCCCAGGTGAAGCCCTACATCTCTATCTCTCGGCAACCCCGTCTACAGTTAGCTCGGTCCTGGTCAGAGATGACTCGGGAGTCGAGATACCGGTCTACTATACCAGCAAGGTGCTCAACGAGGCTGAAAGAAGATACCCCGCAACCGAGAGACTCGTGCTAGCGTTGGTTACCTCGGCCAAGCGCCTCCGACCCTATTTCCAAGGGCACTTCATCACCGTGCTGATCGGTGAACCATTGAAGAGGATCCTCGCTCACCCTGAAGCCTCAAGACGCCTCGTCAAGTGGGCCATCATGCTTGGGGCCTACGATATATCATACCGGCCTCGCTTGGCTATCAAAGGCTAGGCACTCACTGACTTCATAGTCGAGAACATCATCCCGACTGAAGAAACATCTCCATCCGCTCCCGGGCTGACCTGGGAACTGTTCATCGACGGATCCTCCAACTCAGCCGAAAGCGGCGCCGGGATCCTCCTGAAGTCCCCCGAAGGAGCAGAGCTACGGTACGCCCTGAAGTTCAACTTCCAAGCATCTAACAACGCTTCCGAGTATGAGGCCCTCATATCGGGAGCTCGCATGGCCCGGTGGTTGGGGGCTGAGTGAGTCAGGATTCACACTGACTCCCAACTGGTCGCTAGCCAGGTCAACGGCGGTTATGAAGCTCGAGAAGCACCGATGGTCAAATACCTCCAGCTTGTCAAAATCGTGGCACAACAGTTTGAGAGTTTTGAGGTAGTCCGAATAGCTCGGGAAGAAAACTCCAGAGCGGACGCCCTCTCTCGGCGGGCCTCCTCTCTTGACCCCGAGGGTACTCGATCGGTCCTTCTCGAAGAGCTAGAGCGGCCGAGCATCGATTCGGAGCTCCTAGCTGTTGACTCTGCCTCCCCAAGAGACTGGCGTACCCCCCATCCATCGTGGCTCCAAGACTCTCGAGAGCCTCCCGACCCTCGGGAAGCCCGAAGATTGAAATACCAAGCTCGAGATTCATCGCCCTGGACGGCACTCTCTACCGGAGATCCTTCTCCGGTCCCCTCCTGAAGTGCCTCAGCGCTGATGAAGCCAACCGAGCGATTCAAGAGGTTCACGAAGGTCTTTGCGGAGCGCATTTAGGAGGAAGGTCGCTCGCCAGGATCTTGCTACGACAAGGTTATTAGTGGCCCACTCTGCAACGCGACTACTCGACTTACACACAACACTATGACCGATGCCAGCGATTTGACCACATGGTCCATCAGCCAGCAACAGAGCTCATCACCTTAGCCGAGCCATATCCTTTCGCTCGGTGGAGAATCGACATCCTCGGGCCATTCCCCATGGCCCAGGCCCAAAAGAAGTTCATTATACTCGCCATCGACTACTTCACTAAGTGGATCGAGGCCAAAGCCACAGCAAGGATCACCAAGATAGTCGTCTGGAATTTCGTCTGGAAGTCGATCATCTGTCGTTACGGCATCCTTCGGGTGATAGTAAGCGATAATGGTTGGCAATTTGATTCTCGTTATTTCCAAGACAGATGTGCTGACCTGGGCGTTCGCAATCACTTCACCTCGGTCGCCCACCCTCAGGCTAGCGGGCTGGTCAAAAATGCCAATAAGACTATCTTAAAAGGCATCAAGACTAGGCTCGGCAAAGCCAAGGGCAGCTGGCTTGAGGAATTTCTGAACGTACTTTGGTCACACAGAACGACTCCCAGAATGGCAACCGGTGAAAGTCCTTTTCAGTTGGTGTACGGTACCGAGGCCGTGATCCCATTGGAGATTGGAAATGCCTCCCTTCGAGTCATCTACTTCTCGTCCAAGGTAAACGACCAGAAACTGCTCGAAAACCTCGACCTAGCAAATGAAGTCCGAGAGATTGCCAGCATCCGAGCAACGGAATACCAACGCTGCCTCACTCGATACTACAACGCCAAAGTCTGAGATAGACACTTTCAACAGGGAGACTTCATCCTCAGGAAAGCCGAACCCTCTCTACCACTTGAGGCGGCGGGCAAGTTATCCCCTAATTGGGAAGGCCTCTACCGAGTGGTCGAGACACTCGGAAAAGGAGCATACCGACTATCCACGATGGAAGGAGAGCTTATCCCTCGGACCTGGAACGCGACTACACTACGCAAGTTCTACTTCTGAATACTGAGCATTGTGTAAACGACATGAGATAAAACAAAAGCCTGCTTTCTTTTATTCAAACAACTCGCTCGTACATCAGGAAGGCCGAAGCCAAGAAAATACATGTCAAAAAAGCAAAAAATCCATCTGGCGCCGCCATATGAGCCCATCGCTCGGTTGACTCGGTTGACCTTCCTGCGTCCAGCCACTGACTCTGCCTCGTGCAGAAATAGGCTCGGATAAAGGGTAGTCGACCCCGTTGGCTCGGGCAGCTCGGGACAAAGGTGACAGTGGGATTAGGAAGGAGAAGGCTACCTTCCAAGTTGAACTTGGAAGAGAAAAGGGAAGAGGGAACGCATATGAAGGCATCCTCCCCGTCAACCTGCCAACTCTTTGGAAGCAAGAAGTGTTCAGGCACCCACCGAAGAGTGAAAGAAATGATGAGAAGAGCAGAAGAGGGAAAAAGAGGCTGCGAGAGGGAAAAAGAAACCAGCAGAGCTGGACGAGGAGGCAAGGGAACGCCCGGGAAGGAGAGACCTTAATTGGCTTCCTCCTCCCCTCCATAGAGTGAGCAAGGAGGGACGGGCGGCAGGGATGCCTGATGCCCCCATCCGTCCACCATCTCGCCCCACTGTAAGTGCCGCCGGATCTGATAAAAAGAAGACGACGTGCCTCCGCACATCAGACCTTCTTCAAACCCATCCACCCGCCGTCGAACCTCCTTCAAACCCGAAGCAGCAAGGACTCTCTGCCCCCCGTCATCGACAGCCTCATCATCCGGAGCGTCTTCCATGCTCCAAATATAACGGCACAACACTACGTGAAGAGAGAATGAGGAAAGACTGTCGGGGAAAACCCTAAGCGGTGGAGAGGAGGGGATGCCCTTCAGACCTTTTATAGGCGAAGGGAGGCTATTTGCATTATATGATTCTCCCCTCGAAAACACGCCAAAGGGACCTCTCCCTGTGAACGGTCACCTCAAACCCCTCGTTTCCACCCCAACAGGACACACGAAGTAGCTAAACATTCAAAGCAGGAGAAAATGGAAGGACACCCTGTCAGAGGCTCGCCCAACTATCATGCGAGAACCACGCAGAAAGTATCGGCACTTTCCAACTACTGCAGATACGCTGAGCAAAATACAGTAATGACGATACGAAACAGTTAAGTCTTCATCATTATGCTACTGCCTTACCTTTTTCCTACACAACAAGGAAAGTTTTCCTTCGGAAAAGGAAAGGACATGTAGAAAGAGAAAGCAAAACATATACATTAGGCCTCTGGCCCACCCTAAAGCTCGAAAGTGGAAGGCTCAGGCGGTCTGCCCCCGGCATCCTCGGCGACGGCCGACTCTGGCACTGACCCCACAGGTGTGGGAACTGCCTCGGTTGCGTGCCCTCCCAGGACGTCCGGAGCTGGCGACCCCTCGGGCGAAGAGCCCTCCTGATCTTCTTCCTCCAACACCGAAGTAGAGGAGCCGGAGGATGACAGATCTGAGTCATAGCATTGCCCGGATGGGAAATCGATTATCCCGGACGCCTACTCCTCGGCATAAGATACGGCCCGGTCGTAGCCCTGCCTGAACCCCTAGCGGATGCCTCGGTGAGGTGCTACCTCATAGTAGGGAAGGGCAGCCTTCTTAAGGTCGACCCAGTAGGCCTCCAAGCATATGTACTGCTCGAGAGCCTCCGCCCCGGCTGATCCCACACTACCAGCGAGCTTGGCCTTCTCCCGCTCCGCCTCGACTAACTTCCGCTCGGCCTCAGCCGTCTGCTTTTCGACCTCCGCCGCCGGCTTCTCCGCCTCGGCCCGATCAGCCTCGGCCTCCCGCTGAAGGCGCTCGGCTTCCTCCGCTCGGTCCACCAGCTCTGCACGTTCACCGGCCATCTAGCTCGACGTGAACAAGGCGCTTCTCTTCAAGGAGCCTGCTCTTCCTCTTGAGCGATTCGCGGGCCTTAGCTAGCTGCTCGGTTAGCTCCCAGGTCTCCACCTGGCTTGACCGCACCAGCTCCCTAACTGAGGAAAGCTCCTGTCGAAGCCCATCACGCTCCTCGGCAAGCCGAGCCAACCTCATGTCAGACCCACCAAGGGTCCAGGCCAGGGTCGCTCACTCCGACTCCAACCGAGCCTACGCTTCTGCCAGAGTTGCCCCCATCTGGGCCAGGACCAAGCCGCCCTCCATAACCGTCTCGAGGGCCATGGAAGGGGCGTGCTGCCTATCTCCCCCCTTCACCTTCGCGGCTATACTGTGACATATTTGATACAGAGGGCCTTGGATGCCGAGCCTCTCCAGGGCCACCGGAATGGAGACCCCCTCTTCGGTCGGCGTCCCGCCGGACGGCCCGGATCGACTGGCAGCTTCGTTCGCCCCTCGTGCCTCGGTCGGTCGGGGCTGCGTGACCTTTTCTTGCGACCCCCCAGCCTGGACCTGTTCGGCAACTACACCGCCACCTGGAGCATCACCCGCCTCAATCACCGCCCCAATCTTGGCCGTGGTCCCAGCGTCACCCGCCTCGTCTAAGGCCCCCTCGGCTCCTACCGAGGGGAGAGCCGGGCCAGCACCATTGCCAGTCGCAGGAGCAGCCCCGGCCCCCTCGACTCCGGCCGAAGGAAGAGCCGAGCCAGCATCGTCACCGATCGCAGAAGTAGCCCCAACCTCCTCGGCCCCCTCTTGCTCGGCGGGTGGGAGAGCTCGCCCGGTAGGGTCGGCCCCATCATGCTCGGCGGAGGGGCGAGCCGCGGCAAGGTCGCCTTCGACTGCGAGTACGACCCCAGCCTTCTTGGTCCGCTTCCTGGCCTTTGCGACGGCCCGGATCATGCCCTCCATGGGATCCTTGCGCTTGGACCCCCATGGCCTGGAGGATTCACCCTGGGCTGCCCCATGCCCTTATCTTTGGCTCGGGAGCGACCCGTGGGAGCAGCCGACTCATCGGCAGCCGAGTCATCGCCGAGGTCGATCACCTCTGCGGCCTCCTCCAAAGTCGGCCGCCTGGTGTCTGCACAAAAAGGAAGACATAGTCAGAAAATGAAAAATGGTCTCAACATCCAAAGGAGAGCCTAGTTGGTGGCACCTGAGCCGACAGATGTAGCCGCGTAAGAAGACACCGCTCGATATTCTCTGGAGTAACCAGCTCTTCTGTGGACTGGCGGTGCTTCAGCAAGATAGTCGCATACTCCTCCACATGTGAAGGGAACTCATCCTATCTGGGAGGGATTTTCGGATAAAAATTGGGGATTACAAGGCACCTCCAGGTCTCCCCCACCGAGCAGATCCCCACCCAGAAGAACTAAGTTTTTCACCCCTTATGCGAAGAATCCTTCGCAGCCAATGAGATACAGCTCCTATTCCGCCTCGCCTGGATGAAATAGAAACCCTTCCCGACCAAAGGATGTGCTTTCAACTCAAATAAATAATGAAAGAGGTCCAAGGAAGGAGGAATTCCACACTGGCGGCAGAGAATGTGGAAGGCGGAAAGAAGAAGATAAGAATTGGCTACCAACTGAATGGGCGCCAACCGGAAAAAATTGAGAAGCTGAAGAATGAAAGGTTCGAAGGGAAGGCGGAACCCACCCTTCCACGACAGAAGGAAAGTACAGATATGGCCTGTACGAGAGTCCAAGCTTTTCTCGTGTGGAGAGGCCGCGGTAAAGCAGAACTTGTGGGGCAGGCGATACTGGTGCTCCAGCCTTCTCACATCCGCCTCTCCTAGTTCACTACAGTTTGGAACCGGCGCCTTCACCACAGGCTCGTCCTCCCACTCCTCAGCATCCGAACGCTGGTCCGCCATGGAACCCGGAGAGGGACTTGAAGAAAAATACTCCCGGGACCCCGAGGACTCTGGAGGAAGAGGAAGCTGTCAGACTGCCTCTGCAGTTACCTTCGCAAACTCCGCAAATGCTGCTGCAAGCCTCTGCTCCTCCGTCGTGCCTTCACGACGCATCAAAGGGCCCCAAAAGCAAACACGAAGGAGAGCCAAACCCTGAAAGCAGAGGGAGTCTGGAGCAACGGCAAGCGCACAACGCCTATATTCCCACGCGAAAGGTGGCGCGTTGTTCCGACCTCCGAGAAAAGGGGTCCCCTTCAGTTCAAATCCGTCAGGATCATCATTATTAAGGGCCCAGGTGACCACGACACGTGGCTTACTAACACCGCCAGATCTCCACCCACCTGAGCCACGCTGGTCCAAAACCCCAAACAACTACTCTTCGGAGCTTACTAAAGCTCGGGTGTAGGAGGGGGACAAGTGGAGAGGGGGATTTCTGTAGCCCATCTAAAAGTAGCCGAACTAGGTCCATCAGAACCAAAAAAGGCCCAGCTCATTCCAAGTGACAGCCCCGTAGGGCCCACTTAGAATAAACAGCCTAATAAGATTACTCGGGATCAAACCCTTCCTCGGCGGCCCTTAGGCTCGGAAGGCCCGAACGACGGTCAGAATGGAGGAAGACCCATGCCCGAGTTATCTCCTCACCGGGATAGAGGCAAGCGCTCAGCGCCCACTCCGACCTATCTTCATCCGAGCTATGCCTATCACCCGGACAGGGTTAGCACCCTTCATGCTTGGGTTTAAATGATGATTACTTATCCACGCTAGCGTTGAGAGCCCTTTATGAGCAACAGTTTATGAGGATAAGGGACCCATGATCCCTCAAGGCTATAAAGATCCCACGATGAGGACGTAAAGAGCCCACGTTGAGGACGTAATCCCCGCCGAAACCCCTCAGCTTACGGGACTCATGAGGCCAGTGCACTATTTAAACCTGGGACTCCCTCCAATGAAAGGTAAGGGCAATACATGCCTAAACTCCCTGAGCAGGAACCACTTCACCACCTTGGTGTAGGGGGATCTCGTGCACCTCTTTCTACCTCCCTCCATATCTTCCACCATTGCTCTACTGACTTAAGCATCGGAGGGTTTTCCCCAGGGAATCATCCCTGGGCCCCCTGATCCGTTTCCCTTCATTGCAGTTCACTATCCGGTGATCATCTACCCCGCTCAGGACAAGCACGAGATCACGCCCCTTCACAACGTTATGACCATGTGCATGAAGAAACATAAGCAATAGCGATAGTAGCATATTCTTTGCACAAAATAAAGATACCTTTGCAAATCCATAGTGTGGAAACAACTTCCTGACGCAATATTAATCAACGAGTTTTTAGACGCGCGAATAGCTTTGTATTCCTTGCTTGACAGGACAAAAGGGAAATGATAACAAAGGGTCAAAGATTCCTCTACAAGGAGGAGCGGCTGACGCCAAGCTGGATGAAGAAGGATAAAAAGAAAGAGGGACGAGGGCTAGAACTCCCTCGTTATGGCACAGAGACCTTGATAACAAGGAACGATATACAGAGTAAATAGATCAGCTGAGCTCAAGGCGGACTAAAGCCTCGAAAGCAGCAAGAAAAAGGGTGATGACCCTGAAAGGACGAGGAGGAAAGAACAGAGAGACCCTGAGAAGATTGTGGTAAAGATAAGGGAGGAGAAGAGTGATCATCCAACGTGGGCGGAGAAAGAGAATGAGAGTCACCCACCAAAGGCGGGGAAGGAAATTGATAGACACCCGATAGGATGAAGAAGAATGATGGTCACCCGACAGAGTCGGGGGAAGAAAAGGGTAATCGCCTGACACGGTCGGGGAAAGAGAATGAGGAGTAGAACCCGGGGATACTAGGGGAGGAAAATCAGAGGAGGACACAAGTTGAGGCTGAGAATGGCGAGGAAATGGAAAGTTCAGAGGCTCCGGGTAAGAAAAGGAAAAACAGGGATTCGCGGACTCAAGATGGGAGGAGAGAATCATGGA
Organism: Amorphophallus konjac; assembly: GCA_022559845.1. Classification (NCBI taxonomy): domain Eukaryota; kingdom Viridiplantae; phylum Streptophyta; class Magnoliopsida; order Alismatales; family Araceae; genus Amorphophallus; species Amorphophallus konjac. The sequence continues at coordinate 191,029,725 of CM040123.1, read as the reverse complement.
GAGGGAAGATACACAACCCAGGGATGGTAACCGAGTAGAAGAAATGATGAGTGAAATGAAGAAGAAGGAAGAGAAGTGGACCCCTGAGTGCACAACTGACGGCCCTCGTACTTGCTCTGTCGCCTCTTCTTGGTCGAAATCTGCTTGCAATAACTCCGCCTGATGTGGACTCGAGCTTTTAAGCATCTCAATCTGGCATGTCTTCTCAAGTAACGCGGCCTGGCCCGACTATGAACATGCTACCTTGTTGGGACGGTTGCCCCTAGTCGTGCGGTGCTAATCATAGAAGGACATTCCATAACAGTCAACGCATTGTGTTGTTTATTAGAAAAATGGGGAGCTATGTTGCTTGGCATCAATAGCACAAGATTCGACATCCCCTCTCGGTAATTAGACATGAAGCATAACTCCCTCGTTGGAAGTGTAGGATGGAATTGAGGGAGGGTGATGCACGGCGTTGACGTGGCCGTCTCACCGATAAACTGAGGAAGATTAACTAGCAAGTGCATAATGCCCCTGGTCAATCCTGAAGGTACGGCCAATTGCCCCTTGAACACATGATTCATCAAACTCATGGCGGCCGTATAGGTCAGCACTACTCGAGTGGAAGCTCTGGTTTGGCTAGTGACCCGAATGCCAACCAAGCGAGGGGAGATAACAACATCAATAGCAAAATCTCCGAGGACCAACGAGATTGCCACTGGCCTTGCTTGGGAAGAAACTGGTACTAGCGCCAAGGTGCTTCTCTCGACCACCTTTTTCGAACATGAATGCTCCTTGCTCCAGAAACAACCAGGATCCAGGACCCAGACCGGCATGCGACAGGTGAACTCTTGAACCTTGCTATGCACGGTCAAAGCCTGCCTTGCCTTATCATTTTCTCAAGAACTGGATCCGAGGGGCACCAAAGGTAACGGGTGCCTGCTTCGTGAGGTAGGAAGGGGTTGAAAAGGGTTAGAAGGAAGAGGTTTGAAGAGTGTTGGTGGCGGAAATGCAAGAGGTGGAGGGATGGTGGTGACGATAGGCATGGGTATAGGTAAAGGTGGGGGTGCGAATTCTGGTTCGGCCTGCTCAGGCTCGGATGATGATGGCGAAAGGGGTAGTAAAGGGGGTGGAGATGAAAGGGATGGTGAGGGTAAAAGTGGAGAAGGTGAAGTCAATGGAGATGGTAAAGGGGGTGATTTGGTCAAGAGAGGTGGTAAAGGCGAAGGAGGAGGAGGGGAAGGTAGCGGTGTAGTGAGGGAAGTGGCAAGTGGCGGTGCTCTTCGGTGTATCTTTATGACACGTCGAGGGGTGTTGGGGATAGGTGTGGTAGTGGAAACGGAGGGTAAACGAGGGGTACTAGCCTGAGCAGACACTTGGGTAGTTGTCGAAGGTGGGATAGAAGAAGAGGTGAACGACAGAGCATGTGCTTTACTAACTGAAGATTTACCAGGGTGCCCTAGTCTTGAGGTGGAGAGGACTGCTTGGACGGCGCTTCTTGCTGCTGCCATTGCTGGCCGCGAAAATCTGAAATAACTTTGTGCCTAACTGCCCAGTCGATCCTCTTGTCTTTTTCCAGACCATAAACAAACTCCCTGAACTCGGGGCAATCTTCGACCAAATGCCCCTGTTGACGATGGAAGCCACATAAGTGGAGCAAATTACCGATCGCGGGTTGGCGAGGCATAACTGGGAGGAGTTGCAATACGCGAGTAGCCATCAATGCCCTGAAAATATCGGTAAAAGATTCTAGCAATGGAGGATAAAGAACCTGTTTTAGGGAAGGTGGATGCCGAGGGGTATGGGATGGTAATGGGGATGGTAGTGGAGGTCGCGTGGGAAATGGAGATGGCGTAGGGAATGGCGTAGGGTTGACGGATGAACCGAGTGAAGGCGTGGACGGAGCGGGGATATAATGAACGGCATCCACCTGCTTGACTGGAGGAGAACATGAAGAAGCGGAAGGCTGACTCATGGTGGGTTGATAGATGGAAGGTGAATAGGGCGAGGTATGTAGGAGCGGACGGTTGACTCGTAGAAGGATATGTGGGAGATGATGGATAGGAGGTGCACATGGGCGTAGAAGGCGGAGGAGACACGGGGTCAAGGGGATTTAGAAGTTGTTGGTGGATGAAGCGAGCTTGACTATAAAGTTGTTGCCAGGAGGTGATGTAATTAAAGGCTAAGATGAACCGATACTCGGGTGTTGCATTAGAAATGAGCACTTTGATTTGCTCTCCCTCCGGAACATGCCCCGGGACTTGAGTGGCCAAGCGACGCCAGCGGTCGGCAAAGGTCGAGAACTCCTCATCGGGCTTCATCTTCTCATGGGCCAGATCCACCATGGAGTACTTAGGCCCAACCTGGTCTTGGTACTGCTGAATGAATCTTTTCTGAATGGCTTGAAAATCCACAACTTGCTCTTGCGGTAGCGAAAAGAACCAATCCCGAACCGAGCCTTCTAAAGACAGACCAAACAGGTAAGCCATTAAACGTTGGTCATGTCAAAATTGGGCTGACTCATAAAGAAACTCCTTCAAGTGCACATAGGGGTCCCGGACTCCACCATAGCGATGATATGCGGGAATTTGAGAGCATGGTGGAAACTGAAGACCTTGAAAGGCGAACGGAACACTCAGGGAGGTTGGAGGATCGATTCGATGTTGTAATTCATCAAGCTGGCGTTTGGCCTGAGGGATCATCTCCTCAAGGGGAAGAGTCCGAGAAGAATGTGGGCCAGCCTGAGCAAGAGAGTGGACGTTTAAACCAGGATTATGGTGATGGGCTAGATAAGGGGATCCAGCCTGAGAAGGAGGAAAGCCCATTCTTGGGATGGAAGGAGGTATGGACGTAGAAAAATCATTAATGTGGGAATGAGGATTGATTGGGCTAGCAACAGCATGGGCGGGATAAAAGGGCCCGTTAAAAGGAGTAGGCCCATTGAAAGAAGAGGGCCCGTGCAGAGAATAGGGCCCATTAGAAGAATGAGGTGATGGGCCCGCATGGGAAGAGGAATCGACGCGGGGATAAGAGGATCAGGAAGATGAGAGACAAGACACAGGAGAAAAATGCTCCATGGGGGGAAATGGAGACTCTATACATTCAAGAATGGGAGAAAATACAAAAAGGGAAGAAACCTAGGACACATGTGACCAAATGAAGACACACTAAGATGAACTAGTCTAAATGAGCCTAATCTGACAAAACGATGCAAATGATGATACTGCAACACACAATGGGGGGAAGAGATGAGAGAAGAATCAACCAATTAACCACCCAAGTTATGAACGATGCACGAAAAATTTTATATGTTCCTCTCTAGGAACTTAGTGGATTAATTAATATCTGAATTCATTCAACAACAAGGTACCTAACCAAGGTAGGAAATGGGAAACTGGCTGACTCTAGGGGACTCTCTCTCTCTCTTGCAGATGTAAACCCTAGACTGGGGGGTGGTACGGTACAACCTACCCAGCGTCCGTGTGGGAATCCGCGACTCACGGGGACTTACGGAGGTCCTCGACAAGGTCATCTAGTCGGCTCCAAGGAAGATGGAGATGAGAGGAAACCCTACCTCGGTAGGAATGCAACTACTGATGAAGAGTGGTGTATTATCCTATGTGGACAGGAGTGCATGCAAGAGTCTAGCCTAGAAACTATGATTCAATATGAGGGCATTAGCATGAACAAGCATTGCAACAGAGAGGGGGACAAACAACACTCAGAACCCCAGAACATGATGAAATAATGATCTGCAAAGGGATGCCTCGGGGTGCGTACCTGAACAATATGTCGCAGTCTTATGTGGACCACTATAACATATATGCGGTCGATCCTGGACCACCTTCAGTCAGGGAGCAGAAAACAACAAGAATAGAAACGGAAAACCCGAAAGGAAGCCCGAGCAACAAATGAAAGAACAGATGGGATAACCTAAACAATAATAGGAGAACATATAGACAACACAAAGAAAACCCCAGGATATGATAAATGATGGGCTGCAGGAGGGCATTTTAGGGTGCGCACCTGAGTGACAATAGCGGTTTCCTTTGGGCCGCTATAACATGTACGTGGCAGACCCTAGACCGCCTTCATCCATCGAGCAGGAACAACCAGAACAGAAATGGGAAACCCAACGAAGACACTAAACAATGACAGAAAAAATGATGAACAGCAGGCAATACAACACATAACACGATTGGCACTGGAGTCCCACCGTGATCGCCAAAAAAATAGGATGTAGATAGATTAATCTACCATGCCCCCCTTTTTAATTAGTAAGTGAACATGTATGAACATGCAACATAGACAATGGAAGTTAAGAATTAGGAGAGATAGAAGACTGACCGTGATCGCCACCAAGACCAATAACTCAGAAGGACTGAGCTACAAACCTTAGAAAGAATGAACGGATTTGCACTCGCAAGCGGGGTGGCTGGCACAGGGCGCGGTCGTTCGAAGGCTGCTAACACACAGAGACGATCGTTACTTGACCGCGACTGATATCCAGAAGAGTAGACCGTGGGTTGAATCCTCCCTCTCTTTCAGCCTGCCAAAAGAGAGGGGCCTCGCGCTTGATGTGCTGTGAACCTGCAGGGGAAAGTAAAATCACAAAGAAAGTAAACCCAATTAGATCTAAGGATAGTGCAATATCTAGCAAACTATGATGATCAAAACACATAAATGGGGGTGAAATACCTGGGGTTGGTGGTTTTTAATCCCTGGGAGGCATGACAAAATAGTGGGTAGAAGTGTTTGAAAATGCAATGAGTGGTTGAAACGTGATAGAACAGCACAAAATGATGCAATAGTGATGATGCAATGTAATGAAATGGGGAGAAGAAATAAGACTTGATTGATGAAACTTAGATACTCCATGGACCGGGCATGCTTAGGACGTGGAAAACAAGGTCCCCTGACAGAAGATTGCTCCACGAACCGGCAGCGTTTCGGCGCGAACGTCCAAAAATCCCCCCACCCCCCCCCCCCCCGAAGTGAGGCCAAAGCTAACCCATTTATAGAGATTGCCTAAAAACCCTAGGTCGAGTTGGGGCTCCGGGCGTGAATTTTTGGGTTCTCAAAGAGATAATAACTCGGATAAATCAAGAATAATCGTTTAAAAGAGTCCAAAACCTTCCTGGCGCGCTAACTCCTCCAAAGATAGAGTCCTTACACCTTCCCGGCCGAAGAAAACGGAGCGCAGACGGGACAGGGCTCGGTTTGGCTAAGGTGATATGTCACGCGGCCGCGACCAACAAACACGGTCCATGGGCGACCGCGACTGTGTGCGATTTCAGTTGACTGGGTCAGCGCTAACGGCCAGGGCGATGATGATGCGGGAGGATAGAGGTGGTCATCGGAAGACCGTGACACTTTAATAGCGGTCCACTTAAGACCGTGTTCATCAACGAGTATGTCAAGGAAAGATAGACTCCAAACAAACCCCGTCCAGAGAGTAGGAGACTCAGAAATGCAAGAAACAAGCTCATAACACCATCATGAGAAGCCCCAGAGCAATGGATGACTTGGGACATCATTAAGAGAATAAGAGAAAAGACTCGACTTGTGGGCATAAAACGGGTCTCAACAAGAGGGAGAGTGGAAAGGTGGGGCAGATGAACCTCCCCTTACCTCCCTTTGTTCCTTTCTTCCTCTCCTGTATTTTTTTTCTTGTCTGTGAGCCGTGTAATCCCCTCGGTGGTATTTGCTCCCCCACAGTGAAATGAGAAGTCTCTTTCATGAGATGTTTTGTTTCTTTATGACTTACTCCATCCTCCTTTCCTTTCTCTGCAAGGATTCTTTTTTGGCTTCCCGATTGCATGCATATGCATGTACGTGTATGCATATAGCTATCTATACGTGATGTATTTGTCAGGTTGCCACCCCTGCTCCGATCGCATGCATATATATATATATATATATATATATATATATATATATATATGATGTATTTACTCTTCTTCTTCTACTCTCCCTCCGACAGTAAGATAAGAGACACCCATTTTTGATTTTCTTCAAGCCACCCATCCGACGATTTTCATCACGGAGGCCACCGGCCCAGAGCTCACTCCCATCCATGAGTGTGGCCCAGGTTCCCAACCATTAGAAGCCCAATATTCGTCTCCCCAAACCTCCGATTCTGGATTGTTAACCACCCTTGGCCCGCCGGAGCTCCTCTTCGTCATAGTTGTTGATATGTTTTGTTCTACTCTCTTTCTTCTCTTCAATACTGCCTTGAAAGATCTCTTCTCTCCTTCTAATAAATCGATATGTAAAATAAAATAGGACAGTAGAAGGAGAACAGAAGAGAGTAAAGAACCGTGATCGCCACCAAGGCGCTGTACGTGATGAACACGCCGTGCCTTGGAAAGAGGGAGAGACACTCACCTGACCTGCAGCGTTGGGAAGTTGAATGGTTCAGGGAGAACCACCTAAAGCATGCACGGTCTCACGATAGACCGTTTAAGGACGCTACAGAAGATGCGGGATGAAGCGCTCCTGGAAGTTGAACCGCTCTGTCACGACCGCAGGAAGAAGAAGGACGGTCCAGGTTGCACCGCTCGTCTCCTCGAATGGCTAGTAGAGAACCGCACAAGACCACCAAGCCAGAAGTCGCAAAGGGTCCAACCTCCACCCTCTCCAGCCGGCCAGAGGGGATGGGCCTCGTGCTAGGGACTGCTGACCTGCAAAACGACATGAAAACACAAAGAAACAACCCAAATTAGAACCGGAAAGTGTAGTTGATGTCAAAATAATAAGAAATGAACATGAATAAGTGGAAAGGGGGATACCTGGGGGATTTTAAACCCCTAGGGTGTCAAAAAACGTGGGTGGGTGTGTGCATGACAATGAAGATGAAGAAGAGCGTGGGGATAAAGGGAGGAAAACAATGCATGCAATGAAAGAAGTGACGAAACCTATCAAACATAAAAGACTCAAAACTAGACTACTCCCTGGACCGGAGGCCTGTATGGATGTAGAAGGCCTCCCTCCTTGGTCGCAGGTCGCTCCAGGATTCGGCAGGGCTTCACCGTCGACCAAAATCTCCCCCCTTTTCTACCCGGCCTTTAGGGTTTATTTATAGAGCACCTAAAGTCCTAGCTCAAAATTAGGGTTTAGAAGCATTTTCAGGTCGAGATAATCAAAGAAAAATCGTAGATAAATAGACTAGCTTTTATCCAGTCGAAACGGCACTTAAAATGGTTGATTATCCACAGAGAAAATGATGGTAGAAGTTGGGGATAAAACAACGGATAAAGATATAAAAATCTGTTGAAATTCAGCATTCGAACTGATGAACGGTCTTACGATAGACTGCCCAACTGGATGTGCAGCCGTGTTCTGGCCGTCCAACCCTATTGGTTGAAATTAGAGATAAATCATAAATAATCCAAACTATCCATCGAACTGACTGAAACCTTCGCCACTGGACTCTCATAGATGAACGGCTCAGATGAGACCGTTCAAAGGTTGAGCGGCCAAGGACAAACCATTCTAGCCTTGTCGGTGATAAATAGATTAATTGGATAATTATCTGAGAACACAGTCGAGAACATAGGACTCTGAGAGATGGGCGGTCACAACCCGTCCGTCCATCAAGTTGAACGGCTACGAGAGGACCGCATAAAAGCTTGTCGGTGGGAATTCAGAAAATTAACCAAAATACTCCAAAATATATGGACGGTCCACAGTCAATCGTACATTGATTGAGCGGCCAGGGATGAACCGTACATGTACATGGGCGCTTGAAACTTATAGAAAATCCCAATCAACCAAAACCAAGGCCTGTTAAGCCCTGAATCAACTTGGACCTAACCAAGGAGGGAGGCAACCCATAAAACTGGCCCAAAGCAGGCCTGAAAACAGTCCCAACGGGTGATGGACAACTCAAGGCATCAACAAATGGGAGTAAGAGGAACGACTCAACTTATCGGTAAAAAATGGGTGTCAACAATAGTGTGTTCCCCAATTTCTCCCCTTTGAAGGTGGATATCAAAAGCCTTATACGGTGATATTTCAAAGTCCACGTCTCGGCGACGGGTTCGTGGTGGCACGTGAATCGGTGGGATTCCCTTGTAGGCTAGCCCTCGAGATCTCCGCCCCCACAATGGGTGATGGGGTGTTACCGCTTCTGCCCGCACTTCGGGGTGACGCCGCTTCGCGCATCTACCTCTTGTTTGGGGGCCATATCGGAGTCTCTCCGTAGGTGCGTCCCTTATTAACCCCCCCGGATGTTCCGAGTCTAGGGGAGGTGTGGAACGCACTAAATTTCGTTGGACTGGAATATCGGGGGATATCGGTGGTTATATCGATTCGGGATCATCTGTCCCACCGGGCGTGCCAGCTTGTGGAACGCACTAAGTTTCGGGTGTGAAGGTATCGGGATATTGGTGTTCTTTTTATCGGTTTATCTAGTGCGAGGGCGTGCCAGTCACCTAGGTGACAATGTGTTCGGGCTTCGAGACTGGAGTGGTCCGAAGCCCGGGGTGCGCTCCATCTGACTAATCAGACGATTGTGGATATCAGGTCGGGACTGGAGACCCGCCGTGCCATAAAGGCCACGACGTTAATTACATCCCCTCGGAGAGGGGAAGACCTCTGATTAATCGCCAAGAAAAGGGGCCAAATGACCTAAAGATCGTTTTTCATTAAAGCATGCGAGTTGGGTTGACATGATTTAAACCCTCCGCATCGGTATGCAAAACGGTGTTCAAAACCATACAAATACTTGCTGCGAGTGCGGCGAATTTAATGAAAGTGCGGGATTAGATCCCGGTATATATACATCAGCCACTAACGGATAATCCAGTATTCGGTCGGGAGTTCATAATTGAAGCATCGGGGATAACAACAAAGACATTTGGATATCTGCCGTAGGTACGGCATGCTTCACGTGGGTGCGGGATCGGATCCCGGAAGAAGTGGGTCAAGCTGATGAACTATCGGCCCAAGAGGTGCACGGATCATGACCATGTCAGGGATCCCGAGGTCCACGTCCGATACCACGGGGCATCATTACTTTTCTCTTCACGCACAGTCTGGGGGAGCGGGTTATTAAGTGTAAAGCCCAAACTCGACAACGTGCGCCCTCGCACGCGGATCGACCTGCGCGGTCAGGTCGGGGGGTTTTCGGGGGCAGCGCCCCCGGAACAAAATTTGGTTAAGGCGTGGGTATGCTATTGTCATTGTTCCGATCATTGAGTTAAGTGTTTTATTCCCATTCCATTCTTTCCATTTTGTTTATTGATTTAATCCTTATCCTCTGGTTTATTCTTTAGTTTCAATAGTTCCCTTTCTTCCTTTCATTCTTTTAGTTTTCTTTTAGCACGCCGTGTTGGCACGTTGCAAGAAGATGGGCGCGCCGGTTAAGGGGCGCCGGGTCAAGATATGAAGGGGGCGCGCCGGTTTAAGGGAGTTCAAGGGGGGGCGCGCCGGTTTAGGTCCAGGAAGGGGGCGCGCCGGTTTAAGGCTCAAATAGGAAGAGGTTCCACAGTATAGCGCGCCGGTTTAATGGGCTAGTGCAAGGGGGCGCGCCGGATAGCTGCAAGGAAAAAAAAATGGGTTTTGAGTGTGGGGTTAAACCGGCGCGGGGGGGTAGCACGCCAGATTAACCCACGCCGGATTAGGGGGCGCCGGATTAAGCATTTATAGCTTCCTTCAGCCCATTTGTGCTCTGTTTCTTCTTTCCTTCAACTGCAAGTTGATTCATTGATTGGTTTGTTCGTCTTATTGATGAATTATGTTTGTGGAAAGAAGATTTAAGTGTTTTAAGTGTTTGTTCAGGTGGATTGTCATGATGATTCGAGTGTTTTATTAGAACAGTTTGCTGTGCAGGAACTTGGAAGTTTAGCTTGTCTCAGTGGTTTAGTGTGTTTGTCTGTCTATTCTTACGCGTTCTCTGTTCTTACATGTTCTTCCTCTGGAAAAATTTGGGCAGCACCTCCCCCGGACTGACGATTGCTAGAGAAAATAGAGGAACACCAAGTGGATTGCTCCAGGGTGAACCTCAAAATCTAGACCTCACGGCGGTCCGATAACCCAAGTGTGAGTGTGGAAAAGCTCGAGGACTAGCCTTCAAGAGCTCTCACGACTCACGGGCAATGATCCCTCAAAGGGGAACGAGTGGGGAAGGAGATCAGAAACATATCAAAAAAAGAATCTCCCGAAGGATCATTTTCATTTCACCACGAAGGGGTGCAAATACATGGGCTCTTCATGCATCTAAAGAAAAGAAGCAAAGGGAAGAATACATCGGAGGAAAGAAAAAGAAACAAGGGGGGGAGGGGAGATCTGTATCTCCCTCACCTCACTCTCTGCTCTCTCCTTCTCCTTTCTCACTTCACTTCGCTCTCAGAGGAACACTGGCTTCGGGCTTCAAGGAGTTTCTCCCCCTCCAACCTTCCAACCCATTTAAGCTTCGCCTGGGCGCTCCTTTTATAGGGGCCGGAGGCCCTATTTTGGAGGGATGCCCTCTCGATTCTTCTTCCTCCCGTTGGTTCCTTGTTTCCCGCAACCACCACTGCTGCTGCTGACGTTGGTGACGTTGCCCTGCTGCTGCTGTCGACGTCGCCTCCGGCGAGGCTATGGTGTGATCGGGAGGGGGGCAGAGGCATGGCCTCCTCCTCCGCTGGCACATCCACCGCGAGCCACGTTGCTATCATCATTTGCTGAAGAATGGCCGGCCGACCGACGGAATGAGCACAAGGCGGGATGGGGCTCGAGAACTTCCATTCACGGCATATGCTCGGTTGCCCTCCGGATCAAAGTGGGAGCTTTAACCATTTTAGGCTTGTTTGTCATCATGCCGTTCCCAGGAAACAGGGGACCGCATTGATGACGGGATGGCTTCACTGCGCGCCGGATAAAGGCCTCAGAGAAAGGCTTGTTTCTAAACTAAGCACGCCGTATTAGCACTCCAAAATGGGCACGCCGGTTTAGTGCATTCAAAGGGGTGACCCTTCAACAGGAGCATGCCGTTTTAACATAAAGCAAGGGAGTTCATGGGGCGCGCCGGACTAGCATCTTGTAAAGGGCGCGCCGGTTTAAGGCCCCCTTAGGGGCGCGCCGGTTTAAGGCTATGCCATTCCGGTTTAAGGCTATGCCACGCCGGTTTAAAGCTATGCCACGCCGGTTTAAGCGTCAAAGGGCTCCCCTCCAGCTTAGTGACGATTCGGACAGATGCTTGCCCTCCTGTGTTCCTTTAGTTGTGAGCCTCCGAGTCTCGATTCAGGGCTTTGAGTGATTTTCGGTGTATGCCGAGCAGGCGTTCGGACTCCTGAGTTTCTTTGATTCGACCTTCGGCACTGCCAACTTGGGAGCCGTGGTTAGCTCTTCAACCCGAGTGGCTTCTTTGTTGGGTGGCGGAGCACCGGGTAGGTATTCGTCCTTCTTGGAGGGGGCACATGGTTTATTCAGCCTTTCCGTCTTCGACTCGCTCTCGAGTGCTGAGACGTGCATGTCGTATGATCATCATCATTTTTTTGACGTCCACAGGAGGTGCTGGCAAAATTTTGCTAGAATTAAGAACTTAAAAAAATGATGACAATTGGACCAAGTTTAAGGACACTACAAACCAACTCATATCCAAGGAAATAATTAAAGATGTAAAACATAAATCTGTGAAGAAAATTTGAGCCCATGGTTAAGCCTCTGGATGGAGTTTTTTGTGACTCAGAAAATCGGTGCCCACCCCAGGTGCCGCTAATTAACTTAATTAATGACCACTTAAGGAGTCGCCAATTAATGAATGGCCCTTTGAACAGGCGCCAATCCCCGTTAAAAAAAATTGCTACAGAAAAGGATAAAACTTCAAATGAACGATCACGCAAAAGGTCGTCAATTAATTAATGAACGCCCTTCTGGGAAGACGCTAATCCCTCTGGTAAAACAGAAAGGAAAGAAAAGGAAAGAAAATGACAATGAGGGAAACTGTGCCTGGTCCATGGGCGTCAATTAATGAACGCCTGCTCGCTCAGGTGCTAATTCCTCAGAAATGGGTTAAAGGAAACAAATAAAAGGGGGAAAACTTCTGAATGCCCTTGTGGCAGACGCTAAATCATGAGCAGGCGGCCACCCCACGTGCGCCAATTCCTAAAAATCTCAGAAATAATAGAAAAGGAAAGAAAGAAAGAAAGAAAACTTATAATCTATGCCAGGCCAGAGGTGCTAATTCTTAAAAAATCCAGAATCTGCACCCACTGAGTGGGCGCCAATTAAAAATCCAGAATCTGCACCCACGAATGGTAGGGGTAAGGCAGCGATTTAACAAAGAAAAAGGAAGAATAAGAAAGGAAAGAAAATGAAATAACATGATAATAAAAGAAATGCCACGAGAGTAATATAATAAATGAAATATGCCTAAAATTAACAGCGATTTGTTCGGGAACTCTTCCCCGTTGACCCCACACGTGGGGGAATACCAAAGTTGCCCTTGCAAGATAAGCGTGGTCGCCCTCTCATGGTCATGGCCTAACTTGGCACCGGGCTGATATCTTGTGATGTTTTAACCGTTTAACCAGGATTTGACCGTGACTCCTTATTTATTGAGATATCAAATTTGTCGTACCCCGGCATGCACTCGTCCCGATATCTCACATACACCTGGGATGTTTCTCGATCTGGACCCTCGCCCGAATATGAAATGGTCCGCATATGACCGATATGGTTTTGAACACCGTCTTGCACTCCGATGCGGAGGATTTCAAGTATCTCAACCTAACTTGCATTCTTTAATAAAAATTGATCTCTATGCCATTTGGCCCCTTTTCTTGGCTATTAATTAGAGGTTTTCCCTTCTCCGAGGGGATGTAATTAACGCCGTGACCTTTATGGCACGGCGGGTCTTTAGTCTCGACCCGATACCCATGATTATCTGGTTAGTCAGACGGAGTGCACCCCGGGCTTCAGACCATTCCAGTCTCGAAGTCCGAACACTTTGTCACACATGTGACTGGCACGGCCTCGCACTTGATAAAATGATAAATCGATATCACAAAAAAAGAACACCCGATATTTTTATCATCGAAAATTAGTGCGTTCCGACAGTCGGTACCAGTGAAAACCCGAAAGGGCGCCCGTGTCAATAATGTGGTAACTAAAAGAGAACAATACAATATCTTCTATCTGGGAAGCCCCTCCTACAGTCGAATTCCCAGCTTGATCGCCAAGATTCTTGCATAAGAATACTCCTACATATCCCACCAGGATGAACCTTACGCTTATGCTGTAACAAACTCCTTTGCTTTGGCATTCCACAAGTCGATGAACAAACCTACCATCGATTTTTGTCATCATCGGTGAAATCGACGAACAGACCATCGACCCGGACCTTTCATCCCCGTCGATAAACAAACTCCTTTGCTTCTGCATTCCCCATTGTTGAGTAGTGGATAGCGGATCTAGAGGGGAGTGGTGAATAGATCAGCCTCTCTTTTCGCAATGCAACCCTCTTTAAAGCTAGATGATGATAATAGCAGTGGAATATAACTAGCTTAACGAAGGACACAATGATTTGCTTAGCAAGATGATTACGCAATATAGAGATTGAACCTAAGCATGCATCTAACACAAAGCAATCGCACAAGTAAACCACCACACACGAGATTTTAAGGTGGTTCGGACTGAATCCCCAGTCCTACGTCCACCCCTCACCAAATTCGGTGAGGCTCCACTAGTGCCACGCACTGAACCGCAAATCGGAAAGACCTCTGATAGCCTTCTTACTAACCGCAGGTAGGGACGTCAACACCGCAGATCGGACAACTTCTGATTGCCTTCCTACTAACCACCTGTAGGGACGATCTTCAGTTTCAAATGTTTGAATGTAATGGAAAGAGAACAAATATGAAAGCTCTCAAACAAGATATAGAATATGCTCAAGGAGAAAAGATCTTGTCTGAGATTCGATGTTGATCAACAACAAGGGCTTCTTCTCTCTTGCAAAGACTCCTCTTGGTTCAGCAACAAGGGTTCCTTCTTCTTTCCAAATCGATCTTCCTTGAATCTCCTTCTTTGAATCTCCTTTGAGTTGATGTGGGAGATAATGGATGCAACCTTGAACCTTGATTGCTTCTACACCTTTCTTGGAGGTTGATGGCTTCAAAAACAAGCTTGAATCACCTTGGATGAATGAAGAACTCCAGCCCGAAGCACTGTTCACGGAGGTGCTACAGTACCCGCGAATCACCTCCTCTAGCCTCCCTTGATCTCTCTTGTTCCAATTGAAGCATTAGGGTTTCTAACCCCTCATGTGTTGATTGTATAGACTTTGAATGGTCCTTGGACATCCCCCAGGCCAGATCCACAATCCATGGGGGATTGAGTGACTCTGGGGTTAAACAAATACAAGAAAAGGGGCTCTTCTTGAAGTGGAAAACAAAGTGAACATTGTTGGCTCGGGGCTGGCGGTCGACCTGTGGAAGCTGGCGGTCGACCGCTACTGAGAAACGCTGTAGACGGATGGTCCCTGGAATTTTCGGTCGACCGCTATTGGGTTGGCGGTCGACCGCCACTGAGAAACGTGCAAGCAGTTGGCTGCTGGCAGGGGCGGTCAACCGCTAGCTGGGCAGAACCTGGGTTACCCCGGTTCAGTCCATTAACCGTTTAGCTCCGTTGCTTAAGTCCTTTAGCAGCCCGTTCTCATTTGTGGCTACAACCTTGACAGTCTTGAAAATTTATATTTGATTATATCACTCCTATAATCAAAATTTTGACCGCGCAGGTCAATCCGCTTGCGAGGGTGCAATCATTGAGCTTTCCCATTTTCCATCTCCACTCCATTCCTTGTCCATTCATTGGCTTACCTGTCATGAACAAAGCATCACGTATGTCAGTCATATGAGAGTGAAAAACAACAATGACTTATAGTGTTTAGCCATTATCAAAATCAAGAATATCAAATAACTTAAATGACCACAGGATGATGTCGAATGACCCAAGTGACCACAAGATGACTCAAATGACCACAGGGGCACAACACCCATGCCCATGAACAAACCTACCATTGATTTTCGTCATCATCGGTGAAATCGATGAACAGATCGTCGACCCGGACCTTTCATCCCCGTCGATAAACAAACTCCTTTGCTTCGGCATTCCCCATGTCGATGAACAAACCTACCGTCGATTTTCATAATCATCAACGAAATCGATGAACAGACCATTGACCCGGACCTTTCATCCTTGTCGATAAATAAACTCCTTTGCTTCGGCATTCCCCATGCCGATGAACAAACCTACCGTCGATTTTCATCACCATCGACAAAATCGGTAAAGTAGCCTTTCGCTCGGACCCTTCGTCCTTGCCAAGAAATAAACCCGCTCTTGCTTTGGCATCTAAGACACACCGACAAGTATGTCATTTTTGAATCCCGTCACCTTCGGCGAGATCTATGAATGAATCACTCACCCAACATTTCGGCCTTGCCGACAAATAAATCCCCTTGATCCTTCGGAATTCAGCCGATGATATTTCTTACCTAGGCTAATCGAATCTTGTCCTCGGAGAAGTTGCACTGCGGTGGAGCGAACCCCTCATACCTTCCCTGAAGGCGTGAGCGCTCTCCTGCCCTAGTACCTAATGCATCCCGGGCTGGATGGATTAGCAATGCGCCTCTACTAGAATTGGCCCAAAAGAAAAAACGATGAAAAAAAAAGAAAGAGAAAGAGCTATAATTCGGCATCGAATATGCAAGGCAGGAGTTGAAGAAATTTCATTGCACAAAAAGAAGAGCACATAGTACTACGGGGCATCCCCTGGAATACATGAAGATTCATAAGAAATGGGAAACAAAAGAACTACTACGACGGATAGGGATGTTCATGGTTCGGTTTAAGGGCTTTTTTTCCCAAACCAAACCAAACTAAACTAAATCTCAAACCAAACTGAACCAAACCAAACAAATTTAGTTTGGTTCGGTTCAAACTAATTTTTTTATATCTTATTACAATATATATAAATTTAATAAATTATATATAATAATAAAAATAAAAAAAATAAAAACTTATATTTTTTATGTTTATATGTCTATGTAATCATGTTTTTTAAATATTTTAATATATTTATGATATATAATATTAATAAAAATAAATAATAAATTCAGTTTATTCAGTTTGGTTCGGTTTCACACGTTATGAAACCAAACTAAACCAAATTTAGGTTCAAACCGAACCAAACCGAACCGAAGTTCGGTTCGGTTCGATTTGGTTCGGTTTGAACCGAATTATGAACACCCCTAGCGACGGACGACGGAAGATGTCCTCAAACTCTAAGATCCCCAGAGATGGATGGCGGCTTAGCTCATGTAGGCGAGACTCTTCAATTTGTAGCCTCGTCTATTTTTCCTCAAGGGACGCAGCTTGCCCTTCCGCCAGCTCAGCCTCCTCTACGCTCTGAATCTCCAGTTGTTCATTCAGCTCCAGCTCTGCTTCACTCCGGGCCAGCTCAGCTTGTAGTTCATCTATCTGAGTCTTCTGAGAAGTGCTGCATTGAATAGTAATGTCAGCAACACCCCGCATTTTTCGGGCAGTCTCCTTCATCGACCGGAGGGCATTGTGACATTCGGCATGTTCAAATTTCAAGGCCGTCAGCTGGTCCGCTAGGCCATGGCTGATGAACTCCCTCTGCTTCACATATTTCAGCAATAAAATCACTCATTGCGTCTAGTCTTCCATGGGGCAGACATAAGCTATAAGTGTATGGGAGACGTGTTCTACCAGCCCCCGTAGTTGCACATAAGACAAGTCGGGGCAGTGTTATTCCCGGGTAGGCGAGCGGACAAGAAAGGGGGGGTTGAATTGTCCCTCACTCAATTTGGTAAATTTAAAACTTTCTTAACGGAAATGCCAAGTTTAAAGAAATTGAAAAGAGTAAAATAAATAGAGTAATTTAAGCTCTCTCAATCTCGCCGAGCTCACTCGATCATGCAAAAGATAATGTAATTAAACACGTCACACAATGGAATCTAGGCAATTGAGATTTGCTCGTGCAATTGGAATTCGCTCATGCTCACTGATCACACGTGTATTGAATTAACAATTAATCACAATAAAGTAAACCACAATACACACCACAAGACACAAGTGGAGAGGGGGAAAATATACCGCCCATAAGCACCGCCTAATTAGGTCAAGTGTGACCCAACTAGGCCCAGCTCTCTAAAGTGACAGCCTCTGTCGGGGCCCACTTACCTTAAGCCCAACAGTCAGTCGGAACATCGCTTCCTAGGAGGCCATAGGGTCTAGAAGCCCGAGCAACGGATCAATCGGGAAGACCCCTATGGGGACCCTGAACAACCTGCCCGAGCTATGTGCTTATCGCTCAGGATGATACCTTAAGCGAGAGTTTAGGCTCGGGCCGACCGTTGGAAGCTCATCTAAGTGTCTGTTATGTACCCGACGGAGATAGGGAACTCCAAAAAATAAGGGAGAGCAAGAGTTCTTGTGCTATAAAGAGCCCGCTATAAGGACGTAACCTCTCCGAATCCCCCTCAACTCTTGGGACTCAAACGCACAACGGGCTACAATATAAATCCCGTGGAGACCCTCCAGAGAGGTAAGGCATAATCCTGAGCAAGAGCCACCACACTTCTTGATGAAGAGACATCTCGCGCCCCTTTCTTCTTTTGCCACCTTCTCTCCATTTGTGCTCTACAAAATTTGCTGACTTAGGCATCGGAGGGTTATCCCCAGGGACTCCTCCCCAGGGCACCCCTGACCTGCTTCCTTCCTTGCAGTTATTCAAGCGTGGTGATCGCAACCAGAGATCCTCTACCTTAGGGCAGGCGTGAGATCACCCCTCTTCATCTGGCGCCGTCTGTGGGAAGCGGACAAAGAGCCATCATGGTGAGAAGAAGTTCCGGCAGAAGGACCACCGGTGATAAGGGAAAGGCCGTGACAGACGAGGGAGAGGAGCCTGTGCCTAAACCCCCCGTACAGGCTCGCCCCTCCAACGACCTCACCGGCGAGCTGCCTCCTCCAGCCCACGGGGGACTACCCCCAAATGGGAATCCTGACACTCTCCAAACCCTCAATGCAAAACTGGACATCCTCATAGAATTAATGAGGACCCAGGAGGCCAGGGAAGAGAAGTCATGACCCCCGCGGGAAAGCCCCCCTCGCGGAGAAGCTTTGCAATAACCCGCCGGAGGCCGCTTCACTCTTCGAGGACTACAGCTTATACGTAACAGGTCAGGAGGACCCTCTCACGTCCCCCCACCTGAGCAAGAAGCCTCCTCCACCCCGAGGAGAGAAAGGACCGAGACGCGTCAACCATTCCCGAAAAATGACGCCCCCGAAGGGAGACGTGGCAGCTCGCCATGGCGCCCCCACAGTCCCTCGGTCCAGTTACAACCAGAGTTGTCCCTCCAATTGAGAGACTTCGAGCAGCATTTCGTAGAGCAAGAGCGTGCCCTCCGCGCCTTGTAGAAAACCTCCACTAAGGAGGACGAGGAACAATCCCCATTTACCAATCACATCTTGAAGGCTGAGATTTCCCCCAGAATCTCGTTGCTGACCTTCAAGTCGTACGAAGGCCAGGGAGATCCCGCCGACCACTATGATAGTTTTGACGCCCTGGTGACGTTGCACGAGGTCTCTGACGCTGTCAAGTGCCGATCATTCGTGACCACTTTAGTTCAGGGCACCCAAGTCGGGTTCTGAGCTCTCTCCCCCGACAGCATCCGCGACTTTCGCCAGTTCGGGAAAATATTTAAGGAAAGCTTCACCGGCAGCTATCCTACGAGGTTAGTAGCAGGATTGTTGGTGCTAAAACACGCACCTGGGGAAAAACTCTGGGCTTACATCAACCGGTTGAAATCGGAAGCCCTGCGCATCCCCTGCCTAGACATCTCCTCAGCCATCTTCGCGCTGACCGGAGGCACCCGCGATGAGAACCTCCGAAGGGAGTTGGTCCTCCATCCTCCTACCTCCCTCACCGATCTAATAACCCTGGCCTTGCGCCACGCGAAATGCGAGGAAGTCCTCAATGCTTGCTGCATCCAATCGGGCTCTGGAAAGGACGGGGACAAGAAGCGACCTTCCGAGCAGGGCCCGGGCCCGGGAAAGCGGAGGAACCAAGACAGGGACCGAAGGGAACCCCCCCGGAAGTATGAGCGGTATAGCCCTCTGACCGCCCCCGTCTATGAGATATATGAAGACATCAAGGACTCGGGTACTCTCCGCCAACCCGAGCCTATGAAGGCCAAACGCTGCAACCGCCGCAAACATTGCCAGTTCCATAATGACCACGGACACCATACCGAAGATTGTCACCAACTCAAGGATGAGATCGAGCGTCTTGTATGCCAGGGAGACTTATCACGGTACGTGGCCGAGCACCAGAAGGAGGATCGTGGCATTCCGAAGGAAATTGACAATCAGCCCCTCGAGGTCCACATTAATGTTATCTTCGGCGGCGCGGCATCAGGAGGAGATAGTAGCCAAGGAAGGAAGCGTCATGCGGAGCGGGCAAGCCGCGCTTCTGAGCCCCCCAAGTCCCCGCTGACGGATGGACAGCAATCCGTGGTATTCTTTGACCAAGACCTGGAAGGGCTATCCACCCCGCACGATGACGCCCTTGTAATATCGGCTACCATAAACCATTGTAACGTAGATAGAATATTGGTTTACAATGGTAGCGCTCCAGACGTACTTTCATACAAATGTTTTCTCAGGATGGGTGAAAACCCATCCAAGCTCCACCCTATTCGAACCCCCTTTTGCGGGATCAATGGCCAAGCAACCTATCTCGAGGGAGCCCTGAGCCTGCCAGTTACCATCGACACCCCTCCCAAGACCGTTACTGTCATGGTTGACTTTACTGTGATTAAGGGGATGGCGCCTATAATGCCATTTTCGACAGAGGAATCCTCAGCCGGACAAAGGCAGTGCCCTCCACCTATCACCAAAAAATGAAGTTCCCCACTAAATGCGGTATCGGGGAGGTCCGAGGTAACCAGGCAATAGCTCGAAGGTGCTATATTATCTCGGTTGAAGCTGTAAGGCCAGAGGGAATGAAGAAAAAAACCAAGGGAGTCGAAGAGGATCCAACAACATCCGAGCCTGGTGGCGAGCTATTGATGATCTTCCTCAATGACGACCCGGCCCTCGGAGTAAACATAGGAGCTGACTTACCCTCTGATATACAGAGGCAATATAAGGAATTCCTTTCGGAGTATATTCAAGTCTTTGCATGGTCTGATGAGCATCTTCCCGGAATACCTGGGGAGACGGTGGTACACAAGCTCAACCTCGACCCATCGGTGAAACCCGTCGAACAGCGTAGAAGAAAGCACGCCCCAGAGAAATAGGTGATCATCAAAGAGCAGATAAAGAAGGGAAAGAAAACGGGCCTATTCCGCCCGGTCCTTTACCCGACATGGCTCGCTAATGTCATCCTGGTACCCAAAGCCTCAGGCAAATGGCGAATGTGTGTGGACTTCACTGACCTCAACAAAGCCACCCTGAAAGATTGCTACCCGTTGCCGAGCATCGACCAACTAGTCGACTCAACCTCCGGCAACGAATTGCTTAGTTTTCTGGATGCCTATTCCGGTTATCATCTAATCCTGATGGATCCTGAAGACATTGAAAAGATAGCCTTCATCACCGACTTCGGTGTATACTGCTATACTCGCATGCCCTTCGGACTAAAAAATGCCAGAGTGACATATCAAAGGCTGATCAACCACATCTTCGAAGGACAACTTGGTCGGAACGTCGAGGCCTACATTGACGATATGCTCGTCAAGACACCTAAGGCCGAGGATCACTTCACCGACCTAGCAGAAACCTTCGACACTCTCTTGAGGTGCCATATGAAGCTCAACCCAGCTAAGTGCACCTTTGGGGTCCCGTCCTGGAAGTTCTTGGGTTTCTTAGTGACCCAACGCGGGATCGAGGCCAACCCCGACAAAGTACAAGCCATCTTAAACATGCAGCCGCCCACTTGTGTCAAGGACGTCCAGCGCCTGACTGGACGGATCGCTACACTTAATCGATTCTTGTCCCGAGCGGCCGAATGATGCCTACCCTTCTTCAAGTTATTAAGAAGGCCCAAATTGGCATCTGTCACGTTCGCCTGGGATGAGGAATGTCAGAAGGCTTTTATGAAATTGAAGGAGTTTTTGACCTTGCCCCCGGTATTGTCCAAGCCAATCCCGGGAGAAGCACTATACCTCTACCTTTCGTCGACCCCCTCCACGGTGAGCTCGGTCCTGGTTCAGGATGATGCAGGAGTACAAAGACAGGTTTACTACACCAGCAAGGTGCTTAATGAGGCCGAGCGATGATATCCCACAGCCGAGAAACTCGTACTAGCGTTGATCGCCTCGGTGAAGCGCCTCCGGCCCTACTTCCAAGGACACTCCATCATCGTGCTAACCAGCGAGCCTCTCAAAAAGATCCTGGCCCACCCTGAAGCTTTAGGTCGCCTCGTCAAGTGGGCTATAATGCTCGAGGCTTATGACATCTCTTATCGTCCCCACTCCGCCATCAAGGGATAGGCGCTTGCAGACTTCATCGTAGAAAGCACTGTCCCGACCGAAGAAGCCCATCAGCCGATTCCTGGGCCAACCTGGGATCTCTTTGTCGACAGATCCTCCAACTCGACTGGTAGTGGCACTGACATCATCCTCCGATCCCCAAAAGGCGCAGAACTACAGTACGCCTTGAAGTTCAGCTTCCCGGCATCCAACAACATCTCCGAGTACGAAGCTCTTATCTCGGGAGCAAGGATGGCACGCCGACTGGAAGCCAAACGGGTCAAGATACACACCGACTTCCAACTGGTCGGTAGCCAGATCAATGGTGATTACGAGGCTCGAGAAGCACCGATGATCAAATACCTTCAGCTGGTAAGAGGAATATCCCCCTTATTCGAGAGTTTTTAGGTTATCCGGATAAATCGGGAGGAAAACTCCCAGGCGGATGCCCTCTCTCGGCTGGCTTCCTCTACCCTCGCAGAAGGTAATCGATCAGTCTTCCTCGAAAAGCTAGAGCGACCCAGCATAGAGGCGGAGCTCATGACAGTTGATTGGGTATCACCCAGTGACTGGCGAACCACGTATATATCCTAGCTTCGAGATTCCCAAGAGCCCCCCGACTGTCAAGAAGCACGGAGAATGAAACATCAGGCTCGGTGCTTTGTCATTTTGGATGAAATCCTATACCGAAGGTCTTTCTCCGGCCCTCTCCTCAAGTGCCTAGGTACTGAAGAGGCCAACCGTGCGATCCAGGAAGTCCATGAAGGCATCAGCGGCACACACCAGGGAGGAAGATCGCTCGCCAGGATCTTGCTGCGGCAGGGTTACTGGTGGCCCACTCTCCAGCGTGATTGCCTGACCTACATTCAGAAGTGCGACCGATGCCAACATTTCGATCACTTGGTCCATTGGCCTGCCTCAGAGCTTGTTACCCTCACCGAGCCGTACCCATTCGCTCGGTGGGGAATTGACATCCTGGGGCCATTCTCAATGGCCCAGGCCCAGAGAAAGTTCATCATCGTCGCCATTGATTATTTCACCAAGTGGCTATAAGCTGAAGCCACCACTAGGATTACTGAGTCGGTAATATGGAGCTTTGTTTGGAAATCGATTATCTGTCGCTTCGGCATTCCCCGGGTGATTGTGAGCGATAATGGTCGGCAATTTGACTCGCACTGTTTTAAGAGCAGATGTGTCACGCCCCGAGCGCGGAAGATACCCGGAGATGCGCGACGTGTCTATATCAATCATGTCAATCAGAGTGGTCGTGTATTCGACACAAAGACAGAGATGCGCAAAATAGCAAGATAACCCAATCCTTTATTTCATAATAGATAGACTATTACAAATCCAATACTCTGTTTAACAAAAAGAAAGGAATACATATTTGACTCAAGAAACTATGGGAAACACTAGACGACACTTGTAGAAGCTCTATCACTTTCACTCTTGACCATTCCCATCCGATTGACTTCCATCGTCGTCGGTCTTACCTGAAAAGTAGAAAGGGACAAACGGAATGAGCGAACGCTCAGTAGGAAATTATATCTCAAGTACTAGCAAGGGGTTTAAGTAATTACATTTTCATGAATGCAATAAGGCTATGCATGCTCGCATGAAACGACAAGATAGAGAGAATGTAATAAGATGAACTTTCATGAACTTTCAACAAGATAACAAGTTTATTCGAGATATTCAAGCAAGTACATTTACAAGTCATGTCAAGAACTTTGGCTATCATGTATCAAGCAAGTAAATTACCCTTTTTCGGGCCACGCATTTCATTTCATGTCAAGTACGAGTCAAGTACAAGATGTGTGTGGAATGTCCAATCAAGCAAGTCAAGTACTCGGTATAATGCCAGATACCTTATCATTTTAACTCCCATGGGCACAAGTACTTTCGGGTGCTCCTCCAAGGACCAGATCGGGCCCTATATGCGCAGGCATTTATCATGTGTTTTGACATCCACTCTTGTTTATATAGCCAATATAGAATTTCAATAATCAAGCTTGTAGACACGTATGACAACTTTGATAGAATAGAGTCCAAAATATGACAAAGGACATAGAATGGCGATAATAACGGTATAATCACGATATCGATAAAACTAGGTAGAATATGGTTCCCTTATCTTAGGTACCATGACAAATCAATATGGACATTCTTTATATAGAATTGAGGTCCACATGAACATTAGATCAAGCAAGATACCCTCATTCTTATCATAGAATTGGGGTTTACAAGAATGACACGATATGGCATGATATCATCATCCTATCAAGAATTTCTTATGATATACTCTTTGTATAATCATAAGGACCGGTATACCATGTTTCTTTAGATTGACATGGCAAAAACTGTGTAATGGGTTTTTAGGGTACAACCAGCTCAGTCGGCCTTGAGGGAATCCAAGGCTACGAGGAGTCTTACGGAGGTCTCTATGACTAACTCGCTAGTCCAAAGGAACGGAATGTCCAATGGAGAGCTTGTATGTCAATGAGAGTTGAGTGTGATCGATAAAACACCGTGAAAAGTGGGACTATACTCACGGAGTGGAGAATAGTGCCGATATATATATTATGATATATAAAACCATCGGTTATCAAATCAGAGGAAAAATTAGTTTACAGTAAAATAACGACTTAGGTCAAGTCGTTTCTCAAGTAATTAACGCCTAACAGAAGGGCGTTTAAACATGGTCCGTTTTGCAGAATTTTCAATAATTTCAATAATTTATCTAAAACGCGCCTTCGGCAGGGGCGTTTCTTCAAGAGTTGACGACTACTCTAGCAGGCGTCTTTTATTTACAATATTTCTCAGAACATATTTATTTTCAGAAATTATCAAAAACGCGCCCTTGGCAGGGGCGTTAATCATAAATTCTTATCTTCTCAGAATATATATTCCAGGATTTTAACAGATACGCGCCCTAGTAAGGGGCGTTTATTTTTAATTCACGCCCTGTGATGGGGCGTTACCAAATGGAAAACGACCTAGTCTAAGTCGTGAATTTCAAGAAATATCAGGAATTAGCAAGATTTTGCACGATAATCAAGGATAACAATCATATAGTCATGACAGGAAAATTGGCAGGAATTCACATGCAGTATATCAGATTTGATGTTTCATGTTTATTGACTTTTAATCGTTAACAAATATTGCTTTGATTTCATGTAATTGCATGGATAATCAATTCTTATGATTTACATGAAATTAACGCCTGTGTACAGGACGTCAAATATGAAATTGACGACCTGGGAAGGGTCGTGACTTGCAAAGTAGCGCCCTAGTCTGGGGCGTGTATTTCGTAGTCACGCCCTTGGTAAGGACGTATCTTTCAAGAAATTAACAGAAAATCGTTCAGAAACTATAGTAAACCAAACCATGTATATGCATGATAATTATTGTACTGTATTAATTTAGTTTGGGCTACAGTGACTTGAGAAAATCCTACCTTAAGAGTTGATTTGGAGATGACCGTGAGGGGTTTTTGGCTAGCAGAAGATGATGGCTTTGATGAAGAGGCTTCTACTGCGACTTACGAACAGTGGCAGCAACAACAAGGAGAAGAACAATCGTTCTTCAGAGATCTTCACGCTACAGAACCTGTAGAGGAAGAGAAAAGAAGAAAATATGAAGATGTTAATATTCTTCATAGTTGTAATCGATGTTTTAAGAAGATAGAAG
The DNA here is from genome assembly GCA_022559845.1 of Amorphophallus konjac. NCBI lineage: Eukaryota > Viridiplantae > Streptophyta > Magnoliopsida > Alismatales > Araceae > Amorphophallus > Amorphophallus konjac. The sequence continues at coordinate 191,004,574 of CM040123.1, read as the reverse complement.
AATATTACCTATTCTTCGGCACCAGCAGAGTTTCCTGGACAAGAAGAAAATAATTATTCTTCACATAATCTGAAGCAAGAAAAAGAAAACAAAAGAAAATAAGAAGAACAGTTTGTTCTTCACGTACCTAGCAGCAGACGTTCGATCAAATGGATTTAGGGTTGGCCGAACAAGTTTATTTATAAGACTTTGGAAGTCCTATTAGAGTTAGTGTTCTAGTAGAAGTAATGCTTCCAATATAGAGTCCTTGCCCTATTAAATACTTACTGGATTAACATAATCCTTCCCTGGATAAGCTCCCGTGTCGAACGGAACTCGAATGGAATTAACGCCTTTGGTCAGGGCGTCGATTCTTGAATTGACGACCTAGTTCAGGTCGTTTCTTAAGAAACGTCTTGGATAAGGGCGTTCCTTGTCTTTGAAACACGCCCCATATATGGGCGTTTCTTTTACTTGCCTATTTGGTTGTGAGAGTTGACGACCGCATGTGTGGGCGTCCTTTCTTTAGTCACGCCTTTTATAGAGGCGTCTCTTATTGAATTAACGCCCTAATAAGAGGCGTTATTTTTAATTTGTTTTATTTCGTCCAATTAACCCTATTTCTTTTATATATATTACTTCTGTAATATATATGTTTTAATTCATTTCAATTATTCATTTATTAGGGTTGCTACACCCTCCCCCACTTAAAAAGAATTTGGTCCCCAAATTCAATATATATATAATTATACATGTGGAGAGCGTAGAACATATACCTCTTAGAATAACTCGGGAAATCGTTTCTTCATAGATTCTTCGGTCTCCCATGTCGCTTCGCGTTCAGGATTCTTATTCCATTGCACCTTGAGCATGGGAATAACCTTATTCCTTAGAGCTCGTATTTCTCGATCTAATATCTTCATAGGCTTCTGTTCATATGTGAGATCTTTCTGGATCACCAGATCTCCATGTTCAATAATATGAGATGGATCGTGTACATATTTCTTCAACATAGATATGTGAAATACATTGTGTACCTCGGACAACTGAGGAGGCAACGCGATGCGATAAGCAACCTCGCCAACTCTTTCAAGTACCTCAAATGGTCCGATGAATCTTGGCGTAAGCTTGCCCTTAACACCAAATCTCCGTATGCCACGTCCAGGGGATATCTTGAGAAATACATGATCTCCGATTTGGAATTCAAGATCTCTTCTTCTTGTATCTGCATAAGCCTTTTGCCTGGTCTGAGCAACTTGTAATCTTTCCCTGATTACTTGTATCTTCTCGGTTGTATCCCTTACCATGTCTGGACCTAATAGTTGTTTCTCTCCAACTTCGTTCCAACATATGGGAGATCGGCAACTCCTTCCGTATAAGGCTTCGAAAGGTGCCATTTGGATACTAGCTTGGTAGCTATTATTATATGCAAATTCAACTAAAGGTAAGTGGTCAAGCCAGCTTCCTTCAAAGTCAATAATGCATGCTCTCAGCATATCTTCAACAACTTGATTAGTTCGCTCGGTCTGACCATCCGTTTGCGGGTGAAAAGCAGTACTAAAGTTGAGTCTCGTCCCCAACGAATGTTGTAATCCCTTCCAAAAATGAGAAGTAAAACGGGGATCTCTATCAGACACGATTGAGACAGGAATTCCATGTATCCTGACTATTTCTTTGATGTATAGTGCAGCTAGCACATCAATTGACCATCGGCTTTTGATTGGCAAGAAATGTGCCGATTTAGTCAATCGGTCAACGATAACCCAGATTCCATCATGTCCTCCTTTAGATTTAGACAAACCCATGATGAAGTCCATACCAATATCCTCCCATTTCCACTTAGGAATATCTAGAGGATGTAGTTTTCCCGCAGGCTTTTGGTGTTCCGCCTTGACCTGTTGGCACGTGAGACAGCGTGATACATAGTCTGCTATTTCTCTTTTCATATTAGGCCACCAAAAGTTCCTCTTTACATCTTGGTACATTTTGGTTGATCCTGGATGAATAGTGTACCTTGATCGGTGAGCTTCATCTAAGATCTTCTTCTTTAATTCCGGACAATCGGGTACACAAGTTCTATCTTTGAACGATAATCTTCCATCAGAAGTTAGTTGAAAATCAGATTGTCCTTCTAATCTGCCTTTGATTTCTACTAATATAGGATCATCATCCTGAAGTGTTTGTATCTCAGATAACAAATCTGACTGTATGCTTACATGAGATAGTGTGACAATCTTGGATTCCGTGTCCAAGCTTATATTGAGCTCGGAGAATTGTTCAAGTAACCTCCATTCTTGCATCATACAATTTGCTATCATTGCTCTCGGCTTTCGACTAAGGGCGTCAGCAACATAATTACCCTTTCCGGGATGGTATTGTATATTGAAGTCGAAGTCCTTGAGATATTCTAGCCAGCGTCTTTGTCTCATGTTTAGCTCCTTTTGTGAAAATAGATATTTGAGACTTTTGTGATCGGAGTATACAGTAAACTGTGCTCCATATAAGTAGTGTCTCCATATCTTTAGGGCAAATACTACCGCGGCCAGTTCTAAGTCATGGACGGGGTAATTCTCCTCATACTTCTTCAGCTGACGTGAAGAGTATGCTATGACCTTTCCTTGTTGCATTAGAACACATCCGAGGCCAATGCCAGAAGCATCAGTGTAGACCTCGAATTTCTCTCCTTCAATTGGTAGGGCTAAGACCGGAGCTGTAGTGAGATGATCCTTGAGAGTTTGGAAACTGCTTTCACATTCCTCACTCCATTCATATCGGATCTCCTTACGAGTTAACCTTGTAAGGGGCACGGCGATCTTAGAGAAATCTTTGATGAATCGCCGATAATAGCCTGCAAGACCTAAGAAACTTCTGATCTCGCTTGCATTAGTGGGTCTCTCCCAGTTTCTCACAGCTTCAACTTTTGACGGATCCACAGATAAACCGTCCTTGGATATGACATGTCCGAGAAAAGCCACTTCTTCAAGCCAGAACTCGCATTTGCTGAGTTTAGCATATAATTGATTTGTCCTCAAGACTTGCAATGCAATCCTCAAATGCTCTTCATGTTCTTCCTTAGTCTTGGAATATATCAATATATCATCAATGAAGACTACTACAAATTGATCCAAGTAAGGCCTGAATATGCTATTCATTAACTGCATAAAGGCAGCAGGGGCATTTGTTAGTCTAAAAGGCATAACAACAAATTCGTAATGGCCATACCTGCTTCTGAATGCGGTCTTATGAATGTCCTCGTCCTTGATTCTTAATTGATGCCTAAGATCAATCTTGGAAAAATATTTGGATCCTGAAATCTGATCAAATAACTCATCGATTCTCGGCAGTGGATACTTGTTCTTGATAGTAAGATGATTCAACTGTCGATAGTCGATACACAATCTCATGGATCCATCCTTCTTCTTTACAAATAAGACTGGTGCTCCCCACGGGGAAGTACTTGGTCTAATAAACCCTTTTCGGATTAGTTCCAGCAACTGCTCCTTCAACTCCTTGAGTTCAGTAGGGGACATTCTATATGGTGCCTTTGAAACGGGACCAGCACCAGGGACTAAGTCAATGGTGAAGGCTACATCCCTTTGAGGGGGTAATCCCGGCAAATCTTCCAGAAATACGTCTAGAAATTCTCGCACTACCTGAATGTCCTCTATCTTGGTTTCTTTAGCTTCTTTAATAGTGACAAAAGCAAGGAAGGATACACATCCTTTCTTGACGAGCTTGCTTGCTCGAAGAGCCGAAATAAGAGGGGATTTGCTTCAACTCTTAGGACTAATATAAGTCAGTTCCGGAAATTCCTTGAAAACAATCTTGCTATCACGGCAATCAACCGTTGCCTGGTATTTGGATAACCAATCTGCTCCTAGTATAACATCATACTCTTTTAGATCTAAGCAGATAAGATCAATAGGAAAATTCTTTCCTCGAACCAATACCTCACAGTTTTGGTAATGATGTGTGATATCCGTCTCGTTTCCGAGAGGAGTAGACAATATTAACTTCATCCATTCTGGTTCTAGAGGTAATGGGTCAGCAAACTTCTTGGAAATAATGGAATGCGATGCACCCGTATCAAATAAGACATGTGCATATTTGGAACAAATTTTTAATGTACCTTCCACCAATCCGCCTTCTTCTTCTGGTTCGGTCTCTTGGATTGCATGAAGACGCGCGTTCCTTGTCACTGGGCGTTTACCCTCACCGTCTTGGTCATTCATTAATGGACAATCGGGAATCCGATGTTCACGACTCCCACAACGGAGACATGCTCCTAATTTCCTCCAACATTCGTCTGTTTTGTGACCAGCCTTGTCACAATGCTTGCAAACTGTATTCGAAGGGGTAGTGGTGACAGAGAAAGGCTTGGTCTTCTTGAATTTCTGATCTTGAGAGGAAGAACCTCCATTATTGGGCCTCTTCTTAAAGTTGGGTTTAAAAGAACCCGAACTTGTGACTTGCTCCTTTTTGTCTTTCCCACGGATCCTATCAGATAGTTCCGTGGCATCTTCAAGCAACTGAGCTCGGCGCACTATTTCAGTATAAACTTGAATATCCATAGGCGCCAATTGAGTAATGTAGTGGGGCCTAAGCCCATTAAGAAATCTACGGGCTTTCATCTTTTCCGTGCTAATTAAATGCTTAGCATATCTAGACAGTCTAGAGAACTGTGCTTCATAATCAGCCACCGATAAAGATCTTTGCTTTAATGCGGCAAATTCGGCGGCCTTCTTTTCCTGGACCCTATCAGAGAAATATTTGGCGTTGAAATGTTCAACGAATTCACCCCATGTAACTTGAGTTGGGTCAATAGTAGCTTCAATCGACTCCCACCAGCATCTAGCATCTTTTTCTAACTGGAAAGTAGCTAATAAGACTTTGTCCTGATCCGTGCATTGCATAACACGGAATATACGTTCAATCTCCTGAACCCAATGCTCGGCATCGTCTGGATCGGTCGATCCCATGAACTTCGGGGGATTCATATTCTTGAATGCTTGGTGTAAGCTTCCAGCTCGTGGAGCACCACCTTGTGCTACCTGTTGTAGCACTTGGGTCATCCCTTGAAGGGTACGCTGCATATTGCGCCATTGAGCACGTTCGGCAGCCATTATCCTACAATTACAATAGCTATGTTAGTATTATATCACTATGATCTTATAAAGGACTCATTGATCTTTTAACCCTTGGTTCTACCCACTCTCACTTGGTTAAAGGTTTTGAAACCTATCCTTGGACTTGGGTTTCCTAGGAATTGAATACCTTATGCTCTGATACCACAAAGACTGTCACGCCCCGAGCGCGGAAGATACCCGGAGATGCGCGACGTGTCTATATCAATCATGTCAATCAGAGTGGTCGTGTATTCGACACAAAGACAGAGATGCGCAAAATAGCAAGATAACCCAATCCTTTATTTCATAATAGATAGACTATTACAAATCCAATACTCTGTTTAACAAAAAGAAAGGAATACATATTTGACTCAAGAAACTATGGAAAAGACTAGACGACACTTGTAGAAGCTCTATCACTTTCACTCTTGACCATTCCCATCCGATTGACTTCCATCGTCGTCGGTCTTACCTGAAAAGTAGAAAGGGACAAACGGAATGAGCGAACGCTCAGTAGGAAATTATATCTCAAGTACTAGCAAGGGGTTTAAGTAATTACATTTTCATGAATGCAATAAGGCTATGCATGCTCGCATGAAACGACAAGATAGAGAGAATGTAATAAGATGAACTTTCATGAACTTTCAACAAGATAACAAGTTTATTCGAGATATTCAAGCAAGTACATTTACAAGTCATGTCAAGAACTTTGGCTATCATGTATCAACAAGTAAATTACCCTTTTTCGGGCCACGCATTTCATTTCATGTCAAGTACGAGTCAAGTACAAGATGTGTGTGGAATGTCCAATCAAGCAAGTCAAGTACTCGGTATAATGCCAGATACCTTATCATTTTAACTCCCATGGGCACAAGTACTTTCGGGTGCTCCTCCCAGGACCAGATCGGGCCCTATATGCGCAGGCATTTATCATGTGTTTTGACATCCACTCTTGTTTATATAGCCAATATAGAATTTCAATAATCAAGCTTGTAGACACGTATGACAACTTTGATAGAATAGAGTCCAAAATATGACAAAGGACATAGAATGGCGATAATAACGGTATAATCACGATATCGATAAAACTAGGTAGAATATGGTTCCCTTATCTTAGGTACCATGACAAATCAATATGGACATTCTTTATATAGAATTGAGGTCCACATGAACATTAAATCAAGCAAGATACCCTCATTCTTATCATAGAATTGGGGTTTACAAGAATGACACGATATGGCATGATATCATCATCCTATCAAGAATTTCTTATGATATACTCTTTGTATAATCATAAGGGCCGGTATACCATGTTTCTTTAGATTGACATGGCAAAAACTGTGTAATGGGTTTTTAGGGTACAACCAGCTCAGTCGGCCTTGAGGGAATCCAAGGCTACGAGGAGTCTTACGGAGGTCTCTATGACTAACTCGCTAGTCCAAAGGAACGGAATGTCCAATGGAGAGCTTGTATGTCAATGAGAGTTGAGTGTGATCGATAAAACACCGTGAAAAGTGGGACTATACTCACGGAGTGGAGAATAGTGCCGATATATATATTATGATATATAAAACCATCGGTTATCAAATCAGAGGAAAAATTAGTTTACAGTAAAATAACGACTTAGGTCAAGTCGTTTCTCAAGTAATTAACGCCTAACAGAAGGGCGTTTAAACATGGTCCGTTTTGCAGAATTTTCAATAATTTCAATAATTTATCTAAAACGCGCCTTCGGCAGGGGCGTTTCTTCAAGAGTTGACGACTACTCTAGCAGGCGTCTTTTATTTACAATATTTCTCAGAACATATTTATTTTCAGAAATTATCAAAAACGCGCCCTTGGCAGGGGCGTTAATCATAAATTCTTATCTTCTCAGAATATATATTCCAGGATTTTAACACATACGCGCCCTAGTAAGGGGCGTTTATTTTTAATTCACGCCCTGTGATGGGGCGTTACCAAATGGAAAACGACCTAGTCTAAGTCGTGAATTTCAAGAAATATCAGGATTTAGCAAGATTTTGCACGATAATCAAGGATAACAATCATATAGTCATGACAGGAAAATTGGCAGGAATTCACATGCAGTATATCAGATTTGATGTTTCATGTTTATTGACTTTTAATCGTTAACAAATATTGCTTTGATTTCATGTAATTGCATGGATAATCAATTCTTATGATTTACATGAAATTAACGCCTGTGTACAGGACGTCAAATATGAAATTGACGACCTGGGAAGGGTCGTGACTTGCAAAGTAGCGCCCTAGTCTGGGGCGTGTATTTCGTAGTCACGCCCTTGGTAAGGACGTATCTTTCAAGAAATTAACAGAAAATCGTTCAGAAACTATAGTAAACCAAACCATGTATATGCATGATAATTATTGTACTGTATTAATTTAGTTTGGGCTACAGTGACTTGAGAAAATCCTACCTTAAGAGTTGATTTGGAGATGACCGTGAGGGGTTTTTGGCTAGCAGAAGATGATGGCTTTGATGAAGAGGCTTCTACTGCGACTTACGAACAGTGGCAGCAACAACAAGGAGAAGAACAATCGTTCTTCAGAGATCTTCACGCTACAGAACCTGTAGAGGAAGAGAAAAGAAGAAAATATGAAGATGTTAATATTCTTCATAGTTGTAATCGATGTTTTAAGAAGATAGAAGAATATTACCTATTCTTCGGCACCAGCAGAGTTTCCTGGACAAGAAGAAAATAATTATTCTTCACATAATCTGAAGCAAGAAAAAGAAAACAAAAGAAAATAAGAAGAACAGTTTGTTCTTCACGTACCTAGCAGCAGACGTTCGATCAAATGGATTTAGGGTTGGCCGAACAAGTTTATTTATAAGACTTTGGAAGTCCTATTAGAGTTAGTATTCTAGTAGAAGTAATGCTTCCAATATAGAGTCCTTGCCCTATTAAATACTTACTGGATTAACATAATCCTTCCCTGGATAAGCTCCCGTGTCGAACGGAACTCGAATGGAATTAACGCCTTTGGTCAGGGCGTCGATTCTTGAATTGACGACCTAGTTCAGGTCGTTTCTTAAGAAACGTCTTGGATAAGGGCGTTCCTTGTCTTTGAAACACGCCCCATATATGGGCGTTTCTTTTACTTGCCTATTTGGTTGTGAGAGTTGACGACCGCATGTGTGGGCGTCCTTTCTTTAGTCACGCCTTTTATAGAGGCGTCTCTTATTGAATTAACGCCCTAATAAGAGGCGTTATTTTTAATTTGTTTTATTTCATCCAATTAACCCTATTTCTTTTATATATATTACTTCTGTAATATATATGTTTTAATTCATTTCAATTATTCATTTATTAGGGTTGCTACAAGATGTGCCGACCTACACATTCGCAACCACTTCACTTCGGTTGCCCACCTTCAGGCCAACGGGCTAGTCGAGAATGCCAACAAAGCTACACTAAAAGGAATTAAGACTAGGCTCGGGAAAGCCAAGGGCAATTGGCTCGAGGAACTGCCAAGCATACTATGGTTGCACCGACATACTCCCAGAACTGCCACCGGTGAAACTCCCTACTAGTTGGTGTATGGCACGGACGCCGTGATTCCTTTGGAAATCAGCAGCCCATCTCTCCGAGTTATCAACTTCTCACACGAGGTGAATGACCATAAATTGCTAGAAAACCTCGATATGGCGAGCTAGATAAGAGAGATCGCGCGCACCCGAGCCATGGAGTATCAACGTCGCATCACTCGATACTACAACGCCAAAGTCTGAGACAGATCTTTCTAGCCATGAGATTTCATCCTTAGAAAAATCGAGGCCTCTCGACCACTGGAGGCAGCTGGGAAACTAGCCCCTAATTGGGAAGACCCTTACTGAGTGGTCGAGATGCTCAGAAAGGGGGTATTCCGATTATCTACGATGGAAGGAGCACCCATCCGTCGGACATGGAACGCGGCAACATTATGAAAGTTCTACTTTTGAGCTTTTCTCAAACATGTAAGCAGCAATGATTTCCCCCTTTTTATTCCATTAATATTTCTTCATACATCAGATGGGCCGCAGCCAACATACAAGTATACCAAAAAATGAAGATAGTACAGTCAATGATACAATAGCATGCACTGATCACTCGACGCCAACACGGCTAGCACCCCCACGCCGAGCCACTGACTCTGCCTTGTGTAGAAACTGGCTCGGATAACGGGATAGCTGGCCCTATTTGCTCAGAAAGTTCAGAAAAGAGGAAGAAGAGGAAGGAATACAAGTAAAGGCCTCCTCTGCCAACTCTCTGGAAGGAGGACGGAGTCGAAAGCAAGCACCCCCAAGTGGTGTAAGCAAGGAAAGAGGCATCCTCCGAAGAGTGAAAGAAGAGGATAGAAGTTGGTTGAAGAACAGAAGAGGGAGAAAGGAAGAAAAAACAAAAACCGAAAGCCCCCCCGGAAGAGGTGGGGAGGGCGACGGGAAGGGAGGACCGGTGACGCTAAGTCACCATGTGGAGGCAGCCCGGAGGGTGGGAGAGAGCTCGCGACCATGCCCCCCTCCTTCTCGCACACTGCCTCGTGACATGCAGAAGTTGGAAAGGTGCCCGTTGCTAGTCCCCCTACCACCTCCTTTGCTGCCTACCACGACCCCCCCCCCTTTCTCCTATGCTATCTACCATGGCCTCTTTCCTCCTCCTACGTCGGAGCTGCACGAATGCCCTCGGCTGCTGCCAGGAGCATCATCCTCTGTATCACACTCCATTTTTCCACTAATAACTCTCCCAGCACAGAAATAGACACTTCGCAGGAAGGGAGAAAAAGGGAGAAGAAAGGAGCACTACGAGCAACACCTTGAACGTGGAGGGGGGTGAAGGCGCCCTTCGGGACCTTTTTATTGGCCAAAAAGGAATCCCTCGCCCCAATTAATTCCCCCCTCGAAAGGACGCAAAAGACGGGGACCCTTCCCCAAGCACAATTACTCCATTTCCCCCCAAATAACCCTTCCATGGGAAAGTTGGAAAGGTGCCATCAATGTCACAACCACCACATGCAAAATATTCGCATGCAATATCACCTTTCCAACAACTACAGATACGGCGGTCAAAGTACGCAAAAGGCGGCAAGAGACACCCAAATCAATGCCGAACATTAATGGCGGTTACAGATGGAAATGAGAGACCTTACAAGGCAATGTTCAAGAGTAATGAAAAGAAAGGAAAGAACTGGCTCGTCGAGTCCATCCTTCTCCTAGTCTATGGAAATAGGAGAATTCTCATAGGCCTCCGACCTTTCTAGAGGCCCCAACGTAGGATCCTCACCGCCAAGAGATCTGCCCTTGGTATCCTCGACGGCGGCCGATCCGGATACTGAACCCACTTGTGTGGGAACTATCTTGACCGAGCGCCCCCTAGAGGGAACCAGAGTTGGCGATCCTCCTGACGAGGGGGAAGTCACTCTGCCTCTGTTGTCACTCGACGTCGAAGAAGGAGAGTCGGTAGTATCTGCATCAGAATCATAGCGCTGCCTGGAAGGAAAGATAAGCTCGTCGCTCACTTGCCGCTGAGCCTCAATGACCGCTCGGTGATAACCTTGCGCGAATCCCTTCCGCAGTCCTTGACAGTAGCCTGGTTCATAATACGAAATGGCGGCCTTCTCGAGGGCAGCGTGGTAACCTTCCGAGCTCCTATACCACTCGACCGACTCCGTTCCAACTCGTCTCACTTCCTCCTCCAGCTCGGCAATCCTTCGCTCAGATTCAGATAGTTTGGCCTCTGTCTCAGACACCTTCGCCTCAGCCTCGGACCGTGCGATCTCGGCCGCCCCTTGCAGTCGCTTGACTGCCTAGACCCGGCCACTGAGATCCTCCCGCTCAGCCCTCCATCGCTCGTCACCATCAACCTGAGCCTGGCGCTCCTCCTCTATGAGCTTGCTCTTCAGGTCGACTGTATAACGAGCCTAGGCTAGCCGCTCAGCCAAGGACCGAGACTCCTCTTAGCACGATTGGAACTAAGTTCAGAGCGAAATCACCTCCCGCCTAGAGACTTCTAGCTCAGCAGTCAGCTGACTAACCCTCCGGTCAGCCTCAACACAAACTCGAGAAAGGGACTTCTCCTCATTGGCAAGCCGAGCAAAGAGATCCTCTATCTCAGCCCCCAACTAAGCCATGATTACATCGCCCTCCATAACCCTCTCAAAAAGTAAAGAGGGGGGACCACGTCTGATCTCCTCCCAATTCAGAGAGGGCACCAGGGACCGACACCGTCGAGACAGAGCGGCCCGAGTGGTGGGTGCTGCAACAGGTGAAGGAGAAACCCGCTCCGGGATAGCTGTGACCAGAGCACCTCGCTCGAGCGTCCCCACCTCCGGGGGAACAACACTCGACGTGGGCTAGGATGCCCCCTCACCTCGCACCCTTGCAGCCTCGGCCGGGAGTTCAGAGACCGCCACCTCGGCATGCGGTCTAAATGATTCGATAACTACTTCCCCACCGGTGGCGGTCACCTCCGGCTTGGTGAGTGGAAGATTTTGAGGGTTGGCACCCTCGGTCGAGTATTCCTCGATCGAGCAGGCAGGCTCCTCAGTCAAACGGGAGGTCCCCGCCTTCTTCTGCCATTTTTTCTCGGCAGTCATGGCCTTCATCGAAGATAGGAGCAGCCGCTCCCCTGGACCGTTGCGTTTAGACCCACGACACTCGGGAGCGTCCCCTTGAACGACACACTTGCCTCGATCTTGAACCTGGGACCCACTTGGAACAAGCGTCTCTTCCAGATCGATGACCTCCTGCTCCAATGGCTGATCCCCCTCGTCATCCGTCTGCCTGGAATCTGGGCACGAAGGACCGAGTCATCAAAAAGGAGCTTACCTACCTCTCCCAAAAATAGAGGTGCGTAGCATTAGGGTTCTTACCTGGAGGCTGCACCACGTGAGAAGGGTAGTCTTCAATGTTGGATACGATCATCATTTCGGCGATCGAGCGACGGTTCTCTTGAAGAATCTTGATCTCCTCCTCCAACTCCGGAGTGACGGCTACCTGCTTCGACGGGATGAACGGATGAAAATTAACCGATGTCAGGAAATTCTAGGGGGAATCTTCTATGGATGAACCCACCCAAAAATATTGGGTCTTCCATCTCTTGTGAGAAGAATCCTTGGCGGAAAGGGTTACACAACTCCTTCCCCTCCTCGCCTGAAGATAGAAAAAACCCTTGCCTGCGTGGGTCTGCTCCTTCAACTCAAAGAAAGAGTTGAAGAGTTCCAAGGAAGTGTGGAGCCCGCACAAGCGGCAGAGGAAGATGAAAGAAAAAATGAAGGTAGACGAGTTGGAAACCAACTGGACAGGAGCCAATCGGTAGAACTGGAGCAACCACATGATAAAAGGATGAAGAGGAAGATGGAACCTGCACTTCCAAGCCAAAAGGAAGGTACAGAAAAGGCCAGGGTGATAGGATAAGCTGGATTTGTGGGGCTACGCCGGAGAAAAGAAATACTTCGACGGGAGTCCATAACGCATCTCCATTTTCTGCACTTCGGCCTCACCCATCTCACTGCGCATTGGATGCTCGGGTTGGGGCACCAAACTCCCCCCATCCTGTACGGCTTCCTCAGAAGCGGAGTGTTGATCCGCCATAAAGAAGGAAGAGGACATACGGACGAAGAAAAGAACGCCCAACTAGACAGTCCCAGAAAAGGTGAGCACTGATGAAACCACCGCCACCACAATCTCTATGAGCACTGCAAAGACCACCGCCGGTCACCGTTTCTCCCTGATCGTCCTTGCGGCGCGCACGTCTCTTCAAAGAACAAGCGCAGGGGAGAAGCAAAACCCTCGACAAAGGAGACGTACATCCCAAGTTCGCGTGATACTTTATACCCCCAGGGATGGGGAGGGAAGCGCTACGCCGCTCTGAACTCCCCCCAGGAGTCCTCTCGCGTCGATTCAGCAGAATCATCATTACGGGCATATTCCCCGGACAACCACATTAAATGGCCCCTACTGGAGAAAAATTTCCCATCCGAGCTCCCAGTGCCAATCCTCCAACTGCTACTCATCCGAGCCCAATCTTGGCTCGGGTGTAGGAGGGGGACAAGTGGAGAGGGGGAAAATATACCGCCCATGAGCACCGCCCAATTAGGTCAAGTGTGACCCAACCAGGCCCAGCTCTCTAAAGTGACAGCCACTGTCGGGGCCCACTTACCTTAAGCCCAACAGTAACTTGGAACAATGCTTCCTAGGCGGCCCTAGGGTCCAAAAGCTCGAGCAACAGATCAATCGGGAAGACCCTTATGGGGACCCAGAATAACCTGCCCGAGCTATGTGCTTATCACTCGGGATGATATCTCAAGCGATAGTTTAGGCTCAGGCCGACCGTTGGAAGCTCATCTAAGTGTCCGTTACGTACCCGGCGAAGACGGGGAACTCCAAAGGATAAGGGAGAGCAAGCGTCCTTGGGCTATAAAGAGCCCGCTATAAGGACGTAACCTCCTCGTAATCCCCTCAACTCCTGGGACTCAAATGCATAACGGGCTACAATATAAATCTCATGGAGACCCTCCGGAGAGGTAAGGCATAATCTTGAGCAAGAGCCATCACACTTCTTAATGAAGAGACATCTCGTGCCCCTTTCTTCTTCTGCCACCTTCTCTCCATTTGTGCTCTACAAAATTTGTTGACTTAGGCATCGGAGGGTTATCCCCAGGGACTCCTCCCTTTGGCACCCCTGACCTGCTTCCTTCCTTGCAGTTATTTAAGCGTGGTGATCGCAACTAGAGATCCTGTACCTCAGGGCAGGCGCGAGATCACCCCTCTTCAACAAGGATTTTTAAGGTGGTTCGAGACCACGATGGGCTCCCTACGTCCACCCCTTACCAAACCGGTAAGGCTCTACTAAGGGATAAATCCCCAACACGGAGGTGACACTCTAACAGCACGTAGAACAACGCCTGCACACATACGGGGACACACCCCAACACACATACGCAGAGTAAACCCTGCAAACACGGGGTACAACCCCAAACACACACGGAGATAGAGTCTCCAACACGATCTGATGACCAGATCACAACCAAACACACACGCTGCAAGAAACGCAGCACCGTAGACACACGACCGTATACAAACGGTCACACACACAATATTTCTAGTTTAGAAAATAACACAGATATTCAAACATGCTCAACCCTAAATATATATCATGAAACACATCAAGAACAACATAGAATAGATGTAGAAAAGATCCCCCTTGGTTTCCAAAGCCCGGTTGATTATGTTCTTTCAAGCAACGGTTGGAAGGAAGTCGGATTACCCTTATTCAAGCATTAACACAATCCTCTCATCATTCCGCTTCACTTTCTCTTTATGCAAGATCTTCAAAACCTCCTGGATGTAGATGAAATCCACCTTGACTTGAGCTCTTCCTTCCTTTCTTCCCTTTCTTCACCTACAAGATAGAAACAATAAGCATATTAGGGTTCTCCTTGCCAATTTCATAGGTCTTACATATGCATATATAGGAGAAACTAAAATATCAATATAACCCTTCTAGAATCCTCCAAAAGACTCCCAATAGGTCTACCACCAACCCAAGGGCAAAAGAACAAAAGGTTAGGCACAAGTTGACTGGATTTAGATGGTTTTCGGATCCACATTTTTGGGTTACGCCGGTACCGGTCGACCTACACAGGTTGGACGGTCGACCTACAAATTACAGTCACAAAACATGCCAACTCTGGGAATTTCGGTCGACCTAAGACCCGTGGTCGGTTGACCGGAATGAACAGTGTTCCAGATTTGTAAAATTTCAGATTTAAGAGTTAAAACCCATTGACAACTGTTCAAACTTCATGAATGAAAAACTAAGACTTAAACCCAATCAACCCAAGTTCAAAATCTATGAAACACACTCATGAAAAATACATTAATCAAGAAGGATAAAAAATCATTCTCAAGTTAATCATACACACCAAAATATCAAGTTCATATGGCAATGAATTTAAACCACATGAATGATCATCATGTAACCAAAACTTCTAAGATTGATGTGGGCATTGCGAAAATCAAGTATCATGAATCATGAGAGCTTTACACACTCATTTGTACCAAGATTTACATGAGGAGTTCATTAACACATAGCTAGCTCATAAAGCGTTAGAAAAATATGCATGAAGGACATTCAAGTCACTTAAGAGCTTATGAGCAATCCATTGAATGCACACAAACCAAATCTTAAGTTCAAGCACATAGGAGCCCAATCTTTCTCGAACAAAAATCACTTTCTTAAACCATACATTTTAGACATGCATGAGCATCTACAAGAAGCATGTAGAAAGTCTTCTAGATCCATGTAACCAAATCTCATATTGAAGAAGCATGAAGCACATTCTCAAACGATCAAATCCTCAACAAAAGATATGATCATTTAGACATGCATATGAGAAAAACATGTGAGCATTATAAACTCTAATTTCACCAAAATTCACACGAGTTATCTTAATCAACTTTCAAGCACACACTGAGCACATTTCCTTATTTTGCCAAAATAATATGATCAAGAGTCCACATAATGAGAGAGCATCATTCAAATCACATTCATCAAATTTCAAGTTAATAGGTTGAGGATATTTCAAGCCCAAAAACCTCATGAGGAAGTGATGCGGGACGGGACCAAGGACACGACAAGCTCGTGATCGTCCCTTAACGAGGGAAGCGTCGGATGTGCGCGGTTGAGAAACCGGCTGTGAGCTAGGGTGGTCGGCTCTCACTTGTGCCCGGATCGGGTCACGGGACGGCTTCGCTCTCTCTCGCAGCAGTGATATTATAAATTGAAAGCGAGCTAGTTACCCTATCATGCTCTCTAGCAGCGGCATAAACAAGTATATATGAAAATAAGCAAATGTCGAGTGTAGGGAGCGAGAACGATACCTCCACGTGCTCGGCGTGGGGACGACGGACTCGGCCGAAACTCGTACTCCCGAGAAACTTAACACACAATAATTACAGCAATGGTAATATGCCCACTCCACGCAGGGAGGTAAAGGGTGACACAAATGGGCCCGGGAGGACCGAATTCGGGATGACGGGCAGCTTCGTGTGTTGATTCGGCTACAAGCGTAATCACGACCGTGGGGCCCACGCACTGTCCGGAGGGGCCGTGTGGGACCCGGCGTCACCGCTGTGGTGGGGACACTGGTAGAAGCGATCCCCAGGCTGGCGGCACGCTGGAACGGCGATCGGAGGCCGGGCGGCTCCGTTCGGTACCCATCGGAATTGCTGCCCACGGGCTGGTTGCTGCTGTTTTGCAGCGCGCGCTCGGACGAAAATGGCCGCTGTGATCAGCCCCGTCGCCGGAATGTGACGAAACCAGTGCCATTGGAAAGAGGACTCAAAATCCTCAAACGTAGGGCCAGTGGATTCCTCTGAACCTATGCGTACTAGGGCCTTAGATATTTTTCAATCTTCTGCTCCACTGCTCCAGAAATCTCAGATCAGCATATCAGATCCCTGTAAAAGGCCGTTGACCGCCTACTTACATTGGGATTCGGACTTTGAGCTATTCTTCAAAGTTGTAGATAATCAAACCACGGAACTGGGACAATTTTGGGAATTGGAGTTGGAGGTGGGGGTGATTTGATATGATTTTGGGAGTGACTGGTGGTCGGATCTGGGAACAGGTGGACAGAACTGTAGATGGGACTGAGGACGATTTTTAGAAAATATGAGATGGACGAACCAAAAATTAAGAAAAATGGTGGATGAAGGGGTGGATGGAAGGAAACGCCAGTAAAATTTGTGGGATGAACAAAAATCAAAAAGTGGGCCTAAGACCTAAAACTCAGGGCGGGTGAAAATGGAAACAGACTGCAGACAGAACAGAAATGGAAGAGTGGACGAAAATCTAAAAATACTAAATGGGATCTGAATGACAAACAAAAATTAAGTGGATGTTCTTGACACCTCTGGCACACCCATTAAAATTCCCAGCTCGATCTGAGCTCATGGCTGAGGTGGGAATTTCATGGAAGTTGCTGTGGTACTGCGCGGACAGAACTGCAGCGGCGGCTCGATGGCGGCACGAACGGCGGCGGCGGCGGCACCGATGATCACCGGAGGGTGGGGAAAGGAGATACCACTCTAGAATGGAGGCTTGGGAAGGGGAGAACCAGAGGAGAGAGGGTTGGGGGCGCAGCTAGCTCTTGCTCATTCAACAAAATTCTGATTTTCATTGATTTTCACATAAAAATACAATCTTTTATATGATTCCAACCAAATCAATTATCCACCCTTAGATCTAGGGATGAGGATTGAAGGGCTGGGATTGCATGCCACAAACACAAAAAAAAACATTAAAAATGAAGGGGGGGGGGGGGGCGACCTATTGACTATGGGTAGGTTTTGAATGGAAGGTTGAATGGGGGTAGGTGGGATGGGTGTAGAATGTTGACATTCTTAACCCTTTGTCTACCCATGTGGCATATGACTAGTCCACTCATCTAGAAGGCCACCTAGGCTGGTTGACCAGCCCCACATGGTCTAGGTGGACCAATGGGAAAGGGATGAGGGCCCCCTTGCTGGTTCCATGGGCAAATTACATAGAAACCCACATAATCTACGGGAGTGACGCATTGGCCGATAAAGCCGTACAATTGCGCGTATACTTTCCCGTGGATATAAAAATAAACTAAAGGATATAAATGCAATATGAAAAGTACTAGCTCGGCGTCGATTCCCATCAACTCTCCCCGGGTGGGAGGAACTCGACCCCGTCGAGTAGGGGTAGGGATGTTCGAGTACTCCGGCGGATCTGTCACCGTGCCAAGTAGCGCGGGTATGCTCCACTCCAAGTGATCGGTACCTGCTCATTCCATATATACGCGATATGCACAAACTGCTATGGGCTAAAGGTGGACACTCCGAGTGGGGCACTCTCAAAAGAGAAGGAAGTAGCTCGAAGACTCACTAGGAATCACCACTGAGTCCCTGTAGGTGACTGATCCGGGTATAAAGTAGAACCGATCCCATACTCATCAAGTGAGTCCACTCGCCTCTTACTCATAAGAGACCGACAACGAGCTTGCACAAGACTCATGCAGACTAACAACACACAAACCATGCAAACAAACCACACAAAATAAACCACACAAGGAAAACACACCGACTCACATATGACCCTAGACATACCTAATGTTAGTCCGACCCGTACATGGGTGACGGCGGACCAGGACACCCGAATGTGTGCCATGCATGCATGTTATGTAACCGGAGATGGGTGATATGGGGAACACCTAAACATCCAAGTATGACCCAGTCATGCATGGACGGCCCTTTAGATTTAGGAGACTTGAGTGGGCTAGGAAAGCCGGGTGTGGAAGAGCCGGGTGTAGGTGTATCGTGGACGGGCTTGGTGGGTATGGAGGACCCAACCCGTAGGAAAGGGGTATGAAGGTGGACTTCCCCGAAGAAGTGAAGGGAATATGAAGGTTCTAGGGATCCACTAGGGAAGGGGTCAAAGGGATCAAAGAAGATATGACCCCTTATGGTGGGTTCCAACATGACATGGAGGTGGAGGGAAGGTGATAGCTCGGGAGCTTCACTAGTGGAGGGGTCAAAAGGGTCAAAGAAGGTATGACCCCGGGAGATGGGTTCCTCCATGACACGGTCCCAATCGTGAAAATCTTGAAGGTATGAATGCTCACCTTCATCCGTCATAGTGAACGGGACAATGGTCATGTGAAGAAAGTAAACTTCCTCCCTCGGGCAAAAGGAAATGAAGTCGGACTCGGCCGGCATCGGGAGGAGTAGAAGAATCTCCGTGGTGACACACCCCACGGTGCACACGGAGGTAATGGATCCTAAGGCCGGATGGGTGAAGCTAAGACTAGCGGGTTGGTCAAAGCCTCGGGCCAAAAGATGCGTCAACTCCCATTGTGAATCTAATCCCATAATAAGGTCATCCAAAGTGTCAACATGGTGACTAGACTGAAAAGTTATGTGGTAGGAGTTGACGGACACCAAAGGTAGGGTAGGGTCCATAGACGGGTAAGGGAGTGGGACCAAGTCATCCTTGAGCCAACTAAGAAGCGGCTCGGCTATGTATAATGTACCCGTTAGAAATACGGGTGGCTCGGGATGAGGTGGCTCCAAGCGCGAATCCGAAGGTGGAGTGGGCCGCTGGGGCTGGGTGGCTGGACATACGGGGTCCCTAAGGGTGATCTTACCGGGTAGGTATGGTGGGCATAAGGTGCAAGTCCTCTTGTCCCAGTCAAGATTGGCCCTTCTCTCTCCTAACCACTTTTGCCCTAAAATGATGCATGAACCAACAAGTGTGCCGATCCTGCACCATGCGCCATCGGTGTAGAGAACAGAGCCGATCCTCTTATAGAACTCAACACAAGCAAAATCACCATCGCGGACAATCTCACATGTCTTGGAGAGAGACTCCACAATGTCAAGAGAAACCCAATTATCCGACTCCCTATCGGTGAAATGGAGTTCCGTTGTGGACCCGTTGGGTAGAGCGGCTTTCATAATGAGAGGGGCAAAACCAAAGGCTCGGTCCATGAGAACATTCATTTTGGCCACAAAAGTTGACCACTCGGACGTATGGTCTTGGGGATCGGCCATGGGTAGTGGACATGGACATGCATACACACGGTGACAAGACACTAGACCGACTATGCAAGTTTGGAATGCATGCACACTAAGGACCCTAGACGTAAACCAAGACTCGGTACGTGGCGGAGATAACCGATCCGAAGATCACTCGCACAAGTGTGCGGCCTTCCCGATAGGCGTGGCCTAACGTTCGGACAACACCTTTTGATATACCGAGTAAAGGGGTGCAATGCAAAAAGACACTTTTTTTTTGTTTTAAAACAATGATGACTAATGACTAGACATAAATGACACACTCTTTTTTTTTTTTGACACCCTAGACTCAAACTCGCTCTGATACCAAATTGATGCGGGACGGGACCAAGGACACGACAAGCTCGTGATCGTCCCTTAACGAGGGAAGCGTCGGATGTGCGCGGTTGAGAAACCGGCTGTGAGCTAGGGTGGTCGGCTCTCACTTGTGCCCGGATCGGGTCACGGGACGGCTTCGCTCTCTCTCACAGCAGTGATATTACAAATTGAAAGCGAGCTAGTTACCCTATCATGCTCTCTAGCAGCGGCATAAACAAGTATATATGAAAATAAGCAAATGCCGAGTGTAGGGAGCGAGAACGATACCTCCACGCGCTCGGCGTGGGGACGACGGACCCGGCCGAAACTCGTACTCCCGGGAAACTTAACACACAATAATTACAGCAATGGGAATATGCCCACTCCACGCAGGGAGGTAAAGGGCGACACAAATGGGCCCGGGAGGACCGAATTCGGGATGACGGGCAGCTTCGTGTGTTGATTCGGCTACACGCGTAATCACGACCGTGGGGCCCACGCACTGTCCGAAGGGGCCGTGTGGGACCCGGCGTCACCGCTGTGGTGGGGACACTGGTAGAAGCGATCCCCGGGCTGGCGGCACGCTGGAACGGCGATCGGAGGCCGGGCGGCTCCGTTCGGTACCCGTCGGAATTGCTGCCCACGGGCTGGTTGCTGCTGTTTTGCAGCGCGCGCTCGGACGAAAATGGCCGCTGTGATCAGCCCCGTCGCCGGAATGCGACGAAACCAGTGCCGTTGGAAAGAGGACTCAAAATCCTCAAACGTAGGGCCAGTGGATTCCTCTGAACCTATGCGGACTAGGGCCTTAGATATTTTTCAATCTTCTGCTCCACTGCTCCAGAAATCTCAGATCAGCATATCAGATCCCTGTAAAAGGCCGTTGACCGCCTACTTACATTGGGATTCGGACTTTGAGCTATTCTTCAAAGTTGTAGATAATCCAACCACGGAACTGGGACAATTTTGGGAATTGGAGTTGGAGGTGGGGGTGATTTGATATGATTTTGGGAGTGACTGGTGGTCGGATCTGGGAACAGGTGGACAGAACTGTAGATGGGACTGAGGACGATTTTTAGAAAATATGAGATGGACGAACCAAAAATTAAGAAAAATTGTGGATGAAGGGGTGGATGGAAGGAAACGCCAGTAAAATTTGTGGGATGAATAAAAATCAAAAAGTGGGCCTAAGACCTAAAACTTAGGGCGGGTGAAAATGGAAACAGACTGCAGACAGAACAGAAATGGAAGAGTGGATGAAAATCTAAAAATACTAAATGGGATCTGAATGACAAACAAAAATTTAGGGATGTTCTTGACACCTCTGGAACACCCATTAAAATTCCCAGCTCGATCTGAGCTCATGGCTGAGGTGGGAATTTCATGGAAGTTGCTGTGGTACTGCGCGGACAGAACTGCAGCGGCGGCTCGATGGCGGTACGAACGGCGGCGGCGGCGGCACCGATGATCACCGGAGGGTGGGGAAAGGAGATACCACTCTAGAATGGAGGCTTGGGAAGGGGAGAACCAGAGGAGAGAGGGCTGGGGGCGCAGCTAGCTCTTGCTCATTCAACAAAATTCTGATTTTCATTGATTTTCACATAAAAATACAATCTTTTATATGATTCCAACCAAATCAATTATCCACCCTTAGATCTAGGGATGGGGATTGAAGGGCTGGGATTGCATGCCACAAACACAAAAAAAAACATTAAAAAATGAAGGGGGGGGGGCGGCCTATTGACTATGGGTAGGTTTTGAATGGAAGGTTGAATGGGGGTAGGTGGGATGGGTGTAGAATGTTGACATTCTTAACCCTTTGTCTACCCATGTGGCATATGACTAGTCCACTCATCTAGAAGGCCACCTAGGCTGGTTGACCAGCCCCACATGGTCTAGGTGGACCAATGGGAAAGGGCTGAGGGCCCCCTTGCTGGTTCCATGGGCAAATTACATAGAAACCCACATAATCTACGGGAGTGACGCATTGGCCGATAAAGCCGTACAATTGCGCGTATACTTTCCCGTGGATATAAAAATAAACTAAAGGATATAAATGCAATATGAAAAGTACTAGCTCGGCGTCGATTCCCATCAGGAAGAATGCATGAAAATACCCAACCAAGATTTTGAAAAACCCTTTGATGAAATGTATGAAACATGGAAAGAGTCAACGTAAGGCAATGAGAGAGTTAACTCCCTTTTTGAAGAAGAACTTCATTGATGGAATCCATTGAGTTCCAGGCATGAATCGTGGATTTTGATCCTGCAAGCCAAGATAAACATAGCATGAGTTCTTTAAACAACAGTCATTCAGATGACTTGCAAGTGAGAGCATTGAAGTCATATTTTAACTCATCAACCAAGATGCATACATGTTGCTCAATGAAACACACACAAGTACAATCATTTTGTTATCATTAAAACCAAACACCAAATATCAACTCGGGGATGCAACAATCTCCCCCTTTTTGATGGTGACAAAACGATGTGTGCGAGAGTTCCAAGAGATAGAGTAGAAGCATTTCAATGGGTGTTATGAGAATGAAAGATAAGGCACATTCAATCACATTCTCCTACAAGGCTACTCTTTCTTGTTAAGCATAAAGCATTGAGCACACAACCAAACATTCTCCCCCTTTTTGTCAGTTACAAAAAGACTGTGGGGGGGGGGGGGGGTTATATGACATGATATGAGCATGTGTGGCCTGATACCAATTGTTGGTCCCTGATTTTTGTATAAAACTCAAGCCTACACTCCCCTATGCAAATTGCATGAAATGTGAACTTGAAAGCCCAAGTGACAAGGAGTGTATGAACATGTAGAACAACATTCAACTCTTCATTTTTTCCAACCAAAATTTAGTATCAATCAACCTAATGTTTAATTAACATGAATGCTCAATGTGATATCAAAACACAACCATTGTTTGTTTCAGAACCTTAAGCATGTTTCCATCATTTAAAACCCCTTCATGAATATGCCAGAAGGCCCTTTGAGAACATTGTTGACATACCTAACATGAGCACCATATGACCATGAATATGAACAGGGTGTGAGAACCAAAATGCCCAATTTCTACCAATCTCCAAAACCCCATGAGACAGAAAAAGTGAGATGATATTATCATGTATCCATGTGATGTTTAAGTGTGATCCAACCATTTCTTTCCTGCAAGTAACACAATGGAGCCATGTTAGTATCGAGTTGATAATCAATCATTTCAACCATCTATCACTAGATGCTCATTTCAACATGACCCTTCTTCACAAACTCCACAACCAAGATAAAATTCAAACCATCATGTATCTAGGCAATATAACCATTATCATACCAACTTCCACTTAGTTATGCATGACAAACTTAAACATGTGAGGCTTGAAGAAATGATACCAATTCTGATACCAATAGTTGCAGATTGTTAGCCCCAAAGATAGGAGACTTCAGTGCGTTGGCCTTGAAGATATGAACATGTTAAGCCCGAAGATATGATACCAATTGTTCATATGATACCAATTGTTGTAAGAGTTATGTAACATGAAGTGTTCAATATGATATCATGTATGAACTATATGCATGCTGAAATATCAAATATGCAAGAATGCACACCATGAGTTTCATCTTTCAAATGCTAAGAATATGCACAATGTGAATGCTGAGAATGCAAGATATGTAGCAATACACATTGTGACTTCTATCCTTCAAATGCAAGACTTATGCTCAGAATGAGATTAAAATGGGATTCATGAACATGCTGACACGCACAAGCACAATCATCATGCACACAAATATTACTTATAGTAACTCCCCCTTAATGAGGCACGGGTTAAGAATGGAGCAAGTGATTCATTGTCAAAAAGTAAGACATGAAGCATATCTAAAAGTGTTTTGCATATACAACTAGAAGTACTACATAAACCATGAATGTTGGCAGTTGTACCCGGACAATTTCCCCAATAAAATACCTGGAAATTGGAGTTCGGGAATTTCCTCGAACACCTTCAAGGCATGGGCTACCCGACCCCTCTGACAACCCAGTGGGCCCAACCAATGGCCCCGACCCGCTAGCCGAGGTATACGGCGGCATTAGCAATCAATTAGGACCACTCCCGACCCCTAAGTTGCGGACTTTGCCCGCATTCTACACTACCACTCGGGGGTCCCGGGGGCATCCCGACAACAAGCCATGCCACGTGGCACTCAGTGAAAAGACCAAGGGCTTACCCTAAGACACCTTCCTTCAACCCTCCAAGGTCAAAGGAAGACCTAAACAGGTCAACCACAGGCTTGGGAGGCTCGCATCACATGTATACGGCTCACACATGTGTGTTCGGTATTTTTCCAAACACCTTGTGAGCGCGTATGTTTCAACCCTTCTACACCAACCCACGGGCAACCCCGTGGTTCCAGCACACTAATTGGGTCCTACAACAAACCCCCAGCAGGCCGGGGCCACCCTCGACCCTCAGACACTTGGCAATGAGCCACTTAACTCTAGCTCTTGGGCCAGCCCGAGGCTACCCTGCCAACCCGCCATACAATGTGGCACGCAACCTGAGGCATGGCCCACGATCCTAAAGTGCCTCCCCTTAGCTCACATGAGCTCCCGTTCTCATCCCAAGGCCGAATCCAAGGCCCACCAGTCACCTACGCGGCCCGTTCGGCAACCCGGGGTGTGTCGGCTATTTATCCAAACACCTTGCGAGCGGCTATTACGACTCGAAGAACAACGGCCCCCATGGGCCATCCCAGTATCCCAGGACCCAGTGTCCTTCAAAGGACATCCCCAGACGATGAAGGAAGACCGCCGGGGGCCATCCCTCGGGGTTGCGACTCATCCGGGGCCAGTTCGCCCCGGGGCGCGGCCGTACCCCCAAGGGAGGGTGAACTCCCCGGGGGCTGAGCCCTCTTCCCAGCCCGGAGGGCCGACGGTCCTCCCTAGTCCCAGTTCGTGCGAATTCCCAATCTCACGGTCCGAGGTTCGTGCAAAGTTTCATTCATCGTACCCATACGTAGAAGAATTCGTGAAGACGAAGCCCCGGGATTACATCGAGTCACACACGCCAATCCCTCGGTCTACGCGCACCAGCAGCCAGTCAACCAGTCCGAGCCCATATCCTTTGTCTTCTTGCATTCAAATTGAGTCAAAGTGGGGCTAATATTAACAAAAAATCAAAATTTATAGAGGTGGGGCCGCCCCCCCTCTCTCTCCAACCCAGTCCACCTAAACCCCACCAAATTAAAAAAAATGATTTTTTACCTCCGAAGAGGGGTTTAGGCAGACCAGACCAGCCCATGGGGCTGGTCCACCTAAACCCCCCCTGGGAGAGGGGTTTAGGCATACCAGACTAGCCCCTTGGGTTGGTTCGCCTAAAGCCCATCTCCCCATTTCCGTTACACACACAAAAAACACACAAAAAATATAAAAATAAAATAAAATACTACTATTTAGGGGGTTTACCCGGACAAAGTTGAACCCTCAACTTGGTTCGCCTAAACCCCTCCCTCCACCCCTTCAAATTCCTATAAATTCCCCCCCTTAGAAGCTCAAGGGGCAACGAATGAAGGCTTGCACCAACAAACACTCAGACGAACGAACGAACCCCTCGGCCTAATTGCCGTACCCTCGAACTCCCGTGGCTTTGGACAAGGGTCGAGAACGCGAGAAGACAAGTGCGCGCGTGGTTGGCTTGCTAGTCGGCTCACACACACCGAGGGTATGTCACGCATACTTCCCTCACGCGGTGTTTATCCGTCTCATACCAAGACCATCCCCATCGCACGTAAGGCGACTATTCTAACGGAAAATACACCTGCATCCTGTGTTCGCCCGTGTACGCCAACTTCTGATGGTGATGAAGTGCACATCATGATGCCATGCCGGACCCCGACATAGAATTACGTGCCTACCGTTCACCCCCCAGCCGGCCGTTGGCTTCTCAGATTAATAATTCGAGTCCAGTCGGACCTCCGGCCTGGGAATCATAGTCCCGGGGCCGACCTCGACTCCCCAGCATGACGACACTCGCCATTCGAGACCCAGACTCGGCCGCTCACCTCGAGCCGTGTCCGACCTCCACCAAGCGCTAGTTTGTGTCCGCTTTGGCCACCAAGGCAATCGGGCCCACACCAATCCCCCTGTAAAGAGTTCCTGTAAGACACGCGGATATCCGCTTTGTTACGCAATGACCCGGGGACTGACCGACGTGTCAGAATTTTCCCGCGGCTTGCGCCAGCTATACTTTGGCCACTTAGGCCCATTTGTAAAGCCCATGTGGCCCATCATAAAGCCAGTGAAATACAAATGCCCGCATTCGGGCCCCCAGCTTCCTACCTACACCGTTCAATATACGTGCCCAACATCCTAACCCTAGTAAACACCACTCAGTCGAAAGCGCACCCGCAGCTGCAGAATGCTCCCGGCCCTCTACCCATAGCTTCAGGCATCTATACAGACTTTTCTTCAGCTCGAAACAAAGGTGTTAGGATTCAATCCGATGTAAATAAATACCGGTTGCTTGCGGCCGGTGGGGAAAGACGTCCAGTACACGATTCCCACAATCGCCTACGCACTCGCACCCATGGAACCCCTTCTCTCCACGTGTCGCCTGATCGCCCGAGCCCATGTGCCGCGCCCTGGTGGCATTTCCCCAGTCAACCCTTGGTTCCATGGGTGATTGTCGAGAAATCGACTGGCACGCCCGCACCCTGTCCGGTTAACCCTTACTCTTACATTCCCGTGCCATTCGACCCTTTTTCGACTATCCGTAAAAGGAGAGTGCCCGATACAGCCGTGAGAGGCATGCAACCATAAGGAGGATACCCAAGAGATATCAAACTCCCATGTCTTCTTTCCCCTCTGTATCTCTTCCTTCACCCGATCATTCGGCATATAAAAAAACCGCGCAACAGAGAGGATGGCACGCCCAGCGGGACGTCTCCCGTCTTCCTTCTTTTTGCTGAAGAAAAGCCTATGCCAGCCCTAAAGCCCTAGTGCCCTTTCTGATGTGACACCACTAGGGGAATGCAGCAAATAGATGAGCGCCCTCGGACCTACTACTCAAACACAATCAATTTTGAGCACGGGGTTGCGTAAATCACCGAATCGCTGTTGCACACACGAACCTGAGGTGACTCGGTAATGCCGAGTGGAGGTGGTGGAACAAGACCCTGGCTGGTCGAGGGCCAATAGGGCTATGGTTGCCCTTCTGAGGGTACGATGCCCACAATTAAGGGGCTGGCCGGGTGCCAAGTGGGGCAATGGGTTACTCTCTCTCACAAACCACGGTGACCACACGGAAGTGGAGCACACCGGTGTCGGGCGCTCTCTCTCGCTTCCAACGGAGCAATTTCACGAATATTACAGGAACAAGTACTGATAATGGGAGCAAGGGCTAGAGCTTACCTGGTTGGTTTGAAGAAACCAACCCCGTTCGGAGACGATGGGCGAGCGGGAAAGTGTGGGTTCCCCGCACACTGCGTCGATCTAGCTTGAGTCTTGCTAAATAGTACATGCACTACACCTCACGCAGGAGGGTGGATCTCGGGGTGGGGAAATGGGCTTACACACAAACACTACCTCCACACAGGGAGGGGTGGTAAGCCGGCCAGGCGGGAAGGAAAGAGGGTTAGAACCGGAGCCGATACGTCTCTTCGGGGTTTTGCCCGCCAGATTTTCCTGCTGATAGGTACTCACTGTCGGCACTGTTGCGATCGCTCCCGAGGTTGAAAGTGGACAAGACCAGCGTCAAAATGTTGGGGACTGACCCAGGACGAAGCCTGAATTTTTATGGCACCAGATGTTGTAGTCCCTGGCCGGGAAAGTCGCTGGACCGGCGCTGCTTTTCTCTGCTTCGGACTGAGTTCTGGTTGTGACAGTAGGTTGGCAATGGCGTCACGATCGCTCCCATCATCCAATTGGAGCAGGACCAGGATGGTTGAGAGCGTGGCCGTGTCCTCTTCAATCAGAAAGAAAGAACGGCACCGGCGGAGGTGGGGTCGAGAGTAGCAGCTCGAGAAGTGGGAAGGTATCGGGGCAGATCCTGACTGACTTGGACGGCGTTCCGGTGGTAGAAAAATTGGTACAAATAATTCCGAACTCCAAATGATGCCCCGCTGGCTGGGTTGGATAGGGGACCGGTGGAGGATCGTCCTGGCCAAGTGGCGAGCCAAGGGGAGCCAAGGTGTGGCCGCAGGAGCTTATGAAAGTTGCTATTGGTTGCAGTCTGGACCAGGTCTACGCAGTCTGGGGAGAAAGGTTCTCCCAGTCAGCCCCGAATTCGGAATGGAGCGGGACCACCTCACCTGCGAAGCCGTCTGGAAGACCTTTCCGACGATGTACGGTACACTCCCAGGGACACCGGGATGTGAGCGTGGTCAGCGCTGCAACAGGCGGGCAGAACTGTGGATCTACAGTTCCTATCTAGAAGGTATAGGGTGGGGTGAGTGGAGAGGGTTTTGGGTGGAGGGTCTAATGGTTTTGGGAGGGGGTAAGGCTGTTGTGTAGTGAACAGCAGATCTAGAGGGGAGGGGTGAATATATCTGCCCCTCTTTTCGCAATGTAACCCTCTTTAAAGCTAGATGATGAAATAAGCAGCGGAATATAACTAGCTTGACGAAGAACACAAATGATTTACTTGGAAAGATGATTACGCAATATAGATATTGAACCTAAGCATGCATCTAACACATATCAATCGCACAATCAAACCACAACACAAAGGATTTTAAGGTGGTTCGGACTGAATCCCCCGTCCTACGTCCACCCCTCACCAAATCCGGTGAGACTCCACTAATACCACGCACTGAACCGTAAATCGGAAAGACCTCTGATTACCTTCCTAGTAACCACCGGTAGGGACGTCAACTCTGTAGATCGGACAACTTCCGATTGCCTTTCTACTAACCACCGGTAGAGATGATCTTCAGTTCCAAATGTTTGAATGAAATGGAAAACGAATAAGATATGAAAACACTCAAACAAGATATGAAATATGCTCAAAGAGAAAGGATCTTGTCTGAGATTGCTGGGACTTGAATTTTCTTTTGAAGTAGCTTGAATCACTTGGAGATTTGATGAAGAACTTCTTCCCGGAGTACTGTTCACAGCTACAGTACTCGAACTCCTCTCCCTTGAACACACCTTTGTAGCCTCCTTTGATCTCCCTTATTAGCCTTTTTTGCTTCTTCTCTTCCTTGGAGGTTGCTGGATTGAGATATGAACTTGAATCACCTTGAGTTGATGGAGAGAGTGTTGGATGTAGCTTTGATCTTCCTTTTGATCTTCTTGAGTTGATGAAGAAGAAGAAGGATGCAGTTTAGATCACCCTTGATAGCCTTGATTGCTTCTTCTTCCTTGGAGGTTGAGATGGCTTCAGATCTAGACTTGAATCACCTTGGATGGATGAAGAACTTCCTCCTGAAACACTGTTCACGGAGGTGCTACAGTACCTCGAAAATGGCCTCCCTTAATCTCCCTTGAAGCCTTGAAGTGATAGGGTTTCCAACCCCTCATGTGTTGGTTTTATAGACCTTGAATGGTCCTTGGACACCCCCCAGACCAGATCCACAAATCATGAGAGATTAGGTGAGTTTTGATTAAACAAATCCATGGATAGGGGCTGGCCACGAGGTGGATTTCGAAGTCAAACATGGCTGCATCAGGGCAGGCGGTCCACCTGCAGCTTCTGGCGGTCGACCGCTATTGAGAAACACTATAGACGGATGGTCACTGGGAATTCCGGTCGACCGCTACGGGCTGGCGGTCGACCGCCAGCTGAAAGACATGCAGACTGGCGGATGCTGGCTGGGGTGGTCCACCGCCCCTGTGCTGGCGGTCGACCGGGAATCCGGGCTTGCCCGGGTCAGTCCGTTATCCGCTTCAGCTCCGTCGTTCAACTCCATTAGCAGCCCGTTCATGTCTGTAACTTCATCCTTGTTGGTCTAGAAAGTATCAACTGAGTCTTTAACTTTGGATTCTATTCTTGTGCAGTGGCCTTGGCTATTTGAATGAAGCTTGTAGTTGTTGTATAGACTTTGCATCAAGGCTTGGACGTGTAGACTTTGTGTGCATGTATGAACTCTGTACAGACTTTATTTTGTGCATACAGCCAACGTATAGACTTCATCTGCAGCAACGTATAGACTTTGTCCAACGTATAGACTTCGTCCAACGTATAGACTTTGTCCAACGTATAGACTTTGTCCAACGTATAGACTTGGTCCAACGCATAGACTTGGTCCAACGTATAGACTTTGTCCAACGTATAGACTTCGTCCAATGTACAGACTTTGTCCAACGTATAGACTTTGAATGCAGTGCACATGCCCGCAACCTGTTCGATGAAATGACAAACTGCTTAATCAGATACACAATGATATCATATGCAAACACAATGTGACTTATAGTAGTTGCTATCATCAAAACCATAATAGTAATCATGGTGCACATGTGTTCAACATTCTCCCCCTTTTTGATGATGGCAACACTGTGAGTCATTATATGGCAGAAATAGCCAAGATGGCAAAGTGTATGATATATGTAACATATGCAGCTCAAGATCCATGATAGTAATAGCATGTGAATGCAATTATGAATGTAGATATGAATGCTATGCAATTATGCAAACCCCATAAGATACACATATGAGATGCAAAGGTAGCAATGGATTCTCCCCTTGGACTCTCCCCGTACACCATTCACACATCACCCATGACAACTCACAAAGCACATAAGCTCTTCCCTTTGACAATGCGATAACGCATATAGCTCTTACAAAGGACTCTAGCTCTTACAAAGGACTCACACAAAGAATTCTCCCCCTTTGCCAACAGCAAAAAAAGGAGTTATAATAGTAAAATGTCTGTGAGACTAGAGCTGAAGGGAGTTAAGAGCAAGCCATTATATGCAAACCTGAAACAGACCGTGAGCAATATATATGGTTCAAAGCTAATGAAATCCGAATTCATCAACAGAGTTCGAAAAGCAGCTACATCCAAGATGTAATAGAAATGAACCAAAGGTGCATATCATGACAATGTTTAACCATCCCTTGACTTATATATCCATATTCAGTAACTACAAAGGGAATAACACAAAAAACGAGTATTGAGGCTAAACAATCATGACTAAAGCATGGAATTTTATAAGTTCAATAAATTTGATTTGCAATATCTTTTGAATTTGAAGGCACATGACTCATATTTTACGAGTAATCAAGTCTAGTACATGCCTCCAAGCCGTAAGAATACACGTTGTTTAGAAGCCAGTATTCCTAAGAATTTGGCAAGATTGACGGTTATGCTTCAGAATGAACAGAGATAGCAAAGTTACGTCACGACATATCCAAACTCATTTCATTGATGAGAAGATATGTTTCTCAGCAATTATGCCATTGCTCTGCCTAGAGTCCAGATGAATTAAGACAGAGATAACAGAGACACATCATGACATATCATGCATCACTTGATTTGATGACGTGATATATTTCTCTGTGCAACACTATCATTGCTCTGCAAATTGATTTTCAAGAATTCCAGCTCATCAAGATGTTTAGAAACAATACTAAGCTCTAGAGTATCACCAAGATTGTCATGAAGTCTGAATTTTCAGATTTCAGGGTAGTCATTCAAGACATAACATGCAGTCTTTAGTGAAAGTCTATTAAAACTACAAAACATAGATGATTTCAAACAAGATATATCAGAACTACAAGAAAATCATTAAATATGAACCATTTTCATTGAATGGACAATCATGAGGGCATATAATAGAAAGCTCTTACACCATATGTCCGTCTGTCTCATGAACTCAAACCAGACTGTAAGCCACTAAAGTGCAGTTTGTAAGAGGTTAAGAGAATCAACAAAACTCCCCCTAAGGATATACAATGGATGCGCGAAGGAGTTATGTTTGCAATCAAGTGTAATGACAAAGGAGGTTGACCTAGTCACTCATGAAGGTAGCAGAAATAAAAGGTATGACCCAACGCATGGTTGTACACTTATTAAATGCCACAGAATGAATATGAAATATATGCATGAATGTTGCACAAGGACAACTCCCCCGTACTATATGGCCTATATGCGACATTGACACATGGTACTTGGCTGAGATGAAACCTCACGCATATTGAGTGCTTCGAGACAAGCATAACCTGCCCTTCCATACATCAACATTTGATATACCATGGCCATGCAAGAATGATGTGACATAAACCATGCAATGCATTGGGAACATAGATTCAACTTGATTATGCAACTACATGCAATGCGACACTATATGCAAAAAGACATATTGACATAAACAATGCATGAATACCAACGTGCAAAACACACAACTAATTGAACATGATCATCATTTCAAATTCTTATTGGCCTGAGGTCGGCAAAAACCAAGCTCCCTTCTGAGTGTAGAAAACCTGTCATTACACAAGGGTTTGGTGAAAATATCAGTAATTTGATTTAAAGTATCAATAAAATGCAGTTCAAAATTTTTCTTACTGACCTCGTCTCTAATGAAGTGATGCCTAATCTCAATATGCTTAGTCCTTGAGTGCTGGATTGGATTTTTTACAAGGTTGATACCACTAGTGTTGTCACACAGAATCGGGACACAACCAAGATCCACCAAGTAGTCTTGGAGTTGGTGTTTAATCCACAACACTTGGGTGCCACAGCTCCCCGCAGCAACATATTCTGCCTCCGCGGTTGAGAGGGCAACCGAGTGTTATTTCTTGGAGGCCCAAGAAACTAAACACCCGCCTAGAAACTGGCAATAGCCACTAGTACTCTTATGATCCAGCTTGCATCCAGTGTAATCCGCATCAGAATAAGATATAAGAGATAAATCACATGATGACGGATACCACAATCCCAAATCTTGAGTGCTGGCAAGATATCGAAGGATACGTTTGACGGTAATCAAATGAGATTCTCTAGGACTAACTTTAAATCTAGCACAAAGGCATACACTAAACTGGATATCTGGTCGGGATGCAGTCAAATAAAGCAAAGAACCAATCATACCTCTGTAGACCTTTGCATCCACCAATTTACCATTTTCATCCGAATCCAGTGAAGTTGAGGTGCTCATCGGAGTTGCAATGATTTTGTTATTTGCCATGTCAAATCTTTTTAGCAGCTCCTTGATGTATTTGACTTGGCTTATGAAGCAACCATCTTCTCCTTGGTTGACC
Organism: Amorphophallus konjac; assembly: GCA_022559845.1. Taxonomy (NCBI): domain Eukaryota; kingdom Viridiplantae; phylum Streptophyta; class Magnoliopsida; order Alismatales; family Araceae; genus Amorphophallus; species Amorphophallus konjac. Next base: position 190,971,376 of record CM040123.1, on the reverse strand, counting down.
TGCAAATCGAGAAAGAATTGAAGTTCTCCCATTATGCTCATCTCAAATTCGCTAGTCATGAGGTTAGCGAATTCCTCACACATTTCAGATTTTGTAGAACCAAACACAATGTCATCAATATAAATTTGAACAATCAAGATGTTCTTATCTTGCTTCTTGGTGAAAAGTGTTTGATCTACCTTACCTCGTGTGTACCCTTTTTCAATGAGGAACGAGCTTAGTCTCTCATACCAAGCTCTTGGTGCTTGCTTAAGTCCATAAAGTGCCATGTCTAGCTTGTATACAAAATATGCATTGTTAGAATTCTCAAAGCCAGGGGGCTGCTCAACATAGACTTCTTCTTTGATCAAGCCATTCAAGAAAGCACTTTTGACATCCATTTGATACAGCTTTATTCTAAGGGAGCATGCAAAGGTAAGTAAAATTCTGATGGCTTCGAGTCTAGCAACTGGGGCATAAGATTCATCAAAGTTTACCCCAAACTCTTGATTATACCCTTGAGCCACCAATCTAGCTTTCTTTCTTATTATCTTGCCATCATCACTTAGTTTGTTCCTAAAGACCCATTTAGTGCCTATGATAGATTGTGATGAAGGTCTAGGAACAAGATGCCAGACTTTATTCCTTTCAAACTGGTTTAACTCGTCTTGCATTGAATTTATCCAGTTTTCATCTTTTAATGCTTCATCAATATTTTTGGGTTCATGCTGCGAGACAAGAGCAAGTTGATCTAACTCTTCCATAATTTTAAAATGTGACCTTGTTCTAGGTGGGTCATTCAAGCTTCCAATGACGTTTTCTAAAGGATGATCCTTAAGAATTCTAACGTTTGTAGAATCGTTACCTTCTCCTGGAGCTTGATCCCTTGCATTGCTTGATTCAGCTAGGTCACCAGCTTCTTTTATTTCTTCTTGTGGAGGATCACTCTTGTCCTTCATGTTTAGGAATTCCCCATCTTCATCATTTTTCCTGTAAGAGTTATCATTGTTAGAATCATGATATTCATCAAAGGAAATATGGGGTGATTCTTCCACAGTTTGACTTTTGATATTGTAAATTCTATAAGCCCTAGATCTATTAGAATATCCAAGGAATATACCTTCATCGCTCTTGGGTTCGAATTTATCTAAGTCTCTTTTGTCATTGTTGTGGATGAAGCATTTTGACCCAAACACATTCATATGTGAGAGAGAGGGCTTTTTACCTTTCAGCAACTCATAAGGAGTCTTTTTGGTGTGTGGCCTTACCAAAGAGCGGTTGATAATGTAACATGCCGAGTTTACCGCTTCGGCCCAAAACCTCCTTGGAAGTTACCGTTCAGCAAGCATGGTTCTTGCCATCTCTACAAGTGTTCGGTTTCTCCTTTCAACTACACCATTTTGCTCCGGCGTTCTTGGTGAAGAGAATCGGTGTGAAATTCCTTCAGCCCTACAAAGATTATAGAAGTCAGTGTTTTCAAATTCACCACCGTGATCAGATTGAATCTTGGAGATCTTGAACTCACCGTCCTGCTTTATCTTCATGTAGAGCGCTTGAAACTCATCAAAAGCATCATTTTTATGTGTGAGAAAGAAAACCCATGTGAACCTAGAGAAGTCATCCACCAAGACAGATCCATATTTTCTACCACTTAAACTAACAGTTCTGGTTGGACCAAACAAGTCCATATGAATTAGCTCGAGTGATTTGGATGATGTATTTTCAGATCTTCCCTTGAAAGATTTTCTTGTTTATTTACCTAGGCACATGCATCACACAACTTGTTTTCTTGTTTAAATGATAATTCAGGCAACCCTTTCACCATTAAATGCTTTAACAATTTATGTAAGACATTGTAGCTAGCATGTCCTAGTCTACGATGCCATAACCAAGTAATTTTAGATTTTGGTGCAGCAAGACAAAGATTTAAATGAGCAGGATCATCTAAGTCAATCATGTAAACATTGTTGACTCTCTTACCAGAAAATTTTACATTGTCAGATTTTGATTCAAGAATTCTGCATTCATGAGAGTCAAACAATACTTTATGACCTTTTATCACACAATTGACTTATGCTAAGTAGGTTATATTTCAAACCTTCAACTAGCAACACATTTCCAATGGAGTTGGAGAAGTTCTTACCTACATTACCTGTTCCAATGATTTTTCCTTTGTTATTCCCTCCAAACGTAACGTATCCTCCTTCCTTTTCCTCCAAGAGACAAAATTTTATTTTGTCTCCAGTCATGTGTCTTGAACAGCCGCTATCAAGATATCACCTGTTATGCATGGCTGCAAGACATTCCTGCACAAACAATTAAGCAATTGTATTTGGAACCCAACCAATTTTGGGTCCCATCAAACTCTTAAGATTTTAAAAACATGAAACCATTTCTTTTGGAATCCAAACCTTTCTAACATTCATGTTTTGTTTGCTTAAAGCAGGGATTTTGTTTTTCTTTTCAGCCTTGACATTTCCTTTTTGTTTAGAGGCTCTTTGTTGGATTTTGTGAAAGTTTGATGAAGTTGGCTTCTTAACCCATTGTGGCCATTGGTTGTTGTTGGGTTGAAAGTGATTGTTCTGCCACCTAAGAGATTGAAAGTTATAGGATTGATGAACACATGAATCACAATTTCTCCGAAAGTATGGTGGTGTTGGCCTATATGAATGAGCAATCCAGTTTTGGTGATATCTGGAAGATTGAGCATGCAATGGCCAAGGAAGTGTTGACCTATGCTACGGGGAAGGTTGACCTTTCTTAGGTTTTTGGACAGACTTTTTGGTAATGTTGGTGACTACCTCTTCAACCTTTTCTTTCCCTTCTCCTTTTGTTTTTGCTGGTTTTGTGCGGGAGTTGTGTTTGAGGTGGAAGCTTCAGAAGATGAAACAAATGTGACTGTTTTTAGCCCGAATGGCCTTTTGTTTGTTGGATCAAAACCCAACCCATCTTTGTTGTGGTTCATTCTAGTTCCTAGCAATGCATCTAGGTTTTCTCTTCCATCCACAAATTTTTCTAAAGATTGTTGTTTGTCCTTTAACTTTTTTTTGTAGGTTTTCAATGTTTTGCAAGAGTTGAGTGTTGACATGTTTGACAGCTTCATACTTTTCATTGCTCAATTTTCTATCCTTTTCATAAGTTTACATTTTGAGCTTCATGCTATCAACCTCATTTCTTAAGTCTTCATTTTCAGTTTCCAAGTCAGCCATTTCTTTTCTTCCTTCCTCCAAATCCTCAATCATTTTCTTAAGATCTTCAATTTCAGTCTCAAGTAGAGCATTCTTATCATTCATATTATGATCATGCACAAATGAGTTAATTTTCTTTTTCAATAATTTATTCTCCTTTTTGTACATTTCATATTTTTCCATGAGTTGTATGGATAATTTACCTCAGTTTCTTCATCACCTTTGGCCATAAGGCAGAAATCTTCTTTTTCTTTGTCCGAGGAGCTAGTTCCGTCATCACTTTCCTCTTCATCGCTCCATGTGGACACCATGGCCTTGTTCTTCTTCTTGCCCTTCCATTTATCAGCTTTTCTGAATCTGTCGGGACAATCATTCTTGAAATGCCCTGGTTTGTTGTAAGAATAACAAATGATTTTGTCAGATTTCTAGAGTTTTTAGAATTAGATTTGAAACCATTTCTTACCTTTGACCTTCCTCTCATGAAGCTCTTACCTTCCTTTCTCAGGAATTTTTTGAACTTACGTGTGAGCATGGCTACGTCATCCTCTTCTCGCTCACTTACCGAATCCTCACCTTCATCAGAAGTGCCATGACCGCTGGGTCCTGCTTTAAGAGCTAGGGACTTCTTCTTAGGTGTCTCAGTCTCTTTGTTCTTGAGGTTGATCTCATAGGTCATCAATGACCCAATGAGTTCATCTACCTTGGTAGTTGCGAGATCTCTCGATTCTTCAACCACGGTAGCCTTTGTGTGCCATGCTGGAGTTAACGATCTGAGAATTTTCTTATAATTTCTTGCTCTGAATATTTCTTTCCCAAATCAGTTAAACTATTAGTAAGCACAGTCAATCGAGCAGACATATCTTGAATTGATTCATCAGGCTTCATGCGAAATATTTCATATTCAGAAACTAAAATGTTGGCTTTTGTTTCTCGTACCTGAGAAGTTCCTTCGTAGATTACCTCTAGCTTGTCCCACATTAGTTTTGTAGATGCGCAGGTAGCCACTCTTGAGAATTCAACTGGATGGAGTGCGCATTGCATGATGTGTTTGGCACTCCAGTTGACAGTGGATTGCGTTATCTGTTCTTTGGTCCACAAGTCCTCATTATCCGTAAGCTCATACGGACCTTTGCTGATCACTCGCCAAAGTTCGTAGTCTTGGGTGCGAATGAACACCTGCATACGATGTTTCCAATAGGGATAATTAGATCCAGTGAAATAAGGAGGCCTATTCACAGAATGTCCTTCAGGTAAATAACCCTTAGACGCTGATCCACCATTTCCCTCAAGGTCATTGGACCCCATAATGAGAGATTAGGCTCTGATACCACTTGTTGTGTAGTAGACAGCGGATCTAGAGGGGAGGAGTGAATAGATCTGCCCCTCTTTTCGTAATGCAACCCTCTTTAAAGCTAGATGATGAAATAAGCAGCGGAATATAACTAGCTTGACGAAGAACACAAATGATTTGCTTGGCAAGATGATTACGCAATATAGATATTGAACCTAAGCATGCATCTAACACATATCAATCGCACAATCAAACAACAACACAAAAGATTTTAAGGTGGTTCGGACTGAATCCCCAGTCCTACGTCCACCCCTCACCAAATCCGGTGAGACTCCACTAATACCACGCACTGAACCGTAAATCGGAAAGACCTCCGATTGCCTTCCTACTAACCACCGGTAGGGACGTCAACACTGCAGATCAGAAAACTTCTGATTGCCTTCCTACTAACCACCGGTAGGGACGATCTTCAGTTCCAAATGTTTGAATGAAATGAAAAATGAATAAGATATGAAAACACTCAAACAAGATATGAAATATGCTCAAAGAGAAAGGATATTGTCTGAGATTGCTGGGGCTTGAATCTTCTTTTGAAGTAGCTTGAATCACTTGGAGATTTGATGAAGAACTTCTTCCCGGAGTACTGTTCACAGCTACAGTACTCGAACTCTTCTCCCTTGAACACACCTTTGCAGCCTCCTTTGATCTCCCTTATTAGCCTTTCTTGCTTCTTCTCTTCCTTGGAGGTTGCTGGATTGAGATATGAACTTGAATCACCTTGAGTTGATGGAGAGAGTGTTGGATGTAGCTTTGATCTTCCTTTTGATCTTCTTGAGTTGATGAAGAAAAAGAAGGATGCAGTTTAGATCACCCTTGATAGCCTTGATTGCTTCTTCTTCCTTGGAGGTTGAGATGGCTTCAGATCTGGACTTGAATCACCTTGGATAGATGAAGAACTTCCTCCCGAAACACTGTTCACGGAGGTGCTACAGTACCTCAAAAATGGCCTCCCTTGATCTCCCTTGAAGCCTTGAAGTGATAGGTTTCCAACCCCTCATGTGTTGGTTTTATAGACCTTGAATGGTCCTTGGACACCCCCCAGACCAGATCCACAAATCATGGGAGATTAGGTGAGTTTTGATTAAACAAATCCATGGAAACGGGTTGGCCACGAGGTGGATTTCGAAGTCAAACATGGCTGCATCGGGGCTGGCGGTCGACCTGCAGCTTCTAGCGGTCGACCGTTACTGAGAAACACTATAGACGGATGGTCACTAGGAATTCCAGTCGACCGCTACAGGCTGGCGGTCGACCGCCCCTGTGCTGGCGATCGACCGCCAGCTGGGCTGAATCCGGGCTTGCCCGAGTCGGTCCGTTATCCGCTTCAGCTCCGTCATTCAACTCCATTAGCAGCCCGTTCATGTCTGTAACTTCATCCTTGTTGGTCTAGAAAATATCAACTGAGTCTTTAACCTTGGATTCTCTTCTTGTGCAGTGGTCTTGGCTATTTGAATGAAGCTTGTAGTTGTTGTATAGACTTTGCATCAAGGCTTGGACGTGTAGACTTTGTGTGCATGTATGAACTCTGTACAGACTTTGTTTTGTGCATGCAGCCAACGTATAGACTTTGTCCAACGTATAGACTTCGTCCAACGTATAGACTTTGTCCAACGTAAAGACTTGGTCCAACGTATAGACTTCGTCCAACGTATAGACTTTGTCCAATGCATAGACTTGGTCCAACGTATAGACTTCGTCCAACATATAGACTTCGTCCAATGTACAGACTTTGTCCAACGTAGAGACTTTAAATGCAGTGCACATGCCCGCAACCTGTTCGATGAAATGACAAACTACTTAATCAGATACACAATGACATCATATGCAAACACAATGTGACTTATAGTAGTTGCTATCATCAAAACCATAATAGTAATCATGGTGCACATGTACATGTTTAACAGAGGCTGCTGACGGAGGGCTGGAGCTTGGGGAGGGGAGGGTCGATGGTGGTGGTGGGTGGTAGCAGGGTGGGAAAGAGGGGGCAGATCTGGTGAGGGGAGTGGATGGGGAGGTGGGGGCGCAAATGGGTTTGGTGGAATGGGGAGGGTTTCCTTTGGATTTGAGGGGTGGGTTAATGGAGGGGTTAATGGGGGCCTAGGGAATGGGAAGGGTTGCCTTGGGGAGGGGAAGGGGTGCTTGGGAGAAGGGATTCTCCCTTGGGAAAATGAAAGGTTGTATGGGGAAGGGGAAAGGTTGCTTGGGAGGAGGTGGGAGTAAAGGGGAATTAATGGATCTTGGGAAGGTGAGGGGGTGTCTTGAGAGGGATGGGTGATGTGGCAAGTGAGAGAAGAGAGAGGGAGGGGGGCGAAGTTGGGAGAGAGAGAGAGGAGGAGAGAGTGAGGGGTTCGCCCCCTTTAGAGAGAGAGAGATAGAGAGAGAGAGAGAGCTAGAGAGAGAAGGAGGCACAATTATTGTGGATAATTTTCACTCAATAATTCATTAGTCTTCTCCAAGTGGGGTTGGGGTCCTATTTATAGGGATCCCAACATTTACAAAAAGTCCCTGAGATAAGTGCTAATAACAAATAACCAAAAGAGATGGGGAAGGGGGAGGTCGCCCCTAGGCCAGGCCCACCTAATTGGGCCCATAAGACACTCTAACCCATCATGATGAACACAAACTTAGGTAAATAACATAATAACCTAGGGACTTGACTCAAAACAAAGGAAAATTACATCAAAATAAAAGGAGAAAATACACCAAGATGACCCAAATAGCAAGCCCAAGTGTCGAAGCAGACCCGTCCAGTCGTGGAGCTGCATCCTACCCATCTCCGGGAGGGAGAGAGGAGCCGAGCCAGAGGGAATCATGGGTGATGTCCCCATCAACTCCCCCGGGCTGTGAAGAGCTCGACTCTGTCGAGTAAGGGTCCACTCGGCTGTGATAGCGCTCCAGGATGTCGGGGTCTAACTGCTGAAGATCCTCCCTGCTCACCCATGAATCATCCGAAGGAGGCCGGCCCTTCCACCTAACCAAGTATCGCTCGTATGCTTTGCTCCGGGTGATAGTGACATGTTCATCCAATATCCGCTACACTTGCTCACGTTGGCCTCTCTGGTCAGGTGGAGCTCTCTCACGGGTAGGGACTCTCGCAAGGGGTAGAATAGGCTCGATGTCCTCACTAGGTGTCACCGTGGGACCTCTGTATGGCACCAAGTCAGCCACATTGAATGTGGGGCTTACTCGGTATCCCTTGGGGAGGTCCAACACATAAGCATTGGTTCCGGTCTGCCTCAGAACCTGGAAGGGTCCTGATCCATGGACCTCAGCTTGGAGACATTTCCAGGGAATAGTCTCTCGGTCCTCACCATCATAAAATCACCTGCACGGAATTCTTGGTGGCGTCGGTGGGAGTCGGCAGATTTCTTGTACACCTCTTTGCTCTTGTTGATGTGCTTGCGAAGGGTACCATGCAGTGTCATGAATGATGATCCTCTAGAGCTGAAGGGAGGGCCTAGACAACCAAATTCAGCCCTATCAAGTGTTACATTGGTTTTGACGGACTTAGGAGGACCGGGGCATCCATAAATGGCTCTATCAGGTATGGGTGCAGTGAATGCCGGAGGACCCGGACTTCCATGTATACTCCTATCATGCATAAGATGGATGATGAGTGGGGGAGGACCTGCATATCCAAATGTAAACCTGTCGTGCACTGGACCTAGTGTGTATATGACACAAATGAGATGACTTGACTTACTAGCCCTACCAGATGATGCAAAATGTTGTGACACATGCATTCCTATCAAGATGGTCCCATCTTTAGGTGGGGGTTGATTTGGGGGTTTCCACTCATGGGGGTCGAAGGGGTCCCAGGAAGTGGACATCTTGGGATGGGTCAATTCCTCATTTCCTAGGTGGATGTCACCCTTGGTCATGGCTCTCATAGTGTGGGCTAAGTTTTGGAATGGGTGGGTTAGGTTCGACATGGTGGGTGAGGGTAGGAGGGAGTGGGTGGTGAGTGATGAGTACTCGGAAGCCCATAGGATGTGGCCAAAAGGATCAAGATGGGTTAAGGGGTGGGTGTCGTGGAGGTGGGCTTTATTCCAAATGATCGACCTAGCACACATAGGGAAGTGGAAATCATGAACCTGGTGGGCCCCAACGCAATGCTCCTTACAAAGGGAAGAGGGGTAGGAGGGAAAGGGGGTGGTATAAAACTCATCAGGCTCAGGTAGGAACAATAAGAGCTTACTCGTGCAAGGACCCTTGGTGTAAATGGAGGTGATGGACCCAATAGAGGGGTGTGAGAAACTAAGATACCCCATGTCGCTTGCTCCTAAGGCCCACATGTTTGTCACCTCTATTTGCCTAAGTATACCCTTAATCCAGGCCCTCACGGCTCCTACAAAGCAAAACGAATGGTAGGTTGTGTGGAATGGTGGGGTGGGCACGATTGGGTTGTAGTTATCCATGGAGGGGCGCATGATGTGGAGGAGGAGGTCTTGCTTTAGCCACTCAATGAGGGGTTCCCCTAAAATCACAATTCTCATGGAGGGAGGGGTGGGGGGACTTGGTTGGTCATCTTGTAACTCACGGGGGAGGGTGCACCCAGTTAGGCCCAATGGGTTTTCTTTGGGTAGGGATGAGTTCTCTTGACCCAACTCTTGACATTGCTTCATATTCCTCCTCCCATTCTAGGGGAGCCTCATGGACTTCGGTCACCTCCTCAAGTTCCCCTTGGGTAGGGGTAACTACTTCTTCTAAAGCCAATGGGGTGGGAAGGTCTTTTGATGGTGGGGTGATGATAGCCGGTGTGTGGTGCACCCGGGATGGTGAACAAGGATGGGACTCCGGTGGATGGGAGAGTACAAGGTTGTTGTTGAATTTAAAGGCTCTCGGAAAGTGTGGCGGATGCACTAGGCAAATCCAACGTGTCGGGTCAATGTCGGCATTCCTTTCATCTAACCATTTCTTACCTAGGATTATGCAAGGGCCCGCCAACGTACCAATCTGACACCAAGCTCCATCAAAATATTTGGCCTTCCCAAACCATTTATGGAATTCAACGAAGACTTGGTCTCCATTGTGCACAATTTGTCCGGTCCTAGAAAGAGAGGCAACGATATCGGGGGATACCCAATTATCGGACTCTAAGTCAATGAAATCAATTTCTATGGGCTCTCCATTAGCTAGGTATGCAAGGGATATGATTGGGTGAGGGATAATTTGACTCTAGATTGAAAGATGACAATAGTGGGTGGACAATGCATGGGTTGGACCGATGATGACTCCAATGCAAGCGTGCCCTAGGACTTGACTTGTAGAGACAAGTAAATGATTTGCTCTGATACCACTTGATGTGACACCACTAGGGGAATACAGCAAAGAGATGAGGGCCCTCGGACCTACTACGCAAACACAATCAATTTTGAGCACGGGGTTGCGTAAATCACCGAATCGCCGTTGCACACATGAACCCGAGGTGACTCGGTAATGCCGAGTGGAGGTGGTGGATCAAGACCCTGGCTGGTCGAGGGCCAGCAGGGCTAAGGTTACCCTCCCGAGGGTACGATGCCCACAATTAAGGGGCTGGCCGGGTGCCAAGTGGGGCACTGGGTTACTCTCTCTCACAAACCACGGTGACCACACGGAAGTGGAGCACTCTGGGGTCGGGCGCTCTCTCTCGCTTCCAAGGGAGCAATTTCATGAATATTACAGGAACAAGTACTGATAATGGGAGCAAGGGCTAGATCTTACCTGGTTGGTTTGAAGAAACCAACCCCGTTCGGAGACGATGGGTGAGCGGGGAACTGTGGGTTCCCCGCACACTGCGTCGATGTAGCTTGAGTCCTGCTAAATAGTACATGCACTACACCTCACGCAAGAGGGTAGATCTCGGGGTGGGGAAATGGGCTTACACACAAACACTACCTCCACACAGGGAGGGGCGGTAAGCCAGCCAGGCGGGAAGGAAAGAGGGTTAGAACCGGAGCCGATACGCCTCTTCGGGGTTCTGCCCGCCAGATTTTCCTGCTGATAGGTACTCGTTGTCGGCACTGTTGCGATCGCTCCCGGAGTTGAAAGTGGACGAGACCAGTGCCAAATTTCGGGGACTGAGCCAGGATGAAGCCTGAAGTTTTCTGGCACCAGATGTCATAGTCGCTGGCCGGGAAAGTCGCTGGACCGGCGCTGTTTTGTTCTAATTCGGACTGAGTTCTGGTTGTGACAGTAGGTTGACGATGGCATCACAATCGCTCCCGTGATCCAATTGGAGCAGGACCAGAACAGTTGCGAGCGTGGCCGCGTCCTCTTCGATCAGAAAGAAAGAACGGCACCGGAGGAGGTCGGGGTCGAGAGTAGCAGCCCGAGAAGTGGGAAGGTATCGGGGCAGATCCTGACTGACCTGGACGGCGTTCCGGTGGTAGAAAAATTGGTAAAAATAATTCCTTACTCCAAATGATGCCCCACTGGCTGGGTTGGATAGGGGACCGGTGAAGGATCGTCCCGGCCAAGTGGCGAGCCAAGGGGAGCCAAGGTGTGGCCGCAGGAGCTTCTGAAAGTTGCTACTGGTTGCAGTCTGGACCAGGTCTGCGCAGTCTGGGGAGAAAGGTTCTCCCAATCAGCCCCGAATTCGGAATGGAGCGGGACCACCTCGCCTGCGAAGCCTTCTGGAAGACCTTTCCGACGATGTATAGTACACTCCCAGGGACACCGGGATGTGAGCGTGGTCGGCGCTGCAACAGACAGGCAGAACTGTGGATCTGCAGTTCCTATCTAGAAGGTATAGGGTGGGGTGAGTGGAGAGGGTTTTGGGTGGAGGGTCTAATGGTTTTGGGAGGGGGTGAGGCTGCTGACGGAGGGCTAGAGCTTGGGGAGGGGAGGGTCGATGGTGGTGGTGGGTGGTAGCAGGGTGGGAGAGAGGGGGCGGATCTGGTGAGGGGAGTGGATGGGGAGGTGGGGGCGCAAATGGGTTTGGGGGAATTGGGAGGGTTTCCTTTGGATTTGAGGGGTGGGTTAATGGAGGGGTTAATGGGGGCCTAGGGAATGGGAAGGGTTGCCTTGGGGATGGGAAGGGGTGCTTGGGAGAAGGGATTCTCCCTTGGGAAAATGAAAGGTTGTATGGGGAAGGGGAAAGGTTGCTTGGGAGGAGGTGGGAGTAAAGGGGAATTAATGGATCTTGGGAAGGTGAGGGGGTGTCTTGAGAGGGATGGGTGATGTGGCAAGTGAGAAAAGAGAGAGGGGGGGGATGAAGTTGGGAGAGAGAGAGAGGAGGAGAAAGAGAGGGGTTCGCCACCTTTAGAGAGAGAGAGATAGAGATAGAGAGAGAGCTAGAGAGAGAAGGAGGCACAATTCTTGTGGATAATTTTCACTCAATAATTCATTAGTCTTCTCCAAGTGGGGTTGGGGTCCTATTTATAGGGATCCCAACATTTACAAAAAGTCCGTGAGATAAGTGCTAATAACAAATAACCAAAAGAGATGGGGAAGGGGGAGGGCGCCCCTGGGCCAGGCCCACCTAATTGGGCCCATAAGACACTCTAACCCATCATGATGAACACAAACTTAGGTAAATAACATAATAACCTAGGGACTTGACTCAAAACAAAGGAAAATTACATCAAAATAAAAGGAGAAAATACACCAAGATGACCCAAATAGCAAGCCCAAGTGTCGAAGCAAACCCGTCCAGTCGTGGAGCTGCATCCTACCCATCTCCGGGAGGGAGAGAGGTGCCGAGCCAAAGGGAATCATGGGTGATGTCCCCATCACTTTCCCTGTCCTTGCAGGAGAGGCAGAGGAGGGTACACGTGCGTGCATTCTCCAGCAGCTTCTGGTCCGCGTTCTAACCGTCGGACCGCGCTCGGTGACTGTCAGCAACCGTCGCCTTCGCAGCACCCATCATTCCAGCAACCATGGCGGCCGTCACCTACGGTCCCAATGTCATTCCCACCCACGCCCGGGTGGTTTACTTGGCGACGCCGATTACTTTCGGTCGCTTCGCCCCCGTCATCAGATCGCTCTACTTCTTGGGCATGATCCCTATGGCTGCTCCTCAGCCAACCCCAATTTCTCCATTGGCTCTCGTGGCCAATGTGCCACGCGCACCTCCAGGACCGGTGTCCCGCCTGAGCGCCAAGCACGGGACCGCCACCACTGGCCCCTGCAGGGTCCCCAGATCAACACCGACCCGGGTAAGCGTTACCTCCCGGGGTCAGTCTCGTCCGATCTCTGACACGGGCCCTGCGCCCCGGACATCGGTCACTATCCCAGTACTTTCCTAGGGTCTCCAATCCTGAGCTGCAGCAAAGCCGACACCCAACATGGGCTCTCAACCCCGGGTCCACGGCTTCCCAGTACCTTCCTCGGGTCTCTAATCCCGAGCCACAGTAAAGTTGGCACCCAACACGGGCTCCCAGCCCCGGGTCCACGGCTTCCCAGCATCCTCCTCGGGTCTCCAATCCCGAGCAGTAGCAAAGCCGGCACCCAACACGGGCTCCCAGCCCCGGGTCCATGGCTTCCCAGCATCCTTCTCGGATCTCAATCCCGAGCCACAGCAAAGCCGGCACCCAACACGGGCTCCCAGCCCCGGGTCCACGGCTTCCCAGCATCCTTCTAGAGTTTCCAACCCCGAACTCCAGCAAAGCCGACACCCAACACGGGCTTCCAGCCCCGGGTCCACGGATCCTCAGTGCCTTCCTCGGGTCCGCAGGCCAGAACCCCGACAAAGCCGACTCCCGATGTGGGCTCCCAGACCCGAGTTCGCTGCTCTCCGATATCACACTCGGGACCCCGGTTCTGGGCCCCAGTTGAACCGGCTCTCCCCGTGGGTCTCCTACCCATGGGGAAAGGTTCCTCAGCTCCCTCCTCGAGCCTTCCGACCCAAGCCCGGACTACGTCGGCACCTAACGCGGGTCCTCGACCCAGGGGCATCAGCACCTCAGCCCTTCCGATGGCATCGCTTCCCAGTGCAAGAGTGTCATCTCGAGCATCGGCAACACTCTTATCAACGTGGGCAAAGGCTTATACCCAGGTCGCCCAGTCATCGACTCCCAGCGCGGGTCTCATACCCCGGGGGCCGATCCCAGTACCTCTGGTTGACAGCTTCACGCTGTCAGTCGCTTCGTGCCAGGTTTTCTCGGTCTACCATCTTGGAGCGGTGTCTTCCTCATCTTTTCAGAAGAAACGTCGCCATGGCCGCAGAGGCAGGCGGCTCGCTGGTGCAACCAGCAACTCCGAAAAGACTATTCTTGTCGGTGATCTGCGGATCTGTCTCGACGGGGGTGAACCAATTATATCCCAGGAATGGACCGTTTCTACCATCCCCACCTTCAATCATTTTGACCACTTTTGCCAAACACAAGAGGATGGGGCGAAGCTCAAAGGAGCGGGTTCCTCGGTAGCAGCCCGGGGGCACCCACCGCAGCCCGACACACGGGCTCCCAAGACAACCCGTCAGAAAAGCGGCGACGAGGGAGCCCAGCAATCCGCCTTGAGGAGAATCAGGGTCACCCAAGAAGAAGCTCAAGCCGTTCGAAGGGTGCGTATTAGAAACCCCCTGTGAGCGCTCAAACCCGGCATCATACGTGATGCAACTGGCCTCACGATAGCATCGTTTGACGATGCCCAGTCATTCAACCCCCCCCCCCCCCACCGCACAAGCAAGCAGAGGCAAGGGCGAGCACGAGCCCGGGACCTCCAGTAGCCTGTCCCGGACTCTCCTCCGACTGATATCGGGAGTGAGCCCCCTCTACAACTGTCACGCCCCGACGCGGAATATCGGGATGTACAGTCAATAACGAGCTAGAAATAACATTTATTCTAAACTAATAATAAACATTGCTAAGGAAGGAATACTTTTATTACAATGATCAACACTGTTTAAACACGATCAAACATAACTCCCAAAACTATGAGCTGACGCACAGTAGGCATCTAGGTACAAGTACACTCTAGAATCACTCATGTCCCTCCCCGTCTGTGTAACCGTCACCACCTGAATAACCTGGAAAGGGGAAAAAACAACACTATAAGCTGACGCTCAGTAGGTAATAACAGGCAAATTTACGTAGTTAATGACTTAATTACATGTTGTATGCAATGATAAGTAAGGAAATAAATAACGAGATCAAGGACAATATAATAAGATCTCGCAAGGTCAAGAATTAAAAGATAACAATTAACAATAATGACAAGTACAAGAATTTGAATAAGAGCAATTGCAATAATAATTGGCCAACAAGCAAGTATTTAAAACATGAAGTAATTCACGATCAAGTACAAGAATAATAATAGATTGAATGTCGTAGACGTCACACTAGTCAAGTACTCGGTGCAATACCTCACCATGTCATTCACATCCCATGGGCTCACTTATTTTTCGGGCGCTCTCCACAGGACAAGACTGGGCCCCTATGATGCGATGGCATTGATTTATTGGATCAAGGATCCCAAGTTGTCTAGATATTTTCTCAAGTAATCATGGCCAATGAATTTCAAGGAATAAACTAAATTGTAAAAAGTACAGATCTGACAAAACATCAGAGTAACAAGAAGAGTAGAGAGGTAAATTTAGGCATCATGTTTAACGACAATTAAGTCGTGGAATTAAAGAACGAATGATAAGTAGGAAAATGCAATCATTAGAATACTCTTAACTCTATAGTTTAACATTGTATTCCGTTGTTTTAACATGTTTTGGGGTTGTTTTAGGGTCTTTTAATATCAAGGAACTAGTTTCTTAAACAAAAAGATTTATTTTGTATTATCTTAGTGAATTGCTAAGAATTTAGTTTAATTCATAGAAATAAATCATAGCATGATGAAAATATCTCTAACATGTTAAAATAGCTCCAGCACATGATTCTACTGGTAAGGTGATAAAAATATATTTTTCTTGCTGGAATTAATTTTTAACACACTAAAAATACATTATTAGGCGTTAAAACTAACATGTAATATGCTATAATGAGTTTTCTACGTAATTTTTGGATAAGTTAATAGGAGTAAGTTATCATATTGATTATTTATTTTTCCTGATAACAATAAGATTTTTATCATGCTGAAAAGAAATTTTTTTACAATATTCTATCATCCATTTAATAGGAGAAATACGTTGATAAATAGTTTAATATACTAAAAATCATTTATATCATGCTGTCATCATCCTAATATGCTGGAAGATATTTCGTCATGCTATGAAGAATTTTATCATGCTGTAAGAAATAATTTAACATGCTAACATAATTTTATATGTATTTATTTCTATTATATGGATAAAAATAGATTTCTATGAGTTAAAAATATCATTAATTCACAGAAATTAACTTTCAACATGCTGATAATATCAGAATATATTTTTTTTATGAATTTTCAGATATTAGGAATATTTTAGCATGCTGGATATATATATTATATGCATTTATTCTCTATTATATAGATAAAAATAGATTTCTATGAGTTAAAAATATCATTAATTCACAGAAATTAACTTTCAACATGCTGATAATATCAGAATATATTTTTCATGAATTTTTAGATATTAGGATTATTTTAACATGGTGGATATATATATTTTATATACTTTTATTCTCTATTATATGAAATAATATGATAAGAGGAAGATGCACAAGATATCAAAGGAAATTCTTGATGAAATTCAGCAAACAAGATATCAATGGAAAGATAAGAGGAAGATGCACAAGATGGTATGCTCAATTTTAAGTTTAGCATGTGATTATCCACGTGAAATCAAGCTTAATCCTAAAAGGTGCACTTAAAACCCTAACATAGACATATGCTTACTAAATCGAGAAATTAACCTAGTATGATTGATAAAAATTAGGGCTTTCAACGTTAAAAGGAAGCTAACATGGTGAGGATTCCATTCATGTATAATAACTAAAGTTGGGTCTGTTAGAACCTACCTTAAATGAAGATCAAACCCAGCTACAAGAATACCCAACGATCCTTCATAGCCCTCAAAGATCCCTTGATAACTTCTTGAATACCCAATAGAAATTGGGGCTTTTACTGTCAAATGAAAGAGCTCGTCGATCCGATCAAGATAGACTATCTATTTACAAATTTTGGTTAAGATTACCAACCTGATTTGGAAGAATAAAACCACGACCTAGAATGAAGAACGAACCGGATAGCACCCTAGAAAAACCTCGATATCTCCTCGGATACCTAATGAAATTTAGGGCTTTTATAACCACTGGAAAGAGCTCGTCGAGGGGATCAATTTGATATACTCTTGTGCAGATTTTGGTTGAGGAAACCTACCTCAATCGAAGGAACAAAGAGGAGAGGAAGGAGGACGACGGCAGCCGACCCACCTCCACTAAACGACCAAGAACTTCCTATATCTGAATCTAATACGAACACCACAGCCACCAAATGAAAGTAGACTCGTAGAGCTTCATTTTGATAACTCATAGAGCTTCTGGAGACTTCGGGTGCTAGGGCTAGGGTTTGGTTCGATTGATAGAGGGCTACTAAGCCTCTATATATTACCTTTCATTTGCCTCTAGAATCAACTCATTTCGTTGAGAAACAAGCTCTAATTTGATGTTTTAAGATGGGGTGAATAGTGAACACGAATTTCGGGTTAGGTGGGTTGAAAGTCAGGCTTAACCCACTGATTAGGCCTAGATAATGATTTTATTAGGCTTAGTCATAGAAGACAAAAGTGTTAGTTGATGCATCTATTATTTAATTACTATTTTTATAAATTTTTATATTGTAGACAAAATTTTCACTTCTACTATTCCGTAAATAGTTAAATATTAAGTTCGGAAGACTTAATCCATTAATTCGGCCTAATAAATGATTTTTTAGGATTGGCTACAGAAGGAAATATTGTTAAACACAATTGATTCTACAAGAATATGATTTTTATTGATTTTTATAAAATAGTTGAAAAGTGACTTATTCTATTTATTAAAGAATTAATCTAATTAATTTCGAATAATTCTCATTAATTCAAATAAATTCAAATAAATTACAAATAATTTCAAATAACTTTCTAAATAAATTTTTAAAGAATTTGAGGTATTACACCCTCCCCCACTTAAAGAATTTGGTCCTCCAAATTCACTGCACTATAATATAGAGATAGGGGAAGACTAGCTCACCTAGAAGAAGTCGGGATACCGCTTCCGCATAGTATCTTCAGATTCCCAAGTGGCTTCTTCGGTTCCACGCCGACTCTACTAAATTTTGACCATAGGTATAGAACGATTCCATAGTTGCTGTTGCTTCCGGTCCAGAATCTTGATAGGTCTTTCTTCATAGGTCAAATCTTCCTTCAATTCAAAATCCACTTGCTGAATGATATGAGTGGGGTCATACACATATTTCTGTAACATAGACACATGGAAAACATTGTGTACGCCAGATAACTGCGGCGGTAATAACAGTCTGTAAGCAACTTCTCCCACTCTATCCAGAATCTCGAACGGACCTATATATCTCGGACTAAGCTTGCCATGAATGCCAAATCTTCGAATCCCTCTTGTAGGAGAGACTTTCAGAAATACATGCTCGCCAACTTGAATTTCTAACGCTCTTCTCCTTGTGTCGGCATAACTCTTTTATCTTGATTGTTCTACTTGTAACCGGTCTCGAATAATACAGATGTTCTGTGATGATTCCGAAATAAGATCCGGTCCAAGCCATTGCTTCTCGCCTACCTCTTCCCAACACAATGGGGATCGACAGCTTCTTCCATACAAAGCTTCAAATGGAGCCATCTGAATACTGGACTGATAGCTGTTGTTGTAGGCGAATTCAACTAATGCCAAATGATCACTCCAACTGCCTCCAAAATCAATCATGCAGGCTCGAAGCATATCCTCTAATATCTGGTTGGTCCTTTCAATCTGTCCATCTGTCTGTGGATGGAAAGCCGTACTGAAATTCAGACGAGTACCCAAAGACTCTTGCAATCCCTTCCAGAAATGTGAAGTGAATCTGAGGTCTCGATCAGATACAATATTGACTGGAATGCCATGAAGTCTTACCACTTCCTTCATATATAATGCTGCCAAGAAATCAACTGTCCATTTAGACTTAATGGGTAAGAAGTGGGCTGATTTTGTTAATCTGTCGACGATCACCCAAATTGCATCAAAACCACCACGAGTCTTAGGTAGACCCATAATGAAATCCATGCCAATACTTTCCCATTTCCATTGGGGTATGTCGAGAGGTTTCAACTTTCCTGCCGGTCTGAAATGTTCAGCCTTAACTTGCTGACAAACCAAGCATCTACTCACAAAGTCTGCCACTTCTCTTTTCATATTCGGCCACCAAAAAGATCTTTTCAAATCTTTGAACATTTTAGTACCTCTAGGATGAATCGTGTATTTAGATCTATGAGCCTCGTCGAGAATCTTATTCTTGATCTCAGCTACATCAGGTACACACGTTCGTCCTTGAAATAGCAGTCTTCCATCATCAGCCATCATGAAATCCGGTCTACTGCTCAAGCTTCCCTTGATTTCTACCAGCTCGGGATCATTATCTTGCAAAGACTTGATTTCTATCAACAATTCAGGCTTAAGTTGAATCTGTGCAATCATCACCCGATCATTGTCAACATTAAGATCCAGGCTAGCTAACTGTTCTAGTAGCCTCCATTCATGCAACATAAGACTGGACAATTTAGCTATAGGCTTCCGACTCAATACATCAGCCACAACATTGCCTTTACCGGGATGATACTCGATCGAGAAGTTGAAATCCTTTGTTGTGTAGTGGATAGCGGATCTAGAGGGGAGGGGTGAATAGATCAGCCCCACTTTTCACAATGCGGCCCTCTAAACAGCTAGTTAAAATGAATTGCAGCGGAATAGAAACTAGCTTCCAAGAATGCTATGATTCACTTAGCAAGATAAGCAAGATATATAATAATTTGATCCTAAGCATGCATCTAGAACGAATCAATCACACAAGCAAACTACACTAGACAGGATTTTTAAGGTGGTTCGGACTGAATCCTCAGCCCTACGTCCACCCCTCACCAAAACCTGGTGAGGCTTCACTTGTGCAGCGCACAGAACCGCAAATCGGAAACCACCGATTGCCTTCCTACTCACCACCTGGTAGGGACGTCAACCGTAAATTGGAACACCCTCCAATTGCCTTCCTACTAACCACCGGTAGGGATGAATCACACTTTCAATGTTTAAACAATAATGAAAATGAAACAAATGTGAATGAACTAAAACAAGAGATTGAGTTATGAGTGAAAATGAATTGGCCCTTGTATGGAATGTTGATCAGCAACAAGGCTCCTCTTGACTTCAACTCAATCTTCTTGATTCACCCTTGATTGGATGAATGTTCTTCACGGAGTACTGTTCACGTGAACAGTACCTCTTCCTTCAATTCTTCTCTCTTGATCTTCTCTTTGAACTTCTTTGAATGAATGAAGGAGATGATGAAGCTACCTTGAATCTTGATTGCTTCTTTAGCTTCTAGGAGTTTGAATGCTTGAAATATCACCTTGAATGAGCTTGAAAGAGCTTGAATGGATGTAGATGATTTCCTTGAAGAACTTGAATCAAACCAGCTTCCTTGGATCACTTTGATAGCCTTGCTTTGATGTAATCTTCCTTGAGGTTTGCTGGCTTTGATTTGAGCTTGATTCCCCTTTGATTGGATGAAGAACACCTTCACGAACTACTGTTCATGTGAACAGTAGCTCGTCTCCAAGCTCTCTTGCAGCCACCCTAGATCTCACAAGAAGCCCCTTGAAGCATTAGGGTTTCTAACCCCTCATGTGTTAGTTTTATAACCCTTGAATGGTCCATAGATGCCCCCTAGACCAGATCCGTAAATCATGGAAGATTAGGTAAGGTTTGATTAAACAAATCCATGGAAAGGGGCTAGCCACGAGGTTGATTTCGAAGTCAAACAAGGCTGCATCGGGGCTGGCGGTCGACCGGAATTCATGGGCCGGTCGACCGGAACCTGCTGCAGCTAGAACGTTTCGGCTCTGGCAAAACCGGTCGACCGGACGCCTGGGGGCGGTCGACCGAAACCTGTAACAATGTCATCATTTCGGTTCTGGGAAAACCAGTCGACCGGAAAAGTAGGGGCGGTCGACCGAAATCTGTAATGCCTGGAGTGTTTCATTTCTGGAAGAACCGGTCGACCGGAAAGGCAGGGGCGGTCGACCGAAACCTGTAAAACGTGGAATTCTTAGGCTCTAGCAAATCTGGTCGACCGGCCAAGGTGTGTAGGTCGACCGGAAACACCTATACCTACAAAAATGAAGTGTTAGACCAATGAAACATGGTCATAAGTCAAGATATTCATGTCCTCATCAATGTCATGTATTTTGGGATTGAAATCAACATAGAATATGCTTTGAGCATTTCTAAATTTTATTCCGGGGGCTCCGCCCCCGGAAACCCCCGCAAGGGGCGCTGCCCCCTTGACCCCCACGACCTGACCGGGCAGGTCGATCTCCAAGACCTGACCGCGCAGGTCGATCTGCGTGCGAGGGCGCAACATTGAGCTTTCACGTTCGCCATTTCCACTTGATTCCTTGTCCATTCATTGGCGCACCTGTCATGAACAAAAACATCACATATGTCAATCACATGAAAGTGAAAAACATCAATGACTAATAGTGTTTAGCCATTATCAAAACCAAGAATACCACAGAACTCATATGACTATAGAATGATGTCGAATGACCCAAGTGACCATATGAACTCAAATAACCATAGTGGCACAACATCCTTCAAATACTCCAACCATCTGCGCTGCCGCATATTGAGTTCCTTTTGAGAGAATAAGTACTTTAAACTCTTATGATCGGAGAATATCGTGAATGTTTTACCATATAAATAATGCCTCCAAATCTTCAAAGCAAACACAACTGCTGCAAGTTCCAGATCATGAACAGGGTAATTCTCTTCATGCTTCCTCAACTGCCTAGAAGAATAGGCAATCACCTTCCCATGCTGCATAAGCACACAGCCTAGACCAATTTCAGATGCATCAGTATAGACCACAAAACCTCCTTCACCAGAAGGTAAAGTCAATATAAGTGCCGTAGTTAGGCATTCCTTCAAAGTCTGAAAACTTTGTTGACAATCTTCTAACCATTCGAACTTGTTCTCCTTGCGAGTTAATCTGGTAAGAGGTACTGCAATCTTGGAGAAATCTTGAATGAATCTGCGATAATAGCCTGTCAGGCCTAAGAAGCTTCTGATTTCAATCACACTAGTGGGCTGCTCCCAATTCTTCACTGCCTCAACCTTCGAAGGATCAACAGAGATGCCCTCTTTGGTAATAATATGCCCTAGAAAGGACACCTCTTGCAGCCAGAAATAACATTTACTAAACTTGGCATACAACTGGTGATCTTTTAATAACTGCAATGCCGTTCTCAGATGTTCGGCATGCTTCTCTTTATTCTTAGAATAAATCAGAATATCATCGATGAATACCACGACCCATTGATCAATATGGGGTCTAAACACACTATTCATCAACTGCATGAAAGCTGCTGGTGCATTCGTTAGACCAAAAGGCATAACGACAAATTCAAAGTGACCATACCTGCTGTGGAAAGCCGTTTTAAAAATATCCTCCTCCTTAATCCGCAACTGGTGATATCCTGATCGAAGATCGATCTTGGAAAAATAATGAGCTCCCGCTATCTGGTCAAATAATTCATCGATCCTTGCCAATGGATATTTATTCTTGATAGTCAACTGATTCAATTGCCGATATTCGATGCACAGCCTCATCGAACCATCCTTCTTCCTGACGAACAATACAGGGGCTCCCCAAGGGGAAGTACTCGGGCGAATGAAACCTTTCTCGAATAATTCCACTAATTGCTGCTTCAATTCTCTCAACTCCGCAGGAGACATACGATAAGGAGCTTGAGAAATAGGAGATGAGCCAGGAAAAACATCAATAGAGAAGATTACTTCCCGCTCAAGCGGAAGTCCAGGTAGTTCCTCTGGAAAGACATCAAGAAATTCTCGGACAACAGGAATGTCCTTAATCTCAATCTGCTGCTCAGGAGTAGCATGGACAAAGGCTAGAAATGCCTCACATCCTCACCTCATTAGCTTATCAGCACGAAGGGCTGCAATAAGCGACATAGAGCTATGATGTCTAAATCCTATGAAAGATAACTCCGGGTGCCTACTAAAAGACACCGAGCTAGAACTGCAATGAACATTGGCTTCATACTTAGCCAACCAATCAGCTCCTAGGATTACGGCGTAATCCTTCATATCTATGCAAACTAAATCAGCTGGTAAATTCTGCTCATCAATCATAAACTTACTAGAATGATAGAAAAGCTGAATTGCCGATCTAGGACCAATAGGGGTTGATATCTCTAACGGAGAATTCATCAGAACAGGTTCCATAGCTAAAGACTTAGCAAATCTCCGAGAAATAAATGAATGCGTTGCACCAGTATCAAAAAGAACAAATGCTGGCTTGTCGAGTATAATAAGAGTACCTTCGACGAGTCCACCATCCTCGGCTGTTTCTGCTTCATTTGCATGCAGAGCTTGGAGCTTGCCTTGTGGTTTCTTGAAGACTTGAGGTTTCGCCAGGGTAGCTTGTTTCGATAATAAGGGACAGTTAGGGATACGGTGCTCCCTGCTTCCTCAACGCAAACAGGTGCCTAGCTTGCGCCAGCACTCCTCCATTTTGTGACCAGGACGATCACAGAATTTGCATACACCCTTGAACGGTACAATAGGTCTAGGCTTCTTGTCTTCATGCTTTGGCATCTTGCCCTTCCACGTTCCAGATTCGGTCCACGAACTAGACCCACTCACGGGCCTCTTCTTGCCAGTGCCATATCCGGGTTTAGCATTCTTGAAATCCTTCGGTTGCTCCTTCTTGGTGCCTTTTCCACGGATTCGCTGCGTCATCTCTAAGGTATCTTCCAGGACTTGCGCTTTCCTTACCATTTCAGAATATGTAGAGATTTCCATCGGCACCAACTGATTAATATAATGTAGCCTCAGACCGTTGAGAAAATGCTTCGCCTTCATCTTCTCGGTGGAAATAAGGTGTGTAGCATAACGAGAAAGCCGTGAAAATTGAGCCTCATACTCTGCCACGGACAGACCTCGCTGTTTCAGGGCCGCGAACTCCGCCGCTTTCTTCTCTTGTACCCAGTCAGAAAAATACTTGCCGTTGAAAAATTCCTCAAACTCTTCCCACGTAACCTGCTGATCACCCAGAGTCGCCTTGATAGAATCCCACCAAGTACGTGCATCACGTTCAAGTTGGAAAGTAGATAAAAGGACACGCTCTTGGTTGGTGCATTGCATAACTTCGAAGATCCTTCCCATCTCGTCTAGCCACTGCTCGGCTTCGTCGGGGTCAGTCGAACCAGCAAACCTTGGCGGATTCATCCCTCGGAAGTTCCGGTATAGATCACCGGTGCCATGATTTACAGCTCCAGCTTGAGCCACTTGTTGTAACGCCTGCGTGAGGCCTTGAACCGTGCGTTGCAAGTTTCTCCACTCCGCACGTTCAGCTACCATCTCAAATGCCTACATAAGAAATAGATCATTTAGGGTCATAAGATAGTTAATTTCACAAGCAATGTATTAACTTAACCTGAGTTCTACCCAATCTCACCAGGTCAGCTCCTTAAACTTAGACGAGGTCGGGGTCCTATGATGACACTTAGAAAACCTAGGATTATTAAACCTAGGCTCTGATACCACCTAAACTGTCACGCCCCGACGCGGAATATCGGGACGTACAGTCAATAACGAGCTAGAAATAACATTTATTCTAAACTAACAATAAACATTGCTAAGGAAAGAATACTTTTATTACAATGATCAACACTGT
This sequence comes from Amorphophallus konjac, assembly GCA_022559845.1. Classification (NCBI taxonomy): domain Eukaryota; kingdom Viridiplantae; phylum Streptophyta; class Magnoliopsida; order Alismatales; family Araceae; genus Amorphophallus; species Amorphophallus konjac. The sequence continues at coordinate 190,947,052 of CM040123.1, read as the reverse complement.
TTAAACACGATCAAACATAACTCCCAAAACTATGAGCTGACGCTCAGTAGGCATCTAGGTACAAGTACACTCTAGAATCACTCATGTCCCTCCCCGTCTGTGTAACCGTCACCACTTGAATAACCTGGAAAGGGGAAAAATAACACTATGAGCTGACGCTCAGTAGGTAATAACAGGTAAATTTACGTAGTTAATGACTTAATTACATGTTGTATGCAATGATAAGCAAGGAAATAAATAACGAGATCAAGGACAATATAATAAGATCTCGCAAGGTCAAGAATTAAAAGATAACAATTAACAATAATGACTAGTACAAGAATTTGAATAAGAGCAATTGCAATAATAATTGGCCAACAAACAAGTATTTAAAACATGAAGTAATTCACGATCAAGTACAAGAATAATAATAGATTGAATGTCGTAGACGTCACACTAGTCAAGTACTCGGTGCAATACCTCACCATGTCATTCACATCCCATGGGCTCACTTATTTTTCGGGCGCTCTCCACAGGACAAGACCGGGCCCCAATGATGCGATGGCATTGATTTATTGGATCAAGGATCCCAAGTTGTCTAGACATTTTCTCAAGTAATCATGGCCAATGAATTCAAGGAATAAACTAAATTGTAAAAAGTACAGATCTGACAAAACATCAGAGTAACAAGAAGAGTAGAGAGGTAAATTTAGGCATCATGTTTAACGACAATTAAGTCGTGGAATTCAAGAACGAATGATAAGTAGGAAAATGCAATCATTGGAATACTCTTAACTCCATAGTTTAACATTATATTCCGTTGGTTTAACAGGTTTTGGGGTTGTTTTAAGATCTTTTAATATCAAGGAACTAGTTTCTTAAACAAAAAGATTTATTTTGTATTATCTTAGTGAATTGCTAAGAATTTAGTTTAATTCATAGAAATAAATCCTAGCATGATGAAAATATCTCTAACATGTTAAAATAGCTCCAGCACATGATTCTACTGGTAAGGTGATAAAAATATATTTTTCTTGCTGGAATTAATTTTTAACACACTAAAAATACATTATTAGGCGTTAAAACCAACACGTAATATGCTATAATGAGTTTTCTACGTATTTTTTGGATACGTTAATAGGAGTAAGTTATCATACTGATTATTTATTTTTCTTGATAACAATAAGATTTTTATCATGCTGAAAAATAATTTTTTTACAATATTCTATCATCCATTTAATAGGAGAAATACGCTGATAAATAGTTTAATATACTAAAAAATAATTATATCATGCTGTCATCATCCTAATATGCTGCAAGAATTTTCGTCATGCTGTGAAGAATTTTATCATACTGTAAGAAATAATTTAACATGCTAACATAATTTTATATGCATTTATTTCTATTATATAGATAAAAATAGATTTCTATGAGTTAAAAATATCATTAATTCCCAGAAATTAACTTTCAACATGCTGATAATATCAGAATATATTTTTTTTATGAATTTTCAGATATTAGGAATATTTTAGCATGCTGGATATATATTTTATATGCATTTATTCTCTATTATATAGATAAAAATAGATTTCTATGAGTTAAAAATATCATTAATTCACAGAAATTAACTTTCAACATGCTGATAATATCAGAATATATTTTTCATGAATTTTCAGATATTAGGATTATTTTAACATGGTGGATATATATATTTTATATACGTTTATTCTCTATTATATGAAATAATATGATAAGAGGAAGATGCACAAGATATCAAAGGAAATTCTTGATGAAATTCAGCAAACAAGATATCAATGGAAAGATAAGAGGAAGATGCACAAGATGGTATGCTCAATTTTAAGTTTAGCATGTGATTATCCACGTGAAATCAAGCTTAATCCTAAAAGGTGCACTTAAAACCCTAACATAGACATATGCTTACTAAATCGAGAAATTAACCTAGTATGATTGATAAAAATTAGGGCTTTCAACGTTAAAAGGAAGCTAACATGGTGAGGATTCCATTCATGTATAATAATTAAAGTTGGGTCTGTTAGAACCTACCTTAAATGAAGATCAAACCCAGCTACAAGAATACCCAACGATCCTTGATAGCCCTCAAAGATCCCTTGATAACTTCTTGAATACCCAATACAAATTGGGGCTTTTACTGCCAAATGAAAGAGCTCGTCGATCCGATCAAGATAGACTATCTATTTACAAATTTTGGTTAAGATTACCAACCTGATTTGGAAGAATAAAACCACGACCTAGAATGAAGAACGAACCGGATAGCACCCTAGAAAAACCTTGATATCTCCTCGGATACCTAATGAAATTTAGGGCTTTTATAACCACTGGAAAGAGCTCGTCGAGGGGATCAATTTGATATACTCTTGTGCAGATTTTGGTTGAGGAAACCTACCTCAATCGAAGGAAAAAAGAGGAGAGGAAGGAGGACGACGGCAGCCGACCCACCTCCACTAAACGACCAAGAAGTTTCTAGATCTGAATCTAATGCGAACACCACAGCTACCAAATGAAAGTAGACTCGTAGAGCTTCATTTTGATAGCTCATAAAGCTTCTGGAGACTTCGGAGTTGGGAGAAATCGACCACGCAAAGTGGTGTTTGAAAATGGCGCCGCCAAGGTTGACTTCCACCAAACTCGGCCGCCACCATGTGCTAGGGCTAGGGTTTGCTTCGATTGATAGAGGGCTATTAAGCCTCTATGTATTAACTTTCATTTGCCTCTAGAATCATCTCATTTGGTTGAGAAACAAGCTCTAATTTGATGTTTTAAGATGGGTGAATAGTGAACACGAATTTCGGGTTAGGTGGGTTGAAAGTCAGACTTAACCCACTGATTAGGCCTAGATAATGATTTTATTAGGCTTAGTCATAGAAGACAAAAGTGTTAGTCGATGCATCTATTATTTAATTACTATTTTTATGAATTTTTATATGTTAGACAAAATTTCCACTCCTACTATTCCGTAAATAGTTAAATATTAAGTTCGGAAGACTTAATCCACTAATTCGGCCTAATAAATGATTTTTTTAGGGTTGGCCACAAAAGGAAATATTGTTAAACACAATTGATTCTACAAGAATATGATTTTTATAAAATAGTTGAAAAGTGACTTATTCTATTTATTAAAGAATTAATCTAATTAATTTCGATTAATTCTCATTAATTCAAATAAATTCAAATAAATTCCAAATAATTTCAAATAACTTTCTAAATAAATTTCTAAAGAATTTGGGGTATTACAGCAACGCACCTCGGTCTTTGACAGATTAGGGGCGTCTGTCCGCCTAGAGCGGTACTGGTGCAGACACCAGAGCGAGCGAGAAACACGAACCGGCGAGCCGTCGGTACCGTACGCAAAGCACCACTCGAGCTACATCGGCTTCCCTTTGGCTCGGAGATAGTCTGGAGTCTCCGCCATGAGTTTGGACACTTTTTAGCCTTTATTTGCATTGTATTTGGGCTTGTAATGTGTGTTTTTACTTGGGTTTTCATTTTGGGCTCTTTGTAAGGCTCTTAATAAGTCATTTGGATTAAGCCCTTTAGAGTCCATTAAGGGGTGTGGCCATATTGGACCACTAGGCTTCATAATGGATCTTTAAATGACTTAAGGCCCAATTGGGCTTCTCCCTCTCATGGGCCACCTAGGTTGGAAGGCCTATAGGCTATCATGGGCTTGTGGATGGTTTTTGATGGCCTTGGACCAACTTGGCCCAAGAATGGCCCACGAAGGGGGCGCCCCCTATTTTGGCTCTATTAGGCTAGTTTTTTTCTTTTCTTTCCTCTCTTTGACCACATGGGAAATATGTAATCTTGACTTTCCCTAGATGCCCCTCATCAACCCTAGATCTGAGGGCATGTCTGGTCATTTACCACGGGAGGTCATTTCATATAAAAGGTTATAATTTTCATTTCCATCACAATTAATGCAAGAAAATTCTGGAATTTCTTCCAAAGAGCAAGGGCCGCCCCTCTCTCTCTCTCCTCTCTCCCCCTTCTGTAGCTGGGAAGACTGTGAATCAGAGGTGTGAAGCCTCATCTATCAGGTGTGAAGATCGTCGCCGCCGCCACCACCGCCATCGTGCCGCCGTCGCACCACCGCCATCGTCGTCGGAGTTCTATCCACCCAGGATAGCCCCCTCTTCCCAATATTTCTGCTCCCCACCATGAGCTCTTCTTGGTCTCAAACTTTCAGGGTGAGTTCAAGAGGTCATCCCCACGTCCCATAAAAATTGGTGGAGGTTCTAGCTTTTATTTTCCATTTTTCCATTTTCGTTCTCCACCTTCTTCCAGATCTGCCTGCAGTCTGTCCAATTTTCTAGAAACCAAATAGAACATTCATGAACCCACCTTCCCCTGATCTAAATGACTAGATATTTTTATTAAAGGTTCTGTCCACCACCCCCATCACCCACGAATTTTCGTGGAATTTCTGGAGTCTTCTACCTATTTTTAAAAATCATTGTCAGATCCAAAACTCAGATCTGTCACTGCTGTCCAGATCTGACCACCCGGTGCTAATAAATATTGTTCCCCATTAAAATCTCCACCAAATCTTTCACAAAACTTATCCCCGTTTTCCTCTCTCTCCCCTCTACAAGTTTCATGAAGAGCTCAAAATCTATATCGGAGGTCTATATCGCGGTCAACGCCAACTCTATGAAAATTTCACTTCGGCCCGGCCAGATCTGAAACATAGATCAGTCCGGTTCTAAAATCCCCCATCAGAAGTACAGCCCCAACGAATTTTCTAGAGTCATAGAGGGTCGAAGGATTTCGAGAGAGATATGCAACGGCGCCAGTTTCGCACCGATCCGACGTCGGTGTTGGTCGCAACAGCTTCTGTCGCCAGAGCGCGCAGGTCTGAAATTGAGTTTCAGATCCGTGGACAGCAACTCCGACAAGTGAAGATCAGAGCCACCCGGCCTCTGACCGGTGTTCCAGCCCGGCCACCATCCAGGGGAGCGCGCCACCAGGTGTCACCATCACAGCGGGACCCACCCCATCAGATCCGGAGGACTGAGCAGCACGTGGGCCCCATGAACCCGCAGATTGCGCCGTCCGGACAGCACCAAAACGCTGGTTTCGGCACCGTCGGAGCGACATCAAGATGCTGCCCATCAACCCAATTTCCGTTACTCCCGGGCCCCACATGTGACCTGTTACCTCCCTACGTGGAGTGGGTCGAAACATTTGTACTGTAGTAAACTTTGTAAAACTGGAGTATGATGCGCACCGACTAGTGTCGTTAAGAAAGCCGTGCCACAATTTCAAAATGTTCACACTCACTCACTTTAAAAGATTGGAAAATCAAATTATATAGTGGCAAGCGGAGTCGATCCCACGAGGAGGAAAAATCCTTATTTTATCAAGTTAGAAAAACACCTTATGCTTTGAAAATCAAATTTTGAGTGAGATTAAAACTAAGGAAAATAAAGTGTAAGAAAACTAATTAAAGAATGTGAGAGGGTTTAAGAAAAGAATTTGGAAGAGATAGAGAGACAAACACAATTTCACAAATGATGAATTTCATTAAGATGATAGTGAAAGGTCACACTATGAAGCTAAAAATTACAACATAGGAAGAGAAAAGATAAGAAAATATAGCCAATGCATGAAGAATAACGCCGCCTCCTTGCCAAGCCTTGGATGAAGATCGCCTCGCCTTGGATGCCGACGTCGTGAGAGGACCAATTGGAAGAGATCCGCCTTGGGATATGAGATAAAAATAGAGGAAGAAAGAAATAGATGGAGGAAATTTGAAAACAGTGCAAAAGGGTGTGTGCGTTGGTGTGTTTTGAGAAGAAATAGTGAAAAACCAGATTAAAAACAGAGAGTGATTGGAGGAAGAATAACTTTAAAATCGAAGAGAATTAGGAAAAATGATAAACAGAAAAGTTGTAGAGGATGAGAAGGGGAAGAATATTGATGAAGATTTCAGAGACAGAAAATGAAAGGAAGATGGAGAAAAATATGGATGAATAGGAGGTGATCGCGGATGAACAGTGCAGAACTCTAAAAATCTGAACTTTAGAAAATTGACTATATCTTTAAAACGGTGTGGAATTAGAAGATGAGGTAGAAGAAGAAGTTGGACAACTTTTAAAAACCTACAATTTTCTTGAAGACAGCAGAGAGAGATGAGGATCAGAAGAGGGAGAAAAATGCTAAAGAACAGTATTTGCAAAAATCGGATGAACAGTAGAAAATGTAAAACAGCAACTTTAGAAAATTGAGAATAGCTTCAAAAACATGAAGAATTAGAAGAGGCTAAGAATAAGAAGATGTAGATCTTTGAAAATAGAAGAACTTTGATGAAGACAACAACTTGAAAAGATGAGAGGAAGATTGATAAAAATGATGAAGAACAGAAAGTATGAAAATCGGGTGAACAGTAAAAACCGTAGACAGAGCTTTGAAAAACTAATTATAGCATAAAAACGAGAAAGAATTAGGAGAAGAGAAAGAAGAAGCAGTTGGAGAAGACTTAAAAACAAAGAACTTTGATGAAGAACTTAACTGCACAAGACGAAAGGAAAGGCTTCGAAATTAATCCCTAAGGCTGATCTCCAACCTGTTCTCTCGTAACCCTGCGACCATGGCATCCTTTTATAGGGTTTTTGGTATCTCACGATCGTGGACTTCCCAAATCCACTCAAATCCAGGTTTTTAGCAATGCAACTTCACCCAATTAGACTTCTTTCCATCCTTGGAGTCCTCCTTTCCTTGAATATGGCTTGAAAATTGGTAGGAGACTTCGATCGGGAAACTGCAGTTGTCGTTTCAGGTTCAACTGTAAATGACGCCTTCATCAGGGGCGTCAAATCTTCTTTCAGCGACTTTCAGTCTGGGCGTCATTTCTTCAAATAGCGACTTCGTCCGGGGCGTCAAATCGATATTTCCTTATTTTTCTATTTTCCACATTTTTCGTAAAATAGGAATTGACGACGGTTCATATGGGCGTTCTTTCAATGATTAGCGACTGCATCTCGGGCGCTAATTCTTTTTTTTTCTTTGTCCACTTTCTTTTATCAACTGAATTGACGCCCTTGGAGCTGTCACTTCTTACTGAATAAGCGCCCTTGAAGATGTCGTTAATTAAATAACGTCTTGATCTAGGTCGCTATTTCCTGAAAATTAAAATATCAATCTATTTCATTCCAAAATAATTATGTAAATATTTAAATATTTCTCACATGATCTTTTAAGCTCAAAAAGATGATAAAATACATGAAGACTCAAATAATGTGTGAGAATGTAATTAATGCTCATGTTGCACAAATATACTCAAATAATGCTCAAAGATGATGATGTGATGTAAATTATGATGTAAAATATAGCACTTATCACACCCCCCAACTTACTCATTACTAGTCCCTTAGCAATATAATTAAATCAAAATTTAGGACCAACAAGAGTTCACAAAGATCATACTTTTATATCCAGCTCTCCCTTCATAGAATCAACCAAAGATTAGGAATCCAGAATCATTAATGCTTATACTAGCCTTAGATTGGAAATTAAAGCACATGACTTAAGAATACAAATCAAAGTTCAATAGCACTTGTGCATGTGTAATTCCAAATCTGCAGTTAAGACAATTGCATCCCCCATTTGTTATTCTAAGTAAGTACCTTTCAACCCTGCACCTCTTAGATCAGAGCATTTAAGCATACTAGCTTTTGTCTGCCTTTTTCTTTTGTCCCTTTGGAACTTCTCTCTCTTTTTTTTTCATTTGCACAACCATAATGCTGCACTACCCTTCACCTTTTTGCGCGAACCTCAACACGTCTTAGGTGAAGCAGGCCCGGTTACTCAGATCAGGGGCATTTTTCATGGCGTGATCTTTCTATTTCATCATTTCTTTCTTCTTCAACAATATGCCTTTGCATTTTCTTTTCTTTTTTTCTATAAAACTTGGCAGAAGCTTTTTCTTGAAATAGATCTCCTCCTCAAGAAATGCAGAGTATCAGATACAGTTCCCAAAATAACAGAGGGCTTGTCTTATTTTGCTTCATCAGAGTGCATAGTGAATATTTTTTCTAATAGTGCGCATGAACTTTAAAAGATCTTATATCAGTTTTCCATGGCTAGATCGAACTTAATTTTCCTTCAACCTTCTCCCTAGCCTTTTCTAATCCAGAATTACTTTCAATTCAAGCATGAAACAATAAAACTCAGTCGGGAATTTCATCTTTTCACTTTCATGCAAATTTACAAAAAAATGATATGCAAGAATTCATGCCAAATCCCTACCAGATTATACTATATGCAATGAAAATTTTCTTTCTGCCCTCTCCCCCCAACTTGAATGACATTGTCCTCAATGACATGTAAAGTTGAAATGAAAGAACAATGTAACAATGAAGTTTGTTGAGTAGGAAAGAGACAACCTAGTGTGCGGGCAGAACTCCATCAATAGACGGCAACAGCTTCTTCTCCCTTGCTTGAATCTAATAACTAAAACACACTTAAACAAAAAGCATCAAATAACAAAAACCTTGGGTTGCCTCCCAGAAGCGCTAAGTTTTCCGTCTCAGCCAGACGCATGAAGGCTCACAAATAATTACTCCAAATCACACAAAGCAATTGATTCTTTTGCAGTTAACTGTTCATTCTCCAAGTAAGGTTTTAACCTTTGGCCATTGACAGTGAAAATGTGACCATTTTTAGGATCCAAAATCTTAACAGCACCATGGTCAAAAACTTTAACAATAATGAACGGTCCATCCCATCTGAACTTTAGCTTACCGGGGAACAAATGCAGCCTTGAATTAAATAGCCAAACCTTTTGATTTTCTTGAAAACTCTTTCTGTGAATGTGCTTATCATGAAATGCTTTGGTTTTAGCTTTGTAAATCTTCGCATTTTCATAGGCTTCGTTCCTTAATTCCTCCAGTTCATTAATTTGTAGAGCTCTTTGGGCACCAACTTGATTAAGATCAAAATTAACTTACTTAATAGCCCAATAAGCTCTATGTTCCAATTCTACGGGTAAGTGGCAGGCTTTACCAAAGATCAAGCGATAAGGTGACATACCAATGGGAGTTTTGTATGCAGTTCTATAGGCCCATAATGCATCATCTAGTCTTTCAGACCAATCTTTTCTATCCGGCCTAACAGTTTTATGCAGAATGTTTTTAATCTCCCTATTAGTAACTTCAACCTGGCCACTAGTTTGGGGATGATAGGGGGTAGCAAGCTTGTGAGTGATACCATACTTACGAAGCAAAGCTCGGAATTGAAAATGAGTGAAATGAGAACCCCCATCACTAATCAGAGCCTAGGACAACCAAACCTAGAAAAGATATTCTTCTTCACAAACTTCATAACCACCTTATGGTCATTTGTCCTAGTAGCAATGGCTTCAATCCATTTGGAAACATAATCGACCGCCACCAAGATATATTCATTACCAAATGAAGATGGAAACGGTCCCATGAAATCTATTCCCCAAACATCAAAAATTTCAACCACCAGAATGGGATTCAGCGGCATCATATCTTCTTCGAATTATTGCCCACAGCTTGACATCTCAAACATGATTTGAGAATTCATAAGCATCCTTAAATAAAGTGGGCCAATGAATCCACTTTGTAGCACTTTTGCCGCTGTCTTCTTTCCAGAGAAGTGTCCCCCACAAGCTAAATTATGACAAAAATTCAATACTGATTGTTGTTCTTCTCAGGGACACATCTTCTAATGATCTGATCGGGACCCATATGAAACAGCTCAGGGTCCTCCCAGAAATAGTGTTTTACCTTAGAAAAGAAGTGATCCTTCTCCTGCCTTAGTCCACCCTCCCGGGATCTGACCTACACCAGGTAGTTAACAATGTTAGCATACCAAGGAGTTGAAGAATGAGAGAGGGAAAGAATCTGTTCATCGGGAAAAGAATCGGACATTGGAGTACTTTCAGGGATCACTATCCTGGATAAATGATCAGCAACTACATTGGCCAACCCCTTCTTGTCTCTAATTTCTAAATCAAACTCTTGTAATAATAGAATCCATCTAATGAGACGGGGCTTAGCATCCTTCTTGGAAAGTAAGTATTTTAAGGCAGAATGATCGGAGTAAACAATAACCTTAGCCCCTAAAAGATATGATCAAAATTTTTCTAGAGCAAAAACAACAGCTAGCAGTTCCTTCTCCGTGGTGGTGTAATTCAACTGTGCATCAGCGAGGGTGCGACTCGCGTAGTAGATTACCACGGGCTTCTTATCTATCCTTTGACCTAGACAGCTCCAACAGCATAGTCCGAGGCATCACACATAATCTCGAAAGGAAGCGACCAATCTGGAGATTGAAGAATCGGAGCTTGAGTAAGGGTCACTTTAAGAATTAAAGGCCTTGAGACAAGAATCATCGAAATGGAATGGAGTATCTTTAGCAAGCAACTGTGTGAGGGGACGAGCAATGGTAGAGAAGTTGTGAATGAATCTTCTATAAAATCCAGCATGGCCAAGAAAGGATCTGATTTGCTTGACAGATGTAGGGGGAGGAAGATTAGAAATCAAGTCTACTTTGACTTTATCGACCTCTATTCCCTTTCCGAAATAATATGGCCTAAAACTATGCCTTCCTCACCATAAAGTGGCTCTTCTCCCAACTCAGCACAAATTAGATTCAATGCACCTCTTTCAAAACCTGAGTCAAATTTTCTAAGCACCCCTCAAAAGAATCGCCAAACACCGAAAAATCATGCATGAAAACTTCCAAAGTCTCCCCCACCATGTCAGAAAATATCGACATCATACATCTTTGAAAAGTAGCAGGGGCATTACACAGTCCAAACGGCATCCTTCTAAACGCAAACATGCCATAGGGGCATGTAAAAGTGGTTTTTTCTTGATCCTTCGGATAGATAGCAGCTTGATTATATCCGGAATAGCCACCCAAAAAGCAAAAATATTTTTGTTCAGCCAACCTTTCTAGAATTTGATCAATAAACGGGAGTGGAAAATGATCTTTCTTTGTTACTGATTTTAACTTCCTGTAATCAATACAAACCCTCCATCCCGTCTGTAATCGTATGGGCACCTCTTCTCCTTTTTCATTTGTAACCACTGTCAGCCCCGACTTCTTAGGAACCACTTGTGTCGGGCTAACCCATTTGCTATCAGAAATAGGATAAATTATCCTAGCATCTAACCACTTAACAACTTCCTTCTTCACCACCTCTTTCATATTTGGATTCAGCCGACGTTGCATCTCTCTACTCGGCTTGGCATTGTCCTCAAATAGATATGATGCATACAAACATCTGGACTTATACCCTTCAAATCTACCACAGACCATCCTATCGCCCCCCTATGCTCCTTAAGAACTTCTAAGAGTTTAGATTCCTGAGCATAGGTAAGATTAGAAGCAATGATAATAGGCAAGGTATGATCAGGGCCTAGATAAGCATATTTCAACGAATCCGATAGAGGGTTAAGTTCCAAAATGGGCGGCTGATCAAGAGATAGAAGAATAGGTTCAGCTTGAAGTGGAGGGAGTGGTTCAACTCTAGAATAGGGTGCATAAGAAAGAGGTGAATCTTGAAGCAAAGTACCTTCTTTAATCACATCCTCATTCATATCCACATTTTCTTCAATTATTTCATCAAAAATATCAATGACATTACATTCTCCCTCATGATCCGAGTATTGTGAAGTTTTAAAAACATTCAGTGAGACCTTCTCTCCTCCAAAGGTAATATCCATCATCCCTGTGGCACAATTAATATTGGCCTTCGCCGTAGCCAAAAACGGGCGTCCCAAAATGATTGGTGTATGTTTTAACTCTTGGGATGAGGCCACATCCAAGATTAAAAAGTCCACTGGAAATAGCATTCATGAATTTTCACTATCACATCCTCAACAAACCCTTTGGTGTCTTAACAGACCGATCCGCCAGTTGAAGGATAATAGAAGTGGGCTTCAATTCCCTAGATCAAATTTCTCATAAATGCAGGTGGGTAACAAATTAACACTAGCTCCAAGATCTAGCAAAGCTTTATCAAATGTCACCCCACCTATATCACATGAAATTAATGGAGCACCAGGGTCCTTCAACTTCTTTGGTAAAGAATTATTAAAATAGCACTAACATCTTCAGATAGACGGATCTTCTGTGTTGCCACCTTCGGCTCCCTTCTTGGTGTACAAAGCTCTTTAAAAACTTGGCATACGCCGGCACATGTTTAATAGCATCTAAGAGTGGAATATTAATATTGACTTGTTTAAATAATTCCAACATCTCTTCTTGTTGGACCGGCTTCTTTTGAGCTTTTGGCTTTAATGCATCCGGAAAAGGGATCTTAGGAACATATCCTTGAAAACCTTCATCAACCTTGACCTTTCCTTTGTCCATTGTCTTCTCTCCCCCCATCCGACTTCTTTTTCTCTTGAACAATTATCGGCTCTTCTTCCTCATTATCACTTTCCTCTCGGGCATCTTGGCCTGAACTACCACCCACATCCTTAGCCTGATATGGATCATTGAGACCTTTCCCGCTCCTAAGGGTAGAGATAGCTTTGGCATTCTCGAATTAGGAACGACAGGAGGGGTGGCTGAGGTTGATTGGGCTGATTTGGAGGGGAAGAATAGGAGCTCTTTGCTGAAACCCGGAGGTTGTTGATTGCGGGGATTAGCTATGGGTTGACTAGGTAACTGCCCAACATCTCTCCTCATATTACTAGCCGCCAACTGACCTATTTGACCTTCTAACTTAGCAATTGATTGTTGCTGAGAGAGAATAAGTTGTTGAAGTTGGTCAAATTTATCCTCAAAATGAGGCTGAGGGGGTTGAGGAGGCGGTTGATAAGGAGCTTGAAACGGGGCTTGAAGTTGATAACGATGTGATGGAAATTGATTATATTGGCCCTGAATGATGAAGCTTGTTGATATGGGGCCTGAGCATGATGGAACGATGGTTGCTGAAATGGAGGTTGTTGTCGATTATGTTGAAAAGGATTTTGAAGATGTTGGTGAGACTGGTTCGGAACTTGAAAAGATTGTTTTGGAATTGAGGGATTGACTTGAGTAGATGGCCCTTGTTGTGATTTCCAAGAAAAATTTGGATGATTTCTCCAGCCCGGGTTATAGGTATTAGAATATGGATCATAGGCGGGCTTAGAGGCACCCTGAGCAGCAAAGACTTGTTCTTGGATAAACGGGGGAAGTTGGGCCGCTGTCGGGCAATCAATGACAGCATGATTTGGGCTAGAACATAGAGCACAAAGTTCTTGAAGGTTGGAATCTAAGAAAGATTGATTTTTTTGGATAGAATGAAAAGAAGGTTCTTGTTTATTCATGGATAACAATTGATCTAGTTTTTGTGCTACCAAATCTACCTTCTCCATCCTTTGCGCCAACAAGTCCACTTTATTCAACTTTTAAGTAAGCGCATTAATATCCATCCTATTCTCCAACTCTCCTTGACTTTTGACTTCATATAGCCCACCCTTATTGGAAGGTCCAATCATCCTTTAATAAGAGGAAAGTGAAGCATGACTAATAGAGTTTTAACTCAACATCTCAAACAAATCATAGGCTTCATCCTCACTTTTACTCATGAAAGCCCCCCCACATGAGGCATCCACCATCTATCTATAATTTTCTGTTAATCCCTCATAAAAGGCTTGCACAATTTGCCATCTAGATAGGCCATGATGGGTACATTTTCTTAATAAATCTTTCAACCTGTCCCAGGCCTCATGAATTTGTTCCCCAGAATTTTGTGTAAATCCAGTGATGGCCCTTCTCATGGTATTAGTCCTACCAATGGGGTAGAATTTCTTCAAAACTCTTTTTGCATCTCTCCCCATGTGTCAATTGTTCTACCCAAGGCTCCCAACCAATATTTAGCTTTGTCCTTAAGCAAAAATGGGAAGAGAGTAAGCTTAAGGGCATCATCTGAGAAGTTTTGAATTTTGACAGTTGAACATATCTGGAGAAACTCATCTAGATGTTTATATGGATCTTCATTGGTATTGCCATAGCAGGATGGCAACATCTGGATGGTACTTGATTTAATCTCATAATGAACCGCCTGGTTCTGAGGTGCTTGAACATAGAAGGATGGTTGATATTGGTTCAGTATGAAATAATCCTTCATTTGCTTGGGGGCTTGTTGGTTTTGATTTTGATTCTCCATGAGGTTAGGTTGGGGTTGGGACTTAGAATGCACTAACCTTTCAACTTCACTAATGGGTCCTATCAAATGAGGGTGGAGGGATCTCCTACCTTGCATGTAATGCAAAAGGGCCCAAAAAGTAATGATGATTTTTTTTTTCAAAATACAATGAATCCCTATATGAATGAGTTATGCAAATGCAAGGATTAACTATATGAATGATGATTTTTTTTATTATTTATTTTGAAAAACCTTCTAAGGGCACTCTAACTCCAAGGTACTTCGTGGTACAACCTGCCCGACGTCCGTGAGGGAATCCACGGGTGCGAGGACTTATGGAGGTCTTAGAAATAGAATTTCAAGTCCAAAGAGACGGAATGCTCAATGGAGTGTCCTTCCAAATCCAAGAGGGGTGTAAAGATCCTAATGCCCTTAAGAAAGGGAAAGAGATGAGAAGAGAAATTTTTTTTTTTTGTAAAAGATGTTGTGAATAAAGAATGAAAAATAAAAAGAGCAACTAAATGCACAAATGCATGAAAGTAATGTAACTAGGATGGAGATATGCTAGCATGATGAAATTTTTCTGTTTTCTGATTTTTTAGAATTTTTTAGAATTTTTCAGAATTTTTTAGAATTTCACAAAAAAGGACCTTTTCCTACGTATACTGACCTTTTAGCGACGCTTGATTTTTTTGGATTTTTCTGAATTTCTGCTTTCTGTGACAGATCTGGGCTTTAGCGACGCTTCCTATGACAGATTTTTTTCTTGTAATTTCAGGTCTGAATTTCTTTGAATTTTTTGATTTTTTGATTTTTTTGATTTTTCCTGTAAAATAAAATAGAAAAATAAGTAAAACTATATACAAATCAAACACATGGAATTTCCCAACATAAAAATTAATTTCTCCCCGACAACGGCACCAAAAATTGATGCGCACCGACTAGTGTCGTTAAGAAAGTCGTGCCACAATTTCAAAATGTTCACACTCACTCACTTTAAAAGATTGAAAAATCAAATTATATAGTGGTAAGCAGAGTCGATCCCACGAGGAGGAAAAATCCTTATTTTATCAAGTTAGAAAAACATCTTATGCTTTGAAAATCAAATTTTGAGTGAGATTGAAACTAAGGAAAATAAAGTGTAAGAAAACTAATTAAAGAATGTGAGTGGGTTTAAGAAAAGAATTTGGAAGAGATAGAGAGACAAACATAATTTCACAAATGATGAATTTCATTAAGATGATAGTGAAAGGTCACATTATGAAGCTAAAAATTACAACATAGGAAGAGAAAAGATAAGAAAATATAGCCAATGCATGAAGAATAACGCCGCCTCCTTGCCAAGCCTTGGATGAAGATCGCCTCGCCTTGGATGCCGACGCCGTGAGAAGACTAATGGATGAAGATCCGCCTTGGGATATGAGAGGAAAAAGGGAAAGATAGAAGGAAGAAAAATTTTACTGTGACAACATGTGTGTGGTGTATTTTGAAAAGAGAGAAAGAGAGATAGAAGAAGAAGACTCGATGGAGATAAACGGTGAAAAGAAATAGAACTAAAAATAGAGGTAGATTGAAAGAAGAATAACTTTAAAATCAGAAGGAATTAGGAAAAGTGTAAAACATGAAAGTTGTAGAGATTGAGAAGATGAAGAATATTGATGAAGACCTCAGAGATAGAAAACGAAAGGAAGATGGAGAAAAATAAGGAAGAACAGGAGGTGGTCGTGGATGAACAGTGCAGAACTCTAAAAATCTGAACTTTAGAAAATTGACTATAACTTTAAAACGGTGAGGAATTGGAAGATGAGGTAGAAGTAGAAGTTGGAGAACTTTTAAAAACCTACAATTATTGTGAAGACAGCAGAGAGAGATAAGGATTAGAAGAGGGATAACAATGCTAAAGAACAGTGTTTGCAAAAATCGGATGAACAGTAGAAAACGTAAAATAGTAACTTTAGAAAATTGAGAATAGCTTCAAAAACGGGAAGAATTAGAAGAAGGATAAGAAGAAGAAGGTGTAGATCTTTTAAAATAGAAGAACTTTGATGAAGACAACAACTTGAAAAGATGAGAGGAAGATTGAGAAAAATGATGAAGAACAAAAAGTATGAAAATCGGGTGAACAGTAAAAACCGTAGACAGAGCTTTGAAAAACTAATTTAGCATAAAAACGAGAAAGAATTAGGAGAAGAGGAAGACAAAGAAGTTGGAGAAGACTTGAAAACAAAGAACGTTGATGAAGAACTTAACTGCACAAGACGAAAGGAAAGGCTTCGAAATTAATCCCTAAGGCTGATCTACAACCTGTTCTCTCTGTAACCCTGCGACCATGGCATCCTTTTATAGGGTTTTTGGTCTCTCACGGTCGTGGACTTCTCAAATCCACTCAAATCCTAGTTTTTAGCAATGCAACTTCACCCAATTAGACTTTTTTCCATCCTTGGAGTCCTCCTTTCCTTGAATATGGCTTGAAAATTGGTAGGAGATTTCGATCGGGAAACTATAGTTGCCGTTTCTGGTTCAACTGTAAATGACGCCTTCATCAGGGGCGTCAAATCTTCTTTCAGCGACTTTCAGTCCGGGCGTCATTTCTTCAAATAGCGACTTCGTCCGGGACGTCAAATCGCTATTTCCTTATTTTGTTATTTTCCACATTTTTCGTAAAATAGGAATTGACGACGGTTCATATGGGCGTTCTTTCAATGATTAGCGATTGCATCTCGGGCGCTAATTATTTTTTTTTCTTTGTCCAATTTCTTTTATCAACTGAATTGACGCCCTTGGAGCTGTCACTTCTTACTGAATAAGCGCCCTTGAAGATGTCGTTAATTAAATAACGTCTTGATCTAGGTCGATATTTCCTGAAAATTAAAATATCAATCTATTCCATTCCAAAATAGTTGTGCCAATATTTAAATATTTCTCACATGGTCTTTTAAGCTCAAAAAGATGATAAAATACATGAAGACTCAAATAATGTGTGAGAATGTAATTAATGCTCATGTTGCACACCTTTACTCAAATAATGCTCAACGATGATGAATGTGATATAAATTATGATGTAAAATATAGCACTTATCACACCCCCCAACTTACTCATTACTAGTCCCTTAGCAATATAATTAAATCAAAATTTTAAGATCAACAAGAGTTCACAAAGATCATACTCTTATATCCTGCTCTCCCTTCATAGAATCAACAAAAGATTAGGAATCCAGAATCATTAATGCTCATATTGGCCTCAGATTGGAAATTAAAGCACATGACTTAAGAATACAAATCAAAGTTCAATAACACTTGTGCATGTGTAATTCCAAATCTGCAGTTAAGACAATTGCATCCCCCATTTGTTATTCTAAGTAAGTACCTTTCAACCCTGCACCTCTTAGATCAGAGCATTTAAACATACTAGCTTTTGTCTGTCTTTTTCTTTTGTCCCTTTGGAACTCCTTTTTTTTTCATTTGCACAACCATAATGCTGCACTACCCTTCACCTTTTTGCGCGAACCTCAACACGTCTTAGGTGAAGCAGGCCCGGTTACTCAGATCAGGGGCATTTTTCATGGCGTGATCTTTCTATTTCATCATTTCTTTCTTCTTCAACAATATGCCTTTGCATTTTCTTTTCTTTTTTTTTTTGTATAGAACGTGGCAGAAAGCTTTTTCTTGAAATAGATATCATCCTCAAGAAATGCAGAGTATCAGATACAGTTCCCAAAATAACAGAGGGCTTATCTTATTTTGCTTCATCAGAGTGCATAGTGAATATTTTTTCTAATAGTGCGCATGAACTTTAAAGAGATTCTTATATCAGTTTTCCATAGCTAGATCCAACTTAATTTTCCTTCAACCTTCTCCCTAGCCTTTTCTAATCCAGAATTACTTTCAATTCAAGCATGAAACAATAAAACTCAGTCGGGAATTTCATCTTTTCATTTTCATGCAAATTTACAAAAAAAATGATATGCAAGAATTCATGCCAAATCCCTACCAGATTGTACTATATGCATTGAAAATTTTCTTTCTGCCATCTCCCCCAAACTTGAATGACATTATCCTCAATGACATGTAAAATGGAAATGAAAGAACAATTTAACAATGAAGTTTTCTGAGTAGGAAAGAGACAACCTGGTGTGCGGGCAGAACTCCATCAATAGACGGCAACAACTTCTTCTCCTTGGCTTGAATCTAACAACTAAAACACACTGAAACAAAAAGCATCAAATAACAAAAATCTTGGGTTGCCTCCCAAAAACGCTAAGTTTTCCGTCTTCAACCAGATGCATGAAGGCTTACAAATAATTACTCCAAATCACACAAAGCAATTGATTCTTTTGCAGTTAACTATTCATTCTCCAAGTAAGGTTTTAACCTTTGGCCATTGATAGTTAAAATGTGACCATTTTGAGGATTTAAAAGTTTAACAACTCCATGGTCGAATACTTTAACAACAACAAATGGCCCATCCCATCTGGATTTCAATTTACCAGGGAACAAATGCAGCCTTGAATTAAATAACCAAACCTTTTGATTTTCTTGAAAACTCTTTCTGTGAATGTGCTTATCATGAAATGCTTTGGTTTTAGCTTTATAAATCTTGACATTTTCATAGGCTTCGTTCCTTAGTTCCTCCAGTTCATTCAATTGAAAAGCTCTTTGGGACCCAGCTTGAGTTAAATCAAAATTAACATGTTTTATGGCCCAATATGCTCGGTGCTCTAATTCTACTTGCAAGTGACATGCTTTTCCAAAAATAAGACGGTAAGGGGACATGCCAATGGGAGTTTTGTATGCAGTTCTATAGGCCCATAATGCATCATCTAGTCTCTCAGACCAGTCTTTCCTATCCGACCTAACTGTTTTATGCAGAATGTTTTTAATCTCCCAGTTCGACACTTCAACCTGACCACTAGTTTGGGGATGATAGGGAGTAGCAAGCTTGTGTGTGATACTATACTTACGAAGCAAAGCTCGGAATTGAAAATGAGTGAAATGAGAACCCCCATCACTAATCAGAGCCCTAGGACAACCAAACCTAGAAAAGATATTCTTCTTCACAAACTTCCTAACCACCTTATGGTCATTTATCCTAGTAGCAATGGCTTCAATCCATTTGGAAACATAATCGACCGCCACCAAGATATATTCATTACCAAATGAAGATGGAAACGGTCCCATGAAATCTATTCCCCAAACATCAAAAATTTCAACCACCAGAATGGGATTCAGCGGCATCATATCTCTCTTCGAATTATTACCCACAGCTTGGCATCTCAAACATGATTTAGAAAATTCATAAGCATCCTTAAATAACGTGGGCCAATAAAATCCACTTTGTAGCACTTTTGCCATTGTCTTCTTTCCAGAGAAGTGTCCCCCACAAGCTAAATTATGACAAAAATTCAATACTGATTGTTGTTCTTCTTCAGGGACACATATTCTAATGATCTGATCGGGACCCACATGAAACAGCTCAGGGTCCTCCCAGAAATAGTGTTTTACTTTAGAAAAGAAATGATCCTTCTCCTGCTTAGTCCACCGTCCCGGGATCTGACCTACCACTAGGTAGTTAACAATGTTATCATACCAAGGAGTTGAAGAATGAGAGAGGGAAAGAATCTGTTCATCGGGAAAAGAATCGGACATTGGAGTACTTTCAGGGATCAGTATCCTGGATAAATGATCAGCAACTACATTGGCCAACCCCTTCTTGTCTCTAATTTCTAAATCAAACTCTTGTAACAATAGAATCCATCTAATGAGACGGGGCTTAGCATCCTTCTTGGAAAGTAAGTATTTTAAGGCAGAATGATCGGAGTAAACAATAACCTTAGCCCCTAAAAGATAGGATCGAAATTTTTCTAGGGCAAAAATAACAGCTAGCAGTTCCTTCTCCGTGGTGGTGTAATTCAACTGCGCATCAGCGAGAGTACGACTCGCGTAGTATATTACCACGGGCTTCTTATCTATCCTTTGTCCTAGGACAGCTCCAACTGCATAGTCCGAGGCATCACACATTATCTCAAAAGGTAGCGACCAATCTGGAGATTGAAGAATCGGAGCTTGAGTAAGGGCCGCTTTCAAAGAATTAAAGGCCTTGAGACAAGAATCATCGAAATGGAATGGAGTATCTTTAGCAAGCAACCGTGTGAGGGGACGTGCAATGGTGGAGAAGTTCTGAATAAATCTTCTATAAAATCCAGCATGGCCAAGAAAGGATCTGATTTGCTTGACAGATGTAGGGGGAGGAAGATTAGAAATCAAGTCTACTTTGGCTTTATCGACCACTATTCCCATTTCCGAAATTACATGGCCTAAAACTATGCCTTCTCTCACCATAAAGTGGCTCTTCTCCCAACTCAGCACAAGATTAGCATCAATGCACCTCTTTAAAACCTGAGTCAAATTTTCTAAGCACCCCTCAAAAGAATCGCCAAACACCGAAAAATCATTCATGAAAACTTCCAAAGTCTCCCCCACCATGTCAGAAAATATCGACATCATACATCTTTGAAAAGTAGCAGGGGCATTACACAGTCCAAACGGCATCCTTCTAAACACAAACGTGCCATAGGGGCATGTAAATGTGGTTTTTTCTTGATCCTCCGGATATATAGCAACTTGATTATATCCGGAATAGCCATCCAAAAAGCAAAAATATTTTTATCCAGCCAGCCTTTCCAGAATTTGATCAACAAACGGGAGTGGAAAATGATCTTTCTTTGTTACTGAATTTAATTTCCTGTAATCAATACAAACCCTCCATCCCGTCTGTAATCGCATGGGCACCTCTTCTCCTTTTTCATTTGTAACCACTGTCAGCCCCAACTTCTTAGGAACCACTTGTGTCGGGCTAACCCATTTGCTATCAGAAATAGGATAAATAATCCCAGCATCTAACCACTTAACAACTTCCTTCTTCACCACCTCTTTCATATTTGGATTCAGCCGACGTTGCATCTCTCTACTCGGCTTGGCATTGTCCTCCAAATAGATATGATGCATACAAACATCTGGACTTATACCCTTCAAATCTGCCACAGACCATCCTATCGCCCCCCTATGCTCCTTAAGAACTTCTAAGAGTTTAGATTCCTGAGCAGAGGTAAGATTAGAAGCAATGATAATAGGCAAGGTATGATCTGGGCCTAGATAAGCATATTTCAACGAATCCGGTAGAGGCTTAAGTTCCAAAATGGGCGGCTGATCAAGAGATGGAAGAATAGGTTCAGCTTGAAGTGGAGGGAGTGGTTCAACTCTAGAATAGGGTGCATAAGAAAGAGGTGAATCTTGAAGCAAAGTACCTTCTCTCCTCCAAAGGTAATATCCATCATCCCTGTGGCACAATTAATATTGGCCTTCGCCGTAGCCAAAAACGGGCATCCCAAAATGATTGGTGTATGTTTTAACTCTTGGGATGAGGCCATATCCAAGATTAAAAAGTCCACTGGGAAATAGCATTCATGAATTTTCACTATCACATCCTCCAACAAACCCTTTAGTGTCTTAACAGACCGATCCGCCAGTTGAAGGATAATAGAAGTGGGCTTCAATTCTCCTTGATCAAATTGCTCATAAATGCAGGTGGGTAACAAATTAACACTAGTTCCAAGATCTAGCAAAGCTTTATCAAATGTCACCGCACCTATATCGCATGAAATTAATGGAGCTCCGGGGTCCTTCAACTTCTTTGGTAAAGAATTCATTAAAACATCACTAACATATTCAGATAGACGGATCTTCTGTGTTGCTGCCTTCGGCTCCCTTCTTGGTGTACAAAGCTCTTTCAAAAACTTAGCATACGCCGACACATGTTTAATAGCATCTAAGAGTGGAATATTAATATCGACTTGTTTAAATAATTCCAACATCTCTTCTTGTTGGACCGGCTTCTTTTGAGCTGTTGGCTTTAATGCATCCGAAAAAGGGATCTTAGGAACATATCCTTGCAAACCTTCATTAACCTTGACCTTTCCTTTGTCCATTGTCTTCTCTCCCCCATCCGGCTTCTTTTTCTCTTGAACAATTATCGGCTCTTCTTCCTCATTATCACTTTGCTCTCGGGCATCTTGGCCCGAAATACCACCCACATCCTTAGCCTGATATGGATCATTAAGAACTTTCCCGCTCCTAAGGGTAGTGATGGCTTTGGCATTCTCGAATTGAGGAACGATAGGAGGGGGTGGCTAAGGTTGATTGGGCTGATTTGGAGGGGGAAGAATAGGAGCTCTTTTCTGAAAACCCGGAGGTTGTTGATTGCGGGGATTAGCTATGGGTTGACTAGGTAGCTACCCAACATCTCTCCTCATATTACTAGCCGTCAACTGACCTATTTGACCTTCTAACATAGCAATTGATTGTTGCTGAGAGAGAATAAGTTGCTGAAGTTGGTCAAATTTATCCTCAAAATGAGGCTGAGGGGGTTGAGGAGGCGGTTGATAAGGAGCTTGAAACGGGGCCTGAGGTTGATAACGATGTGATGGAAATTGATTATATTGGCCCTGAAATGATGAAGCTTGTTGATATGGGGCCTAAGCATGATGGAATGACGATTGCTGAAATGGAGGTTGTTGTTGTTGATTATGTTGAAAAGGATTTTGAAGATGTTGGTGAGATTGGTTCGAAACTTGAAAAGATTGTTTTAGAATTGAGGGATTGACTTGAGTAGATGGCCCTTGTTACGATTTCCAAGAAAAATTTGGATGATTTCTCCAACCCGGGTTTAGGTATTAGAATATGGATCATAGGCGGGCTTAGAGACACCCTGAGCAGCAAAGACTTGTTCTTGGATAAATGGGGGAAGTTGGGCCGCTGTAGGACAATCAATGACAGTATGATTTGGGCTAGAACATAGAGCACAAAGTTCTTGAAGGTTGGAATCTGAGAAAGATTGATTTTGTTGGATAGAAGGAAATGAAGGTTCTTGTTTATTCATGGATAACAATTGATCTAGTTTTTGTGCTACCAAATCTACCTTCTCCATCCTTTGCGCCAACAAGTCCACTTTATTTAACTTTTGGGTAAGCGCATTAATATCCATCCTATTCTCCAACTCTCCTTCACTTTTGACTTCATATAGCCCACCCTTCTTGGAAGGTCCAATCATCCTTTCATAAGAGGAAAGTGAAGCATGACTAATAAAGTTTTCACTCAACATCTCAAACAAATCATAGGCTTCATCCTCACTTTTACTCATGAAAGCCCCCCCACATGAGGCATCCACCATCTATCTATAATTTTCTGTTAATCCCTCATAAAAGGCTTGCACAATTTGCCATCTAGATAGGCCATGATGGGTACATTTTCTTAATAAATCTTTCAACCTGTCCCAGGCCTCATGAATTTGTTCCCCAGAATTTTGTGTAAATCCAGTGATGGCCCTTCTCATGGTATTAGTCCTACCAATGGGGTAGAATTTCTTCAAAACTCTTTTTGCATCTCTCCCCATGTGTCAATTGTTCTACCCAAGGCTCCCAACCAATATTTAGCTTTGTCCTTAAGGAAAAATGGGAAGAGAGTAAGCTTAAGGGCATAATCTGAGAAGTTTTGAATTTTGACAGTTGAACATATCTGGAGAAACTCATCTGGATGTTTATATGGATCTTCATTGGTATTGCCATAGAAGGATGGCAACATATGGATGGTACTTGATTTAATCTCATAATGAACCGCCTGGTTTTGAGGTGCTTGAACATAGAAGGATGGTTGATATTGGTTCGGTATGAAATAATCTTTCATTTGCTTGGGGCCTTGTTGGTTTTGATTTTGATTCTCCATGAGGTTAGGTTGGGGTTGGGACTTAGAATGCACTAACCTTTCAACTTCACTAATGGGTCCTATCAAATGAGGGTAGAGGGATCTCCTACCTTGCATGCAATGCAAAAGGGCCCAAAAAGTAATGATGATTTTTTTTTCAAAATACAATGAATCCCTATATGAATGAGTTATGCAAATGCAAGGATTAACTATATGAATGATGATTTTTTTTTATTTATTTTGAAAAACCTTCTAAGGGCACTCTAACTCCAAGATATTTCGTGGTACAACCTGCCCGGCGTCCGTGAGGGAATCCACGGGTGCGAGGACTTATGGAGGTCTTAGAAATAAAATTTCTAGTCCAAAGAGACGGAATGCTCAATGGAGTGTCCTTCCAAATCCAAGAGGGGTGTAAAGATCCTAATGCCCTTAAGAAAGGGAAATAGTTGAGAAGAGAGATTTTTTTTTTTTTTGCAAAAGATGATGTGAATAAAGAATGAAAAACAAAAAGAGCAACTAAATGCACAAATGCTTGAAAGTAATGTAACTAAGATGGAGATATGCTAGCATGATGAAAATTTTCTATTATCTAATTTTTTTAGAATTTTTCAGAATTTTTCAGAATTTTTTAGAATTTTTTAGAATTTCACAAAAAAGGACCTTTTCCTACGTATACTGACCTTTTAGCGACGCTTGATTTTCCTAGATTTTTTTGAATTTCTGCTTTCTGTGACAGATCTGGGTTTTAGCGACGCTTCCTGTGACAGATTTTTTTTTCTTGGAATTTCAGGTCCCAATTTCTTTGAATTTTCTGATTTTATTTTTATTTTTCCTGCAAAATAAAATAGAAAAATAAGTAAAACTATATACAAATCAAACACAAGGAATTTCCCAGCATAAAAATTAATTTCCTCCCCGACAACGGCGCCAAAAATTGATGCGCACCGACTAGTGTCGTTAAGAAAGTCGTGCCATAATTTTAAAATGTTCACACTCACTCACTTTAAAAGATTGGAAAATCAAATTATATAGTGGTAAGCGGAGTCGATCCCACGAGGAAGAAAAATCCTTATTTTATCAAGTTGGAAAAACACCTTATGCTTTGAAAATCAAATTTTGAGTGAGATTGAAACTAAGAAAAATAAAATGTAAGAAAACTAATTAAAGAATGTGAGAGGGTTTAAGAAAAGAATTTGGAAGAGATAGAGAGACAAACACAATTTCACAAATGATGAATTTCATTAAGATGATAGTGAAAGGTCACACTATGAAGCTAAAAATTACAACATAGGAAGAGAAAAGATAAGAAAATATAGCCAATGCATGAAGAATAACGCCGCCTCCTTGCCAAGCCTTGGATGAAGATCGCCTCGCCTTGGATGCCGATGCCGTGAGAAGACTAATGGATGAAGATCCGCCTTGGGATATCAGAGGAAAAAGGGAAAGATAGAAGGAAGAAAAATTTTACTGTGACAACATGTGTGTGGTGTATTTTGAAAAGAGAGAAAGAGAGATAGAAGAAGAAGACTCGATGGAGATAAAAAGTGAAAAGAAATAGAACTAAAAATAGAGGTAGATTGAGAGAAGAATAACTTTAAAATCAGAAGGAATTAGGAAAAGTGGAAAACATGAAAGTTGTAGAGATTGAGAAGATGAAGAAGATTCATGAAGACCTCAGAGACAGAAAATGAAAGGAAGATGGAGAAAAATGAGGATGAACAGAAGGTGGTCGCGGATGAACAGTGCAGAACTCTAAAAATCTGAACTTTAGAAAATTGACTATAACTTTAAAACGGTGAGGAATTGGAAGATGAGGTAGAAGAAGAAGTTGGAGAACTTTTAAAAACCTACAATTTTTGTGAAGATAGCAGAGAGAGATGAGGATCAGAAGAGGGAGAAAAAAGCTAAAGAATAGTGTTTGCAAAAATCGGATGAACAGTAGAAAACGTAAAATAGTAACTTTAGAAAATTGAGAATAGCTTCAAAAACAGGAAGAATTAGAAGAAGGTTAAAAGAAGAAGATGTAGATCTTTGAAAATAGAAGAACTTTGATGAAGACAACAACTTGAAAAGATGAGAGGAAGATTGAGAAAAATGATGAAGAACAGAAACTATGAAAATCGGGTGAACAATAACAACCGTAGACAGAGCTTTGAAAAACTAATTATAGCATAAAAACGAGAACGAATTAGGAGAAGAGGAAGAAGAAGAAGTTGGAGAAGACTTAAAAACAAAGAACTTTGATGAAGAACTTAACTGCACAAGATGAAAGGAAAGGCTTTGAAATTAATCCCTAAGGCTGATCTACAACCTGTTCTCTCTGTAACCCTGCGACCATGGCATCCTTTTATAGGGTTTTTGGTCTCTCACGATCGTGGACTTCCCAAATCTAGGTTTTTAGCAATGCAACTTCACCCAATTAGACTTCTTTCCATCCTTGGAGTCCTCCTTTTCTTGAATATGGCTTGAAAATTGGTAGGAGACTTCGATCGGGAAACTGCAGTTGCCGTTTCTGGTTAAACTGTAAATGACGCCTTCATCAGGGGCGTCAAATCTTCTTTCAGCGACTTTCAGTCCGGGCGTCATTTCTTCAAATAGCGACTTCGTCCGGGGTGTCAAATCACTATTTTCTTATTTTGCTATTTTCCACATTTTTCGTAAAATAGGAATTGACGACGGTTCATATGGGCGTTCTTTCAATGATTAGCGACTGCATTTCGGGCGCTAATTCTTTTCCCACTTTCTTTTATCAACTGAATTGACGCCCTTGGAGCTGTCGCTTCTTACTGAATAAGCGCCCTTGAAGATGTCGTTAATTAAATAACGCCTTGATCTAGGTCGCTGTTTCCTAAAAATTAAAATATCAATCTGAAGAGGCGAGATCTCGCGCTGAGTCCTGAGCGGGCTATGGATCACCAGAAGATGAATCTGCAGGAGAGGGAAACGTATCAGAGGGCCCAGGGGATCTCCCTGGGGGAAAACCCTCCGATGGCTAAGTCAGTAGAGCTATGGTGGAAGCGATAATGGGGGGAGGAGAGAGCTGATGCGCGAGAATCCTCTCCACCAAAGGGTGAAGCGAATCGTGCTCAGGAGCTTAGGGTGTGTGAATGCCTTGTTTCTCTTACCTTCTTCCGGAGGGTATCCCTTGCTTAAATAGTGCACTGCCTTCAGGAGTCCTGCAAGCTGAGGGGTTCCCGGCGGGAGTTACGTCTTTAACGGGGGCTTTCATGGCCTGATCGTGGGAACGTTATCCCCTTGGAGTCCGGCGGCTCCCCTGACTCTCCCGCTGGCGGGGGACTCTGAACGGCTGCACATGCGGATAATCAACCGGCCTTACCGAGCCTCGGGGATGCTAGCTCTTGTCCGAGCGATAGGCATGGCCCGGTGAAGGTGGGGTCGGATAGGTCAGCTAGAGCCTATCTCTCTCGGACGGGGAGAGGGCTTTAGGCCGGACCTTCCTTGGGACCTGACCGTTGTCTCGGGCTCTCCGAGCCTAGAAGGCCGCCGGGGAGAGTTAGTTCCTCGGGTCTTATTTATTGGACTTTTTTTCCCTAAGTGGGCCCTGTGGGCTATCACTCGGGTGGGCTCCCCTGGTTGGACCTTGTGGGTCTTGTTGGGCTGCCTTTGTGGTGGGCTGCGAAAATCCCCCTCTCCACTTGTCCCCCTCCTACTCCCGAGCCAAGGAGGCTCGGATGAGTAGTTTTTCGAGGCTTTGGACCGGCGTGGCTCAGGTGGGTGGAATTCCGTTGGCGTTATGGAGCCGCTTATAGCGGTCGCCGAGGCCCGTAATGATGATCCTGACGGATTCGAAACGAAGGGGCCCCCCTTTTTCTCGGAGCACGGAACGGCGCGCCGCCACCCTCAGGGGTTTTTAGGGGGCGCTGTTCATCGTTCTAGGCTTCCAGAGTTTTAGGCTTTCCTTGCTTCTTGATGCGCCGTGAGAGCACAGCGGAGACGCGGAGCCTTGCGGCGGCGTTCGTGGAGTTGGCGAGGATAACCGCAGAGGCGGTCCGGCAACTTCCTTCTCCCCCAGAGTCTTCGAGCTCGTACGAGGGATCTTCCCCCGACTCGATGGCGGATCAGAGTCCGGAGCTTGTGCCGGGGAGGCGGGAACCCGTCCCCAACTGCAGTGAGTTGGGGGAAGCGGAGGTGCGGAGGCTGCAGCATCATTTTCGCCTGCCTCTCAGATACAGCTTTGCTGCCGCCGCTCCACACGAGATGAGTCTGGATGATCACGGGGAGCACATTTGCACCTTTCTTCTGGCTTGGAAGAGTGGATTTCGTCTCCCTTTCGATCCTTTCGTGCTGCAGCTTCTTAATTTTTTCCGGTTGGCGCCTATTCAGTTGGTGGCCAACTCATATCTTCTGCTCTCGGCCTTCTGGATTCTTTGTCGTCAGCACAACATTTTTCCTTCCTTGGACCTCTTCCATTTCTTCTTTGAGTTGAAAGTGCACCCGTCGGCGGGGAAATGCTTCTACTTCATCCAGACGCGGAGGAATAGGAGCTGCATCTCGCTTGCGGCGAAGGACTCCTCGCACAAGGGGTGGAAGACCCACTTCTTCTGGGTGAAGGCGGTGGCGACCGACGAGATCTGGAGATGTCGGACCTCGCCCAACTTTCATCCGAATCTGCCCCCTCGCCAGGAGGAATTCCCTCCCCACGTGGAGCAGCAGGCTGCCCGTCTACTGGAGGACCGTCGATCGACCGAGGAGCTGGTGACGCCGGAGAACATCGAACGGTGTCTTCTCTCGCGGTTGACGTCGACAGGTACAGCTCTTGAGGCTCTTTTTCTGGGGTGGTAGCTCCTTTCCTCCTCCTGACTGGGGCTTCTCCTTGTTGCAGACGTGAGGCGGGAGCCTCTGGAGGAGGCGGCCGAGGTCATCGATCTGGGAGATAACTCAGCAGCCGATTAACCTGATGCCTCGGCGGGTCGCGCCCAGGCCGAGACAAGGGCAAGGGGGTGGCCCCCGAGGGGTCTTCTCGATCGACCGGCCTGAAGCGCAAGGATCCCCTGGCGGGGAAATTGCGGGAGGCCGTGAAGTCCAGGAAAAGGGCCAAGAAGGCTGGCCTTTCTACCGCCGTCGGGGGTGATTCTGGCTCGGCGGCGCTCCCCCCTAGGGGGCAGGATGGGGCCGACCCCTCCGGGCTGGCTCTCCCATCCGCCGGGCGAGAGGGGGCCGAGGAGACCAGGGGCCCCTCAGAGGGAGGTGATGGGTCGGCTCTCCCCTCTGCGGGGGCAGAGGGGACCGATGCCGATGTGGCCGGCGCTGGGACCAAGGGATCGGTCGGCGCGGATGGGGGTTCGCCCGCGGGGGCGTTGCAGCCCCACGTGCAGAAAGTTTCTGGTGTGGACGATCCCGCGGCGCCGGTCGAGGGTGGGGGTTCGCCCGGGGAGGCGTCGCAACCCCAACCGACCGTGGCGCGCTGGGCGGTCAGCTTCGCTGCCCGAACAGGGTCTTCTGGCGGGGTGCCCAGGGTGGAGCGGTCCCCTTTGCCGGAGCCTCTGGACATGCTCGGTATCTCGGGCGACTTGTACCGGTTCTGCCGGTCGATCACCGAGAGGACGAGGGGGGGAGAAAGGCGCAACACTCCCGTCGGGGTCCTTGATGTCCTGATGGAGGGCGGCCTAGTCATAGCTCGGACAGCGGCCGTGATGGCGGAGGCGCATGCCGGACGGAGGCAGAACGGTCGAGGCTTGCCTGGACCCTTGGTGGATGCGAGGGAAAACTAGCTCGGCTCGAGGGGGAGCATGAGGGGCTCCGGCGGGAGTTCCTCGCATTCAGGGAGTTGGCGCGGTCGAGCCGACGGGAAGCCGAGGCGCTGGCTGAGCAGCTTGCAAGGGCCCAAGAATCGCTCGAGAGGAAGAGCAAACGTCTAGAAGATGAGCGTCGGCATCACATCGAGCTGGATGGCCTCTGGGAGCTTGAGGGCGGCGAGCTGCAGGATCGGGCGGAGGACGCGGAGCGCCTTCGTGCTGAGGCCGAGGCGGACCGAGCCCGGGCGGAGGGCCGGATGATCGAAGCCGAGCGGAGGATGACCGAGCTAGAGGAGCGTCTGGCGAGGGTGGAAGAGCGTGCAGCCGAGGATGAGCGGGCTCGGGTTGAGCTTGTCGGAAGGGTAGGGCAGGTCAAGGCGGAGGCGATCGAGCGTTACAAAGGCTCGGAAGCTTACTCGGCCGACTTGATTAAAGCTGCCCTCCCCTACTACGAGGTAGCGCTCCGCCGGGGTGCTCGAAAGGGATTCAGGCAGGGCTATCGCCGGGCGATGAGCTATGCCAATGAGCACCTTGACGGGGGCGATTTTCCTTACGGCCAGAGTTATGACTCGGATGAGTCAGTTTCCAGCTCCTCATCCTCGGCCGGGGAAGAACCGGAGGAGTCACCTCCAGCGGGGTCACCAACTCTGGAGGCTCCGAGAGGGCTCACGACCGGGACAGTTCTCGCACAGGCGAGGTCAGTGTCCGGGCCGGCCGTCACCGAAGGTACCGGGGGTGACGCGTCCCCTACTACTGTTCCTGAGCTTCAAAGTGGGCCCGAGGCCTGATGTATTTTGCTTTATTTTGCCCCTTTCCCTTTTTGTCTGTTTTTCCTTTTGTAAGAGGACTTCTTTATGGGAGGCAATAAAGAACTTACTTTGTTTGATCGCTATCTTTGCCTTGAATTGGCTGGCGTATCGGGGGCAGTTGGAAAGTGCCGATATTCTTTGCACCGTTTTCGCATGCCGATTCGGGAGACTTCTGGCGGGGCGTCCTTTCATTCCACCATGCTTTGAAAGTCGAGGCGCTTCGCGAATCCCGCTAGGGCGGGGACCGAGGAATTGGAGGTGACCTTCCAGGGGAGGTCCTGTAGCGTGTTTTCGAGGGGGGAGTCATTTAAGGCGCGTGGCCTCCCTTGGCCTATAAAAAGGACCGAAGGGTGCTCCTTCCCTCTTAACACTTAGGACTCTCGCCGGCGGTCTGCTCTTATTCCCTCGTTTTCACTCTGCGTTGCGCCGCCCGCGATCGGAGCATGGAGGACCCTTCAGAAGGTGACGTCGCAGACGACGGGGAGCGGCCGGTTCCAGCTGTCCTGGAATATCGGTCGGATCCCACGGTCGCCGCGCGTGCATGAGATGGGTCTGACGGTCACCGCGTGGATCTGGAGAGGGCTTCGACGTGTGGGGGCACGCCGTTTGCCTCCTCTAGGCTCCGGCGAGACTTCCGGGCGGACGTCGAGATGGAGGGCGGATGGGGGAGTTAGGGATGCCGGCCGCCATTCCCCTCCGTGGGAGGGGAGGAGGCGGCTCACCTCTATCCGCAGCCTCTTTCTCTCTCTTTTGTTCTTCATTTCTTTCACTCTTCGGGGGCTGCTTGCTTTCTGTTCGCCTCCAAGGAGTTGGTGGATTGGCAGAGAGGAGACCTTCACGGCGCTCCTTTTTCCAGGTTGTTGCCAACTTGGAAGGTAGCCTTCCTCGCGTGAAAGGTGGCCTTCTCCTTGTCATCCCTCTGTCACCCTTGTCACGGTCCACCCGAGCCAACTGGGTCGACCATCTCTTGTCCGAGCCAGTTTCTACGTGAGGCAGAGTCAGTGGCTGGATGCGAGAAGGTCAAGACCGGGTCGGCCGGGCGATGGCCGTCTCCCGTGGTGTTAGATGGATTTTTGCTTTTCACTATGTAATGTATTGACAGTTGCCTTTCTGATGTACCAACAATTATCTTGAATGAATGCAAAAAAGGGGGTTTTATTTTACCCGATTTGTTGATACAGTTTTCAGAAATAAAATCTACGTAGTGTGGTTGCGTTCCATGTCCGGGGAATGGGTTCCCCTTCCATTGTGGCCAACCTGTATGCACCTTTCCCGAGCGTCTTGATCACTCGGTAGGGGCCTTCCCAGTTGGGGGATAGCTTGCCCGCCGCCTCCAGTGGTCGAGAGGATTCGGTCTTCCTGAGGACGAAGTCCCCTGGTCGGAATTGTCTGCCCCGGACCTTGGCGTTGTAGTACCGAGTGAGGCGGCGCTGGTATTCCGTAGCTCGGACGTTCGCGATCTCTCGAAGTTCGTCTGCCAGGTCGAGGTTCTCGAGCAACTTCTGCTCGTTTGCCTCGGGCGAAAAGCTGATCACTCGGAGAGACGGATTGGCGATCTCTAACGGAACGACGGCTTCGGTGCCATATACCAGCTGAAAAGGGGTCTCACCGGTTGCCGTCCTGGGGGTCGTTCGGTGCGACCATAGTACGCTAGGCAGTTCCTCAAGCCAGCTACCCTTAGCCTTGCCGAGTCTGGTTTTTATGCCCTTCAAGATGGTTTTGTTGGCATTTTCAACCAGCCCGTTGGCCTGAGGGTGGGCGACCGAAGTGAAGTGGTTGCGGATATTTAGGTTGGCGCATCTGTCTCGGAAGTACCGAGAGTCGAATTGCCGCCCGTTATCGCTCACTATCACTCGGGGGATGCCAAAGCGACAGATGATGGATTTCCAAACGAAGCCCCAGGCGACTGTCTCGGTGATCCTTGCTGTAGCTTCAGCCTCGATCCACTTGGTGAAGTAGTCGATGGCGACGATGATGAACTTCTTCTGGGATTGAGCCGTTGGGAATGGCCCAAGGATGTCGATCCCCCACCGAGCGAAAGGGTAGGGCTCGGTAAGGGTGATAAGTTCCGTGGCCGGCTGATGGACCAAATGGTCGAACCGCTGGCAACGGTCGCACTGTTGTACGTAAGCCGTGCAGTCGCGCTGTAGGGTAGGCCACCAGTACCCCTGCCTTAGCAGGATTCTGGCCAGCGACCGACCTCCCGAATGTGCTCCGCACAGGCCTTGATGAATCTCTTCAACAGCTTGGCTTGCTTCGTCGGGATCGAGACACTACAGAAGGGGCCCGGAGAACGATCTTCGGTAGAGAACGTTGTCGAGGATGACGAAGCGCCGAGCTTGGTACTTTATTCGGCAGGCTTCCCGAGGGTCGGAGGGCTCCTGGGAGTCCCGTAGCTAGGACAGGTAGGGGGAGCGCCAGTCACCGGGAGTGGCCGAGTCAATGGCGAGGAGCTCCGAGTCTATGCTCGGGCGCTCTAGCTCTTCTAGGAGGACCGATCGTGTACCTTCCGGGTCTAGGGAGGAGGCCAGTCGGGAGAGGGCGTCCGCCCGAGAGTTTTGCTCCCGAGCTATTCGGACTACCTCGAACTCCTCGAACTGCTGGGCCAGGCTCCGGACCAACTGGAGGTATTTGATCATAGGTGCCTCCCGAGCTTCGTACTCGCCATTGACCTAACTTGCAACTAGCTGGGAGTCGGTGTGGATCCTGACTCGCTCGGCCCCCAACCGTCGGGCCATGCGGGCTCCCGAGATAAGGGCCTCGTACTCAGAAGCATTATTGGATGCCAGAAAGTTGAACTTCAGGGCGTATTGCAATTCTATTCCTTCGGGGGACTTTAGGAGGATCCCTGCGCTGCTGCCGACCGAGTTGGACGATCCATCGACGAACAGCTCCCAGGTTGGCCCGGTTGCTGTCGGAGGCCTGTCCTCGACCGGAACGGTGCTCTCGGCGATGAAGTCGGCGAGCGCTTGTCCTTTGATAGCTGATCGTGGCCGATACGAGATGTCGTAGGCCCCGAGCATGATGGCCCATTTGACGAGTCGCCCCGAGGCTTCGGGATGGGCCAGAATCTTCTTCAGTGGCTCGCCGGTTAGCACGGTGATGGGATGCCCCTGGAAGTAGGGTCGGAGGTGCTTTGCGGAGGTAACCAATGCTAGCACGAGTTTCTCGGTTGCGGGGTACCTCCGCTCGGCCTCGTTGAGCGCCTTGCTGGTGTAGTAGACCGGCCTCTCGATTCCCGAGTCATTTCTGACTAGGACCGAGCTGACCGTTGATGGCGTCACCGAGAGATAGAGCAATAAGACCTCGCCCGGGACGGGCTTGGAAAGCACCGGGGGTGAAGCCAGGAACTCTTTGAGCTCGGCGAATGCTGTCTCGCATTCCCCATCCCATGCGAACGTAGCAGATGCTACCTTGGGCCCCCTCATCAGCTTGAAGAAGGGCAAGCATCGTTCGGCCGCACGGGACAGGAAACGACTGAGAGCAGCGACACGCCCCGTCAGACGCTGGACGTCTTTAATACACGTGGGCGGGCGCATGTCCAGGATGGCCTGGACCTTGTCGGGGTTGGCTTCGATCCCTCGCTGAGTGACCAGGAAACTGAGGAACTTCCCGGATCTTACTCCAAAGGCGCACTTGGCGGGATTGAGCTTCATGCTGTACTTCAGGTGGGTGCCGAAAGTCTCGGCGAGGTCGGTGAAGTGGTCTTGGGCCCTCGGGGTCTTGACGAGCATGTCGTCGATGTAGGCCTCGACGTTCCGACCTAACTGTCCCTTGAACATATGGTTGACCAGTCGCTGGTATGTGGCTCCAGCATTCTTCAATCCGAAGGGCATCCGGGTGTAGCAGTACACGCCGTAGTCGGTGATGAAGGCGGTCCTCTCGACATCTTTAGGGTTCATTCAGATCTGATGATAACCCGAATAGGCATCCAGGAAACTGAGTATCTCGTTGCCCGAGGTTGAGTCAACCAGTTGGTCGATGCTCGGTAGCGGATAGCAGTCCTTGGGGGTGGCCTTGTTCAGATCAGTGAAGTCTATGCACATTCGCCACTTGCCTGTGGTTTTCGGCACCAGGACGACGTTGGCTAGCCACGTCGGGTACAGGACCGGTCTAAAAAGACCAGTCTCTTGTCCCTTGGTGACCTGCGCCTTGATGATCGCCTGTTTCTCGGGCGCATGCTTCCTCCTCCGCTGCTGTATGGGTCTCACGGTGGTATCGAGGTTGAGCTTGTGCATCACAGTTTCCTCTGGTATACCAGGGAGTTGATCA
Organism: Amorphophallus konjac; assembly: GCA_022559845.1. Taxonomy (NCBI): domain Eukaryota; kingdom Viridiplantae; phylum Streptophyta; class Magnoliopsida; order Alismatales; family Araceae; genus Amorphophallus; species Amorphophallus konjac. The sequence continues at coordinate 190,912,328 of CM040123.1, read as the reverse complement.
TCGGACCAAGCGAAGACCCGAACGTACTCAGAAAGAAAATCCTTGTATTGCTGCTGTTCTTCTGGTGGTAGGTCGGCGCCGATCCTTACTCCTAGGGTCGGGTCGTCGTTTAGGAATACCGTTAATAACTCGCCACCGGGTTCGGTGGTCACGGCTTTTCCTTCGACTCCCCTGGGGCCCTTATCCTTCCCGTCCGGCCTTGAGGCTTCCACCGAGATATTGTAGCACCTTCTAGCCGTGGCCTGGTTACCTCGGACTTCCCCCAACCCATTTTTGGTGGGAAACTTTATTTTTTGGTGATAGGTAGATGGTACGGCCTTTATTCGACTGAGAATTTTCCGGCCGAAAATGGCGTTGTATGCTATCATACCTTTAATCACTATGAAGTCCAATATGACCGTAACGGTTTTGGGTGGGGTGCCGATAGTGACCGGCAGGCTTAGGGCTCCCTCGGGGTAGGTGGCCAGGCCATTAAACCCGCAAAGGGGCGTTAGGATCGGGCGGAGCTTGGATGGGTCTTCCCCCATCTTGAGAAAACAATCATAAGATAATACATCGGGGGCGCTCCCATTATCAACCAAAATCCTATCTACATTACAGTGATTTATCGTGGCCGAGATAATGAGGGCATCGTCATGCGGGATGCTCAGCCCTTCCAGGTCTTGGTCGGAGAAGACTATGACCTAGGGCTCCATCGGCAGGCCTCTGGGGGGCTCTAAGGCTCGGCTGGCCCGCTCGGCATGACGTTTCCTTCCTCGACTGGTGTCGCCGCCCGATGCCGCTCCTCCGGAGATGACGTTGATGTGGACCCCTCGGGGGGCGTTGTCGATCTCCTCTGCGGCGTCTCGATCTTCTTTGTGCCCGGTCGTGAACCGGGCTAGATGCCCCAGACGGATGAGGCGCTCGATCTCGTCTTGGAGCTGATGGCAATCTCCGGTGTGGTGCCCGTGGTCGCCGTGGAACAGGCAATGCCTGTCCCGCTTGCAGTTCTTCGACCTCATTGGCTCGGGCTGGCGGAGAAGTCCCGAGTCTTTGATGTCTTCATAGATCTCGTAGACTGGCGCAGTCAAGGGGGTGTACCGCTCGTACTTTCTTTTGCGCTCTCCTTCTCGATCGCGCTTCTTACCCGAGCCAGGGTTTGGCTCGGAGGTCCGCTTCTTGTCCCCCTCCCGACCCGAGCCGGTTGCGTCTCGGCAGGCGCTGAGTACTTCTTCGCACTCGGCGTGGCACAGTGCCAGAGTCACTAGCTCGGCAAGGGTCGAGGGAGGGTGGAGGATAAGCTCGCGGCGGAGATTCTCATCCCGGGTGCCCCCGGTCAGTGCGGTTGTGGCTGAGGCCACATCCAGGCAGGGGATCCTGAGGGCTTCCGATTTAAATCGGTGGACGTAAGTCCGGAGCCTCTCCCCTTGCGCCTATTTGAGAGCCAGGAGCCCCGTTACTGACCTTGGGGGGGCGCTACCTGCGAAACTCTCCTTGAAAATTCGCCCAAATTGCCTGAAGTCTCGGATGGACCCAGGGGCGAGGGCCCGGAACCATGCCTGAGCGCCTTGGACCAGGGTGGCCGCGAAGGCTCAGCATTTGATGGGATCCGGCGTTCCATGCAGGGTCACCAGGGCGTCGAAGCTATCGTAGTGGTCGGCTGGGTCGCCCTGGCCGTCGTAGAGCTTGAAGGTTGGGATGGAGGCTCTGGGAGAGAGCTCTGCCTTCAAGATGTACTCGGAGAAAGGGGATTTCTCCTCGTCCTCCGGGAAAGAGGTCTTCTGCAGGGCGCGGAGGGCGCACTCTTGCTCTGCGAACCGTCTTTCAAAATCTCGTAGCCGGAGAGACAGCTCTGGCTGCGGTCGCGCCGTGGGGCTGGGGGGGGGGCGTCGTGGCGATCTCCCGGGGTACTGGTGCTCGGGCGCAGCGGCCTCGCCCCCTGCTTCCCTCTCCTCTTGCTCCGTAGGCGGAGCATGCGAGGGTCCTCCGACGTCGTTGCGGAGGCGCTGTCGGCCGCTGAGGGTGAAGCGGCCTCCGGCGGTGTGGTGCGTCGCACTCCTTCGACGGGGACTTTCTGACGGGGTGTGGGACCTTGCGTCCCTAGCCGCCTGGGCCCTCATGAGCTCCACGAGGACGTCCATCTTTTCATTGAGGGCCTGGAAGGCGTTGGCGCCACCGTCGAGGGGTGCCACTGTCTCCACCGGGGGGGTGGTGGCCTGTTGGTGGGGATGCTGGCGTTGGAGGGGGGGCTCTGTGAGACCCTAGAGGGGGTGCCTCCCGCCGCTGCCATAGCCTTACCCTTCCCATCGGCGGATCTCCTCCCTGAGCTTCTTCTCACCATCTTGGCTCTTCGTGCGTTTCCCACAGACGGCGCCAGATGAAGAGGCGAGATCTCGCGCTGAGTCCTGAGCGGGCTATGGATCACCAGAAGATGAATCTGCAAGAGAGGGAAACGTATCAGAGGGCCCAGGGGATCTCCCTGGGGGAAAACCCTCCGATGGCTAAGTCAGTAGAGCTATGGTGGAAGCGATAATGGGGGGAGGAGAGAGCTGATGCGCGAGAATCCTCTCCACCAAAGGGTGAAGCGAATCATGCTCAGGAGCTTAGGGTGTGTGAATGCCTTGTTTCTCTTACCTTCTTCCGGAGGGTATCCCTTGCTTAAATAGTGCGCCGCCTTCAGGAGTCCTGCAAGCTGAGGGGTTCCCGGCGGGAGTTACGTCTTTAACGGAGGCTTTCATGGCCTGATCGTGGGAACGTTATCCCCTTGGAGTCCGGCGGCTCCCCTGACTCTCCCGCTGGCGGGGGACTCTGAATGGCTGCACATGCGGATAATCAACCGGCCTTACCGAGCCTCGGGGATGCTAGCTCTTGTCCGAGCGATAGGCATGGCCCAGCGAAGGTGGGGTCGGATAGGTCGGCTAGAGCCTATCTCTCTCGGACGGGGAGAGGGCTTTAGGCCGGACCTTCCTTGGGACCTGACCGTTGTCTCGGGCTCTCCGAGCCTAGAAGGCCGCCGGGGAGAGTTAGTTCCTCGAGTCTTATTTATTGGGCTTTTCTTCCCTAAGTGGGCCCTGTGGGCTATCACTCGGGCGGGCTCGCCTGGTTGGACCTTGTGGGTCTTGTTGGGCTGCCTTTGTGGTGGGCTGCGAAAATCCCCCTCTCCACAATCTATTCAATTCCAAAATAATTGTGCCAATATTTAAATATTTCTCACATGGTCTTTTAAGCTCAAAAAGATGATAAAATACATGAAGACTCAAATAATGTGTGAGAATGTAATTAATGCTCATGTTGCACAACTTTACTCAAATAATGCTCAACGATGATGAATGTGATGTAAATTATGATGTAAAATATAACACTTATCAGAGTACGGATTTGACCGGGGTTGTCTTCCCCACGCCGGGAGCATGGAGGTAACGGTCTTACTTCTTGGCGTTCATTTGCTAGTTTAGTATATGGTCATATGCTGCTGTGAGCGCGTTAGGAACCTAGCTCGTGAGTTCATGTCACCGCTGTGAGCGAGAGAGTGACCCGTCCCGTGACTCGATCCGAGCACAGAAGTGAGTCTACCACCATTGACTCTGCAAGTTATTTAACCGCGCGGATCCACGTTTCCCCTCGCTTGGGATGACGAGTGAGCTTACGTTTTTGTTAGCGACGTATAGCCCATAGGAACTCCTAGTGTCGGGCCAAGGCGTCTCTAGTGTTCACGTGTCACTGGTCACGTCTCCATCTAGAGTCCGAGGTTCACATCACGTAGAATCGGTCCCTCTATCCATCCCGCATCAGTTTGGTATCAGAGTGAGTCGAGTCTAGGGTAGTCATTGCATAAGTCTTGCATGGTCTAAGTCGAGTCTAGGATCATCATTATTTTTAAAACAAAAAAAGTGTTTTAAAATTGCATTTCATCCTGATAATCCAGTATATTAAATGGTGTCGCCCGAACATTAGGTTACGCCTATCGGGAAGGCCGCACACTCGCGTCGAGGAAATCTTCGGGTTGACCCTCCGCCACGTATCGGATATTGGATAAGTCTAGGTGCATTAGTCTGTGTCTCCTAGTCCGTGTTTCAGTTGCATGCCCACCCGTCGAGTCACCCAATACTCGCCACCACCACCTATGGCGGATTCCAGAGCCCGTAGTTCCGATGAGCCCTCGATGGTCGAGATGTTCCGAGACCTCATGGATCGTCTCGATACATGTATGGATGGCCTTAGTATGCGTCTAGATGGCGTAGGAACGTGTCTAGAAGGGAGGATGAAAGCCCTAGAGAATCGGGCCAAAGCATCGGACCAGTCCATTCAGGGTCTTGTAGGGAGGATTGCCATCCTTGAGAGGGCCCCAGTGGTGGCGCAACCCGCGCCGACGAATGGCCAACAAGAGCCGGCTCAGCAACCAGTTGTGCCAAGGGCTCAGGGGGTAGATGTTGCGAGGCAGCAGGTGCACGAGGTGGATGACTATGCATCTGATAATGAACAAGGGGGTTACGGTCATCGAAACCAACGGTGGAATCGTGATGATGACGATGACCGCATTCTTAGGAGCATGAGTGCGGACCCTCCCCTATTTGATGGGTCTCTGGACCTGAAGGTCTATTTAGATTGGGAGGCCGGCATGGACCAATACTTCGAGTGGTTTGAGATGACAGACCACCGAAGAGTTCGGTACGCTAAGATGAAGTTGCACGAGCAGGCCCAAACTTATTGGATAAATGTGGATAGCTTGTTAATGCACCGACATCAACCCCCGATCGGTACTTGGGATGACATGAAAATCAAGTTGAGGCAGAAATACCTTACTGCCTCATACCGCCAGTGTCTCATAGACAAATGGCAAAGTCTCTCCCAAGGGAACCGATCTATGACTGAGTACACCGCCGACTTTGATGATTATTGTTTGCGGTGTAGAGTTACGGAAGAGAGCACCATGACCATCTCGCGCTTTCGAAGAGGTCTGCGGCCGAACTACCAATATGAACTTTTCCGTCGCAATGTGACCACTTTGGAACATGCGTATCAGGTTGCTCTCGAATTGGAGCAATTCGAGGCTGAGTTTGAGCCTACCCATCGGTTGGGCCCCTTTCCCCCTCGTAGTGTCGGGCTCCGTGGCTCTTTAGGCACGTATCCGAGGGCCCCCATGGCTCGACCTCAGAAGCCTGCTCGTCCAGAGCCATTCGCTCCTAGGCCTCACCCTCCACCTCCGAGGGATATCCCTCGTCATCCCCAACCCACGGCACCCACGGCCCGTCCACCGGCACCCGCACCCGTTGCTCGTCCTTTGTTGCCTACACCTCCTATCCGTCGGGAGGATAAGGGGAAAGGACCTTTGATTGGGGAGCCTAGTGGATCACGGCAGCAGTGTTATCACTGTAATGGGTTTGGCCATTTCGCCAACTAGTGTCCCACTTGCCAGTCTCTTGTCATTGGGGACACACAGGTCGGGGACACCACCTCCTCAGATATTGTGTTAGTCAGCTATGAAGCAGATCTGGAGTTAGCTGATGAGTTCTATGAGATTGAAGGTTATGGCCAGGATGCCCAGCATTCGGACGATACCCACTTGGGGGTCGTCAGGTGTATTCTCACCCAGCCACAAGCCAGTGATGACTGGCGTCGGACCACCATCTTTCATACATACTGTAGGCTGGGCGGGAAAGTGTGTAAGGTGATTATCGATAGTGGGAGTTGTATCAATGCAATCTCCACGGGTGCTATCTCACGTCTTGGTCTTACTCCCGTGGACTATCCTTGCCCCTATCGAGTATCATGGGTGGATTCCACCTCCATTCCGATCAGGCTGCGGTGTTTGGTCCCACTGCAGTTCCATGCCTACCATGACGAGATCTGGTGTAATGTGCTCCCCATGGAGGTGGGCAGTATTTTTCTTCGTAGGCCGTGGTTATTTGATCGGGATGTCACACTCCATGGCCAGTCGAACACCTGTACCTTCGACCATGGTGGCCAACAGATTATCCTCAACCCCTCTCAGCCCAAGAAGCCTTCAGTTTGGGGTCCTACTGGTCCTAGTACTCCGGAGCCTTCCATCTCGGGACCCAGTACCCCATCCCCAGCTAGGGCCATGACCGTTACATCGAGCACAGGCGAGCCCTCTTCTAGGAGGTTGATGATGATTAGCTCCCGGGAAATGGAGCGAGAGGCTAGTAGGGGTAGCCCTGTGTTTGCTATCACGGTCCAAGAGGTGGAGCCAAAGTCCAAGGGTGAACTCCCACCCGATGTCATTCCTATTCTGCAGGAGTTCGCTGATATTTTTCCCGAGGAGCTTCCCGAGGGACTCCCACCTATGCGGGATATTCAGCATGCTATCGACTAGATTCCGGGCTCCTCGTTGCCCAATCTCCCTCCTTATCGCATGAGTCCCACGGAACATGCCGAGCTAAAACGGCAGGTCGATGAGTTGATGCAGAGAGGGCCTGTTTGGGACAGCATGAGTCCGTGTGCTGTTCTTGCACTACTCGCCCCAAAGAAGGATGGCACGTCGAGAATGTGCATTGATAGTCGTGCCATCAACAAAATCACCGTGAAGTACATGTTCCCTATTCCCCGCCTAGATGATATGCTAGACATGATGGCCGGTGCCACTATCTTCTTGAAGATTGATCTTAAGAGTGGCTACCACTAGGTGAGGATTATGCTAGGTGATGAGTGGAAGACCGCATTTAAGACCAAGGATGGTCTATATGAGTGGTTGGTTATGCCATTTGGGTTGACCAATGCCCCTAGCACCTTCATGCGACTCATGACTCAGGTCCTTCGGCCATTCATTAGAGTCATTATGGTTGTGTATTTTGATGATATCCTTATATATAGTTGCACTAAAGGGGACCACTTGGACCATCTACAGCAGGTCTGTCTGCTTTTGAGGCGAAAGCAGTTATTTGCGAACCCATAGAAGTGTGCCTTCATGACACCTCAGCTTACCTTCTTGGGTTTTATTGTGTCTAGTACTGGGGTCTCCGCTGATCCGGAGAAGGTCCGGGCCATTGTTGAGTGGCCGGAATCCCGTACGGTCCATGATGTCCGCAGCTTCCATGGCCTCGTGACGTTCTATCGTCGTTTCATCCGCGGATTTAGCTCCGTCACTGCCCCGATCACGGATTGTATTCGGAAGGGCACGATTGTATGGACGAAGGCCGCTGCCGCTGCCGCTGCCTTCAAGGACACCAAGGAGTGCATGACCCAGACACCTATCCTTCGATTGCCAGATTTCTCGAAGGTGTTTGAGGTCTCTTGTGATGCGTCGAGTGTAGGGATTGGAGGAGTGTTGAGTCAGGAGGCCCACCCGATCGCATACTTTAGTGAAAAGTTGAATGACGTGAAACTGCGATACTCCACTTATGATAAAGAATTCTACGTAGTTGTTCAGGCTCTTAGGCATTGGAGGCACTATCTTTTACATCAAGAGTTTGTCTTGTACTCCGATCATGAATCTTTGAGGTTCCTCCAATCCCAAAAGAAGCTTAATGCGCATCACAGTCGATGGGTTAAGTATCTCCAGCAGTACACATTTGTGCTTAAACATAAGGCTGGAGTGGAGAATAAGGTGGCTGACGCCTTGAGTCGGTGTGCTTGTCTGTTGATTACCGTGAGTGCCGAGGCCATAGGGTTAGAGAAGATGAGAGAGGCCTATGTTGATTGTCCTGACTTCGGTCAGATTTATACCACTCTACAGGCCAGACCCTTGAGAGACCTTGATGATTATGTGCTCCAGGAGGGTTACCTCTTTCGAGGAGGCAAGCTTTATGTTCCCCGAACATCGGTTCGAGACTTCTTAGTCTGGGAACTACATGCGGGAGGTCTAGCCGGCCACTTTGGTCAGAACAAGACTATCGAGACTGTTGAGCACAGATTTTATTGGCCGAGTTTGAAGAGAGATGTTGCTCATATTGTGGTACAGTGCCGTACATGTGCTATGGCCAAAATGAAGAAGCAAAGCTCAGGTCTTTATACACCTCTTCCTGTGCCTGATGCTCTATGGCATGATGTTAGCATGGATTTTGTTTTGGGATTGCCACATACCTCTAGGAAGCATGATTCGGTCTATGTGATGGTTGACCGGTTCTCGAAGATGGCCCTTTTCATTCCCTGCTCGAAGACTTTGGATGCTTCGAGGGTAGTGTAGACACGCCAAAGTTGATGCTATGTTGAGTAAATCTCATGTCACCATGTGACACCCCAAAGTGGACTTCAATATTGGCTTAATACGAAGTTTTTCTATTTTTCAGGTTTTAATTGTGATTTCTTAGCTTTTTTTGTGTTGAATGGAATTGACGCCTCAAGTAGGGGCGTCTTTTAATTGACGACGTAGTCAAGGGCGCCTCTTCATAAACGGACGGCTATGTATAGTGGCGTCATTTCCTGGAATTTTACGAATCCTAAACAAAAAGAAAAATCACATAATTGGCATCCCCCTTAAGGGTGTCTCTTGTTTAACGCCTTTTTGAACAGGCGTCATTTCAGAATTTTTAATAAGGAAAGTATTTTGTTGCCATAAATAAGTCCAGGAATTGACGCCACTGTAAGAGGCCTCATTTTAATTAGCGCCCTTTGTGAAGTCGTCATTTTTAATTGACGCCCTTCGGCAGGTCGTCATTTTCAATTTCAAATCCGTTTCGCTTGCTTCTTTCCAGTAATGATCCTTACCCCATTTTGCACCTTGTGTTCGATTGGGAAGAGGGTTTCTTGTTGGAGAGTCATTACCTTGTTTTAATCCTTGTTTTGCAAGGATTTTTAGCCTATAAATACCCCCCTTGATCTCCCTCGCGCGAGAGTAAAGAGAACAGAGAGGACCACACACAGAGAACAAGAGGTAGAGAGAGAAACTCTTGAGAGTTTTCCTAACGAAAGAAGAGAGTTTTGTGTTTTGCAGGTTCTACTTCTAAGGGATCTTTCTTCTTCCGGGTGTTGATTCTTCTCTCCTCTGGAGGCCATCATCATCCTCTGCTGCTTTACTATTTGGTTTCTTCTCCCAGTACTGTTGCGCACACAACAGAGAGGAGCTCGTGCCTTCAATTCATATTATTGACATTAGTATCATCATCTTCATCTTATTCTTTCTAGTCATCCTGCTAGGAAGAGTTACCACTTTCACACCATATCACATATATCTTGCTTTTCATTGCATTCATATTCTTCATACCCATTGATACTCCTCTTAAGGGGATTAAAAATCAAGATACACCAGGTGTGTTCATGCTTTGTTTGCCTGAATTCATATCATTAGAACATTGATACTATACAGTCTTGGCTAATCCATTCTTTCACTTATTTTTTGTGTTTTCTTGCAAGGGTAATCAAGCTACAAACCCCCTTCATCGGCCGGCCGACTAGAGGAGGAAGGAAAAGCTCACAATCTCTCACGCTCAACACAAGATACATGCGATCACTTCTATTCTTCTTGAGGTAACCCCTCTGGCGATCACACTTCCCATCAGCACCACGTGCTTCTTATATTTATCCTTCTTTTCTTTAGTGGATTTTCCATAATCTACAAATTGGCGATCACGGTGGGACACCTTTTGTTTTTAGTTTGATTACTCCTCCATTGTGCTCCACGTAGCACCCTCCCATTGACACCCTCGCGTGTCCCTCCTTTGGTACCCTTGCGTACCCCTCCATTGTGCTCCACGTAGCACCCTCCCATTGACACCCTCGCGTGTCCCTCCTTTGGTACCCTCGCGTACCCCTCCATTGTGCTCCACGTAGCACCCTCCCATTGGCACCCTCGCGTGCCCCTCCTTTGGTACCCTCGCGTACCCCTCCTTTGTGCTCCACGTAGCACCCTTCCCCTTGTGCATCACGTGCACACCTGTCACTGATTAGCTTTTTTATTTCTATCTAATTTCTGTCTGATTGCTAGAGCTTTCGGTTCTCTGAACTGAGTAGCGCCTTTCACACTGTCGTCGTTTTTATAATTCGCGCCCCTCACATAGGCGTCATTTCATCATTCGACGCCTTCCAGCAAGGCATCATTTAGTTGATTATTATCATTTTGTCCTTCATCCCATTACTGTTACAGCGTTTTGACGCCCCTTTACAGAGGCGTCCATTCATCATTTGCGCCTCACTCCAAGGCGTCTTTTTGCCTGCTGTTACTTATTTGATGCCTCCCACGGAAGCGTTTTTCACTTATTCAGCGCCTTATAGCAAGGCATCATTTTAGTCCATTTTGTTTTTACTGCTTCCTGTTCGCACTGTTTACAGCGGCTAGCGACTGCACTCCAGACGCTGTCTGTTGATTTAACGCCTTTCTTCAAGGCGTCATTTTCTTCTTTGCCCACAGAAGTGCTAATTGTTAGTGTTTATTTGCTTAATCTAGTTGATATCACCTGCTTGACATTGCCTGCATTAGATTGCATTCAGGGCATTCGGTTTGGGAGACCTCCTCTCCCCACACTTTTTAGGAGCTACACCCCTCTTGGTGAAGGAAGGACCCTCCTTTGAGCATTCCGTCTCATTGGACCGGAAATTCCTAAGCCAAGCCTCTGTAAGTCCTCGCACCCATGGATTCCCTCACGGACGCCAGACAGGTTGTACCATCGAAGTACCCGGAGTATAGTTGACCCATACGTTCGAAAGGAGAGAGAAAAACTTAGATACCCGGAGATTACACCCAAATTTTCAACTAGGATCTACCTTCAAAAGAGAGAACCTAATATTGAATGCACCCTAATCTTCAAGGAAAATCTTAAAATTTTGGGGCTCATTACAACTTGTGTGTTTCTTTTGAGAAGGTGATATTCATTGATTATATCTCATTGCTGGAAATTTATTTCTTTCTCCTCAAGCATGAAATTGCGTTCAGGTAAAATTATCAATATGGCCAACTACGGGTACACTTATGACGGTTATGAGGAGGGTCACTCTGACCCGTTCTATGAGATTCCCTCTCAAGATCCTGTCTATTACGAGGGAAACCACAATTCTTCTTCCACTTAGGTCCACATGGTGGACACCACCACTACTGCTTTGGAGGTTGAGCCTTCTTCCCAAGCTCAACCTACTATTCAGAATACTTCAGGGGACACTTCCCCTTCTTTCAATTTCAATGAATTTCTCAAGGCTCTTGCTCAGCTGGATGACTCCCAGCGACAGGCGGCTCAAGCCGCCCTCCTAAAGGGAAAGTCTATCCCGTCATCTTCTAACCCTCCCCAGGCCATGGGTGGCCACTCTGTTAATTCCCCCAACGACCTGGCGGTCGCCCCTAGGGTGCCCTCGCGCCCATCAACTCCTGTTATGACTATGCCAGCCCAACTGGCAAGTCACTCCGTTGCTAGGCCTCAACAACCTCTTGTTTCTCAAATTTTGAGAAGGCCTATGACAAACCAACACTCTTTTCATCAGGCCCCAGCCGAGTCTGATAGCCATGCTCTACTCCTCCAAAAGATGGCTAGTATGGAGGAACAGCTTAAGAGGGTCACTGCATCCAAGATCGCTCCCGAAATTATGCTTCCCCCTATGCCGGTTTTTCATCTACCACCGTCTGAGATGCCAAATTTCCGGCGGTATAATGACACGGGCAACCCGAACATTCATTTGAAGGATTTTATGTATGAAGCATCATTCTGGCAGGATAATAAGAACTCGTTGGCTTATCTCTTTAGGCGGTCTTTGGATGGCCCAGCACTGGAATGATTTTATTCTTTGGAGCCGGCTGATGCCTGCGACTTTGATATAGTTCAACGGAAGTTCGTGCAGAAATATAAGGACCGTGTGGGCCCCTCCTTGTCTGTTACTGATTTGGTTGCAGAGAAGATGAAGCCCGAGGAGGACTTCGTCTTATTTGCTGATAGGTGGAGGGCTATGGCCGAGAAGTTAAAGGATACATTGTCGGAGACAGAACAAGTCAAGATGATAATATCAAATTCCACTCCGCAATTCCGTCATATTTTGGCCATGAACAAATTAAGCACTATGGAGGAGCTCTATGAAAGAGCTAGATATATACAAACTCAAATGAAAGATTCGCCCATTATGGGCATGTTCGAGCCACGGCCGAAGGTGATAAGGAAGAATGCTAATACTGGTAATACTGGCCCAACTACTGAAGACACTGTTATCAATGAGCAGGTGAGCGCATTCGGCAACTCCATGCCTTTCCTCCACCCTCCAAACCCAAGGCCATCACCACAATAGCCTGCCTTCCAGAATCAAGTCCATCAGCCAGATAATAACCCTCCTCAAACTTTAAGGCCTCCTCCACCTCCATAACAACAACAACTCCCCTTTGCTCCACAAAACAAATATCACCAAGTGCCCCCCCCGGCTAATTATCAATCGCAACAGCCACAACAACCAAGAAGGCCAATGGGCCCACGAAGAGCCCAATACCCTCCCCTACCTGAAAGTTTGTCGGACATTTTTAATACCCTCATGGCTGCTAACCTGCTCACATTGCCTAAAGAGAGGGCAGTATGGCCGCAACACGTGGACACCTCCCGGTATTGCGTCTTCCATCGGCAGCCGGGGCACAACATTGATTATTGTTTTCACTTCAAGGATTACATACATGACATGAACGCTCAAGGTGATATTAATTGGGATGAGATGAGGAGGGTCATCGCTACTTTGAAGGCTCGAAGGCCTCCTCGGCAACCACCAGTTCAGCAACCACAACAAGGTCAACAACAGGTTCCACAGCAACATCAGGCTCCTGCACCCCAGCCAAATATGGGGATTGTTAATAACCCTCTACCGGAGCACCCGGTTCAGAATCAACAAGTGAACCTTATCACCTCGATCCATGAAGTGAAAAGGGGGCAGGTGTGGCATAATGAAAACGCCTCTGTTGGGGCCATTAATTCCAATCAACCACAACTACCACAACTGATAAGAAGGCCTCAACCTGTATCTCTTTCCCAGCCACAACGCACCCTCATACACTCCACCACTCCTTCGCAGCCTCTTCTTTTACGCCAAACCCCGAACTCCCTTCCACACCAAAACCCCCCACCAAATAGACCTCTCCTTATCCGCCGCTCGCCGGCAGCCGTTGCTCCTCCTGTTCCACCTCCACCTACCACTACCATGATTCCCAGGCCCCTCCTTGTCACTCGGCCTCCACCTTTGCCTGCCGATAATTCCCCGCCAGCAAGGTCCCTTGCAGGAACCCCTCCCCCTGCCATTTCAGCACCCAATACCACTATTCCTTCTACCTCCTCTACTCCTTTATCCACTCCAGGCCCGACAGAGGCGCCCAGAACTATGGTGCTCCGTAGTGGACAGATGTTCCATCGAGTGTTTCCGCAGCGGAAGCAGGAGCCAGTACAAGAACAAGGAGAGCAAGAACAAGAATCTACACCGGGCACGGAGTATGATTTGTTGAAGCATTTGGACAGAACACCGGCCTGAATTTCTATTTTAGAATTGATTAAAAGATCTACTGCACATCAGTTGGCCCTGAAACAGTATTTGCAAAAGGTAATGGTCAATGAGGATATTCCTGCCGAACAAGTTACTACAGTTTTGAATCCCGCCAGTAATCAACCGGCTATTACTTTTCATGAACATGAATTGGCCCCGCAGCCGGCTAGAAAATATGCACTATGTATCACTATTAATATCAATAAGATAGCTGTAAAGCAGTGTTTGGTTGACACCGGGGCATCCATTAATGTTCTGCCACCGAGCACCTTGAAGATGTGTGGCATTCCCGAAAGTCAGATTCGGCCATCTACAATTACCGTCACAGCTTATGATAATACCAAGAAGCCGCCTCTGGGAATGATCACTCTGAGAGTTGGTTTGGGTCCAGTTACTGTTACAGCAGACTTCCACATTTTAGACATGGATCCAACATTCAACAGCATCTTGGGCCACCCCTATATTCAAGAACTTGATGCTGTCCCTTCCACAAATCATCAATGCATAAAATTTCTACACAAAGGGAGCATTATCAAAGTTACTAGCATGCCCATCCTGTCGATAGAAGATATACATTCAGCAACTTCAGTGCCTTCCATGTGGCCTTCCAATAGGCCTTTACTTTCAGTATTGGATGTTGCCGACCCACGGCAAGATTTGCTAAGGCCCCCAGTCACTAAACCAGCTTCACCCCTAATGACACCCCGACCTCACCAAGGAAAGAAAAAGAAGAGCATGATGAACACTCTTGGATGGAATATCTTGTTAAAGATGTGGTATAAGACTGGCAAGGGCTTGGGGGTCAATCTCCAAGGCCACGTTAAACCAATCAGACACCAAAAGATGATTCCCCGGGGTGGCCTAGGGTTTAAAGGGCCGAGCAAAAGCAAAGATGAAGATGGGCCATGGGCCGTCATGACTTCCACTCTTAAAACGGATCGGAAGCCTCTTACATGGACCCTGCAAACACATTTTATAAAAGGGGGAATTCAGAATGATGAGCAAACTACACTTGTTACTTCCATGCTGGACTGTCAAGATGTACATGCACGGCAGTTTGCTCGCCACATAGTCCCACTGGCTACTTACAAAGCCTTGGAATCCTTGCGGCCAGATAAGAGAAGAAAAATGGATGACCCCGAATGTGACTGGTATAGATGGTTTGATATGAATGACATTGCCATTGCTCTTAGCCGACTGTTTATGCCAACTGATCCGGAATGGCCGCCGTTGATTCATGAGCTAATTGAGAAGCCAGCAGTGATCACAGACAAGAGGCAGTTGTTAAGTGATTATATAGATACCGGAGAGCCTGATGTGCCGTTCGAACAGGGTTTCAACATAGACAGGCTGTGGGCCGGCCTCTTCTTTGTCAAAACCATTCATCCAATGGCTTTGCGCCGTTTGTTCATTAAAATGTTTTGCTCAGACATCCCTAGACCGCCCGCGGTCTTAATAACTTTTTCTCCAAATTCATCTCCAGTTTCTCCATTAATTCCTCCCTTGCTCCTCGAGCAATTTTTCAAACTTTCCATCACGCCCCCGTGTGGGGCCATCATTGATCCAATCTTTTGCCAATCTTTCAATTTCAACTCCTCCTTCTATCCCCCCCTCGCATTGCCTCCTCCTTGAAAATGAAAATGAAAATAAAAATGAAAATGAAAAAAAATGTCAAAATTCCAATTTTTCAGTCCTCCATCTCCGTTGAGGAGACCTCCTATCTCCTTTCTGAGTGTGTCCCGACACCGGGGCCACTCTTTCAGGATTCATTGATAGATCTTTTCTACCCCTCTGGTGAGGGGTCTTCATCTGTATCCCCTTATGTACCCGCTTTCCCCCTCCTTTTTCTTCTTCGTCAAGTTTTAGTGAGCAAGCTAGTTGTTCTTATTCCTCTGATGATAAAACTCATGGGGTAGCTTCACAGAAGAAATCCAAGGGTAAGCAAATTCCCCGTAGGTTTCTCAGAGAATTAGCTGTCAGATGTCAGGCTTGTTTAGCCATCCCCGAATTTGTGGAGAATCTGATTATCCTACCGGAAATAGAATATGAGGATACTTGTGCTTTTTATGAGGGTTTTGGTGTTTATGAGATTATGAATGATGAAGACCCTATTAAAGAGGGGGATGAAAGTTACGAAGAATATGAGGAAGAGGCTGATGCTTTTGCCAGTGGCATGAGGAGATTTGATGAACCATCAGCCTCAGTAGAAGAGCCTACCAAAGAAATAAATCTTGGTACTGAGGAAGACCCTAGGATTGTCCTCATCAGCAGAAACTTGCCGCCCTCCGAAGAGGAGGCGCTTATTTTGGTACTGCAAGAATATAAGGACACGTTCGCTTGGAGCTATGAAGACATGCCTGGACTAGACCTTGCGCTCGTTGAACATCGGCTTACGCTTAAACCAGGGTCTGTCCCGGTCAAACAACGGTTGAGACGTTTCCACCCTAATATGGCATTAAAGATGAAAGAAGAGGTCGATAAGCTTCATAAGGCTAGATTTGTTAGAGTTGTCCTCTATCCTAATTGGGTGGCTAACATTGTCCCAGTCATGAAGAAGGACGGAAAGGTGTGGATTTGTATAGACTTTCGAGACCTCAACCGCGCGTGTCCTAAAGATGACTTCCCCCTCCGTCATATTGATGTTCTAATTGACAACACAGCAGGGTATGAGACTCTCTCCTTTATGGATGGCTTTTTAGGTTACAATCAGATTCGCCTGGCTGAGGAAGATCAAGAGAAAACATCATTCACTACACCATGGGGGACCTATTGTTACGTGGTCATGCCTTTTGGACTTAAGAATACTGGAGCCACCTATCAAAGGGCTATGATGGTAATTTTTCATGATATGATCCACATTTATATTGAAGTGTATGTTGACGATCTGGTAGTGAAATCACGGACAAGGATCGAGCATCCTAGGGTTCTAACCAAAGTCTTACAAAGGGCACGGGAATATCAATTGAAGATGAACCCTAAGAAGTGCGCATTTGGTGTTTCATCAGGGAAATTGCTTGGATTTATCGTGAGTAAGAGGGGTATCGAGATTGATCCCAACAAGGCGAAGGCCATAAGAGAAATGCCTCCTCCCAGGAATTTGAAAGAAGTTCGAGGATTGATCGAGAGGTTGCAATTTATTCGCCGCTTTGTCTCCCAACATTCACAAAGATGTAGGCCGTTCTACGAGCTTACTAAGCCGGGAGTCAAGTTTGTTTGGGATGACAAGTGCCAGGAAGCTTTTGACGGATTGAAGGATTATCTCTCAAATCCTCCTGTCCTGAGGCCGCCAGTTCCAGGCAAACCGCTTGTTCTTTATATTTCCATCCTGGATGACTCCGTAGGTACTGTCCTAGCCCAAGTTAATGAAGAAGGAAAAGAAAGGGCAGCCTACTATTTGTCAAAGCTTCTCAACCCCTGTGAGCAGAGGTACTCAACTGTAGAGAAGACTTGTGCTACTTTAGTCTGGGTAGTTCAGAAACTTAAGCATTATTTCTTAGCCCACGAGGTTCACCTCATCGCTCGTATGAATCCAATAAAGTTCCTTCTTGAAAAATCTGTTCTTACCGATCGATTGGCGCGATGGCAAAGCTTCCTTTCTCAATTCGACATCATCTATATTCAGCAAAAAGCAATTAGAGGCTATGCCATAGCAGAACATCTTGCTCACCATCCCCTTCCTAGATTTGACCCCGTTTGTTCAGAGTTTCCAGATGAGGAATTGATGTCCATCAATCAGACCGATTCAATGTGGACGTTACATTTTGATGGAGCTTTGAATTCAAAAGGGAAAGGGATTGGTGTTGTTCTTCTATCACCAGAAGGTATCACTATTCCACTCGCCTCTCAACTTGCATTCCCAGTTACAAATAATATAGCTGAGTACGAGGCTCTCTTGGCCGGGCTGGAGGCCGCTCATCAATTCGGTGTTACCCATTTGTGAATTGTAGGTGATAGTTAGCTTATTCTTCGCCAAGTGCTCACAAAGTGCCGCACGCTCAATCCTAAGCTCAAACCCTACCAAGAATTGACTTCCGCGTATACCAAGCTTTTCACCAAATTAATTTTCATCCATGTTCCTCGTGATCATAATATTCTAGCTGATGCTCTCGCTTCTCTTGCTTCTTCCTTGGCTTTCCCTCCCGAAAGGGATTCCCATTCTATCATTGTTCACAAGTGGCTCACTCCAGCTATTAAGGATCCAGCTTTCCTTAGAGTTAAAGAGGAGGTGCTTAGGAAGGTGAAGCAAGAAGGAATCATTGAGAACAAGGAAGTCATGCTATTGGACTTAGAGGAAGAATTGGACGATGAAGAAAAGCCATGGTATTATGAGATTGCTAAATATTGCCAAGATCAATCATATCCTGAAGAAGCCACGGCTGAAGAAAAGAAAGCCATTCGAAGAGTTTCTCAGCGATACACTTTAGTTGGAGATGTGCTCTATAGAAGAGGTCTTACCGGTGTTTTGCTAAGATGCTTAGACGATGATGAATCTTGGAAAGTTGTGGAAGAGGCGCATTCCGGAGTCTGTGGTGGTCATGTCAATAGCCAGATGCTAGCTAAGAAGATCCTTAGGCTAGGTTTCTATTGGCCCACTCTAGAAGAGGATTGTTCTATCTATGTCCGAAGGTGTGTTAAGTGCCAATTACACGCCGACAAAATTCATTCTCCTGCTTCTTCACTCATCTTATATCTTCCCCATGGCCTTTCTCCATGTGGGCTTTCGATATCATTGGACCTCTTGGTGATCCGACCCTCCTCACAAAACCAAAGTCATTCATACTAACGGCGACGGAGTACTTCACCAAGTGGAAGAAAGCGGAAGCATACGTGGAGATAAAAGCGTCAACCGTTTACAAATTTATAATGAAGAATATCATCACAACATTCGGCATCCCAAGTACCATCGTCACCGACAATGGACCATAATTCATCTCTCAGGAACTTCAGGACCTCTACAACATGTATAACATTGCATTGTATCATTCATCTCCTTATTATCCGCAGGGCAATGGCCAAGCAGAGGCAACTAACAAAACTTTGATTAAAATTATCAAGAAAACATGTGAGGCTAATAAATTTGTGGATTGGCCAGAAAAATTGATTGAAGCTCTTTGGGCCTATCGCACTTCCATTCGTACCCCTACTGGGCAAACCCCGTTCGCCATCACTTATGGAATGGAGGCGGTAGTTCCTTACGAGATTCTTGTCCCTTCTCTACGAGTACAATTGGACAAGGAGCTCCCCATTGATGAGCATCGCGAATCTCTCCTTGCTCAGTTTGAACTCCTAGACGAGAAGCGTCTGGTCGCCGCCGAGCATACGCGTATTTATCAAAACAGGCTTTCACGTTTTTACCAAAAGAAAGTGATTGAGAGAAAATTCAAAATTGGAGAAATGGTAATTAAACGAATTTTTTTAAAACCTGGTGGACCACACTCAAAACTTCAACCTAACTAGGATGGTCCTTTTGTTATAAAAGATGTTTATCCTGGCAACGCCTATAAATTGATTAATGCTGAAGGTGAAGAGTTAACTCATCCTTGGAATGGTCTATATTTGAAGAAATACTACCCCTAAGTCAAAACCAAAACAAAAATAAAAGGAGCAAAAACAAAACAAAACAAAACAAAAAAAATTGAAAATCACAGGCAGACATGGTACATGGGCCACGAGCCTCAGTAATCATCCTTAATTCATTCTTCAGTCTCAAGGATTTAACCTTTGGGTCAACTCCACACACACACTACACGCTTTACTCTTAAACTCAAGCAGCCCGAAATTCAAGGAAAGTCCAACCCAAACTAAGAGTGTAGAAACCCTACCTTTTCTCTTCATTTCGGCTCACGAGAGGGAGTACGAGTAAAGGGTTACTAACCAAGCCTGCCCGCCGCCCTAGTAGGTGGAAGTCAGGGCCCAAAAAGGAAGAAAATGCTTAAAGCCCAAGTACAATTAGGTCTTTACCTATTTCGAAAGGAAAGAAAGAAAAGAAAGGAAAATATGATAAAAGAAAGCATGTCAAGAGGGCAAAGTCCCCGCAGGGAAAACCCTGGTCGTAAGCATGCATGAATAAGGGTAAAAAGAGCAACAAAACTTCCCTAAGCCAAAGACCGAATCCCAACAGGCATTAGGGCAGGGGAGGAGCATTCCCCATTCTCAAAAATCTTTCGTGAGCTTCCTCAAATTATTCTTCTATTCTCCCTCCATGGTGGGTTGTAAACTCAATGAATGGCAAAGATCACCCAAGAAGGAGGGGCTGCGAGAGAATATAAGTAAAAGCTTGAGTCATTTATCACGTTGACACCTTTGTTGAGTTTTTCGAGAAAGATTAATGAATTTAAGATCATGATGGCGTAAGCTTTAAAGGCCCCGTGCTGTGCCTGCTTTCAAAAAATATATATATAAATCAAAAATAATAATAAAAAGAGAAAAAGAAAAAAATCATCAAAAAAAATAAATAAAAAATTCACGCCTTTAATTAAGCCATTAGTTTCTAAACAAAAAAATGAAAAAAAAATAAAAAAAATTCACGCCTTTTATACAGGCGTTTCTTTCAAAATTAACGACTTTCATGAAGTCGTCATTTTGAAACCAAACCAAAAAAAATGTGTTTTTCAAAATAAACGCCTATCGTACAATAAGTGCCGTTTGCGAGGGCGTCAATTTTAAAAATTGAACAAAATGAAAAAAAAATATATATACAAAATAAAATCAAGTCATTGTTATTCATATGCCTGGTTGCATTTTGTGTGGGCATCTTTTTTTTTGAGTTAGCATCTGCTTGCTTGCATGTCACATTTTCCTTATGTTTGATTATCATTTTTCCTTCATTGATTAAAGGCTTGGCCCCTTGACCCGTTATCAAGGTCAAAGTAAAGACATCCCCTTGCTTATTGAGCAAGGGGCCAAGCCAAATAGATGGATTAACATGTTTGTTTAGGTGTGGATCACAGCTACAAGCGCAGGGCAAAGGTAAAAGGCAATAAAGTGAAAAAAACACAAGTACACACGAGTGCTCAGGTAACAAAAATTTCAATCTCATATATATATATATATATATATATATATATATATATATATATCAAATGTATATCTGAGTACAGGTGTGAGGGTGGAGGAGTACAAGTAAGTCTCTCAGCTCTCGCCTCCACCCTCCTCTCTCCTACTCTCGGCCTCACTCTCGTCCCCCCGACGAGGCGCTGGTGGAGGGGGCATGGACCCCCGTGAAGTAGCTGGAGCTCGAGCCGGCCCCTCTGCCTCACTCCTCTGCCGGAGAGAGGAACCTGCTACGAAGGTGGAGCTGGTGAAGCTGTACCCCGCAGCTCGCGCTCGCTCTCGGCCTCGCTGAAGGCGCTCCTCGAACGCTCGTAGCCGCTCCTAGGTAACGGCTAGCTGGGTCCTCAAGTCTGCAAGCTCCCGCTTGCGTGCTACCCCCTGCTCACGATCCTGGGCATGGTCCACCTGGTGTTGCTCACGGTCACGGGCACGGTACGCCGGATGCTCCTTGCCCTCCAGAGCACGCTCCCTCCGCTCCATCTCGAGGGCGACTCGCAGCTCCGCCACGTCCTAGGGCAGCTCCTCTCGCAGCCTCAAGGCTCACTCGAGCTCCACGACCCGCTGGTCGCGGATGGCCAACTCCGCCCCGGCAAGAGCGGTCTGGGTAAGTGTCGCCTGTAGCTCCGAGGTCTGCAAACATTCAAACAACTCATCAGTTTCATATATATAATTCGATGATTCATGAAATAAGTAATTAACAACTGAAAATAAATGACTCACCCGGGAGGCCATCGCCTGCTGTCCCTCCTCAACGCAGGTAAGAGTGGCCCGGAGCTCCTCAGTCTAGAAACACAATTTTTCATGAGCATATCATATAAACAATCGAATGAATTTTAAGTTTAAGGTTTTAAGCATACCCATGTGGCGAGGTCGCGCTTTGCTGCCTCGGCCCGTGCCACCGCTCCAGCTAACTGCCCTGCTAGTGCAGCCGTCTCTGCACTAGGTCCCCTCGAGCTGGAGGCTTCTCCCGTCTCTCTCACCGCTGCTCCTTGCTGGGCACGCTGCATTCATTGAGATTGTCAGTGGCTAATCATCAATAATTCAAGAATTCATTTACATGTAGATAATTTAAACACACACCAAGGTCTGTAGGTCTGCCCGTGTGGTAGCCAGCTGGGCCTCCAAGCTGTGGAGGTGGGTCTGCATGTCCATTGCCACTATGTCCCGCGCATCCTGCATTCATCACATATTAGTCACATAATAGATATACATAAGCATTTGCATTTAATTTAAAAAGAGAGTGCATGCATACATACCCCTAAGACCCTCATCTGGGGTCGACCGGCGTAAACCTCCCAGTAGCGTCGGAGGTACTCGGAGCTGTCTGCCGCCTGTGAGGTGACTCGGGTCCCGCCACGCTGCCAGTCAGCGTACTGGTCCGAGAACCGCACTCTCCAGTCGATCGCCTTCGTGCGACCGCGTGTCTTCTTGCCTATCCCACACGGCTTTCCAACCTCGACCCACTCCTGGGGTAGGCCGAGGGTCCTCATCGCCAGCCTAAGCCGTAGCGGCTCAATCTCGCTCAAGCAATGAACCCAAAGCTCATATTTAAAGCGAGGTCGGCCCGCTACGACCCAGGGCTGGCCCTCATCAGTCATCCCCTCATAAGGTCTCCACCTCACCTGCATTCACAAACACGCATATCAGCATATCATCATCATATCAACATATTTCATATAAAAATAAATAAAAATTACATCATGCATACCAGTGAGGCGGGGAAGTCGCGGAACTCCCGTCGTAACACTCGCAACTTGTAGGCGAGTGGGGCTCTAGTCACCACTGGTAGCCAGCGCCGTGCCAGAGGGAAGGATCCCTCACCTCGAGGCCGTGGGTCAGCACGCCCCATCGGCATGTACAGGTGGCTCCACACCTGCATCCATCCATTGCATTAGTAAAGCATTCACATGCACCTGAAAGAATAAAGTAAGAGAAAAGAAAGAAAATGCATACCTGAAGAAAAGGTGAAAAGCCACTGACAGTCGTCTCTCGACCTGTCCCCGTGGACAAGTCAGCTATCAAGTGTGCCAGCAGCGCCGCTCCCCAGGCGTATCTGCAGACACCCTCCAGGTCCTCGAGTATCCCTAGGAATCGACAGTTGATGATGTCGCCCTTCGTGCCGAGCAGCAACCTCCCGAGCATCAAGACTAGAAACCTCCTCAAGTCTCGATGTGCTCTCTCCCTCTCAGCCGGGTCCTGGCAGTAGGCAGCCCAAGCCCCGTCAATCAATCTCTATGATAGCTGTTCCAGAGACTCCTTCGACCTCTGCCTAGAATCACCTAATCCCATAGCTATGGTAAGGTCGGTGCGGAAGATGGTCCTACACTCGTTAGGCGTCTCATAGACTGTCTCTAGCCCTAGTAGCCTCTGAGTAAGCTCACTATAATTGGGTAGGGTGATCCCGCTCACCGCCTCTCCGTCTACCCTCAGCCCGATAATCCTAGTGACATCCTCTAGGCTAGGAACCATATGACCCCACAGCATCAGAAATGCTCTGCTAGACCTATCCCATCTCTCTCTGAGCACCTGGATCAAGGGTAGGTCTGGTCTAACTGGCTCTATGCTAAGGAAGGCCCCAAACCCCATAGCATCTACCCTAGCTCTCTGGAACTCGAGGAGTCCATAATAAGCTACTCGGACCTGGACCCAAGAGATCCGTGTCCTCATCAACCCCTGCTTGCAACATATAAAATTTTCACTTAAGTTTTCATGTGGATTTCATCAAGTTCGTTTGCTGTTAATCAAATAATTGACGCCCCTAAGGGAGGCGTTATTTCACAATGTGTTTCTGGTAATTTTGTGTGCAATTTGAATTGACGACCCACCCTGGGTCGTTGTTTATTTAAGTGATGCCCCTGTGGGGGACGTTGTTTTGAAGATAATTTTCTAAAGTTCTGAGAAATTGTGAATTGACGCCCAACCCTGGGTCGTCAGTTGTCTAAGAAACGCCCCTGTGGGGGGGCGCGGTTCACAAAGCAATTTTCTATCCTAAATTACATTTCTGGAAAATGTTCAACTGACGACCACCCCTGTGTCGTTACCTAATGAATTGACGCCCCGATAGGGGGCGCTGTTTTTTTGGGGTTTTAAAGCTATTAGCATGCGAAATAAAAATAAAGCTGAGACATACACATTAAAAATAAATGAAATGGCATGGAAATTAACATCGTAATGATAAAACTGACGACATGCTGCAGGGGGTGATT
Organism: Amorphophallus konjac; assembly: GCA_022559845.1. Taxonomy (NCBI): domain Eukaryota; kingdom Viridiplantae; phylum Streptophyta; class Magnoliopsida; order Alismatales; family Araceae; genus Amorphophallus; species Amorphophallus konjac. The sequence continues at coordinate 190,888,707 of CM040123.1, read as the reverse complement.
TCACATTAATCAATTTCAGAAATTTAAATTAATTAAATTGACGACCCAGGCTTGGGTGTCGTTTTAATTAACGACACCTCTGGGGGCGTCATTTGTCTGGGTTTCGATCAACCGAGGCCGAGAGCTATGGAAATAGGTGGAAATTGGAAATAAAAATAAAAATAAAATCAGATTGAGGGTTTGGGGGACTACCTTGCATCGTCCGGGCACCATTAGCCCTCCACGGAGGGGTTGCCGGGGTTGTCGTGGCCGCCGAGGTTGCCCGGGTCGAGGGACGATCGCCGCCGCCCTCGGTGGTTCTTCATCTCCATCTTCTCCTTCTCCTTCTTCATCTCCCTCGTTTTCGTTGTCCTCTCCGCCTTCTTCTTCCTCATCATTGTCCTCTTCATCTTCGTTATCATCGTCACCATCCTCTTCATCTTCGTCTTCTCCATCGTCTCCGTCTTCACCTTGTTCTTCCTCTTCTTCACCGTGCTCCGCCGCCGGAGCCTCCTCGGCTGCCACCGGAGGAACCTCCTCCACGGCTTGTCCTTCGTCGCCTAGGTCCACGACATCGGGGGAAACAACCCGTTGCTGCTTGTGCCAGACTTGTGGACGCACTTTTTATTTAATTAAAATCATTGTTTATTATTTGTTTATTGGCGTTTATTAAGTGCGTGGGCGTGCCAGTCACAGAGTGACGATTTATTGTGCGCTCAATCTGACTAATCAGACGATTGTGTAGTTCGTGTCGGGACTAGAACCCGCCGAGCCATAAAGGTCACGGCGTCATTTATATCCCCTCGGAGAGGGGAACACCCTTGATTAATCGCCGAGAAAAGGGGCCTCATGGCCAGAAAATTAGTTACGTGAAAAGTCTATTAGGAAGCATTGAAATCCCCGTGCGAGGGTGAGAAGAAAGCATTCGAGATTATGTCGGTCATTTGTTGACCATTTGATGTTCGGACGAGTGTCCGGTTTGAGAAACGAGTAATCATCATAGAAAAACCGGAGCATATGTATGCCGGGTACGACTAATTTATTATTCACAGGAACTGGAAGCATTCGGTTAAATCCCGGTTAGAGCGGTCAGAAATCGATGAGTTTATTGGCCCGGTGCAAGATCGAGTCAGGACCATTCCGGGGGCGCCTCCCGCGGTCCAAACGAGGCTTGCGTGGGCATCATTAATATTTCCGGTGCCGAAGGGCAGCGGGAAAGTGTCCCGGGACTATATTCCAAAACAAAGATGTGTGCAGAGATAGCCGGCTATAGGCCTAGGATGTGGGTCAGGCGATGACCATGGTTGGGGCGAACCCGAGGTCCGAGCATGACTCACGACGGTCTTATTGATGTCCCTATGCGTAGGGTTCGGGGAGGACGAGAGCCGCCTCATTCCATTCGGGTTTTGTCGGTCACTCATGGACCATTTTGTGTTCGGACGAAGGTCCGTGTAGAAAATAAGACGATGACGGGAGCAAATCCGTGCAAATGTCTGCCGTGAGTACGGCAAGTTTAATGCGAGCGCGGGATTAGATGCCGGTATATATATGTCGGTCACTAACGGACCATTCATTATTCGGACGGAAGTCCGTATTAATAGCGTCAAGGACAACGATAAAACCGTACGGACGTCTGCCATAGGTGCGGCAAGTTTAATGTGGGTGCGGGATCGGATCCCGATGAAGATGGGTCAAGCTGATGATCTATGGGCCCAAGGTGGTTGCGGACTATGGCCATATCGGGGTTTCCGAGGACCACGTCTGATGCCACGAGGCGTCATTACTTTTCTCTTCACGCACAGTCTTGGGAAACGAAGGTTCCAAGGTATACGTGCGTGTCGGTCATGGTCGGACCATTCATTGTTTGGACGCGAGTCCACGTTTGAAGCATCGAAGACGATGATAAAACCGTGCAAATGTCCGCCGTAGACACGACAAGTTTAATGTGGGGTTGCGGGATTAGATCCCGGGAGACTCGGGTCGAGTTAACGAACTATTGGCCCGAGATATGTTCGGATCACGACCATGTCGGAGGTTCCGAGGTCCACATCCGATACCACAAGGCATCATCGATTTTCTCTTTGCACCCAGCCCGGGGGTGTGAATTGTTAAGTGCGAAGCCCGAACTCACCAACATGCGCCCTCGCACGCGGATCGACTCTCATTTGATTATGGAATGGGAGAACTTTTGATTAGTTTTATTCATCATCTTCAAGTCTCTTCTCTCATTTGATTAATCATTTTCTCCCTTTCAGGCACGCCGGCTTAAGGGAAGCAAAGAGGGGAGCGCGCCGGTTAATGGAAGCCCAAAAGGGCACGTCGGAATAGGTGGTGCAAAGTTTGGGCGCGCCGGTTAATGGCCAATGGAGGAGGGTGCGACGGAATAGGCCCAATGAGGGGGGGCGCGCCGGTTATATGGCAAGAAGGAAGAGGGCCAGGGGCGCGCCGGAATAGGCTGAAAAAGGGGGAGGAATAGTGTAGCGCGCCGGTTAGTGGCAAGGAAAAATGAAAGGGGTTTTGAGTGTAAGGCTAAACCGGCGCGGGGGGGTACCGCGCCGGGTTAGCCCACGCCGGATTAGGGCGCGCCGGGTTAAGCTTCTATGAGGTTTCTTTCGTTCTTTTATGCTCTGTTTCTTGTTTCTTTCACCTGTGGGTTGATTTATTGATTAGTTTGTTTATCGAACTGATAGATTAAGTTTGTGGAGAGGAAGTTTAAGTGTTTTAGTTGTTTGCTAGGGTGAATTAGCATGAAGATATGAATGTTTTATTAGAAGAGTTTGTTGCAGGAACTCGAAGGCTCAGTCGTGATCAAAGGCTTCAAGCATGTGATGTTCTGGCCCTCAGAGAATAGCTTGTCTCGTTTGTTCCTGGCAAAAAATGGGCAGCACCTCCCCCGGACTGAGGCTTGCCAGAGAAGAATGGGGAACACCAAACGGATTGCTCCGGGGTAAACCTCAAATCCAGACCTCACGGCGGTCCGATAACCCATAGGTGAGTGCATGGAGCTCGAGGACTAGCCTTCAAGAACTCCCATAGCTCACGGGTAATTGTTTCGTAAAGGGGGGGGACGAATGTGTGCCACGAGAGGCTTTAGATGTTCATCCCTTCGATGGGTTCCCCTGAAGGCCATGCCACAGCGAGGCAGGGCTCCAAGGTCCCTGGATGACAAGAGAACCGAGAGAAAGGGGAGGAGATCACGGCAGTAGAACACTACTCATGCCCATCAAAAATCATTCCTTTTATTCATCCGCAAGGGAAAGGGGGAAAAGAGATACAGGAGGGGATCTACCCCGAAGCAATGAAACCACATCAGAAAGAGGAAAAGAAATACGTCGGTGGGGGAGGGGGAACGGGGCACAAGCTCCTCCCCCTCCGAGCTCACCTCTCTCTTTCACGCTCAATCTCTCTTTTCTTCACCTAGCAGGCGCAGGGACGGGGCTTCTTCTCTCTTTTCCTTCTTCTCTTCAATGCACACAGCCGAGGAGGTTCCCATCGTCCGTCTCTCTTCTTCTTTCACCCACCTATATATAGGACAGGTTGCATTCCTTGTAGAAATGGCCAGTGGGGGAGAATTCCCGCCACCTCTGCCTTGCTCGCAGCAACGCTGGGAGTTGACTCGTTGCGTTGGATGCCGCTGGTTCGCGCCGTACGTTGCCATTCATCCGAGGACATGATGCTCGTAGGTTTGTCTGGAGATATACTGCTGCTGCCACCGTCAGTGCTAGCCTCTACTGCTACCACCGTTGCGCTGTCGAGTTGGGGTGTGCACAGCTCTGCGATCTTTAAATGGCTATGGGACGGGCATTGAATGCCACTGTTCTTCTCCTCTCTGGACTGCGTGTGAGATTCATCTCGAAACAGAGCATCGGAATATAGATGGGATGGCCCTTTGGTTAAAACGGCGCGGAGTTGTGCGCGCCGGTATAATGCCAAGCAAGGAGGGGCGCGCCGGTTTAATGCCAAGCAAGGGCGCGCCGGTTTAAGGCCAAAGCAAAGGCAAATGGAAAAAAATGGGGCACGCCGGATTAAGATGTTGAAGGGGCACGCCGGATTAAGATGTTAAAGGGGCGCGCCGGTTTAGAGCGCACCGGTTTAAGGCCCTTTCGCGTCGTTTTAAGCCTCGAATGGATTCTTTTCGAAGTTGAGGCCGTTTGTATGAATGTTGGCATTCCCAGCATGTTCTGGTTGCGATGTATGGCCTCCGTAATATTCTGTTCGCAGCCTCCGGGACTCGGTCCCAGACTTTGCGTGACTCTCGGTGTGTGCCAAGACTGTGCCGGAGTTCCCGACTTTTCTTTGATTCATCTCTCAACATGGCCGGTCGCAGCGTTGTAGCTGTATCTTCTGCTTAGGGGGGCTTCCTTAGCGGGTAGCAGACCACCAAGCGAGTTCTCGTCCTGATCGGGCGAGGCATGAGGTTTATTCGGCATTTCTATCTTCGGCTTGCTCTCGAATGTCGAGACGTGCATGCCATATGATCCTCATCGACATTTTTGGTGTCCACACCACCGCCGGCCATGGGTTTGAGAAAGGAGAGAGTAGAGATAGTAGAGTGAGAATGGGAGAGACGGAAATGGGGGGCTCGGTTAGGGTTTACAGAAGAGAGAGAAAGGGAGAGAGAGACGAAAGAAGGAGAAGAAGGAGGGAAAAAGGGTTTTAACGGTCGAAAAGAATTGACACCGTGAGAGAAGTCATTTTTATATCAATTGACGGTCTGAGGAAGGGCGTGATTTGTTGATTTGACGGCCTGAGGCTGGGCGTCTTTTTCATTTGCATGGGAAATTGCAACCGTTGTCAGGCGCATTAATGGGACAGTGATTGATTTGATCGATCGTCATAATTACTATTTGAATTTGATGCCCATGAAAACGGGCGTCCGTTTTTAATACGCGACATGATGGAAGGCATTTTTTTCATGTAATTGAGGATTTTATTGCGAAAATATTTTAAGGAATTTGAAGGGTGCAACGCCTTACCTTGAGGCGTGAATTAAGAAATGCTTGTGCTGGAAACGTCAATTATGATTTTGAATTATTTTCAGGAACTGATTTAATGGAATTGACGACATTATCTCAGACGTTGTTTTCAATTGACGCCATTGAAGAAGGCGCTATTCATAACAGAGAGCCCGAAGCCCTCTTTTCATCAGACAGAATTGCATACAATTGGAAGAAATGATCATATGATTCATTGTTTTGGCTCAAATAAGAAAGGAATCTTTATTTCATGAAGGAAAATCATGATTACATCTAATGAGCCATCAGAGGCCTTATTTTCCTAAGTGCTAGTACATAAGCCTTGCATTTGCCTTCTTCTTCTTCTACATGTGTCTTGGACTTTTGGAGTATTCCAACCTTCCACTGAGCCATTATCGTCTTGATTTCTTCATGATCTCCACTTGAACATAATTCCCTTCTTTTGAGTGGAGGTAGGTGAGAAGGTTCTTCAAAGAGATGCCGAGGTAGCCCGAGCTGTGGGAAGCACCGGTGTGCGTTATAAAAGATGAAGTCGGTCCCGCCTAGCAACCGAAGCTCTATGCCGGAGGAGAGCCTTGAGCGAAGATCTTGGGTCTTGAGAAACCCCGGTGCGCAAGTGAATCCGCTCTTTGGCATTGTTGTGAAGTAGTCCCTCCATTCATTTCTCTTCTTGAGCTTGGGTACTCGATTGGTCACCCTCTCACATAGGCCCAAAGAATTTGTCATATATCGTAGTGGGCTCTTTGAGAATATCTTGGAGGCCGCTTGAGTCTCTTGGCATGGGTCAAACTTTAGGTGGAGGTCCACCCAACAAGCTAGAAGGAGCATTGATCCATAGAGGGGCCGTCCTAAGGAAGCCGAGGTAAGCCCATTGTATAGGTTGGCTAATACCGCCGGACCTATTCTTTTTCCTTCCCATATGCTAGCTATAGCACTCAAGTGATGCTCCTCTAGATGGTCTTCCATTGAAGGGAATAAGAGAGCTCCCGCTATACATATCACAAACCCCTTCATCACTCTCTCCAACAAGTCTTCATCCTCTTGAGCCTTATCCATATTTTTGAACACCCATGAAGTTAGCTTTAGAAGGTTGATCCCCTTATGAGCTTTAATTTGGTTCACTAGATTTGGGCTTTGAATGAGACTAGTGAGTATGTCTTGAGCTTGTGTTGGTCTAGCCATGTGAGCCATCTTAGATTCCTCTCCTTGCTTCATCTTTCTTAAGCCTAAGAGTGCCTCTACTTCTTCTAGGAGAATAGTAGCTTCAAAGGTTGGGAAGAGGAATGTGTGAGTGTGAGGGTGCCACAATTCTAAAAGAGCTCCAATGGAGGCCCAATCTAGGTGAATGTCATTATAATGGGTAGCATGGGTCAAGAGTGTTAAACAGGAGGACGGTGAGCTAGAAGGGGAGGGGATGAATAGATCACCGTTTAAAAAATATTTGTCCGAGCCGAGGAAATCTTAGAAGATGAGATGGGCTAGGAAGACTGACAATATGTAAAATAATCTGAAACCTTAACCAAGATAAAGCAGGTCACGAGCGTAGAACATATATCACTCAGAATTTCATCAGCACATATGCACAAGCACTAAACGAGCAGTCAGACCAAGGTTTCGAACATCAACAATCACACTTACTTCATGAAACCAGACAGAAGCATAAAGGAAATAGATGTGCACAACCACACCACAGAGAACAAGAGGTTTAGATGGTTCAGTCTGCAACCTGCAGACTTACGTCCATCCCTCACTCAAGGCTGAGTGAGGCTTCCCTTTCACAAGAAAGAACCGCAGACTCAGTCTGCCAACAACACGCTGATCCACAGCTTGGGGATCGAAATCCCTACAGACGCTGAACTCACAGCTTGCACCCAGGTCTCACACCACAGGACTTGACCCGGAGATAACTCTCCCTTCCTCTTAGACAAGAGGGAACCCAGCAGTGACCCACCCTCACTGCAATTCAGAGACACTGTCTCTCTTCCTCCTCAGCCGGAGGGAAGAACCCAGGTAGCCTTCTCACTACCTGAACACAAAACCCCAGAGAACTCCTCCCTTCCTCTGATCTAAATCAGAGGGATGACACACTGGGACCCAGAGGATTCACCTCTCTTCCTCTACACCTAGAGGGAACGAAAACAGAGTATCGGAATTTGAGAACGAACAAAAAAAATATAAAGAAATATTGAAAGACAATCGAACGGAGAAACAATGTAGCTTCTTAAAGAAGCATAGACAAAACGTAGTAGAAGACCATTCTCTCCTTCAGCACTCTCTCTCTTCCAGGTACGCTCAATGAATGGATCAGGATGGCTTCTCCTCTCCTTCCTCTCGCTCTGGCCTCACCCTTTTTCTTGTGGCTTTGGCTGCCTTTCAGGGGCAGAAACCTTCCTCTATATATCCAGACTCACGAGAGACTGAGGGTGTGGGAGACACGCGCGAAGAAGATGCTTCCAGATGAGCCGAGCCACATGTTAGACGATTATTCCCTCGAATCACGTGCTCACATGTTTGGAATAACGTTCCAATTTGTCTTTAAGTCCCTGTAAGGTTTCAGATAACATTCAGTCAATCTCAGAAATATACAAGTCATACATTTGTTCACACAGATTACACGGGACTTATCAAAAGACTAAAGAACGCGTCAACGCACTAAAGCCAAGACGTTAACGCAATGGATATAATGGAGAACAGGTCCCTTGACAAAACACACTAATGCGTCAACGCATTAGTGACATCGTCGACGCGTCTGCTTGGTTGTTGATCATAAGACCTTGGGTCATAAGCTCAAGGCGTCGACGCTTCCATCATGCAGCGTCGCCTCAGCTCCTTAGGCGAGACGCTCAAGGCGTCGACGCTTCCATCGTGCAGCGTCGCCTCAGCTCCTTAGGCGAAACGCTCAAGCCCTTGGCAACAAGCCACTGCGTCAACGCATCAGGTGACAGCGTCGACACAGTGAACACGACAGCAAGCGAAAGACGCACAATTGCGTCTACACAGCCAGCCAAGTGCGTCAACGCACTAAAGGCACGGAACCCATATATATAAATGAAGACAAACAGATACGAGCTAATGAGTGAACAAGTTGGAGAAGCATTTAATCAGAAGATGTGCATGCCAGTAATTTGATTCATGGTGTTAGTCATCATCAAAACTACAGAGATTCAACAATCTCCCCCTTTTTGATGATGACAACACCATGAGTCAAATTTAGTGAAAGAGGAAACATCAACCTAAAACAGTCTCATTAGCAACAGCAATAGTTCTCGATAAAACAGCAATGGTGACCTCTCAAAAACTGAACTCTCAACACTCATTATCTTTTACCCTCACTAGCTCAACCTCCTCCTTACAACCTCTTCACTTCCCCTTCCAACCTTCTCCCCCTTTAACATCATCAAAACAGAAGTGAAAGAGAGTAGTTGACGCTGGATTGATGAGAAAAGATGGAGAGAATTCCAACAGTAGAATCTCAGTAACAGATCTTAGATGCTTAAGTGGGGCTCTAAGGTCAGTGAGGAATCTTGGAGTTCTGGTAAGAGAAAGAGAGTCAGAAGAAGCTTGAAGTTTATCAACTTACGATGAATATGAAAGAAGAGCAAAATATGATTGAGGTAGCTATTAAGGCTCGTCAAAAAGACAACAAGAATTTGACCCATGAAAATAGCCTGCAGGCGCTGAGGACAAACATACCAAGGAGAGAAAGCATTGTTATAGAGTGTATTTGGCCAGTTACACCTTTGACATTAAGTATGCACCTTGGTCAGAGGCCAGCATCCTCAGTTACTCAGTGTAAGTGCCTCATACCTTCTCAGTTAGAGAACAAAGATAGTGACTATTAGTTTTTACATGAGGAGACACCTTGATCAGAGGCCAGAATCCCCAGTTACTCACCACATGGCATCATTGCTCTGCCAACCATAAATTTTGAATTGAATTTCTTTCTTTTGTTTTTATTTATGAGAACTGATACTTCATGACTTAGAAAGTTCCCATTTCATTGATGGGATTCCTAGTTTCTCAGTATACAGTTTTAAACACTGATCAGTTTAACTAGCTCTTCAAGAAGGTTGTTTGAAGACAAAGCCAGGGCAGTTACTTGTGGTCTTATCACGAAATCCAATGAAAAGCGTATAACAGAACCCATTTCATATGAGTCTAGTTTGTTCAACAGTCAGGAAACAAAGTAAGAGGATATACTTGTGAAGGTTAATCTTATCCTCTTAAGACTTACTAGAAGAAGATTCTGGCTGGACTTTAATTGCACAAACTTAAGAATGTAGGAAATGAACGAGGTTCTACTAAGAAGGGATGCTCAAGATCAATTCTGACAATTAATCCAGCAACAACAACCATCTTTCAAACGTTTTTAATTAGTCAAGCTCCCCCTCTCTAGTAGCTCTATCTCCCATTCTACTCTGATAACAGAAGAGAACCAGACCTGATACCTCTCAAATCTCACACCCGCTCCCCCTCACATAGTGACCCCATCAGAAAAAGTAAGACAGAACTATCACTAAAATCATGGAAAGACATAAAACTGAATTCATTGCCACAGATCAGTCAAAGTTTGTAAATACCAAGTTCTCTTCTCAATGAAGTGAATTTTTCACTATCTAAAGGTTTTGTAAAAATATCGGCAGTTTGATTTGCAGTCCCAACATGAATTAGTTCAAATGTTTTATTTGCAATTTCATTTCAAATAAAGTGGTGCCTAATTTCAATGTGTTTTGTTCGTGAGTGTAAAACAGGATTCTTTGCAATGTTTATGGCACTGATGTTATCACAAAAAATGGGAGTGCAACCTGTCTCTACTTGGTAATCCTGAAGATGATGCTAAATCCAGATAACCTGAGTGCCACAGCTGCTTGCAGCCACGTATTCAACTTCTGCAGTGGAAAGGGCCACTGAATGTTGTTTCTTTGAACTCCAAGAAACTAGGCATCCTCCTAAGAATTGGTAGTGGCCACTGGTGCTCTTCCTATCTAATTTTCATCCAGCAAAGTTTGCATCAGTGTATGCAACTAAATCTAATGTGCGAGAAGTAGGATACCATAATCCTAATGTGTGTGTGGCAGACAGATACCTAAAGATCCTTTTTACAGCAGACAAATGAAGTTCAGTAGGCCTAGACTGATATCTTGCACATAAGCCAACACTGAATTGTATGTCTGGCCTAGACGCTGTTAAGTACAAGAGGGATCCAATCATACCTCTGTAGAGTTTTTCATCCACTTATTTACCTGACTCATCTGCATTAAGGGTCATGCTTGTGCTCATTGGGGTGGATATTTGCTTCAGGTTAGTCATCCCAAACCTTTTTAGGATATCCAGCGTGTACTTGGTTTGGTGGAAGAAACAGCCATCTGACATTTGATTTATCTGTAAGCCAAGAAAATAAGTCAGTTCTCCAACTAAGCTCATCTCAAATTCAGCTGACATAAGTTGTGAAAATTCATTACACAGTTCAGGATTTGTTGATCCAAAGATGATGTCGTCTACGTATACCTGAACTATGATGAGATATTGTCTTGAATTCTTAGTGAATAAAGTTTGGTCAACATTACCTCTGTTATATCCTTTATTCAGTAAGAAACTAGTCAGCCTTTCATACCAGGCCCGAGGAGCCTGCTTTAGTCCATAGGGAGCTTTGTTTAACCTAAAAACTTGATCAGGTTTAGTCGAAAACTAAAAACCAGGAGGTTGTTCAACATAAACTTCTTCTTTTAGAATTCCATTCAAGAAGGCACTCTTAACATCCATCTGTTGAAGTTTTATGTTGTTTGAACAAGTAAATGCTAATAGAATTCTGATAGCCTCCATTCTAGCTACTGGAGCAAAGGATTCATCAAAATCTACTCCATACTCCTGACTGTAGCCTTTAGCTACAAGTCTAGCTTTATTCCTAGAGATGACACCTTCTTCATTCAGTTTGTTCTTAAAAACCCATTTTGTTCCTATTACATTGAAATTTTTAGGTCTAGGTACAAGTTCCCAGACATTGTTTCTATCAAATTGCCCTAGTTCTTCACACATGGCAGTTACCCAATTCTCATCACTTAAGGCTTCTTCAATGGTCTTAGGCTCAATTTGAGAAACTAAAGCAATTAAGTCCTGATTCTGAACATTTCTGAAATGGGATCTTGTCCTAGGGGGATCATGAAGACTACCAATAATATTGGTTACAGGGTGGTCTTTTAAAACTCTGACATTTGTTGAGGACTCACCTTGTTCGGCTGTACTTACTGGGTTCAGATCAGTGGGTTCTTCAGCCGGTTGTACTTCCTCCTCTTGCATTTGATTCAGGAACTCTCCATCATGACTTGTAGACCTGTTATCATCATTTAGACTGTTAGAGATTTTTGTTTCATCAAAAATAACATGAGGGGTTTCCTCTACAGTTCTATCAGTTTTATTAAAGACCCTGAAAGCCCTAGATGTTTCAGAGTATCCTAGGAATATTCCCGGAATACTTCTAGCATCAAATTTATCTAAGTCTCTCTTGCTATTATTATGAATAAAGCATTTTGAACCAAAAATTTTGAAATATGAGACATTAGGCCTCTTACCTTTCAGGAGTTCATATGGTGTTTTCTTATGTATGGGTCTTACCAAAGCTCTACTTAGTATATAGCAGGCAGTATTTGCCGCTTCTGCCCAAAAACTCTTCGGTAGCTGACTCTCCATTAGTAATGTTCTTGCCATTTCCACTATTGTCCTATTCCTTCTCTCCACAATTCCATTCTGCTCTGGGGTCCTGGGAGAAGAAAATTTGTGAGTCAGTCCCTCCTTGTCACAAAAACTAGAAAATGAGGAGTTCTCAAACTCTCCTCCATGATTTGATTGGATAACTGTGATCTTATGGCCTACAAGTTTTTGCTTATTAAAAAAATGTTCAAATTTTTGAAAGGCATCACTCTTATTAGCCAAGAAAAATAACCATGCAAATCTAGAGTAGTCATCGATAATGACAAAAACAAATCTCTTACCATTTAGGCTCTAGGTTCTGGTAGGACCAAAGAGATCCATGTGCAAGTGTTCCATAAGCTTGTTTGACAAGCTCTCAGTCCTTATTTTAAAAGAAGCTCGGGTTTGCTTGCCTAGAGCACAGGCATCGCAAGGCTTAGAGAATGATTTGAACTTCAAGCTAGGCATGCCTCTAACTAAGTCAAATTTAGCTAATTTATGCAAGGTGTTAAAGCTAGCATGACCTAGTCGCCTATGCCAGTCAAACATGTTATTCTCTGAATCAGCAGAGAGACACAGATTAGACTCAGACTCAACATCAAGATCCACAATATAGACATTATTAACTCTATTTGCAATGAACATTATTTTATCGGAGTTTGGTTCTAAAATTTTGCAAGCATGCTCATCAAAGAGGACCTTGTGACCCTTGTCACATAACTGACTAATACTCAATAAATTGTGTTGCAGACCTTCGACCAACAATACTTTTTCAACAGAGTTGGAGGTTTTCTTACCGATGGTTCCGGTTCCAATTATTTAGCCTTTGTTTTTACCTCCAAACTTGACTGTCCCTCCTGCTTTCAATTCAAGCTTGCTGAACTTTCTTTGATCCCCTGTCATGTGCCTCGAGCAGCCACTGTCGAGATACCACTTGTTGGTCTCGACTGCTAGGCTCACCTGCACAATAACAATTTAAGTAGTGTGCTTTGGAGCCCAAGGTAAGTTGGGTCCAAAAATACCGCTCAAATGATTAAGCACATTTTTGGGGATCCAGATCTGCTTCACCCCTTTTTTCTTTCTGTGCTGAGAATTGACAGTTTTGCTATTGATGTGCATTTCAGTTGTTTCTTTTTGTTTCTCAAGGTGTGTCCAGTTTCTGTTGATTAAAACTTGGGTCCCAGCCAGACAATAATTTCTAAACTGTCTGGTTGAAGACATTTTATTGACAGTATTCTGTGTGTAGTTAGCCCTTCCCATGTTTCTTTTCAAATAGCCCATTCTTTTATTAAAGTCATAGTTGTTGAATTGACAGGCACCTTGTTTCTGGTGCGTGGGCTTGTTGAATTCCTTAAAGACATTTTTTCCAAAATCAGGCTGTTGTTTATGGATGTTCTTTTGTTGTTCAGTACTTTTGGAACTGGATGGGATGTCCAGTTTCTCTTTTCCTTTCTCAGTGCAAAATGTGGTGGTTTTTATCCTGAATGCTTCCTTCTTATTTGGGTTGAAACCCAAACCTTCTCTGTTAAAGTTTACTTTGGTGCCTAACAAGGCATTCAAATTGCTTTCTCCCAAAACAAACCTCTCAAGAGTTTTCTTCTTATCTTCCAACTCCTTTCGCAGAGACATGGTGTTTTCCAGCAATTCATCATTGACCTTTATAACAGCTTCATACCCTTCCTTGATTAAGTCATTTTGTCTCAAGTTTTCTTCAGTATGTTGATTGGTTTCATCAAGCTGTTTTCTAAATTTTTTAAGTTCATTCTTAAGAAGATTATTCTCATTTCTTATATTTTCCATCTGAGCTAATTCAGCTACCAGTTTGGAATTTTCTATCTTGACGAGTTCATGTTCTTCATTAACCATATTGAGTTTACGTTTGATGACTCTATGTTCTTTAGCTAAGGCATTGTACATATCTAGCAGTTCACCATATTTCTCTTCCCAGTCATCAATAGAGTAAGTTACAAAGGGATTGGTTACCTCATTTTCCTCGTTGGCCATCAGACATACTCCTTCAGTCTCCTTTCCTGAGGAATTAGTCTCTGAGTCTTCTTCTTCATCGCTCCAAGTGCCTACCATAGCTTTTGGCTTTTTCTTGTACACTTTGGAGCCTTTCTTGTGGTAGTCCAGTGTCTTCTTCTGAAGCTCAGGGCAATCTTGCTTCATGTGCCCAAAGTTCCTGCAATGATAACACATCACACCTTTAGCATTCCTATCCTTCTCATTGCCATTGTTCGGATATTTACCTGATGAGTAGTTTCTTCTTTTCCTATATGAATTTCCCTGCATTTTTAGGAATTTCCTGAACTGACGTGTGAGCAGTGCTTTTTCACTTCTGTCAAGGTCTGGAATTCCATTAGACTGCCCGCTGCTGCTACTGCTGCTACTGCTGTTGTGTCGTTCAACTTTAAGAGCAACATTCTTGCCCCTTCTGTCATTTCCTTCTCCTGTTTTCTTGAGATTTATCTCATAGGTCATAAGAGACCCTATGAGTTCAGTGACGGTCATGGTTGTTAAATCCTTTGATTCCTCTATCACAGTGGCTTTTGTGTGCCATGCTGGAGTCAAGGATCTTAGGATCTTCCTGACTATATCCCCTTCAGATATTTCCTTTCCAAATCCCTTGAGGCTGTTTGTGATCAGTGACAGCCTAGCGTACATATCAGTCACGCTCACCTCTGACTTCATCTTGAATAATTCATACTCAGAGGTTAGGTAGTTTACCTTGGTAGCTCTGACCTGAGAGGTACCCTCGTAAATTAGCGCTAGTTCATCCCACATCTTCTTAGCTGTCTTGCACGCCGAAATTCGGGCATATTCTTCAGGGTGAACTGTGTTAGGGTGCTAGGCCCGGATACAGAGGGGGGGTGAATGTATCCTTCTATGAATAATGGCCAAATAAAAACTCAGATGCTATGCAAAATCTGGAATTAAGCTAATTCGATTAAGCAAAATAACAAGCAGGTGGAGCGAGCCTATCCAAGCATCTAGCGGAAGCAAATCAAGCAATCAAACCACAGCTCAATAGATTTTTAGGTGGTTCGGTCCTCCAGACCTGCATCCACCCCTCACTCCCAACCGGAGTGAGGCTTCACTAGCAAACGCTAGAACCAAGCAGACTCAGTCTGCAAACAGTCGCTGCCACACAGCTTGACCAGGGGAACAACCTCCCCTCTTCCTCCCAACCGGAGGGACACCCAAATGACTCCCAGCCACTTGGAAACTAGAGACCAAAGTCTCTCTTCCTCCAGTTCAGGAGGGAACCCGCCAGTGACTCCCCGTCACCAGCAACCAGAGGTCGAAGACCTCTCTTCCTCCAACCGGAGGGACCCCTGGACTTGCAACCCACAAGACCAGAACTGGAGATCAGATCTCCCTTCCTCCAACCCGGAGGGAACACACAAGTGACTTCCAGCCACTTGCAAACTAGAGGTCGCAGACCTCTCTTCCTCTAGACTAGGAGGGACCCGACCTCAGTCCAGAGGATCGGAAGTACAAAGCTAACCAAATGAAAAAGGAAAAATAAGAAAAGGAAAAATACACAGCGATCAGAAAGCTGTAAAGAAAGATAACACAGATGTGGCTCGCATGGAGCTGACTGGCCTGGATTTGATCCACGGTCCAGTAGACAGATCTTCAGGTAAGCTTCTCTTCCTCTTCTCTTCTCTCTCACTTTCTTTTTCTCTTAACCCTCACGAGCTCTCTAACTCTCTCTTTCTCTTCTTTTCCTTCTGCTCTTCTTCTCTTTCTTTTCTTCTTCTTCTGCAGGCTCTCTCTGTCTCTTCTCTTCTCTTCTTCTTCTGCTTTCTACTGCAGCTCTTTTCTTCTTCTGCTCTTTCACTCTCTCGATCTCTTTCCCTCTATTCTCTTCGGCTCACCCTTTTTTTGCTCGATCAGCCTTACTTCTTTTTATAACAGCAGCCAGCAGGAGGGCAGCACTGGGCGCGTGTGGCTTCCACATTTCCCGCCCAGAACCTTTGGCCACGTGTCAGTCTCTCAGCCAGCTTCAGCACACGTGTCACAATCCTGTCTGCCCTTCCAGTCTCGGATCACGTGCCGCCCAGTCACTGGGGAATATTCTTCCTCGGACCACCTTCTTCTTTATGTTTTTCTTCTTCTCCTGCATAGAGATTAAAACCATTAATACTCAGGGTTCTTCTATATATATATATACTTGAAATAAGTCGGTTGACACTCAAGATAAAGCTGCACGAGGTGTGTAGGAACAAAAAAAAATGCACTATACTGAGAACGACACGAGATACATAAGATGACTACAGCACGAGATAAAGAGAGAACGACACGAAGTCAGATGAGAACAGCACGAGGTGAGAAGGAAATAACACGGAGTAAAACGGTAGTAAAACACGCGATCAGGGGAAACTTGGACGAAGATAGAAGGAAGCAACACGAAGACATAAAAATAACACGAAGACACAAATACAGAAATATCATGAAGACTCAAACACAAAAATAACACGAAGACACAAATACAGAAATAACATGAAGACTCAAACACAAAAATAACACGAAGAACGAAAACAGAAACCGACACGAAGTGTGGTCACAAAGCAAAAAGGACACGAGGTCTAGGAAAAATAACACGAAGATAGAAGATGGGAACGGCTACAACGACACGTGATAAAACAGTGAAAACAGGAAAACGACTCGAGTAACTACAGTAAATGACACGAAAACACAAGAGCAAAAATAAAAAAGGATTACTCGAGATGAGCAACTAAATACTGAAGAAACGACACGAGGTTCACAGGAAAATGACTCGAAGTTCATCAGAACAAATCGAGCTGCTTCAGTAAACAGCACGAAGATAATCAACAAACATAGTTGGAACAACACGACGTACAAAAGGACAACACGAAGTGTAGTGAACACAAACAACACGAAGTATAAAAGGAACAGTACGGACATACAAGGTACTACCTCATAGCAGTTTTCCTGTTAATCATGAAATTTCAAATGCATAACATTACTCAAGATATCTGATTAAAATGACAATTTTTAACATAGTAATGCTCATCATCAAAACACTAGGGAAGTCACAATCAAGAAAGCTGTGAACAACAAGGCATGTTGTGCAGACTTCAGTCAATATGCATCAGACGACTGTGTATGGACTTGAAGACCCTTAGCCAATGTATAGACTTCAAATGGAGACCAATGTGTAGACTTCACGTGAAAGCCCAATGTGCAGACTTGAGATATGCAAGCTACAATGTCGATGTATGGACTTTGTGAATGTTCAGACTTGAATGCTCGACCAATGTACAGACTTTGAATCAAACAGATGTATAGACTTGAATGGGCATGGAGTGTATGGACTTGAGTTACTGTAGCAACGTGTAGACTTTGCCTTAGACGCTAAATGAAACGGACTTTAGCCAATGCAATGTATAGGCTTGAATGAGAGTCCAATGTATAGACTCTTAGCCATGAACAAATGCAATGCAGTCTGATGTGTAGACTTAGCAACCAACAGCCAATGTATAGACTTGGCCAATGCTGTCTAGCCTATGCACAAAGTGAGACATGTAGAGACATGACATCTGACATAATGCAATGCATCTATATAAACAACAAATGCCACTGATGCAGAGTATGCTAAACGCAAAAACTATAGCAATGAATAGATCAGACAGGGCACACTCATGCATTCTCCATAGAACATAATAAGTCATATGCATTCAAATCAACATGCCATCATCATATCAAAACACATTTCATGATGCTGTCTAAACAATATCCAAAGCACTCACTGTGTTGCTATCATCAAAATAAAATAGCATTGCTATCATGAAAACACATAGCACATGCTTGCGCCTAAGGGGCACAACATTCTCCCCCTTTTTGATGATGGCAATACTACACTGTGAGTAATGCTGATGACACAAACTATTCTCCCCCTTTGACTTCATCAAAAAGAAAATAGTTTGAGAAAATATAACATGTATAAAAATTCACTCAATTTCTCCCCCTTGCAAGAACATGATTCTCCCCCTTTAAGATTTTCAGCAAAAGCATGAGTTAGAGAAGATCAAAAGGAACCTGCATGCACTGATTGAATGACATTCTCCCTCTTTGGCAAACAATCTCCCCCTTTGGTATAATCAAAATAAACCATGGGAAGGGGTATGAATGTAGATGCAAATACCCGAAATATGAATGCAAGAGCACAATTCTTCTCCTTCTATGCAGCATGATGCATATGACAAAGAGGCTCCCCCTCAATAAATGGAACCTTATGAAATGAATGAGAAGGGGACCACAGGGGCAAACAAGGAGAAGTTCAGGTCAATGAGCAGAAGAGGTTCAATTAGCAGATTTTTAAAGAAGCTCCAATCTCAAAAAATTCAGTCAGATTTTCAGAGAGATATCAATCTCATAAATCCAAAGCATAAGTTTTCAAAGTCTTCCATTGTAAGGGCTTATGAATGAGCTTTATTGAACATCATGGTTTAAACATGATGTATGCAGAGTTTATCAATAAAATTCTGTATTGATATCTAAAATCATGTTTTAATAAAAATGAACCAAGCCCTCATATTTATCTTGATTATCCTCCCTTTGTCTTACACAATCAAATTTATTGACTTCTTTCAGAATTACATGCACTAGTATTGACATTAAGCAATTACGAAGTCATATTATTTTATCTAGGGTTGTAGCAATTTGATTTTACCATCAATATTCAGATATTGAGATATGTTCAACAATTTTTCATGCTACAAATTTTACGAGCAGTCTAGTTCAGTGCACACCTTGTAACTAGAGGATATACCTTGATCAGAGGCCAATATCCCTAAGCACTTAGTGTGACTAACTGTCATGCTATATATGAACAGAGATAGCATTTTACACATCATGACACACTTCAAATCATTTCTTGATGAGTGAGTTGTATTTCTCAGTGTGCATGCCATTGCTCTGCCTAAATTTCAATGAATTTTTAATCAGAGTTAACTATGGTACCTCATGACACAGTCCTTTGGACATGTGTTTCTCAGTGACCAAGGTCATTGCTCTGACAGATATTACCCTTTAGACTTTTCAGAAAAATTCATTTGCTTCAAATCAATAATAGTTTCATATACTTAATCAGTTGAAGTCATGTATTCAAAAGTGCAGATTTCAGAAGTTTTTAAGACACATCATGAAACAGATGGTTAATGTTTATTAAACATGCTTCAGATATTTTTAAGAGATTTTAAAGTCAAACTCATTAAGTACATTAAACTTAAACCACATGAGTTATTTCAGTCATTCATAAAAATGTATAATAGAAGATTTCTAGTTCAAACTTTTCAGATTTATGATCGAGATAGCCCATTGAAATCTTCATGAAGGACTGATAGAATTTCTTACTCAAAAGATACCAATTGATAGGAGAAATACCAATTGTTAAGAGAGATTGTGAAGCTTAAAGTTTTCAGAATATAATTAAGGTTTGTCAACAAAAAATCAATAAGAAAGGATATGCAATGAGTTCTGACACATGTATGCATTTGACAACCTATATGCAATGCATTGACTCCCCCTCACAATATGCATTCAAACTCTCTTTTTGGCATTTTCAATATAAGGAAATACAATGCACTATATGTATGCAAAAATATGCAATTAACTCCCCCTGAAAACATTATAATGTTAACTTGCTATGCATTAAAACTAAAAACAAGAAGAGCAGGAAGTTTACCTGAAAAGTTCAGTATGGGGTTTTCTTTTGAGTGCCTTGGCTTATTTACCCCCTTTTTTTTTCTTCAGCTTCCAAGGCACACCTGCAAAGCAAACTATTTTGCACAAACAGGTACCCAAGAGGTCTTGGGTCCTGAATTAACAGTGACATTCCTAGCAGGTTTCCTAAATAATTTTTCAGCATGTAGGTCATCAGATTTCATCAAATAGCAATTATTCATTGAGTGACCTATTTGACCACAGTGATGACATGATGCAGCAGATTTCAAGTTCTTTTTATGCCAATTACTGTTATCATGAAACTTATTACCACAGAGAGAATTTTGTTTACTAAAATCAGCCAGCCAACAGTTAGCAGCTCTATGGCCTGGCTTCCAACAGTTATAGCATGAAAAAATAGACTTTAAGTTCCTTTTATGCACATCATTATGAACATGAATTTTATGTGCATTGGCATGGAAATTTCTGTTATTTGCATGACCAAACTGTTTTCCATAATCAAAACATTCAAAATTTTTCTTTTTAAAAACAACTATGTTCTTTCTGAGAGCATTTGTGTTTACAGGGAATTTAAACCTTTCAGAAATGAAAATTTTCCCTTGAGCATGCCAACAGTCCTTGACTATGTGGCCATGCTTTCCGCAGTGAGAGCAATTGAGAGAATTTCTTCTAAAGGAACCTGACTAGCATTCAGAGGCCTTGTGACCATTTTTGTTGCAGTTAAAACAGATGATGTGCTGGTCCTTTGAAACAGATTTGTTCTTATTAAAAACATGTTGATTTGCAAAGTATTTTTTATGAAATGAACATGATTTTTTCTTACCACTTGCAAACCAGCAATGAGCAATAGTGTGTCCTACTTTATCAAAATTAAAACATGTGACACTCTTTTTCTGAGGGACAGGAACCTTGACCTGCGAATCCCTACCATGCATTTTTCTAGCTTTCAGATCATCTGATTTCATTAAATTACATTCATGCATCAAGTGGCCAATCTTGTGACAGTAATGACATTCCATGATTTCCCTTTTATGTGCATGTCTAGGTGTATCAGTGTGTTTTACAGCATGCACATTTTCAATGTGATTCAATCCTTTCTTCATATGACTGACCTTTTCCATTTTTTCAGTTTGTTTCTGATTCTTCTGAACATTTGGTTGTTTATTTTCTGAGGTGGTGGCTACATCTGAAGCTTTGATGAAAGATGTCATTAGCTTGTTTTTGAAGGCCTTTTTATTGACATTGTTGTAGCCTAACCCTTCCTTTTGAGTATTAGCCTTAACTCCTAACAACCTGTCCAGATTTTCTTGTCCATCAACAAATTTAGACAAAGAGCTTTTCAAATCCTGAATTTCATTTTCAAGAGATGCAATGTGTATTTCATAACTAGCGATCTCTTGTTCACTACAATTGACAGCTTCATTCAAAACCTTGTTAGCTGTTTTGTATTCTTCAATTTCCTTTCTCAGCTCATCTACCTCTTCAGTCTCGTTTGTACAGATGACTTTCCCTTTCTCCAAAGTAAGAAGTCTTTCAGATATTGAAGAGTTCAGCAATTTCAACTTCTCATTTTCTTCCTTAAGCTTGTCATTCTGAATTAACTCATTTATTAGAGTCTGATCTTCTGAGTTAACCATGCTTTCTCTCCTAGCTTCAAACTCCTTCAATTCCTTTTGTTGTTTTTCAAAATCTTTCTGTAATTCTATATTAACAGATTTTATGGCATTAAATTTTTCAATCAACAAATCATTCTCTCGTTTAAGTTTCTCTAATTGTTCTTCATTTTCTTTAGAAAACTTTCTAAGAGAGTCATTCTCATTTTTCAGCTTGTTTAAGTCAGATTTAACACATTCAAGTTCTTTCAGCAAATCCTTACTCTGAACAGAATCATGACTAGCTAGGCTAAGCTTCTTTTCAAGTTTAGAGATTTCTTTTACATGATCTTGATCTTCAATTTTCAGCAATGAAATTTGTTTCTTCAACATTTGAATATCAGACATAAAAGCATCATGAACATTTTTCAGTTCATCACAGTTTTTACATGGAGAATTGAAGCTGTCTGACCTACTATTCTTCTTCAATTTTTTGTATTGTTCTCTTAACTGTTCATGAGACTCCAATAATTCAGCATATGAATTCTCCCAATCATCCAAGGTATAGTTCTCAAAAGGGTTTACCTCCTCATCATTATCGTCTTCACTTTGATTGCTGCCTTGATCGCTGCCACTTTGATTACTTCTGTTGGCCATCATGCAGCTTGTTTGATTTCCTTTCCCGGCTCTCTTCATCATCTCCAACATATCCCTTGCAGATCTGCAATCAAGGAGACAAGAGTGAAAGGCTTTGTCAATGGCTGCTTTCATCAGATTTATAGCTGTCTGATTCTCCTCATACATTGATTCGTGACTGTCAGTCCATTTGGACTTTTTCTTTGATAATTTATGAGGACCATGTGAAATCACTTTCCACAGGTCTGGATCAACAGATTTAACATAAGCACGTAAAGCACTGTGCCACTGGTTGAAATCAGAACCACTAAAGATGGGTGGATAAGCCATTGAAATAGATAGCAGATAGATTCAATGCAACAGAAATATTGATGCACTAAAAACAAATTAGCACCGAAGACTGCAAGATCGGATCTGCAGGTCGCTGGACCTTCTAAGCAGACACCGCTCTGATACCAACTGTTAGGGTGCTAGGCCCGGATACAGAGGGGGGGTGAATGTATCCTTCTATGAATAATGGCCAAATAAAAACTCAGATGCTAGGCAAAATCCAGAATTAAGCTAATTCGATTAAGCAAAATAACAAGCAGGTGGAGCGAGCCTATCCAAGCATCTAGCGGAAGCAAATCAAGCAATCAAACCACTGCTCAATAGATTTTTAGGTGGTTCGGTCCTCCAGACCTACATCCACCCCTCACTCCCAACCGGAGTGAGGCTTCACTAGCAAACACTAGAACCAAGCAGACTCAGTCTGCAAACAGTCGCTGCCACACAGCTTGACCAAGGGAATAGCCTCCCCTCTTCCTCCCAACCGGAGGGACACCCAAATGACTCCCAGCCACTTAGAAACTAGAGACCAAAGTCTCTCTTCCTCCAGTCCAGGAGGGAACCCGCCAGTGACTCCCCGTCACTAGCAACCAGAGGTCGAAGACCTCTCTTCCTCCAACCGGAGGGACCCCTGGACTTGCAACCCACAAGTCCAGAATCGGAGATCAGATCTCCCTTCCTCCAACCCGGAGGGAATACACAAGTGACTTCCAGCCACTTGCAAACTAGAGGTCGCAGACCTCTCTTCCTCCAGACCAGGAGGGACCCGACCTCAGTCCAGAGGATCGGAAGTACAAAGCTAACCAAATAAAAAAGGAAAAATAAGAAAAGGAAAAATACACAGCGATTAGAAAGCTGTAAAGAAAGATAACACAGATGTGGCTCGCAAGGAGCTGACGGCCTGGATTTGATCCACGGTCCAGTAGACTGATCTTCAGGTAAGCTTCTCTTCCTCTTCTCTTCTCTCTCACTTTCTTTTTCTCTTAACCCTCACGAGCTCTCTAACTCTCTCTTTCTCTTCTTTTCCTTCTGTAGGCTCTCTCTGTCTCTTCTCTTCTCTTCTTCTTCTGTAGGCTCTCTCTGTCTCTTCTCTTCTCTTCTTCTTCTGCTTTCTACTACAGCTCTTTTCTTCTTCTACTCTTTCACTCTCTCGATCTCTTTCCCTCTATTCTCTTCGGCTCACCCTTTTTTTGCTCGATCAGCCTTTCTTCTTTTTATAACAGCAGCCAGCAGGAGGGCAGCACTGGGCGCGTGTGGCTTCCACATTTCCCGCCCAGAACCTTTGGCCACGTGTCAGTCTCTCAGCCAGCTTCAGCACACGTGTCACAATCCTGTCTGCCCTTCCAGTCTCGGATCACGTGCCGCCCAGTCACTGGGGAATATTCTTCCTCGGACCACCTTCTTCTTTATGTTTTTCTTCTTCTCCTGCATAGAGATTAAAACCATTAATACTCAGGGTTCTTCTATATATATATATACTTGAAATAAGTCAGTTGACACTCAAGCTAAAGCTGCACGAGGTGTGTAGGAACAAAAAAAAATGCACTATACTGAGAACGACACGAGGTACATAAGATGACTACAGCACGAGATAAAGAGAGAACGACACGAAGTCAGATGAGAACAACACGAGGTGAGAAGGAAATAACACGGAGTAAAACGGTAGTAAAACACGCGATCAGGGGAAACTTGGACGAAGATAGAAGGAAGCAACACGAAGACATAAAAACAACACGAAGACACAAATACAGAAATATCATGAAGACTCAAACACAAAAATAACACGAAGACACAAATACAGAAATAACATGAAGACTCAAACATAAAAATAACACGAAGAACGAAAACAGAAACCGACACGAAGTGTGGTCACAAAGCAAAAAGGACACAGGGTCTAGGAAAAACAACACGAAGACAGAAGACGGGAACGGCTACAACGACACGTGATAAAATAGTGAAAATAGGAAAACGACTCGAGTAACTACAGTAAATGACACGAAAACACAAGAGCAAAAATAAAAAAGGATGACTCGAGATGAGCAACTAAATACTGAAGAAACGACACGAGGTTCACAGGAAAATGACTCGAAGTTCATCAGAACAAATCGAGCTGCTTCAGTAAACAGCACGAAGACAATCAACAAACATAGTTGGAATAACATGACGTACAAAAGAACAACACGAAGTGTAGTGAACACAAACAACACGAAGTATAAAAGGAACAGTACGGACATACAAGGTACTACCTCATAGCAGTTTTCGTGTTAATCATGGAAATTTCAAATGCATAACATTACGCAAGATATCTGATTAAAATGACAATTTTTAACATAGTGATGCTCATCATCAAAACACTAGGGAAGTCACAATCAAGAAAGCTGTGAACAACAAGGCATGTTGTACAGACTTCAGTCAATCAATATGCATCAGACGACTGTGTATGGACTTGAAGGCCCTTAGCCAATGTATAGACTTCAAGTGGAGACCAATGTGTAGACTTCACGTGAAAGCCCAATGTGCAGACTTGAGATATGCAAGCTACAATGTCGATGTATGGACTTTGTGAATGTTCAGACTTGAATGCTCGACCAGTGTACAGACTTTGAATCAAACCGATGTATAGACTTGAATGGGCATGGAGTGTATGGACTTGAGTTACTGTAGCAACGTGTAGACTTTGCCTTAGACGCTAAATGAAACGGACTTTAGCCAATGCAATGTATAGGCTTGAATGAGAGTCCAATGTATAGACTCTTAGCCATGAACAAATGCAATGCAGTCTGATGTGTAGACTTAGCAACCAACAGCCAATGTATAGACTTGGCCAATGCTGTCTAGCCTATGCACAAAGTGAGACATGCAGAGACATGACATCTGACATAATGCAATGCATCTATATAAACAACAAATGCCACTGATGCAGAGTATGCTAAACGCAAAAACTATAGCAATGAATAGATCAGACAGGGCACACTCATGCATTCTCCATAGAACATAATAAGTCATATGCATTCAAATCAACATGCCATCATCATATCAAAACACATTTCATGATGCTGTCTAAATAATATCTAAAGCACTCACTGTGTTGCTATCATCAAAACAAAATAGCATTGCTATCATCAAAACACATAGCACATGCTTGCGCCTAAGGGGCACAACAAACTGCGCACTAGATGATGTTGAGCGCAGACCAGTTCAATCCGGATAATTTGACTTGTTCTTCAGACCACATCTCCTCATTCGGAGGTAAATCATAAGGTCCAGTTGTAATGACTCTCCACAGCTTGTGGCTCTGAGATCGGATGAAAACTTCCATCCTATTTTTCCAAAAGAAATAATTAGAACCATCAAAATATGGGGGACGGGAGATTGATTGTCCTTCAGCTATGTAGCTGCGAGGACCACTAGTTCCAGATTACCCTGGTCGTTGGACCACATCTCGGGTAAACCTGCTCTGATACCAACTGTTAAACAGGAGGACGGTGAGCTAGAAGGGGAGGGGATGAATAGATCACCGTTTAAAAAATATTTATCCGAGCCGAGGAAATCTTAGAAGATGAGATGGGCTAGGAAGACTGACAATATGTAAAATAATCCGAAACCTTAACCAAGATAAAGCAGGTCACGAGCGCAGAACATATATCACTCAGAATTTCATTAGCACATATGCACAAGCACTAAACGAGCAGTCAGACCAAGGTTTCGAACATCAACAATCACACTTACTTCATGAAACCAGATAGAAGCATAAAGGAAATAGATGTGCACAACCACACCACGGAGAACAAGAGGTTTAGATGGTTCAGTCTGCAACCTGCAGACTTACGTCCATCCCTTACTCAAGGCCGAGTGAGGCTTCCCTTTCACAAGAAAGAACCGCAGCTCAGTCTGCCAACAACACGCTGATCCACAGCTTGGGGATCGAAATCCCTACAGACGCTGAACTCACAGCTTGCACCCAGGTCTCACACCATAAGACCTGACCCGGAGATAACTCTCCCTTCCTCTTAGACAAGAGGGAACCCAGCAGTGACCCACCCTCACTGCAATTCAGAGATGATGTCTCTCTTCCTCCTCAGCCGGAGGGAAGAACCCAGGTAGCCTTCTCACTACCTGAACACAAAACCCCGGAGAACTCCTCCCTTCCTCTGATCTAAATCAGAGGGATGACACACTGCGACCCAGAGGATTCACCTCTCTTCCTCTACACCTAGAGGGAACAAAAACAGAGTATCGGAATTTGAGAACGAACAAAAAAAAAAAAGAAATATTGAAAGACAATCGAACGGAGAAACAATGTAGCTTCTTAAAGAAGCATAGACAAAACGTAGCAGAAGACCATTCTCTCCTTCAGCACTCTCTCTCTTCCAGGTACGCTCAATGAATGGATCAGGATGGCTTCTCCTCTCCTTCCTCTCGCTCTGGCCTCACCCTTTTTCTTGTGGCTTAGGCTACCTTTCAGGGGCAGAAACCTTCCTCTATATATCCAGACTCACGAGAGACTGAGGGTGTGGGAGACACGCGTAAAGAAGATGCTTCCAGATGAGCCGAGCCATGTGTTAGATGATTATTCCCTCGAATCACGTGCTCACATGTTTGGAATAACGTTCCAATTTGTCTTTAAGTCCCTGTAAGTGATGGGGACATCCCTTGCCCCTCCACATTTTCTGAAGCTCGGATTGATCATCGGTGTACGTCATTATGTTCCTCATCTGTTTGTGAGGCGAGTCTTGTAATTTTCTTATTTTTATTTGAGTCTTAAACATGTAATTTTCCCTTTATTGAGTCATGTACCTAGGTTAGAAAGTCATTTTCCTAAGTCTTGAAGTCATTATGTTGGTTTGATAGGTTAATGGGCCCAATTCATTGGGCTAGGCCCAGGGGCGCCCCTCCCTTGGACTGTTTGGTCATTAGTTAGTTTGTCAGGGTCAGTTTGGTCTTAGAAAAAGTGTGGAGTCTATAAATAGCCCCACCCCTCTCTCATTTGTAACAATTATGCTTGAATATTGAATCCATAAAATTTCCACACCTTCTAGTTCCCTCTCAATATCTCCCTCTCTCTCTCTCTCTTACTATCACTCTCTCTAAGTGGGTTGTGCCCCCTCTCTCTCTCCTCCCCACCCCAATTTCGAAATTCATTCTCTCTCCTCCCCATTCACCCCTCATTAAGTCCCCTTCCCCATGCTCTCATTCAATTCCCCCTCCAACCCCTAGGTGGAAACCCCTTCTCCTAGGCACCTTTCCACTCTCCCAAGCAACCCTCCCTCTCCCCAAGACTGAAAGAGCCCTTCCCTAGGCCAAATTTTGAATTTCCCTCTCCTTTGGGCTGTGCCCTTTCATCTCCCCACCTCCCTAACCACCCAAGGTCGCACCCCCCCTTCCCCATCCACCAAATAACCCCTTCTTCATGCCCTTCCCCACACCCTCTCCTCCACCTATTCTGTCCCTGTTGCAGGTTTCAGAAAAGCAGTGATTTGCAGTAGCAGCCACGACTTCTCCTGAAGGATCCCGGTGGCATATCTTATATTGCTGGAATCGTCTCCAAGTCTTCTTTCCAACGGTGGTACTCCTGCCTGCATCCGAGTTCGGAGATGTCCGGAGGAACGTCATTTTCAACGACTGCGCAATCTGTCCCAGACTGAAGGCCAGAGCGATCTTGGAAGCCGTTCAGCGGCCAACCTTGGAGGAATTCGATCACGCTTCCTTCTACAAAATTCTTCTTCGTCTAGTCCTCCATTAGTAGCAGAAGGAACGACGCCAATCGCCAGCTCGAGCTATTTGTTCTGAATTTCTTCGCCGGAGTGTGCAGTCTGCCCCCTGCAGGTCCAGGTTCAACCTGTCTTCACTTCTCCGGCCACCATTCTCATCTCTGACATTGGATTGTGGCCCCGTCAATTTATGCTCGAAGCTACTCTGACCAAGATCACATCACCGCCAGTTTCGTTTGATTTGGAGTTCGGGAGCGACCGCAGTGCCTTCTGCAATCCACTATATCAGTTCTACATCAGTCAGAGGCAGAGTGTTGCTGTCCTGCTCCAGTCGCCGGTCTGATCAGCCCCGAGATCCATAGCTTCCCAAAAAATTCAAGCATCATCCTCGGCCATCTGGGGAACTTTTGGCACCAGTTTCATCAAATTTGGAGCTCGGTTGAGTCCGTGGCAGCATCTTCATCGACAACCTATTCAGCAAAACTGAAGAGTGGCAGAACCGGCGAAGCTTGGAGAGTCGGCGTTCTCTTCATAATTGCCCCACCCCGCTTGGCCGGCTGAAGGCCCCTCCCTGCGTGGAGGTAATCTTGGTTGTAATAAGTCTAACCCCCACCCCAAGAGCCCCCCTCCTGCGAGAGGTGTAGTTCATGTAATAATATTTTCACAGATTTGAAGCGACACCGACGCGGCTTGCGGGCACAAACCCTTGCCTCCCTGCTCGCCCCCGTCTTCGGCCGGAGTTGGCGTCTTCACGCCGGCTAGGTGAGCCTCGGTCCCCCTTTCCTTGCTGGTCAATATCACTTCCTTAGCTTAGTATTCTTGCTTTGTTGCGTCGGATGGAGAGCGAGGGCCCGGCCCAAATTGCCGAACACGTGAGTGTCCATCGCGGGCGAGTTGTGAGCGAGCCATTTCAACCCACACCCATGGTGTGACGGCCGCCCGTGAGTGGGCATCCCTGGCCCAATTGGGGTTCTCCCCAAGCCTGCTAAGCACCGGAGCATCATTGTCCCACCCCGGACCCTCTCCATTATCGTTTAGTTGCCCACGGGCACAAGTGTGCATCAAGCGAGTGAGCCGCTCGAGTGGTATCATCGCCAATTTGCTTGCTTGCAACCTTAGGTCCAAGGGTCATATTGTCTTGTGGTCATCACCCCAAGGTGGTGTCACATCAAGTGGTATCACAACTTGTCTCTATCAAGTTGGTCCTAGGACGCTCATATGCATTTAGAGTCTTCGGTTGCATCTCTTTTGTCCACTAGCATGGCTACTTCATGTAAGTCACATCTTTCTCACTCGGCCCTCCGCAAAGGTCCGATTGACACCCCTTTGGACAAAGTCCTATTTGAGGACCTTATCTTTAACGGATACCACCCTAGTGCATATTTAGAGTGGGAGGAAAACATGGACAAATACTTTAAAGGAATCCAATGACTGAACACATGAAAATCTACCTTGCCAAGAGTCGACTTGTATACCATGCCGAGGATAGGTGGAAGTTCATTGAACAATTTAGGAGGGTTATGAGGCTAGAGCCTATTAACACATGGGAGAACATGAGAGCCGAACTTAGGAAAGTCTACACTCCCTGACCTCCTCCCTCCTACCCGGGTTACCAAAACTCGAGGAGCACTCCCACTCCTCCAACCCCACCAGTCCAAACCTTTACCACTATAACCCAAGTGTCCAAGGCCTCCACCTCCCCACCTAATCCCATGAGGGCCCCCACACCCCAACCAAAGCCCCCTTCCCTAACCTACACTAGTCAAGCCCCTTTAGCCCCCACTTCCACCCCAAACGATCCCAAGGACAAGAGACCCCTAACCGACCAAATTCCCTCCATGGTGACCACCACTTATCCAACCCTCACCATTAAAAACCAAGTGGACACCGCATCCACCCCTCCACCTAGGCCCATAATGGCCACCACCCCCAAACCCAAAACCCCTCACCAAACCCGTACCCCACAAGCCCCCTTGACCACCACCACAAACCCACCATCGTCCCAAAAAAGGGACACATCTCCCAAAACAAATCAACCCAAAACCCCTAACCCAACCCACGTCCCACTTCCTACACCAATCTTTCCCCAACCTAGGCCTCCTCTACTTCCCCTTCCTATCCCAACCCAAGCCCATGCTTGTTCACCACCCCGGGTGTGTCATACGCTAGCTATCACCAAACCACCCACCATAGATCCCCCTACTCCATTAGCAATAGAAGTTGCTACCCACACACCTACCCAAGTGGAGAAGGATGCCCATCCGAATACACCTCCCAACATAGAGGAAATCTAAAGGCCAAACAACTCACACACCTCTAGCCTAGCTCCTCTAGAGACACCCAACCTCACCATAGATAAGTCCATACTCCAATGGCTCAAGAAAGGTGTCACCATTCCTAGTTCACAACCATGCCACCTACCCATTGGATATCAATCCCAAATCATTCCCATTCAGCCACATGTCACTTATCAAACTTCCTATTGTGTGGAAGATTTGGGAGACTTAGTGAAATACCTACATTGGCAAATTCACTTGACCAATATGCTAGCCTTGAGGCCGTCCGAAACTAACACCATTAGCCTAGCATATCCCTCCATTGGCTCCATCACTTCCATCTACAATAATGGCCAAGTTACTAGTGAGATCATCCTCCTTCTTCCCATGGAGGAAGAACCTATCCTAGTCCACTCCCCAACCATTAAGATCCCAAGTGCTTTGATCGGTCAACCCATTAGCAACCTTGGCCCAATTATTGAGGAGGATGACTCACCATTCGAGGACCTTGAGAGCATAGAGTACCCCTACCAAGGTGACCCTTACCATGATCCCTTTGACCCTTTTCTATGGGAGCCTAGATCTCAATGTAACCCACTCACCTTATTCACCACCCACCTTACCCTACCCTTACCACCCATGATAACCCAAAACCTTCCCTTCCTAGAATTGGGTTACACCAAAGAAGCCTTAACCATATGCAACATACACAATGGGATTGATAGATGGCCCCACTCCATGATGTCTCCCTTCTTAGATCCCTTTGACTCATACGAATGGAAGCTCAAGGGCCACCCCACACCTATGCACATAGAAGTCATCACTAGGATTGAAATGCATGTGCTTAGGCATACCACCCCACTTGACATGATTAGAAAGTCGGGTCCATTCATTCATATCACCCACATGTCAAGAAGAAAATATGAGTGGTCAATATTTGGTTGTAATGGTCCACCATCATTCATCATAAATCTCAAGCATGTTAGGAGCATTCATGGATGTCCGGGTCCCCCGGCACTTATCACACTCACACATGAAAGGGACACCTATGGATGCCCCGGTCCTCCCAAGACATTCAAAGTCTTCATAACATCAATGCATGATAGGTCTACATGTGGTTGCCATGGACCACCTTTGCATACCATGCACTACTCACTCACACCGCATCTTAGTACATGGCATATGCATCAAAACATGCATCAAGCAAAAAGCGGTGAGAATTACAAAAAGCGGGCAAAAACTCGTGAGCGCCACTTGAAATTCCACGTTGGCGACTTGATGATGATGATGATTTTGGAGTGGCTCTACTCTGGGGTCACCTCCAATTTGAGGGCACGAGGACTTGGACCTTGCCAAGTTCCGAGTGGCCTTGGCACCCGGCTTGCGAGTTGAACTTACCAATGGGTTTTGGGATTCATCCCACTTCCCACGTGGTGGATCCGGCAACCTCTAAGGGTACCGCGGTGGATCCTAGTGAGTGTCTTTAGCCTACACCTATCCTTGTGAGTGACACCCTCGGAGTGCCACCACAAACTAGCCCGAGAGCCCGACGTCAGCACATGGCGGCAATACTAAGCAAAGCAAGATCTCTTCGCCAGCCTAAGGGTGTGTCCGAGCCACTTTGTCGAGTGGAAGCACCGTTCCTCGGCTATGGACATGGGTCGAGTTTGGAGAACAAGGTTCGCCCAGAACTGCGTTTGGGATGCTACTTCCCCGATGGACCCATACTCGACAGGGTCGCGTTTTCCCACCCCGGGGGTATGATGGGGACATCCCTTGCCCCTCCACATTTTCTGAAGCTCGGATTGATCGTCGGTGTATGTCATTATGTTCCTTATGTGTTTGTGAGTCGAGCCATGTAATTTTCTTATTTTAATTTGAGTCTTAAACATGTAATTTTCCCTTTATTGAGTCATGTACCTAGGTTAGAAAGTCATTTTCCTAAGTCTTGAAGTCATTATGTTGGTTTGATAGGTTAATGGGTCCAATTCATTGGGCTAGGCCCAGGGGCGCCCCTCCCTTGGACTGTTTGGTCATTAGTTAGTTTGTCAGGGTCAGTTTGGTCTTAGGAAAAGTGTGGGGTCTATTAATAGCCCCACCCCTCTCTCATTTGTAACAATTATGCTTGAATATTGAATCCATAAAATTTCCACACCTTCTAGTTCCCTCTCAATATCTCCCTCTCTCTCTCTTACTATCACTCTCTCTAAGTGGGTTGTGCCCCCTCTCTCTCTCCTCCCCACCCCAATTTCGAAATTCATTCTCTCTCCTCCCCATTCACCCCTCATTAAGGCCCCTTCCCCTTCCCCATGCACTCATTCAATTCCCCCTCCAACCCCTAGGTGGAAACCCCTTCTCCTAGGCACCTTTCCACTCTCCCAAGCAACCCTCCCTCTCCCCAAGACTGAAAGAGCCCTTCCCTAGGCCAAATTTTGAATTTCCCTCTCCCTTGGGCTGTGCCCTTTCATCTCCCCACCTCCCTAACCACCCAAAGTCGCACCCCCCCTTCCCCATCCACCAAATAACCCCTTGTTCATGCCCTTCCCCACACCCTCTCCTACACCTATTCTGTCCCTGTTGCAGGTTTCAGAAAAGTAGTGATTTGCAGTAGCAGCCACGACTTCCCCTGAAGGCTCCCGGTGGCATATCTTATATTTCTGGAATCGTCTCCAAGTCTTCTTTCCAACGGTGGTACTCCTGCCTGCATCCGAGTTCGGAGCTGTCCGGAGGAACGTCATCTTCAACAACTGCGCAATCTGTCCCAGACTGAAGGCCAGAGCGATCTTGGAAACCGTTCAGCGGCCAACCTTGGAGGAATTCGATCACGCTTCCTTCTACAAAATTCTTCTTCGTCTAGTCCTCCATCGGTAGCAGAAGAAACGACACCAATCGCCCACCAGAGCTATTTGTTCTGAATTTCTTCGCCGGAGTGTGCAGTCTGCCCCCTGCAGGTCCAGGTTCGACCTGTCTTCACTTCTCTGGCCGCCATTCTCCTCTCCGACCTCGGATTGTGGCCCCGTCAATTTCTGCTCGAAGCCACTCCGACCAAGATCACGTCACCACCGGTTTTGTTTTATTTGGAGTTCGGGAGCGACCGCAGTGCCTTCTGCAATCCACTGTATCAGTTCTGCATCAGTCAGAGGCAGAGTGTTGCTGTCCTGCTCCAGTCGCCGGTCCGATCAGCCCCGAGTTCCAGAGCTTCCCAAAAAATTCAAGCATCATCCTCGGCCATCTGGGGAACTTTTGGCACCAGTTTCATCAAATTTGGAGCTCGGTTGAGTCCGTGGCAGCATCTTCATCGACAACCTATTCAGCAAAACTGAAGAGTGGCAGAACCGGCGAAGCTTGGAGAGTCGGCGTTCTCTTCATAATTTCCCCACCCCGCTTGGCCGGCTGAAGGCCCCTCCCTGCGTGGAGGTAATCTTGGTTGTAATAAGTCTAACCCCCACCCCAAGAGCCCCCCTCCTGTGAGAGGTGTAGTTCATGTAATAATATTTTCACAGATTTGAAGCGACACCGATGCGGCTTGCGGGCGCAAACCCTTGCCTCCCCGCTCGCCCCCGTCTTCGGCCAGAGTTGGCGTCTTCACGCCGGCTAGGTGAGCCTCGGTCCCCCTTTCCTTGCTGGTCAATATCACTTGCTTAGCTTAGTATTCTTGCTTTGCTGCGTCGGACGGAGAGCGAGGGCCCGGCCCAAATTGTCGAACACGTGAGTGTCCATCGCGGGTGAGTTGTGAGCGAGCCATTTCAACCCACACCCATGGTGTGACGGCCGCCCGTGAGTGGGCATCCCTGGCCCAATTGGGGTTCTCCCCAAGCTTGCCAAGTACCGGAGCATCATTGTCCCACCCCGGACCCTCTCCATTATCGTTTAGTTGTCCACGGGCACAAGTGTGCACCAAGCGAGTGAGCCGCTCGAGTGGTATCATCGCCAATTTGCTTGCTTGCAACCTTAGGTCCAAGGGTCATATTGTCTTGTGGTCATCACCCCAAGGTGGTGTCACATCAGTAAGGTTTCAGATAACATTCAGTCAATCTCAGAAATATACAAGTCATACATTTGTTCACATAGATTGCACGGAACTTATCAAAAGACTAAAGAACGCGTCAACGCACTAAAGCCAAGACGTTAACGCAATGGATATAATGGAGAACAGGTCCCTTGACAAAACACACTAATGCGTCAACGCATTAGTGACAGCGTCAACACAGGTTGTTGATTACAAGACCTTGGGTCATATGCTCAAGGCGTCGACGCTTCCATCATGCAGCGTCGCCTCAGCTCCTTAGGCGAGACGCTCAAGGCGTCGACGCTTCCATCGTGCAGCATCGCCTCAGCTCCTTAGGCGAAACACTCAAGCCCTTGGCAACAAGCCACCGCGTCAACGCATCAGGTGACAGCGTCGACACAGTGAACATGACAGCAAGCGAAAGACGCACAATTGCGTCTACGCAGCCAGCCAAGTGCGTCAACGCACTAAAGGCATGGAACCCATATATATATATATGAAGACAAACAGATACGAGCTAATGAGTGAACAAGTTGGAGAAGCATTTAATCAGAAGATGTGCATGCAAGTAATTTGATTCATGGTGTTAGTCATCATCAAAACTACAGAGATTCAACAAAGAGGCCAAGAAGGTGCCACCTAGAGAGGAAGGATTTCATGTCTAATGTGAGCTTGGAGAGTAATAAAGGAAGCCACTTAATTTTGAGAAATCTCCTTGGACCTGGAACAATTGGGTAATTCTGAAAACATAAAAGAAAGAAAGAAAGAAGAAGAAGAATATAATCAGAAATTTTGAAAAGGAAGAAAAGAAAAAAAGAAAATAAAAGGCTTTGATAACAAAACACTTAATTGGCTGTTGGCAATTCTCCCACTAATATGGCCTGGAACTTCAGAAATTCTTGGAAAACTCATCTTTGGCTTCTTGGAAGGCCTTTGCTTCTGCATCATCATGTTCATCTTCCTGGAATTAGTTCTGCAAATGCTTCTGCTAGTGCTTCTGCTCTTCTTTGGTTTTCTGTCTGCTTTGATCGTTTAACATGCTCAGAAGATGAACAGAGCTCCTTTTATAGTGTTTTGGACGTTAACGGATAGCACGGTTTGTGTTTGAATCAAACGAGTTGCTGGAAGTTTAACTCCGAGCAGGAAACGAAAACTGTTAATTGATGACTCACCGTTTGGCGTCATTTGTTTAATTAACGACACAGTCAAGGTCGTCATTTAAGTAAACGCCTCCCTGGAAGGCATCATTTGTGATTCAATTCCAAATCAAACCTCGATTGCAATTAACGCCCTATTGACAGTCGTCATTTCTTGATTTGACGCCGCTGTAAAGGGGCGTCATTTTCTAAGCTTACGCTTTTCAATTGCTTTACAACATTCTGAACTTAAGTGCTATATGTTATATATGAAATTATTCATGTTATGCACTTATGATCATATTATGAAATGTCCTGAGCTGATAATTTTTCTGATAAACTAATGAGCTTTGAAGTGCAGAAGTGCAGGTTGTGCAAGTCTGGAAGTATTTGCATAAGTTCAGGCATCGTAGGTGCAAGTTCTAAGTCTTTACATTGCATTAGTCTGCACATTCCCAAGTCTATACATTCGCTTCATAAGTCCATACATTCATTCCTCCTGAGTCTGTACATTGTCAAAATCTTTGCACTTTTGAAGTCTACACATTGCATAGAGTCTATTCATTCCATCCATCTTAAGCATAAGTCTATACATTGCATAGTGTCTATTCATTCCATCCATCTTAAGCATAGAGTCTATACATTGCATTCCCAAGTCTGCACATTCCCTTCTAAGTCTATACATTGCCTAAAGTCTATACACCCTAAGTCTGCATCATTAAGTCTATACACCCTAAGTCTGTACATCCATAAGTCCATACATCCATTCAAGTCTATACATTCTACCCACTCAAGTCTATACATTGCATTCCCCAAGTCCATACGTTCCATTGCACAAGTCTGTACATTGTCAAAGTCTTTGCATTCCTGAAGTCTATATATTCCCTTCACAAGTCTATACATTCTACCCACTCAAGTCCATACATTCCATTCTCAAAGTTTGTACGCCCAAAGTCTATCCATTCTCCAAGTCTATACATCCATGTCCATGCTTCATCCAAGTCTGCACATCTTAAGTCTGTACATTCCCCATATCTATACATTTCCTAAGTCCAAGCATCCCATGTCCATGCTTCACAAAGTCTATACATTCCAAAAGTCTGTACATTGCATTCCAAAAAATCAAAAATTCTCAAATAAATCAATAAAAATTCAAAAATTCTCAAATAAATCAATAAAAATTCAAAAATTCTCAATCAATTCAAATCAAAAAAAAATATATATATATACTCCAAAAAATTCTCAAATTCAAACCAATGTTGCTTTTATGCATCTTTATATCTTGGACTAACACGATTTTGAGCACAGGTAAGAAGCTCTTAACCCCACCGATTGGGTATCATCATCAAGCCCCACGGTGTTTGCACATTATTCCATCTCAGTTCCTCACGTGCTTATTACTATCACCATCTCTCCTGTATGCACTTCTTATAAGCATTCCTACTATATGATATTCTACGCTACTATAGCATATCAAGGACCTTGTGGTTCTGATGAACCTGGAATTTGAGTTTCACTTCATCAAAAATAGTGATAATTCCAAGGGGATCTTGATCACACGGATAGGCCGTTGAATCATCCAAGGTTTGGGACGATGGTTCCACTTTCTGAGTTGATGCGTGGACAAACGGGCTTCGGCTTAGTGTCAGCTTATAGATCTGGGTTCTTGACCAAATCTAGATGGCTTAACAATATTATCCTTGATTATCTTCTATTTTTAGTTTGTTTTTATTTTCTTTTAGCCCAGTATGCATCATGTAGGACTTTGAGCTTAATGATGAAAATCTTCATATTACGTCAATAATGAAGGTCACTCGCTCTTAATTGAGTTAGCATGAGATATTCCATTCCAGATCAAGTACTTTATTCTCCTTGAAACCGTTCAGGTTGGTTCCTTGAAAAGCGTTCATTTGCTGGGTCTCCATCTCAATTCATTTTATTTTTGCAAATCACCTTGGTTGTAGCACGTCCACATTGGCTGGTAACCGCTCTCCGATGGTGTCTTCCCTTTCGTGCCCTCGTGCACATTTTTAGTTCATCCCTTCGGTCCAGCTCATCAACGCTTTCTTGTAATCATCCAGAGTTGTTTCATTCAGAGTCATGGAAAGATTTCCAGCACTTAGTGTAGAAGGCGTGTCACA
This sequence comes from Amorphophallus konjac, assembly GCA_022559845.1. NCBI lineage: Eukaryota > Viridiplantae > Streptophyta > Magnoliopsida > Alismatales > Araceae > Amorphophallus > Amorphophallus konjac. Next base: position 190,851,524 of record CM040123.1, on the reverse strand, counting down.
TCACACCTTGACATCTACTTATCAGTTCGTTCCACTTCATTCCGCTTATTTCACTTTCACTTCATTCCGTCACACTCCCTTGCAAAGCAGACGCCAAGGCGGGGCAGCTGTAGATATGCCAGAATCGATGCTATGTTGAGTAAATCTCATGTCACCATGTGACGCCCTAAAGTGGACTTCAATATTGGCTTAATACGAAGTTTTTCTATTTTTCAGGTTTTAATTGTGATTTCTTAGCTTTTTTTGTGTTGAATGGAATTGACGCCTCAAGTAGGGGCGTCTTTTAATTAACGGCGTAGTCAAGGGCGCCTCTTCATAAATAGACGGCTATGTATAGTGGCGTCATTTCCTGGAATTTTATGAATCCTAAACAAAATGAAAAATCACAGGATTGACGTCCCCCTTAAGGGTGTCTCTTGTTTAACGCCTTTTTGAACAGGCGTCATTTCAGAATTTTTAATAAGGAAAGTATTTTGTTGCCATAAATAAGTCCAGGAATTGACGCCACTGTAGGAGGCGTCATTTTAATTAGCACCCTTGGTGAAGTCGTCATTTTTAATTGACGCCCTTCGGCAGGTCGTCATTTTCAATTTCAAATCCGTTTCGCTTGCTTCTTTCCAGTAATGATCCTTACCCCATTTTGCACCTTGTGTTCGATTGGGAAGAGGGTTTCTTGTTGGAGAGTCATTACCTTGTTTTAATCCTTGTTTTGCAAGGATTTTTAGCCTATAAATACCCCCTTGATCTCCCTCGTGCGAGAGTAAAGAGAACAGAGAGGACCACACACAGAGAACAAGAGGTAGAGAGAGAAACTCCTGAGAGTTTTCTTAACGAAAGAAGAGAGTTTTATGTTTTGCAGGTTCTACTTCTAAGGGATCTTTCTTCTTCCGGGTGTTGATTCTTCTCTCCTCTGGAGGCCATCATCATCCTCTGCTGCTTTACTATTTGGTTTCCTCTCCCAGTACTGTTGCGCACACAACAGAGAGGAGCTCGTGCCTTCAATTCATATTATTGACATTAGTATCATCATCTTCATCTTATTCTTTCTAGTCATCCTGCTAAGAAGAGTTACCACTTTCACACCATATCACATATATCTTGCTTCTCATTGCATTCATATTCTTCATACCCATTGATACTCCTCTTAAGGGGATTAAAAATCAAAACACCAGGTGTGTTCATGCTTTGTTTGCCTGAATTCATATCATTAGAACATTGATACTATACACTCTTGGCTAATCCATTCTTTCACTTGTTTTGTGTGTTTTCTTGCAAGGGTAATCAAGCTACAAACCCCCTTCATCGGTCGACCGATTGGAGGAGGAAGGAAAAGCTCACAATCTCTCACCCTCAACACAAGGTACATGCGATCACTTCTATTCTTCTTGAGGTAACCCCTCTGGCCATCACACTTCCCATCAGCACCACGTGCTTCTTATATTTATCCTTCTTTTCTTTAGTGGATTTTCCATAATCTACAAGTAGCCCGCCTTTTCCTTACTCATGTGGTGTGCAAGTTGAGGTTGCCTCGTACCAGAGTGTCTGACCGTGATATTAGGTTCACCAGTTATTTTTGGAAGACACTGTGGCATATGTTGGGTACTCACCTCAAGTATTCCACTACATATCATCCCCAGATAGATGGTCAGACCGAGGTGGTCAATAGGAGTCTGGGTGATCTTTTGAGGTGTCTTGTCAGGGACCATGTCGGTGATTGGGATCTCATATTACCACTGGCAGAATTTGCAAATAATGATTCGGTTAACAGGTCTACCGGTATGAGTCCATTCGAGATTGTCACAGGTCGTAGGCCTAGGTGGCCAGTGGATCTTGTCCCCATGCCCATTCATGCACGTGTGTCTGAGTCTGCGGAGTCTTTTGTTAGGCATGTTAGAAGTCTGCATGACGACATCCGTCGTCACATTGAGGCCAGCAATGCATGGTATAAGGAGCTAGCCGATGCCCATCGACACCACCGTGAGTTCCAAGAGGGCGAATATGTCATGATCAGGGTAAGACCTGAACGGTTTCCCTCTAGAACCGTAAAGAAACTGCAAGCTCGCGGAGCCGGTCCATTTAGAGTGCTGAAACGCGTTGGGTCCAATGCGTATGTTGTGGACCTGCCTGAGGAATATGGTATAAGCTCTACTTTCAATGTGTCGAATCTAGTTTCATATAGTGACCCAGCGGTGATCCTTAGTAAGCCTTTCGAGCCATCTCCCTCCATTGACAGTGATCCCACACCTGAGTGTCCACCACCAGCCACATTTCCACGACAGCGAGACCATATAGATCATATACTGGATGAGCAGGTGACAGTTACCAAGAGTGGATCATACCCGCGCTACCTAGTGCGTTGGGGAGGGCGACCTGCCCCCGAAGATACTTGGATCACCCGTGGAGAGTTGCAGCGGATAGATCCGGATCTACTGGAGTGCTACCAAAGCGATGCAGACCCTTACTCGACAGGGTCGAGTTTCTCCCACCCGGGGAGAATTGGTGCGGACACCAGAGCGAGCGAGAAACACGAACCGGTGAGCCGTCGGTACCACACGCGGAGCACCACTCGGGCTACATCGGCTTCCCTTTGGCTCGGAGATAGTCTGGAGTCTCTGCCATGAGTTTGGACACTTTTTAGCTTTTATTTGCATTGTATTTGGGCTTGTAATGTGTGTTTTTACTTGGGTTTTCATTTTGGGCTCTTTGTAAGGCTCTAAATAAGCCATTTGGATTAAGCCCTTTAGAGTCCATTAAGGGGTGTGGCCATATTGGACCACTAGGCTTCATAATGGATCTTTAAATGACTTAAGGCCCAATTGGGCTTCTCCCTCTCATGGGCCACCTTGGTTGGAAGGCCTATAGGCTATCATGGGCTTGTGGATGGCCTTTGATGGCCTTGGACAAACTTGGCCCAAGAATGACCCATGAAGGGGGCGCCCCCTATTTTGGCTATATTAGGTTAGTTTTTTTCTTTTCTTTCCTCTCTTTGACCACATGGAAAATTTGTAATCTTGACTTTCCCTAGATGCCCCTCATCAACCCTAGATCTGAGGGCATGTCTAGTCATTTACCAGGGGAGGTCATTTCATATAAAAGGTTGTGATTTTCATTTCCATCACAATTAATGCACGAAAATTCTGGAATTGCTTCCAAAGAGCAAGGGTCGCCCCTCTCTCTCTCTCCTCTCTCCCCCTTCTGCAACTGGGAAGGCTGTGAATTAGAGGTGTGAAGACTCATCTATCAGGTGTGAAGATCGTCGCTGCCGCCGCCACCGCCATCGTGCCGCCGTCGCACCACCGCCATCGCCGTCGGAGTTCTGTCCACCCAGGACAACCCCCTCTTCCTAGAATTTCTGCTCCTAGCCACGACCTCTTCTTGGTCTCAAACATTCAGGGTGTGTTCAAGAGGTCATCCCCATGTCCCAAAAAAATTGGTGGAGGTTCTAGCCTTTATTTTCCATTTTTCCATTTTCGTTCTCCACCTTCTTCCAGATCTGCCTGTAGTCTGTCTAGTTTTCCAGAAACCAAATAGAACATTCATGAACCCACCTTCCCCTAATCTAAATGACTTGATATTTTTATTGGAGGTTTTGTCCACCACCCCCATCACCCACGAATTTTCGTGGAATTTTTGGAGTCTTGTACCTATTTTTAAAAATCACTGTCAGATCCAAAACTCAGATCTATCTCTGCTGTCCAGATCCTACCACCCAGTGCTAATAAATACTGTTCCCCATTCAAATCTCCACCAAATCCTTCACAAAAATTATCCCCGTTTCCTCTCTCTCCCCTCTACAAGTTTCATAAAGAGCTCAACATCTAGATCGGAGGTCTATATCGCAGTCAATGCCAACTCTCAGAAAATTTCACTTCGACCCGGCCAGATCTGAAACAGAGATCAGTCTGGTTCTAAAATCCCCCATTAGAAATACTGCCCCAACGAATTTTTTGGAGTCACAGAGGGTCGAAGGATTTCGAGAGAGCTATCCAACGGCGTCGATTTTGCACTGATCCAAGGTCGGTGCTGGTCGCTACAGCTTCTGTCGCCAGAGCGTGTAGGTCTGAAACTGAGTTTCAGATCCGTGGACAGCAACTCCGACAAGTGAAGATCGGAGCCACCCGGCCTCCGACCGATGTTCCAGCCCGGCCACCATCCAGGGGAGCGCGCCACCAAGTGTCACCATCACAGCGGGACCCACCCCTTCAGATCTGGAGGATTGAGCAGCATGTGGGCCCCATGAACCCGCAGAGCGTGCCGTCTAGACAGCACCAAAACATGGGTTTCGGCATCGTCAGAGCGACATCAAGATGCTGCCCGTCAACCCAATTCCCGTTACTCTCGGGCCCCACATGTGACCTGTTACCTCCTTGCGTGGAGTGGGTCGAAACATTTGTACTGTAGTAAATTTTGTTAACCGGGAGTACGGATTTGGCCGGGGTTGTCTTCCCCACGCCGGGAGTATGGACGTAACGGTCTTACTTCTTGGCGTTCATTTGCTAGTTTAGTATATGGTCATATGCCGCTGTGAGTGTATTAGGAACCTAGCTCGTGAGTTCATGTCACCGCTCTGAGCGAGAGAGTGACCCGTCCCGTGACTCGATCCGAGCACGGAAGTGAGTCGACCACCCTTGACTCTGCCAGTTTCTCAACCACGCGGATTCACGTTTCCCCTCGCTTGGGACGACGTGTGAGCTTACATTTCTGTTAGCGACGTATAGCCCATAAGAACTCTTAGTGTCGGGCCAAGGCATCTCTAGTGTTCACGTGTCGCTGGTCGCGTCTCCATCTAGAGTCCGAGGTTCGCATCACGTAGAGTCGGTCCCTCTATCTGTCCCGCATCAGGCACCCGCGCAGAAAGCAGATGGCTCGGTTCATCAATGATGCGGTTCGAGTGTTCGCGTGTTACACCACCAGACACCTAGTCTGATGATCTGAACCAGCCTCTGTCCCACTTCAGGAGGCATCGCCATCAGGCTCCGTCGCCTCCCCCAACAGGTCACATCGGCACTTCTGCCGGGCCGCAGCCATCGGAACACACGGAAGAAGTCCCGGTGGAAGACCGCGACCCTCCTCTTAACACAGAGCCGGTCAACAACGACCCTCTTGCGAACGAGGCCCAAGAAGTGACCCTCGACACTCTCATGAAGGAGAACCAACATCTGAAGGCCCTCCTGTAAGATCTCCTCTAGGAACGGGATCTTCATCCTCAGCAACCTGTTAGGCCCCAGGCCGAGGCACCGGCCCCGTCGGCGGCCCGCGATGCTGCCAACACCTCAGCGGCGATCGCCCGAACTTCGTTGGCAACTAGGTTTGGCACGTCCCCGATTGAGGCTCAGCCACGAGCCTCCAATATGCCAGTGCCGGAAAATCTCCTGGCGCAACACCAGATGATCGAGCGTATTGTCGAGACAAAGCTTGCTCAATATGGTGACGGGGTTGTCACAGTAGATCTCTACAGTGTACCCTACCCGCTTCACCACCAGCTGAAAAAGCTTCCCCCAGAATACTCCAAGCCCCCAAAGCTGCAAAAGTTCGACGGGTAGGGGTCGCCACATGAACACTTGGCCTACTATGTTACGGCCATGGGTGAGTTAGCGCTGGATGGATCGCATCTCCTCCGCTACTTCGCTACTTCGCTCACGGGAACGGCCTTCCAATGGTATTCCTACCTGAAGCCTAACTCAGTCATCGACTAGGCGGATCTCCAGAAGAAATTCCTCGACCGCTATTAAACGGCCGAGTGAAAGGTCTCCCTAGCCGAACTCTGTTCTCTTCGGAAGAAAAAGGGCGAGGGCACCCTCAACTTATTCAAAAAGTGGCGAGACCTCAGCATGAGGTGTGTCAATCCACCCGTTCTGGAGGACGCCATCATGATATGCCATCGATGTCTAGCGGCAGAGGTCTGCGAAAAGCTTCTCGGCACCAATATTAAAAGTTTCGACCAACTCAATTCGGCAGTCGCCGAAATAGAGATGTTCTTCACCAATAACCCGAGCTACACTGCAGCAAAGGGTAAGCAAGTGCGAGAATGCTAGTCAGGCAAGGAGGTGAATATCATAGAGTTCACCCCTGCTACCAAAGCCAGTAAGGAGGCCGAGTCCAGTGGCTTTGACAGAAAGCCAGCGGACAAGCCGGCCGTTCCCTCCTTCTCGGAGCATATGAATACACCCTTCTCCTTTAAGAAGGAACATACGAAGATGCTATTCGACCTCTACATGGCCCATGAGATTGTCAAGCTGCCCGAAATCCGCAAGCCGGATGAGGCCCTGAAGACCTACGATCCCAGTTATTTCCTGTATCATCGCATGCTGGGTCACTCCATTGAAGATTGCTACGTCTTCAAGACTCAGGCATAGAAGTTGATCTGAGACGGCCTCGTCAAGATGAAGAGTGGTCTCGTCGATCCCCCGCAGCTACATACGTGGGCCAGGCTCGCTAAGGCCACACGCGTGGCTCCCCACTCGGCCATTGTCATCCACATGATGGCCGCATTTTCTCTCTCTGATGATGAGTCAGAGGAGCCCAGCGCCAGTCGAAGGGGACGTTCGATCTGGTATCCGGGGTGGAGGCCCTGGCATGATCAGAGACCTCTCTCCTTCCCCAGGGAGAGAACCCACGACTCTTCGATATTGATGCGGGACGGACGCGCGACCTAGGACTCTAGCTCGTGATCGTCCCTTAGCGAGGGAAACGTTGGACCATGCGCAGTTGAGAAACCGGCAGTGAGTCTCGGGTATCGTCTTTCTGCGTGTACTCGGATCGAGTCACGGGACGGGTTACTCACTCACTCTCGCAGCGGTGATAAAATGATAACGAGCTAGATAATCTATCACTCATGCAGCGGCATTTAAAGATATACGAGATAAGCAAAATGCGAAATAAGGAGAGTGGCGAATTTACCTCCACGCTCCGGGCGTGGGGAAGACGACCCCGGCCAGTTACAGTAACTCCTGGTACAATGGTAAAAACTTAATTACAACAGTGAATTTTATTTCCCACTCCACGCAGGGAGGTAAAGGGCTACAAGTGGGGCCTAGGAGGACCGACCCTGGGTTGACGGGCAGCAAGCTGGAGGTGCATTCGGGCGAACTCGGCCTGCTGGTCCGACTCGGTCCTGTGCCGACTCGGTGCTGTGCCGACTCAGTTCTGACTCACTGGACAACAAGGCACGGCTTCCAAAGGAACATCACCTTCTGAGATCTTTGGAAGCCGCCGCTTGGCTGGAACGTTGGCAAGACATCCCTGGTCAACTTCTTGGAGCGGCAGTCGCGGAAGTTGACTTTTGGTATTTATTTGTGAATTTCACCCGGACTGCTATTTCAAACCTGCACAGGGAACAAATCTGCGCGCCTCGGTAGCAAGAATTAATTCTCTCATATCTGAAATCGGATCGAGCCGAGATTAGTGGCGTTGGAAAGAGGACTCCCATATATAGAACATATAATTTTTGTAGTTCGATCCAAAGATAGGATGAGAAATGGGAGGCTCTGCAACACTGTGTTTTTTCTCTGGCTCAGGTTACAGATGATCAGGACAGCCAGGGATCTGCCTAAAGATAATTTTTGACCGGTGGGTGCGGGAATTTTGTGGGTGCTGAGAAAATTACTGGTGGAAAGGGAGGAGGTTAGGAACACTTGAGAAGTTTTATGGATTTTATAAAAAATTATAAGGGGGTTGGAAAAATACGAAAAGGGAACACTGTCCCGCAGATCTGCAAACTAGCAGATTACTGAGGGGAAGAATAAAATTATGGGGAAAATACCAAACGAAAGCCAAATGGCACGAAAACTGGAGACTAGGGGTGACAGGGAGAACAAACCCTCAAAATTAGGGCTTGATCAGACAACAAAAAAGAAAGATAAAATTCAAGAGTTGAGGTTCTATCCTGATTTGGATAGAGCTCCGACGTAGCGGCGGTGGCGGTGCGATGGCGGCTCGATGGCAGCGGCGACGGCGGCGGCGGTGCTGAGCTTCACACTCAGGGAGGTGGTGGTGGAGAGGCTTCACACCTCTGAAAATTCGCAGCTTTCACAGCAGCTAGGGGGAGAGAGGGGTGTCGTTGGGCAATTGAGCATAAAATGGAATTTTCTTCATTAATGCTAAGTAATTCTCAAAATACAAGGTATTTATAAGAAATGTAAAAAGACTAATACTACCCTCAGATCTGAGTTAGGGGAGGGGCACTTAGGGGATAGAACATATTTAATTCCCCATGTGATTTGAAACCTATTAAACAACTAATAAGAGGGGGGTGCCCCCTTGACTAAGTGGGATGACATCTTGGACATTTTAAGCCCATTGTCCCCTTTGGATGTCAAACCATCTAGAAGCCCACCTTAGACCTTTGACTGGCCCCACATGGGACCTAAGACTTAGGTGGATCAATAGGGAAGGAGATGGGGGCCCCTTGCTAGTCCTACTAGACTTTTACACAAAAACCCAAAGATCCTTAAGGAATGACAAATTGGCTTATTAAGCCCTACAATTGCATACATGTTTTTCCCAAGGATATAAATGTAAATAAAAGGACTCAAATGTAAAATAAAAAGTTAGTGGTCTTGCTCTGATGTCCCCATCAGATATCCTCGTCGAGAGGGGGCAAATCATGCCCCGTGACTCACCGACCGACTACACCCATTGGGACTGTAGTCACCCTCAATACGGCCCCTTCTATGCCAGAATTTGCCACCCGATCGAGTCCTGTGAGGAAGTTCAACACCTCATCCAGGAACAGATCCAATGGGAGCACATCGATGCGGAGGGGAACTCCATGTCGCTTGTCAGGCTTCAACAAGCTGTCGAAGAGACCCTGAGCACCGCTAGGGATGCGCCAGAGCGGCTAGACTCCCCTCAAGAAAATGGGCACAGGCTGCCTTATCAGCATCCTCGAGAATGGCTCGAGTTCCGGACAGACAACCAAGAAGCGCTCGAGCGATTGTGAAGGCGTAGGGAGCGGGATGCCAGTCAAGCGATAGAGCCGACCAACTTCTCGGTCAACGTCATCCATTCCCCTGCTCCTCCGGCCCTTGCGGGCTCCCAGACATCAGCATCCGGCCAGCCAACCCCAGCCACTTCGGCCGTGCGGTGGCGGTTGTAAGACCCCAGAAAAATAATTACGAATAAATATATTCTAAATGAATTAAATGTGTGTGAAAAGGGTAAATAAAAATAATTAAGCTATATATATATATATATATATATATATATATATATATATATATATATATATATGTACTTAATGTGCTTTAACGCATATATAAAATAAGCCGAGAGAACTGCATGACATTAATGGGCCTTAACACATTATTATCTCCTACCATTAATACAAAACCTATAAGCCCAAAAACCCACACACACACACACATATATATATATATATATCTATATCTATAGATATAAAGGGTATATGTTATATCATGTACATGAATAATCCACATATATAAATATACATATATACATCTAAATGGGCCAAGCCTACATATATAGATATAAGGAGAACCAATCCTTTTTATATGTAAAAAGCCTTGTGCATCTCAACACTTGGCCCAAACCCCCGTACGTGGACTTTTCCACAAAGGCCAACCACCTTCAAATAACCAAATCATTATAAATATATATACTTGGAGAGGGGGATTTCTGTAGCCCAATTAAGAGCAGCCGAGCTAGGCCCCTCAGGGCCCAACAAGGCTCAGCTCAGCCAAGTGACAGCCCCCTGAGGCCCACTTAGGCGAGAAAGCCCAATAAAAGTTTCGCTAGAGGATACTACCTTCCTTGGCGGCCTCTAGGCTCGGAAGGCCCGAGCGTCGGTCAGGTCACAGGAAAGGTCCATGCCCGAGCCATCTCTCCGCCCAGGGGAAGAAGGCGCATGTCGACCAATCTGACCCATCTTCGTCTGAGCTAAGCCTACCGCCCGGATAGGGCTGGCCTCTCTGATCTCGGTACGGCTGGCGATTGCTTATCCATGCAGCTGTTAAGAGTCCTCTGTGAGTAGGAATTTATAAAGGTGAGGGACTCCAGCTCCCCAAGGTGATAACGCTCCCACGATAAGGCAATAAAAGCCCACGTCGAGGGTGTAACCCCCACCTGAAACCCCTCGACTTATAGGACTCCAGAAGACGGCGCACTATTTAACCCAGGGATACCCTCCGGCGAAAGATAAGGGCAATCACACGCTCAAAACTCCTGAGCAGGAACCACTTCACCCTTCTGGTGGAGAGGGATCTCGCGCAGAAGCTACTTCCTCCCTATATTGCTCCCATCATAGCTCCACTGACTTAAGCATCGGAGGGTTTTCCCCAGGGACTCATCCCTGGGCCCCCTGATCCGTTTCCCTTTCTTGAAGTTCACTATCCGGTGATCCACTGCCCGCTCAGGACCAGCGCGAGATCTTGCCTCTTCATCTGTCGCCGTTTGTGGGAAACGTACAAGAAGCCAGTATGGTGCGAAGGAGCTCAGGGAAGAGGTCCGCTGGCGACAGGGGAAAGGCCATGGTAGCGGTAGGGGATGGCCCCTCCCTGGCCTCACAGAACCCTCCCTCCAATGCCAGCGCCCCCGCCGACGAACCACCACCCCCTCCTGCGGCAGTAGGGCTACCGCTCAATGGTGGCGCCGAAGCCTTCCAGGCCCTCAACGCGAAACTGGATGTGCTCGTGGAACTCATGAGGACCCAGGCGGCTAGGGATGGAAGGTCCCGCGCCCCGTCGAGGAGCCCTCCCCGCGATAATCCATCCCAGCACACCGCCGGAGGCCGCTTCACTCTCCGCGGCCAGCAGATCATCCGCAACAAGATTAGAGGACCCTCGCAGGCTCCGCCTCCGGAGCAAGAGGCTTCCTCCACACTGAGGCAGGGGAAAACCTGCGGCGCGCCGTCCGAACTCGGAGACCGATGTTCCCGGGGATCACCAAGACGCTCCTCCCAGCCCCACGGCATGACAACAGCCGGAGTTATCCCTCCGACTGCGAGATTTCGAGAGGCGTTTCATAGAGCAGGAGCGCGCCCTCCGCGCCCTGCAGAAGACCTCTTTCCCGGAGGAAGAGGAGAAATCCCCGTTTTCCGAATACATCCCGAAGGCAGAGGTGTCTCCCAGAACCTCCATCCCGACCTTCAAGCTCTACGATGGCCAGGGCGACCCGCCCGATCATTACGACAGCTTCGACGCTTTGATGACCTTGCATGGAGCGTCGGACACCATCAAGTGCCTGAGCCTACGTGACCACCCTGGTCCAGGGCGCCCAGGCGTGGTTCCGGGCCCTCACCCCCGGATCCATCTGAGACTTCAAGCAATTTGGGCGAGTCTTCAAAGAGAGTTTCACCGGAAGTGCCCCCCCAAGGTCGGTAGCGGGGCTCCTGGCCCTCAAACAGGCGCAAGGGGAAAGGCTCCGGGCTTATATTCACCGATTCAAGTCAGAAGCCCTGACAATCCCCCGCCTGGATGTGGCCTCAGCCATAACCGCCCTGACTAGGGGCACTCGGGACGAGAATCTCCGCCGTGAACTTGTCCTCCACCCTCCCTCGACCCTTTCCGAGCTAGTGACTCTGGCATTACGCCACGCCGAGTGAAAAGAGGTGCTCAGCGCTTGCGGAGATGCAACCGGCTCGGGTCAGGAGGGGGACAAGAAGCGGGCTTCCGAGCCAAGCTCAGGCTCGGGGAAAAGGCGGAACCGCGACGGGGAACGCAAGGAACCGTCACGGAAGTTCGAGCGGTACACCCCACTAGCCGCACCGGTCTACGAGATCTACGAAGGCATCAAGGACTCGGGCCTCCTCCGCCAACCCGAGCCAATGAGATCGAAGAACCGTAATCGCAACAAGCACTGCTTGTTCCACAGCGATCACGGGCACCACACCGGCGACTGCCACCAGCTCCAGGACGAGATTGAGGGCCTCATCCGTCAGGGACATCTAGCTCGGTTCATAGCTGAGCCTAAAGAAGACCGAGGCGCCCCAGAGGAGATCGACAATGCCCCCCGCAGGGTACACATCAATGTCATCTCCGGAGGAGCAGCATCAGGCGGTGACAGCAGTCGAGGAAGGAAGCGAGATGCCGAGCGGGTGAGCCGAGCCATAGAGCCTCCCAAGGCCCCACCGAGTGAGCCCCAGGTCATAGTCTTCTCCGACCGAGACCTGGAAGGGCTGAGCACCCCGCATGACGACACCCTCATGATTTCGGCTACGATAAACCATTGTAACGTAGATAGGATTCTAGTTGACAATGGGAGTGCCCCTGATGTACTGTTTTATGATTGTTTCCTTAAGATGGGGGAGGAACCATCGAAACTCTGCCCGATCCAAACCCCTCTCTGCGGGTTCAATGGCCTGGCCACCTATCCCGAGGGAGCCCTAAGCCTACTAGTTACCCTCGACACCCCACCCAAAACCGTTACGATCATGGTGGACTTCATAGTGATTAAAGGTATGATAGCATACAACGCCATCTTCGGCCGGGGAATCCTCAGCCGAATAAAAGCAGTGCCATCTATCTATCACCAGAAAATGAAGTTCCCCACCAAAAACGGGTTGGGGGAAGTCCGAGGTAACCAGGCCGCGGCCAGAAGATGCTACAATATCTCGGTAGAGGCCACAAGGCCGGACGGGAAGGACAAGGGCCCCTAGGGAGTCGAGGATAAATCTGCAACCACCGAACCTAGTGGCGAATTGCTGGCGGTTTTCCTAAACGATGACTCGGCCCTAGGAGTAAAGATCGGAGCTGACCTACCGTCTGAGGTTCAACAGCAATATAAAAAGTTCCTTTCTGAGTACATCCGAGTTTTTGCTTGGGCTGATGATCAACTCTCTGGGATACCAGAGGAGACTGTAATACACAAGCTCAACCTCGACCCCGCCGTGAAGCCCGTACAACAGCGCCGGAGGAAGCATGCACCGGAGAAACAGGCGATCATCAAGGCGCAAGTCACCAAGGGGCAAGAGACTGGCCTTTTTAGGCCGGTCCTATACCCGACGTGGCTAGCCAACGTCGTCCTGGTACTGAAAGCTTCAGGCAAGTGGTGGATGTACGTGGATTTCACCGACCTGAATAAGGCCACCCCTAAGGACTGTTATCCGTTGCCGAGCATCGACCAATTGGTTGACTCAACCTCAGGCAACGAGATACTCAGCTTCCTAGATGCCTATTCAGGTTACCACAAGATCAGAATGGATCCAGAAGATGTCAAGAAGACTGCCTTCATCACCAACTACGGCATATACTGCTACACCCGGATGCCTTTCAGGTTGAAAAATGCCAGAGCCACGTACCAGAGGCTGGTCAACCACATGTTTGAAGGATAGCTAGGTCGGAACGTCGAGGCCTACATCGACGATATGCTCGTCAAGACCCCAAGGCCGAAGACCACTTCACCGACCTCGCTGAGACCTTCGGCACCCTCCTGAGGTACAACATGAAGCTCAATCCTGCCAAGTGTGCCTTCGGAGTGAGATCCGAAAAGTTCCTGGGTTTCCTAGTCACTCAGCGTGGGATCGAGGCCAACCTAGACAAAGTCCAGGCCATCCTGGACATGCGCCCGCCCACCTGCATGAAGGACGTCCAACGCCTAACTGGGTGTGTCTCCGCTCTCAGTCGGTTCATGTCCCGTGCGGCCGAACGATGCTTGCCCTTCTTCAAGCTGTTGAGGGGGCCCAAATTGGCATCTGCTACGTTCGCATGGGATGAGGAATGCCAGAGAGCGTTCGCCGAGCTCAAGGAGTTCTTGGCCTCGCCCCCGGTGCTCTCCAAGCCCATTCCGGGTGAAGTCTTGCTGCTTTATCTCTCGGCAACACCATCTACGATTAGCTCGGTCCTAGTCAGGAATGACTCGGGAGTCGAGAGGCCGGTCTACTACACCAGCAAGGTGCTCAACGAGGCTGAAAGGAGGTACCCCGCAACCGAGAAACTCGTGCTAGCGTTGGTTACCTCCGCCAAGCGCCTCCAGCCCTATTTCCAGGGTCACCCCATCACCGTGCTAACTGGTGAACCATTGAAGAAGATCGTGGCCCACCTCGAAGCCTCGGCATGACTCGTCAAATGGGCCATTATGCTTGGGGCCTACGATATATCCTATCGGCCCCGCTCAGCTGTGAAAGGCCAGGCGCTCGCCGACTTCATCGCCGAAAGCACCATCCCGACTGAAGAAAGATCCCCGTCCGCACCCCGACCAACCTGGGAATTGTTCGTTGATGGATCCTCCAACTCGGTCGGTAGTGGTGCCGGAATCCTCCTGAAGTCCCCCGAAGGAGCATAACTGCAATACGCCTTGAAGTTCAACTTTCAGGCATCCAACAACGCTTCCGAGTACGAGGCCCTTATCTCGGGAGTGCGCATGGCCCGTGATGGGAATCGACGCCGAGCATGTATATTTTATTTTACATTTATGTCCTTTAGTTTATTTGTATCTCCATGGGAAAGTATATGTGCAATTGTACGGCTTTGTAAGCCAATGCGTCATTCCCACGGATTGTATGGGTTTCTATGTAATTTACCAGTAGGACCAGCAAGGGGGCCCTCAGCCCTTTCCCATTGGTCCATGTCATTCATGTGGGGCTAGTCAACCATCCTAGGTGGCCATCTAGAAGGGTTGAATGTCAATTGACCACATGGGAGACAAAGGGGGTAAATTTTCCAAGGTAGGCTACCTACCCTTCCAACTTGTCCCCTCTTGGTCAAGGGGGCGCCCCTCCCCTTATTATTTTATTGTTTTTGTGTGTGTTATTCACACTTCATCCCAGCCCTCCATTCCCCATCCCTAGATCCAAGGGTCTACATTTGATTAGATACATAGCATATAAAAGGTTGTATTTTTCATTTGTTGGCATTAATGAAGAGAAAATTGTTAGAAAATCAAGAGTGCTTCTTGTGCCCCTCCCCTCTCCCCTGGTGTTCATCTCCTCCAACCCCCAATTCTAGAGTGGTTTCATCTCTATCCCCTCCCCTCAATCTCTGGTTGTGATCTGTGCCGCCGCCTCCGCCGTTCGTGCCGCCATCGGACCGCCATCGAGCCACCGTCGAAGTTCTATCTTCAGCCAACAGCAGCCCCTTCCACAAAATTCTGCATTCAGCCCCGAGTTCTTCTTTATCTGAAAATTTTATGGTGTGTTCTATCTTCAATCCCCACCACCACAAAAACAATCCCGTCCAAATTCTATCATTTACTATTTTTCAAATTTCGTGTGTTTCTGTTTCCCAGTTCTGTCCAGTTTCAGATCTGTGTGACAGCACCCCTGTAATCCCCCCCTCTGACCATCTTGTTGATTTTTCCAAACCCTCCCAATTTTACTGGGAGTTCTGTCCACCGTCCCCTCACTCCCTGAAGTTTCATGATTTTTGATCAGCCCTTCATCTATTTTTGAAAATTCATTCTCAGAGCTAGCTACAGTGCTGTCCACCTGTTTCCAGATCCGACCTCTGTCCAGTGCAAAAATTATATCAATTCGTAGACACCTCCAATCAGTCCAAAAAAAATATTTCCATCTTCCTTGTTCAAAATCCTATAACTTTTGTGAAGATCTCAGGACCTGGATCGGACATCTACCTCGCGGTCAATGACAGTTCTCAGACAAGTTCCCTGCTAATCTGAGAGTTCAACTACTGTATAATAGGAATGCAAAAATTCAATAAATCTCAGATCCGTGCAGATCCAGGTCCGATCTCCAGGCCTAGGTTGAAGTACGTTCAGAGAGCTTTCCAACGACACCAGTTTCGTGTCGATCCGACATCGGGGCTGATCGCAGCGTCCGTTCTCGTTGGAGCGCGCGCCAAAAAATAGAACCGGCAGATCCGTGGCCGGTTATTCCGACCGGTGCCGAACGGAGCCGCCCGGCCTCCGGTCGACGTTCCAGCATGCCGCAAGCCTAGGGAACGCTTCCCAAGTGTCCCCACCACAGTGGTGTCACTGGGCCCCACACGGCCCCTCGGGATAGCACGTGGGCCCGACAGTTACAAGTTCGGGTGCTGCCGAAGAGACAGGGGAAGCCGCCCGTCAACCCGAATTCGGTCCTCCCAGGCCCATTTGTGTATCCCTTTACCTCCATGCGTGGAGTGGGCAGTGAGTCATTGCTGTCATTATTGTGTATTAATTGTTCCGGGAGCACGATTTTCGGTCGGGTCCGTCTTCCCCACGCCGGGAGCGTGGAGGTATCGTATTCACTCCTTGCTTGGCATTTCGCTTATTTCCATATATGCTTTATATGCTGCTATTGGACAGCATGTTTTAAGACCTAGCTTGCTATATATTTTCATATCACCACTGCTGTGAGAGAGAGCGAAGCCGTCCCGTGACCCGATCCGGGCACGAAAGTGCGAATTGACCACCCTAGCTCTTGCCGGTTTCTCAACCGTGCACGTCCGACGCTTCCCTCGTTAAGGGACAATCACGAGATCACCTAGAGTCTGAGGACTGCATTCCTCATTCGAGTCGTGTCCGTGGTCCGTCCCGCATGAGCCCGGCGGTTAGGGGCTGAGCGAGTCAAAATCCATACTGACTCCCAGCTGGTCACTAGCCAAGTCAACGGCGAGTACGAAGCTCGAGAGGCACCAATGATCAAATACCTCCAACTGGTCAGAGACTTGGCCCAACAATTCGAGAGATTCGAGGTAGTCCGAATAGCTCGGGTGGAAAACTCCCGAGCGGACGCCCTCTCTCGGCTGGCCTCCTCTCTAGACCCCGAAGGTACCCGATCGGTCCTCCTTGAAGAGCTAGAGCGCCTGAGCATTGACTAGGAGCTCCTTACTATTGACTCAGCCATTCCGAGCGACTGGCGCACCCCCTACCTGTCGTGGCTCCGGGACTCTCAAGAGCCTTTCGACCCTCGAGAGGCCCGCCGATTAAAGTACCAAGCCCGGCGATTCGTCGTTCTAGACGACACTCTCTACCGGAGATCTTTCTCCGGTCCCCTCCTGAAGTGTCTCGGCCCCGACGAAGCCAACCGAGCTATCCAAGATATTCATGAAGCCCTGTGCGGAGCGCACTCAGGAGGAAGGTCACTCACCCGGATCCTGCTACGGCAGGGTTACTGGTGGCCCACTCTGCAGCGCGACTGCAAGGCCTACATGCAACAGTGCGACCGTTGCCAGCGATTCGACAACTTAGTCCATCAGCCGGCTACGGAGCTCGTCACCCTGACCGAGCCATACCCCTTTGCTCGGTGGGAGATCGACATTCTTGGACCGTTCCCTACGGCTCAAGACCAGAAGAAGTTTATCATCGTCGCCATCAACTACTGTACCAAGTGGATCGAGGCCGAAGCCACGGTGAGGATCACCGAGACAGTCGTCTGGAGTTTCGTCTGGAAGTCGATCATTTGTCGTTACGGTATCCCCCGGGTGATAGTGAGCGATAATGGTCGGCAATTTGACTCTCGTTATTTTTGAGACAGATGTGCCGACCTAGGTATTCGCAACCACTTCACTTCGGTCACCCACCCTCAGGCCAACGGGCTAGTCGAGAATGCCAATAAGACTATCTTAAAAGGCATAAAGACTAGACTCGGCAAGGCCAAGGGCAACTGGCTCAAGGAACTACCTAGCGTACTTTGGTCTCGCAGAACGACTCCCAGAATGGCAACTGGCGAGAGTCCTTTCCAGTTGGTATATGGCACCGAGGCCATCATTCTGTTGGAGATCGCCAATCCCTCCCTCCGAGTCATCTGCTTCTCGCCCGAGGTAAACGAGCAAAAATTGCTCGAGAACCTCGACCTAGCGGATGAACTCCGTGAGATTGCCAGCATCCGAGAGACGGAATACCAGTGCCGCCTCGCTCGATACTACACTGCCAAAGTCTGAGACATGCACTTCCAACCGGGAGACTTCATCCTCAAGAAAGCCGAAGCCTCTCGACCACTAGAGGCGGCGGGTAAGCTATCCCCTAACTGGGAAGGCCCCTACCGAGTGGTCGAGACGCTCGGGAAAGGAGCATACCGACTATCTACAATGGAAGGGGAACCCATCCCTCGGATATGGAATGCAGCCACACTACACAAGTTCTACTTTTGAAGTTCGTGCAAACAATCCAAGTGAACTAAATTTTCTTCTTTTCATTCAAACGATTGTTGGTACATCAGAAAGGCAAAAGCCAATACATTACACAACAGAAAGCAAAAAATCCATCTGGCACCACTGCAAGAGGCCATTGCTCGGCTGACTCAGTTGATCTCCTTGCGTCCAGCCACTGACTCTGCCTCACGTAGAAACTGGCTCGGATAAAAGGCTGTCGACCCAGTTAGCTCGAGTGGCCCATGACAAAGGTGACAGAAGGGACTGCGGAGGGGAAGGCTACCTTCCAAGTTGACAGAGACTGGGGAAGAGGGAACGCCTATGAAGGCCTCCTCTCTTCCAACCTGCCATCTCTTTGGAACGTACAGAGAGCAAGCACCCTCTGAAGAGTGAAAGAAAAGAAGAGCAGAAGAGGGAAAAAGAGGCTGCCAGAAAGAAAAAGAAACCAGCATAGCTGGACGAGCAGGCAGGGGAAGGCCCGGAAAGGAGGGAGCTTAATTTGCTTCTCCCCCCATCCCTGAAGCGAGCAGAGAGGGACGGGCGGCGGAGATGCTGGATGCCCCCATCCGTCTTCCATCTCGCCCCCCTCTGGGAAGCCTCGCCGAACTGATAGAGGAAACTGCGTAATTTTTCCGTCAAAATCCTCTCCAGATCCGCGCGACGACTATCGGACCCGCTTCAAACCCGCGCGACGACCGTCGAACCTGCTCAAAACCTGAAGCGGCAAAAACCTGCTGCCCTCCATCATCGGTAGCATCATCTTCTGAAGGATCTTCCATGCTTTGAATGCAAAGGCACAGCGCTACGAGAAATGGAGAGAGGAAAGATCACCCTAGAAAAGCCTAAAGCGATGTAGATGGAGAGACGCCCCTAAGTCCCTTATAAAGGCGAGGGGAGGCTGCTTGCCTTAAAAGACTCTCTCCTCGAAAACACGCCGAAGGGATTTCCCCTTTATGACTGTCACCTCAAACTCCTGGTTTCCGCCCCCAGCGGGACACACGAAGTGGCTAAGCATTCAAGGCGTTATCAAACGGAAAGACACCCTGGCAGAGGCTCGCCCAACCAGCGTGCGAAAACCACGCAGGGCGTATCGGCACTTTCCAACTACTACAGATACACTGGTCAAATCACGGCAAGTACAGCAAGAAGCAAGTAAGATTTTATTTGTTACCTTATAAAGAGGAAGTCCTTTTTCGGAAAAGAAAAAGAAGCAAACAAAAGAAGGAGGCAAAATAGGACGATACATCAGGCCTAGGGCCCACTTTGAAGCTCGGAAGTGGAAGGCGCAGGTGTTTTGCCCCCGGCGCCCTCGGTAACGGCCGGCCCTGGCACTGACCCCGCCTGCGCGGGAACTACCTCGGTCGCGAGCCCTCTCGAGGCAGCCGGAGTTGGCGACCCCACAGGAGAAGAGCCCTCTGGATCTTCCCCGCCCGATGCAGAGGAGCTGGAAGACGACATGTCCGAGTCATAGCGTTGGCCAGAGGGGAAGTCGATCCCAAAATCTTGTTCCCCGGCATTAGCTACTACCCGGCGGTAACCCTGCTTAAACCCCTTGCGGATGCCTCGGCGAAGTGCTAACTCATAGTATGGAAGAGCAGCTTCCTACAGGTCGGCCCGGTAGGCCTCTGAGCTCTCGTATTGCTCGATCACCTCCGCCCCGGCCAGTCCCATCCTGTCGGCAAGCTCGGCCTTCTCCCACTCCGCCTCGACCGCCTGCTCCTCGGCCTCCACCGATCATTTCTCTGCCTCGACCGACTTCCGTTTGGCCTCGTCCGCCCACTCCTCGGCCTTGACCGATCTACTCTCCGCCTCAGCTCGGTCGGCCTCGGCCTCCAAACGGAGGCGCTCCGCTGCCTCTACCCGGTCCACCAACTCGGCACGCTCGGCCTCCCAACGGCCATCCAACTCGAGACGAAGAAGGCGCTCCTCTTCAAAGAGTTTACTTCTCCTCTCGAGCGATTCCCGGGCCTTGGTTAGTTGCTCGGTCAGCACTCCGACCTCCAGCCGTCTCGACCGCGACAACTCCCTGATCGTGGAGAACTCCCGTCGGAGCCCCTCATGCGCCTCATTGAGTCAAGCTAGTTTCCTCTCACACCCTCCGAGGGTCCAAGCAAGATTCGACCGCTCTGACTCCGACCGGGCATAAGTCTCCGCAATTGTGGCCCCCATCTGGGCCATGACCAGGCCGCCCTCCATAATGATGTCGAGGACCCCGGGTGGAGAATGACGCTTGTCTCCCCCTTTCATCCTCGCGGACACCTCACGGCAAAGCTGGTATAAAGTGCTCGAGATGTCGAGCCTTTCCAGAGCCACTGGCATGGAAACCCTTTCCACACCTGGCGCCTCGCCAGAAGGCCAAAGTCGAGCTGCGGGATTGGCCGCCTCACGCACTGCGGTCGGTTGGGGTTGTGACGCCTCTATAGGCGAACCCCCGACCTCGACCGACGCTATGAGCCTGGCTGCTCCGTGCACCACGGTCGTTTGGGGCTGCGACGCCTCTGCCGGTGAACCCCCAACCTCAACCGTCACGGCCCGCACGTCGCCCACCTCGACCGGCGCCCCTGCCTCTGCCGCGGTTGTTTCAAACTCGGCCCCCTCTGTTCCCAACGAAGGGAGAGCCGACCCGTCACCGTCACCCCCCGGGGTGCCCCTGGTCTCCTCGGCCCCCTCTCGCTCAGCAGATGGGAGAGCTGGCTCGATAGGGTCGGCCCTATCTTGCCCCAGAGAGGGGAGCGCCGCCGAGCCAGAATTTCCCCCAGCGGCGGGGACGGCCCCGGCCTTCCTGGCCCGTTTCCTGGCCTTCACAGCCTCCCGCAACCTCCCCTCCACGGGATCCTTGCGCTTCACCCCGCAAGGCCGAGAAGTCCCCTTGGAGGCCGCCCCTTTGCCCTTGTCCCGGGCTTGGGAGCGACCCACAGGGGCGCCCGGTTCATCAGCCGCCGAGTCATCGCCAAGGTCAATGATCTCAGCGGCCTCCTCCAGAGGCTCCCGCCTGGTGTCTGCACAAAGAAGAAGGCGTGATCAGGAAAAGGAAAGATGACCCCCACCTCCGAAAGAAGATCTAAGTGGTGGCACCTGAGCCCGACAGATGCAACCGCATAAGAAGACACCGCTCTATGTTCTCCAGAGTCACCAATTCCTCGGTGGACTGGCGATTCCTCAGCAGGATGGCAGCATACTCCTCCACATGAGGGGGGAACTCGTCTTGTCTAGGAGGGATATTCAGGTGGAAATTGGCCATTACATGGCACCTCCAGGTTTCCTCCACCGAGTCTATCCCCACCCAGAAAAATTGGGTCTTTCACCCTTTATGCGAAGAATCCTTCGCCGCCAGCGAAATGCAGCTCCTATTCCTCCTCGCCTGGATGAAGTAAAAACCCTTCCGAGCCGACGGGTGCGCCTTCAACTCGAAGAAATAGTGGAAGAGGTCCAAGGAAGGAGGAACCCCACACTGACGATAGAGGATTCAGAAAGCGGAGAGGAGAAGGTATGAGTTGGCTACCAATTGAATGGGTGCCAACTGGAAAAAGTTGAGAAGCGTGAGGATGAAGGGCTCGAAGGGGAGGCAAAACCCGCTCTTCCATGCCAGAAGAAAGATGCAGATGTGGCCCGTGCGAGAATCTAGGCTCGTCTCATACGGGGAAGCAGCAGCAAAGCTATACTTGTGAGGCAGGCTATACTGATGCTCCAGCCTCTTCACCTCGGCTTCCCCCAACTCGCTGCAATTCTAGACCGGCGCTCTCACCACTGGTTCGTCGCCCCATCCTTCGGCACCCGAACGCTGGCCCGCCATAGATTCCGAGGAAGAACTTGAAGAAGAATTCTCTCGAGACCTCGAAGATTCCGGGGGAGGAGGAAGCTACCGGACCACCTCCGTAGTTATCTTTACCAACTCCTCAAACACCGCCGCAAGTTTCTGCTCCTCCGCTGTGTTCTCTCAGCGCATCAAAGAGCCCCAAAAGTAAAGAAGCGAAGGAAAGCCAAAACCCTAACGATAGAAAGAGTCTGGGATGACAGCCAGCGCCCAACGCCTATAAACCCACGCGGGAGGCGACACGTCATTCCGACCTCCGAGAAAAGGGGCCCCCTTCATAAAAAATCCGTCAGGATTGCAATTATTACGGGCCAAGGTGACCACGACACGTGGCTTCCTAACACTGCCAGATTTCCACCCACCTGAGCCACGCTGGTCCAAAACCCCAAACGACTACTCCTCCGAGCTTATTAAGGCTCGGGAGTAGGAGGGGGACAAGTGGAGAGGGGGATTTCTATAGCCCAATTAAGAGCAGCCGAACTAGGCCCCTCAGGGCCCAACAAGACTCAGCTCAGCCAAGTGACAGCCCCCTGGGGCCCACTTAGGCAAGAAAGCCCAATAAAAGTTTCGCACGAGGATACTACCTTCCTAGGCGGCCTCTAGGCTCAGAAGGCCCGAGCGTCGGTCAGGTCACAGGAAAGGTCCATGCACGAGCCATCTCCCCGCCCAGGGGAAGAAGACGCATGTCGACCAATCCGACCCATCTTCGTCCGAGCTAAGCCTACCGCCCGGATAGGGCTGGCCTCTCTGAGCTCGGTACGGCCAACGATTGCTTATCCATGCAGCCGTTAAGAGTCCTCTGTGGGCAGGAATTTATAAAGGTGAGAGACTCCAGCTCCCCAATGTGATAACACTCCCACGATAAGGCAATAAGAGCCCACGTCGAGGACGTAACCCCCACCTGAAACCCCTCGACTTACAGGACTCCAGAAGACGGCGCACTATTTAACACAGGGATACCCTCTGAGGTAAGGGCAATCACACTCTCAAAACTCCTGAGCAGGAACCACTTCACCCTTCTGGTGGAGAGGGATCTCACGCAGAAGCTACTTCCTCTCTATATTGCTCCCACCATAGCTCCACTGACTTAAGCATCGGAGGGTTTTCCCCAGGGACTCATCCCTGGGCCCCCTGATCCGTTTCCCTTTCTTGCAGTTCACTATCCGGTGATCCACTGCCCGCTCAGGACCAGCGCGAAATCTTGCCTCTTCAATACTTATATGGGCCTTTATTGTAACTTGTATTTTGGGAAAACCTCTTATATACACATACAAGTGGCTTTTTACAAAGCCAAAAGCCAACCCACAGGCATGTTCGACGTGCAGAGTGTTAAGCTTTAGGGTTGTACATAAAACAAAGACAAGCGGCTATTAAAATAGTAGGGTTTTGGCAAACCGTGGGAGGTCGTTAAACCCTTCCGTTAGTAGCCTTCGAGCTAAAAGGAAACCCCGTACTCATATATATATATCTATAAGCATTCCCCTCGAACGTGCCAAGGCTGGTTGCTGTTCGAAGGGTGGGCTTCTTCCTCTACTTGAAGAGAGTTGCTGCCGCAGGAGCTTCCTTCTTCATCCTACTACGTCTTCTTCCCTGCTGCGTCCATCTTCCTCCTGTTGAGAAGAAGGCTTCTTCTGCTTCTTCCTATTCTTCTTCCTGCACCCTGTTAAACAACGTCAAAAGGTAGGTGTTCTCTCTGACAGCTAAACTCAATTAACAAAGATAATACATGTTTTTACGATCATAAACAGCATGCTTATATCTTGTGTTTGAGTTCATAGTCTCTAATTTTCCGTAGGTGATCTCTCTCAAGCCTAAACCTGTTAATATTGCATGCAGTTAACAGGGTTTCTATGTAAGAATAATTTCCATGTATGAATTTTGTAACGTTTTCATGCCTTTATGTGGTGTAATAACTAGTACCATTAACTAGTTAAACAATTTAATATGTTTTATCAGGATACTTGATGAAATCACGGTATTTACTATAGTGTGATAGTTATGGATTTTTACTTTGTCGACTTGTTCGTGCACGTCGGAGTGACCTTTGGTCATGAAATTTTATGGGCGTGTTATTGGGGTGGAGATCGAGATAGTGAGAGTGGTTGTACCATTTTTCATGCCTCCTATCTCAAGATCCCCCATCTCTCAACGAAAAATTATTTTGAACGTCCGATTAGGTAGAGTTTTTCGAGCCCGTCATTTCGATATATGGAACACGTGATTCCGACATGTATACGTCGAGAACCGGAGGTTGGAAGTAAGTGACACATTTGATATATAAATGACGACAAGATTAGTGTCGTCAAATCCTTTTGATGACATAACGCAAAGTCATTAAATTATATATATATATATATATCTTGTAATTATATCTTTAAAAATTCATATCTATTAAAATATGTAACAGAAAATTATAAAAATTACATATCTGGAATCCTCATATTTTTCTCCTAATTATCATATATTTTATTTCTCTAAATTATTTTAAATAAATAAATGTGTCTTTGAATATATATTTTTAAAATTATTGAATTAAATAGATATTGACGTGAATTCTTGTTAAATAAATTAAGTTAAAAATCATAGAATTAACATCCCTCCAAGTCGACGCTAATTAATAAATGACACCACTCACGGACGTCAATTAAAATAAGTTTATTTAATTATAGTTAATTATAGAATTGGATGGACGTGAATTCTATAATTAACGCATTCATGTTCTCACTGTTTTCTTCCGGTTTTCTCGGGTCTTTTGGCACTCTCATCTCACGTCCGTAGATGGAGCCCCTTTTTCATGATTGGTTCATGTTATTCACCTCAACTCTCGGTGACATACGAGCCCTCCGTTGGACATTCCGTTCCTTCGGACTAGCAACTTAGTCATTGGGACCTCCGTAAGTCTTCGCTAGCCTTGGATTCCCTCAAGGTAGCCGAGCTGGTTGTACCTTAAAAACCCTTGATCCGATCTGTGTCACTTTGGTTTTCCGTTAGTCTTGACACTCTACTCCTTTTGGAATCTTCTTGTCATCGATTCGAGAACATAACCCTTTGACTCTATATTTGGCGAAATCTGATTCTGAAACATTAAGGGCTGTGGGTCTGCGACTTTTCAGTGCCAGGTAGGACGGAAGTCCAATTCTGTAAACCATGGGAATTCTGGGTGTGGCATTGTACCAAACTCTGTACATCTGTTATATTCCGTTATTCTGTTATATCTGTTATTCTGCACACTCTGTTAATTCTGTTAATTCTGTTATTCTGATAATTTGTTACTTGGTTATTTTGATAATTTAGATATTCTGCTAGATTGCTTATATTTATTGGAATTCTATTACATTCTGGCCAATTCTGAAGTTATGTTCCTCTAAGTATCTGTCCTTGTTATATTCTGATAGCTTGTCCTTGACTCTGCATGGGAATTCATCCCTATTTCTCATGAGCTCGTAACTGCCTTTGACTTTAATATTCATCTTTCCCGTTAGATTGATCATCATGATTTTCTAGTTCCATGCCTTGCATCGTCATGAACATGTTAATTGGCTAATCACTTATATTCTGCTTGATGAGAGATGTAATTCCTACTGAGCGTTTTGCTCACCAGCCTATCTTCAACGTTTTTCAGGTAACGACATTGAAGATAGTCTATCAGATGGGGAAGGGCTAGAGTGATGAGCGTTATGGAAGATTCGAGCTGGTGTCTTTTACTTTCCTTGAGTCTTTTCCCTTTAATAAAGTATTTGAGTCTTTTCTTTTTATTAAAATTTAATAGTGAGTCCTTTCTTTACTTATGTAAGTTGAGTCAAGGTATGTAATTCGAATATTTGAATATCAATAAAGGTTAAATTGGCCCACATTGTCCAGGTTGTAATTTTGTGTCTTATGTTCACTCTGATTATTCACGACCGTATCACTGCTGCGTTCTGAACAACACGTTCCGCTGCTATCGGTTCGGGGCGTGACAGTTTGTGGTATCAGAGCCTAGGTATATTAAATCCTAGGTCTTGACTATAGGTTGTCAGAAGTTCTAGGTTCAATCCCATTATTACCCGATGAGATTGGGTAGAACCTTGGGTTAAGAGCTAAAAAGGAATTTAAAATACTAATAAGATTAGTTTATGATGATAGCTTAGTAAAATTTCATGAGAATTACTTGATAATCTTACTTGAGATTGTTTGTGTCTTGTAGAACTAGATAGATAACAATGGCCGCCGAGCGTGCCCAATGACGTGAGATGCAAAGAACGGTTCAAGGATTGACTCAGGCTCTTCAACAAGTAGCCGAGGGTGGAGCCAATCGTGGAGCTGGAGAATTACATCGTGAGTTCCGGAGCCTCAATCCCCCTAGGTTTAGTGGAACCCCTGATCCTGACATGGCGGAAGATTGGACTAAGGAGATGGAAAGAATCTTCCGAGTAATGCATTGCTCGGATCAAGATAAGGTTGTTTTAGCAACATTTAAACTAGAGAAGGATGCAAGGGCTTGGTGGGAGTCCATGGAAGCCACTTTGCCAAACATTCAAGTAACTTGGGTAGAATTTTTAGAACACTTCAACGAGAAGTATTTCTCAGAGAGAGTTCGGGAGAGAAAAGCGGGAGAATTTGCCTCACTTAATCAAAGAAGTATGTCTGTGGCAGAATATGAGGCTCAGTTCTCGAGGTTATCACGATATGCACCTCATTTAATCATGACGGAGAAGATGAAAGGTAGGAGGTTCTTGAATGGGTTAAGATTGCAATATATACCCCAATTAGCACCGATGGATATTCAATCATATACCGAGATGGTTAAGAGAGCTCAATTATTGGAGGACGCTATGGAATTATCCGACAATGTTAAGGCGAGAATGGAGAAGAAGAAAGAAGGTAATGGCAACAAGAGGCCCAATGAGGGAAACGACGTTCCGAACGGCAAGAAGCCTAAAGAAGAGAAGTGCAAGTATTGTGGCAATGATGGTCATCGATTCGACAAGTGTCGCTGGAAGAACGGAGCTTGTTTTCGTTGTGGAAGCCAAGAACATAAGGTAGCAGATTGTCACCTTCCGAAAGATCAACCTCAGCAGGCAAAGGATCGTAATAAAGAGCGACGTCAAGGACAATTGCAAGTAATAAGACAAATCGAACCTGCTGATAATGAAGTAACTAGAGGTACCCTTAACCTTAGCTGAAAACATTAGTTATTATGCTAGCATGTCTGGATGATCTTGTCTTATAATTGGAGAATAGGACTAGATACCTCACTGATGTATTGGAAATATATTTCATATGAATTTGGAGACCAAATTCTTTTAAGTGGGGGAGGGTGTAAGACCCCAGAATAAAATAAGGAATAAATATATTCTAAATGAATTAAACGTGTGTGAACAGGATAAATAAAAATAATTAAGCTATATATATATATATATATATATATATATATATATATATATATATATATATATAGGTACTTAATGAGCTTTAACACATATATAAAACAAGCCAAGAGAAATTCATGACATTAATGGGCCTTAACACATTATTATCTCCTACCATTAATACAAAACCTATAAGCCCAAAAACCCACACATATATATATATATATATTATACCAAGGCAAATGAATAACCCATATATATATATATATATATCTATAGATATAATAGGTATATGTTATATCATGTAAATGAATAATCCACATATATAAATATACATATATACATCTAAATGGGCCAAGCCTACATATATAGATATAAGGAGAACCAATCCTTTTTATATGTAAAAAGCCTTGTGCATCTCAACACTTGGCCTAACCCCCGTACGTGGACTTTTCCACAAAGGCCAACCACCTTCAAATAACCAAACCATTATAAATATATATACTTATATGGGCCTTTATTGTAACTTGTATTTTGGGCAAACCTCTTATATACGCATACAAGTGGCTTTTTACTAAGCCAAAAGCCAACCCACATGCATGTTCAACGTGCAGAGTGTTAAGCTTTAGGGTTGTACATAAAATAAAGACAAGCGGCTATTAAAATAGTAGGGTTTTGGCAAACCGTGGGAGATCATTAAACCCTTCCGTTAGTAGCCTTCGAGCTAAAAGGAAACCCCGTACTCATATATATATATCTATAAGCATACCCCTCGAACGTGCCAAGGTTGGTTGCTGTTCGAAGGGTGGGCTTCTTCCTCTACTTGAAGAGAGTTGCTGCCGCAGGAGCTTCCTTCTTCATCCTACTACGTCTTCTTCCCTGCTGCGTCCATCTTCCTCCTGTTGAGAAGAAGGCTTCTTCCACTTCTTCCTATTCTTCTTCATGTACCCTGTTAAACAACGTCAAAAGGTAGGTGTTCTCTCTGACAGCTAAACTCAATTAACAAAGATAAAACATGTTTTTACGATCATAAATAGCATGCTTATATCTTGTGTTTGAGTTCATAGTCTCTAAATTTCCGTAGGTGATCTCTCTCAATCCTAAACCTGTTAATATTGCATGCAGTTAACATGGTTTCTATGTAAGAATAATTTTCATGTATGAATTTTGTAACGTTTTCATGCCTTTATGTGGTGTAATAACTAGTACCATTAACTAGTTAAACAATTTAATATGTTTTATCAAGATACTTGATGAAATCACGGTATTTACTATAGTGTGATAGTTATGGATTTTTACTTTGTCGACTTGTTCGTGCACGTCGGAGTGACCTTTGGTCATGAAATTTTATGGGCGTGTTATTGGGGTGGAGACCGAGATAGTGAGAGTGGTTGCACCATTTTTCGTACCTCCTATCTCAAGATCCCCCATCTCTCAACGAAAAATTATTTTGAACGTCCGGTTAGGTAGAGTTTTTCGAGCCCGTCATTTCGATATATGGAACACGTGATTCCGACGTGTATACGTCGAGAACTGGAGGTTTGAAGTAAGTGACACATTTGATATATAAATGACGACAAGATTAGTGTCGTCAAATCCTTTTGACGACATAACGCAAAGTCGTTAAATTATATATATATATATATATATATATATATCATGTAATTATATCTTTAAAAATTCATATCTATTAAAATATGTAACAGAAAATTATATATCTGGAATCTTCATATTTTTCTCCTAATTATCATATATTTTATTTCTCTAAATTATTTTAAATAAATAAATGTGTCTTTGAATATATATTTTTAAAATTATTGAATTAAATAGATATTGACGTGAATTCTTGTTAAATAAATTAAGTTAAAAATCATAGAATTAACGTCCCTCCAAGTGGACGCTAATTAATAAATGACACCACTCACGGACGTCAATTAAAATAAGTTTATTTAATTATAGTTAATTATAGAATTGGATAGACATGAATTCTATAATTAACGCATTCATGTTCTCACTGTTTTCTTCCGATTTTGACCCATACCTCGGGTCTTTTGGCACTCTCATCTTACGTCCGTAGATGGAGCCCCTTTTTCATGATTGGTTCATGTTATTCACCTCAACTCTCGGTGACATACGAGCCCTCCGTTGGACATTCCGTTCCTTCGGACTGGCAAGTTAGTCATTGGGACATCTGTAAGTCTCCGCTAGCCTTGGAATCCCTCAAGGCAGCCGAGCTGGTTGTACCTTAAAAGCCCTGCATCCGATCCGTGTCACTATGGTTTTCCGTTAGTCTTGACACTCTACTCCTTTTGGAATCTTCTTGTCATCGATTCGAGAACATAACCCTTTGACTCTATATTTGGCCAAATCTGATTCTGAAACATTAAGGGCTGTGGGTCCGTGACTTTTCAGTGCCAGGTAGGACGGAAGTCCAATTCTGTAAACCATAGGAATTCTGGGTGTGGCATTGCACCAAACTCTGTACATCTGTTATATTCCGTTATTCTGTTATATCTGTTATTCTGTAAACTCTGTTAATTCTATTATTCTAATAATATGTTGCTTGGTTATTTTGATAATTTAGATATTCTGCAAGATTGCTTATATTTATTGAAATTCTGTTACATTCTGGCCAATTCTGAAGTTATGTTCCTCTAAGTATCTGTCCTTGTTATATTTTGATAGCTTGTCCTTGACTCTGCATGAGAATTCATCCCTATTTCTCTTGAGCTCATAACTGCCTTTGACTTTAATATTCGTCTTTCCCGTTAGATTGATCATCATGATTTTCTAGTTCCATGCCTTGCATCGTCATGAACATGTTAATTGGCTAATCACTTATATTCTGCTTGATGAGAGATGTAATTCCTACTGAGCGTTTTGCTCACCAGCCTATCTTCAACGTTTTTCAGGTAACGACATTGAAGATAGTCCATCAGATGGGGAAGGGCTAGAGTGATGAGCTTTATGGAAGATTCGAGCTGGTGTCTTTTACTTTCCTTGAGTCTTTTCTCTTTAAAATAGTATTTGAGTCTTTTCTTTTTATTAAAATGTAATAGTGAGTCCTTTCTTTATCTATGTAAGTTGAGTCAAGGTATGTAATTCGAATATTTGAATATCAATAAAGTTTAAATTGGCCCACATTGTCCAGGTTGTAATTTCGTGTCTTATGTTCACTCTGAGTATTCACGACCGTATCACTGCCGCGTTCCGAACAACACGTTCCGCTGCTATCAGTTCGGGGCGTGACAGCGGTCCTGGCGGGAGCTAAAGTGTCTCCCTTTCCCTGAAGAAGACACCGCCAGGCTCCTCCGGGTCCTTCTCGACCGAGAGGACTTACTGGTGGGTAAGACGACGATGGGCTCCTCAGCTCTCTCTCATCCTCCTCCCGTCCTATCTCCGTCTCTGGTATCCGTGGATTGGAAGGGAAAGCAAAAGCAGGGTGAGGTCCCGCCTCGACCTTATCATATCCCATCAGCAGATGAGTCATCGGGTCCTCTACGCCTACCCGTCAACACAATCCGAAGTACAAAGAAGACATCTTCGGAGTCTTCACCGGCTTCGATTCAAGTGGTGGGCCCACCGCCACAAGGCTCAGCCAGCCCGCAGAGTTGAGATAACTGTGCAGAGCAACAATGTCCTGCAACACCGTCAGTTATCGCTAGACCCATCCCTCAGCGTGATCACAAAGGCAAAGCTAAGGAGCAGGACAACAAGTGTATCTCTCGGTCCGCTTCCCAACAAAAGATGTCGCCACCGCGGTTAAGGCATCAAACCGCACACACATCTACGGACGCCAGCACCAGCCTATTGACCCAACAAAAGTTGTCGCCACCGCGGTTAAGGCATCAAATCGCGCATACGTCTTCGGACGCCAACACCAGTCAACTGACTCGAAAAAAGTTGTCACCACTGCGGGTAAGGTACCAAACCGTGCATACGTCTTCAGACGCCAGTCCCAGTATCCTAGCATACCAGGAATTGCCGATCGAGGTAATCGAGCAGGCAATCAACGCCACTGATGGGGGCATCTCTCGCCCTTCACATTTTTCCAAGCTCCTATTGCTCGCCATCATGGCTCCATTGTGCCTGTTACATTTTTCTGAGTCGAGTCATGTAATTTTCTTATTTTATTTGAGTCATATCATTGTAATTTTTCTTTTATTTGAGTCTAGTACCTAGGTTAATGAGTCATCTACCTAAGTTAAGTGTCATAGGGTTGATTAGATTAGTTAATGGGCCCAATTCAATGGGCTAGGCCCAGGGGTGCCCCCTTCCCCCTTGGTTATTTATCATTAGTCCTAAAGTCAGGGACTTATTGTAAAATGTGGGTTCTGTATAAATAGGACCCCATTCCCCCCATTTTAAGTTAATGAAGATCTATTATTGTGAGTCCAGAAAATTGAATTTCTTTGGTGAGAAGCCATTAGAGAGGAGTGAGAAACTCCCCTCCCCTATCCCCTTTCTCGCTCCTCCCCCTCCCACCTACTTTCTCTCTCTCCTCCTCTCATTCAATAGTCACCACAACTTTTCACAACACCTCTTTACTCCACCCCTAGTCCCAAGGGAGAACCCACCAATCTCCAAGCCACCCTCCAACCCCCACCCACCCACTACCCTTTCCGAAGCACCATTCCATCTCCCCAAGGCTGAAGGGGTTCAAACCCTAGGCCAAATTTGAATCTCCCTCCCTTGTTGGCTGCCCCTCACCCCTCCCCAATACCCCCTTCCTACCATGGTCACCGTCCCCATTTCCCCTTGCTTCCCTTGGCCATCCCACCATCATACATACAACCCTACACCTTCATCCAATTCCCAGCTCGCCGGTAGCAGAGTACCAGCGACTTTATGATACTACCACGACATCACCAAGATACTTCAGAGGGCGTACTATTTACTGTTGGAAGCGTCTCCTAGTCCTTTTCGCAACGGTGGTGGTCTCATCCCTATCTGAGTTCGTGGCTGCCCAGAGGAGCCGTCGTCGCTAGACTGTGCAACTTCTTCCTGACAGTCAACCAGAAGCAACTTGCAGAGGCTCCCACGGCCATTACCCTGAAGTTATTGAAGCGGGGCTCGGCTGTGATCTTCTACTACAAGTCTCCTGCCACCACGAAGAAGCGGCACTCCGTTCGGCATCCGAAGCTGTGAGTTCCAAATTATCTCCCTCCAGTGCGCTGATCAGTTTCTTCTAGAATCAGTCTGATACCCCGACACTGTTTGGGTCCTCGCCATCTGCTCCGACCTCCTCTGACATCACAGCTGGTCTCCGATCGAAGAGGACTCAACCAAGAATCCAACAACTCTTTCCACATCTGAATCAGAGCTCGGGAGCATCCGTGGCGGCCTCATGTTCCTACTGTAGAGGTGTAGAAGCTACCAGAACCAGCAAACTGAGACCCTGTTCGCACCTCTGTCCCGACCAACACCGTCATTCAAAAATTCCCCCAGACATTGGATGTCCTCCCGGGTCAACTATGAAGGTTTTGCCACTGGTTTTGTCACAATCGGAGTTCGGGGGAGTCCGCAGTGGTGCCGATAGTGGCAGTCTGTGCCCTGTTCCTGAGAGTGGACAGATTCGGCGGATTTCTTGTCTTAATCCTCTAAGCTAGTTTTTCCCCTCCCCGCTTGGCCGGCTTACCGCCCCTCCCTGTGGGAGGTAGTCTTTGGGTGTAAAATTGACTTCCCTTCCCCTTGTTCAACCCCGTTGCATGGAGAGTAGTGGTGTAATTTCTTAAATTTCAGGTTGAAGCTTCTCCGGCGCGACGTGTGGGTAAGCCCATGCTTTCTCGCTCGCCCTTGTCCGACCGGGATCGGTTTCTTCACACCGATCAGGTGAGCTCCTGGACACTTCCTCTACTGGTTTTACTTTTGGTTGTCTTAGTATCATTTCTAGTTGCCCGTCGGCCGGTGAGTTGAGTGCCCGATCTCAAATTGCTACTATGTGAGTGTCCACCGCGGGTGAGTTGTGAGCGAGACCAATTTACCCACGCCCTTGGCATGCTGATCGCCCGTGACTTTGGGCAACCCCAGGCCCTTCGGGGTCCTCCCCAAGCCAGCCATACGCTTGGAAACCTCCGGGTCCATCCTCGGACACACACCCCATCGCCGGTCCACCTACGGACCCGAGTGTGCCCAATGCTAGTGAGTCTGCTTATGTGACATTGCCGTGTCCGTTGTAATGCTTTCAATATAGGTCTTAGGTCGTGTCACATAAATTAGTATCAGAGCAAGTTCTAGACTTGTCTCTACTAAGTCTTATCCTAGGGCCAGTGCATTTATCCCCCCGATCATCATGGCCACTTCCTACTTAACCTACTCGCCACCCATGGACTTCATTCTAGATGACGATATTGCCTTTGACGGATTACGTTCTAGTGATTATGTTAGGTGGGAGACTACCATGGAAAGGTACTTTGAAAAGACTTAGGTATATGGACCCGTGAGAGTCCGCAAGGCCAAGAGACGACTTCGGGGTCAAGCCAAGAGTAAGTGGGAACACATAGAGGGCTTAAGGAGGGTTAGAAGGCAAGAGCCCATTCACTCATGGGATGATATGAAGGAGGAACTTAGAAAGATCTATGCTTCCCGGCATTCCCCTTCCTATCCAAGGAGGACTACCACTCCTCCATCCCCACCCGGCCAACTTGAGACCACCCTTAGGTCTCCACCCCCACCACTCCCAACAAATCCCCTCTCAACCATCATCACTACACTTCGCCACCAAGTCCTCTCCATTAAGACCCAAATGATCCCAGCATCTACCTCTCCACCTAACCCTATGAGGGCCCCCACACCCAAAGCAAAGCCCCCTTCTACAACCCTCAATATCCAAACCAAATTTGCCCCCACTCCTACCCCTCCACAACCGGCCGATCCCAAGGGCAAGAGACCCTTAACCGACCCGGCTCCTCCCATAATGACCACCACTCCCCTGTCCAAAGTCAGCCCATGACGGCCATCACCCCCAAACCCACTCTCCCTTATCCAATTCACACCCACACCCAATTGACCTCCGCCCCTCCACCTTCCCCCATAAGGGATACCCCCACCAAGGCCCACCCAACCCATCTTCCACTTCTAACTCCAATCCTACCCCAACCTAGGCCTCCACTTCTTCCCCTACCAATCCTAAACCATGTTTTCCTTTACCCTCCACCCCGGGTGCACCATACACCAACCCTCATCACCCCACCCTCAAAAGACCCTCTCACCCCCTTGGTAGAGGAATCCATACCCGACCCCATAGTGGTGACCACTCCGGACCCTATTCGCCATAGAGACCACCCATGTCCAAGTTGAAGAAGAAACCTCGCCCGGTGGTCTTCACCTTACACCACCCTCTCTAGTTGGGGCCGAGCTCATCTTAGGAGAACCCCTTGTTAGTTGGCGAAAGGAGAGCCCAATTAGAGAGATTACGGCCCATGTTTTCCCTCCTATGGAGTAAAACCTCCCTATAGTGCCCTCTCCTATCACACCACCATCCAATCATCTTACCAAGTGGACACATTAGGGGATCTTCTCAAAGGCTTAGCATGGCAAATGAAGTTGACCGGCATGTTTCACCTCGATTTGTACCATTGGTTGCTACACTAGCGACCTCCTTCTATTCCTCCCCACACCCGATGAGCCTGGCCTTATCCTCAAATTGGAGTCCCTCATATCGGGCAGAAAGCCAAGCCATCCTATCATGGCCAGCCCACCCACTAAGAACTTCAGCCCAATCATTTCATTAGAGGAGGATGATCCGCCACCATATTCTGAGGACCTTGAGGATGTTGAAATGAACTTAGAGCTCCTTTCCCCCGGGTACACTTATGTTGATCCTTTTGACCCCTCCCAATAGAAACCCGGGAACCCATGTGATCCACCCACATCACTTATCACCCACTCCTTCCTACCGTCACCCAAGATGTTCGGCCAAGCCCACCTCTCCCAAGTCCTGGGTGACACAAGGGTAGCTATGATCAAGGAAGATCTACACCTAAGGAACAAGGAGGTGTTGTGGACACTAAAAAATTCTCACCCCATGTTTACATGCAGAAGAATAAAGAAGAGAATAAAATAGAAAAGAAGATGAAAAGAAGAAAAGAAGAAAAGGAAGCACCCTTCGTGCCCTCCAAAGGGACAAGAAGCCAAATGCCCCCAGCGGCACACTCCAGTGATGCCCCCCAGTGGCACATCCTTGATGCCCTTTCAGCGGCACACTAGTTTAAGCCCCAGTGGCACACTCCTTGAAGCCCCAGCGGCACACTTTCAAGAGCCTTCAACGGCACACTCACCTTCAAGTGCCCTTCAACGACACACCCCTGGTGTCTCCCAGCGGCACACCTTTTGGTGCCTCCCAGCGGCACACCCTGCTAAAGCCTCCAGCGGCACACTTCCAAGTGCCCCTCCAATGGCACACTTTCAAGTGCCCCTCCAAACGGCCTCCAGTGGCACACTGTCGAAGGCCTCCAGCGGCACACTAAGTGCCTCCAGCGGCGCACCTGCCAGAAGTCCCATCCATAGCACGATGCTCTGTTTCTCTCAAACACTGAGCATTGAATGCTCATGCATGTGACCCTTGGCACGCAGCGTGATCACGTCAAAGCTAGCCAAGACTAGGCTCAGCT
This sequence comes from Amorphophallus konjac, assembly GCA_022559845.1. Classification (NCBI taxonomy): domain Eukaryota; kingdom Viridiplantae; phylum Streptophyta; class Magnoliopsida; order Alismatales; family Araceae; genus Amorphophallus; species Amorphophallus konjac. Next base: position 190,815,763 of record CM040123.1, on the reverse strand, counting down.
GTCGAAGCCTCATCCAAACACGCAGGCACTCCCTGCCAAAAGACAAGATCGGGGGTCAACCCCCAATTAACTCCCACCGTCAGTAGACGTCAACGTGGCCAGGGGTATAAAAATCGCTCACGTCGAAGAGATGAAAAGAAGAGAGACTAGAGAAAAGAGGGAGAGCCCCTGCGTAGAAAAGAGAAGAAGAAGAAGAGAAGAAGAGGCTGGGGGCTCCCCCTGGTGCTTCACCCACCGTCACCCGAGTGAAGAGAAGAAAAGGATAAGAGAAGAAGAGAGAGCGCTGCCCTGTTCACCATCGCCTGTGAGAAGAGAAGAAGAAGAAGAAGGAACGAGAGAAGAGAAGAAGAGAGACGAGGAGCTAGTGCTCCGTCCCCTTTCCCCCCTCATTGTATCTTGCTCCCCTTTGTTCTTTTGTTTGCTTTTCTTAAGATGTATTAGCCCCCAGGGCTGCTTCCCTTTTTTTTATAAGAATAGATTTTCCACAGACGTCCTTGACCCATGAAAGTCCTCCGGTGCATCTCTCACCTGCGCCTTGAATGATTTCCCCCTCTTGTTTTGTTTCGACCATCTTTCATGCCACGGTGTACATGGTGGATTGTTTTCTCCATCCTTTCATTTCTCGTCTTTCGGGCTGCCTGCTCGCTAGAATGTTGCAGAGTCTATCCAACCAATGGGTGGTGTCTCTGGCATGATGGCATGAGGCCGGCTTCCTTCCAACGGTTTTCCGTAACGGGTTGATCCCCCCTCCACAGGCACCCCAAGCCTGTTCAGCCTGGTACACCCTCGGGGTGCTCCGTCCGGCACACTCCCAACAGCCTTTGGCCGGTGCACTCCCCAGCCTGCCTGCCGACACACCTCAAACCACCGAGCCCGGCACACCCCAATGTGGCTTGCCCGACACACCCCCTGGTGCCAACCGTCGCCGACACACCCCCCCTGGCTGTGCCCCAGCGGCACACCCCTGGCTAGTCTAGCCCGACACACCGTAGTCATCGATTCCCCGGTGCACCTGTGACTTGAGTTAGTCTAGTGGCTTCTCGTTCAGTGTTTCCTTCAAGGTTTCCAAAGTTTTCTCAAAGGTGGCTGCCTCGGTACACACCTCAAATTGTCGGGTCATGCCACTCCTTGTGGGTGTGTTCCCTTTTCACTCCCTTACCATCCGGGTTAAGGGGAGATGCTGTCGAATTTTTGTCAGAAATAACAACATATTAAAAGAAAAAAGGAAGCAACAAACAAATAAAATAAGCCTTAATAAAACATTCCAATCAAAACAAGGGAACCATGCAAGACTCAAAGAGCCGGACTGCTGAACATGACCATGGACTTAATCACACAACAGCAGATCAAAAGCTTTCCGTTCAAGGCCCTTCATCTGAATTTTATGAACAAAGGGACTCTCCTCTCAGACCCTACCCCACTCATGTGGACTTTGCCCTGGCTGCCTTGGCCCCTTTGGCCCATTCCTCATCTGGCACACTCTGCCTTCACCTTGCCCAGCCTCTCCTGGCACACTCTTTAACCTTCACCCGGTGCACTACCATCCTTCCTCCAGCGGTACGCCATCCAACAACCCTGCCCTTCACACAACCCAAACATGCTCAGACCTTGCCTAGCATGCACAGACCCCAAGCCTCACATGCTCAGACCTCGCCTAGCATGCATAGACCTCAGCCCAACCTGCATGGACCTTGCACGCAGATGTGCACCGACCCCAGCATGCATGGCCGCCCATGTGCACAGACCTTGCTAAGCTTCAAACACCAACATGCTCAGACTTGGCCAGAGCTGCACAGACCTTGGCCCTACGTGTGCACCGACCTACCTTCAGCTTTGAGCCTAGGTGCACCAACCTTACTCCACTTGACTTCCATATGCACCGACCTTCCTTCAGCCCAGCTGAAACCTGCATCAACCTTGCTCCACGCATAAATAGAACCTACACCGACCTTGCCCCTTGCATGCATAGACCCTACACCGACCCCGCCCCTTGCATGCATAGACCTTGCACCGACCTTGCTCCGCGCACTAACAGACCCTACACCGACCTTACTCCGTGCATGAACAGACCCTGCACCGACCTTGCTCCACTCACGAACAGACCCTGCACCGACCTCCACCAGCGTGCACAGGCTTAAGCCCAAACATGCACCGACCTCACACAACACGCACAGACCTCAGCCCTTGCTGCACTAACCTCCAACCCAAACCTGCACAGACCATCCCTTGCTGCACCGACCTTAAATATAAATATGCACTGACCCAGCCCCATCTGCATAAACCCTTCCTTTGATCTAGCCCCAACTGCATTGACCCTTGGCTAACTCGCCCCTCACACGGCTCAAACGTGCATAGACATTGGCAAGCCTTGTCCTCCACACGTCCCCAATGTGCATAGTCCTTGGCAGACCTTGCCCTCCATACATCCCCAATGTGCACAGACCTTCCCTTTACACATTCCTAAATGTGCATCGACCTTCCCCCTGCCCCATGTGCATCAAACTTTGTCCTTCATAACACATATGTACACTGATTTGCCTTCAGTCGTACACCTGGGTGCTCAGATCCTCGTCCGACACACCCTTGGGCTACCTGGCTCGGCACACACCAATAGGCCTAGCCCGGCACACCCCTGTGCCTTGTCCGGCACACCAGCCTGCTCCTGCCCGGCACAGCTGCGCCTCACCCGGTGCACCCTACCCGGGTCTTGCCCAGCACACCAGCCAGCCCGTTACCCGGTACGCTCCTTGCTCATCTTTCCCCGACACACTCTACGTCTGAAGGGCTATGTTATAATACAATAAAAAAGGGGATAAGTAATAATAGTAACAATAAACAATAAATAATAATAATAACAAATTTAAAAAAAAGATAAATAATAATAATAATAAAGAAACAAGTAATAATAGTAATAAACTGAAAAAATAGTAAATAAACAAATAATAACAAAATAAATAAATAATAATAATAACAAACTCAACAAAAAATAGTAAATAAGCAAATAATAATAAAATAAATAAATAATGATAACAAACTCATCAAAAAAATGATAAAAGTAACAAACAAGAATAATAGTAATTCCCAAACAATAATCAAATGATGAGATCCGCTCCGCAGTCTCGTTTCTCCTCGAGACCCGGTGTAAAGGAAATATTAATGCTGCCCCTCCAGGTCGGACTCGGGGAATCACCCCAAAGTGGCCTTGATCCGACACTGCTCTGGGCCGATAGTCCGTCAAACCGGACTTGTTCCCATTGGGATTCGTTTCTGCTCTTTCATTGAAATTACCGTAAACTCGGCATACATTTGTACGGGTTTGTTTCCATTTACACCGTGCCTTCAATACGGACCTTTGTCCGAACATAAAGTGGTCCATGAATGACTGTCAAAAATCTGAATGGAACGAGGCGGCCCTCATCCTCCCCGAATCCTATGCTTGGGAATAACGATAAGACCTTTGTGAGTCACGCTTGGACCTCGGGTTCGTCCCAACCATAGTCATTGCCTGAACCACATCCTAGGCCTATAGCTAGCTATCTCTATACACATCTTTATTTTGGAATCTAATCCCGAGATATTTTCCTGCTACCCTTCGGTATCAAAAATATTAACGATGCCCACGTAAGCCTCGTTTGGACCACGGGAGGCGCCCCCGGAATGGTCATGACTCGATCTCGCACCGGGCCAATAAACTCACCGATTTCTGACTACTCCAACCAGGATTTAACCGAATATTTTTCCGTTCCTCTGAACAATATATTTGCCGTACCCCGGCATACATATGCTCCGATTTTCCTGTGACGATTATGATATTCTCAAGCCGGACACTCGTCCGAACATTAATTGGTCCCCTGAGTGACTGACACATTTCGAATGCTTGCTTCCCTAGACATAGGGCTTTCCCACTGATTCAAGATCGCTATCGCCTTGCTTCTCTCGATATAATTTTCTGGCCATGAGGCCCTGATTCCTGGCGATTAATCAAGCGTGTTCCCCTCTCCGAGGGGATGCAAATAATGTCGTGGCCTTTATGGCACGGTGGGCTTTGATCCCGACACGAACTACACAATCGTTTGACAGAGTCAGATCGAGCACACAATAAATTGTCACTTTGTGACTGGCACGCCCACGCACTTAATAAACAAATTAACCTGATAAATAAACAAACAAATAATCATTAATAAAAAGTGCGTCCACAAGTCTGACACGCCTGGTGGGACCTAAACAACCCCTCATCTCCTCGCTGGGATTCAGGGCCTCATGGCCTCCTAATAAACCATGTTTGCCTGCTTTGATTAATTGCAAGTGTTGTCTTTGCCAGTCTTACGAGGAGAAAAGTCAGACCAGGCGCAATTGTCTTTGAGGCCTCGAGGACGCTACTCCGAGGCACATGCAACTTCAATGGATCATGAAGGCCGCTAAAAAAAAAAGGAGAAAGAGAGAAGAAGGGAGGGGAAATCAAACCCCCCTTTCCCTAAGAAGAAAAAGGAGAAAAGAAGAAAAGAAGAAAAGAAAGAAGCAAAAAAAAGAGAAGAGAGAGAATTGGAGAGAGAGAGAGTTCTACGACCATATCCGTCGACACCCGTGCTGAACAAAGATTATCACTGTGGGATTGATGTAGTGGAGCAAACCACTCATCACCTCCTTGAGGGGGTGAGCGCTCTCCTGCGCACCTACCTTGGTCTATTACATAAAAAAAAGAGAAGAAGAGAAGAAAAGAAAGGACAAAAAGAAAGGCTGGCAAGCATTGCCGACCAAAAGGACAAGAAGAAGGCTGGCATCTCGCCCGACTGTAGGAGGGTCCAGGTCCGTGGTGCAATGCCCCCGTCCGTTCCACCTTATTGCTGCCTCTATCCGGCACAAGACGGCCCCTCGAATGGCTGTTAGAAGATCCAGCAAGCCGCAACTGTAGCTTGATGAATCCCTGCCCGCTGTGGGGAATGCTTTATAACAATGAGGCCAAGCACGTCCACCACTCCCGAAGAGAGCATGCATATACCCCACCATGGGGGATAAGAAGAAAAAAATAGACACCGCTGTTGACACCCGTTTTATGCTGATAAGTTGAGTCGTTTCTCTTACTCACTTTTGTTGATGCCTCGAGTTGCCCATCACTCGTTGGGGCTGTTTCAGGCATGTTTTGGGCCCATTTACGAGTTACCTCCCTCCTTAGATAGGTCCAGATCGATTCAGGGCTTAATGGGCCGTGGTTTTGGGCTTTTTAGTGAGTTTCAACGTCCACGTACATGTACGGTTCATCCTTGGCCGCTCAACCCATGTGCGGTTGACTAAGAGCCGTTCATATAGTTTGGAGTATTTTGGGTGATTTTTTGAATTTCCACCGACAGGCATTTATGCGGTCCTATTCTAGCCGTTCAACTCGATGGACGGAATAAGGGTGACCGCTCATCGCTCAGAGTCCTACGCCTGAAGGTTGGTTCAGATAATTATCTAATTATCCAATTATCACCGACAGGGCTAGAATGGTTTGTCCTTGGCCGCTCTACTGTTGAACGGTCTCATCTGAACCGTTCATCTATGAGAGTCCAACGGCGAAGGTTTCGGTCGGATCAAAGGATAATTTGGATAATATTTGATGTTTATTTGAGTTTCCACCGACAGGGGTTGGACGGTCAGGACATGACCGCCCATCCAGTTGAGCGGTCTATCGTAAGACCGTTCATCCTGTCGATTGGTGATTTTTAATAGATTTTATCTCTTTTATTTATGGTTTTATCCCCAACTTCCTTCGTCGATTTCTTCGCGGATAATTCATCATTTTAGCTGCCGTTTCACCTGGATAAATGATGATTCATTTATCTACGATTTTCCTTTGATTATCTCGACCTGGAAATGCCTCTAAACCCTAGTTTCGGGGCTGGCTTTCTAGGCTCTATAAATAGACCCTAAAGGCCAGACGTCAAAGGGGGGAGAATTTTCGGTCGATGGCGAAGCCCTGCTGCATTCTTGAGCGACCTAGCACCAAGGAGGGAGGCTTTCTACGTCCATACAAGCCTCCGGTTCAGGGAGTAGTTTGGTCTTGAATCTTTTCGTTTATAGTTTTCATCACTTTCCCTTCACTGCATGCATCATTTTCTTCCTACGTCCCCATTCTTTCTCATTATCATGCACACATCCGCCCACGCTTTTGTCACCCTAGGGGTTTAAAAACCCCCAGGTATCCCCCTTGCCATTCGTTTATGTTCATTTCTTCTTATATTGACATTTACTACACCGTCCAATTCTAATTTAGGTCTTTTCTGTGTGTTTCTTACGTTGTTTTGCAGGTCAGCAATCATCAGCACGAGGCCCATCCCCTCTGGCCGGCCGGAGAGGGTGGAGGTTGGACCCCTTGCAACTTACTGCATGGTGGACTTGTGCGGTTTTCTGACAACCATTCAACATCGCGTGCGGTGTAGAAAGCGCCGTTCATCCTGTTGGTGCGGTCAACAGAGCACCGTCCGTCCTCCCGTGGTAGTTCCTCCCGCACCCTTTGCAACACACTTAGGCGGTCTATCGTAAGACCGTGCATCCAGTAGGCGGCCCTCCAGGAGCCGTTCATCTCTCCAGCGCTGCAGCTTAGGCGAGTACTCCCCCTCTTTCCAAGGTACGGCGTGTCCATCACGTCCGGCACCTTGGTGGCGATCACGGTCCTTTTGTTCTCTATTCTCATCTTATCCTTGTTATTTGCTCATCGCATATTGTTCCACTCATGATGCATATTGATCTTTAGTAGGAGGAGAAAAATATATCTACATCCCCTTTTGTGGCGATCACGGTGGGACCCCTAATGCCCATCGTGCTTTAGAGTTGCTGACCCCCTTTTATTGTGCAAGTTTTCTTCTTGGAGTGATTTGCAGGTTGGATGCATTTTCTGCCTTGTGGGACGTGAGCAGTTCTCCCAGAGCCGTCCATTTTCAGGAGCGGCTGATACGCCACCGTCCATCCCCTGCGACTAGAACCAGTCCCACTCCTATTCCCTGTTTCAGACGGTGCATGATATACCGTCCATCATTCTGAGCGGCTGCCATCTAGCCGTCCATCTCTTCGGCACAGGTACGCTTCACTGTGTTTTGATTGTAGGCACGCGGCTTCAGGAGATTATGCGGTTTGGTACAGATCGTTCTTATGGTATTGTCCTGTCACTGCTGCCTCGTATTTTCAGCACTCTGTGGCTATTCTGCAGGCTTCTGTTGTTTGCTCCCTGGATTATACGATCCCATACAGACCGTTTTACTGTTTGAGCGATCGTAGAAGGACCGTTCATCTGGCGCCACAGTGCACTCACGGTCTTTTTTGATTGTCATATTCCATGCGATTTGCTGCTCTTGGTGCTACTTGTTGATCTCCCCCCTGCTCTCTTATCATTGTTGCCTCATCATTTTTTTTATTGCTCATGTGTATGCTTGATCATTGATTGATAGTTGCTAGGCTAGATTATGCATGCACTCCGGTGCGCATAGGAGCATCCATCTCTTCTCATAGTAGTTGCATTCCTACCGAGGTAGGGTTTCCTCTCGTCTCCATATTCCTTGGAGCCGACCAGGGACCTTGCCGAGGACCTCCGTAAGCCCACGTGAGCCGTGGATTCCACACGGACGCCGGGCATGTTGTATCGTACCCATCCCCTAGTCTAGGGTCTGCATTCATGCGAGAGAGAATCCTTTAGAGTTGCCAGTGTTGAAGTTAGATGGAAGGCTCTATGACCATAGGATGTGGATCTAGAGGGGGGGTGAATAGATCAACTGGCTATTTAAAAATTAGGCCTAGAATCAAATGCGGAATTAGAAGAACACTAAACGAACACAGCCAATGCACCGAATAAAACACACAAGATCTGCTGAACAAGCAATCAAACACACGAGAGGCACAAGGCTTTTCGGTGGTTCGGTCAATCTGACCTACGTCCACCCCACATTCAACTCGAATATGGATTACTGCTGATACATAGCTTCAATCTACTGGGCACTACAGCTTGCCAACAACGGCTGGGGCTTACAGCTTATCCCGACCAGAGGAACACCTCTGCAACAGCTGAGCTTCACAGCTTGCTCTGCTGGGCACTACAGCTTAGCCGACCAGAGGAACACCTCTGCAACACCGCTGCCTCACAGCTTGACACTGCTGACTAACAGCTTGATCGAACAAGAGTTTTCAAAGAGAAAATAGCAAGACTAAAAACAAACAAAACACACAATCGAATGGAAGAAAACCAAAACAACTGTAGCTCAAAGTTGAGCAATATCAGCTATGGTAACTGGACCAAGAGACTGATTCACAAGCTCTCATATAACTTTCTCAACTCATCTCTTCTCTCTTTCTTCTTCTCTCCTTTTCTTCTTCTCTGCTTTTCTTCCTCTCACAGTGGATCTCGGTGGCTGCTGCTTCAGACTGGATGTATATACTTCGCCAACTTCGATCAGCCTTTTCACAAGATGAGGACTGCTATATATAACAGCAGCAGGTGGATAAGGGCGCGTGGCTTCCACAGTTCCCGCCCAAGTGAATTCGCCAGATTCGAGATAATTCCATCCATGTGTTAGCATCTGCACACCTCGTCCTCCTGGGATCACGATCCATGTCAGCAATCTCAGTAGAGAATCCCTGTCAGACAGAGTATCGGATGATCAGATTAAATAACAACTCTGTATAGACTCATCAGAAGAACTACGTTGTATAGACTTCATATAAGTGAAAGCTATGTACAGACTTGCTGTATGAAGCAACCGCTGTACAGACTTAGGTGTTATGACGACTGTCAATGTATAGACTAAGTGAAGATCAATGCAATGTACAGACTTCGCAAAAGAAGATGCAATGCATAGACTTCATGAATGAAGATGCAATGTGTAGACTTCATGAATGAACATGCAATGTGTAGACTTCAATAGGAAAATGCAATGTGTAGACTTCAATGAGACTCAAATGAAGACAAACGATGTATAGACTTCAAAATTGATGCACGATGTACATACTTCATGAGACTCAAATGAAGACAAGTGATGTATAGACTTCACGACTGATGAATGACTTGTCAACAAATGACTGTACAGACTTGAGGTGAAGACCTATGTATAGACTTTCTAAAAGAACTATTGTATAGACTTGAAGCAATGGAAAACATCGACTGTATAGACTTTGAACTGCAACGTAGGCAAAGGCATCGATGTATAGACTTCGAAGCTGAACGTAGGTAAATAACCCAATGTGCAGACTTTGAATAGCAACGAAGGAACAGATGCCAATGTACAGACTTTGGCAACCAGCGATGTACAGACTTGGCCAAACAGTCCAATGTATGGACTTGAGGCATGGAGGCTAATGTACAGACTTTACCTCATGCAAGCTACAGTGAATGAATGTATAGACTTCGAACACCTCTCGAGCTCTGCATAGACTTTGCAGTCAACAGGCGATGTATAGACTTTGGAGTCTGAGACCAATGTACATACTTTGTAAAACAGAAGCCTGTATAGACTTGGAAGATCAAGACGCTAAGGAAGACGGTCATTGTACAGACTTAGTAAAACAGAAGCCTGTATGGACTTGGAAGATCAAGACGCTAAGGAAGACGGTCATTGTACAGACTTAGATGCCATTGACAAATGCATGCTACAGTCCAATGTGTAGACTTACATGAGACGCTCATTGAGACGCTCAATGTACAGACTTCGCCTGACACCGTCCAATGTACAGACTTTGCCTTAGACTCTAAATGAGACGGACAGTGTATAGACTTAGCCAATACAATGAGTTGACGTAGTCCAATGTGCAGACTTTCAAGCCTGAAGGCCATTGTGTGGACTTGCATGAGACGCTCAATGTACAGACTTCGCCTTAGACTCTAAATGAGATGGACAGTGTATAGACTATGCAATGCACTGTGGATGTATGGACTTTGCAATCGACGGACAATGTGTAAACTATGCACAACCAGATGAGTCGACTCATGAGGACAGGGGGTCGACCCATGACAATGTATACACTTTGCAATCGACAAGCAATGTACACACTTGCTAGGATGCTGCAATAGACACGGACAGTGTACAGACTTACGTTACTGAAGCAATGTATATACTTTGAGACTTTGAGTGTGTGTTCAGTGTGAAAACAAGATAAAATGCATATAACACACAGATAATCTGATAAAAGTAATTTCATCAAAACATAAACAGTGTTGCCAATCAATCAAAACAATGTGTTGCCATATAAAGTAAAGTTACATGTCAACACCATCAACATAGAGGAGTCACAACAATCTCCCCCTTTTTGATGATGGCAACCCCCTATCATATAGAGTAGCAACATTCTGTCATACAGATGCATTTTTTATGAAGGACATGATTTGTTATTCAGATTGTTATGCAGATGCATGTAGATGCTATGAATGACATGCTGCATGTTACAAAATGTAAGCAACTCCCTGTTAACAAAATTTCCCCCTTTTGCCATACCATGATGCAGATGCATACACTCCCCCTGAATGCAGAATTCTCAATTCAGAATTCTCCCCCTGAACAGGAGAAATGAATTCAGACAATATTCTCCCCCTTTGCCATCAACAAATAGGAGGGAAAGTGAGTGCAAGGGAAGGAAAAAGAAAGTTTAGCTGACTGGCATTCTTAGCAAGTAGTTCAGAAATTAAGCAACTAAAGCACAGAACCTTCAGTCATATGAACTGAGAAACGGCTTAGAAATTGAAATTCTGGTTTAAAGGTTATAAAAATGAGAGTTCATGCACTACATTCATCGGATAAGGTAGATGTGCATGATAAAATAATAAACCAGAGTCATATTTACATGAGAGATTCAGTTTCAGAATATCTTACTTTCATAGACTCAGTAAAATGTGTTAAGAGAAACCAGGTCATGTATTGAAATTAAACAATTGACATCCATAAAATTTCTTTGAAGGAACATCATTTTTAATATTATTTCATTTAGGGCATTCAGGTACCAAAAGTCTTTTTACGTAAGGGTATACGTTTATCAGACGCCAATACCCCTAGATACTCAACATGATGGACCATCTTGCCTATGATCAAACTCAATAGAATTGATTGACACCTTTTTGTGTGAGGGTACACGTTTATTAGACGCCAGTTACCCCCAGGTACTCAATGACAACAACCTACTATTTTGATCATTTTATACAGAGATAGCTGATACACCTCATGACATGAGTGGTGTCCACTTCTTTGATGGATCACTCAGTTTCTCAGTGATTTACCAGTCATTGCTCTGTCAATGCTATTTTTCAAATAATTTTTAATGTTTTTCAATATCTTTCTTAGCTGCCCTTTATTTGTTTCAGAATGACTTGTTTAAGGACAATACACATACTTAGCTTCTCTAACATGATTTTAGATGAGTTTTCAGATTTCAGATATAATTCGCTTTGTCTGACATGAAATAAGATAACGGTTGAGAGGTTTATCAATTTTCAGCATCCTTATTTACGGATTGTAGTCTTTAAACTCTAAAGATTATAAATTTAAACCATTAAGTCAGTCTTTAAGTAATTAAAGTTCTTATAAGAGAAGAAGTCTATTTTCTATTGCTTAATATTAGAACTGACTAAAAGATTGCCATACTGTCAGACTTAACTCTGAATTATATGCAATACTCCCCCTATCTATGTGCATGTGATCTTGCATATGTGGACTGAACAAATGATTTTGAAAATCATGCTTACTCAGACTATCTTATCGTGCAGTATGACCCATGGTACTAGGCGGAGAACCTGGTCATAAGGACCATCTCACACATAGTAAGAACCTCAAGACAGATTTCCCTGCCCTTTGGTAGCTTACCATTGGATATACCAGGGTGATGCAAGGAGATGCATGCATCTAGACATATATATGCAATGATGATCATGAGTGCAATAAAAATATGAGAGTCATGCATTATCATAAGTCTGTTGCACAATATTTATTCAATCTATCAACAGCAAGTCCAAATCAGAAGTTTATTCAAAGCAGCTCAAAAGTTTTATTCAAGTCAACAAAGAGTTCATTCATTATGCTGAAATTTACACAAGCCAAGTTCTCTTCTAAAAAATTTAAAATTTTCATTTCCAAGTGGCTTAGTAAAGATATCAGCAACTTGTTTGTCTGTTTCAATGAAGTCTAGTTCAATTTCTTTTTTATTCACAACATCTCTTAGAAAATGATGTTTTATTTCTATGTGCTTAGTCCTAGAATGATGAACAGGATTTTTAGCAAGGCATATGGCACTAGTATTATCACATAGAATTGGAATACATTCCAGTTTTATCTGATAATCATTTAGTTGGTGCTTAATCCAAAGTACTTGGGCAGCACAATTACCTGCTGCAACATATTCAGCTTCAGCTGTAGACAATGCTACAATGTGTTGCTTCTTAGATGCCCAAGATACTAGATAGCCACCAAGGAATTGACAATAGCCACTAGTGCTTTTTCTATCTACTCGACACCCAGCATAATCAGCATCAGTGTAAGCTAGAAGCTCTAACTCACACCTAGCAGGATACCATAATCCTAGCTCTTGGGTGCCTAGCAGATATCTAAAAATCCTTTTCACTGCTTTAAAATGATTTTCTTTAGGACTGGCTTGAAACATAGCACATAATCCTACAGCGAATTGAATATCAGGCCTAGATGCTGTTAAGTAGAGAAGGGATCCGATCATACCTCTGTATAACTTCTGGTCAAATGGGTTACCTTTAGTGTCTTCATCCAAGCTTGTAGAGGTACCCATTGGAGAAGCTATCTCTTTAAGATTATCCATCTTGTATTTCTTGAGTAGACCCCTTGTGTACTTGGACTGAGCTATAAACATTCCATCCTTTGTTTGTGTAACCTGCAGTCCAAGAAAAAATTTGAGCTCACCCATTGAGCTCATTTCAAACTCATTAGTCATTATTTTAGAAAATTCCTCACAAAATTTGGGGTTAGTTGACCCAAAAATGATATCATCCACAAAAATCTGTACAATAAGAATTTCAGAATGACTCACCTTTATAAACAAGGTCTGATCAACTACTCCTCTAGTGAAATTTTGATCAGTGAGGAACTTGCTCAACCTGTCGTACCAAGCTCTAGGAGCTTTCTTAAGACCATAGAGAGCTTTATTTAATTTGTAAACAAGATTAGGAAAATCTAGACATTCAAACCCAGGGGGCTGTCTAACATAGACATCCTCATTAATTTCCCCATTCAAGAATGCAGATTTTACATCCATCTGCTGGAGGATTATACCTAGGGAACATGCATAAGCTAATAAAATTCTAACAGCTTCTAATCTGGCTACAGGGGCAAATGACTCTTCAAAGTCAATACCAAACTCCTGGTTGTACCCCTGAGCAACAAGTCTGGCTTTATTTTTAATAATATTCCCTGATTCATCAGATTTATTCCTGAAAACCCACCTAGTCCCTATGACTGTCCCGTGATCAGGAGGTGGGACCAAGTGCCACACCTTGTTCATGTCGAACTGATTAAGCTCCTCATGCATGGCATTAATCCAATGCATATCCTTGAGGGCACAGTCAATGGACTTGGGTTCAATTTGAGAGACAAGAGCATATGCATTTAATTCATCCTGAATTCTAAAGTGACCTCTAGTTCTAGGGGGATCATTCAGATTGCCAATGACATTATTCACAAGGTGATCTTTAAGATATCTAATATTAAGAATCTGAGTTTCAGGAATTTCACTTACCTCCCCCTGAACTTCAGGTTCTTCTTCATTTTGCTCTTCTTTATCTTCCTCACCATCAGACTGGTCTGCAGAGTTTTCATCTTTCAAAATGTTCCCATCTTCGTTCCTGCAATAACCATGGTTAGTTTCCATCAAGGTTTCATCAAAGATAATGTGTGGAGATTCTTCAACAATTTTTGAGTTTAAATTGAACACTCTATAAGCCCGGGTGTTTTCAGAATAACCGAGGAAGATTCCTGGTTCACCTTTTGGCTCAAATTTATCAAGGTCCCTCTTGTCATTTATATGTATAAAACATTTACAACCAAAAACCTTGAAGTGGGCGATTGAAGGTTTCTTACCTCTCAAAATCTCATAAGGGGTTTTCTGGGTGGAAGATCTTACCATTGCCCTGTTAATTACATAACATGCTGTGTTGACTGCTTCAGCCCAGAATTTTCTTGGCAGTTGACCTTCAACTAAGAGAGTTCGGCCCATTTCCACTAGAGTTCTGTTCCTCCTCTCGACAACACCATTCTGCTCAGGTGTCCTGGGTTAGGAGAACTTATGATGAATCCCACTTGACCTGCAAAATTCCTCAAAGTGTGAGTTTTCAAACTCACCTCCATGATCAGTCAAAATATTTTCAATTTGCTGATTTATTCTTATACAGAACTCCTGAAATTCTGAGAATGCATCATTCTTATGTGACAGAAAAAATACCCAAGTATACCTAGAAAATTCATCTACTAAGACAAACCCATACCTCTTCCCTGATAAACTGACAGACCTGGTTGGCCCAAATAGGTCCATGTGTATCAGTTCATAAGGTTTAGTGGATAGGTTTTCTGTCCTAGATTTGAATGATTTTCTAGTCAACTTGGACTGAATGCATGCGTTACAAAATTTATTGTCCTTTTTAAAAGAGACTTCAGGGAGTCCTCTAACCATGCCATGCTTGTTTAGTTTATGCAAAATAGTATAACTAGCATGGTGTAGCAACCCTAATAAATTTAAAAGAATAAAATAAGTCAAAATAGAATAAAAGACTAAGTAAAGAAAAGATAAAAATCCGAAATGGAAAAGAATTAAACTCTGATGAAAATAACGCCTCAGGAAAAGGCGCTGCTTTACAAATAAGCGACCTTCAACCAGGCGCGAATTAAAAAAAGGACGCCCAAATAATAAGGCGTCAAATTTCAAACGACCAAAATAAAATAAAAAGGGCAAGATAGCGTAACGCCCTTTGAGTGGACGCGTTTCAACAAGTAACGACGCTTGACAAGGCGTCAATTTAAATTTGACGCCCTTACTTAGGACGCTAATTCAGTTTGAGTTTCGTTCAACCCAGGAGTCTATCCAGGGTAAGTTGATAACTATGAGAAAGAGTTCGAATGTAGTAATAATTCTATCTTGGAAGTATTACTTCCAATCAAACACTACCTTTGTTAGGA
The DNA here is from genome assembly GCA_022559845.1 of Amorphophallus konjac. Classification (NCBI taxonomy): domain Eukaryota; kingdom Viridiplantae; phylum Streptophyta; class Magnoliopsida; order Alismatales; family Araceae; genus Amorphophallus; species Amorphophallus konjac. Next base: position 190,800,623 of record CM040123.1, on the reverse strand, counting down.
TTTCCAAAGTCCCTATAAGTAACCCCCCGTCGAACCCTAAAGATCTATTTGGACGACCAACTGCTGTTACTGTATGTGAAGAACAGTGAGTTCTTCTTGTATCTTTCCCTCTGTCTTTTTGATTTCATGAAGGATATTAATCTTTCATCTTCTTCCTCTAATACAGGTTAAGCGATCAATTGCGTACGTAAAGAACAAGGTAATGTTCTTCAATCTTTTCCCTAACTTCGGATATATTCTCATCATCCTTCCTTTTTCTTCCCCTACAGGTTGATCGAAGATCATCATCTTCATCATCCTCATCAAACGTCTTCTGTATTACCATCTTCTGTCTTGCTGCTGACTGTTAGAAGCTTCAGAGCATCAGTTTCTAACCAAGCCTTCGTCCGTTCATCAGATAATTCTCATAAGGTAGGTTTTCTCAAGCACTGTAGCCCAAATCACCATAATAACTATGTTAAACTATATATATTAGTTCATGCATATAGTTTTCGCGAGTTTTAAATGTTTCTATTGTTGGAAAGAAACGCCCTTTCCACGGGCGCTAATTTTATACACGACCCAGACCAGGGCGCTATTTAAATAAACGACCCTGACAAGGTCGTCAATTCAAAGATTTGACGCCCTGTACACAGACGTCAATTTAATTAACTGTTAATTACCCATGTTAATTAGTCCATATTCACTTAAACATGATTCTAAATCAGTACATGATCATATTTACTTGAATCCCGATATTTTTTCTGTCATGACCATGTCTCTTGTTCCTGGAAATTTCAATACTTGAAAAATTATAAATTCTTGAAATACACGACCCTGTATAGGTCGTCTCTCACTTGACTAACGCCCCTGTTCAGGGCGTGAATTGAAAAGTAACGCCCCTGTCCAGGGCGTGTTTTTGATAAATTTCTGAATATATATATATACTGCAAAAATAGAAGTAAAGAATGGACGGCCATTGTATACGTCATCAACTTGTAAAGAAATGCCCCTCACCAGGGCGCATTTTTGGTAAAATACTGAAATATTGAAATTTTGCAAAAATGAAAAATAGATAAACGCCCTTACTGAAGGCGTTAATTATGTAATTAATGACTTAGTTAAAGTCGTTATTTTCTATAAAAACTATTTTTACCCTGTTTCTGTAACCGAGGGTTTTATTATATATATATATATATTATATTGGCACTATATTCCAATCCGTGAGTATAGTCCCACGTTTCATGATGTTTTATCGATCACCCTCAATTCTCATTGACATACAAGCTCTCCTTTGGACATTCCGTTCCTTTGGACTAGCGAGTTAGTCATAGAGACCTCCGTAAGACTCCTCGAAGCCTTGGATTCCCTCAAGGCCGATTGAGCTGGTTGTACCCTAAAAACCCATTACACTATTGATTGCCATGTCACTCTAAAGAAACATGGTATACCGGCCCTTATGTTATACCAAGTGTATATCATAAGAATTTCCTAATGGAATGAGATTATCATGCCATTAAATGATGTTCTTGTAAACCTCAATTCTATAATAAGAATGAGGGTATCTTACCTTTGATATACTGTTCATGTGGACCTCAATTCTATAAAAAGAATGTCCATACTTGTTTGTCATGGTACCCGAGTTAAGGGAACCTAATTCCACCTAGTTTCATCGTTCCTCGTGATTGTACCGTTGTTATCGCCTATCTATGTCCAATGTCATATTTTTGGACTCTATTCTATCAAAGTTATCCTACGTGTCTACAAGCTTGATTATTGAAATTCCATATTGGCTATATATATATATATATATATATATATATATATATACAAGAGTGGATGTCAAAAATACATGATAAATGCCTGCGCATATAGGGCCCGATCTGGTCCTGGGAGGAGCACCCGAAAGTACTTGTGCCCATGGGAGTTGAATGATAAGGTATCTGGCATTATACCGAGTGCATGACTAGCTTGATTGGACATTCCACACAAATCTTGTACTTCACTCGTACTTGACTTGACATGACTTGCGTGACCCGAAAAAAAAGGGTAATTACTTGTTTGCTTGATACATGATAGCCAAAGTTCTTGACATGACTTGCTAAAAAGTACTTGCTTGAATATCTGTTATCTTTTCTTGAAAGCTCATGACTAGTTCATCTTGCTGTCTTATTGATAAATTCTTTCTCTATCTTGTCGTTTTATGCGAGCATGCATAGCTATAGTACATTCATGAAAAATGTAATTACTTAAACCCCTTGCTAAGCGCTTGAGATATAATTTCCTACTGAGCGTTCGCTCACTCCGTGTGTTCCCTACTTTTCAGGTAATTCCGACGACGAGGGAAGTCAATCGGATGGGAATGATCTAGAGTGAAAGAGATAGAACTTCTCCAAGTGTCATCTAGTCTTTTTCCTATTTTCTTGAGTCAACTATGTACTTTTCCTTTTTAATTGAATAGAGTATTGGATTTGTAATAGTCTATCCATTATGAAATAAAGGATTGGATTATCTTTCTATTTTGCGCATCTCTGTTTTGGTGTCGAATACACTACTACTCTGATTCACATGATTGATATAAACTCGTCGCGCACATCCGAGTATCGTCCGCGCTCGGGGCGTGACAGTTTTTGTGGTATCAGAGCCTAGGGTATTCAATTCCTAGGAAAACCCAAGTCCAAGGATAGGTTCAAACCTTTAACCAGTGAGATTGGGTAGAACCAAGGGTTAAAGTTAACATAGAATGCTAGTCTGTAAGATACAAATCACGTATTAATCTAGTTATTATAATTGTAGGATAATGGCTGCCGAACGTGTTCAATGGCGCAACATGCAGCGTACACTGCAAGGCATGACTCAAGTGCTGCAACAAGTAACACAAGCAGGTGGACAACGAGCAGGAAGTCTCCACCAGACTTTCAAGAACATGAACCCGCCCAAGTTCACGGGTTCTACTGATCCAGATGACGCTGAACACTGGATTAGGGAAACAGAACGAATATTCCGTGTTATGCAATGCACGGATCAAGATAAGGTCTTATTAGCTACTTTTCAGTTAGAAAGGGATGCTAGATGCTGGTGGGAATCAATAGAGGCTACTATAAATCAAGATCAGGTTACGTGGGAGGAATTCGTTGAACACTTCAATGCAAAATATTTCTCGGACCGAGTTCAAGAAAAGAAGGCTGCAGAATTTGCTGCATTAAAGCAACGATCTTTGTCAATGGCCGAGTATGAGGCCCAATTCTCTAGATTGTCTCGGTATGCTAAGCATCTAGTTAGCACCGAGAAAATGAAAGCTAGGAGGTTTCTTAATGGGCTCAGGCCCCAAGCTATTACTCAACTGGTACCGATGGACATTCAAGTCTACTCGGAGATAGTACACCGAGCTCAACTATTAGAAGATGCCACGGAACTGTCTGATAGGATTCGTGGTAAGGATAAGAAGGAACAAGTTACAGGATCGGGTTCCTTTAAACCCAACTTCAAGAAAAGGCCTAGCAATGGAGGAGCATCCTCACAAGACCAAAAGTTCAAGAAAACCAAGCCCTTATCTATCACCACTACCTCTCCAAATACAATGTGCAAACATTGTGATAAAGCGGGTCATAGAGCAGAAGAATGCTGGAGGAAACTAGGAGCATGTCTCCGTTGTGGGAGTCGTGAGCATCGGATTCCCGATTGCCCATTACTTAACGATCAAGCCGTTGACGGAAAGCGCCCAGTAACCAAGAATGCTCGTCTTCATGCAATCAAGGAGACCGAGCAAGTAGAAGAAGGCGGCTTAGTGGAAGGTACATTGAAAGTTTGTTCTAGGAATGCATATGTCTTAATTGATACTGGTGCATCGTATTCTATTGTTTCTAAGAAGTTTGCTGACCCATTACCCCTAGAACCGGAATGGATAAAGTTAGTTTTGTCTACTCCTCTGGGTGATGAGACTGATATTACACATCATTACCAAAACTGTGAAGTATTGGTTCAGGGTAGAAATCTCCCTATTGATCTCATATGTTTAGATCTGAAAGAGTATGATGTTATACTAGGAGCAGATTGGTTATCCAAGTATCAGGCAACGGTTGATTGCCGCAATAGTAAGGTTACATTCAAGGAATTTCCAGAACTAATCTTGACTAGCCCCAAGGGTCGGAGCAGATCCCCTCTTATTTCAGCTCTCCGAGCTAGCAAGCTTATCAGGAAAGGATGTGCATTTTTCCTTTCCTTTGTCACAGTTAAAGAAGCTAAGGAAGCTAAGCTAGAAGACATTCTAGTGGTACAAGAATTTCCGGACGTGTTTTCGGAAGATTTGCCGGGATTACCCCCGCAAAGAGAAGTGGCCTTCACCATTGACTTAGTCCCTGGTGCTGGTCCGATTTCAAAGGCACCTTATAGGATGTCACCTGCTGAACTCAAGGAGTTAAAAGAGCAATTGATGAAACTCATTAAGAAAGGATTCATTAGACCAAGTACTTCCCCGTGGGGAGCGCCTGTATTATTTGTAAAGAAGAAAGACGGATCCATGAGGTTATGCATCGACTATCGACAGTTGAATCACCTCACTATCAAGAACAAGTATCCACTGCTGAGAATCGATGAATTGTTTGATCAAATTTCAGGATCCATGTACTTTTCCAAACTTGATCTTAGGTCAGGATATCACCAACTAAGAATCAAGGACGAGGATATTCATAAAACCGCATTCAGAAGCAGGTATGGCCATTATGAATTTGTTGTTATGCCTTTCGGACTAACGAATGCCCCTGCTGCCTTTATGCAGTTAATGAATAGTATATTCATGCCTTATTTAGATCAATTCGTGGTGGTCTTTATTGATGATATATTTATTTATTCCAAGATCAAGGAAGAGCATGAGAAACATTTGAAGATTGCATTACAAATATTGAGGACAAATCAATTATATGCAAAACTTAGCAAGTGTGAATTCTGGCTTGAAGAAGTGACTTTTCTCGGACATGTTATATCAAAGGATGGCTTATCTGTAGACCCATCAAAGGTTGAAGCTGTAAGGAACTGGGAAAGACCGACCAATGCTAGCGAGATCCGAAGTTTCTTAGGTCTTGCCGGCTATTACAAGCGATTCATCAAGGATTTCTCAAAAATCGCCGTGCCACTTACGAGGTTAACTCGCAAGGAGATCCATTATGAATGGGATGAGGAATGTGAAAGAAGCTTCCAAACTCTCAAGGATCATCTTACTACAGCTCCTATCTTAGCATTGCCAATTGAAGGAGAAAAGTTCGAGGTATACACTGATGCTTCTGGCATTGGTCTCGGGTGTGTTCTAATGCAACAAGGGAAGGTTATAGCCTACTGTTCTCGTCAATTAAAGAAGCATGAAGAGAACTACCCCGTCCATGACTTAGAATTGGCCGCGGTAATATTTGCACTCAAAATATGGAGACATTATCTTTATGGAGTACAGTTTACTGTATACTCCGATCACAAGAGTCTCAAATATCTCTTCTCACAGAAGGAACTAAATATGAGGCAAAGACGATGGCTGGAATATCTCAAGGACTTCGACTTCAATATATAATATCATCCTGGAAAGGGTAATCATGTAGCAGATGCCCTTAGTCGAAAGCCGAGAGCACTGTTAGCCAATTGTATGATTCAAGAATGGAAATTGCTGGAACAATTCTCTGAACTCAATATAAGCATGGACACGGACCCTAGATGTGTCACCTTATCTCATGTAAGCATACAGTCAGATTTATTGTCTGAAATACAAGCACTTAAGAATGATGATCTTACATTAGTAGAAATCAAGGGCAGATTAGAAGGACAATCGGATTTCCAATTAGCTTCTGATGGAAGATTAATGTTCAAGAATAGAACTTGTATACCTGACTGCCCAGAATTGAAGAAGAAGGTCTTAGATGAAGCTCATAGGTCAAGATATACGATTCATCCTGGATCTACCAAAATGTACCAAGATGTAAAAAGAAATTTTTGGTGGCCCAACATGAAAAGAGAAATAGCGGACTACGTATCACGCTGTCTCACGTGCCAACAAGTCAAGGCGGAACACCAAAAGCCTGCTGGAAAACTACATCCTCTAGATATCCCTAAATGGAAGTGGGAGGATATTGGTATGGATTTCATCATGGGTTTATCTAAATCAAAAAGAGGACATGATGGAATATGGGTTATCATTGACCGATTGACTAAATCAGCGCATTTCTTGCCAATCAAGAGTCGATGGTCAGTTGATGTCTTAGCTGCACTATACATCAAGGAAATAGTCAGATTATATGGTATTCCTGTTTCAATCGTGTCTGACAGAGATCCCCGTTTTACTTCTCATTTTTGGAAAGGACTACAACATTCGTTGGGAACGAGACTTAACTTTAGCACAGCCTTTCATCCTCAAACGGATGGTCAGACCGAGAGAACCAATCAAGTAGTCGAAGATATGCTAAGAGCATGCATTACTGATTTTCATGGAAACTGGCATGATCACTTGCCTCTGGTCGAATTTGCATACAATAATAGCTACCAGGCAAGTATACAACTGGCACCTTTTGAAGCCTTATACGGAAGGAGTTATCGATCACCCTTATGCTGGGACGAAGTTGGAGAGAAACAACTGTTAGGTCCAGAAATGGTAAGGGACACTACCGAGAAGATACAATTGATCAAAGAAAGACTGCAAGTTGCTCAGTCTAGACAAAAGGCTTATGCTGACACAAGAAGAAGAGATCTTGAATTCCAAGTTGGAGATCATGTATTTCTCAAGATATCGCCTGGACGTGGAATACGAAGATTTGGTGTTAAGGGCAGGCTCACACCAAGATTTATCGGACCTTTTGAGATACTAGAAAGAGTTGGTGAGGTTGCTTATCGCATCGCATTGCCACCTCAACTGTCCGAAGTACATGATGTGTTCCACATATCTATGTTGAAGAAGTATGTGCATGATCCATCACATATTATTGAGTATGGAGATCTAGTAATCCGGAAAGATCTCATATACGAGCAGAAGCCCATAAGAATACTAGATCGAGAAGTACGAACCCTAAGGAATAAGGTTATTCCCATGCTAAAAGTATAATGGAATAAGAATTCAGAACGTGAAGCTACATGGGAGACCGAGGAATCTATGAGGAAGCGATTTCCAGAGTTATTTTAGAAGGTATGAACTCTAGACTCTCCATATGTAAATATATGCTATGAATTTGGGGACCAAATTCTTTTTAAGTGGGGGAGGGTGTAGCAACCCTAATAAATTTAAAAGATTAAAATAAGTCAAAATAGAATAAAAGACTAAGTAAAGAAAAGATAAAAATCCGAAATGGAAAAGAATTAAACTCTAATGAAAATAACGCCTCAGGAAAAGGCGCTACTTTACAAATAAGCGACCTTCAACCAGGCGCGAATTAAAGAAAGGACGCCCAAATAATAAGGCGTCAATTTTCAAACGACCAAAATAAAATAAAAAGGGCAAGATAGCGTAACGCCCTTTGAGTGGACGCGTTTCAACAAGTAACGACGCTTGACAAGGCGTCAATTTAAATTCGACGCCCTTACTTAGGACGCTAATTCAGTTTGAGTTCCGTTCGACCCAGGAGTCTATCCAGGGTAAGTTGATAACTATGAGAAAGAGTTCGAATGTAGTAATAATTCTATCTTGGAAGTATTACTTCCAATCAAACACTACCTTTGTTAGGATTTCCAAAGTCCCTATAAGTAACCCCCCGTCGAACCCTAAAGATCTATTTGGACGACCTACTGCTGTTACGGTATGTGAAGAACAGTGAGTTCTTCTTGTATCTTTCCCTCTGTCTTTTTGATTTCATGAAGGATATTAATCTTTCATCTTCTTCCTCTAATACAGGTTAAGCGATCAATTGCGTACGTAAAGAACAAGGTAATGTTCTTCAATCTTTTCCCTAACTTCGGATATATTCTCATCATCCTTCCTTTTTCTTCCCCTACAGGTTGATCGAAGATCATCATCTTCATCATCCTCATCAAACGTCTTCTGTATTACCATCTTCTGTCTTGCTGCTGACTGTTAGAAGCTTCAGAGCATCAGTTTCTAACCAAGCCTTCGTCCGTTCATCAGATAATTCTCATAAGGTAGGTTTTCTCAAGCACTGTAGCCCAAATCACCATAATAACTATGTTAAACTATATATATTAGTTCATGCATATAGTTTTCGCGAGTTTTAAATGTTTCTATTGTTGGAAAGAAACGCCCTTTCCACGGGCGCTAATTTTATACGCGACCCAGACCAGGGCGCTATTTAAATAAACGACCCTGACAAGGTCATCAATTCAAAGATTTGACGCCCTGTACACAGACGTCAATTTAATTAACTATTAATTACCCATGTTAATTAGTCCATATTCACTTAAACATGATTCTAAATCAGTACATGATCATATTTACTTGAATCCCGATATTTTTTCTGTCATGACCATGTCTCTTGTTCCTGGAAATTTCAATACTTGAAAAATTATAAATTCTTGAAATACACGACCCTGTATAGGTCGTCTCTCACTTGACTAACGCCCCTGTTCAGGGCGTGAATTGAAAAGTAACGCCCCTGTCCAGGGCGTGTTTTTGATAAATTTCTGAATATATATATATACTGCAAAAATAGAAGTAAAGAATGGACGGCCATTGTATACGTCATCAACTTGTAAAGAAATGCCCCTCACCAGGGCGCATTTTTGGTAAAATACTGAAATATTGAAATTTTGCAAAAATGGAAAATAGATAAACGCCCTTACTGAAGGCGTTAATTATGTAATTAATGACTTAGTTAAAGTCGTTATTTTCTATAAAAACTATTTTTACCCTGTTTCTGTAACCGAGGGTTTTATTATATATATATATATATATATTATATTGGCACTATATTCCAATCCGTGAGTATAGTCCCACGTTTCATGATGTTTTATCGATCACCCTCAATTCTCATTGACATACAAGCTCTCCTTTGGACATTCCGTTCCTTTGGACTAGCGAGTTAGTCATAGAGACCTCCGTAAGACTCCTCGAAGCCTTGGATTCCCTCAAGGCCGATTGAGCTGGTTGTACCCTAAAAACCCATTACACTATTGATTGCCATGTCACTCTAAAGAAACATGGTATACCGGCCCTTATGTTATACCAAGTGTATATCATAAGAATTTCCTAATGGAATGAGATTATCATGCCATTAAATGATGTTCTTGTAAACCTTAATTCTATAATAAGAATGAGGGTATCTTACCTTTGATATACTGTTCATGTGGACCTCAATTCTATAAAAAGAATGTTCATACTTGTTTGTCATGGTACCCGAGTTAAGGGAACCTAATTCCACCTAGTTTCATCGTTCCTCGTGATTGTACCGTTGTTATCGCCTATCTATGTCCAATGTCATATTTTTGGACTCTATTCTATCAAAGTTATCCTACGTGTCTACAAGCTTGATTATTGAAATTCCATATTGGCTATATATATATATATATATATACAAGAGTGGATGTCAAAAATACATGATAAATGCCTGCGCATATAGGGCCCGATCTGGTCCTGGGAGGAGCACCCGAAAGTACTTGTGCCCATGGGAGTTGAATGATAAGGTATCTGGCATTATACCGAGTGCATGACTAGCTTGATTGGACATTCCACACAAATCTTGTACTTCACTCGTACTTGACTTGACATGACTTGCGTGACCCGAAAAAAAAGGGTAATTACTTGTTTGCTTGATACATGATAGCCAAAGTTCTTGACATGACTTGCTAAAAAGTACTTGCTTGAATATCTGTTATCTTTTCTTGAAAGCTCATGACTAGTTCATCTTGCTGTCTTATTGATAAATTCTTTCTCTATCTTGTCGTTTTATGCGAGCATGCATAGCTATAGTACATTCATGAAAAATGTAATTACTTAAACGCCTTGCTAAGCGCTTGAGATATAATTTCCTACTGAGCGTTCGCTCACTCCGTGTGTTCCCTACTTTTCAGGTAATTCCGACGACGAGGGAAGTCAATCGGATGGGAATGATCTAGAGTGAAAGAGATAGAACTTCTCCAAGTGTCATCTAGTCTTTTTCCTATTTTCTTGAGTCAACTATGTACTTTTCCTTTTTAATTGAATAGAGTATTAGATTTGTAATAGTCTATCCATTATGAAATAAAGGATTGGGTTATCTTTCTATTTTACGCATCTCTGTTTTGGTGTCGAATACACTACTACTCTGATTGACATGATTGATATAAACTCGTCGCGCACATCCGAGTATCTTCCGCGCTCGGGGCGTGACACATGGCCTAACCTACGATGCCATAAAAATGCTAAATCTTTTCTATTGGCAGTAAGACATAGGTTAGAATGCTGAATATCATCTAGATCTATCATGTATGTGTTATTTATTCTTTTTCCAGAGATCTTTACAATTTCTGAATCAGGTTCAAAAACCTTGTAGCATTGAGAATCAAATAAAACCTTATGACCCTTATCACACAACTGGCTGATACTAAGTAAATTGTAAACTAACCCTTCAACCAGCATAACATCATCAATGCAGCAGGTAGAACACTTACCTACCTTACCTGATCCAATGATCCTACCCTTTGTGTTGCTTCCAAAGGTGACAAGGCCTCCTAGCTTTTCAGTTAGCATGCAAAACTTGGCCTTATCTCCTGTCATATGCCTGGAGCAGCCACTGTCCAAGTCCCACAAGTTGCTCTTGGCTGTCAGGCATACCTGCACACACAATTAGGGCAAAGAGTTTGGAACCCAAGTCTGATTGGGCTCCAATGCAGATGAAGTGCAAGTAAAGAAAGAGAGCATGGTTTTGGGAATCCACATTTGTTTGAAGCAGTTCTGTTCAATGGATTTTCCAGATTTCTTTTTATTTCACTTTTTCTTGTTGACTTTCTTTTTATTTGCACCAACAGAGTTATTCACAGAATTTTTGTTATTGTGCCAATGCTTCGGCCAGGTTGCATTCATAAAGTTTTGGCCATAGTAGTTCCTGGGCTGGCTGTGGAAATGTTGGTAATTCCTAGGCATCCGACTACCATACCCATTTTCCCAATTTCTGACATAGGGTCTGTAAAAGTGTGTAGGTTGATGAACATACCCTGTATACATCCCTTGAGTTCCAGTCCACCCACACCCATTAGGATAGATTGGCTGTGTGGGGTAGTAGGACTGAACTCTAGGTGGATTGAATTTGTTGGGCTGACTTCTGAAAATATTTTGTCTTCCCTGCACCCTTGACCCTGCTGACCTATTCATAGGTTTTGGTTGGGTCCTTTTCTGTGATGATGGTGGTGAAGACTTTTTGGCATTGACATGGGGTTTGTTTACCTGAGCAGGCTGACCCCTAACCTTGGGTTGAGCACTAGAGCTAGGTTTGGAAGTCCCAATTCTACTAGGCTCACCTACTTTCTGTTTGCCCTTCTCCTCTGCATTTAGCCTTTTCAGATTCAAATTTGTCTTTACAACATTATTAGAATTCATGTTGATCAGAGGTCCTTTCTCCTTTTGTGCAACAAAGGAAATAGTTTTCATTCCAAAGCTTTTAGTTGCACTAGAGTTGAATCCTAGGCCCTCTCTTCTAAAATTTACCTTTGACCCCAATAATGCATCTAAATTTTCAGATCCTTGGGTCATTTTCTCAATTGTTTTTAGCTTATCCTCATTATCTTTCTGAACTTCATCAATATATTTTTTTAACTCATTATTCACACTGAGGACAGCTTCATATTTTTCAGAAACAATTTTTATCTCATTTTCATAATTCTGAATTTTCAGTTTCCATGCATCAATTTCATTGTCTAATCTCACATTTTCTTCCTTAGAAATTTTCAGTTCTTTATTGATTTCTTCAAATTCAGAACATGTGAGTTTCAGCTTACTGTTCTCAGTTTCTAAGCAGGCAATTTTATCAGACAATGAAGTATCATTTTGCATGATTTTAATTTTTCTACGTAGATGCCTGTTTTCTTTTCTGACCTCATCTACTCTATCAGTAAGTTCATCATAAGCAACCATCCAATCAGTAATAGTAAAATTTTCATAGCGAGAGGATACCTCATCAGATTCTTCCTCTCTATCTTCTGAGCTGGTTGCCATGAGACAGATTGACTTCTCAGCTTCAACTTCACTATCCGAAGTGACGCTCAAAGATCCCTCGTCTTCATCACTCCAGGTACTCACCATAGCTTTCCCTTTTGTGTTCTTCTTCTTGGACTTATCCTTGAGGTTCTGATTTGTCAGACATTCAGCTTTAAAGTGACCCGCCTTCCTGCATTGATAGCAAACATTAGTTTCAGCTTTCTTTACAGGGTTTGATTTATACCTTGTGTCTCGGCGGCCACTATTGGGATTTCTTCGGCTGAATCTTCTTCCTTCTTTCTTGAGAAATCTCCAGAATTCCCTAGTAATCATGGCAATATCAGCATTTGCCACTTCTTCTTCAAACAAGCTTTCTTCAGTTGATGATCCGTTGGGGCTGGATCGACTGGATCTGCTAGCACCAGCCTTCAGAGCTATAGGCTTCCTCTTTCTGTCAGCCTCCTCTATCTTCGGCATATTCATCTCATAAGCCATTAGAGATCCGCTCAGCTCATCTACCTTAGTATTGTGCAGATCTCTTGACTCTTCCATAACTGTGGCCTTGGTGTGCCAAATTGGAGTCAAGGATCGCAAGATCTTCCTGACTACATCATACTCAGAATACTTTTTCCCGAAGCCTCTGAGACCATTTGTGATAATAGTCAGCCGAGCATACATTTCTTTGATCGTCTCATTAGGCTTCATCTTGAAAGCTTCGTATTCTGAAACCAGTAGATTAGTCTTAGTCTCTCTGACTTGTGAAGTCCCCTCATAGATGACTTCAAGTGCATCCCACATTTCCTTCGCTGAGGAGCAGGCAGATATTCGTGAGAACTCGGTGGGATGCAGAGAGCACTGGATTGCATTGATTGCACTCCAGTTGAGCGTGGACCTTCTAATTTACTCCTTGGTCCATACATCTTCATTTGGGGACAGCTCGAAAGGTCCCTTGCTAACCACCTTCCAAATTTCATAATCTTTAGCCCTCAAGAATACCTGCATACGGTGCTTCCAGTATGCGTAGTTGGTTCCATCGAAGTACGGGGGCTTGGATGTGGAGTGTCCTTCAGCTATCATCCCTCTTCCGTCCATCTGTGCTTATCCTCTTCGGGCGGTAAGTCCCAGTAGAAGAGTCTAGCTCTGATACCAAGTGTTGAAGTTAGATGGAAGGCTCTATCACCACAGGATGTGGATCTAGAGGGGGGATGAATAGATCAACTAGCTATTTAAAAATTAGGCCTAGAATCAAATGCGGAATTAGAAGAACACTAAACGAACACAGCCAATGCACCGAAAAAAACACAAGATCTACTGAACAAGCAATCAAACACACGAGAGGCACAAGGCTTTTAGGTGGTTTGGTTAATCCGACCTACGTCCACCCCACATTCAACTCGAATGTGGATTACTGCTGATACACAGCTTCAATCTGCTGGGCACTATAGCTTGCCAACAACGGCTGGGGCTTACAGCTTATCTTGACCAGAGGAACACCTCTGCAACAGCTGAGCTTCACAGCTTGCTCTGCTGGGCATTACAGCTTAGCCGACCAGAGGAACACCTCTGCAACACCGCTGCCTCACAGCTTGACACCGCTGACTAACAGCTTGATCGAACAAGAGTTTTCAAAGAGAAAATAGCAAGACTGAAAACAAACAAAACACACAATCAAATGGAAGAAAACCAAAACGACTGTAGCTCAAAGTTGAGCAATATCAGCTCTGGTAACTGGACCAAGAGACTGATTCACAAGCTCTCATATAACTTTCTCAACTCATCTCTTCTCTCTTTCTTCTTCTCTCCTTTTCTTCTTCTCTGCTTTTCTTCCTCTCACAGTGGATCTCGGTGGCTGCTGCTTCAGACTGGATGTATATACTTCGCCAACTTCGATCAGCCTTTTCACAAGATGAGGACTGCTATATATAACAGCAGCAGGTGGATAAGGGCGCGTGGCTTCCACAGTTCCCGCCCAAGTGAATTCGCCAGATTCGAGATAATTCCATCCATGTGTTAGCATCTGCACACCTCGTCCTCCTGGGATCACGATCCATGTCAGCAATCTCAGTAGAGAATCCCTGTCAGACAGAGTATCGGATGATCAGATTAAATAACAACTCTGTATAGACTCATCAGAAGAACTACGTTGTATAGACTTCATATAAGTGAAAGCTATGTACAGACTTGCTGTATGAAGCAACCGCTGTACAGACTTAGGTGTTATGACGACTGTCAATGTATAGACTAAGTGAAGATCAATGCAATGTACAGACTTCGCAAAAGAAGATGCAATGCATAGACTTCATGAATGAAGATGCAATGTGTAGACTTCATGAATGAACATGCAATGTGTAGACTTCAATAGGAAAATGCAATGTGTAGACTTCAATGAGACTCAAATGAAGACAAACGATGTATAGACTTCAAAATCGATGCACGATGTACATACTTCATGAGACTCAAATGAAGACAAGTGATGTATAGACTTCACGACTGATGAATGACTTGTCAACAAATGACTGTACAGACTTGAGGTGAAGACCTATGTATAGACTTTCTAAAAGAACTATTGTATAGACTTGAAGCAATGGAAAACATCGACTGTATAGACTTTGAACTGCAACGTAGGCAAAGGCATCGATGTATAGACTTCGAAGCTGAACGTAGGTAAATAACCCAATGTGCAGACTTTGAATAGCAACGAAGGAACAGATGCCAATGTACAGGCTTTGGCAACCAGCGATGTACAGACTTGGCCAAACAGTCCAATGTATGGACTTGAGGCATGGAGGCCAATGTACAGACTTTACCTCGTGCAAGCTACAGTGAATGAATGTATAGACTTCGAACACCTCTTGAGCTCTGCATAGACTTTGCAGTCAACAGGCGATGTATAGACTTTGGAGTCTGAGACCAATGTACAGACTTTGTAAAACAGAAGCCTATATAGACTTGGAAGATCAAGACGCTAAGGAAGACGGTCATTGTATAGACTTACTAAAATAGAAGCCTGTATGGACTTGGAAGATCAAGACGCTAAGGTAGACGGTCATTGTACAGACTTAGATGCCATTGACAAATGCATGCTACAGTCCAATGTGTAGACTTACATGAGACGCTCAATGTACAGACTTCGCCTGACACTGTCCAATGTACAGACTTTGCCTTAGACTCTAAATGAGACGGATAGTGTATAGACTTAGCCAATGCAATGAGTTGACGCAGTCCAATGTGCAGACTTTCAAGCCTGAAGGCCATTGTGTGGACTTGCATGAGACGCTCATTGAGACGCTCAATGTATAGACTTCGCCTTAGACTCTAAATGAGATGGACAGTGTATAGACTATGCAATGCACTGTGGATGTATGGACTTTACAGTCGACGGACAATGTGTAAACTATGCACAACCAGATGAGTCGACTCATGAGGACAGGGGGTCGACCCATGACAATGTATACACTTTACAACCGACAGGCAATGTACACACTTGCTAGGATGCTGCAATAGACACGGACAGTGTACAGACTTACGTTACTGAAGCAATGTATATACTTTGAGACTTTGAGTGTGTGTTCAGTGTGAAAACAAGATAAAATGCATATAACACACAGACAATCTGATAAAAGTAATTTCTTCAAAACATAAACAGTGTTGCCAATCAATCAAAACAATGTGTTGCCATATAAAGTAAAGTTACATGTCAACACCATCAACACAGAGGAGTCACAATAGCCAGTTCTCCATTCTCACCCTATTTTGGTATCCTGTGGCTGAGTGAACGCATATTTTTAATCAATCCACTAAGGTCCTAAAAGAGAACTTATAAGAAATCTTCACGCGTCATTTGGAATTTGTTTGGGAATTGGCTGATTCTTTTCTCACCTCCCTTCTCCCTTGTATGTCGCATAGCGTCATCATTCGCATCTTTTGGTCATATTAAGCTCATTTGGTCTAGTTCATCTTTTGTGTCTCCATTTAGCTGCATTTGTCTTAGGTTCATTCCCCTTCGTGTATTCATTTCAGATTCACTGTGTAAAGTCTCCATTTTCCCATGGGGCATTTCTCCCCCATGCCTTATTCCTACACCTCTCCATCTTCTTACCCACGTGTGGATTCTTCTTCTCATGCGGGCCCATCTCCTTATTCCTCCATCGGACCCTATTCTTTAAACGGGCCTTCTTATCCTGCCCGCACTACTGCTAGCCCAATCAGTCCTCACTCCCACTCACACAATCTATCCTGGCCCATGCATTCCTCCATTCCTAGAATGGGCTTTCCTTCTTCTCAGGCCGGATCCCCTTATCTGGCCCATCATCATCCTCCTGGTCTCAATCCATCATCCCTTGCTCAAGCTGGCCCATATCCTTCTCGGACTCTTCCTACCGAGGAGTTGATCGCTCAGGCCCAATGCCAGCTTGATGAATTGCAACGCCGAATCAATCCTCAGACTTCTTCGGATATCCCACTTGCCTTTCAAGGTCTTCAACTCCCACTGCGTTCACAGATTCTCGCATATCATCGCTATGGTGGAATTGGTGACCCCTACGTGCATTTGAAGGAGTTCTTATATGAGTCGACCCAGTTTCAACATGATCAACGCTTGATGGCCTATTTGTTTGGCCTATCTTTAGAGGGCTCTGCCAAGGATTGGTTCTTCACATTACCGCAAGAGCAGATGATGAATTTTGAAGCCGTCCAAGCAATGTTTATTCAGCAGTACCGAGACCAGGTGGGGCCCAGATATTCTATGGTTGATCTGGCCCAAGAGAAGATGAAGCCCGACGAAGAATTCTCCGTGTTTGCCGACCGCTGGCGTCGCCTAGCCGCGCAAGTCCCGGGGCATATTCCAGAGGGTGAGCAGATCAAGATGGTTATTTCTAATGCAATGCCCGAGCTCAGGTGCATTTTAGCCCTGAATGATATTACATCTTGGCAACAACTTTACAATAGAGCCCGCTTTGTTAACCAACAACTTCTAGTTTCCTTTGACCATCCCCTCCGCCCTTCACCGCAAGTCAGCCCTCCACTACATATCCCTCCACGGGTCAGCCTTCCACCCCCACATACCTCCATACCTCCATGTGTTACACCTTACATCCCTCCATGAGTTAGCCCTCCGCTATTTCATCTCACCACACCCCTCCACCTCCGGTCAAGGAAACACTACACCCAGAACGGGTAGATGCCGTTCATTACCTTCCCACTCCCTCCACGCCTCCACACCATTATAACCCTCCACCTTTGCCTACGCAGCCCCCCTTGCCTACGCAACCCCCGCTACCATCTCCATTACCTTTTCACACCCCTCGGCATCCACCTTGCCCTAAGCGGACTTCTCACTCCCCGTTGCCGGAGTCTTTTACAGACATCTTCAGGGCTTTGATGGCCACCCATGCATTACAGCTCCCTCCGGTTATGCCTTGCCGACCTGCAGTCGAGAATTTGCTCCATTTCTGTGAATTCCACGTCAACAGGGGCATTTGATTGAGAATTGCCCCGAGTTCCGGGAAATTGTTTACAGTCTGGAAGATAAGAAGATGATTGATTGGGCTATCATGCGCCAAGTTATTTCAGAACTCAGCAGCAAGCAGCAGCAGCAGCAAGCCGTGCCGCCTAGGCAACCATCTCCACTTCAAGACCAGGGGCACCCTGGTGTTTCTCTAGTTGATAAGGTACGTGCTCCGTTACCCACTTCTTCCTCTATCCCATCTCCTCCACCACCTTCGCCTACTCCAGCCTCCGCTCGGGCAACTTATCCTTCACCCTCCGGTTCCATCTCCACTCCTGTCCCCAACATCTCTCGACGTGTTGTAAAGTTACGCCGAAGAGCGCCACTACCGGACACTTCCTCCATTACGCCACTACCTCTTTCTTCCCCTTCACCATCTCCATCAACCATATCACCCCCGTTGCCACCACCTTCTCCACCTCCACCTTCGCCGCCTCCATTGGCCACACCTCCATCATCACCTTCTCCATTATCCCCATTACCGTCACCACTGTCTTCATCACCTACCCTTGTAATAATCCCTGTTCCATCACCTTCACCGATGCCACTTCTTTCGCCATCATCCTATGAACCCGAGCAGGCCGACCCTAAACCCATACCTCCACTTTTTCCTTTACCTCCACCCATGCCCATCAGCATCATTATTCCCCCATCACTTGCACCATCGCCACTAGCGCCCTTCAAACCTCCTCCTTCTAACCTTCCTCTACCACTTCCCACTTCGCGGAGCAGGTACACGCTACCTTTGGTGCCCCTCGGGTCTAGTCCCCAGGGAGATAAAGAGCTGAATCAGGTTTTGACTGTGCATTACAAGCTTCAAGATTTCATTTGCCACATGCCGGTCCGAGCCCTGGTCCCTGGCTATTCTAGGGACAATGAGCCCACATTTTCTATGAAGACGGTCACTAAGAATAGTTCTCTAGCATTGCCGCCAGTTCCTTCTAAAGCGAGGCCGGTGGCAGTCTCTTTGCTCGCCGGAGAATTCACTGTTGATGTTGTTATCACCTCTCGCTTGATTGCTGTTCAGTTCACTGGCCGAGAGGGGTTCTCTACTCGGATTATGCTAACACATACGGCCGCCCGGAGCATGATGGATTCCCTATTCAAGGGGAAATTAGCTGCATCTTTTGCACTTTCCAAGGACATTCTGCACTTGCTGTGCAACCTCCCTCAATTTATTAGCATGCCGGCCACGTCAACGCCGCGCATTGATCTCCCTCAGCTTTGTCCTGCTCTTCTAGTACGGGAGTTATGCTTCAAGCCTGATTACCGAGTGGAGTTGCCGAACCTCTATGTTCTAGTGCCATGAGATAAAACTCTGTGGCTTCATGATATTCATTCAGTTGAGAAGCTGTTTGCCCAAGAATGTCTGCATCTTCATGACCGGGCCAGGCCATCTGCCAGGTGGGCCCGCTATTTGAGAAGACATTACAGATTGAGGAGCCCGGGAAGCCGAGCCCGCGCCAGGCGGAGTTGTTTCAAGAAGATTTCGGCTAAGAAGAGGCGGCGACGTAAGTTCAAAGGCTGTCAGTTGTGCATTTGGGGGTCCCCTTCCTCCTTTCCTTCTCCCGTCCATTTGTCTTTTCTGTTACTCAGTTCCTATCCTTGGGTGGTGTACATTCCGCCACCGGACCTTATTTCTACCATCTTCTCCTATCCTCACCATTTTAGGCCTCGGCCTATGTCCTCCTCTTCCCCTGATCCAGGGGCATCTTATAGTGTTCCTCCCCGAATACATCCGGATTTCACCGTTTTTCCTCCTTTTTCCCCGACCGTGTTGGGAATCCCTTACGCTCGTTCCCCGACCTTGTCGGGTGATTTTTCTGATCCTTCCCTGATTTTGTCGCGTGGTTTCCATTTCTTTTCCCTGACCTTGTCGGGTGTTCATACATTCTCTTCCCCGCCTCTGTCGGGTGATCGCTATTCCTTTTCTCCGACCACATCGGATGATCATTATCCTTCTTCCTTGTCTTCACAGTTATCTTTTCGTCGTCTTTCTATTCTTTCCTCCTCACCCTTTCATGGTCACCACCCTTTTTCTTGCTATTTTCGAGGCTTTATCCCTCCTTGATCTCAGTTAATCCCTGGTTATTCTGTACTTGGTTCCTTGT
Organism: Amorphophallus konjac; assembly: GCA_022559845.1. NCBI lineage: Eukaryota > Viridiplantae > Streptophyta > Magnoliopsida > Alismatales > Araceae > Amorphophallus > Amorphophallus konjac. The sequence continues at coordinate 190,780,939 of CM040123.1, read as the reverse complement.
TATCAGGGCCTCAGTGCCTTAACGAGGGAGTTCTAGCCCTCGTCTCTCTTCCCTTTTTATCCCTTCTTCGTCCAGTATGAGGTCTGCCACTCCTCTATGTCGAGGAACCCAATCTCTCGCTCTCCTTTCATCCTTTATCCGGACAAGCAAGGAAAATAAAGTTCCCACTCTTCAAAGCTCGATGATCGAAATCGCTTCAGAATGCCGATTTCCACGCCATGGATTTGTAAAGGTATCTTTTATTTTGTGCAAGAACATGTTATCATTGCTATTACTCTGTTATTTCTGCACGCGCTTATGTTGGTTCTTTAAAACATGGTTGAGTGGCCTTAGGCTTTAGTTAGTTTGCTTAGTTAAATAAGTCGCTTCTGCAGCATCCTTAGGCTGGTGATAGCTCCGCGCTGGGAGTCTAGTTTCTTTCCCCGATTGTTGAGGGTGACCTTTAGGCATGGGTTTTTCACACACTTCACGGCAAGCCATAGCCGATTCCTCTTAGGCACACCGTTGCTGCTTTGGCCATACTTTGGGTATGTACGAAGGTCTTTTCTCTTCTCTGCTCGGCCAAGTGCTGGGGCAAGAGATTGATGGATAAGATGACCAACCTGGGTGCTCCCCAATACGAGAGAGGTCTCAAATAGGGGTAGTCTTGACCCTCTTCAAAAAAAAAGCTTTCATGCAATATCTGGCCAATAAGGGCTCTCAAAATCAATGATGAATCAATATAGCAAAATTATGAATCAAAGGTATGGCAAGAGTGGCAGTACAGTTCCCCAAGGGACGTCATGAGCCCGGTCGCATGTGTGCCTGATAAATATGGGTCTCAAAATCAAAGACACAAAGTCCCGGCGCAACAGACCTACTCTTTGAGGGGTAGTGCCCTGAAAGGAATTCGAGCCTTGATATCTCCCATCCTGCAGGGAGCTTGTCTCCAATTTTTCTTCTGCTTCTCCCTCTTAGGCTGGGTTATATCCCGGGTATGGCCTTAGTAGGGGCACCGTTCTTTAGAGGCAGTTGGTTGTGGTAAGCCACCCTCATATGCACGCCCTGCTCAAGGGAAGTCTTTAATGAGAGGGGCGGGACGGCGATCCCTGGCCAGTAGTTTGAGCATGTCTTTGGGTGCTGTGGATTGCTATTTCAAAAATCTAAAAAAGAGATATTGTCAAAAATCTAAAAAAATGAGAAATTATCAAAATCTAAAAAAAATGAGATATTGTCAAAAATCCAAAAAATGAAGATATTGTCAAAAATCAAAAAATGAATGATCAAATACTTTTAAAAACCAAAAAAATCAAGAAAATTGAAAAATCTAACAATATTTATCTTTTTGTTCCTTTCTATATATTTGTTTTGAGAACGGATACGTAATCTGTTTACTAAGTACGCAGGTTACAGGTGCTCAAGCTTTCCTTGCTCTATATTTTGCTCTATCTGTCTCCTGTCCACATCTTCTCATCTGTTCCCTTCTTCAATCTATATCTCTATGAAGCTTATGTCCTTCTTAAACTCTCGCTTCCTCTGATCATATCTTTATGAGAGGGCTTTGCCTCACGATCATGAACCTGGCAGTTCTGCTTCATTCTGATTTTAGGTTTTGATTGAAGAACGGGTTTTGTTTATGTCACTTTTGTCCCGCCATGTCCTTGTCTCATGTCTATGTCCCTCCGTGATTGTTCCACGCTCGTTGTTTTGTTCCTCACCACATGGTGTTAGTTGTCTTGCATTTGTTGGTAGTCATCCTTCCATGTTCCATGCGCTGTCCCGACCGTGGTCATCTGTCATGCCCTTATCCCAACCATGTGTTGTCCCGCCAATTGTTATCTTGTCACACCATGTTCATGCATACGGATTGTCTGTTTATGTTTTGCCTATGTGCTTGCTCATCTTGTTGTGTTGTTCCCACTCGTCATGACATGCCATGTTGTTTGTCATTTTGTTAATTGCTATACTTATCTTGTTCGTCTTATACATGAAAATTCATAAAAATCTGAAAAATGAAAATCCAAAAACTTGCCGTTTCGCCTGCACAGGTAAGTCAGGTATGGCTTTTTATCCCTACATCCCTTATTGCATTACTATATGGTATTATATTATATTATCTCGAGAACCAGTTGGTTATCTACGTGTTCCTAGATCTGATGTTCCCCTTCAACAAAAACGATGATGATCCAGATTCACGTGTTTAATCTTCGGATAGGCCGTTAGGTTGGGATGTCACGGGGAGGATGGTTCTGTCCTGCACGCTGTGGTTGCGGATAGTATCCTGACTCTGATTTTCCCAACTTAGCAATATTATTCTCGAGTATTTTATATTTTAATCTTTCTTTGCATTCGTTTTCACAATTTCTTTTATTTTAGCCCAGCATGCATCATACGCATCTTTTGAGCATCCATGACCCATTGAATTTGTCTGAATGGTATCCCCACCCGTGATGGTTAACTATGCGTTCAGTGATTGAGTAAGAGAGTTAATTCCACTCCGAGTTGGAAGGTTCTCTCTGGCCGATTCGTCTGGTTTGGTTGATTGAGAGGTCCCCGTCTGGAGCTTTAGCCTGTTTTCTTTTGTGGTTCCCTCATTGGACAGCGGGATTGTGTCCCCCATGAGGTTGGTCTTGTCGATTTGTTTCATTTAGTTTAGTTCCTCCAGACTGGCGTCACTTTTGGTCTAATCGTTCCTTACGTTTGGTTCAGAGTTTTCCGGAAGATTCTCATCACTTGTTGGTAGAAACGGGTGTCGTTTTACCTTAACGCTGCTTTTCCGGTCCACTCCGCTACATTTTTGCTTCACCTCCATGTTCCATGTCACTTCCGCTTCACCTCCGCTCGCTCCCCTGCAAAGAGGACGTTAAGGAGGGGCATCTGTTGACACCCGTTTTATGCCGATGAGTTGAGTCATTTCTCTTACTCACTTTTGTTGATGCCTCGAGTTGCCCATCACTCGTTGGGGCTGTTTCAGGCATGTTTTGGGCCAATTTATGGGTTACCTCCCTCCTTGGATAGGTCCAGATCGATTCAGGGCTTAATGGGCCGTGGTTTTGGGCTTTTTAGTGAGTTTCAACGTCCACGTACATGTACGGTTCATCCTTGGCCGCTCAACCCATGTGCGGTTGACTAAGAGCCGTTCATATAGTTTGGAGTATTTTGGGTGATTTTCTAAATTTCCACCGACATGCATTTATGCGGTCCTATTCTAGCCGTTCAACTCGATGGACGGAATAAGGGTGACCGCTCATCGCTCAGAGTCCTACGCCTGAAGGTTGGTTCAGATAATTATCTAATTATCCAATTATCACCGACAGGGCTAGAACGGTTTGTCCTTGGCCGCTCTACTATTGAACGGTCTCATCTGAACCGTTCATCTATGAGAGTCCAACGGCGAAGGTTTCGGTCGGATCAAAGGATAATTTGGATAATATTTGATGTTTATTTGAGTTTCCACCGACAGGGGTTGGACGGTCAGGACATGACCGCCCATCCAGTTGAGCGGTCTATCGTAAGACCGTTCATCCTGTCGATTGGTGATTTTTAATAGATTTTATCTCTTTTATTTGTGGTTTTATCCCCAAATTCCTTCGTCGATTTCTTCGCGGATAATTCATCATTTTAGCTACCGTTTCACCTCGATAAATGATGATTCATTTATCTACGATCTTCCTTTGATTATCTCGACCTGGAAATGCCTCTAAACCCTAGTTTCGGGGCTGGCTTTCTAGGCTCTATAAATAGACCCTAAAGGCCGGACGTCAAAGGGGGGAGAATTTTCGATCGACGGTGAAACCCTGCCGCATTCTTGAGCGACCTAGCACCAAGGAGGGAGGCTTTCTACGTCCATACAAGCCTCCGGTTCAGGGAGTAGTTTGGTCTTGAATCTTTTCGTTTATAGTTTTCATCACTTTCCCTTCATTGCATGCATCGTTTTCTCCCTACGTCCCCATTCTTTCTCATTATCATGCACACATCTGCCCATTCTTTTGTCACCCTAGGGGTTTAAAAACCCCCAGGTATCCCCCTTGCCATTCGTTTATGTTCATTTCTTCTTATATTGACATTTACTACACCGTCCAGTTCTAATTTAGGTCTTTTCTGTGTGTTTCTTGCGTTGTTTTGCAGGTCAGCAATCATCAGCACGAGGCCCATCCCCTCTTGCCGGCCGGAGAGGGTGGAGGTTGGACCCCTTGCAACTTACTGCGTGGTGGACTTGTGTGGTTTTCTGACAACCGTTCAACATCGTGTGCGGTGTAGAAAGCGCCGTTCATCCTGTTGGTGCGGTCAACAGAGCACCGTCCGTCCGTGGTAGTTCCTCCCGCACCCTTTGCAGCGCACTTAGGCGGTCTATCGTAAGACTGTGCATCCAGTAGGTGGCCCTCCAGGAGCCGTTCATCTCTCCAGCGCTGCAGCTTAGGCGAGTACTCCCCCTCTTTCCAAGGTACGGCGTGTCCATCACGTCCGGCACCTTGGTGGCGATCACGGTCCTTTTGTTCTCTATTCTCCTCTTATCCTTGTTATTTGCTCATCGCATATTGTTCCACTCATGATGCATATTGATCTTTAGTAGGAGGAGAAAAATATATCTACAACCTCCATGGGGGATAAGAGGCAAGAAAGAATACACCCTGCTCCTGGGGGCACATGAAGAGAATACGCCCCGACTCAGGGCACGTGAGAAGAATTTACCCCAACCTAGGGTAATAAGAAGAAGCAGAATCCACCCCGGCTTAGGGGCATTTGAAGAATAAATGTACCCCGCCATGGGGGCATATGAAGCAAAAGAAGCACACCCCGCATGGGGGGGCATGAAAACAAGAATTTACACCCCGCCCGGGGGCATAGAAGTCATGAAGGATATACCCCTGCCACGAGGGCACATGAAGAGAATCCACCCCGACTCGGGGGCACATGAAGCAAAAGTTACACCCTGGCTTAGGGGCATTTGACGAAGAAGTGTACCCCCGCCATGGGGGCATAAGAAGCAACAGAGTTTCACCCCGATCTCGGGACATAAAGAACGAAAGAATGCACCCTGGCTTAGCAGCTTTTGAAGAAGAAACATATCCCACCACGGGGCATAAGAAGCATAAGACACACCCCAGCTTAGGGGCATATGAAGAGAAGTATACCCCGCTCTGGGGCATAAGAAGCAGCAGAATCCACACCCCCGCCACGGGGACATAAGAAGCAACATACCCCACCAGGGGGGGCATGGAAGCTATGAAGAATTCACCCCGGCTTAGGGGTATTCGAAGAAAATTTTAACCCAGTTTAGGGGCACTTGAAGAAGAACTGCACCCCCACCTAGGGGCATGAGAAGCAAAGACTATACCCTACCTAGGGGCACACAAAGGAAGAAACTCACCCCGGCCTAGGGGCATACAAAGAAAGACACACGCCCCACCTTGGGTGCACAAAAAGTGAAACACACCCTGGCCTGGGGGCATACAAAAAACACACTCCACCCAGGATGTACAAGAAGCAAATACACCTCGCCTGAAGGCACAGAAGCATAAGAAGCAGAATCCACCCCGGCCTGGGGGCATAAGAAGCCTGAAGTTACACCCCGACTCAGGGAAATGTAAAGAAGAAACACATCCTGCCTCGGGTGCATAGGAAGATAGAAACACACCCTGTATGGGGGCATATGAAACATAAAAAGTAGCACACCCCGCCATGGGGGCACACGAAGAAAGAAACACACCCCACCCTGGGTGCACAAGAAGCAAACATGCCCTAGTGTGTCGGGACAGAAGAAGCGGAGTACACCCCGCCATGGGGGTATAAGAAGCAAAAGGTACGCCCTAGTTTAGGGGAATACGAAGAGAAACATACCCCGCTCCGGGGCATAAGAAGCAGAAGTTACACCCCGTCTGGGGGCATAGAAGCTATAAAAACTACACTCCGCTCTAGGGGCATTTGAAGAAGAAACATACACCCCCACCTTGGGGGCATAGAAGCTATAAAAGAATCTACCTCGATTTAGGGGCTTTTGAGGAAGAACTACATCCCGCGATGGGGTCATGAGAAGCAAAGACTATACCCTGCTTAGGGGCATTCGAAGAGAAACATACCCCGCTCCGGGCATAAGAGGCAGAAGTTACACCCCGTCTGGGGGCATGGAGGCCATTAAAGATACACCCCGCTCAGGGGCACATGAAGAGAATACACCCCGGCTTCTTGGCATTTGACGAAGAATCCACCCCGACCAGGGGGCATAAGAAGAAACGGAGTTGCACCCCGGCCTGGGGGCAGATGAAGAGAATCCACCCAGACTCGGAGGCACATAAAGCAAAAGTTACACCCCGACCTGGGAGCATACGAAGAAAGGTATACCCCACCTAAGGGGCATTTTAAGAAGAAACACACACCCCGCTTGGGGGCATAGAAACCATAAAAAATATACCCCGCCTGGGGGCACAGAAGCAAAGAAGCATACCCTCCCGACCTAGGGGGGCAGATAGAGAAAAGCCATACCCCGCCTGGGGGCACATTAAGAGAAATATGCCCCAGTACGGAAGCATTAATGAGAAAAGAAGAGCAGAACAAAAAGAAAGGAGACATGAGGCAGACGTGGTCTTCGAACCTGCCTCTTCGCACAAAAGAAGAAGAGAAGAAAAAAAAAGGAAAAGTGACATGAGGCAGACATGGTCTTCGAACTCGCCTCTTCACAACAAAAAGAAGAGCAGAAAAGAAAAGAACAGTCATCTGGCACTCGTGATCTTTCCACTCGCCCCTCCGCATAAAAGAAGAAGAGAAGAAAAGAAAGTGAACCTTGAGGCAGATATGGTCTTTCACCCTCTACCTACAGTCATCCAACAAATAGACCTCTCATGCGGTCGGCATCACGATCGTTCGTCTAAGCCGACAAATGTTTTCCCTTCGGCCAGGACGGCCATCTCAAGAGAATTAAAGAATCAACCTTTCACTTTGGTTCGGATCCTTTCCCGACCAGAGAATTAAGAATCAATCTTTCACTTTAATTCGGATCCTTTCCCGGCCAGGGAATTAAAGAATCAACCTTTCACTTTGGTTCGGATCCTTTCCCGACTAGAGAATTAAGAATCAACCTTTCACTTTGGTTCGGATCCTTTCCCGGCTAGAGAATTAAAGAATCAACCTTTCACTTTGGTTCAGATCCTTTCCCGACCAGAGAATTAAAGAATCAACCTTTCACTTTCGTTCGGATCCTTTCCCGACCAGAGTATCAAAGAATCAACCTTTCACTTTGGTTCGGATCCTTTCCCGACTAGAGAATTAAAGAATCAACCTTTCACTTTGGTTCGAATCCTTTCCCGACCAGAGAATTAAAGAATCAACCTTTCACTTCACTTTGGTTCGGATCCTTTCCCGACCAGAGAATCAAAGAATCAACCTTTCACTTTGGTTCGGATCCTTTCCCTGCCAGAGAATCAAAGAATCAACCTTTCACTTTGGTTCGGATCCTTTCCCGGCCAGAGAATCAAGAATCAACCTTTCACTTTGGTTCGGATCCTTTCCCGGCCAGAGAATTAAAGAATCAACCTTTCACTTTGGTTCGGACACTTTCCCGGCCAGAGAACTAAAGAATCAACCTTTCATTTTGGTTCGGATCCTTTCCCGACCAGAGAATTAAGAATCAACCTTTCACTTTGGTTCAGATCCTTTCCCGACCAGAGAATCAAAGAATAAACCTTCCACTTTGGTTCGGATCCTTCCCTGACTAGAGAATTACAAGAATAGACCTCTCACCTTGGTTTGGATTCTCCCCCGACCAGAGAGCAGAAGAATAGACCTCTCACTTTGGTTCAGATCCTTCTCCTGACCAGAGAACAAAAAGTGACCCTTCTTTTCGGCTCTCATAGTCTTCTTTCGACATCCCTTGGCACTCACAGCCTGTTGCCTAGGTTACCCTTCAGCCCTTGAAGCTCTCTTCCCTGATTGGCATTAGGCTTTTACAGCGATTGGCTGTCAACAATTTCTTGCAAGTGTTGAATATTGTGAGCTGTCACCTTCGCTGCGGCTTACCAATAACATACTCTCGGTATTTCCTTGGCTTTTATAGCTTGCTCCTCGATATCTTTCGGCTCATATAGCCTACTCCCCAATGTCTTCCGAGCTCTCGCGGCCTACTCCCGTGATCCTTTGGCCTCTTATGGCCTTCCGACGTTCCATGGGCTTGATAGCCAGCTACCCTAGTATCCCTTGGCTTTTATAGCCTGCTTTCTTGACATCCCTAAGGATTTACATCCTGCTGCTGTAACATCTTTCTGGCCTCCCAGCCTGCTACCCGACACCCTTCAGCTCAGCCATTTCGGCCACACCCACTATCAAGATTAATCCATCCATCCCACCGCGCTTTCCAATAGATCTTGGCTTTTGTAGCCCGCTTCCCAATTTTGGCTGTTATAGCTTGCTCCCCAATTTCGGCTCTTGCAGTCTGCTTCCCAATTTCGACTCTTGCAGCCCGCTTCCCAATTTCGGCTCTCGCAGCCCGCTTCCCATACTTCGACTGTTATAGCCTGCTCCCCAGCTCGGGCTTTCACAGCCCGCTTCCCAATATCTCTGGCTCTCGTGGCCTGCTTCCCAATTTTGGCTCTTGTAGCCGCTTCTCCCAACTTCGGCTCTTTGTAGCCCGCTTCCCAATTTCGACTCTTATAGCCTGCTTCCCAACTTCGGCTCTGCAGCCCGCTTCCCAATTTCGGCTCTCGTATCCCGCTTCCCATACTTCAGCTGTTATAGCATGCTCCCCAATTTCGGCTCTTACAGCCTGCATCCTAATTTCGGCTCTTGCAGCCTGCTTCCGAACTTCGGCTCTTTACAGCCTGCTTCCCAATTTTGGCTCTTGTAGCATGCTTTCCAACTTTGGCTCTTTGTAGCCCGCTTCTCAGCTTCATCTTTTATAGCCCGCTTCCCAACTTCGGCTCTCGTAGCCGCTTCCCCAACATTTTGGCTTCTGTAGCCCACTTCCCTTTGGCCTTCGTAGCTTGCTTCCCAATTTTGGCTCTCGTAGCCTACTCCCCCAACCTTTGGCCTTTGTAGGCCACTTCCCAGCATCTCCCGGCTTCTACGTCCTGCTTCCCTAATGCCCCTTGGCTTTTCTGGCCTACTTTCCGGTATCTTTTGGCCCTTATGGCCCTCTCCCCTAATGTCCCTTGGCCTCTATAGCCCGCTTCCCTAATATCCTTTCGGCTCTTTGTGGTCTGCTTCCCTAATACCTTTACTATCACTACGCTTATACGTAACAACTATATGTTCTTACGCAAAAAAAAAGAAAAAAGAAGAAGAAAGCAAAACAAAAGAGACAAAATATGCTTGGCTGCCCTGCTTGCATGCTTGCTTATAATATAGAATAATACACCTCCTTAGAATTTTTTAGGACCCTATTTCCATGCTAAATAATGTTGCCCCGATTCTGGATGCACGAGCATCACGGCAAACGCTCGGAGGGAACCCAATTATGGTGGGTGCACACGTCAAGGGGAAGAGTCATGGCTAAATTGCTAAGCCTAACTCACAGAATAAACCTGAGGCAGCACTCCCCCACTCCGCGCTTAATGTGTCCAATGGTCTTCAACCATAGGGATTGCCCGACTTTCTTCTTAGCACTCTACGGATGCATGAATTTCTGCACTCGCGTGAAGGGTAATCGTGAGGAAAAAGCTGCCTACCCCCGCTTAAAAAAATGATGCAAAAAAAAAATTGTGAATCTGAGTAGCCAGGAATCCCCATTGAGACACATGAGGAGACTCTCGCGAAATGGTGAAGCGAATTTCAATAAGGATGCGGCCTAGTAGCCAGGAATCCCCATTGAGACACATGGAGAAACTCGCATCAAACGGTGGAATCCACAATAGAATTATAATAAGGACGAAGCCAAGTAGCCGAGAATCCCCATTGAGACACACGAGGAGACTCGCGCCGAACGGTGGAATCCGCTACCAAAATAAACAGATGGGACTGTTGATAAGTGTCTATTTTCTATAGTAATTCATCTCATGTACATCATTTTATGTGCATATGATTAGGCAATTATGCATATTTCATAGCTAACCTCAACTCCGCATTTAAATTGGAGCTTTCACGTAAATTGATTAATTTTGTGATATTATTTAATAAATTAAAGTTGAGGGCCATGGGCATTAATTCTCCATTACATAACTATGAGTATTTGAGATTCATGTGCACATTATGGTAACTTTTCTGGACTAAATCATAATTGTGTGTGTGCAGGATACAAAAGGTAATTACAAAAGAAGCCGGGGGAAAAATGGTCATCACCACTTTGACCAAGTCAAATAAAGAATTCAAAATATTTTGGTTGGAGGGAAAAGAAAGTTCAAAATTTTGAATTCAAAGTTTGAAAAGGAAGAATTCAAAGTTTAAGTTTGAAAAGGAGGAAAAGGACATTCAAAGTTTGAAAAGGAGATTCAAAGTTGGAAAGGGGGTGCCCAAAGTCCAAGAAAGGGGGTGCCCACCTCCTTTTCCTTTTTCCCATACACCATCTTCTATCCAAATCCCAGTCATTCATCTCCTTTTGATACAATCTCCACCCTCCATTGACCCAACTTTCCATGACAAGGAGGTGAATGTTAGTTCTTCTTTTGGCAATTTTTCACTCTCCCTCTCTCTCTCACATCTTAGGTTGCCAATTTCTCTCACATAAGTTTATTTTCTCCTCTTAATTTCTTCATAAAAGTTTTTTATTGTTAAGTGCTCTACAACTTATTCTTCTACCTCATCTTCCAATTCCTTCTAGTTTTCAAGCTATTTCATATTTTTCACTGTACTATCCTATTCATCTATGAATCAATGTTTCTCTATGTTCTTCCCCTTATTGCGCATCTTTCTAGTTATTTTCTCCTCTTGCATTCTTGATAAACGTTCTTTGTTTTTACAAGCTCTTCAACTTTTCTTCTGAACTATCTTCCAATTCTATATCGTTTTTAAGTTATAACCTCTTTTTCAAGGTGTTGTCCTATATTTGTATTGTTCATCTGAGGCACTACACTCTGTTCTTCCTCCGTTTTGAAGCTCTTCCACTCTTTTTTTCTCTCTAAGTTCTTCATCAAAGTTCTTCCAATCGTGTAGATATAAATTTTCTACTTCTATCACTTCCTCCAATTCTTTTCCGTTTACGAGTTATATTTATTTTTCCACTATTTTACTCTCTCATCTTCTTCCTTCTTCATCTCCACACAAACCCTTCCACATTCCTCTCTATATTTCTCTCCAAAGTTTATCCTCCACAACTATCCTTTCATGGTGACGTGCACATCAAGGCGGGCGACGTTCCAAGGCTCGTGACGTAGACGACGACGGCTTCTTCATCCACCTCTTTCCACAGCAATCTCTTTCAAGACGGAGCGATCCTCGCCAAGGCTCAGGGAGGAGGAGACGACGGCGTCATCACCATTGCTACTACCATCTTCACACCTCAGGCTCCTCTTTTTGTTATTGCTTTAGTTTCATTTTACTTCATTGTAATCTTGTCACATCTTTATTGTAAGCTTATCTTGCATTTCATGTACTTGTTTCTTTATATTAATGAAAGAAGTGTTCATTTTATCTAGATCTTGTTCATCTTCCCTCTCTTCCTCCTTCTTCTATCACTTCTTCTCCACTTTATGCAATTATTTTCTAAAACATAGGCTCATAGTCATAAGTGTTTTTAGTTAAGTGTTTGGTTCATTCATCATCTCATTATTTTCGTTAAGCAAAGTAAAATCACAAGTGTTTTCCAAAGGACTCCAAGGTTTTTAACTATAAAAAATCTCTTCTTCCCTATGGGTTCGACCCGTGCTTGCCATAGTACTACGTTCTCTTTTGATCATTTTGTGCGGGTTCAGTTTTAAGATTGTTAGCGCGCGTGTAGTAACGACATACGCTTCCGCGTTATCAACTGTGCGAAGCTACCGAAATCGAGAGCCTGAAACCCATGTGTAGACGCTAGAGTAATCCTTGAGTGTTGCTTAGAAAACCTACACATCCCTACGTTTAGGGCCTTTTGCTCACACATTTGCTCCTCCACTCCACAAAGAGTTATCTTGGGTGAAATGCGTGAATTTAAGCTATGCATGTAAGACATGCGATATCCTCTTGACGGATGCACCATCCCTTAGCTGTGCCTTCTGGCCCGCACCGTGTCTACGAATTATGGCGAGGCCCCTATCCCATCCCCTATAGAGGGAGCTGCCTTATTTATACTTATGTTATGCCTGCTGACGAATGCCTGCATGCTTGAATAAGGAAATAATAATAATAAAAAAGGAAAAAAACTACGGCTTGTTAATCTCTCAACTTCGGCTCCTGCAGCCCGCTTCCCAATTCTGGCTCTCATAGCCCGCTTCCCCAATTTTGCTTCTTGTAGCATGCTTCCCAACTTCAGCTCTTTGCAGCCCGCTTCTCAACTTCGGCTCGTAGCCCGCTTCCCCAATTCCTGCTCTTGTAGCTCGCTTCCCAACCTTCGGCTCTCGTAGCCCGCTTCCCCAATTTCGGCTCTTGCAACTCGCTTCCTAATTTCGGCTCTTGCAGCCCGCTTCCCAACATTTTGGCTCTTGTAGCCCACTTCCCTTTAGCCTTTGTAGCCTGCTTCCCAATTTTGGCTCTTGTAGCCTGCTTCTCAATTTCGGCCTTTATAGCCTACTTCCCAATTTCGACTCTTATGGCCTACTTCCCAACTTCGGCTCTTTGTAGCTTGCTCCCCAATTTTGGCTTTTGTAGCTAGCTTCCCGATTGCGGCTCTCGTAGTCCGCTTCCTCAATTTATGCTCCACAGCCTGCTCCCCAACTCTGGCTTTTGTAGCCAGCTTCCCAATGGCGGCTCTTGTAGTCCGCTTCCCCGATTTCAGCCTTCACGGCCTACTTCCGCAACACCGATTCTGGCCCTTGTGGCCCAGTTTCCCGAGTTCAGATTTCACAGCCGATACTCCCGACGCATTAAAGAACATCAGATCCTTTCACTTTGGTTCGGACCTTCCGCCCGGCTAGAGAACTAAAAGATTCTCTCCACTCTGGTTCGGACCTTCCGTTCAGCCAAAGAATTGAAAGATCCTTCATACAGTTGGTACCCCCGGCGCATTAAAGAACAAAACACCCTTTCACCCTGGCCCAAGCCTGCCGTTCGGATAAGGAATCACCCCTTTTTCCTTACACAAACACTAGTCCGTGTCAACAACTTGACAACCTCCTCGTCCCTTCGGGGTCACGAATAGTCCTTTCGATCTAAACCACCTATTCAGATTGTTGAATGAACAAACTCTTCTCTCCGTCCCATCAGGTGACGAATATCCCATTTGACCTGAACCGCCTGTTCAGATCATTGAATCAACAAACTCTTTTCTCCGCTACTTTCGGCGATGAATACCTCTTTCGAATCAATGTACTTTTCTCTCCGTCCCTTCGGGTGACGATACCCCTTTGAGTTGGACCCTCTGTCCAGGTCACTAAATCAACAAACTATTCTCTCTCTGTCCCCTCGGGCGACAAATACCCCTTTTGATTTGGACCCTCCGTCCAGGTCATGGAATCAACAAACTCCTCTCTCTCCGTCCCCTCGAGTGACGAATATCCCTTTGAATCAACAAACTCTTCCCTCCATCCCCTCGGGTCATGAATACCCCTTTTTGGCTTGGACCTTCCGTCCAGGTCATTGAATCAACAAACTCTTCTCTCTGTCCCCTCGGGTGACGAATACCCTTTTTGATTCAACAAACTCTCCTCTCCGTCCCTCCGGGGTCACAAATGATTCGTTTGGTTTGAACCTTCCGTCCAGATCATTGAATGAACAAGTCTCTCTCCTCGTCCCTTCGGGTGACGAATATCCCTTTTGATTTGGACCTCTCGTCCGGGTCATTGAGTGAATAAACCCTTCTCTCCACCCTCGTGGCTTGCCTTCCAATAACTTCAGCTTTCATAGCCTGCCTCCCGGGTCCTGGCCCCCGTGGCCCAATTTCTCGACCTCAACTTCGGTCCGCGTACCCGCTCTCCTATCATGCTGATGAATCTTTCAGTTAGTCTGCACCCGCAGGCCCCGCTCTCTCATCCCTCACTTGCGCCACCCGCAGGTGGGGGGCATTTGTGGACACTAAAAAATTCTCACCCCATGTGTACATGCAGTGGAATAAAGAAGAGAAGAAAATAGAAGAGAAGATGAAAAGAAGAAATAAAGAAAAGGAAGCACCCTTCGTGCCCTCCAAAGGCACAAGCAGCCAAATGCCCCCAGCGGCACACTCAGTGATGCCCCACAGTGGCACACCCTTGATGCCCTTTCAACGGCACATCAGTTTAAGCCCCAGCGGCACACTCCTTGAAGCCCCAGCGGCACACTTTCAAGAGCCTTCAACGGCACACTCACCTTCAAGTGCCCTTCAACGGCATACCCCTAGTGCCTCCCAGCGGCACACCCTTTGGTGCCTCCCAGCGTCACACCCTGCTAAAGTCTCCAGTGGCACACTCCCAAGTGCCCCTCCCAATGGCCTGCAGCGGCACACTGCCGAAAGCCTCCAGTGGCACACTAAGTGCCTCCAGCTACGCACCTGCCAGAAGTCCCATCCATAGCGCAATGCTCTGTTTCTCTCAAACACTGAGCATTGAATGCTCGTGCATGTGACCCTTGGTGCGCAGCGTGATCACGTCAAAGCCAGCCAAGACTTGGCTCAGCAGTCGAAGCCTCATCCGTCACGCAGGCACTCCCTGCCAAAAGACAAGAGCGGGGGTCAACCCCCAATTAACTCCCACCGTCATCAGACGTCAATGTGGCCAGGGGTATAAAAACCGCTCACGTCGAAGAGCTAAAAAGGAGAGAGACCAGAGAAAAGAGGGAGAGCCCCTGCATAGAAAAGAGGAGAAGAAGAAGAGAAGAAGAGGCTGGGGGCTCCCCCTGGTGCTTCATCCACCGTCGCCCGAGTGAAGAGAAGAAAAGGAGAAGAGAAGAAGATAGAAAGAGAGAGCGCTGCTCTATTCACCATCGCCTGTGAGAAGAGAAGAAGAAGAAGAAGGAAGGAGAGAAGAGAAGAAGGGAGACGAGGAGCTAGTGATCCGTCCCCTATCCCCCCTCGTTGTATCTTGCTCCCCTTTGTTCTTTTGTTTGCTTTTCTTAAGATGTATTAGCCCCCAGGGCTACTTCCCTTTTTTTTTATAAGAATAGAAGTTCCACAAGCATCCTTGACCCATCAATGTCCTCCGGTGCACCTCTCGCCTACGCCTTGAATGATTTCCCCCTCTTGTTTTGTTTTGACCATCTTTCACCCCACGGTGTACATTGTGGATTGTTTTCTTCATCCTTTCGTTTCTCATCTTTCAGGCTGCCTGCTCGCTGGAATGTTGTAGAGTCTATCCAACCCAATGGGTGGTGTCTCTGGCATGATGGCATGAAGCAGGCTTCCTTCCAACGGTTTACCGTAATGGGTTGATCCCCCCTCCACCGGCACCCCTAGCCTGTTCAGCCTGGTACACCCTCGGGGTGCTCCGTCCGGCACACTCCCAGCAGCCTTTGGCCGGTGCACTCCCCAGCCTGCCTGTCGGCACACCTCAAACCACCTAGCCCGGCACACCCCAATGTGCCTTGCCCGACACACCCCTTGGTGCCTACCGTGGCCGGCACACCCCCCCTAGCTGTGCCCCAGCGGCACACCCATGGCTAGTCTAGCCGGGCACACCCTAGCCATCGATTCCCCAGTGCACCTGTGACTTGAGTTAGTCTAGTGGCTTCTCGTTCGGTGTTTCCTCCGAGTTTTCCAAAGTTTTCTCAAAGGTGGCTGCCTCGGCACACACCTCAAATTGTCGTGTCATGCCACTCCTTGTGGGCATGTTTCCTTTTGACTCCCTTACAATCCGGGTTAAGGGGAGATGCTACCGAATTTTTGTCAGAAATAACAACATATTAAAAGATAAAAGGAAGCAACAAACAAGTAAAATAAGCCCTAATAAAACATTCCAATCAAAACAAGGGAACCATGCAAGACTCAAAGAGCCGGACTGCTTAACATGACCATGGACTTAATCACACAACAGCAGATCGAAAGCGTGCCGTTCAAGGCCCTTCATCTAAATTTTACGAACAAAGGGACCCTCCTCTCAGACCCTACTCCACTTATGTGGACTTTGCCCCAGCTGCCTTGGTCCCTTTGCCCCATTCCTCATCCAGCACACTCTGCCTTCACCTTGCCCAACCTCTCCCGGTACACTCTTTAACCTTCACCCAGTGCACTACCATCCTTCCTCTAGCGGTACGCTATCGAACAACCCTGCCCTTCACACAACCCAAACATGCTCAGACCTTGCCTAGCATGCACAGACCCCAAGCCTCACATGCTCAGACCTTGCCTAGCATGCACAGACCCCAAGCCTCACATGCTCAGACCTCCCCTAGCATGCATAGACCTTAGCCCAACCTGCATGGACCTTGCACGCAGATGTGCACCGACCCCAACATGCATGGCCGCCCATTTGCACAGACCTTGCTAAGCTCCAAACCCCAACATGCTCAGACTTGGCCAGAGCTGCACGGACCTTGGCCCTGCGTGTGCACCGACATGCCTTCAGCTTTGAGCCTAGGTGCACCAACCTTACTCCACTTGACTGCCGTATGCACCGACCTTCCTTCAGCCCAGCTGAAACCTGCACGGACCTTGCTCCGCGCATGAACAGACCCTGCACCGACCTTGCCCTTTGCATGCATAGACCCTGCACCAACCCTGCCCCTTGCATTCATAGACCTTGTACCGACCTTGCTCCGCGCATGAACAGACCCTACACCGACCTTGCTCCACGCATGAACAGACCCTGCACTGACCTTACTCCGCGCATGAACAGACCCTGCACCGACCTTGCTCCGCGCATGAACAGACCCTGCACCGACCTCCACCAGTGTGCACAGGCCTAAGCCCAAACATGCACCGACCTCACCCAACACGCACAGGCCTCAACCCTTGCGGCATAGACCTCCAACCCAAACCTGCACAGACCCCAGCCCTTGCTGCACCAACCCAGCCCCATCTGCATAGACCCTTCCTTTGATCCACCCCAGCTGCATTGACCCTTGGCCAACTAGCCCCTCACACGGCTCAAACGTGCATAGACTTTGGCAGGCCTTGCCCTCCACACGTCCCGAATGTGCATAGTCCTTGGCAGACCTTGCCCTCCATACATCCCCAATGTGCACAGACCTTCCCTTCACACATTCCTAAATATGCATCGACCTTCCCCCTGCCCCATGTGCATCAAACTTTGTCCTTCATAACACATATGTGCACTGATCTGCCTTCAGTCGTACACCTAGGTGCTCAGATCCTCGTCCGGGACACCCTTTGGCTATCTGGCTCGACATACACCAATAGGCCTAGTTCGGCACATCCCTGTGCCTTGTCCGGCACACCAGCCTGCTTCTGCCCGGCACACCTGCGCCTCACCCGGTGCACCCTGCCCGGGTCTTGCCCGGCACACCAGCCAGCCCGTTACCCGGTACGCTCCTTGCTCATCTTTCCCCGACACACTCTGCGTCTGAAGGGCTATGTTATAATACAATAAAAAAGGGGATAAGTAATAATAGTAACAATAAATAATAAATAATAATAATAACAAATTCAAAAAAAGATAAATAATAATAATAATAATAAAGAAACACGTAATAATAGTAATAAACTCAAAAAATAGTAAATAAACAAATAATAATAAAATAAATAAACAATAATAATAACAAACTCAACAAAAAATAGTAAATAAGCAAATAATAAAAAAATAAGTAAATAATGATAACAAAATCATCAAAAAAATGATAAAAGTAACAAACAAGAATAATAGTAATTCCCAAACAATAATCAAATGATGAGATCCGCTCCACAGCCTCGTTTCTCCTCGAGACCCGGTGTAAAGGAAATATTAATGCCGCCCCTCTAGGTCGAACTCGGACCTTGGGAACCACCCCAATATGGCCGTGATCCGACACTGCTCTGGGCCGATAGTCTCTCAAACCGGACTCGTTCCCATTGGGATTCATTTCCGCTCTTTCATTGAAATTGCTATAAACTTGGCATACATTTGTACGGGTTTGTTTATGTTAACACCGTGCCTTCAATACAGACCTTTGTCCGAACATAAAGTGGTCCATGAATGATCGAGAAAAATCTGAATGGAATGAGGCGGCTCTCGTCCTCCCCGAACCATACGCATGGGAAAAATGATAAGACCTTTGTGAGTCACGCTTGGACCTCGGGTTCGTCCCAACCATGGTCATTACCTGACCCACATCCTAGGCCTATAGCCAGCTATCTCTGTACACGTCTTTATTTTGGAATCTAATCCCGAGATATTTTCCTACTACCCTTCGATATTGGAAATAAGAACGACGCCCACGCAAGCCTCGTTTGGACCGCGGGTGGTGCCCCCCGAATGGTCCTGACTTGATCTCGCACTGGGCCAATAAACTCACCGATTTTCGACCACTCTAACCGGGATTTAACCGAATATTTTTACGTTCCTCTGAACATTAAATTTGTTGTACCCCTTCATACATATGCTCTGATTTTCCTGTGACGATTACAACATTCTCAAGCCGGACACTCGTCCGAACATTAATTGGTCCCCTGAGTGACTGACACATTTCTAATGCTTTCTTTCCTAGACATAGGGGTTTCCGACTGATTCAAGATCATTATCGCCTTGCTTCTCTCGATATAATTTCCTGGCCATGAGGCCCTGATTACCGGTGATTAATCAAGGGTGTTCCCCTCTCCGAGAGGATGTAAATAACGTCGTGACCTTTATGGCACCGTGAGTTTTGGTCCCGACACGAATTACACAATCGTTTGACTGAGTCAGATCGAGCGCACAATAAATCGTCACTTTGTGACTGGCACGCCCACGCACTTAATAGACAAATTAACCGGATAAATAAACAAACAAAGAATCATTAATAAAAAGTGTGTCCACATGTGTCTCTCCCCATGATGTCCACCTTCCTTGACCCATTCGACCCTTTTGAATGGAAACTCCAATTCCAAACCATACCCCAACACATCAAAGTCATTTTCGGGTTAGGAAAACATATGTCTTGGCACCTCGAACCACTTGGCATGATTCATAAGTCGGGTACATTCATTCATATCATCCACATGTCAAGTAGGAAACATGAGTGGTCCATATTCGGATGTAATGGTCCACCTTCATTCATCATGAGTTTTAAGCATGTTAGGAGCATTCATGGATGTCCGGGTCCTCCGACACTCATCACACCCATGCATGAGAGGGACACCTATGGATGCCCCGACCCTCCCACACCCTTCAAAGTCTCCATGGCATCTCTGCATGCTTTGTCTAAATATGGTTGTCCTGCCCCCCTTTGCATATCATGCATCTCCCACTCACACCGCATCGTGGTACTTGGCATGAGCATTTAAGCAAGCAACAAACAACGAGCGGTGAGAATCACAAGAAGCGGGCAAAACCTTACGAACGCCACTTTGAATTCCAAGTTGGCAACTTGGTGATGGTGACTTTGGAGTGGCTCTACCATAGGGTCACCTCCAACTTGAGGGCACGAGGACTTGGACCTTGCCTAGTTCTGAGTGGCCTTGGCAACCCAGCTTATGGGTTGGGCTTTCTAATGGGTTTTGGGATTTACCCCATTTCCCACGTGGCGGGTCCGGCACCCTATAAGGGCACCGCGGTGGATCCTAGTGAGAGTTTCGGGCCTACCCCTACCCTTGTGAGAGACACACTCAGAGAGCCACCACACATCAGCCTGAGAGCCCTACGTCTGCACACGGAGGCAATACTAGGCAAGCATGGTTCCATCACCGGTAAGAGGGTGTGGCCGAGCCACCTTGAGAGGATGAAGGACCGTCCCCTGGTTGCGGCGTAGGGTTGAGTTTGGAGGTCGTGGCTCGCCCGGAGCTGCTTTGGAGGACCACTTCCTCGGTGGACCCATACTCGACGGAGTCGAGTTCTTCGCACCCCGGGGGTATGATGGGGGTATCTCTCGCCCTTCACATTTTTCCAAGCTCTATTGCTCGTCATCATTGCTCCATTGTGTCTGTTACATTTTTCTCTGAGTCGAGTCATGTAATTTTCTTATTTTATTTGAGTCATATCATTGTAATTTTCCTTTTATTTGAGTCCAGTACCTAAGTTAATGAGTCATCTACTAAGTTAAGTGTCATAGGGTTGATTAGATTAGTTAATGGGCCCAATTCAATGGGCTAGGCCCAGGGGCGCCCCCTTCCCCCTTGGTTATTTGTCATTAGTCCTAAAGTCAGGGACTTATTGTAAAATGTGGGTTCTCTATAAATAGGACCCCATTCCCCCCATTTTAAGTTAATGAAGATATATTATTGTGAGTCCAGAAAATTAAATTTCTTTGGTGAGAAGCCATTAGAGAGGAGTGAGAAACTCCCCTCCCCTATCTCCTTTCTCTCTCCTCCCCCTCTCACCTACTTTCTCACTCTCCTCCCCTCATTCAGTAGTCACCACAACTTCCCACAACACCTCTTTACTCCACCCCTAGTCCCAAGGGAGAACCCACCAATCTCCAAGCCACCCTTTAACCCCCAACCACCCACTACCCTTTCCCAAGCACCCTTCCATCTCCCCAAGGCTGATGGGGTTCAAACCCTATGCCAAATTTGAATCTCCCTCCCTTGTTGGCTGCCACTCACCCCTCCCGAACACCCCCTTCCTACCTTGGTCGGCCTCCCCATTTCCCCTTGCTTCCCTTGGCCATCCCACCATCATATACACAACCCTACACCTTCATCCTATTCCCAGCTCGCAGGTAGCAGAGTACCAGCAACTTTTTGAGGCTGCCACGACATTGTTGTGTCCCCAGGTTTTGATGATAATAAATCACAAATCATTAGTAGGTAGTTGAGATATATCTAACTTTATTTGGTTTGATGAATGGTTTAAACAAGTGCAACTGAATCTCACCAAGTGATGTCTCGACATGGCCCAATCATGTCTCGACACATTCAGAAGAGCTTGTGTTGAAATTCCAACAATTGAGCTCCGGCATACCAAAATGTGTCGACACATTCAAATCATGTCTCGACACATTCAGAAGAGCTTGTGTTGAAATTCCAACAATTGAGCTCCGGCATACCAAAATGAGTCGACACATTCAACTTATGTCTCGACACAACCTGAAGAATTCAAGCTGAAGCGTTCTGACTAAGTATCTGGATTCACCAATGTCTCGACACACTGAGCGCAAAGTGTCGACACATTCGTGTGAAAATCTCTGCACAAGGTGCTCTTGTCTCGGCACCTTTTTACATCAACTCTGCACAGGGCTCACTTGTCTCGACATTGTTTGGTGCTATCTCGACTCATCAGCCATGATACTTCAAGATCTCAAAGGGATATCTCGACACACTCAAGGAAAGTGTCGACACACTATGATCATCCAGAACCGATCTGAATCCGACAGAAGCTGATTTCAAGATCCGGAACTTAATCCAGGAGATCCGTTTGCTCTGAAAAAGCCGTCAGATTGCGTTGGTGTCAGAATACAGTGTTTTGGCAGAGATATTTTCTGAAGGAAATCATACCTTTCTCAAATGGTCTCCTACCTACCCACATTCCTGCTAACCTATCAAGAAGAGAGTCAACTGTGCAAGTGGAAGCAAATCTAATAATTTGGATGTGACATACTGGGTGTTGCTTGGATAGCGGATAACGTTGGTGTCGCCCTAAGACACAAATATAGATAAAGAGTATGGGCTCTAGTTGGTTGGTGTCGAAGCAGAGCACATGAGCTAAGAATGAGCTGAGGAGAAAATGGAGAAGAAGAAAAAGCTTACTGCTCAAGCTCTCCTGGTCCTGATGCTGCATGCGTGAGTAAATCAAGAAGAAGATATTCTCCATTCCTCACGACGAAGAGAAAGCCTCTGTAGTTGCTAAGAAGATTCAAAAAGAAGTAGAAAGCTAAGGCTCTCTCAAGCTCATTTCCAGATAGGATATCTCTTAGTCATTGCACTTTCTTTACGATACTCTGTCTGGACCTTTCATCCTTTGTTTCCTTTTTCTTCTGAACAAACTTCTCATCATTAGATCCCTACCTGCGTGTAGGAAGATAGAAGGCGTGGTTGCCTATCTGTGTGGTCAGGGGTGTGATCCCTCAAGCTGTGTGACGGCGGTGTGTGAGAGTGTATCTGTCTGTTTGAAGCTGTGAATTAGCGGTTGTGCTTTGGCACTAGTGAAGCCTCACTGTGTTGTGTGAGGGGTGGACGTAGGTCTCTAGATTGAGACTGAATCACCTTAAAGATCTTGCCTTGTGGTTTGTCTTCTCTCTTGTTCCATCGATAGAAACTTGATAGGACCGCTTCCAAGTATCCTGTGTGTATCATGTCTTTCAGATAGTAATTAAAATATGTCTTTTTATCTGTTGTGCTAGTCATTATTTTTAATTATGCAATGAAGGGCAAAAGGGGGCTGATCTATTCACCCCTCCCCTTTAGATCTGCCTATCACCACTCAACATGTGGTATCAGAGCAAGGCTCTCTAAATGTGGTCTAACGACCTTGAGAGAACTGGTGATATGGCTTCTAAAGGTCCTATGGCTGAAGAACATTCTGTAAATAGGATTCCCTTTTTCACTGAGATTAATTATCCTTACTGGAAAAATCGCATGCATGTCTTCATTAGAGCCCAGGATCATGAAGTCTGGCGAGTGATCAGCAAGGGACCTTTTGAGCTGCCTCTTGATGAAGATACATGGACTAAAGAACAAATCAGGCAATCAACTCTGAACTAGGGTGCCAAGCATATCATGCAGTGCTCCCTTCATCCAACTGAATACTCAAGGGTGTCAACTTGCAAAACTGCAAAAGAAATGTGGGATCGCCTTGAGGTAATATATGAAGGGACACAGCAGGTACATGCAACCAAAGCTAATATGTTGGTCTCTGAATATGAGATGTTTAGAATGAAATCTGATGAGTACATTTCGGACATGTATGCTAGGCTAACCTCGCTCACTAATGGCTTGACTGAGCTAGGTAAGACATACACTGAACAGGAGATAGTAAGAAAGATACTCAGATCACTAACTCCCATCTGGCATACAAAGGTCACTGTGGTTGAAGAATCAAAGGACCTAACCACCATCAAAGTAGAAGAACTCATAGGGTCCCTCATGACCTATGAGATAATCTGAAGAATAAAGAAACTGAGACAAGTAAAAAAAGGCATTTGGCTCTTAAAGCAGGACCAAGCACCAAGGACCTATCTGATGATGAGCATTCAAGTAGCAACACTGAAGAAGATGAAGTGGCCCTACTGACAAGAAAGTTTAGAAACTTTTTAAGAAAGGAAGGTATATGTTTTACTAAGAAGAAACCCCAGGTAAGAAGAAGTTTCAGGCCAAGACCTGAAAATGTTAAAAAATCTGAAAAGCATGTATGTTACTCTTGCAGGAAACCAGGACACATCAAGTCTGAATGTCCTGAAGAAACTAAGAAAGCTATGCCCAGGTGGAAGAATAAGAAGAAGCATGCCATGGTGTGCACTTGGAGTGATGAAGAAGAAGAAGAAACTGAAGACAACTCTTCTGAAGAAGAAAAAGATGATCTCTGCCTAATGGCCAAAGGAGAAAATGACAGCGAGGTGAGCTCTCCCTTTGAGCATTTCTCCACTGATGATTGGGAAGAAGCTTACTTTGAGCTGATGAACAAATATGAAGTATACAGAAAAGAGAACAAAACCTTAAAAAAGAAGGTTGAATCCTGTGGATATGACAAAGCTCTCAATGAAAAGATAATCATTCTAGAAATTGAAATTGAAGATTTAAGAACAATGAATGAAAATCTTGAAGGAAGAAAAAAAAAGAGAGACTTGGAAGATGAAAATGAAAGATTAAGAGATGAAATTGATGAATTGAAACTGAAAATGCAGAGCTATGAAAAGGACAACTGCTTGTGTAATGAAAAGTCAGAAGCCCTTAAACATGTCAATTCACAACTAATAAAAGAAAATGAAAAGCTTCAAAAGACTTAGCAGATAAACAAACCTCTCTTGAAAAATTTGTTGATGGAAGTGAAAATCTGAATGCCCTGCTAGGAACCAAAGTAAACTTCAACAGAGAAGGGCTAGGATATGAGCCAACCAAAAAGAAAACCTTTGGGCTAAAAACCACCACCTTTGTCTCATCTTCCGAAGCATCCACCTCAAAATCAACACACCAAGAAAATATTAAAAATAAAGGAAAAGAAAAGATATGAGATCCGATTAACATAACTGTCCAACAACCCCAAAAGGATCACAAACGATCCCAAACGAATCGACAGCCATCCAAGTCTCAGCTTGCACATCACAGAGGAGGAGATAGTTACCATGTTAGAACAGGTTGGGACAT
This sequence comes from Amorphophallus konjac, assembly GCA_022559845.1. Taxonomy (NCBI): domain Eukaryota; kingdom Viridiplantae; phylum Streptophyta; class Magnoliopsida; order Alismatales; family Araceae; genus Amorphophallus; species Amorphophallus konjac. The sequence goes on along the minus strand of CM040123.1, from coordinate 190,756,626 downwards.
TCCTTGGAACAGGTCGACACCCACTAGGTCAAACGCCCAACAAAATCCCAGGTTTGCACCAATAGGTCGACAGTTTCCTTACATGAGGTCGACACATCCATCATTCAGAAACAGTTATAGATGGACTGAACATTGGACAGGTCGAGACTCTGCCTTCTACAGATCGACACCTCCATGGGTCAGGAACAATAATGCTCCCTATGGTCATAGGTTCACTCAGTCTCATCGATCCAGGTAGTACGACACCTTCTGCTCATCTAGACCGACAAACTGGAACAGATGGACCATTCACCAATCCTCCTCCACCACTCATAAAAGTCACGAAGTCCAAAAGACTAAAGAGAAAAAAATTCAGAACTGCCAACAAAGCAAAAAGGCTAAGAAAGTTTGGATTTTGAAGTCTATCTTATCCTGCTTTGCTGAAATGAAGAAACTATTCGGACCCAACTGTCCTTGGGTTCCAAACATTGTCGCTCAATTCCTTGTGCAGGAGTGTCTTGCAGCCGTGCACAACCGTTGGTATCTTGACAGTGGCTGCTCAAGACACATGACTGGAGACAAAACCAAATTCTGTCTCCTGGTGGAAAAGGAAGCTGGACATGTCACATTTGGAGGAAACAATAGAGGAAAAATCATTGGTTCAGGTAAAGTTGGAAAGAACCCCTCCAACTCAATTGATAATGTATTACTTGTTGATGGTCTGGAGTACAACTTGCTGAGCATTAGTCAACTTTGTGATAAAGGTCATACTGTAGTTTTTGACTCTAATGAATGTAAAATCTTGCAACCAAATTCAAAGGAAACCATGTTTTTAGGCAAAAGAGTCAATAACGTGTACATGATTGACTTAGATGACCCCGCACACATAAATCTTTGTCTTGCTGCATCAAAATCTGAATTAGCCTATTTGTGGCATCGCAGACTAGGACATGTGGTGCGGACACCCACGCGATCGAGAAGCATGATACGTCGAGCCACTGGTACCGTACGCGGAGCACCACACGAGCCACTTCGGCGTCCATCTGGCTCGGAGACAGTCTGGAGACTCCCCCCTGAGTCTCGGAATTTATCACATTTACTGGGACTTTATTTGTGTGTAATGTGTTTTTATTTATCTTTATTTCGGTTTGTAATTTGGCTTGTAAGACGGGCTTATTTGCAAATTGGATCCCTTGGGTCCCACGGGCCCCCCAAACCCCCTCCCATTGATCCACCTCCTCCCCAGGGCCCATGTGGGGATAGTCAACATGTCAAATGTGGGCTTCTAGAAGGGTGGGCCAAGTGGGAGACAATTGGCCTTAAAGGTCAAGGTTGGCCACCAACCTTGCCTACAAAGTCTAGGGGGCGCCCCCCTCTCACCATCACCCCTTTTATTTTTTTTGTAAAATGGTATTAGAACTAATTAGTTCTATCCCATTTGTTTATTCCCCAAACCCTAGGTCTAAGGGTATTTTGTGTCTTTTGGTCTTTCATATAAATACCATGTATTTATCAATTTATTGGAATTAATGCATAAGAATTCAAGAATTTATTTGGAGCAAGCAAGGGCCGCCCCCTTCTCTCTTTCCACTCTCCCCCCTTTGCAGCTGGGAATGCTATATTCTGGAGGTGTGAAGCCTCCCCTATCAGTTCCGGTGATCGCCGCCGCCGCCACGTGCCGCCATCGCTCCACCACGGTTGCTGTCGGTGTTCTGTCCATCAAGGACAGAGGTGCCTTCCACAAATTTCGGCTCTCTACCCCGACGGCTTATTGAGCTGGGATTTTTAGGGTGTGTTCCAGAGGTGTTCCTCACGTTCCACAAAAATTGGTTGGTCATCTAGATTCCATTTCATATTTTTACATTTTCGTCCACCTGTTTCTTCCAAATCTATCTGTTTTCAGTCCAGATCCATAGCCACCCTGAGTTTCCTATCTCTGACCCACCTTTTGAATTTTGCTGGAGCTCCCAAATTTACTGGAAGTTCTGTCCACCTTCCTCTCCATCCCCAATTTTTCGTGGAATTTCTAAAGGCCACCACCTAGTTTTTAAAAATCTTCTTCCGATCCATCTACAGTTCTGTCAGCTAGTGTCCAGATCCGACCACCAGTCACTGTAAAATCCATATCAAATCGAGGCCTCCACCAATCCCTTCACACGACCTATTGCTATTTTTCTCTCTCTCCCCTACATCACTTTCATGAAGAGGTCGATGTCTGAATCAGGGTTTTGTTTACGGTCAAAGGCAGTTCTCAAAAAATTGCTCTGCTGTTCTGAGAGTTCGGGTACTGTGCAACAGAAACTTCAAAAATAGTTTAAGGCTAGATCCGTGCAGATCCAGTTCATCTCTCTGGGTCTAGATTGAAGGACTTCGAGAGAGCTTTTCAGCGGTACCTCCTGTGCTTCGATCCGACATCAGGATTGGTCGCAGCGTCTGATCTCGCCGGAGCACGCGCTGAAAAATAGAAGCTTCAGTCCGTGGACAACAATTCCACAACTTTGTGATCGGAGCCGATCGGCCTCCGACCGGTACTTCCGACCGACCGCCGTCCAGGGAAGCGCGCCACCAGGGGTCCCCATCACAACGGGCCCCAACCCACCAGAGTCGGAGGTTGGAGCTGTCCGTGGGCCCCACGGACCCGTAGATCGCGCCGTCCGGACAGCACCACAAACGCGTGTTCGGCACCGCCGGGCGACATCAAGATGCTACCCGTCAACCCAATTGTCGTGATTCCCGGGCCCCACATGTGACCTTTTACCTCCCTGCGTGGAGTTTGTCAAATTATTGTACTGCTGTAATAATTGTTAACCAGGGGTCCGTGATTGGCCGGGGTTGTCTTCCCCACGCCGGGTGCGTGGAGGTAAAGGTCGTAACTTCTTGACATTTACTTGCTAGTGTAGTATATGATCTTAGGCCACTGCCGAGAGCGATAGGAACTAGCCCGTGAGTCCGTGTCACCGCTGTGAGTGTGAGAGTGACCCGTCCCGTGGCTCGATCCGAGTCCGGAAGTGAGTCGACTACCTTTGAACTATGTCGGTTCCTCAACCGTGCACGATCCGCGTTTCCCTCGCTTGGGACGATGAGTGATCTTGCGTTTTTGTTAGCGACGTATAGCCCATAGGAACTCATAGTGTCGGGCCGAAGTCTCTCCAATTTGTGTGTTGTTGGTCGCATCTCCATCTAGAGTCCGAGGTCCGCATCATATCGAGTCGGTCTCCCGTGTCCGTCCCGCATCAACATGTTAGTTACAACACTCTTCATAAATTGGTAAAGCATTCAATTGTCAAAGGGCTGTCGGATATAAAATCAAACTGAACACTAAGATGTGTGTTGCATGTGCTCAGGGAAAATAGACTAGAAAGTCATTTAAAAGAAGAACTAAAAACTCATCATCTAAACCACTTGAACTAATCCATATGGACTTTCAACCAAAACAGCTAGCTTAAGTGGTAAAAGATATGGTTATGTATTGGTGGATGATTTTACTAGATTCACTTGGGTATTCTATCTTGCACATAAAAATAATGCCTTTGACGAGTTTCAGGCACTGTATATACAAGTGAAGCAAGATGGTAAGTTTAAAATTTTCAACATTATTTCAGATCATGGTGGTGAATTCGACAATGCTGACTTTAAAATTTTGTGTAGGATTGAAGGAATTGTTCACAAGTTTTCATCACCACGAACTCCTGAGCAAAATGGGGTTATTGAGAGGAAGAACAGAACTCTCATTGAAATGGCATGCACAATGCTTGCAGAAAGGCATCTACCTAGGAGATTTTGGGCCGAAGCGGTAAACACTGCATGCTATATCATCAACCGGTCAATGGTAAGACTCCTCACCAAAATGACTCCATATGAGCTGCTGAAAGGTAAAAAGTCATCTCTCTTTCACATGAAGGTGTTCGGGTCAAAGTGTTTTGTTCATAACAATGACAAAAGAGTTCTGGACAAGTTTGAGCCCAAGAGTGAATAAGGGATATTCCTTGGGTACTCTGACAATTCTAGAGCTTATAGAGTCTATAGTGTTAGGACCCTTTGCGTAGAAGAATCCCCTCACATTACTTTTGATGAGATTGATCATAACAACAGCCCTTGCAGGGAAGGCGATGATGGGGAATTCCTTAACATAAGAGGAAAAGAGGAACTTTCACTAGAAGAAAAGCAAGCAAATGAGGACCAAGGAGAACCAAGCAATGCTCCAGTCACCGAAGCAGATAAAGGTAATGCTGAACCTGACCTAAGAGTGTTAAAAGATCATCCGTTGGAAAACATCTTAGGTAATCTGCATGACCGAACTAAAACTAGGTCGCATTTTAAAATTATGGATGAAATTGAACAACTTGCTCTTGTGTCTCAAGTTGAACCCAAGAATGTTGTAGAGGCACTAAAAGATGAAAACTGGATCAATTCCATGCATGAAGAGTTAAACCAGTTTGAAAGAAATAAAGTATGGCATCTTGTTCCAAGGCCTAAAGAAAAATCTGTCATAGGAACAAAATGGGTATTCAGAAATAAGCTAAGTGAAGATGGAAAGATAATAAGAAATAAATCTAGATTGGTGGCATAAGGGTATAATCAAGAATTTGGCATAGATTATGAAGAGTCTTTTGCTCCTGTTGCTAGACTTGAGGCCATTAGAATTTTGCTAGCATTTGTATGTTCTTATAAGATCAAACTACAACAAATGGATGTTAAGAGTGCTTTTCTTAATGGTCTCATTAAAGAAGAAGTCTATGTAGAGCAACCCCCCAATTTGGAATGCACTTACTTCAAAGATCATGTTTATAAGTTGGACAGGGCTTTGTATGGCTTGAAGCAGGCACCTAGAGCTTGGTATGACAGATTAAGCTCACACCTCACCAAACAAGGGTTTTCAAGAGGTAATGTAGATCAGACACTATTCACCAAGAAACAAGGTAAAGATATCTTGATTGTTCAGATTAATGTGGATGATATAGTATTTGGGTACACTAAACCTCAAATGTTTGAAGAGTTTGCTAAACTTATGGCCAATGAATTTGAAATGAGTCTAATGGGTGAGCTTCAATTCTTTCTTGGCTTGCAGATTACTCAGAGCAATGAAGGCTGCTTTATCAATCAAGCCAAGTATGTGAAGGAGTTGCTGAAAAAGTTTGATCTAACCAACTGTAAGTCTTTAGGAACTCCAATGGGGATTGTCACTTCACTGGATGTAGATGAACAAGGTAGTCTTGTAGATGCAAAGAGATATAGAGACTCAGAAAATCAGATTGCAGACATCTTCACAAAACCCTTAAGTAATGACAGGTTCACAACTCTAAGGAGAGAGCTTGGTCTATGCAGACCTCAGTCCACTCAGGTTTGAGCTATCAATTCCTCCTTAATAATCTGCTTACTTGTCTCTACCATGATTAAAACAAGCATATCTAAATTGATTTAGAACTGGTCCATTTGGTGTATGAACCTTGCCTGGAATGATGGTCACATTCAGGGGGAGCTTGCTTGTACTTATGAATGTTTTTAATTGAACATCATCTTGTGACTGCATGGTATATCAAATGTTGAGAAGTGAAATGACGGGTTACGCCTGTCAGGAAACTCTCCTAATGCGTGAGGACAAGCCTCCGCCAAGTACCATGAGTCAGAAATGCACATTGTTATCTGCTTAGTTGACCTCTAGTGCATAAGCATGTTTAAAGCTTAAGTATCCAATCTAGCATTTATTAGTGGCAGCAAAAGGTAAAACCCTTCTTGAATGGAAGTCTGAAAGAAGAAAGTCAGAGGTATTGGCAGTAAAAGATGGCAGGTGTCTGTCAGAAATGAAGAATCATAGAAGCTAGCAGAGAACAAGTTGTTGTACTGATATGTGTCGAGACATGCTGAACATTGCCTGTTGAACAGGTCGACACCTTATTGAGATGTATCAAGACATACAGCTTAGAACTGGTGTTCAAATCGACACCTTCATGTCATGTGTCGAGATTGTCTCTCTGCCACTGTGGTTTTGAAGGACAAATGGAGAGTTTCCTTGACTCCCTCTTTCCACTGCTTCCTTCATTTCCACCTCAAATCTCTTGCCTCTGAACCTTCACTTTTCACCGAGTACCAAGTGAGGGGGAGTTAAGAAAATTTTCATTCATCTTTACAACCCCGGGTGAGTCTTGTTGTATTACTCCTGTTAAAGAAATGGTTTTTTGATTATAATTCTCATTTTCGTGAATCAATTGCATTGACATTTGCCAATCTTGCATTCATAATAGGATTGAAACATTTCTTAAGTCTTTGAAAATAACCCTTGCCCCTGCATCTGAAACTTCACTGCCACTTGGCTTCTTGGCGTTTGAATTGATCAGCATGTATTTGTTGTGCCCCTTAGGCACAGACATATGCTATTTTGTTTTGATGATAGCAACACAGTGAGAGTATCACAGTGAGCCAGTCATTGTGGTTAGCATACATTACATTCATCATAGTCAGTGCACTCGCCATCATGTATTCAAAGTCGATACACTCCATTGCATTGTAGCATGCACACACACACACAAGTCTATACATTGCCTTGCTGCATTGCTGCCTTGCTGCATTGCACGCCATATAGTCTATACATTCTTTACTGCAACATCTGCACATCATGCGCTAGCAAGTCTGCACATTATCACAAGTCTACACATTGCAGTCTGTTCGTGTGCATCGTCTCATGTTGCGTCTCAGCAAGTCTATACATTCATCGAAGTCAGTTTGCACAAAGTCTTTACATTCATAGAAGTCAGTACAGTCTATGTGTGTGCATCATGCTAAGTCTATACATCCGTTTGCCATGCTTCATGCAAAGTCTATACATCGCTACATTACACACGTTCGAAGTCCATACATTGCCTTGCTTCATGCACTAAGTCTGTAAAACCCTTGCTTAGCTCAAGTCTATACATCATCCAGTTGCTCACGATGTCTTGGCTAAGTCTATACATTGCACCGTCTCACTTAGCGTCTAAGGTCGTGTGAACATTGCATCGGCTAAGTCTATACATTGATTGCCTGCTCATGCATCACTCCTTTGGCAAGTCTGTACATTGGGCTATCACATAAAGTCTATACATTCTTTACATTCTGAGCGTCTTATGTTATGTCTCACTTACCGTCTCATGCAAAGTCTGTACATCGACGAAGTCTGTACATTGAACAAGTCTGTACATCATTCTGCATGCACGCACACACTAAGTCTATACATCATTGTCTTGTGCATGCATCATTTCTCAAGTCTATACATTGCATGCTACCAAGTCTGCACATCCCGTTTGAACAGTGTATCAAGTCTATACATTGTCTCGCACACACACTAAAGTCTGTACATACTTTCTCATGTGCACACTGTATTTTGTGCATCAAGTCTATACACTCTTGTTTAAACTTCAGACTTACTTGATGCATTCTTTTCGTTTCCTTCAGATTGACTCTAGCTCATATCAAGTTTTGTCTGACAGGACTTATACCCGAGAAGCTTCACGTGATCTGAGGATAAGGGGAGTACCATGATCGTGACACGTGTATTGAAGCCTGCTGAAAGGCTGCCACGTGGTCAAGGCATTTGGGCGGGAATCATGGAGAGCACACGCCCTATCTGTTTGCTGTTGCTATATATATGAAGCTTCTTCCTCATAAGAAGACTGATCGAACATACAGAAGACTTGAAGGAAAAGTAGAAGAGCAGAGAGCCCGTTCGATCCAGAAGAAGAGAAAAGAAAGAGAGTTGAGAGAGAGAGTTGAGAGAGAGAAGAGTTGAGAGAGATTTGTTCCTCAGATCTTTGGTTCAAAACCAGATCTGAGTTTACTCACTTGTTTGAGCTTCATTCCCTGCAGGGATACATTTTGTTTTTTCGTTTGTTTCTGTTTTGTTTTTCTAAATCATGTCTTCAAGATGTGTGTCAGCTGTTTGCAGTGGAGGATTCCACTGGACGGGTAAGCTGTAATCCCCAGCGGTTGCAGTGGAGGATTCCACTGGACGGGCAAGCTGTAATCGCCAGCGTTGCAGAGAACGTGGTTCTCTAGACAGCAAGCTGTGTTGCTCAGCAGGCGAGGTGGATACCTCGGACAGCAAGCTGTGAGGCTCAGCGGTTGTAGGCTAAGCTGTAAGGCCCAGTGGACGCAAGCTGTGTTGCGCAGCAGTAAGCCACACTTGGTTGAGTGTGGGGTGGACGTAGGTCTGGAGGACCGAACCACCTAAAAACTCATGTCTACTGTGTGTTTACTTTATGGTTTGCATTGCCTCTTTATCTTGTTCTTTGAGCAGTAGATGATTATTTAGGATGGCTCTTCATCTATTCTGGTTGGTCTTTGCTTTGTGCGCTCTATCTGTTTAGCAGAAGTTCTCACTCCGCACCTGAATTTGCTGTAGTTGTTTTTATCGGGTGGCTGATCTATTCACCCCCATCTAGATCACCTTTAGCGTCCCAACAATTGGTATCAGAGCCTAACTCTTTGTGCAGGACTAACATCCTAAAGAGGAACGGCCATGGATGCTAGAGGGTTAATAGCAGAGGGACAGTCCACTACAAAGCCACCATTCTTCTACGGATCCAACTAGCCATATTGGAAGAAACGGATGCAGGTCTTCCTCAGAGCCAAAGATTACGAGATCTGGAAGATTATAAGCAAAGGTCCCTATGAGCTACATGAGAATGAGGAAGTGTGGACTAAAGAAGAAATTTGAAAATCTACTCTGAATTGGAGCGCCATCAACGCCATTCAGTGTGCACTCCATCCCACTGAATTTGATAGAGTGTCATCCTGCAAGACGGCAAAGGAGATGTGGGATACCATTGAAGTCATTTATGAGGGAACGTCTCAAGTGAGAGAGACGCGGAAAAATATGCTAGTGTCAAAGTATGAAGCATTTCGGATGAAGCCCGGTGAGACAGTGACCGAAATGTATGCTCGTCTGACTATTATAACAAATGGTCTAAGAAATCTGGGAAAAAGCTATACCGATCATGAAGTTGTGAGGAAGATCCTTCGATCGCTGACTCCGATGTGGCATACCAAAGCGACTGTGATTGAGGAGTCAAGAGATTTACAAAAGATGAAACCTAATGAGCTGATAGGCTCTTTGATGGTGTACGAGATGAATCTTCTACAACCTGAAGAGCTCGAATACATGAAGTCTAGTGCTCTGAAGGCCAAGGATAGTTGTTCAAAACAGTCCAGCTGCACTGGATCATCCAGTGATCGGAGTCTATCTGGATCGGACCTTGAAAAGGATGAAATAGCTATGATCACAAAAGTGTTCAGAAGATTTCTTAGAAGAGAAGGGAAGAATGTCTACAGAAGACACCATAGCAGGAAGCAAAACAGGTATAAATTTAACTCTGCTGAAAAATCTGATGCTCATGCTTGTTATCATTACAGGAAGACTGGCCATATGAAGGTCGATTGTCTAGAGTTCCAGAAAAAGAAAGTGCCAAAGGGAAAGGCCATGGTCAGTACGTGGAGCGATGAGGAAGAAGGCACGTTGAGCACTTCCTTAGAAAAGGACATCTGCTTGATGGGCAGGAATGGAGAAGAAGAAGAAGAGTCTGATGAGGTATCATACCCTTTCAAACATTATACTATTTCTGATTGGGAAGATGCTATGGAGAACTGTTAGATAAAGTGAATGATATTAGGAAGGAAAACAAACACTTAAAGAAGAAAATAAATTCTCTGGTTAATGATAAAACACTTTCTGATAAAGTTGCATGTTTACAATCAGAGAATGACAGATTGAAAAGTGCATGTTCTGATTTTGATGAATTAAAGCATGTTTTGATTGATTGTAGGAAAGAAAATGAATTGCTGAAAAATGTCATTGATGAGTTGAAATTGACAATTCAGAAATTTGAAAATGAAATAAAGATTTCAACTGAAAAATATGAAGCTATCTTGTCAGTGAATGCTGAATTGAAGAAAACTATTGAAAATCTGGAAAATGAAAATTCTGACAAAAAGGAAATCATTGAAAGCATGACCCAAGGAACAGAAAATCTTAATGCCTTGCTAGGGTCAAAAGTCAACTTCAGAAAGGAAGGTCTCGATTTTAATCCCTCAGCTAAAAAGAGCTTTGAATTGAAAACCATTTCATTCGTGGGAGAAAAGAATAAAGGACCACTCATAAAAATGGTCAGTGAAAAATCTGCTTTCAAAAATGAAAAATCAAAATTGTCCAGTGCTAAGGACAAGGGAAAGCAGAAAATTGTAGAGCCTAGTGCTGCATGCTCTTCTTCCAAGGGTAAGTCCAAGGTTAGGGATCAGCCAGCTAGCACATAAAAATCCCAGTCCAAGGCTGCTAAGTCTCCACCACCATCAACTGCTCAGAAAAAGACCCAACATAAGTCAGTGTAGAAACCTAGAGGATCAAAGGTGGCAGGGAGACCAAGTGTCGTTAAGAACCAGTTTGCTCATCCGTATTTCTCTCGAGCCCAAGTCCATCATCACATTCACTCACAACCACTTAATAGGTTTGGGTGGAATCCTGTGTACATGAGGTGTAGGTATCAGAATTTCCCCACTCAGCCCTATAGATCTCAGCCAGCTAGGAGATGGGATAGTCACTTTAAGACATGGAGTCCTAGTCAACAGGTGTTCTATAGTCAGCCTAGGACCAATTTGGGCCACAACTTCCAGTACACTCATTGGCCAAGGCACTGGCAGAAAAACAACAATGTTTCTAATAAAATGAATGCCTGGACTACACAAAAACCATCACAACACCAGAAAAAGAAAGCTAAACCTGTTGGTGCTGAGAAAAAAAAATAACAAAAAGAATTCTCAAGCTGTAGAATCCACCAAACCTTCCACTTTCACACAAATATGGATCCCTAAACTGCTTTTGTCATGTTTTCACTCTCACATGTCTGTTTCTGTCTTGGGGCCCAAACTATCTTGGGTTCCAAAATCTGCTCCCTAAGTGTGTTTGCAGGTATGCCTGGTAGCCGGGAACAAAACGATGAAACAAGAATAGCTACTCTAGGCATATGACAAGAGGCAGGGCCAAAAATTCTAAAAGCTAAAAGAGATTGGAGGCCTTGTCAACATTCTGATGCAACACCAAGGGTAAAAATAAATCAGTCAGGTAAAGCAGGTAAGCGGTTTATCTTTAGAATTGAGAAAGTCGTGTTGATTTAGGGCATTAAGTTGTAAGTTGATTCTCAATTCTCTAGACTATATACACCTGACTTTCGTGAAATAAACTCTCTGAAAAAGGATAAAATGTTCATGACTTGGGTGCATAAACTTGAAATGATTGCATACTTACTTTATGTATCATTGTTGCATAGTCTGCATTTAGTTAGGTGAAAGCATTGCATAGCATATTGTTGCATCATGGTGTCAGGGGGAGCTGAGTGTAAGACCCCAAATTCTTTAGAAATTTATTTAGAAAGTTATTTGTAATTATTTGGAATTTATTTGATGTTATTCGAATTAATGAGAATTATCCAAATTAATTAGATTAATTAATTAATTAATAGAATAAGTCATTTTTAAACTATTTTCTAAAAATCCCCAAAAATCACATCTTGTAGAATTAATTTTTTTTAGCAACTTTGTCTTCTACATTTAAGCCTAAGAAAATCATTTATTATGCCGAATTAGTGAACTTAGTTTTCCGAACTTAACATTTAACTATTTACGGAATAGTATAAGTAATAATCCGACTACCTTAGAAAAATCTGTAAAAATAGTAAATAGATTTAGGTCGATGTAGATAACAACTTTTCCTTCTCGCATTAGGCCATTGTAAATCCGTGGTAAGATCTATTTAGAGTTTAAACCCAAAAGTGCACACTTTTGACCCATACCTAACCCTTAGTTTAAAACACGAAATTCGACCTCAATACTCGACCAAATGATCTGAAATCAAGGGCAAATGGAAGGCCACAATGTAAGGAACATTTACCCTCAATCAATTTGAGGTAAACCTAGCCCCAAAACGTGCTGCCGACATAGTTTGGTCAAGTCAAGGATTTCGGCGCCGTTTCTAAACACATAGCTTGCAGCAGCGAATACTCCCAATTCCGAAGGCTCCAGAAGCTCTATGAGCTATCAAAATGAAGCCCTACAAGTCTTCTTTTATTTGGCTACTGTGGGGTTCGCTGAAGTTTCAGATCTGGAGAGATCTAGCTCGATTTGTGGAGGTGGGTCAGCAGGCCGTTGGCTTTCCTTCATCCTTCTTTGATCCATCGATTGAGGTAGGAATTCTCAACCAAATCTTGATCATGAGTATAGCAAATTGTTCCTCTCATCGAGCTCTATCCATTGGTGGCAAAAGCCCCAATTTTCATTAGGTGTCCGTGGAGAAATCGAGCTTTTTGTGAGGTGCTGTCCAAGTGTTCTTCATCCTAGGGTTTGAGTTTTCTCTCTCCGATTTGAGGTAGGATCTAACAACCAAACTATAATTAACTTACATGATGTAATAAGCATGTTGTTAGATTTCATTTAACGTAGGAAGCCCCAAATTTCATTGAGCATACTTGGAGAATTTTGATTTTTAGTAAGAGCATGTCTAGAATTTGATGTATATTATGTTCTTCAAGTAGAAGCTTGATTTTCGGGCTATTTTTGGATTAGATAACTTGATCCACATATGACTTATAGTATATGGTTGGATTCATCATTAAGTTAGATTTCTTTTCATATAAAAAGCCCCAAATTTCGTTGTGTATATTGAGAGAAATCTACATTTTAGTAGACGCATGTCAAGAACTAGGTTCTTCATGTATTCATCATAAATAGGTTGTGATTCGATTGAGTTTTCAGCAAATTTCTTGTTTCAATCTCTTGTTTTATGACCTTAGTATGTATATTAAGAACCCTAGAGCATTTGGTTAAAATCCCAACTCATTTAGACCCCAAATCTTTGAGTTTTCATGGTTTACGGAATCACCCATCGCTTCTGGAAGTGTAGGGGTCGACCCAATGGGTCGACCAATGAAGCTTTTTTTTTGGAGGGGTCGACCCAATGGGTCGACCCACACCCAGGAAGGCTCCTGGAATGCCAGGGGTCGACCCATGCCCTGTATGACCCCATTAATGATGTTTTTGACCCGAGGATCAATCCGGATCATTGGGGAATCAATCCATTCAACCTAATCACATTGAAAACTATATTTTTGAGGAACTAATGACCTATTCATGTACCCTTTTTAGTTTTAATTAACATTGGTCCATACATGCAAACTTAGTGTAAAAACACACCGTTTATCATCTTCATTTCAATGCATACAAGATTAAATAGAAACCCACATAATTAGTGGTTAATGGTGTAACTAAATCTCTGTTAATGCATTTTATTTCACTCCTGTGGGAGTTGTTCTTTGCCTTATCATCTTGAATCAGCTTCTTGGCAATTGTCTTAATGCAAATGATAATGGTTAATCATGATATCTTAACTTGGTGATTAGGATTAATATGTTGATGAGCTTGTTTGATTGCTGCTGTTTTACAGTAGCGCAGCACGATTAACTCTTGTTGTGACTTGGTTTCGATCTCCTTGATGATTATACTTACCTTGAAATTGTGGAAATGAATCTCTTTCCTACGTGATGTTGTTATTGCTACTTAGTTTAAACCTTGGAATTCTGGCCATAAACTGTGGAAGTCTAGGTTCGTGGGATCTTTGATCCAAAGAAATCAATGCCTGGCAAACAATTAAGGGCTCAGTCTGGTCCTGGGAAGAGCGCCCGAACACTACGTGTACCCCCGGGGAGGTGAATGACTAGGTGTGGCATTTGGCACCAGTACTTGACATGTGTTAAATCTAGGACTGTCCACTACTCTCTCAACTACTCTCTCCACTACTCTCTACATTACTTTCTACTACTTTTCACTTTCCACTCTTCACTGTTCTATACTCTACTTGTGGTTACTTTACTTGCTTATTACTTGGACGTGGAAATGAAATTACATACGTGCTTGACATGACTTGAATTGTCTTGATATGGCCAACTTTTTATCGTTATCTCCTGTAGTAAATTCTTGTCTTACTATTCTATTCATTATATTTCTTGACCTTGCAAGATCTTTGAATTCTGTTTCGTGATATCACCGTTATCTTTTTATTATTTTTATCATTTGTAGCATGACATTTTAAAATGTAATTAAACTGTTAATCACTTATACCTGTCTGTTATTTCCTACTGAGCGTCAGCTCATAGTTGTGTTTTCCCCCCTTTCCAGGCTTTTCAGGTGACGCGCTTACCGATGGGGAAGGGCAGGAGTGATGTCTTGAGTGTATCAGTTCTAGTGTGTTAGTAGTGTGTTATCTTTCTTTAGTTGTGTTTTGGTGAGCTTTTAGTCTCAGTCATGTTATTGAGTTTTAGTGGTTGATTATTCCAGTTGTATTAAGTTGAACTTGAGGTTATTGTTTCAGTTGTGGTTTGTTAATGATCATTTAGTATTTCCATCTTGTAGCACTTGTGTATTATTTTAGATTAGTTCTCTCTCTTGCCAGCGTGTCCCTAACTGTACGTCCCGATATTTCCGCCTTGTTCGGGGCGTGACAGTTTAGTTGGTATCAGAGCCTAGGTTTCACATTCCTAGGTTTCCTAAGTTTTAGGTTTTCTTGCATTGCTTCCCAATAATCGATATATCAAAAGGTGTTGTCCGAACGTTAGGCTACGCCTATCGGGAAGGTCGCACACTTGCGCGAGTGGTCTTCGGACCGATTACCTCAGCCAGGTACCGAGTTTTTGGTCATGTCTTGGTGCATTAGATCCCTAACCTTGTAAAAGTCTAGGACCTGACCTGGTGAGAATGGGTAGAAACTTGGGTTAAGATCGTTTCTTAATCGTGTAATTATTTATCTTGATTAAACCTAAGTAATCTATTTCTCGTGTAGATGGCAGCTGATCGTGCTGAATGGAGGAACCTACAGCGTACGGTGCAAGGACTTACTCAGGCCCTTCAGCAAGTAGCTCAGGCAGGAGCGGCACCGCATGGCACCGGTGATCTATATCGGAACTTCCGCGGAATGAACCCGCCTAGATTCGCTGGTTCGACTGACCCTGACCAAGCCGAGCACTGGCTAGATGAGATGGGGAGAATCTTTGAAGTTATGCAATGCACCAACCAGGAGCGTGTCCTTTTGTCCACATTTCAACTGGAACATGATGCACGTACTTGGTGGGATTCTATCAAGGCAACTCTCGGTGATCGGCAAGTTATGTGGGAAGAGTTCGAAGAACTCTTCAACAGCAAGTATTTTTCTGATAGAGTGCAAGAGAAGAAAGCGGCAGAGTTCGCGGCCTTGAAACAGCGAGGTTTGTCCGTGGCAGAGTATGAGGCTCAATTTGCACGGCTTTCTCGTTATGCTACTCATCTCATTTCCACCGAGAAGATGAAGGCGAAGCGCTTTCTCAATGGATTGAAGCTTCATTATATCAACCAATTGGCACCGATGGAGATTTCCACTTATTCTGAGATGGTAAGGAAAGCGCAAGTTCTAAAGGATACTCTTGAGATGACGGAGAGAATCCGTGGGAAAGGCACCAAGAAAGAATTACCTACAGGTTCCGGGAGTGTCAAACCCGGGTATACCAAGAAGAGGCCTGTTAGTGGACCTGGTTCGTGGAGTGGGTCCGGATCGTGGAAGGGCAAGATGCCGAGGCATGAAGACAAGAAGCCTGGCTCTATTGTTCCATTCAAGGGCGTGTGCAACTATTGTGATCATCTGGGTCACAAGATAGAGGAGTGCTGGCGCAAGCAAGGTGCCTGTTTGCGATGTGGAAGCAAGGAGCACCGTATCCCCAATTGTCCTCTCATATCGGAACAAGCTACACTGGCAAAACCTCTAGTCTTCAAGAAACCACAAGGCAAGCTTCAAGCTTTACATGAAGATGAAACTGGGATTTCTGATGATGGCGGACTCGTCGAAGGTACCCTTACTATAATCGATAAGCCCGCATTTGATCTCTTTGATACTGGTGCAACACATTCATTTATTTCTCAGAGATTTGCTAAGTCATTAGTTGTGGAACCTATTTTGATGAATACTCCATTAGAGATTTCAACCCCTATTGGCACTAGATCAACAATCCAGTATTTCTATCCTTCTAGTAAGGTTATGATTGGTGAACAGAACTTTCCAGCAGATTTGGTCTGCATGGACATGAAGGATTATGATGTAATCCTAGGAGCAGATTGGTTGGCCAAGTATGAGGCCAATGTTCACTGTAGTTCTAGCTCAGTGACTTTTACTGGACATTCTGGTTTATCTTTTACGGGAGTCAAGCACCATAACTCCGTACCGCTCATCTCGACTCTTCGAGCTGATAAGCTTTTGAGGCATGGGTGTGAGGCTTTTCTAGCCTTTGTTTGTGCAACTCCTGAGCAGCAGATGGAGATCAAGGACATTCCTGTTGTCCGAGATTTTCCTGATGACTTTCCAGAAGAACTACCAGGACTTCCGCCTAAGCGGGAAGTTATCTTTTCTATTGATCTTATTCCTGGCACAGCTCCTATTTCTAAGGCTCATTATCGTATGTCTCCTGTGGAACTGAGGGAACTGAAGTAGCAACTGATGGAATTACTTGAGAAGGGTTTTATTCGTCCTAGTACTTCTCCGTGGGGAGCCCCTGTACTATTTGTCAGGAAGAAAGATGGTTCGATGAGGCTGTGCATTGATTATCGGCAATTAAACCAGCAGACTGTCAAGAACAAATATCCCTTACCGAGGATTGACGAGTTATTTGACCAGATAGCGGGAGCTCAATATTTCTCTAAGATCGATCTTCGATCTGGATATCACCAGTTGCGAATTAAGGAAGAGGATATTTATAAAACGGCTTTCCGCAGCAGGTGTGGTCATTTTGAGTTTATCGTTATGCCTTTTGGTCTAATGAATGCACCAGCGGCTTTCATGCAGTTGATGAACGATGCATTTCGGCCCTATCTTGATCAATGGGTCGTGGTCTTTATTGATGACATCCTGACTTATTCTAAGAATGAGGAGGAACATGCTGAACATCTGAGAATGGCATTGTAATTGTTGAGAGATCATCAACTATATGCTAAGTTCAGTAAGTGTGAATTCTGGCTGTAAGAGGTGTCATTTCTAGGACATATCATTACGAAGAATGGTATTTCTGTTGATCCTTCGAAGGTTGAGGCAGTGAAGAATTGGGAACAGCCTACCAGTGTGATAGAAGTTAGAAGTTTTCTAGGCCTGGCAGGTTATTATCGAAGATTTATTCAAGATTTCTCCAAGATTGCAGTACCTATGACAAGATTAACCCGCAAGGAGAATAAGTTTGATTGATCAGATGATTGTCAGCGAAGCTTTCAGACTCTGAAGGAGTGTTTGACTACTGCACCTGTTTTGGCTTTACCTTTTGGTGAAGGAGGATTTGTTGTTTATACTGATGCATCAGGTATTGGCTTAGGCTGTGTACTCATGCAGCATGGGAAGGTGATTGCCTATTCCTCTAGACAGTTGAGGAAGCACGAAGATAATTATCCTGTTCATGATTTGGAACTTGCTGCAGTCGTGTTTGCTTTGAAGATATAGAGGCATTACTTGTATGGAGAAACCTTTACAGTGTTCTCAGATCATAAGAGTTTGAAGTATTTATTTTCTCAGAAGGAACTCAACATGAGGCAGCGGAGATGGTTGGAGTACTTGAAAGACTTCGACTTCTCGATTGAGTATCATCCTGACAAAGGTAATGTTGTCGCAGATGCATTAAGCCGGAAGCCGGTAGCTAGATTGTCAAGTCTCATGTTACAAGAATGGAGGTTGTTGGAATAATTATCTAGTCTGGATCTTAATATTGACAATGATCGGATCTTGATTGCTCAGATTCAACTTAAACCTGAATTATTGATAGAGATCAAGTCCTTGCAAGATAATGACCCCGAGTTGGTAGAGATCAAGGGAAGCTTGAGCAGCAGACCTGACTTCATGTTGGCCGATGATGGTAGATTATTATTTAAAGGCAGAACTTGTGTTCCGGATGAGGCTACAATAAAGAACAAAATTCTTGAGGAAGCTCATAGATCCAGATATACCATTCATCCTGGAGGCACTAAGATGTACCGAGATTTGAAAAGGTCCTTTTGGTGGCCGAATATGAAAAGAGAAGTTGCAGATTTTGTGAGCAGATGTTTGGTATGTCAGCAAGTTAAGGCCGAACATTTCAGACCAGCAGGGAAATTGAAACCACTCGACATACCCCAATGGAAGTGAGAAAGCATTGGCATGGATTTCATTATGGGTCTACCTAGGACTCGTGGTGGATTTGATGCGATATGGGTGATTGTCGATCGATTGACAAAGTTGGCTCATTTCTTACCAATTAAGTCCAAGTGGACGATTGATGTATTGGCTGCCTTGTATATAAAAGAAGTGGCGAGATTGCATGGTATCCCAGTGAATATAGTATCTGATCGAGACCCCAGATTTACTTCACATTTCTGGAAGGGACTGCAAGAGTCTTTGGGTACTCGTCTGAATTTCAGTACTGTTTTTCATCCACAGACAGATGGACAGACTGAAAGAACCAATCAGATAGTGGAAGATATGTTGCGAGCTTGCATGATTGATTTCGGTGGTAATTGGAGTGAGCATTTGGCATTAATTGAATTCACTTACAATAACAGCTATCAGTCTAGCATTCAGATGGCTCCTTTTGAAGCACTATATGGTATAAGTTGTCGTTCCCCGTTGTGTTGGGACGAGGTAGGTGAGAAACAGTGGCTTGGACCAGATCTTGTTTCGGAATCATCACATAACATCCGTGTTATCCGAGACCGGTTACAAGTAGCCCAGTCAAGACAGAAGAGTTATGCCGACAACAGGAGGAGAGCATTGGAATTTCAGGTTGGCGAGCATGTGTTCTTAAAGGTCTCTCCAACGAGAGGGATCCGAAGATTTGGCATTCATGGCAAGCAGAGTCCGAGGTACATTGGTCCATTCGAGATTCTAGATAGAGTGGGAGAGGTGGCATACAGACTAGCTTTACCACCGCATTTTTATGGCGTACATAATGTTTTCCATGTGTCTATGTTGCGGAAATATGTGTACGATCCCACTCATATCATTCAACATGTGGATTTTGAACTGAAGGAAGATTTGACCTATGAGGAAAGACCTGTCAAGATTCTGGACCGGAAGCAATAGCAACTCCGGAATCGTTCGATACCGATGGTCAAGATTCAGTGGAGTCGGCGTGGGACCGAAGAAGCTACATAGGAGTCTGAAGAGACTATGCGAAAGCGGTATCCCGATCTATTCTAGGTGAGCGATCTTTTTCTACTCTCAGTTTTAGTGCAGTGAATTTGGAGGACCAAATTCCTTTAAGTAGGGGAGGGTGTAAGACCCCAAATTCTTTAGAAATTTATTTAGAAAGTTATTTGTAATTATTTGGAATTTATTTGAAGTTATTCGAATTAATGAGAATTATCCAAATTAATTAGATTAATTAATTAATTAATAGAATAAGTCATTTTCCAACTATTTTCTAAAAATCCCCAAAAATCACATCTTGTAGAATTAATTTTGTTTAGCAACTTTGTCTTCTACATTTAAGCCTAAGAAAATCATTTATTATGCCGAATTAGTGAACTTAGTTTTCCGAACTTAACATTTAACTATTTACGGAATAGTATAAGTAATAATCTGACTACCTTAGAAAAATCTGTAAAAATAGTAAATAGATTTAGGTCGATGAAGATAATAACTTTTCCTTCTGGCATTAGGCCATTGTAAATCCGTGGTAAGATCTATTTAGAGTTTAAACCCAAAAGTGCACACTTTTGACCCATACCTAACCCTTAGTTTAAAACACGAAATTCGACCTCAATACTCGACCAAATGATCTGAAATCAAGGGCAAATGGAAGGCCACAATATAAGGAACATTTACCCTCAATCAATTTGAGGTAAACCTAGCCCCAAAACGTGCTGCCGACATAGTTTGGTCAAGTCAAGGATTTCGACGCCGTTTCTAAACATGTAGCTTGCAGCAGCGAATACTCCCAATTCCGAAGGCTCCAGAAGCTCTATGAGCTATCAAAATGAAACCCTACGAGTCTTCTTTCATTTGGCTGCTGTGGGGTTCGCTGAAGTTTCAGATCTGGAGAGATCTAGCTCGATTTGTGGAGGTGGGTCAGCAGGCCGTTGGCTTTCCTTCATCCTTCTTTGATCTATCGATTGAGGTAGGAATTCTCAACCAAATCTTGATCATGAGTATAGCAAATTGTTCCTCTCATCGAGATCTATCCATTGGTGGCAAAAGCCCCAATTTTCATTACGTGTCCGTGGAGAAATCGAGCTTTTTGTGAGGTGCTGTCCAAGTGTTCTTCATCCTAGGGTTTGAGTTTTCTCTCTCCGATTTGAGGTAGGATCTAACAACCAAACTCTAATTAACTTACATGATGTAATAAGCATATTGTTAGCTTTCATTTAACGTAGGAAGCCCCAAATTTCATTGAGCATACTTGGAGAATTTTGATTTTTAGTAAGAGCATGTCTAGAATTTGATGTATATTATGTTCTTTAAGTAGAAGCGTGATTTTCGGGCTATTTTTGGATTAGATAACTTGATCCACATATGGCTTATAGTATATGGTTGGATTCATCATTAAGTTAGCTTTCTTTTGATATAAAAAGCCCCAAATTCCGTTGTGTATATTGAGAGAAATCTACGTTTTAGTAGACGCATGTCAAGAAGTAGGTTCTTCATGTATTCATCATAAATAGGTTGTGATTCGATTGAGTTTTCAGCAAATTTCTTATTTCAATCTCTTGTTTTATGACCTTAGTATGTATATTAAGAACCCTAGAGCATTTGGTTAAAATCCCAACTCATTTAGACCCCAAATCTTTGAGTTTTCATGGTTTACGGAATCACCCGTCGCTTCTGGAAGTGTAGGGGTCGACCCATGGGGTCGACCCATGCACCCAGTGAAGGGGGTCGACCCATTAACCCAGTGAAGGGGGTCGACCCAATGGGTCGACCCATGAAGCTTTTTTTTTGAGGGGTCGACCCAATGGGTCGACCCACACCCAGGAAGGCTCCTGGAATGCCAGGGGTCGACCCATGCCCTATATGACCCCATTAATGATGTTTTTGACTCGGGGATCAATCCGGATCATTGGGGAATCAATCCATTCAACCTAATCACATTGAAAACTACATTTTTGAGGAACTAATGACCTATTCATGTACCCTTTTTAGTTTCAATTAACATTGGTCCATACATGCAAACTTAGTGTAAAAACACACCGTTTATCATCTTCATTTCAATGCATACAAGATAAAATAGAAACCCACATAATTAGTGGTTAATGGTGTAACTAAATCTCTGTTAATGCATTCTATTTCACTCCTGTGGGAGTTGTTCTTTGCCTTATCATCTTGAATCGGCTTCTTGGCAGTTGTCTTAATGCAAATGATAATGGTTAATCATGATATCTTAACTTGGTGATTAGGATTAATATGTTGATTAGCTTGTTTGATTGCTGCTATTTTACAGTAGCGCAGCACGATTAACTCTTGTTGTGACTTGGTTTCGATCTCCTTGATGATTATACTTACCTTGAAATTCTGGAAATGAATCTTTTTCCTACGTGATGTTGTTATTGCTACTTAGTTTAAACCTTGGAATTCTGGCCATAAACTGTGGAAGTCTAGGTTCGTGGGATCTTTGATCCAAAGAAATCAATGCCTGGCAAACAATTAAGGGCTCGGTCTGGTCCTGGGAAGAGCGCCCGAACACTACGTGTACCCCCGGGGAGGTGAATGACTAGGTGTGGCATTTGGCACCAGTACTTGACATGTGTTAAATCTAGGACTGTCAACTACTCTCTCAACTACTCTCTCCACTACTCTCTACATTACTTTCTACTACTTTTCACTTTCCACTTTCCACTCTTCACTATTCTATACTCTACTTGTGGTTACTTTACTTGCTTATTACTTGGACGTGGAAATGAAATTACATACGTGCTTGACATGACTTGAATTGTCTTGATATGGCCAACTTTTTATCGTTATCTCCTGTAGTAAATTCTTGTCTTACTATTCTATTCATTATATTTCTTGACCTTGCAAGATCTTTGAATTCTGTTTCGTGATATCACCGTTATCTTTTTATTATTTTTATCATTTGTAGCATGACATTTTAAAATGTAATTAAACTGTTAATCACTTATACCTGTCTGTTATTTCCTACTGAGCGTCAGCTCATAGTTGTGTTTTCCCCCCTTTCCAGGCTTTTCAGGTGACGCGCTTACCGATGGGGAAGGGCAGGAGTGATGTCTTGAGTGTATCAGTTCTAGTGTGTTAGTAGTGTGTTATCTTTCTTTAGTTGTGTTTTGGTGAGCTTTTAGTCTCAGTCATGTTATTGAGTTTTAGTGGTTGATTATTCCAGTTGTATTAAGTTGAACTTGAGGTTATTGTTTCAGTTGTGGTTTGTTAATGATCATTTAGTATTTCCATCTTGTAGCACTTGTGCATTATTTTAGATTAGTTCTCTCTCTTGCCAGCGTGTCCCTAACTGTACGTCCCGATATTTCCGCCTTGTTCGGGGCGTGACACTGAGAGTTCAGTTCAATACTTTGAATCCTTTTCACTTCTCATTATCCTCATTCAATTCATTCATATTCTTTGACATCAGATGCTATTGGACCATAATACTTTTTTCTATCACTCCTTAACAATTGCTATTATTTCCCTATCACCTACACTGAACAACAATATTGCTTCTGGTTTAGTACATTGAGCTGTGGTTATTGCAAATGTTCATTTATAAGAATCACACTTGCAAATTGAAATGAACTAAAGGTTTAACTTTTATAAATTGAAGAGTTAAGTGTCTGCACTTCAGAACTTGAGATAAAAGAAAACCTTTATAGCTCTTAATCTCTGTCTCATGGTTAGAATAGAAAAAGTTTTTTTTATACTTGAACGTGTTAAACTGGTAATGTCTAGGAAAGGTGAATAAGAGTGTGTACTATTTTAAACAATCACTCTAAAAGAAATCAGGGCAGCAGTAAATAAGAACATTAGTGTAAAGAGCTGAACACAGTGACAGAGCAATGGCTGAATTGCACTCTGAAACTGTGATCTCCTCCAAAGAAGCAGGAGAATTCATAAGTCATGAAGTGCTTCAGACTACCTCTGTTCATAGGGTCAAATCTATAGGGGGAGTCTTCACCAAGTAACTGGGGGTACTGGCCTCTGATCAAGGTGTACCCTTAATGTCAAAGGTGAAAATTATTCCTTGTAGGTCTTGATCTGAAATAGATCTAGTAGTTTATGCCTAGTAACCGAGGGTACCTGCCCCTGATCAAGGTGTACACCTAATGTCAACAACATAAATGCCACTGGTCTATTCACTTAGCTCAGTTTCTGAAAAATTAAAAAGTGAAAAACAAACTGCTGTAACCCTTTGAAATCAAAAGTCATTGAGTGAAAATTGTTTTTTCTCAATACATATTCAAGTTACCTTTCTTGAACTTCCATGTTTAATCACAAAGGGTATTGTTTGTGACTTATCTATTAAAACCATGTGCCCTAGATTCATTGCTATAAATGGAGTCTATAACTCTTTTTCAGTGGTCAGCTGCTTTACTCTATCTTTATCACTGTTAAACCTGAATTTTTTCAAGACTGTATATTGCTGATTCTTATGCTTTAACAGTTGTTTATAATCATGCTCACCTTCTGAACCAATGCTTCAGCTGTTGTATAGTGACCCCTTCTCTAACTTTTGATTATCTGTTTCATCCGTCCATATTCCTTCTCATAGGGGGAGAAATAATTCAGGGGGAGTTATACTTTCAGGTGGAGAATGGGTTGTTCTAAGGGAATTCTGCAATGTATACTGCATTTTACATTCATGTTTTTCTTTCTTTTTGATTATGTCAAAGGGGGAGAAAATTTGGTTGGTGCCTCACTGTCACTTTGTTGCCATCATCAAAAAGGGGGAGAATGTTGTGCCCCTTAGGCACAAGCATATGCTATTTTATTTTGATGATAGCAACACAGTGACAGTATCACAGTGAGCCAGTCATTGTGGTTAGCATACATTGCATTCATCATAGTTAGTGCACTCGCCATCATGTATTCAAAGTCTATACACTCCATTGCATTGCAGCATGCATACACACAAGTCTATACATTGCCTTGCTGCATTGCTGCCTTCCTGCATTGCACGCCATATAGTCTATACATTCTTTGCTGCAACATTTGCACATCATGCGCTAGCAAGTCTGCACATTGTCACAAGTTTACACATTGCAGTATGTTCGTGTGCATCATCTCATGTTGCGTCTCAGCAAGTCTATACATTCATCGAAGTCGGTCTGCACAAAGTCTTTACATTCATAGAAGTCAGTAAAGTCTATGTGTGTGCATCATGCTAAGTCTATACATCCCTTTGCCTTGCTTCATGTAAAGTCTATACATCGCTGCATTACACACGTTCGAAGTCCATACATTGCCTTGCTTCATGCACTAAGTCTGTACAGCCCTTGCTTAGCTCAAGTCTGTACATCATCCAATTGCTCACGACGTCTTGGCTAAGTCTATACATTACACCGTCTCACTTAGCGTCTAAGGTCGTGTGAACATTGCATCGGCTAAGTCTATACATTAATTACCTGCTCATGCATCACTCCTTTGGCAAGTTTGTACATTGGGCTATCACATAAAGTCTATACATTCTTTGCATTCTGAGCGTCTTATGTTGTGTCTCACTTAGCGTCTCATGCAAAGTCTGTACATCGGCGAAGTCTGTACATTGAACAAGTCTGTACATCGTTCTGCATGCACGCACACGCTAAGTCTATACATCATTGTCTTGTGCATGCATCGTTTATCAAGTCTATACATTGCATGCTACCAAGTCTGCACATCCCGTTTGAACAGTGTATCAAGTCTATACATTGTCTCGCACACACACTAAAGTCTGTACATACTTTCTCATGTGCACACTGCATTTTGTGCATCAAGTCTATACACTCTTGTTTAAACTTCAGACTTACTTGATGCATTCTTTTCGTTTCCTTCAGATTGACTCTAGCTGATATCAAGTTTTATCTGACAGGACTTATACCCAAGAAGCTTCACGTGATCCGAGGATAAGGGGAGTACCAGGATTGTGACACGTGTATTGAAGCCTGCTGAAAGGCTGCCACATGGTCATGGCATTTGGGCAGGAATCATGGAGAGCACACACCCTATCTGTTTGCTGCTGCTATATATATGAAGCTTCTTCCTCAAAAAAAGATTGATCGAACATATAGAAGACTTGAAGGAAAAGCAGAAGAGCAGAGAGCCTATTCGATCCAGAAGAAGAGAAAAGAAAGAGAGTTGAGAGAGAGAGTTGAGAGAGATTTGTTCCTCAGATCTTTGGTTCAAAACCAGATCTGAGTTTGCTCACTTGTTTGAGCTTCATTCCCTGCAGGGATACATTTTATTTTTTTGTTTGTTTCTGTTTTGTTTTTCGAAATCATGTCTTCAAGCTGTGTGTCAGCTGTTTGCAGTGGAGGATTCCATTGGACGGGTAAGCTGTAATCCCCAGTGGTTGCAGTGGAGGATTCCACTGGACGGGCAAGCTGTAATCCCCAGCGTTGCAGAGAACGTGGTTCTCTGGACAGCAAGCTGTGTTGCTCAGCGGGCGACGTGGATACCTCGGACAGCAAGCTGTGAGGCTCAGTGGTTGTAGGCTAAGCTGTAAGGCCCAGCGGACGCAAGCTGTGTTGCGCAGCAGTAAGCCACACTTGGTTGAGTGTGGGGTGGACGTAGGTCTGGAGGACCGAACCACCTAAAAACTCCTGTCTACTGTGTGTTTGCTTTATGGTTTGCATTGCCTCTTTATCTTGTTCTTTGCACAGTAGATGATTGTTTAGGATGGCTCTTCATCTATTCTGGTTGGTCTTTGCTTTGTGCACTCTATCTGTTTAGCAAAAGTTCTCACTCTGCACCTGAATCTGCTGTAGTTGTTTTTATCGGGTGGCTGATCTATTCACCCCCCTCTAGATCACCTTTAGCATCCCAACAGTATTGTCTTTAAACATGTTCCCATCTTGAAGTCTATTAGAGAATACGCCTCTAAAAACCATGCTACTATAATTTCAGAGCAATGACCTCTCTTCAGAGAAATTAGATCCTTCATCAATGAAATGAACGGTTAATCTAGTCATGATGAGAAAAGTCACCTCTGTTCAAAAGAATTTAGAAAGATAAGCTACACTGAGTAACCAGGGACTCTGGCATCTAAACAACGTGTTTCCTTGTCTCAAAAAGTGATGCTATATCAGACTGTTTTATTTAATAATAATAAAAAATAAAAAAATAAAAAAATTGGTTTGGGTTGACTCTACAACTTGCTTCAAAACAAAGGGGTTGTGTTTATTTTCAATACCTACTTATCTTCTTTCCAATCTTGCCGAATAAATGTGATGAGTAAGTCAAAAGGGCTTGGTTCCATTCTCTTACATTCTCAAATGTTTAAGTCATATTATTTGTTGCAAAAATAGTTTGCTCAAACTTTTATTACTCAAAAATGAGCTTATAAGCCTTAAACCATCTGAACTTAACATAGGGGCATATACACCATTTCAAACTTTAGGGTTGTCCCTTTTCAAAAGTAAAAATCTCAACTTTCCCCATTTAACTCAACGGTGAAAACAATTCTCTCACCCTTTCTTCTTTTTCAACCCTATTTCTCTCTCTCTCTCTCTCTCTCTAGTGACTCTGCACATCCACGCCGTGGAGGTCAACGCCCAGCTCCCTCCTTCATTGCTTCTTGCGCCAGCTCTCCAACTAGCCCTAGCGGCTCTCCGATTCCTTTCCACCTTTTCCATCCACTCTCCATGGTTCCACAGGTCCCCCGCGGCAAGAAAGAAGAGGCGACTTCTTCCAAGAAGGCCGTTGCTTCGAATGCTCCCTCTGAAGGGAGATCCAAGCATATTGAGGATCGCCCAGCTATAGAACCAGCCAGGAAGAGGGCTGCTGAAGCCCAGGGGTCCAACACTGACAAGGGTTCTCTACCGTAAACTCCGACCAAGAGGCCACAGCTGTCAGCCAAAGAAAAAAGGAAGGCCAAAGCTCAGTCAACCCCTCAGAAGCCCAGCACTGCTGCCTCTCCCAGGGAAGAAGATAGTGATCCCACCAGGATTCTCTTCCTTAGGTATGTAGATTTTAGTGATCAAGAGATGCTTGTGTATTTTCTTGAGCTACTGCCGTTGTTTGAGTTCCAAGGTTGGAGACAGTTTATGTCTGAGCATATACTACCCATTTCTGGTTCAGCAGTTCTACAAGAACTTATTTTTTGATGAGAAAAAGAAAGGCCTTCAGACTGTGGTCAAGGGGGTTTCCATCAAGCTCACAACTAAGCTTCTTCACAGAGCTTTACACATACCCCGGGATGGGGAAATAGAATTTGAAGTGGAGATCGATTTGTCTGCAGCTTACACCCTCCTGACTGGCAAGCCTAGAAATCCTCAGGATGTCACCCAACTTTT
This sequence comes from Amorphophallus konjac, assembly GCA_022559845.1. NCBI lineage: Eukaryota > Viridiplantae > Streptophyta > Magnoliopsida > Alismatales > Araceae > Amorphophallus > Amorphophallus konjac. The sequence goes on along the minus strand of CM040123.1, from coordinate 190,729,164 downwards.
GGTGAAACACTTTGACACCAATCGATTTCCCCCACTACAGCGTCTACTGCATCATATCTTCACTACCATGATTATCCCACAAGGGGGTGGCAGAAGCAAACTTACTGAGACACAAAGATTCCTTTTTTACCATCTATTCAACAATTACCATGTATGTCTTCCAGAAATCATGCTTCAGGTTATGGAAAGTTGCACTTACAACAGGCGTAGCCTGCCTTATGCTGCTCACCTTACTGCCATCTTTCAGAAGGTTGGCATCCCTCTTGACAAGGAAACATCCATAACTATTCCCCAGAGTAAGGTCTACACCCTGAGGTTCATCCAAAACTATATGCACTTCAAGAAGGAAGGTAACAAAATGGTGAGGAATTTACCTGGTCATGTACTTGACCCTCCTGTCTAGCCAACTCCACAGGAACAGCTTCCACAGGACCAACCTCCACAGGGTCAGCAAGCACAGGGCCACCCGGATTCAGAAGCACAGTTAAATCAGCATGAGGAAATGTGTCATGCAGACATCTCCCTTGAGCAGGCTTCTCAACAGCTATCTACAGATCCCATGGACTAGCCTGGGATGATGATGTCTTTTGGTATCCAACCTCCCTTATCTCCAAAAAATGAACCTAGAGTGTTCACTGCAAGGGATGCCCCACCTGAATTTCATACAGAGGCATCCACATCACAAGGTCCTACATTTGGTGCTACTGGCAGCTTAATGGATATTCATCTTGCCCTCATTCAGTTTCTCACTGCCCAATTTGGGAGTTTAAATTCCTCCTGTCGTCAGATCAGTCTACAGGTCGATAGACTGGAAGCTAGATAACTCCACTATGAGCAAGTTCAGAATAGCCGATGGGCAAAATTTGTGCATGACAAACATAAGTTAGATGGACGGTTGAAGAACTTCATGACCTCCTTGATAACTGTATGTGAACGAGCCGGCAAAATAATGAAGAGACTAAAAGAGATCCACACTGAAACACCGGAGAAAACTGCTAAAATGGTCATGCATGCCTATGACATTAGAGAAGATCAAAGTAATCTCAACATCAAGTGGGCTAAATTGATGGAGTCCTCTAATCAGCTAGCTGAACAGGTGGTTGGAGCCACTACATCTATCAGAGGACAAGCTGCTGGCGCCACTACATCCATCAGGGCACATGTGACTGCAGAGGTCAACAGGTCTATTGATGCTACGTCCAATCTGGAAAGACACCTCAATGCTTCTACTTCTCGCTTACTAGATGCTTCCCAAAGGTTGAAAGGGAAACTATATTCTGACACCAATAAGTTACTTGATGCCTCCTCCAGGCTTACATACACTGTTCATACTGACACAACTAGAGCAGTAAATAGCACCACCAAAGCTGAGGCAAAGATGGACGTCATATATAAGAAATTGGATACAGTTGGTAGTGAAATCTTGGAGCTCATACGTCTGCATAAAGCTCAACTCCAACCTGCTCTGCAGGATGTTGGTGATGAATGGTGTCCTCCTCCTCAAACAGAAGCTACATCTTCTCGTTTTCCCCTCCAAGTCTCCCAACAGAGGGCTGAAACAGAATACATCTGTGAGATGATGTATACCTGGCTGAAGGACATCAAAGATAATGTCCAGAACTTACACCGTTTTATCAGTCAAAAAGATGAGCAGTTAAATCAAAGAATTGATTCTCTAGAGACAACCATCTCCAACCTGCAACATGAATTCCAGGATGCACAAATCATGCACCTGGCCAGCACCAGCAACGTGCCTCCTCCACAGTAGCCTCCTCCTTCACCCCCTCCTTACTGATGATAAAGGGGGAGAAGTATTGTTGTACTGTAGCCTCATCAAGCATCTGGCATATAGTTAGCTTTTTCATCTAAACTTTTGCATATAGATCTGCAATGTAACTGCTTGAACTCACATCCTTACTTGATCAGTACTAAACTATGTTTGACTAATGATAAACATTCAGTGGTTGTGTGAATGAATGAACTTTGCTTGGTTGATGGCTCTTCAAACAAATTTGATTGCTTTGATGTATGAATGCTTGCTCATAATGATTCATGGATGTCATCATCAAAAAGGGGGAGAATGTTGTGTCCCCAGGTTTTGATGATAACAAATCACAAATCATTAGTAGGTAGTTAAGATATATCTAACTTTATTTGGTTTGACGAATGGTTTAAACAAGTGCAGCTGAATCTCACCAAGTGATGTCTCGACACGGCCCAATCATGTCTCGACACATTCAGAAGAGCTTGTGTTGAAATTCCAACAATTGAGCTCCGGCATACCAAAATGTGTCGACACATTCAAATCATGTCTCGACACATTCAGAAGAGCTTGTGTTGAAATTCCAACAATTGAGCTCCGGCATACCAAAATGAGTCGACACATTCAACTTATGTCTCGACACATCCTGAAGAATTCAAGCTGAAGCGTTCTGACTAAGTATCTGGATTCACCAATGTCTCGACACACTGAGCGCAAAGTGTCGACACATTCGTGTGAAAATCTCTGCACAAGGTGCTCTTGTCTCGGCACCTTTTTACATCAACTCTGCACAGGGCTCACTTGTCTCGACACTGTTTGGTGCTATCTCGACTCATCAGCCATGGTACTTCAAGTTCTCAAAGGGATGTCTCGACACACTCAAGGAAAGTGTCGACACACTGTGATCGTCCAGAACCGATCCGAATCTGACGGAAGTTGATTTCAAGATCCGGAACTTAATCCAGAGGATCCGTCTGCTCTGAAAAAGTCGTCAGATTGCGTTGGTGTCAGAGGATAGTGTTTTGGCAGAGATATTTTCTGAAGGAAATTGTACCTTTGCTCAAATGGTCTCCTACCTACCCACATTCCTGCTAACCTGTCAAGAAGAGAGTCAACTGTGCAAGTGGAAGCAAATCTAATAATGTGGATGTGACATTCTGGGTGTTGCTTGGATAGCGGACAACGTTGGTGTCGCCCTAAGACACGAATATAGATAAGGAGTATGGGCTCTAGTTGTTTGGTGTCGAAGCAGAGCACATGAGCTAAGAATGAGCTGAGGAGAAAACAAAGAAGAGGAAAAACCTTGCTGCTCAAGCTCTCCTGGTCTTGATGCTACATGCATGAGTAAATCCAGAAGAAGATATTCTCCATTCCTCACGACGAAGAGAAAGCCTCCGTAGCTGCTAAGAAGATTCAAAAAGAAGTAGAAAGCCAAGGCTTTCTCAAGCTTATTTCCAGACAGGATATCTCTTAGTCATTGCACTTTCTTTACTATACTCTGTCTGGACCTTTCATCCTTTGTTTCCTTTTTCTTCTGAACAAACTTCTCATCATTAGATCCGTACCTACGTGTAGGAAGATAGAAGGTGTGGTTGCCTATCTGTGTGGTCAGAGGTGTGATCCCTCAAGCTGTGTGACGGCAGTGTGTAAGAGTGTATCTCTCTGTTTGAAGTTGTGAATCAGCGGTTGTGCTTTGGCACTAGTGAAGCCTCACTGTGTTGTGTGAGGGGTGGACGTAGGTCTCTAGATTGAGACTGGACCACCTTAAAGATCTTGCCTTGTGGTTTGTCTTCTCTCTTGTTCCATCGATAGAAACTTGGTAGGATCACTTCCAAGTATCCTGTGTGCATCATGTCTTTCAGATAGTAATTAAAATCTATCTTTTTATCTGCTATGCTAGTCATTATTTTTAATTATGCAAAGAAGGGCAAAAAGGGGTTGATATGTTCACCCCTCCCCTCTAGATCTGCCTATCACCACTCAACAGACATCACCAAGAAGCTTCATAGGATGTACTATATACCGTTGGAAGCATCTCTCAGTCATTTTCGCAACGGTGGTGGTCTCGTCCCTGTCTGAGTTTGTGGCTGCCCAGAGGAGCCGTCGTCGCTGGACTGCGCAACTTCTTCCTGACAGTCAACCAGAAGCAACTTGCAGAGGCTCCCATGGCCATTCCCCTGAAGTTCTTGAAATGGGGCTTGGCTGTGATCTTCTACTACAAGTCTCCTGCCACCACGAAGAAGCGGCACTCCGTTCGGCATCCGAAGCTATAAGTTACAAATTTTCTCCCTCCGGTGCGCTGATCAGTTTCCTCTGGAATCAGCCTGATACCTCGACACTGTTTGGGTCCTCGCCATCTGCTCCGACCTCCTCTGGTGTCACCTCTGGTCTCCAATCGAAGATGACTTAACCAAGAATCCAACAACTCTAGCCACGCTTGGATCAGAGCTCGGGAGCATCCGTGGCGGCCTCATCTTCCTACTGTAAAGGTGCAGAAGCTACTAGAACCAACAAACAGAGACCCTATTGTTGCCTCTGTCTTGACCAACGCCGTCATTCAGAAATTCCCCCAAACATTGGACGTCCTCCTGGGTCAACTATGAAGGTTTTGCCACTAGTTTCGTCGGAATCGGAGTTCGGGGGAGTCCGCAGCAGTGCCGACAGTGGCAGTCTGTCCCCTGTTCCTGAGAGTGGACAGATTCGGCGGATTTCTTGTCTTAATCCTCTAAGCTAGTTTTTCCCCTCCCCGCCTGGCCTGCTTACCGCCCCTCCCTGTGGGAGGTACTCTTTGGATGTAAAATTGACTTCCCTTCCCCTTGTCTAACCCCCCCTGGATGGGGAGTAGTGGTGTAATTTCTTAAATTTCAGGTTGAAGCTTCTCCAGCGCGGCGTGCGGGTAAGCCCACGCTTCCTCTCTCGCCCTCGTCTCCGACTGGGATCGGTGTCTTCACACCGATCAGGCGAGCCCCGGGACACTTCCTCTACTGGTTTTACTTTTGCTTGTCTTAGTATCGTTTCTAGTTGCCCGTCGGCCGGAGAGTTGAGTGCCCGATCTCAAATTGCTACTATGTGAGTGTCCACCACGGGTGAGTTGTGAGCGATACCAATTTACCCACGCCCTTGGCGTGCTGACCGCCCGTGACTTTGGGCAACCACAGGCCCTTAGGGGTCCTCCCCAAGCCAGCCATACCCTTGGAAACCTCCGGGTCCATCCTCGGACCCTCACACCATCGCTGGTCCACCTACGGACCCGAGTGTGACCAATGCGAGTGAGTCCGCTTATGTGACATTGCCGTGTCCGTTGTAATGCTTGCAATATAAGTCTAAGGTCATGTCACATCAGCCACCTTCCAGATACAATAGGTGGAAGGCGCCTGGATCAAAATTTGGGTGAAGAAAAGTCATCGACCTCGCCCTGCAAAGGCACCAGCTCGAAGACATCATCATGAAGATTTATCAACTCCGGCCCCAATGCCTCTCCCTCCAACTCCCTTGGAGACCGCTATTGCCAAGAGACAAGAGAGAAATAGGAGGAAGAACCTCAGAAGGTGGCTCAAGAAACAAGTTGAACAAGCGGCTACTCTACAGTCATCAGCCGAGCCAACGCCTCTCCAGAGGATCCAGTGGCTCATCGTTGACCTGGAGGAGTACATTCTTCCTCGTGCTACGGGGGCTCTCCCACTCGACAGCTACATCCCGTGGGAAGAAATGCAGAAACGAGCCCACCTCAGAAATTGGATCGAAGAGATGATCCAAAGGCTCAAGAATGGCAAAAGACTCGTGATCCCGGACGAGCTCTCCTTGTGCTATAAAGACAAGGAGATCACCGCAGAGCAGCTGGAAGAAATGCTTCAGTGCTGCACCTGTAACATGCTGGCCATTCCACCTCTTGACAATATCAACGCTTCATGGCAAGGTGAGCTAGTGGCCTCCCGAATAAGACAAAGGACAACTACCCCGCTCGGGCTGCAGCCAACTCCAGAACACGCAGGCTGTGGCCGAGGTCGTGGTCGGGGATGCGGTAGATGCCGTGGGAGAACTCCTGAGTTACCCCTCTCTCCATCCACCTTCGACTCGGAACGAATCATCCTCTTTCGAGGAGAGGAACCGGCTCCTATTCCGAAAGTAGAAATTCGGAGGGGACCCAGTATCTTCGATCCTTCCGGCATCGACAAGGCTACGGCTAGCCTCCCAGCCCCTGCACCAGTACCGGATTTCGCAGCAGAGCAAGCGGGACAATCCGGCAAGGACGAGCCAGCCCGCCAGTCACCCCCCGAAGAGCCATCATTGGCACCCCTGTTCCAGGAGTCCACTGGCGATCAGAGTCAGTCTGATCCTAGTGGTAAGGGCAAGGCAGTGCAACTTCCCGATGGGGAACAGCACGGCAGCTCGCAGAAGGCTCAGCCTGACATACTACCCTCTTTGGAGGATGCTCGAGCTCAGGCTGACCGGAAAGTCCTCCACCAGATGAAGCGCTTCCCTGCCAGTATTTCAATTTGGGAAGCCATTTCTTGGAGTAAGGACCCAAGAGAAACTCTTACCAAGATACTCCAAGAGCCGGAAGTTTATGAAGCACATGCCGTGGAAATGAAGGCGGCTACCTATGAAGCCTTCACAACCACCATCTCTTTCACGGAGAAAGACATGCTACTCTCCCCTCCATGCCACAACCGTCCTCTCTACATGAAAGGGAAGATCAACGGGCATGACGTGAACCGGATCCTGGTGGACGCTAGTGCCACTGTTAACATCATGTCACTCAAGACATTCAAGACTCTATATCTGACCCCGTTCCTCCAGAAGGTTCAAGCGATCAAAATATCCATCTTTAACCAGAACAACGAGGATGTCCTCGGCCGGGTGGATGTCGACTTGGTGCTCGATGATTTCACCTCCAAGGTGACATTCTACATCATCGACTCCAACACATCATATAAGATGCTACTGGGTAGACCCTGGCTCCACGAAAATTGGGTCATCCCGTCAACTCTCCACCAATGCATCAAGTATGCCAAGGACGGGGAGCAACATACGGTCTTTGCAGACCTATCGCCGCTCACACTAGTAGAATGCAACCTGGCTGACGCTGCGCTCTACTTCAAGGGGATTAGTCCGTACCCCGTGATTAAGAGCAAAAGTAATGGTTGGCTCTCAGAGGAAGACGACGATGATCTCTTCTCTGTTGACGAGGACAAGGCCAAGCTTCATCGGCTGCGCCTCGGCTCCAAGTCAACCCCAGATCACCCCGAGAGGCGGTAGATCGACTTCGAGGCTAATCTTATTAGCTGAGCTATCGACAAGAGTATATGCTTGCCTCCAGACTGCATCCAGCTTCCATGTGCGTTAGAGAAGCACATCATCGAGTCGCTGACAACATTCGTTGTCACCTTCAAGCGACAACGCCAAAACAAGAGGAAGGCTAATAGGGACAAACCTATTGTCTTCTACAAGGGAGACATGGTCCCTCAAGCCCCGCTACACAACGACTTCAGCAGGTCCAGGCAAGCCGATGATACCCCTGAAGCAGTTCAGGTGTGGGGCGATCTGTCGCCACATATTCAAGAAATGTGTCTGAAGCGACACATTCCCCTGTGGCAAACGTCTGCATGATAGAGATACTTCCGTCAGCTGTGGACTCCTTCCCAGGTCTGGGGGCAACCCCCCTCCTTCCATAAAGATACCAGGGGACTTGGCTACGACCAAGTCCCAGACTTTTACGTCTACCACGCAGTCAACGTCGTAGGCCTAGCACAACCAGCCGACGACAGAGCTAGAGTCGAAGCCAAATTAGACAGCTCCGGGGATGAGGAAGAGGAGATTCTGATCTCGATCTCTATCAAAGCCAGAACTACAGCTCAAGCCATCGAAGAACCTTCCTCGCCTCCCTGCCAAGGCATTGGGGACAAAGAAGCTCCTCCGGTCTCTCAGTCAGTCGAAGGACCCAGTTCAACAAACGGTCCTGAGGAGGGGGATATTTCTGATCCTAGCAGCGAAGGATTGTCAGCTTCACCAGGCAACCCCAGGGAGACCTCAGCAGCCCCGGTTGACAACTACTGGATAGGAGCCGGCGGCTCAGATCAATCCTCGATGGATCCCAGCAACAACCACTCTCCAGTCCCCTCAACGTCAACCGGTGGCTTCGAGAACCAAGAAATGCTAGAAGCCGACACCGATGATGAGGATTTCATCGACTTCCAACCCGCTCCTCCCGATCTAGAGGACGGTGGCCAGGCGACCGTGGATGAGCCCGTTGAAATGAACCTGGGCGAAGGTGAAGCCCCTCAGCCTACATTCGTCAGTGCTCTCCTCACCGAGGCAGAGAAGCAGGATTACAAGCAACTCTTGCTCGAATACAAAGACTGCTTCGCCTGGACATACAAGGAGATGCCAGGGCTAGACCCCTCCGTAGTGGAGCACGAGTTGGCCATTTCTCCCTCAGTCACTCTGGTCAAGGAACCACAGCAGCGCATGTGCCATGAGCTGGAGCTCCAGGTTTCAGCTGAAGTCCATAAAATGGCGGAGGTCGATTTCATCGAGCCGTGCATCTATCCGATCTGGCTCGCCAACATAGTCCCAGTCAAGAAGAAGAATGGTCAAGTTCACATCTGCGCCGACTTCCGGGACCTCAACAAAGCCTGTCCGAAAGATGACTTCCCAGTCCCGATCATAGAAACGATGGTCGATATGACCACCGATCATGAAGCCTTGTCTTTCATGGATGGGTCATCCGGTTACAATCAAATCCAGATGTCCCTTAAAGACAAGAACCATACAGCCTTTAGATCCCCCAAGGGGATTTTCAACTACAAGCGCATGCCCTTTCGTCTGAAAAATGCCGGTGCCACTTACCAAAGGGCCATGACCAAAATATTTGATGAGATGCTGCACAACACCGTCGAATGCTATGTTGACAACCTCATCGTCAAGACTAAAAGGCGCGAAGACCATCTGCGCGACCTCCGCCAAGTCTTCGAGCGTCTTCGACAATATGGGCTCAAAATGAGTCCCATGAAATGTGCCTTTGGCGTATCCAGCGGCAAATTTCTCGACTTCGTTGTCAGGTACCGAGGAATCAAGGTGGATCCCAGCAAGATCAAAGCGATCCGGGAGCTTCCACCACCCGACAACATCACCGAACTCAGGTCATTCCAAGGGAGGCTGACCTACATTCAGAGGTTTATTTCTAACCTCTCCGGTCGGTGCGCGCCTTTCAGCAAGCTGATGAAGAAAGACGCCCCGTTCACGTGGGACTCGGAATGCCAGGCGGTTTTCGAGCAAATTAAGGAGTACCTCCTCACTCCCCCAGTCCTGGGGGCACCAATCAAGGGTAAACCCCTCATCCTTTACATTGCTGCCATGGACGCTTCGCTAGGAGCTCTGTTGGCGCAAATCAATGAGGAAGGTAAAGAGCAGCCCCTCTATTACCACAGTCGGAAACTAATCGGTGCCGAATAACGCTACTCCCCCATGGAAGAGGTTTGCTTGGCACTGGTGTTCGCAGTTAAGAAGCTACCACATTACCTCCTATCCCATCAGATCGAGCTTATATCTAAGCATAACCCCCTGAAGTATCTCCTTCGGTGACCTATCCTCTCAGGCAGACTGGGAAGGTGGGCTCTCTTGTTGATGGAATACGACATTACTTATGTCCCCAAAAAATCAATTAAGGGACATGGTATGGTTTAATTCTTGGCAGCCCATCCAGTACCAGATGACTCACTTTTCATCTCGGAGCTCCTGGACAAGGAGTCCTCTGCTACTCAATCACAACAACCGGTCGAACAGAGCGGAGATGTCTTGCATTACTGGTAGCAGAATGCTCTCACAACTAGCGTGCCTTGCTGGGAGCTCTACTTCGATGGCGCTTCCCAAGGGATCACCCGGAGCAACCAGGATCCAGCCACTACGGCAGGTGCCGGCATTATTTTCCTGACTCCTCAGGGCGGAGTTTTGTATAACTCTTGCGCCCTCATGAAGTCCCTGACCAACAATGAGGTCGAGTATGAAGCTCTACTCATTGGGCTCCAGATGGCTCTCCAAATGGGCATTAAGTGTCTCAAAGCCTATGGGGACTCCCAACTGATAGTCCGGCAAGTCCTCGACGTCTATGACGTACGGAAGCCAGAGTTGGTTCCGTACCATACCGCCGTCATCAAATTAACCCAGAAGTTCTATTTTTTCGAAATAGATCATATCCCCAGAAGCAGCAACGCTCAGGCGGATGCCTTAGCAAAATTGGCCGCGGCCATCAAGCTTCCGCCCGAGGGCGAGGTCGACATCGTCATCAAACACAGAAGGCTGATGTCGAGCTCACTCGAAAGCAACACCGGTCTCACCATTTACGAGGTCCACGACCTTAAATGGAGCACACCACCATAAGAGGATGATTGGAGTGTGCCCATCATCAAATTCAAGAAAGGGTGGCTCCCTCCTGACCGAGCTCAAAGGGTCCACCTACTCCGCTGAGCAACCTCTTACGAGTTGGTTGGCGACTCCTTGTATCGACTCATCCACGAGAAGGACAAGTCAATTCTCTTGAGATGTGTCTCCCTAGCTGAGGTTCGAGCCGTCATGCAGGAGGTCCACTCCGGGTTGTGCAGCGCACACCAGGCCGGAGATCGAATGAAGCACAACATCAAGCTCAAGGGTTTCTATTGGCCAACCACGTACGCTGATTGTGTCCGGTATGCCCATACATGCCATCAATGCCAAGCCTTTGGCCCAGTACCCAGAAGACCTCCTAACCCATTGCGTCCTACAGCCCCCACCTGGCCATTTGCCGAGTGGGGCATGGACATCGCGGGGCCTTTTTCGCCATCTTCTAAGGGCCACAAATACATTTTGGCCGCCACTGATTACTTCTCCCGATGGGCGGAGGCCCTACCCTTGCGTGAGGTCACCGGGGAAATCATTGCCAGATTCATCCAGCACAACATCATCTACCGATTCAGTACTCCTAGTCGCTAGTGCCCGACAACGGGACACCGTTCAAGAATAAGGCCGTGTACCAGCTAGCGGCCAAATTCCACATCGACGGGAGAACCTCTTCGATCTACAACCCCCAGGCTAACGGTTTGGTGGAAGCCTTCAACAAGACCCTCTGCAAGCTCCTGGCTAAGATAGTTAACCACCGAAAACACGATTGGGGTGAGAAGGTCTTCGAAGTATTATGGGCCTATCGGACGGTCTACAAAACCCCCACGGGGTGCTCGCCGTTCTCCCTTGCTTACGGGACAGAAGCAGTTATCCCCATCGAAGTCCAGTTAGCTTCTTACTGTGTGGCAATCTACACCGGCCTTGCCGGCTCTGACGAAAGTGAGTACTAGAGAAGGCTAGAAGAGCTCGCCGATCTAGAAGGCAAGCGGCTCGAAGCCTACAAACACCTGCAAGTATACTAGGCCCGCATGGCCGGGGCCAATGATAAGCTCGTCAAGCAACAAGCTTTCAAGCAACGTGACCTCATCATGATCAAGGAAAAGGAAGTCATGGCAGGGCACTCCAGTGGGAAACTACAGCCAAATTGGCGAGGTCCGTATGTTATCCAGAATGTCTACAAGGGTGGGGCCTACACGGTCGTTGATCATAAAGGTCATAGACCGTTCCCGCCTCTCAATGGCAAACATATGAAACTATATTATGCACCAGAACATGAGTTCACACGCCAGCCAGACTAAGGCGCACGTCCCAGCGACTGTGAGGGAGGCCGGTCCTTCCCCGTGAAGGATCCAACCGGCCAGTCCTTCCGGTCGTCGATTCGCAATCAACCAGCCAGCTCAGCTCCCCGGAACCGCCGCCAGGCATCTGCAGGGACTAATCCCCTGCCCTCGTTCCTGTCACCACGGGAGCGTGAGCACTTCTGCACCAGTACCAGTCTAGCCGTTGTTGACATGTTCGTTCTGTTTTGACTCCTCGTTGGCTTAAAAGATGATGTCTTCTCTCTCCTTCTACTAAATCGATGTGTAAAGTAAATGGGAATAGCAGAAGGAGAACAGAAGAGTGTAAATAACCGTGATCGCCACCAAGGTGCCTAATGTGATTGACACACCGTACCCTGGAAAGTGAGGGAGACAATCACCTTAAAATCAACACTGTAGGGGATGAACGGCCCGTGAAGAACCGCCTGTGATGTTGGACGGTCGCATGACAGACAGCTCTTTAATGCTGCTGAGGACGCGGGATAAGGAACTTCTGGAAGATGAACGGCTCTGACTCGAACGCAAGAGGAAGAAGAACGGTCCAGAGGAAACCGCACATCTCTGTGAACGGCTAAGTAGGGACCGCACAAGACCACCACGCCAGAAGTTGCAAAAAGGGTCCAACCTTCACCCTCTCTGGCCGGCCAGAAAGGATGGGCCTCGTGTTTGTGAGTTGCTAACCTGCGAAACAGAGTGTAAACGCAAAAAGAAAACCCAAGTTAGAACTATAGAGTGTAGTAGATGCTAAAACGGGAATAAATGATCATAACTAAATGAAGTGGAGGATGCCTGGGGAGTTTTAAACCCCTGGGGGCATCAAAAAATGTGGGAGGATGTGTGAATGATAGTGCAAGTGAAGAAAAATGAGGAGAATGATGTGTAGAAACAAACATGCAATAAGAAGAAAATGAGATTATCCAAAGCAATGAGGCTCAAGACTACGATGACTCCCTGAACCGGAGGCCTATATGGACATAGAAGGCCTCCCTCCCTGGTCGTAGGTCACTCAAGGATTCGGCAGGGCTTCGCCGTCAACCAAAATCTCCCCCCTTTTCGAAGAAGACCCCTAGGGTCTATTTATAGAGCCTAGAAAACTAGCCCCGAAATTAGGGTTTACATTCATTTTTAGGTCGAGATTATCAAACAAAAGTTGGAGATAATTGAGTTATCTCTCATCCAAAAGAAACGGCATTGAAAAAGACTCTATATTCGAGAAGAAATCTCTGGATAAAGCCCGGGGACAAGTCCACGGATAGAGAGAGAAAATCCTTGAATTCTTCAGAGTTCACAGGGTTAAACGGTCTGACGATAGACCGCTCAACCAGTTGGGCGGTCCATCAAGAACCGTCCAACTCAGGCGGTGATAATTCCAAAAATAGGTCAATCATCCACTAATTATCCATTAACCAACCGAAATGGTCGCCGTTGGACTCTCATAGATAAACGGTCTGATATTAACCATCCACAATGATGAGCCGCCAAGTATTATCCATTTAACTCCTGTCGGTGATAAATGAATAAAATAGATAATTATTTGAGAGACATTTAGGCTTTAGGACTATGGAAGAAGAACGCTTCACTCTAGACCGTTCATCATGTTGAACGGCTAGGATTCAACAGCATAACCCCTTATCAGTGGAAATTCAGAAAATTAACCAAAATATTCCAAAATAGGTGGACGGTCTACAGGCAACTGCACATTAATTGAGCAGCCAGGGATGAACCGCACATGTACATGGGTGTTGAAACTCATAGAAAAGCTCGATCAACCACAACCAAGACCCATTAAGCCCAGAATTGAAACAAACCTAGCCAGGGAGAGAGGCTACCCATAAAACTGGCCCAAAACATGCCTGAAAAATAGCCCCTAACGAGTAATGGACAACTCGAGGCATCAACAAATAGGAGTAAGAGGAACGACTCAACTTATCGACAAAAAATGGGTGTCAACAGATGGCCCTCCTTAATGTCCTCTTTGCAGGGGAACGAGCGGAGGTGAAGCGAAAGTGACATGGAACATGGAGATAAGGCGAAAATGCAGCGGAGTGGACCGGAAAAGCGGGCGTTAAGGTAAAGCGACACCTGTTTTTACCAACAAGCAATGAGAATCTTCCGGAAAACTCTGAACCAAACGCAAGGAATGATAAAACCAAAAGTGACACCAGTCTGGAGGAACTAAACTAAACTAAATGAAACAAATTGACAAGACCAACCTCATGGGGGACACAATCCCGCGGTCCAATGAGGAGGCCAAAAGCAAGCAGCAAAAGTAAAGGAAACAGGCTAAAGCTCCAGACGGTGACCTTTTAATCAACCAAACCAAGCGAAATGACCAAAGAGAACCTTCCAACTCAGAGTGGAGTTAGTTCCTCTTACTCAAACACTGAACGCACAGCTAACCATCACCGACGGGACATTCTTCAAGCAAACCATGGGTCATGAAAGCTCAAAAAATGCGTATGATGCATGCTGGGCTAAAATAAAATAAATCGTTAAAACAAATGCAAAGAAAGATTAAAATATAAAATACTCGAGAATAATATTGCTAAGCTGGGAAAATCACAGTCAAGATACTATCTGCAACCACGGCGTACAGGATAGAACCATCCTCCCTATGACATCCCAACCTAACGGCCTATCCGAAGATCAAACACGTGAACCTGAATCATCATCATTTTTGTTAAAGGGGAACATCAGATCCTGGAATACGCAGATAACCAACTGGTTCTCGAGATAATATGCTAGAGTATCATATAATAATACAATAAGGGTGATATGGTTAGAAGGCCATACCTGACTTACCTGTGCAGGTGAAACTGCAAGTTTTTGGATTTTCTTTTTTCAGATTTTTTTATGGATTTTTTTGAATAAGACAAATAAGATAAACATAGCGATTAACATAACGACGAAGAACATGACATAACATGGTGAATGGAAAGTGACACAACAAGATGAACAAGCACATAGGTAAAGGCATAAACAGACAATACGGATGCATAAACATGGTGTGACAGGACAACAATCAACGGGACAACACATGGTTGGGATAAGAATATGACGGATCACACAGTTGGGACCACACACGGAACATGGAAGGACGACTGTCAACATGCGCAAAATAACTAACAACATGGGGTGAGGAACAAAACAACATGTGTGGGACAACACAGTGGGACATGGTCACGAGACAAGGACACGGCGGGACAAAAGACATGACAAAGCGCGATTTTCAATCAATATCCAAGATCAAAATGATGCAGAACCGCGAGGTTCATAATCGTGAGGTAAAGTCCTATCATAGAAATATGATTATTAAAAGCTGAGAAGGACTAAAACTTTAGAATAGATCGAGAGATAAGATTGAAGAAGGAAAGAACAGATCAAAAATGTGGACAGGGGGCAGAGCAAAAAGATATAGCAAGGAATGCCTGAGTACTTGCAACCTGCACACTTAGCAAACAGATTACGTATCTGTCCGCAAGATAAAATATAAAAGATAAATATTTTTAGAATTTTCAATTTTCTTGATTTTTTTGGATTTTAAAAATATTTAATTTTTTGGATTTGAACAATATTTCATCATTTTTTTGAATTTTTGACAATATCTCATTTTTTTAGATTTTTGACAATATCTCATTTTTTCAGATTTTTGACAATAACTCATTTTTTTTGGTATTTTTGAATAGTAATCTGCAGCACCCAAAGACAAGCTCGAACTATGGGCCAGGGATCGTCGTCCATCCCCTCTCATTAAAGACTTCCCTTGAGTAGGGCATGCATGTGAGGGTGGCTTACCACAACCAACTACCTCTAAAGAACGGTGCCAGGCCATACCCGGGATACAACCCAGCCTAAGAGGGAGGAGTAGAAGAAAAATTGGAGACAAGCTTCGTGCATGATGAGAGATATCAAGGCTCGAATTCCTTCCAGGGCACTACCCCTCAAAGAGATAGCCTACTGCACTGGGGCTTTGTGTCTTTGATTTTTAGACCCATATTTATCAGGCACGCATGTGACCGGGCTCATGACATCTCGCGGGATACTATACTGCCACTCTTGCCAGGCCTTTGATTCATAATTTTGCATTGATTTATTTTCTTATTTTGGTAGTCCTTATTGGCCAGATATAGCATGAGAGCTCACTTTTGAGGGTCAAGACTGTCCCTATTTGAGACCTCTCTCATATTAGGGAGCGCCTAGGTTAGTCATCTTATCCATCCATCTCTTGCCCCTACACTTGACCGAGTAGAGAAAAGAAAAGACCTTTGTGCATACCCAAATTATGGCCAAGGCAGCAACGGTGTGCCTTAGAGAGATAGGCTATGGCTCGTCGTGTAGTATGTGAAAAAACCATACTCAAAGGTCACCCTCAACAATCAGGGAAAGAAACTAGACTCCTAACACGAAGTTATCACCAGCCTAAGGATGCTGCAGAAGCTAACTTTTTTATTTGACACAAAGTTAAGATCTAATTAAACAAAAGACTCCTAAAGCCACTCAATCATGTTAAGAAATCATGTGCATGAATAATAGAAAGAATGGAAACGAACGCACGTTTCTTGCCCAAAATAAAGATACCTTTGCATATCCATGGCGTGGAAACCAGCATCCTGAAGCGATCTCGATCATCGAGCTTTGAGGAGCGCGAATAGTTTTACATTCCTTGCTTGCCAGGATAAAGGTTGAAAGGAGAGCAAAGGATTGAATTTCTCGACACATAGGAGTGACAGACATCATACTGGACAAAGAAGGGATAAAAAGGAAGAGAGACGAGGGCTAGAACTCCCTCGTCATGGCACTGAGGCCCTGATAACAAGGAACCAGATACAGAATAAACAAGGATTAACTGAGATCAAGGCGGGCTAAAGCCTCGAAAATAGCATGAAAAAGAGTAATGACCCTGAAAGGGTGAGGAGGAAAGAACAGAAAGACGATGAAAAGGTAACTGTGAAGATAAGGAATAAGGAGAATGATCATCTGACATGGTCGGAGAAAAAAAGTAGCGATCACCCGCCAGAGGCGGGGAAGAAAATGTATGAAGACTCGGCAAGGTTAGGGAAAAGAAATGGACACCACCTGACGAAGTCGGGGAAGGTTCAGAAAAACCACCTGACAAGGTCGGGGAGCGAGCATGAGGAATTCCCAACAAGGTCGTGGGAAAGAGATGAGAAGTGAAATCTGGACGTATCCGGGGAGAAAAACTAGCAGATTCCCCTGGCTCAGGGGAAGAGGAGGACATAGGCTGATGCCTAGGATGGTAAGGATCGGAGAAGATGGTGGAAACATAGTCAGGTGGTGGAAGGTACACCACCCAAGGATAAGAACCGAGCAGAAGAAAAGACGAATGGACGGAGGAAGGAGAGGAGGAAGTGGACCCCCAAGTGCGCAACTGACGGCCCTTGAACTTATGCCGTCGCCTCTTCTTAGTAGAAATCTTCTCGAAACAACTCCGCCGGGCACGGACTTGGGCCTTTGGGCTTCTTGTCTTGCAATACTTTCTCAAATAACGGGCCCACCTGACAGACGGCCTGGCCCGATCATGAATATGCAGCTTCATCAAGATGGTTGCCCCTAGCTGCGCGGTGCTAACCTCAGAAGGACATTCCAGAACAGTGAACTCCTTGGGATGAGCATTAGGAGACAACGGAGTTTTGTCATTCGGCCCTGGAAGCATAAGATTCGGCATCTCCATTCGGTAATTGGGCATGAAGCACAACTCCCTTGCCAGAAGCGCAGGACGGAACTGAGGGAGGGTGATGCGCGGCGTTGACGTGGCCGATTCACCAACAAACCGAGGAAGATTACATAATACGTGCAGAATGTCCCTGGAAAATGTAGAAGACACGGCCAATTGCCACTTGAATGCTGAATTCATTAAACCTTTGGCGGCCGTGTGGGTTAGCACCATCCGGGCGAAAAACTCTTCTGGGCTAGTGCACTGAATAGCCATCAAGCGAGGGGTGAAAACAACATCAATTGTGAATTCTCCGGCGAGTAAAGAGATTACCACTGGCCTCGCTTTTGAAGAAACTGACACCAGTGCTAAGGAACTATTCTCAGCAACCGTCTTCATAGCAAACGCAGGCCCCTGGTTCCCAAAACAGCCAAGGGCTAGGACTCGGATCGGCATGCGGGAAATAACATCCTGGATCTTGAAATGCACTATTGAAACCTGGCTTGGCTCCTTATCTCCCTGGGGACTAGACCCGAGGGGCACCAAAGGTAGCGTGTACCTGCTCCGCGAAGTGGGAAGTGGTAGAGGGAGGTTAGAAGGAGGAGGTTTGAAGGGCACGAGTGGCGTTAGTGCAAGTGATGGAGAAATACTGATGATGATGGGCATGGGTGGAAGTAAAGGCGAAAGTGGAGGTATGGCTTTAGGGTCGGCCTGCTCGGGCTCAAAGGATGATGGCGAAAGAAGTGGCATCGGTCACGGGGATGGTTGTGAAGGTGACGGAACATGGATTATTACGAGGGGAGGTGATGAAGACAGTAGTGGTGACGGTAATGGGGATAATGGAGAAGGTGATGATGGAGATGTGGCCAATGGAGGTGGCGAAGATGGGGGTGGAGAAGGTGGTGGCAAAGGGGGTGACATGGTTGATGGAGATGGTGAAGACGCAGAGGAAGGAGGTGAAGGTAGGGGTGGGGAAGAAGGAGGAGAGGAAGGTAGTGGCGTAGTGGTGGAAGTGGCGGGTGGTGGCACTCTTCGGCGTGTATTTACAACACGTCGAGAGGCATTGGGGACAGGGGTGGTGGCGGAAACGAAGGGTGAAGGAGAAGTTGCCCGAGCGGAGGCTAGGGTAGGTAAAGGTGGTAGAGGAGATGGGATAGAGGAAGAAGTGGGTAACGAAGCAGGTATCTTATCAACTGAAGAAACACCAGGGTGCCCCTGGCGTTAAAGTGGAGACGGTTGCCTAGGTGGCACGGCTTGATGCTGCTGCTGCTTGCTGCTGAGATCTGAAATAACTTGGCGCATGATAGCCCCATCAATCATCTTTATGTCTTCCAAGTTGTAAACAAGTTTTCGGAACTCGGGGCAGTCCTCAATCAAATGCCCCCGTTGATGATGGAATTCACAGAACTGGAACAAATTCCCGACCGCGGGTCGACATGGCATTACCGGAGGGAGTTGCAATGCATGGGTGGCCATCAGAGCCCTGAAAACATCTGTAAGAGATTCCGGCAACAGGGAGTGAGAAGTCGCTTCGGGTAAGGCGGATGCCGAGGGGTATGAAAAGGTAGTGGGGATGGTAGCGGAGGTTGCGTAGGTAAGGGGGATTGCGTAGGTGAAGGTGGAGGGCTAGAATGATGTGGAGGCGTGGAGGGAGTGGGAATGTAATGGACGGCATCTACCCGCTCTGGGTGTAGTGTTTCCTTGACCGGAGGTGGAGGGGTGTGGGGAGATAAAATAGCGGAGGGCTGACTCGTGGAGGGTTGGTATGCGGTGGAGCACATGGAGGTATAGGGATGTGGGGGAGCGGAAGGCCGACTCGTGGAGGGATATGTAGTGGAGGGTTGACCCATGGTGAATGGGGAAGAGAAGGGATATGTGGAAGGTGACGGTGGAGGAGACTCATGGTCAAAGGAAACTAGGAGTTGTTGGCTAATGAAGCGGGCTCGATTGTAAAGCTGTTGCCAGGATGTAATATCATTCAGGGCTAAGATGCACCTGAGCTCGGGCGTTGCATTAGAAATAACCATCTTGATCTGCTCGCCCTCCGGAATATGCCCCGGGACTTACGCGACTAGGTGACGCCAGCGGTCGGCAAACGTGGAGAATTCCTTGTCGGGCTTCATCTTCTCATGGGCCAGATCAACCATAGAATGTCTGGGCCCAACCTGATCCTTGTACTGCTGAATAAATCTTACTTGAACGGCTTGAAAATTCATCATCTGCTCTTGCGGCAATGTGAAGAACCAATCCTTGGCCGAGCCCTCTAAAGATAGGCCAAACAAATAGGCCATCAGGCGTTGATCATGCTGGAACTAGGCTGACTCATATAAGAACTCCTTCAAATGGACATAGGGGTCACCAATTCCACCATAGCGACGATAAGTCGGTATCTGTTGACGTGGTGGAAGTTGAAGACCTTGAAAGGCAGACGGGATATCCAAAAAGGTTTGAGGGCTGATTCGGCGTTGCAATTCATCAAGCTGGCGCTGGGCCTGAATGAACATCTCCTCGGTAGGAAGAGTCCGAGAAGGGTATGGGCCAGCCTGAGCAAGAGAGGATGAATTTAGACCAGGATAATGATGATGGGCCGGATAAGGGGATCCGGCCTGAGAAGAAGGAAAGCCCATTCCAGGAATGGAGGAATGCATTGGCCTGGAAGAATTACGAAGGTGGAAATGAGAGTCGATTGGGTTAACAGCAGCACGGGCGGGATAAGAAGGCCCGTTAACAGAATAGGGTCCATTGGAGGAGTAAGGAGATGGGCCCGCATGGGAAGAGAAATCCACACGGGGGTAAGAAGATGGAGAAGTATAGGAATAAGGTATAGGGGAGAAGTGCTCCATGGGGAGAATGGAGACCTTATACAATGAATTTTAAATGAATACAAGGAGGGAAATGAACCTAGGACAAATGTAGCTAAATGGAGACACACGAAGATGAACTAGACCCAATGAGCCTGATCTGACAAAAAGATGCAAATGATGACATTGTTCAACATACAATGGAGGAGAGAGATGAAAAAAAGAATCAACCAATTACCCAAATAGATTCCAAATGGTGCGCGAAGATTTTTATAAGTTCTCTTTTAGGACCTTAATGGATTAATTAAAATGTGAATTCACTCAACCACAAGGTACCTAAACAGGGTGAGAATGGAGAACTGGCAGATTCTAAAGGACTCTCTCTTGCACGAATGCAGACCCTAGACTAGGGGGTGGTATGGTACAACCTGCCTGACGTCCTTGTGGGAATCCACGGCTCACGGGGCCTTACGGAGGTCCTCGGCCAGGTCCCCTAGTCGGCTCCAAGGAATATGGAGATGAGAGGAAACCCTAACTCGGCAGGAATGCGACTAACTATGAATGAAATGCATGAATCCTATGCGCACCGGAGTGCATGCAAAATCTAGCCTAGAAACTAACAAGCAATGATCAAATCAAATATGTCAGAGGTGAAAGCAAGTATACAACAATGATATAGGAGCATGGGGAGATCAATAATCAGCACCAAGTATCATAAAAAGCATATAACGTGGCAATGAAAAAGAAGCACGGGTGCACTATAGCATGACAAGGACGGTCTCTGTAAGACCGCTCAGGGAGATAGACGGTCTTTATATGAGCGTATAATATAGGGAGTAACGACAAAATAACAGGCAAATCAGAGAACGATAGAATGACAGAGGAAGAATACAGAAGCGTACCAGGTTGCACGGTCCACTAAAAACCACGTCAGAACTAGAGCGGCCCTGAAACCACCGTATGACATGAATCCACCCAACACCGAAACACACCTGAGCCAGCACGATGGACGGGTAAAGACAGGCCGTATAATCGCTGAACGGGAGACATGAGACCGCTCGAGACCGTAGACTGGGGGGAGAAGTGGCACTGTCCGCAAAGAAGGGCAGGTGGAGTACGGCCGCACAATACTTGGATGACACCTGGGGATCCGCACATGCTCCGGAGGACAGAGACAGCCCCAAGATCAACCTGAAATTACTTCGTAAAGAGGACTAACAAAGCACAAGAAAGGGTCAGCAAATCACTAACACGATGGGCACTAGGTGTCCCACCGTGATCGCCAAAAAAATGGGCTATTGACATGTTCGTTCTGTTTTGACTCCTCGTTGGCTTAAAAGATGATGTCTTCTCTCTCCTTCTACTAAATCGATGTGTAAAGTAAATGGGAACATCAGAAGGAGAACAGAAGAGTGTAAATAACCGTGATCGCCACCAAGGTGCCTAATGTGATTGACATACCGTACCCTGGAAAGAGAGGGAGACACTCGCCTTAAAATCAGCACTGTAGGGGATGAACGGCCCGTGAAGAACCACCTGTGATGTTGGACGGTCGCACGACAGACCGCTCTTCAGTGCTGCAGAGGACGCGGAATAAGGAACTTCCGGAAGATGAACGGCTCTGACCCGACCGCAAGACGAAGAAGAACGGTCCAGAGGAAACCGCACGTCTCTATGAACGGCTAAGTAGGGACCGCACAAGACCACCACGCCAGAAGTTGCAAAAAGGGTCCAACCTCCACCCTCTCTGGCCGGCCAGAAAGGATGGGCCTCGTGTTCGTGAGTTGCTGACCTACGAAACAGAGTGTAAACACAAAAAGAAAACCCAAGTTAGAACTGTAGAGTGTAGTAGATGCTAAAACGGGAATGAATGATCATAGCTAAATGAAGCGAAGGATACCTGGGGAGTTTTAAACCCTTGGGGGCGTCAAAAAATGTGGGAGGATGTGTGAATGATAGTGCAAGTGAAGAAAAACGAGGACAATGATGTGTAGAAACAAACATGCAATGAGAAGAAAATGAGATTATCCAAAGCAAAGAGGCTCAAGACTACGATGACTCTCTGAACCGGAGGCCTATATGGATGTAGAAGGCCTCCCTCCCTGGTCGTAGGTCACTCAAGGATTCGGCAGGGCTTATTCTCCCCCCCTTTTCGAAGAGGACCCCTAGGGTCTATTTATAGAGCCTAGAAAACCAGCCCTGAAATTAGGGTTTATATTCATTTTTAGGTCAAGATTATCAAACAAAAGTTGGAGATAATTGAGTTACCTCTCATCCATGAAGAAACGGCATTGAAAAAGACTCTATATTCGAGAAGAAATCTTCGGATAAAGCTCGGGGACAAGTCCACGGATAGAGAGAGAAAATCCTTGAATTCTTCAGAGTTCGCAGGGTTAAACGGTCCCACGATAGACCGCTCAACCAATTGGGCAGTGTGGATGCACTTTTTATTTATTATCGTTGTTTATTTGTTTATTGGCGTTTATTAACTGTGTGGGCATGGCAGTCACAAAGTGACGGTTTATTCTGTGCTCGATCTGACTAATCAGACGATTGTGTGGTTCGTGTCGGGACTGGAACCCGCCGCGCCATGAAGGTCACGACGTCATTTACATCCCCTCAGAGCGGGGAACACCCTTGATTAATCGATGGGAAAAGGGGCCTCATGGCCAGGAAACTATATCGAGAGAAACAAGCCGATAGCGATCTCGAATTAGTCGGAAAGCTCTATGTCTAGGGAAACAAGCATTCGAAATATGTCGGTCACTCAAGGGACCATTTTGATATTCGGACGAGCGTCTGGCTTCAGAGAATCGTGATCATCACGGGGAAAACTAGAGCATATGTATGCCGGGGTACGGCAAGTTTACTGTTCAAAGGGATAGGAGGCATTCGGTTGAATCTCGGTTAGAGTGGTCTGAAATCAGCGAGTTTATTGGCCCGGTGCGAGATCGAGTCAGGACCATTCCGGGGGCGCCTCCCGCGGTCCAAACGAGGCTTGCGTGGGCATCATTAATATTTCCAGTGCCGACGGGCAGCGGGAAAGTGTCCCGGGACTAGATTCCAAAATAAAGACGTATACAGAGATAGCTGGCTATAGGCCTAGATGTGGGTCAGGTAATGACCATGGTTGGGGCGAACCCGAGGTCCAGACGTGACTCACGAAGGTCTTATTGATATTCCCATACGCGCTGTTGGGGAAGACGAGAGCCGTCTCGTTCCATTCAGATTTTGTTGGTCATTCATGGACCATTTTATGTTCGGACAAGATCCGTATTGAAGACGTAAACGGAAATAAACCCGTACAAATGTCTGCCATGAGTACGGCAAGTTTAATGTGGCGTTGCGGGATTAGATCCCGGGATATACGTCGGTCACTAACGGACCATTCAGTATTCGGACGAAAGTCCATATTCGAAGCATCGGAGACAACGACAAAGACATACGGATGTATGCCGTAGGTATGGCACGTTTCCTGTGGGTGCGGGATTGGATCCCGGTATATACGTCGGTCACTAACGGACCATTCATTATTCGGACGGAAGTCCGTATTAGTAGCGTCAAGGATGACGATAAAACCGTACAAATGTCTGCCGTAGACACGACAAGTTTAATGTGGCATTACGGGATTAGATCCCGGGAGAAGCCGGTCGAGTTAATGAACTATTGGCCCAGACTGTGTTCGGATCATGACCATGTCGGGGGTTCCGAGGTCCACATCCGATACCACAAGGCATCATTGATTTTCTCTTTGCACCGAGTCCGGGGGAGTGAATTATTAAGTGTGGAGCCCGAACTCGCCATCGTGCGCCCTTGCACGCGAATCGACTTGCACGGTCAGGTCGCGGGGTTTAGGAAGGGGGAAACTTTTTTATTAGTTTTATTCATTAACCGTAAGTCTTTTCTCTCATTTGATTAATCATTTTCTCCCTTTCAGGCATGCCGGTTTAGGAAGATACCAAGAGAGAATAGGGGCGCGCCGGTTTAATGGGTGCAAGAAGGGGGGCGCGCCGGATAAGGGAGAAGAGAGGGGCGCGCCGGTTATGGGCATTACAAGGGGGCGCGTCGGTTTGAGCTCAGGAATTCCGAAGTGGATTTGAGTGTGGAGCTAATCCGACGCGGGGGGGGGGGGGGTAGCGCGCCGGGTTAGCCCACGCCGGATTAGGGCGTGCCGGGATAGGTTCTAGGAGGTTTTCTTTCACTCTGTTGGCTCTGTTTCTTGTTTCTTCAAACTGTAAGTTCATTTGTTGATTGGTTTGTTCACCGAATTGGTGGATTATGTTTGTGGAGATGGAGTTTAAGTGTTTGATCATTTGTTAAGGTGAATTGTCATGAAAATCTGAGTGTTTTATTAGACATGTTCGTTGTGTAGGGTAGCTCAGTTTGGTTCAGAGGCTTCAAGCATGTGATGCTCTGGCCCTCAGAGAATAGCTTGTTCGTTTATTCCTGGTGAAAAATGGGCAGCACCTCCCCCGGACTGAGGCTTGCCAGAGACAAATAGGGGAACACCAAACGGAGCAAAGCTCCAGGGTGAACCTCAAAACTCGGAGTGAGGCCTCCGTTAACCCATAAGTGCTTGTGGAGACTCGAGGAACAGCCTTCAAGAGTTCCAGCAACTCAGGGTGATGATCTCGTAGGCGGGACGGGTGTATGCCGTGAGAGGCCATGAATGTTCATCCCCTGACGGGTTCCCCTGAAGGCCGTGCCACAGAGAGGCAGGTCTCCAAGGTCCCTGGATGACAAGAGAACCGGGAGAAAGGGGAGGAGATCAAGGCAGTAGAACACTACTCATGCCAATCAAAAATCATTCCTTTTATTCATCCGCAAGGGAAAGGGAAAAAAAGATAGAGGAGGGGATCTGCCCCGAAGGAACGAAAACACATCAGAGAAAGAGGAAAGAAATACATTGGCGTGGGAGGGGGAACAGAGCACAAGCTCCTCCCCCTCGGAGCTCACCTCTCTTCTCTCACGCTCACTCCCTTCTTCTTCACCTCACGGGCACGGGGATGAAGCCTCTTCTTTTCTCTTTTCTTCTTCTTCTCTTCGATGGCCAGCCATCAGCCGAATGAACCAACCGACCCTATTCCTTCTTCAGACTTGCCATTTTATAGAATGGGCATTCAGTAGTGTTCCCGCCACTTTCACCTCGTCCGCGTCGAGGTCTGAAATCGACGTGCTACGCTGGACGCTGCCGGTTTGTGCCGTACGCTACTGCTCATCCGAGGATGGGATATTCATAGATCTACCAGGAGGATCTGCTGCTGCTGCCATCACTGCCGCTTTGTTGTCGAACGGGGTGAAGGCATGGCCTCAAAACATTAAATGCTCTCTGTGCACCACATTTAAATGAAACAAAGCATTGGGGTTTTGATGGGATGGCATGTTTGCGCGCCGGATTAAGGTGAAATGCAAGGGAAAGGGTGCGCGCCGGTTTAACCCATGATGAAGGGGAAAAGGGCGCGTCGGTTTAACCCAAGATGAAGGGGCGCGCCGGTTTAACCCAAAATGCAAGGGGCGTGCCGGTTTAACAACCAACCAAGGAATAAAGAGGAAAGGGGTGCGCCAGTCTTAGTGGCGCCATTTTAAGTGCATATCGCGCCGGTTTAAGCACCGAACAGATTCCTTTCAAAGTTGAGGCCGTTTATATGAATGTTGGCATTCCCAGCATGTTCCGGTTGCGATGTATGGCCTCCGTAACGTTCTGTTCGCAGCCTCCGAGACTCGGTCCCAGACCTTGCGTGACTTTCGGTGCATGCCAAGACTGTGCCGGAGTTCCCAACTTTTCTCTGATTCAGCTCTTGGCATGGCCGATCGGAGCGTTGTAGCTGTATCTCCTGCTTAGGGGGCATCCATAGCGGGTAGCGGACCACCAAGCGAGTTCTCGTCCTGATCGGGCGAGGCATGAGGTTTATTCGGCATTTTCATCTTCGACTCGCGCTCGAATGTGTAGACGCGAATGTCGCCATGATCATCATCGTCATTTTTTGGCGTCCACAGGCGGTCCGTCAAGAACCGTCCAACTCATGCGGTGATAATTCCAAAAATAGGATAATCATCCACTAATTATCCATTAACCAACCGAAATGGTCGCCGTTGGACTCTCATAGATAAACGGTTTGATATTAACCGTCCACAATGATGAGCGGCCAAGTATTATCCGTTTAACTCCTGTCGGTGATAAATGAATAAAACGGATAATTATCTGAGAGACATTTAGGCTTGAGGAATCTGGAATAAGAACGGTTCACTCCAGACCGTTCATCATGTTGAACGGCTAGGATTCAACTGCATAACCCCTTGTCAGTGGAAATTCAGAAAATTAACAAAAATATTCCAAAATAGGTGGACGGTCCACAGGCAACCGCACATTAATTGAGCGGCCAGGGATGAACCGCACATGTACATGGGTTTTGAAACTCATAGAAAAGCTCGATCAACCACAACCAAGGCCCATTAAGCCCAGAATTGAAACAAACCTAGCCAGGGAGGGAGGCTACCCATAAAACTAGCCCAAAACATGCCTAAAAAATAGCCCCTAACGAGTGATGGACAACTCGAGGCATCAACAAATGGGAGTAAGAGGAACGACTCAACTTATCAGTAAAAAATGGGTGTCAACAGCCGTCAGGCTCCCATGTAAGTCAAAAAAAATAACAAAAATGGGGTTAAAATTAGAGATGCCCCGGTAGACCCAGTCATCCTCACCACAAGGGGGCGACTGGGGGCAAAAAGGCCAGTAACTCGGCTGAGGTGGAAACCCGAAAGGGCGCCTCATGCAAAATTGGGAAACCCCTCGACGTGAAAACCCGCAAGGGGGCGTCGAAAAAAGCTAAAGGGGGTCGACTCTAGCGAAAACCCGAAAGGGCAGTAGAGTCGATAACGAGAAAAACTTCCTCTCCACAGCAGTCAAAACAGCCTTCCACCCACTCCTCGGTGAGCTGTTAGCCTCACCCAAAGCCAGTCTTCAATCAACTTACACTGCTAGAGCACAAACCCTATAATTCCCAGTCGGCCTTGCACTACACCCATTCAGTTCGGCCAACCTTCGGCCCTTGCTTCGACACCGTAGGTCAACCAGTCCCTATGACAGTCAATCTCCCAGTCACTATCCCAGTAGACCTATATCCCAGCACATCCCTAGACATTTATCATTCTACGCCATTACATCCTACATCCCCTGCAAATCCAGAGGTTTCAAG
Organism: Amorphophallus konjac; assembly: GCA_022559845.1. Taxonomy (NCBI): domain Eukaryota; kingdom Viridiplantae; phylum Streptophyta; class Magnoliopsida; order Alismatales; family Araceae; genus Amorphophallus; species Amorphophallus konjac. The sequence continues at coordinate 190,702,033 of CM040123.1, read as the reverse complement.
TTTCATCATGATCCTAGTTCTCTCCAACAATCCCTGATCCACCAGCCATAACTTCTGTCCTATCTTGCCATGACAAAGTGGCCCTTTGCCACAATGGCACGAGAATGTATAAAAAACCCTTATTAGTGGCGGAACAATATCTGACCGCCCACACCTTCCAGTTCCAGATTACATCCCCTGACAGCAACATGCTATGGACGACAATCTAAATATATATATATATATATATATATATATATATAATATTAAAAAAGAATGGGGTTAAAAATGGAGATACCCCGGCGGGCCTGGTCGACTCCATTATAATGAGGCGACTAGGTGCAAAAATTGCCACCGACCCAGCTGAGGTGAAAACCCAAGAGGGCGCCTCAAGCAAAATCGGGTAACCCCTCTGTGTGAAAACCCGTAAGGGCGCACCGAAAAAAGTAAAAGGGGGCCATCCCTGATGAAAACCCGCAAGGGCGGTAGGGCTAGTAAAGAGCAATCAAAAAAATAAAACCCTATCTCCCTATTTCCTCTTCACTTACGAAAGCCGTTGGCTATGATACTCCCCGTTGGCAAACTTAAGGTCACTCCACAACAATGGTGGCCACTACACCCCCGTTGGTCGGTCACCCCGAGTGCCAGTTCCAGTTCCAGTCCCATTTCCAATTTCGGCTACAACGCCTTCACATGCCAGCCGCCCAGTTTCCAGTTCCAGTCCGACTACAACGCTTTCACAGGCCAGCCACCCAGTTTCTAGTTCTGGTTCCGGCTACAATGCCTTCATAGGCCAGCCGCCCAGTTTCCAGTTCCAGTTCCGGCTACAACACCTTCACAGGCCATCCGCCTAGTTTCCAATTCCAGTTCCGGCTACAACGCCTTCACAGGCCAGTCGCCCAGTTTCTAGTTCCAGTTTCGGCTAAAACGCCTTCACTGGCCAGCCGCCCAGCTTCCAGTTCCAGTTTTGGCTACAAAGCCTTCACAGGCTAGCCGCCAGCTCCAGCTCCCAACTATCGCACCTTTCCAGGTCACCCAGCTGGCTTCAGCTCCAGTCCCCATTTCTAGTCGCAGTCCCATTTTCAATTTCCAGTCCTTCTCCCAGTCTCGGTGTAGCACCTCAGATAAAATTACATAGGATAAGTCTCCGATAATAAATTTTATAGATATATAAAGAGATCCAAACCGAATTAAAATTAATAAATAAACGAGGCCCAGACCTTGTACATAACCCTTTTACGTCCTTATAAGTCTTACAAAAAGAACTCGTGAACCCTACTATAGTATTATAGTAAATTTAAGAATAACATGTTATTTTATGTAAGCATTAAATGCACAACATAATTTTCATTGAATTAAGAATCATTAAATCTTGAAAAAAATGTCAATTTATATTTTATTAATAATTTTGAAATTTTAATATTCCATTTACTATATTATAATCTTATTAGAAGGAAGAAGGATATATATATATATATATATATATATAAGATTTAAATACACTGAAGATATATAAAGGATAAAAAAAATAGACATATATACAATTTCGATCCTTTCAAGGGCAATGAGAAGAGGTCAAAACCTCAATTGACACCTTTTGATATCAGCGTTATTTTAAAAAAGACGACGTTGTGTGTGTCGTTAATTAGTTAGATAAGAAGTATAAATGGCATAAGAAAGGATATATAGTTAAGGTTTTAGAGTATAAATACAGTTTTGGTTCTTGAAGAAAAGTGAAAATGGGAAGTGACGCCTAAGACAATGGCGTCAATTGACAAAGAAATGACTTGACAAAAGTTGTTATTTTATTCTAAAATGAATAGTGCCATTTTTGCGACTGAGGAATTTTGAAAAAATAATTATATGAAACAATAGAGAAAAATGGAAAACTCATATTCCTAAAATTTCCTATCTAGATCATATCAAGAAAAAAAGATAAAAATCCCGAAAGATTCTAATACTTAAGTTATACGTATTTCGAACTATGAATTAAGGGAATCCTAGTACTATTAGGATAGATACTAGAGGGTCAAGTCCCAGTCGAACTCCAACCCTATAGGGTCTCCAAAACCCTATAAATACCAACCCTTCGAATCAACCTAATGCCTTTTTATCTTCTTCCTCAACCACGACCTGCTGTAACTTCTTCTCCAACGAGCCTTGCCGAGAAGTTGTTGCTCTTAACAAACAGAATGAGCTTGATGCTATTCTTTTGCCTCCTACGGCTGAGCATTAAGGAACCTACTATTGGTTTTCTTTTCCTTTTACTGGATGAAGCATGCATATGGTGAAGCTCCAATCTCCTAGCATTCTATTTGATTATTCAATTCACCAACTGCACGTGAAGAGCAAGTTCCTCTACTTCTGTTGCTATAGCAAGCAGAGGACCGTGTCTTTCTCCAATTGTTCCAAAGTCTTGTCAACTAAAAATCATCCCAAAAGGTAGGTATTCTCTCTGACAGCTAAATTTAATTAACAAAGATAATACATATTTTTACGATCATAAACATCATGCTTATATCTTGTGTTTGAGTTCGTAGTCTCTAATTTTTCGTAGGTGATCTCTCTCCAAGCAAAACTGTTAGTAATATAATCTGTTCATGAAGTGTGTTTTCTAATCATTTTGCATAGGTTTAGCCCAAAATCACCGCATGCATGTTCCTGTTACGGCTGTAGTTTCACGTAAAGTTAACAAAGTTAATGTATGATTAAAAAAATTTTATCCATATAATCGCGTATCTAAAAATAATGAAGTATATATGATTAGAATCTTCATATTTTTCTTTAATATTACATGACTTCGTAAGATAATATTAACTAGTTAACAATTTGATTAACTAATATATGAATTTATAGAGTTACCCGGCGAATCACGAACTTTACTGTAACATGTTAGTTATAGGTTTTTACTTTGGCAATTTGTTCGTGGGCGCCGGAGTGTCCTTTGGACATGAAAATTTATGGACGTGTTGTTGGGGTGGAGACCGAGGTAGTAAAAGTGGTTGCACAATTTTTCGTGCCCCCTATCTCAAGATCCCCCGTCTCTCAATGAAAAATTATTTTGAACGTCTGGTTATGTAGAGTTTTTCGAACCCGTCATTTCGATATATCATAGGCTCGATTCCGACATAGTTACGTCGAGAAACGAGAGGGTTAAAAATCGAATTTTTTTGAAATAACGACCAACTATAGGTCGTTAAATGCAATTTGGATGCCACTGTACAGTGGCGTCAATTTAACTAATATATATATATATATATATATATATATATATATATATATATATATATATATATATATATATATATATCATGTATGTATATCTTTGAAAATCCATATTTATTAAAATATGTAACAGAAAATTATAGAAAATATATATTTGGAATCCTTGAATTTTTCTCCTAATTATCATATATTCTATTTTTTCTAAATTATTTTGTATAAATAAATGTCTCTTTGAATGTACATTTTTAAAATTATTCAATTAAATAGATATTGACGTGAATTCTTGTTAAATAAATTAAGTTAAAAATCATAAAATTAACGTCCCTCCAAGAGGACGCTAATTAATAAATGACGCCACCCACGGGCATCAAATAATATAAGTTTATTTAATTATAGTTCATTATAGAATTGGATGGACATGAATTCTATAATTAACGTAATCATGTTCTCACCGTCTTCTTTCGGTTTTGACCTATACCTCGGATCTTTTGGCACTATCATCTCATGTTCGTAGATGGAGTCCCCGTTTCATGATTGGTTCACGTTATACACCTCAACTCTCGGTGACATACGAGCCCTCCGTTGGACATTCCGTTCCTTCGGACTGGCAAGTTAGTCATTGGGACATCCGTAAGTCTCCTCGTAGCCTTGGATTCCCTCAAGGCCGACTGAGCTGGTTGTACCATAAAAACCTCGGATCCGATCTGTGTCACTTTGGTTTTCCGTTAGTCTTGACACTCTACTTCTTTTGGAATTTTCTTGTCATCAATTTGAGAACATAACCCTTTGACTCTGTATTTGGCCAAATCTGATTCTGAAACATTAAGGGCTGTGGGTCCGCAACTTTTCAGTGCTAGGTAGGACGGAAGTCCAATTCTGTAAACCATGGTAAAATTCTGGGTGTGGCATTGCACCAAACTCTGTACATCTGTTATATTCTATTATTTTGCTATATCTGTTATTCTGCAAACTCTGTTAATTCTGTTATTCTGATAATTTGTTGCTTGGTTATTTTGATAATTTAGATATTCTACTTTATTGCTTATATTTATTGAAACTCTTTTATAATCTGGCCAATTCTGAAGTTATGTTCATCTGAGTAACTGCCCTTGTTATATTCTGATAGCTTGTCCTTAACTCTGCATGGGAATTCATCCCTATTTCTCTTGAGCTCGTAACTGCCTTTGACTTTAATATTCATCTTTTCTGTTAGATTGATCATCATGATTTTCTAGTTCCATGCATTACATCGTCACGAATACGTTAATTGGCTAATCACTTATATTTTTCTTGATGAGAGATGTAATTCCTACTGAGCGTTTCGCTCACCAGCCTATTGGTGCGGACACCCGAGCAGTTGAGCGGCGCGATACGCCGAGCCACCGGTACCGCACACGGAGCACGACTCGAGCCACCTCAGCATCCATCTGGCTCGGAGACAGCCTGGAGACTCCGCCTTGAGCCTCCCCATTTATCATATTTAGTTAGACTTTATGTGTGTGTAATTTGTGTTTATTTCATTGTATTCGATATGTAATTATGAGTGTACGAGGGGCTTATTTGCAAAATGGGACCCCCAGGCCCCACGGGACGCCCAGGCCCCTCCCATTGATCCGCCTCAGCCCATGGGCCCCATGTGGGGTCAGTCAACATGTCAAATGGAGACATCTAGAAGTTTGAATGGTAAAAGGCACATGGGAGACAAGTGGACTTCAAAGTCCAAGGTGGCTACCAAACTTGTCCCCCCTTGCCACCATAGTCAATAGGCCGCCCCCTTCCATGTATTTTTTTATTTTAATTTTTGTGGATGGTCACATGCTATCCCAACCCTCCATCTCACACCCCTAGATCCAACGGTTGAGGGTTGATTAGACATATGACCTATATATGCTTGTAATTTTTAATTTTGATGAATTAATGCCATTTGAATCAAACTAATTCCAAGAGCAAGGGCTGGTGCGCCCCCCTCCTCTCTCCTCCCTCTCCCCCTTGCAGCTGTGAAGGTTGCTTCTTGGTGGTGTGACTCCACCCTATCAGTTCTGGTCGCCGCCGCCCCCGCCACGAGCCGCCATCGCACCGCCATCAAGTTCACCGGAGTTCTGCCTTCATCTGACCACAGCAGCTTCCACGAATTCTCTGTGTCAGCCACGACCTCAGATCGACCTGGGGATTTTAGGGGATGCTCTAGAGTTGTCAAGAACGTCCCAAAAATTTTTGTTGGCCTTAAAGACCCCACTTGATATTTGTTTATTTTCGTCCAATCTTAATTTCTAGATCTATCTGCTGTCTGTTTCCATTTCCATTCACCCTGTGTTTCAAGTGTTCGGACCTATTTCTGATTTTTTTTAGATCTCCCAATTTTACTGGGAGTTCTGTCCATCAACCCCACCGTCCTCAAATTTTCTTGCATTTGTGTGAGGCCATCCCATATTTTTCAAAAATCGAGCTTAGGGATATCTACAGTGCTGTCCACCTGTTCCCAGATCCGACCACCCTCCAGTAAACAAATCATAACAAATCACAGCAACCTCCAATCAGTCCACAAAAAATATCCCCGTCTTCCTTGTCCAAAAGCCCATAACTGTTATGAAGAGCTCAGGAGCTGAATCGGAGGTTTACTAGGCAGTCAACGGTGCTTCTCAGACAAGTGCCCTGCAGATCTAAGATTTTGGTTACTGTACAATAGGAACTTATAAATTCAATAAAGTTCTGATCCGACCAGATCCAGCAGATATATCTAGGTCTAGATTGAAGCATTTGAAGAGAGCTTTCCAACGATAGCTCATGCGTCCCAATCCGACGTCGGGATTGATCGCAACGGCCGTTTTCGCCGGAGCGCGCGCCGGAAGACAGCAACCAAAATCCGTGGGTTATTAGTTCAAGAGTTGGGGATCGGGGCCGATCGACCTCCGATCGGTGTTCCCGGCTGACCGCCGTCCGTGGAGGCATGCCACCAAGGGTCCCCATCACAGTGGGTCCCACCCCCGCAGATCCGGAGGACAGCGCCGTCCGTGGGCCCCACGGGCCCATAGAAACCGCCGTTCGGAAAGCACGAAAACGCGGAGTTCGGCACCGCCGGGCGACATCAAGATGCTGCCCGTCAACCCGAGTTGCGTGATTCCCGGACCCCACATGTGACCTTTTACCTCCCTGCGTGGAGTGGGTCGACTTAGTGTATTGCTGTCATAATTGTTAACCGGCAATCTGTGATTCGGCCGGGGTTGTCTTCGCCACGCCGGGTGCGTGGAGGTAATGGTCCGAACCTCTTGGCGTTCATTTGCTTAGCTAGTATATGGTCTTTGCCACTACCGAGAGCGATAGGTACTAGCCCGTGTGTCCATGTCACCGCTGTGAGTATGAGAGTGACCCGTCCCGCGACTCGATCCGAGTCCGGAAATGAGTCTGACTACCTTGAACTCTGCATGTTCTTCAACCGCGCACGATCCACGTTTCCCTTGCTTGGGACGACGAGTGAGCTTACGTTTCTGTTAGCGACGTATAGCCCATAGGAGCTCTCCGTGTCGGGCTTAGTGTCTCTCCTATCATGTGTTGCTGGTCGTGTCTGCATCTAGAGTCCGAGGTCCATACCACGTAGAGTCGGTCCCCGTGTCCGTCCCGCATCAGTTTGGTATCAGAGCGAGTCGAGTCTCGGGTAGTCATTGCATATGTCTTACATGGATCATGGTCTAAGTCAAGTCTAGCACCATCATTATTTTCAAAACCAACAAAAAAAGTGTGTTTTAAATTGCATTTGCACCCTTTACCCGGTATATCAAAAGGTGTTGTCCGAACGTTAGGTTATGTCTATCGGGAAGACCGCACACTTGCGCGAGTGATCTTCGGATCGCTTATCTCCGCCACGTACCGGATATTGGTTAGGTCTAAGTGCATCTTTGTTGCATTAGTGAGTGTTTGCATTAGTTGGTGTCTTCTAGGTCGTGTGTCAGTTGCATGTCCACCCGTCGAGGTACCCAATACTCGCCACCACCACTTATGGCGGACTCCCGGGCCCGTAGCTCCGATGAGTCCTCGACGGCCGAGATGTTCCGAGCCATTATGGAACGTCTTGACACGCGTATGGATGGCCTTAGTATGCGTATGGATGGCATAGGAACGCGTCTAGAAGGGCGGATGAAAGCCCTCGAGGATCGGGCCGATAGTTCGGATGAATCCATCCAGGGCTTAGTTGGGAGGATTGCCGTCCTCGAGAGGGGCCCAGTAGCGGCGCAACCCACGCCGACGAACGGCCAACAGGAGCCGGTTCAGCAACCTGCTGTACCAAGAGCTCAGGCGGAGAATGTTGGGGTTCAACAGGAGCATGTGGTGGATGATTATGCATCTGATAATGATCAAGGGGGTAACGGTCTTGGTCATCAACGACGGAATCGTGATGACGAGGAGGACGACCGCATTCTTAGGGGCGTGCGTGCGGACCCTCCCACTTTTAGCGGGTCCTTGGACCCTCGGGTGTATTTAGATTGGGAGGCCGGCATGGACCGGTACTTCGAGTGGTTTGAGATGACGGACCACCGAAGAGTCCGATACGCGAAGATGAAGCTGCAAGGGCAGGCCCAAACTTATTGGATCAATGTGGAGATCCTGCTCAATCAGCGACGTCAACCCAAAATCGGTACTTGGGATGATATGAAAATCAAATTGAGGGAGAAATACCTTCCCGCCTCATATCGCCAACGTCTTATAGACAAGTGGCAAAGCATCTCCCAAGGGAACCGATCCATGACCGAGTACACCACCGAGTTCGATGAGTATTACTTACGGTGTGGGGTCACGGAAGAGAGCACCATGACTATATCCCGCTTTCGAAGAGGTTTGCGGCCCAATTATCAATATGAACTCCTTCGCCGCAATGCAACCACTTTGGAGCAGGCATATCAGATCGCTCTCGAATTGGAGCAGTTCGAGGCCGAGTTCGAGTCACCCCATCGGTTGGGCTCCTTTCCCCTTCGTAGTGTCGAGCCTCGTGGCTCATCTGGCACGTATCCGAGGGCCCCCATGACTCGACCTCAAGAGCCCGCTCGCCCCGAGCCCTTTGCTCCTAGGCCTCGTCCTCCACCCCCGAGGGACCTTCCTCGTCCCCAGCATCTTACGGCCCCACCCACAGCCCGTCCACCGGCACCCGCACCTCCTGCACGTCCTTTGTTGCCTACACCTCCTATCCGTCGGGAGGATAAAGGTAAAGGACCTATGATTGGGGAGCCTAGTGGATCACGGCATCAGTGTTATCGCTGCAATGGGTTTGGCCATTTCGCCAACCACTGTCCCACCCGCCCATCTCTTCACATTGGGGACACATAGGCCGAGGATACCACCCCTATGGGCCTCGAGTTAGTCAGCTATGAGGCAGATGAAGAGCTAGCTGACGAGTACTATGAGATGGGAGGTGAGGCCCAGGATGCCCAGCATTCGGACGATACCCACGTGGGGGTCGTCAGATGTATTCTCACCCAACCGCAGGTCAGTGATGACTGGCGTCGGACTACTATCCTTCATGTATTCTGCAGGCTGGGAAAGTAAATTTGTAAGGTGGTCATCGATAGCGGGAGTTGTATCAATGCAATCTCCACGAACGTTGTCGCCCATCTTGGTCTCACACCCGTAGACCATCCTTGTCCCTATCAGGTATCATGGGTGGATACCACTTCCATTTTGGTCAGGCTGCGGTGCTTTGTCCCGCTGCAGCTCCACTCCTACCGTGATGAGATCTGGTGTGATGTTCTCCCCATGGAAGTGGGCAGTATCATTCTTAGTAGGCCGTGGTTATTTGACAGGGATGCCACGGTCCATGGCCGGTCGAACACCTGTACCTTCGACCACGCTGGCCAGCGGGTCACCCTCCAACCCGTTCGGCCGAGGAGCCCATCAGTCAGGGGTCCTACTGGCCCTAGTACTCCGAAGCCTTCCCTTCCCGGGCCTAGTACCCCATCCCCAGCTCGGGCTATGACCGTTACCTCTGGCCCAGAAGAGCCCTCGACGAGGAGATTGATGATGATTAGCTCTCGGGAAATGGAGCAGGAGCTTAGTCAGGGCTGTCTGGTGTTTGCCATTACGGTCCGAGAGTTGGAGCGGGACTCCGAGGGTGAGCTCCCACCCGAGGTTGTTCCCATTCTGCAGGAGTATGCTGATGTCTTTCCCGATGAGCTTCCCGAGGGACTCCCACCTATGCGGGATATTCAGCATGCCATCGACCTTGTTCCGGGCTCTTCTTTGCCCAACCTTCCTCATTATCGCATGAGTCCCACGGAGCATGCCGAGCTTAAACGGCAGGTCGATAAGTTAGTGCAGAGAGGGTCTGTTCGGGACAGCATGAGTCCATGTGATGTACCCGCATTACTCGCCCCGAAGAAGGATGGCACGTGGAGAATGTGCATTGATAGTCGTGCCATCAACAAAATCACCGTGAAGTACAGGTTCCCTATTCCCCGCCTTGATGACATGCTGGACATGATGGCAGGTGCTACTATCTTTTCGGAGATCGATCTTAAGAGTGGCTACCATCAGGTGAGGATTAGGCCAGGTGATGAGTGGAAGACCGCATTTAAGACCAAGGACGGTCTATATGAGTGGTTGGTCATGCCTTTTGGGTTGACCAATGCCCCTAGCACTTTCATGCGGCTCATGACTCAGGTCCTTCGACCTTTCATTGGAGTCTTTATAGTGGTGTATTTTGATGATATCCTTATCTATAGCCGCACCACAGGGGACCACTTAGACCAACTTCGGTAGGTCTGTCTACTTCTTCGGTGAGAGCAGCTGTTTGCGAACCCACAGAAGTGTGCCTTCATGACACCTCAGCTTACCTTCTTGGGTTTCATTGTGTCTAGTACGGGGGTCTCCGCCGATCCGGAGAAGGTCCGGGCCATTGTTGAGTGGCCGAAACCCCGTACCGTTCATGATGTCCACAGCTTTCATGGTCTTGCGACGTTCTATCGTCGCTTCATCCGCAGATTTAGCTCCATCACCGCCCCGATCACGGATTGTATCAGAAAGGGCACATTTGTATGGACGAAGGCCGCATCTGCCGCCTTCAAGGACATCAAGGAGCGCATGACCCAGACACCTATCCTTCGATTACCTGACTTCTCGAAGGTGTTTGAGGTCTCTTGTGATGCGTCGGGTGTTGAGATAGGAGGAGTTTTGAGTCAGGAGTCCCACCTGATCGCATATTTTAGCGAGAAGCTGAATGACGCGAAACTGCGATATTCCACATATGATAAAGAATTCTACGCAGTTGTTCAGGCTCTTAGGCATTGGAGGCACTATCTTTTACATCAGGAGTTTGTCCTATACTCCGATCACGAGGCATTGAGGTATCTCCACTCCCAAAAGAAGCTGAACTCGCGTCACAGTCGTTGGGTCGAGTATCTCCAGCAGTTCACCTTTGTGCTTAAACATAAGGCTGGAGTGGAGAACAAGGTGGCTGATGCCTTGAGTCGGCGAGCATGTTTGCTTACCACCATGAGTGCCGAGGTCATAGGGTTAGAGAAGATGAAGGAGGCCTATGTTGATTGTCCTGACTTCGGTCAGATTTTTACCACTCTCCAGGCCGGACCCTCGAGAGACCTTGATGAGTATGTGCTTCAGGAGGGTTACCTCTTTCGAGGTAGCAGGTTATGTGTTCCCCGAACTTCGGTTCGAGATTTCTTAGTGTGGGAACTACATGCGGGAGGTCTAGCCAGCCACTTTGGTCGGAACAAGACTATTGAGGCAGTGGAGCATCGATTTTATTGGCCGAGCTTGAAGCGCGATGTTGCTAACATCGTGGCTCAGTGCCGTACATGTGCTACATCCAAGATGAAGAAGCAAAGCTCGGGCCTTTATACGCCTCTACCCGTGCCTGATGCCCCGTGGCAGGATGTTAGTATGGACTTTGTTTTGGGATTGCCACGTACCTCTAAAAAGCATGATTCGGTCTATGTGGTGGTTGACCGTTTCTCGAAGATGGCCCTCTTTATCCCTTGCTCAAAGACTTCGGATGCTTCTAGGGTAGCCCGCCTATTCCTTACTCATGTGGTGTGCAAGTTCGGGTTGCCTCGCACTATAGTGTCTGACCGTGATGTTAGATTTACTTCCTACTTTTGGAAGACACTATGGCATATGATGGGTACGCACCTCAAGTTTTCCACTGCATATCATCCCCAGACAGACGGTCAGACTGAGGTGATCAATAGGAGTCTGGGAGATCTTTTGAGGTGTCTAGTTAAGGACCGCATTGGGGATTGGGATCTCATTTTACCCATGACTAGTATTATCACACAAAATTGGCACACATTTCATCTCAATATCTAAATCAAGTAGTTGATTTTTGATTCAAAGTGCTTGGGCTCCACAACTTTCGGCGGCTACATATTCAGCCTCGGCCGTTGAAAGAGCTACTGAATGTTGTTTCTTGGAGGCCCATGAGACTAGGCACCCACCAAGAAACTAACAGTACCCACTAGTACTTTTACGATCTACAATGCATCCAGCATAATCCGCATCAGTGTATGCAATCAAATCAAAAGAACAGCCGATGGGAAACCACAAGCCAAAATCTATTGTGCCAAGTAATTATCTAAAATTGTGTTTTACAGCCGATAAGTGAGATTCTTTAGGGCATGACTGAAAATGGGTACTGTTGGGGTCCCGTAGTGCAGGAACACGGTTCTAGAGGGGGGGGTGAATAGAACCCTCCACTAAAATTATGTCCAATTAAAACTATTTACTACCTTACAGCGGAATTAGCAAGATTAGCAAGAGTGAGGAATTTAAACTAATTGGAATAGACTTGATTCTCTCAATCTCACCGTTCTCACTCGAAAGGATAATGAGATAAGAACGATAACACAAACCACCACAACACAAACCACAATGCAAGCCACAAAACATGGGGATTTTTAAGGTGGTTCGGGACCACGACGGGCACCCTACGTCTACCCCTCACCAAACCGGTGAGGCTTCACTGCTGTATAAAACAGCCCGGGGATTAAACCCCACACACACACGGAGCCAAGCTCCAACACCCACACGTAGGACGAAGCCTACACAATCACACGGGAGAAATCCCCCAATCACACACGGGGAACAAACCCCACAAAATGCCCAAGCACACACGCGGATATACTCCGCACAAAACGATGCACCCGCATCAACCAATCACTCGGAGACCCCTTTCTCCGAACACCCACACAGAATATCCTTCCAGAAATTTAAGAACCTAAGACAAATAGATGCATTGAGCCCCAAACAAACTCTAGAGAATGAATCAAAGAAGATAAGGCATGTATGAAGCTCCCCCTTCAAGAAAGACTCCGGATCTTCTTGGCTCAATGTCGGATGGCCGCGATTTGAGCGTCCTCGCGTTCCTCTCGTCGAGACGCTTCTTTTCTTCTTCTACCACGAGCTCCAAATCTCCATGGATGTAGATGATAACTCTTCCTCAAGAGCTCCTTGGTTGCTTTGCCCCTTTTCTCCACCTACAAGGTAGAACAAGATACATTAGGGCTTCTCACCTTACAAATTCAGAGTTCACATTCATATATATAGTGGAGTGGACAAAAGACACATAAAACCCTCCCAATACATGTTAGAAACCCCCCAATAACATTAGTAACCATTTGGGGGTATTTTGGTAAACTTTAGATATGATTCCATAGGGTTTCGGAAGCTCCCGAGAATCCCGTGCCGGGATGGGTCGACCCCATGGGTCGACCCCCAGGGAGCCTGAAGGCGGCCAGAAGTAGAAACTAAACCCAGTTTTCATGGGTCGACCATGGGTCGACCCATGCAGTGTGGTCGACCCATGGTCGACCCATGCACACTGCATGCAAAAACTGAGTTCTGTTTTGTCCAGAACTCTTAGGGGTCGACCCAATGGGTCGACCCATGCTAGAAAGGCCTGCAAAACACCATTAATTCAACATGAAATCATGGGAAAATAAATGTTTAAATGTTACCATAACCCCATGTAGATTAACCATGTATTTTCATCCTGAAAACATGAAACAACAAGTGGTTAGTTGAGAATCAAACTCTTTGCATCAAGCAACACCACTATGAACATGTTGACATTAAAACACATCATTGAACTCATTTAACCATGTATTTGTCTTCTCAATTTAACCAACCAAAACATGTATGACCAAATGCAATGTCATGGAAGCTTTAATGTGTAATTAGCATCTTTGGCCACAAGATCACAATAAGTATTTGCATGAACATATGCAAGTTGAATGAGCACTTTCATTGAACATTTTGAGCCTTTCCATAAGCATGATGTTTCATTAATGCTCACATTGAATTAATCATTAGTCCATCACAAGGCAACCAAAAGCCTTGACTTTAACAGTCCAAGAAATCTCATTTGAGAAATGCATGAACCACCATCAATGCATTAAGATCTCATGAAAGATGTGCATGAAAACAACCCGGAACTTGACATAAAGATGGTTAGATGTTACCATCATCCAATTGACATGAGAGGGTTTAAGAACCATCTTTGGACCTGTAGAAACACAAGAGTATGAGGTTACCACATGTGTGAAAGTTAAGAGCTCATAAACTAGATTCTTCCAAAAGAACCTTCATAACTTGTCAACCATCCAAATGCTCATTGCATAAATAAATATTTTCATAAAGACATAAGTCACGGGCTATGGCATTTGGGGAACTTGAATCTTCCATTGCATCTAAGGCAAATGTAATGATATGGGAGCTCAATCATTCAAGTAGCATTGCCAAGATACGCTTACATATCATGAACCTCAATTTGACAAGTGTGAACACCTAAACACACACATATGCAAACAAATGCAAATATGCATTTTCATTATGCATCATCATGATCTCTTACACATATGTAGCTATGCATATTTGTAAAGATGTTTCCACATTACATTTCATGCAAGTCTTTCACATATCAAGTTAGTAAATCAAGCTTTTGGTGCGAAGCTCACAAGACCAAGCATTCATGCAATGCATGAGCAATATAGAACCAACTCTCAAAAGTCTTGAAGAATATTTCAAGCACATCACAAGCTTAAAGAGGTTCAAGTAGAAAGTGCATGATCCACATTCAAATTGGAAACATTCATGGCTCATGAAGGTTTATACATGCTAACCATTCAAACACACATTCATTCAAATGGCATTCTTGATGACAAAGACTAACATTCATGACTTTGGCCACTTAGAAGAATATGCATGAAAGCCTACATCTTCAAACCTTAAGGACTCATGAAGAAGGTACATGAGACCACATGTATATCTATGCACAAGTACTATGGGTCAACATACTGTAGCTTTCTCACCCAAAATTCACTTAACTGAAGATATGTGAATTGCCAAGTCTTACCAATGGTTCTTAGAAGAATGGAGATAGAATTAACACAAGTTCTGAATGGTGGACAACAAGATGACATAGTTAAGCATTCTCTTGAGTTCCACCTGATGTCCATCAAGACTCGTTCCTGCAATGCAAGAAGTTTAGCATACTTGCATTCAAATGAACATGACTCTCATTCCAGTGAGAGTTGAGCTATTACAAACAAGTGAGCATGATAGCATTCATATGAGCATAAAGACTCATTCATGTTGATGGCATTCAGAAGCATTGTTTTACTAATTCATTCTCATTCTAGAACATGACGCCATAGCATGAGAATAAGTATGATTCAAGTACATGAGAACATGAAGTATCATTCAAGCACAAGGCACATGAGAACATGAAGTATTGTTCAAACATGAGAACATGAAGTATTATTCAAGCACAAGGCCAAGCAAGGTCAAGTAACAAAATCATTTTGTAATCATCAAAATCACATGCACAACAATCTCCCCCATTTTGATGATGATAAAATATTATGCATTAATGCTCTCTCTCCCCCTTTGACATAATCAGAAATGGGGATCAACATGGGGAGTTCACGATAGCATCAAAACCAAAATCAGCAAGCTTACTCCCCTTAAGGCAAAATGAGAACAGTCAAGCAAAACATATGATACTCATGAAAGAAGCACAAGGAAGAGTTACCAGTCTCTCTCCCTTTGTCATTGACACTGAATCGACGGACAACGGGGTTATTAAGAGAACCACATGCACACAATGTTCAACAAGATGCAATTCAAATATGCATGAGTGAATGCACTAAATGCCAAGTATGCATGAACTAATTGCACATGTTTGAAATGCAAGTTGTGGGCAACATGAACATGCAGAATGCAAGTGGAATGATCAAGTATGATTGACTTCCAAGCAAGTAGATCTAAATACATGCAATATAGCTCCCCCAATTTATTCATAGTGAGAGGATAGGTGTAAGAAAAGTGCAGGTGAGTCAATGAAACCAGTTTGCTCAAGTGTACACCTAGGGGATTGTGCAATCATATAGGAGAATAAAGCAAATGCCAATGCAATCAATCAATTTTCTGAATACATATTAAATCAAATTTCCATAGGTGTAAGTGAATAACATGAAAATAGATTGTTGCAATATGGATATTCAGATTTTAAGATCAACAGAACGAGAGATTGTACAAGCTACACTATAATCCGAGAACAGCGTATTGGAGGCTACGCTCTACCTCAATAGAATTCACATCAGAATTTTTCATTGATTTCACATAGACAATCAGAATTTTTCTAAGAATGATCAGGTTCAAATAATTCCTTTTTACGCGAGGAGACACATGGAGCTCATGCCAGACTCCCCGGTTACTCAGAATACTGAACCATTTCACTTCATTTTGAACAGAGATATTTTAGTACAACACCTTTCTTAAATGAACCACATCACGTCTCAGGTGACATGTGCCCAATTTACTCAGTGAGACTAAACATTGCTCTGCCTTTCATTTCACATTCTTTTCACAAAGATAGGTAGGCAGCTTTTTCCTCAACTGTCTCTTCAACATACATGCAGCAGGTTTAATATCTGTAGAGTGTTGAAAAGAAATTCCTTTATCCATATCTTTAACACTCATTTTCACATATTGTGCAAGAGGTGTGCGAATTTGATTTAGCATGTATATCGAAAGCATCATGAGCACATAGCAATGCAACTCCCCCTATCTAGATGCACTTATCAAATATTTACTCCCCCTGAGTGTATGACAAGAACCACACTTGTTAGACTCAGATGCAACATTATTTATCAAGGGAGTGTATGGTCATAGAAAATTCCAAGGAAGGGGTTGTAGCATATATTAACATGCAAGCACACAACGAGGAAATATGCAATATGCAATGTAGAATGCATCATGTATGCAGAATTTCAGATTTTATTTGAATGTTTCAATGCCCCTAATGCATGAACTCTTATGCATGCAACCTATAACAACTTGAGAATGCAATGCAAAATGCAAAAGCAAAAACCAAGAGTTTGATTTTCAGACTATCATGATAGATTGCACATGAAAGCATTCACATTCAAATGATAATCAACAAACATTCTCCATGACATGCCCTTCAGGAACAAGGATGTAAAAATGATCAAAATCAAGCAATGCAACCTGATTATTTTCAGAAGTTGCTCCAAATAGATTTTCAGAGATTATGCCTTCTTAAAACAAGAAGGATTTTCAGATTCAAATAGAAAGCACATGCATGTCAAGGCAAATAGATTTCATTCAAAAAGACATGTTTCAACAATTTAAGTTCTGAATTTTGATACACGGTGGAGGACATTGATCCTAAGATCACCTCACACATAGTGATAGCTTCCTAACAGACTTGATCTGTCATTTCACATATCACCATTTGATATACCAAAAATTCATCCATTGAAGGCTTGTATGACTTGTGAGGAATTGCAATTCAGGCATCATATGAAAACTATAACAGAATAACATACCAAACATCAAAATCATCAAGTTTAATAATGAAAAGGCAAAGTTGGGGTTTTACCTTGTGAGTGTGCCTTGTTCCATTTTATTGGAACCCCTTTCATTCTTTATTTACCTCAAGGCACACCTTCATAACAACCGACTCATTTGTCGGATCTTGGCACCCAAGCCTTCTTGGGTCCTTGGATGTTAGTAGCATCTCTTCCAAATGTTTTCTTTGACTTTTTCATTGCCACTATGTCATCATCCTTCATGATCCTGCAATCCTCAATGACATGTCCATGGTTTCCACAATAATAGCATTGAGGGAAGGCATTTCTAGCAAAGGATTTCCTTTTAAGAGCAAAGGCATTTTCAAAAGTTTTCCATCTCCTATTTTCAAAAGATCTAGGTCTAACAAAATTAAACCTAGCATTCATTCTAGAAGCATGGAAATTATTAGTTTTCAAAAACTAACATTCTTTCATAACATGCCCGTAATTCCCACAATGATAGCAACAAGGTGAAGTAGTTCTAGCAAATGATTTATCATTATGAGCAAACGTTTTTCCAAAGAACTTTCCCTTGTTAGATGAAAACCTTTGAGCACGAAAGGCATATTTATTACTGGATTTTCTTTGAAGATCAAACTTAGCATTCATGGCACAATAATCATCATTGTGTTTCACGAAGCAATTATCCATGACATGCCCAAGTTTATGACAATAGAAACAAGAAACATTTCTTTTTCTACTAAAAGCATTTTGTTCACTTTTCTGCTTTGAAAAACAATTTTTCATGGTGTGGCCTAGCTTACCACAGTGAAGGCAAGAAACATTTCCTTTTGATTTGAAAGCATGTTTATCTTTGCACGCATGTTTGTCATCCTCTTTCATGACAACACAATCATCCATCACATGTCCATTCAATCCACAATAGAAACATTCAACATTTGATTTCATTTTTTGCCCACCTTGAGCGTTTTGAAATTGTTTTTCCATGATAGGTTTTGTGTGAACATTTTTCTTTGTTTCAAAATATTTTTCAGACATTTTTGTTTGTGTAATAGGAGGTGGAGCTTTTGAAGTGCTAGGGATATCAGAAGCATGAACAAAAGAGATTTTTAGTTTTGATTCAAAAGATTTTTTGTTGATTGGTGAATATCCAAGACCCTCTTTTTGAAAGTTGACCTTAGCACCTAGCATTTTGTCTAAGTTCTCCTTCCCTTTCACAAATTTAGACAATGATGCATTTAAGTCTATAATTTCAGATTCAAGGGATGTAATGTGCAATTCATAGCTAGCTATCTCCTGTTCACTGCAAACAATGCTCTCATTCAATACTCTATTTGCAGTTTTATAACTCTCAATTTCTTTTTCTAGCACATGCACTTTTTCACATTCATCTTCATGCATTTTGACACTAACAGATTTCCCTTTTTCAAGAACTAGCAGTCTTTCAGACATGGCGTTGTTTAATTGTTTCAACTTTTCATTTTCAGATTTCAACAACGCATTTTCTTTTTCACTTTTATCAAAATTGTTCAATCTACCTTCAAGCAAAGCATTCTCGATTAGCATGGCACCATTTTTCTTTTTAAGTTCCTCAATTTCAAACATGATGCTCTTGCTATCAATTTCAGAATCAAGAAGTTTTTCAAGCATTTTATCATCGTCAGATAAGGAATCCAACTTGTTTCTAAGACATTTTTCAGTTTCTTCAAGCAATGAAATCTTAGATAACAAGAGTTTGTTCTGATCAAGCAAATCATCGGAATCATTTTCAATTTCAAGAGCAGTATTAGATTTTCTGAACATTTCAAGCTCTTCATTCATACACGACATTTCATCTGAAAATAATTCAACTTTGGATTGTAGAAGTTCATTATCATTTTCTATATTGTCAATTTTTGATTCTAACTCAATGCATTTTTCACAGGAAACACTAGCATGCACATTCTCACTAGTTTTCTTTTTCAGATTTTTATTTTCAGATTTGATTTTCTTATATCGACTCGATAACTCCTCATAAGCATCAAGAAGTTCTTCAAAAGACATTTCGTCTTCATCAGAGTCAGAGTTAGAATTTACCTCATTTGAAGTTTCTTCACCATGAGCCATTAAGCATAGATCCATTACTTCTTCTTCATACTTCCGTGCCAATTCATCCCAAAGGTCTCTTGCCGACCTACACAAGGGAATTTGTGAAAGTATATTAGACTCAATCGCATTCAAGAGAAAATTCAATGCTCTAAGATTCATTGCATTTTTCTTGACATGCATATCATCACATTTGTTATGTTCAGTAGGAAGCTTGTATGGACCTTCACATATGACCTTCCAAACATTCGGCTCATGCAAACCAAGATAAACACACATAGCATTTCTCCAAGAAATATAATCATGACCATTAAAGATAGGAAGGCAATTCATAGAGATTTGACCAACAGAAAAATTCATGATTGACAATGCACTAGGATCACTCTGTAGATCGTTAGATCTAGGGACAACAGAGCCTCTCTCTGATACCAATTGTTGGGGTCCCGTAGTGCAGGAACACGGTTCTAGAGGGGGGGGTGAATAGAACCCTCCACTAAAATTATGTCCAATTAAAACTATTTACTACCTTACAGCGGAATTAGCAAGATTAGCAAGAGTGAGGAATTTAAACTAATTGGAATAGACTTGATTCTCTCAATCTCACCATTCTCACTCGAAAGGATAATGAGATAAGAACGATAACACAAACCACCACAACACAAACCACAATGCAAGCCACAAAACACGGGGATTTTTAAGGTGGTTCGGGACCACGACGGGCACCCTACGTCCACCCCTCACCAAACCGGTGAGGCTTCACTGCTGTATAAAACAGCCCGGGGATTAAACCCCACACACACACGGAGCCAAGCTCCAACACCCACACGTAGGACGAAGCCTACACAATCACACGGGAGAAATCCCCCAATCACACACGGGGAACAAACCCCACAAAATGCCCAAGCACACACGCGGATATGCTCCGCACAAAACGATGCACCCGCATCAACCAATCACTCAGAGACCCCTTTCTCCGAACACCCACACAGAATATCCTTCCAGAAATTTAAGAACCTAAGACAAATAGATGCATTGAGCCCCAAACAAACTCTAGAGAATGAATCAAAGAAGATAAGGCATGTATGAAGCTCCCCCTTCAAGAAAGACTCCGGATCTTCTTGGCTCAATGTCGGATGGCCGCGATTTGAGCGTCCTCGCGTTCCTCTCGTCGAGACGCTTCTTTTCTTCTTCTACCACGAGCTCCAAATCTCTATGGATGTAGATGATAACTCTTCCTCAAGAGCTCCTTGGTTGCTTTGCCCCTTTTCTCCACCTACAAGATAGAACAAGATACATTAGGGCTTCTCACCTTACAAATTCGGAGTTCACATTCATATATATAGTGGAGTGGACAAAAGACACATAAAACCCTCCCAATACATGTTAGAAACCCCCCAATAACATTAGTAACCATTTGGGGGTATTTTGGTAAACTTTAGATATGATTCCATAGGGTTTCGGAAGCTCCCGAGAATCCCGTGCCGGGATGGGTCGACCCCATGGGTCGACCCCCAGGGAGCCTGAAGGCGCCAGAAGCAGAAACTAAACCCAGAATACATGGGTCGACC
Source organism: Amorphophallus konjac (assembly GCA_022559845.1). NCBI lineage: Eukaryota > Viridiplantae > Streptophyta > Magnoliopsida > Alismatales > Araceae > Amorphophallus > Amorphophallus konjac. The sequence goes on along the minus strand of CM040123.1, from coordinate 190,681,344 downwards.
CATGGGGTCGACCCATGCAGTGTGGGTCGACCCCATGGGTCGACCCATGCACACTGCATGCAAAAACTGAGTTCTGTTTTGTCCAGAACTCTTAGGGGTCGACCCAATGGGTCGACCCATGCTAGAAAGGCCTGCAAAACACCATTAATTCAACATGAAATCATGGGGAAATAAATGTTTAAATGTTACCATAACCCCATGTAGATTAACCATGTATTTTCATCCTGAAAACATGAAACAAGCAAGTGGTTAGTTGAGAATCAAACTCTTTGCATCAAGCAACACCACTATGAACATGTTGACATTAAAACACATCATTGAACTCATTTAACCATGTATTTGTCTTCTCAATTTAACCAACCAAAACATGTATGACCAAATGCAATGTCATGGAAGCTTTAATGTGTAATTAGCATCTTTGGCCACAAAGATCACAATAAGTATTTGCATGAACATATGCAAGTTGAATAAGCACTTTCATTGAACATTTTGAGCCTTTCCATAAGCATGATGTTTCATTAATGCTCACATTGAATTAATCATTAGTCCATCACAAGGCAACCAAAATCTTGACTTTAACAGTCCAAGAAATCTCATTTGAGAAATGCATGAACCACCATCAATGCATTAAGATCTCATGAAAGATGTGCATGAAAACAACCCAGAACTTGACATAAAGATGGTTAGATGTTACCATCATCCAATTGACATGAGAGGGTTTAAGAACCATCTTTGGACCTGTAGAAACACAAGAGTATGAGATTACCACATGTGTGAAAGTTAAGAGCTCATAAACTAGATTCTTCCAAAAGAACCTTCATAACTTGTCAACCATCCAAATGCTCATTGCATAAATAAATGTTTTCATAAAGACATAAGTCACGGGCTATGGCATTTGGGGAACTTGAATCTTCCATTGCATCTAAGGCAAATGTAATGATATGGGAGCTCAATCATTCAAGTAGCATTGCCAAGATACGCTTACATATCATGAACCTCAATTTGACAAGTGTGAACACCTAAACACACACATATGCAAACAAATTCAAATATGCATTTTCATTATGCATCATCATGATCTCTTACACATATGTAGCTATGCATATTTGTAAAGATGTTTCCACATTACATTTCATGCAAGTCTTCCACATATCAAGTTAGTAAATCAAGCTTTTGGTGCAAAGCTCACAAGACCAAGCATTCATGCAATGCATGAGCAATATAGAACCAACTCTCAAAAGTTTTGAAGAATATTTCAAGCACATCACAAGCTTAAAGAGGTTCAAGTAGAAAGTGCATGATCCACATTCAAATTGGAAACATTCATGGCTCATGAAGGTTTATACATGCTAACCATTCAAATACACATTCATTCAAATGGCATTCTTGATGACAAAGACTAACATTCATGACTTTGGCCACTTAGAAGAATATGCATGAAAGCCTACATCTTCAAACCTTAAGGACTCATGAAGAAGGTACATGAGACCACATGTATATCTATGCACAAGTACTATGGGTCAATATACTGTAGCTTTGTCACCCAAAATTCACTTAATTGAAGATATGTGAATTGCCAAGTCTTACCAATGGTTCTTAGAAGAATGGAGATAGAATTAACACAAGTTCTGAATGGTGGACAACAAGATGACATAGTTAAGCATTCTCTTGAGTTCCACCTGATGTCCATCAAGACTCGTTCCTGCAATGCAAGAAGTTTAGCATACTTGCATTCAAATGAACATGACTCTCATTCCAGTGAGAGTTGAGCTATTACAAACAAGTGAGCATGATAGCATTCATATAAGCATAAAGACTCATTCATGTTGATGGCATTCAGAAGCATTGTTTTACTAATTCATTCTCATTCTAGAACATGACGCCATAGCATGAGAACAAGTATGATTCAAGCACATGAGAACATGAAGTATCATTCAAGCACAAGGCACATGAGAACATGAAGTATTGTTCAAACATGAGAACATGAAGTATTATTCAAGCACAAGGCCAAGCAAGGTCAAGTAACAAAATCATTTTGTAATCATCAAAATCACATGCATAACAGGTACAAAGACATACACTGAATTGAATGTCAGGGCGGCATGCTGTAAGATACAGTAGTGATCCGATCATACCTCGAAACAGTGTGGGATCTACTGTTTTACCATTTTCATCTTTGTCTAACTTTAAGGTTGTTGCCATTAGAGTTGACAAAGGTTTTACCTCAGCCATCCCATATTTCTTCAAAAGTTCCATTGTGTACTTGGCTTGGCTTATGAAAATGCCCTCAGGTGTTTGCTTCACTTGCAGTCCAAGAAAGAATGGTAGTTCTCCCATTAGGCTCATTTCAAATTCACCTTGCATGATTTCTGCAAATTCATCACATAGCACATTATTAGTAGCTCCAAATATTATATCATCCACATACACTTGAACTATCAATATGTCTTTACTTGATTTCTTTGTGAAAAATGTTTGATCAACCTTACCTCTTTTGAAATCATTTTCAATCAGAAATGACGTGAGCCGTTCATATCATACCCTTGGTGCTTGCTTCAGTCCGTACAAGGCCTTCTGGAGCTTGTACACATGTTGTGGATGTTTGGGGTCTTCAAAACCTGGAGGTCATTATACAAAAACATCCTCTTTGATATACCCATTTAGAAACGCAGATTTAACATCCATTTGAAATAATTTAAAGTTAGATGAGCAAGCATAAGACAATAAGATCCAGACAACTTCTAGATGAGCAACCGGTGCAAATGACTCATCAAAATCAATACCCATCTCTTGGCTATACCCCTTGGCCACAAGCCGGGCCTTGTTCATAACAACCAATCCCGTATCATTTAACTTATTCTTAAAAACCCATCGGGTTCCGATAATGGATTGATTCTTAGGTCGTGGCACCAGAGTCCACACCTGGTTTTTTTCGAACTGGTGTAACTCTTCATGCATAGCCTGGATCCAGGATTCATTTTGGAGAGCCTCATGGATATCCTTAGGCTCTTCCTGTGAAATTAAGGCTATCAAAGCTTTATCTTCTACTATCCTTAGAGAGGCTTTGGTTCTTAACTCATCTTGAGGGTTACCGATTATGTTTTCAGCTGGATGATTCTTTAAGAATGTGGAGATGCTTGGCAAATCACCCTGCTGCACTTGCTGCTCTTGCAGTGTCTCAATTGAACGATCTTCATCTTCTTCACTCTTACTAGGTATTCCTTCCTTTGGTTCATCCTGGACTTTAGATGTTCCAGCATTGGTTGAATCTTTGGGGTCTTCTCCTGCATCCATAATTTGAGTAGTTAGTTTTAGTTCAGATTCATTAAAAATTATATGAGGACTTTCTTCAACAGCTAAAGTCCGTTTATTGAACACTCGATAGGCTCTAGAATTAAGTGCATAACCTAGGAAGGTTCCTTTATCACTTTTCTCATCAAACTTACCTAGGTTGGACTTACCATTATTCAGGATGAAACATGAGCAACCAAAGGGTTTAGGATGGGAAATATTCAGTTTCTTACCCTTGTAGAGCTCATATGGAGTTTTCTTCAAAATGGGCCTTACCATTGCCCTGTTGATGATGTAACATGCTGTACTTACCGCCTCAGCCCAAAAATATTTTGGTAGAGAGTTTTCACTTAACATGGTCCGTGCCATATCTATCAATGTTCTATTTTTTCACTCCACCACTCTATTTTGTTGGGGCATCCTTGGTGATGAGAAGTTGTGTGTGTACCCGTGTTCTTCACAGAAATTGCTGAACTCATGATTTTCAAATTCGCCACCATGATCACTTTGGATAGTGGTGATAAGGTAGCCTCTATCATTTTGGATTTTCCTGCAAAACACTTCAAATTCCATCAATGCAACATTTTTATTGGATAGAAATAACACCCAAGGATTTCCCTCCCAGGCTGGATGTCCTAGTTGGGCCAAATAAATCAAGATGCAGCAATTCCAAAGGCCAGGAGGTAGAAACAATGTTCTTATTTTTGAAGGATATGCGTGTTTGCTTGCCTTTTGTGCAAGCCTCATAAATTTTATCACTTTCAAACTTTAGTTTCGGCAAACCATTCACCAAGTCATGTTTAGACAATTTGGAGATAACTCCAAAACTAGCATGACCCAGTCTTCGGTGCCATAACCATGCATTATCATGATTGTTAACTACCAAACACATATCATTACAAGAAACATCATCAATATCAATAGTATATACATTGTTGCTCCTCTTGCCGATGAATCAGATTTCATTGAAAGTTTTATTTATGACAAGGCAATGGGTTTCATCGAAAATAATCTAAAAGCCTTTGTCACAGAGTTGGCGTATGCTCAGCAAGTTATGATTCAAACCTTTCACCAAAAGCACACCATCAATAAGAATTTCAGAATTCTTACCTATGTTGCCAATCCCAATGATTTTACCTTTGTCTTTGCCTCTGAAGACAACTGAACCTCCATCTTTATCTTGCAGTGTAGAGAGCACCTTCTTGTCCCCTGTCATATGCCTTGAGCAGCCGCTATCCAAGTTTCATTTGCTCCCCCTGGCTTCAAGACACATCTACAAGAAGGAAAGATTCTCATGCAATTATTTTTGGTACCCAAACTTGTTTGGGTCCATAGGAGTTAGTCTAATTCTGTGCATATCTTTTCTTGGTCCAAAAAACATGATTAATTTATGGTGGACTTTGTCTGAACCAGTAATTTGATATAGCATGACCAAATCTATCACAATGATAACAGTTAACAGGTGCAAACTTTTTTTGAAATTGTCGTGGTTTGGGTTGGACATGTTTTGGTTTAGAATTGGAACATGAAGCATGGTTAGTATCTTTTTCATGAACAAAGGATGTGGTGATCTTATGCTCAAAAGATTTTTTATTTTGAGGAGTGTACCCCAAACCTTCCTTTTGGAAGTTAACTTTAACCTCCAACAAGTTATCTAGATTTTGTTTCCCTTTAGCAAACATAGACAAAGTGGACTGAAGTTCAGCCACTTCTTCAATCAAAATCTCATTTTTCCTTTCGAGTTCTGAATTTGTGGATTTCAGAATTTCTTCTTCCTTTTTCAGTCTTTCACACACTTTTTCAGTTTCAGACATTTTACATGAAGTCTCTTCTTTGGTTCTTTCAATATCTGAAATTGTTTGTAGCAAACTCTCTTTTTCTTCAGTTACCTCAAACCATTCCTGTTCCAATTTTTCAAACTTGACAAAGATATCTTCATGTGACAAATCATCAATTCTCTTTTTGAAAGTTTTATTTTCAGATTTAATTTTCTTGTATTTAGTATATATTTTTTCATATTCAGACTCCCACTGTTCATTGGAAATAAAATTAGGGTCCGAATTTACCTCGGTTGAATCATCCTCATGTGCCATGAGACACAGGCTCTCCACAATCTCTTGTATCTCTTCATCGGACGGTTCGTGCTCTTCATCGCTCCACGTGGCGACCATAGCCTTGGGCTTTCTGAAGTTATCTTTCTTGAATTTCTTCTTCACATCTGGGCACTCTCCCCTCATGTGCCCGGGCTTCTGGCATTCATAGCATATGATGTTATTCAGCTTGCTCGACTCACCCTTGGTTTGAGTGGGCTTCCTTTGCCCCTTTCTGAAGTTGCCTTGGAAATTTCTTTTCTTCCTCAGAAATCTTTTCACTTGGCGAGTGATCATAGCCAATTCTTCTTCTTCGTTGCTCCCGTCACTGGAATCTTCTTCTTGGGAGTCGTCATCGGATTGATGAGCTCTCAATCCAATCACCTTCTTCTTCTTGATATCATCCTCGGCTGTCCTCTTCACATTTATCTCATAGGTCATGAGTGACCCTATGAGTTCATCGAGAGTGAGTGTGGATAGATTCTTGGAGTCTTCAATGACGGTGGCATTGGTGTGCCACACAGGAGGGAGGGATCTTAGCACTTTTCTTTTGAGCTCAGAAGTAGTGTAATCTTTCCCAAGACTTTTGAGACCATTCGTGATCTCAGTTAGCCTTGCAAACATTTCTAAAATTGTCTCTTCAGGCTTCATCTTGAAGAGCTCATAATCTCGGACCAGAAGGTTGGCCTTGGTCTCCTTGACCTCGGACGTCCCCTTAAATATGAGCCACAGTTTGTCCCACATTTCTTTAGCCGAGCTGCACATAGAAACACGAGAAAATTTGTTAGGGTGTGTAAATACAAAGATTATTCTAATCTACCCCGTCCCGAACTAATAAATGAGCATGCATAAATATGCGATGTGAACAATGAAACTAAGGGCGATGAAGAGAAGAAATAAATCGTGATTGCCACCAAGGTTCTACGGCACTAAAAAGATGGAGAACGGATGAAGACGGTGACGTGTACCTTGGAAAATATGGAGGAAGACGCGGCCTAACGGGAAGCCGCTACAACGTGATCGCACTTTGAAAAGGGGTGCGGGGAACCGATGTGGGTGACACCTCCTCGCCTTCCAGCCAGCTAGAAAGCAAGGGCCTCACGTTCTATCAACAATCTCCTGCAAAACAAAGCCACAAACATAAGAGAAAATCCTTTAGAATGTGGGGTGTAGCATATGTCCCGAAATAATAAAGTAGCATGAAAGAAAGGGGGAGAACGCACCCGGGGAGGGTTTTTAACCCCTATGAATGAGTGCAAACAAAAGGTGGGTGTATTGTGCATGCATAGGATTTAAAATCATGAAAAATGATTGAGAGAATAAGGAGAAAAGTGATGTGCAAAACGGAGAAAATGTAGAAACGTGCAGAAATAGTGCGATTTGTGATGATTTTGAAAAAGTAGGAGATGAGCACTAAGGATTGGAGCAATGAAACTGAGCCCAAAGAGATGGAAATCAAAGCTGATACTTTCCTCTTCGCAGTGGGGTCAAAGGTGTGAGTCAACGATCCGGCATGGCTTCACCCCGAGTCCAAGAAGAGCCCCCCGTTGCGCGAACTGGGCACTTATTTATAGAAAAGTGGTAAAATCCCCAACTTTCTCTCACGATTCCCAAGGATAGAGACCACCATATCTCGAGATCTATGGATCAATCTCGAGATAGTAGATATGATAAGAGCTAGGAATAAATAGGACTCTTTTTGGTGGAAGGATCTAGAAGATATTCCCGCCGCAATAAGGGCCCGGAGCCTAATCTGGAAGAGTTTGTGGTGCACGAAAATGCAAAAAACATGATATTACGGCCAAGATTCCAGGAGATATGATCAATTAAAAATCGTGCTCCATATACCAAATCTAAGATAATACAAAGGGGAAGACACAGAAACAAACGAGGCTCAATTTCGTGGAGTATTCTAGAAGATAGAGCCATAACAAGGAGGCCCGTTGCACTGGTTCGACCTTAGAATCCGGCGGCGAAGAAGACGGAGTTCAGGAACTTTTGGACTATTATATAGACGGTCTATCGCGCGACCATTTATTGAATGGGGCGGTCTAGCAGTAGACCGCTCAGACCTGGGGCGACCGGGAGACTTTTGGCACAAAAACTAACTAAACGGTCATCCACAGACCATTTTTTGAATGAGGCGGTCCTAAGAAGACCGTTTTATGACATTTTAAAAATAATAAAATTAAAATTAAAAATTAAAAGAATACTGTTCATAAACGGTCAACTGTTGACCGGTTTATCATGGGGCGGTCATCTCATGACTGTTTATTCATGGGATAGTCCACTGTTGACCGTTTTGCTGCCAAGCTCGCACGACTTTCAGAAATTAGTGAATATCTTGAAAACAGTGCAGAATTAGAAAACGTGGTAGAATAAGAAATTGTAGATAACGGAAAAATGAACAACTTTGATGAAGAGAGTAAGATGTAAAAATGACTAGAAGAGAGAGAAAATGGGGTGAGAACAAAGAAAAATACTGAGGCTTGAAAACGGTGGAGAACTGGATAATGGCGTCGAAGAAGAAAATGTATGGCTTTAAAAATGGAACAACTTTGGTGAAGGACACTTAATGAATATATGAAAGGAAGGGGGTGAAAAGGGATTATTTTTCAAGACTGCACAGCGAAAGGGGCCGCATTCCTGAAGGAAGTCGACCTAAATGGGTCGTAAGTCGACTTGGAAGGCCGGAAGGTGATAGAATAGGCTCCAGGGCTCTAAGAAATCATGATCTCCAATGCTCAAAGGGAATGGAACAATGAAATGGGCTCGAAATCCATCCAAGGAACGCTCCAAAATAACGATTAATTTGGGACATCAAAAATGATGAACAAGAGAAACGACGCAACTTGCGGGCTAAAAACGGGTGTCAAGAGATGCCCCTCCGTGAGCGAAAAATATTTAGCGAGCGAAAGTGACGCGGAGGCAAAATGGAAAGGAGATGGAGTGAAAGCGAAAGCGACGTGAAATGGAGATGAAGCGGAGAGAACTGATAAGCGGGCATCAAGGTAAAATACACCCATTTTAACCAACAAGCGACAGGAATTCTCTCGAAATCGCCGAACTAACCACCAGGACTAGATGACAAGAATGAGACAGGTCTGGAGAACTAAACTAACAGGAAAAAAAGAAACACGACCAGCCTCATCGCGGACACAATCCACAGACGATGAGGGGGTCGGAAAGGAACATAACGTAAAAAGCAGGACAAATATAACTGAGATAAAATCCAGATAGGAATCACGCTGGCCAACCAGACCAAGCGGCAAGATCAGAGAAATCGTTCAAATTCAGAGTAGAATGAGAATCTCTTATCCAAGTGAATTGAAGTGCAATTAACCATTACTGAGGAACAACTTTGAACGGATCACGAGACGTGAGTGCTCAAAATGACATGATGTATGATGGGCTAAAATAAAGAAATCATCAAAATGAATGCAAAGAAAGCTAAAATAGAAAGTACTCGAGAATAGTATTGCTAGACCAGAACAATCAGGGTCAAGACACTATTCACAACCACGGCGTGCGTTATAGAATCATCGTTCCCTAATTTTCCCAACCTAACGGCCTATCCAATGATTAAACACGTGCACCTAGATCATCATCATTTTTGTTAGAGGGGAACGTCAGACCTTGGAACACATGAATGACCTGCCGGTTCTCGAGATAATATAATAATATAAGTAACATATAGTAATGCAACAATGAGAAGAGATAGAAGGCCATACCTGACTTACCTGTGCAAGCTAAACGACGTTTTTTGGATTTTCATTTTCTGATTTTTTTGGATTTTTTTAAAAATAAGATGACCAGCAATATGAATAAACAAGCATGAACAAAATGAAAAGATAACGACCAAATGAACGAAATAATATAACATAACGAAGGGTGAACGAGCACGCAACACATGCAAAACACCACATAAACAAACAATAAGCATGAGAACGGAGAAAATGGTGGGGCTTGGCAACATATGGCATGACATCACACCATGCAGAATGAGACCACATGCAATGGGACAGAAATACGTAGAACGAGGACATCTAAGACAACCATAGGGGAGACGACATAACACATATGAAATAACCACAAGTGGGACAAGGACACATGCAACACATGGTGGAACGAGACAACACGTGGAACTAGAACATGCATGAGATGACCCTAGGGGATAAGACACCCGGATGACAACCACAGGGGGGCAACACGGGAAATGACAAAATATGTTCTTCAATCAATCCCAAGATCTGACGACGTAGAACCGCCAGGTTCGCAACAATGAGGTGAAGAGCCCTCTCTCATGAAAATATGATCAAAAGCTGAGCGACGCAAAGTATGAGAAGGACACGAGCTTCGGAACAGATCGAGGGACAAGTTTGAAGAAAGAAAGGACAGATCAGAAAAGTATGAACATGATACAGAGTAAAAGATAGAGCCAGAAAGCTTGAACACCTGCGACCTACACACTTAGCAAACAAATCATACCTGTTCTTAAAATAAAAGATCAAAAGGAATAGAAGACAAACATTTTTGGATTTTTGACAATTTTTTAACTTTTTTTAAGATTTTGAACAATATTTGATTTTTTTGGGATTTTGGTAATATTTGATTTTTTTGGGATTTTGACAATATTTGAATTTTTTTGTTTAGATTTTGATAATATTTGATTTTTTTGAATTTTGGAACATATTTAATTTTTTTGGACTTTTGATAATATCTCATTTTTTTAGATTTTTTGTAATATTTCCCTTATTTTTTTGAATATTTGAAATAGCAATCCGCAGCACCCAAAGACGGGTTCGAGCTACTAGCTAGGGACTGTCATTCCTACCCCTCTCATTAAAGGCTTCCATTAAGCAGGGCGTGCATATGAGGGTGGCTCGTCACAACCAACCGCCTCTAAAGAACAGTGCCCCTACTAAGGCCATACCCGGGATACAACCCATCCTAAGATAGAGAAATAGAAGAAAAATTGGAGACAAGATTTATGCAAGATGCGAGATATTAGGACTCGACTTCCTTCCTAGGCACTACCCCTCAAAGATACAGTCTGCTGCGCTAGGGCTTTGTGTCTTTGATTTTTAGACCCATATTTATCAGGCATGCATACGACCGACCTCATGACGTCCCGCGGAAAACTGTACTGCCACTCTTGCCATGCCTTCCAATCATAATGTATTGAATTATTTTCTCATTTTGGTAGCCCTTAATGGCTAGATATTACATGAAAGTTTACTTTTGAGGGTCAAGACTATCCCTATTTGAGACCTCTCTCGTATTAGGGAGCGCCTAGGTTGGTCATCTCATCCTTCCATCTCTTACCCCTACACTTGGCCGAGCAAAGATAAGAAAAGACATTTGTGCATACCCAAAGTATGGCCAAAGTAGCAACGGTGTTGCTTCCGAGGGATCGGCTATGGCTCGCCGTGAAGTGTGTGAAAAATTCGTGCTAAAAGGACACCCTCGACGATCGGGGAAAGAAATTCAGACCCCCAGCACTAAGCAATCACCAGCCTAAGATGCTGCAGAAGCGACTCATTTATTTGACACAAAGTTAAGATCTAATTAAACAAAGACTCCTAAAGCCACTCAATCATGTTAAGGAATTAACATTATGACCATGTGCAGAAACAATAGAAATAATGGAAATGAAAAATAAAGATACCGTTGTAAATCTATGGCGTGGAAATCAGCATTCTGAAGCGATCTCGATCATCAAGCTTTGACGAGCGCGAGTAGCTTTGTATTCCTTGCTTGCCAGGATAAAGGATGAAAGGAGAGCAAAGGATTGGATTCCTCGACACAGAGGAGTGGCAGACATCATACTAGACGAAGAAGGGATAAAAAAGGAAGAGAGACGAGGGCTAGAACTCCCTCGTTAAGGCACTGAGGCCCTGATAACAAGGAACCAATTACATAATAAACAGGGATTAACTGAGATCAAGGCGGGCTAAAGCCTCGAAAATAGCAAGAAAAAAAGTGACGACCCCGAAAGGGTAAGGAGGAGTAAGTAGAAAGATAGCGAGAGGATTGCTGTGAAGATGAGGAAGAAGGAGAACGATCATCCGACGTGGTCAGAGAAGGAGAGTAGAGATCACCCACTAGAGGTGGTGAAGAAGAAGCATAAACACCCGACAAGGTCGGGGAAGGGAAATGATAGACACTCGACAAGGTCGGAGAAGAAGAATGACGGTCACCCGACAGGGTCGGGGAAAGAGGATGAGAAGAAGAACCTAAGAATACCAGAGGAGAAGGATCAGAATAAGCCTCGAAAGTGGGATGAAAGGATGACATAGGCCGATGCCTAGAATCATGAGAAAATGGAGAATCTGGAGGTTCCGGATGAGGGGAGAAAGAAGAATGGGGGTTTGTGGACCCGAAAAGAGAGGAGAAAACAACAGAAACTGGATTGGGAGAAGGTAAATACACCAGCCAAGGGTGGGAGCTGAGCAGAAGAAATGATGAATCGAAGAAAGGAGAAGAAAAAGTAGCGGCCCCTCGAGTGCACAACATGCGGCCTTAGTACGTGCACCGTCGCCTCTTCTTGGCAGAAATTGTCTTGTAACGGGCCCGCCTGGCACGGACTTGGACCTTCGGCCTTCTTGTCTTGAAACATCTTTTCATATAACGGGCCCACCTAGTAGATGGCCTAGCCCAATCATGAATATGTAGTTTTATCGGGATGGCTGCCCCTAGACACCCGGTGCTAACCATAGGTAGACATCCTTGAACAAGTAACTCTTTAGGATGAACATTAGAAAACCACAGAGTCTTGTCACTCGACATTAGCAATATGAGATTCGGCATCTCCATTCGGCAATCGGGCACGAAGCATAACTCTCTTACCAGAAGAGTAGGACAAAAGTGAGGGAGAGTAATGCGCGGCGTTGACGTGGCCGATTCACCAATAAACCGAGGGAGATTGCATAACGAGTGCAGAATGTCCTTGGAAAGTGCAAAAGATACGGCCAATTGCCCCTTGTATAGGGAATCCATCAGGCTCCTGGCGGCCGTATGGGTTAGCACAATCCGAGTAGAGAACCCTTCTTGGCCAGTGAACTGAACAACAATCGAGCGAGAGGTAATAACAGCATCAATAGTGAAACCTCCGGCGAGCAAAGAGATTGCCACTAGCCTCACTCGAGAAGAAACTGGCACTAGTGCACGAGAGCCTTTCTTGGCAACCGTCTTCAAAAGTATAGGCTCATCATCCCCAAAATTACCAGGGACCAGGACGTAAATTGGCATCCGGCAAATGAAATCTTGAATCTTGAAATGTAGAGCCGACACTGAACTGTCCTGACTTGGCTTGTCGTCTCCCTGGAGGCCAGATCCGAGGGGCACCGTAGGTGGCGCACACCCGCTCCGTGAGGCGGAAGTGGATGGGGAAGAAATGGAAGTAATAGGTTTGGAAGACGGAGGCGAAGGTTTAGAAGGCGTAAGTGGGGGTAAGGGTAATGCGAGTGGTGGAGGGATAGTGGCAATGATAGGCTCAAGTGGAGGTAAGGGCAAAGGTGGAGGCGTAGGAGGGGGTAAAGGCGAAGGTGGAGGTGTAGGTATAGCTTGATCAGGCTCGGGAAACAATGGTGAAGGGGATGGCAAAGGCGGTGGAGATGGTGAAAGTGATGGAATAGGAGTCTTCGAGGGAGGAGGCGATGAAGGTGGTGGTGATGGCGGTAGGGGTAGTGGAGATGGTGATGCGAGCAATGAAGGTAATGGAGGTGGAGATGGAGAGGGTAAGGAAGGAGGTAAAGGGGAAATGAAAGGCTGTGGGACCCAACGTCGACGTATTGACATGACACGTCGAGCGACATTGGGGGTAGGAGTAGTGGCGGTGGAAGTGGTGAAAGTGGAGGCACTAGCCTGAGCAAGGGACAGGGTAGGCGGAGTTTGTAGAGATGGGGTAGGAGATGGAGAAGGTGGTATAGATAACGGAATAGGTGACGGAGCAGGTGCATTGCTAGATGAGGGATCGCAGGGGTGCCCCTGGTCTTGTAGTAGAGACGGGTGCTTGGGCGGCGACTACTGCTGCTGCTTCCTACGGAGATTTAGAATAGCTTCATGCATGGCGGCCCAATCGATCCTCTTATTATCTTCCAGGCCATAAACATACTCTCAAAATTCGGGACAGTCCTCAACCAAATGCCCCTGCTAGCGATGGTAATCACAAAATTGAAGCATATCCCCGACCGCGGTTCGACAGGGCACAATTGGAGGGGGCAACAACGCATGAGTAGCCATCAAAGCCCTGAAAATATCTGAAAAACACTCCGGCAATGGAGGATGATGAGGAGCCTGCTTCGGGCAAGGTGGATGCCGAGGGGTATGGGAAGGTAATGGAGATGGAAGCGGAGAAGGAAGCAGGGGTTGCGAAGGCAAAGGCGCATGGCAACTAGTGGAATGACTCGGTGGAGGCATATGTGGAGCGGAAAGGGAGGTGGGAGGTATGTGGATGGCATCTACCTGCTCGGGGTGTGATGTTCCATTGACCGGAGGGGAAGACATAGGCGGAGACACATATGTGGGGGTGGAGGGCTGACTGTGGATGGCGGCAGGTTGACTCATGGAGGGTTGACACGTGGAGGCATATAGGTATGTGGGAGTGAAAGGTTGACTGGCGGAAGAATATGCGGTGGATGGCTGACTCATGGAAGGTGATGGATAGGAGGCGTATGTGGGCGTAGAAGGTGGAGGAGACTCGGGGTCAAGGGAACCTAGGAGTTGTTGGCGGATGAAGCGGGCTCGACTATACAGCTCTTGCCAGGAAGTGATATCATTCAAGGCTAAGATAGAGTGGTACTCGGGTGTTGCATTAGAAATGATCATTTTGATTTGTTCTCCCTCTGGAATATGTCCCGGGACTTGCGCGGCCAGGCGACGCCAGCAGTCAGCGAAGGTAGAGAATTCCTCGTCGGGATTCATCTTCTCATGGGCCAGATCAACCATAGAATACTTGGGCCCAACCTGGTCTTGATACTGTTAGAAGAAATCTCTCTTGGATGACATAAAAATACACAACTTGCTGTTGCGGAAGAGAAAAGAACCAATCCCAAGCCGGGTCTTCCAACGACAGACCGAATAAATAGGACATCAAGCGTTGGTCATGTCGAAATTGGACCAACTTATAAATGAACTCCTTCAAGTGCACATAGGGGTTACCAACTCCACCATAGCGATGATAAGTAAGAATTTGTGAACGCGGTGGAAGCTGAAGACCTTGGAATGCAAATGGGACACACAAACAAGATTGGGGATCAATTCGACGTTGAAGTTCATCAAGCTGACGTTGGGCTTGAGCAATCATTTCCTCAATGGGGAGAGATCGGGAAGGATTCAAGCCAGCCTGAGCAAGAGATTGTGCATTTGGACCAGGGTTATGATATTGGGCCGGATAAAGAGATCCGGACTGAGAAGAAGGAAAGCCGATTCCAGGAGTGGAAGGATATGTGGGCCTAGAAGGATCATGAATGTGGGAATAAGAACTGATTGGGCCAGCAGCAACATGGGTAGAAGGAGTGGGCCTATTGAGAGAAGTAGGCCCATTAAGGGAATAAGAAGGCCCGCTAAAGGAAGGGGGCCCATTAAAAGAGCGAGGCCCATTGAAGGAATAAGGCCCACTAAGAGACTAGGACCCAGTAAAGGAACATGGGTCACTCAACAAAGATGACCCATCAAAGGAATGAGGCCCATTAGATGAATGGGGCCCGTTATGAGGTTGAAGCCCATTAAGATGATTAGCATTGAGTTTTTGGGCCTGGACCGGATCCATTTGGCTAACAAGAGGTGACAAGTGGGCCATGAGATTCGCTTGTGAGTCAGAAGGGCCACGAGGAGATGGGACCGCGTGGAAAGAGGAATATACGTGGGAATAGGAAGATGGAGATGAAGAAGGGTAATATACAGGAGAAAAATGGCGCTCCATGAAGGCAAATGGAGACTTTATACAGGAAAAATCAAGGGAATACAACGAGGGAAGTAAAAGGGCTCGAGAATCAGAGAGGGGGCTGACTCAATAATGCAAAGGGAAAAAAAGGACCCAGGATAATGTGACTAGACAAATAGACACACAGAATGGACTAGCCTAAGTGTAATACCTCGATTTATTTTAGAAATTAATTAGAAATTTGACATTAATTAGAAATTTATTAATTAGAATAATTCCTTAATAAATAGAATAAGTTATATTTCGACTATTTTGTAAAAATCCATAAAATCTATATTCTTGTAGAGGATAACAATTTTAACAAACTTGTCTTCTGTGGCCAACCCAAATAAAATCTGTATGTAGGCCGAATTAGTGGATTAAGCCCAAATTGAACACTTAGTTAACCATACCTTGAAACGCCAAATTCGAACCCAATACTCCATCAATTGAGCCCAAACCGGTGGCAAATGAAAGGCCATGATGAGAGGATCATTTCTCCTCTCTTAATCTTCTGAAACCCTAACGCTAGGAGATGCATACGGCGGAGATTGGATCGAGTCAACGATTGCGGCGGCGTTCACATTAACTAGACTTGCGTGGATGAATACTCCACGCATAGAACCTTTCAGAAGGTGTGTGACCTATTAAAATGAAGCTCTCTAACCCTAGAATCGTTTAGAACCAGTGGCGGCTGCAGAGGAGCTGGATCGAGGGAGATCTCCAGCGATTAGTGGTTGCGTGTACCGGTGTCTTGGGTTTTCTTTCTCCTTCCTTCTTCATCTAATTCAGGTAGGTGATAGCAAGCCAAACCCTACAAATAATATATGATTAGAACCATCATCGTGTCTACTTTTCATTGATGTATAAATCTCTAAATTTTATCAAGTGTGCTACGAGAATTTTTGGTTTTAGTAGAAGCATGTCAGAACTAGGGTTATAATTGTTCCCTTTCGATTAAGTAGTACTTTCAGGCTGTAAACATAAAATTGATTCATTCATATTGTAGAGTTTTTCGTGCTCTTTCTGTTGGTAGTAAAAGTCCCAAATTCCATGCTTTATATCGTGTGAATTCCATGTTTTAGTATAACCCTAGAAACCTCGCCGGAATCGGGCAAGGTTAAAGGGGCAGCGACCTGTCTGGACTTGTGCGGCCACACGATAGACCGCACATCCCAGACAGGCGGCCTAATGTGGAACGTATGAATGTATCTATCTCTGATCGTTTTTCTAGAACGTGCGGCCGAACCCTAACAGCATGTCTATCCTGCGGCCAGTTACAGACCGCACATCCCTTCCGGCGGCACACGACCGACCGTCCATCTCCAACAGGCCTTCGGACCTGAAGGGGCATGTGCGGCCTGTCTGTGACCGTATATGGCGATGTAAGGTTCAGAACCGATCGCACATCTATAACAGAACATATTAAATTATCATTTCAGCATGTTATATTAGTAGATTAGTGGTTAATGGCATGTTAGCAATACACCCAATAAACTTTAATTCATGACAGTAAATAATTCTTGCTGATTTATTTAATTTAAGCTTGATCTTGATTCAGCTTTCCAATAAATGTCAATCTAAATTGTGAATCATTTATAATTGAAATGGATATTAGGTTTACACTTGTTAACCTTAGACCTGAATTGTTAATCTTGAACCATTATTATCCCTTAGAATTGATTTTGGACTCAATCGAACTGTTGTGATTTGAGTCATAGTCCGAATTGGACTAGTAGGGACATGCGCGGCTGATAGTCGACCGCATATCTCCCTGAACGGCCCCGTGGCGACCGTTCATACCTGGCTAATGCCAATTAGTCTTGGCCGATTATCCTTGATCTATTTTCGGCCAATTCTTGATTTGATTAGCCCAGGTGACCCTAGGCCGACCAGCAGATAGTGGGCTGACTCTGGTTCAGTTCCACCCTATCTATAGTAGCCCGGGAGCCCACTTGGGCGAATTTCTATATTATTATTAGGCCCTATGTTGTGCGGCCAGATATAGCCCGTACATCTTTCAAGCGGCCCTTAATAGACCGTTCAATTGATGAGCGGCTCTTTCAGGACCACATATCCTGACCTCGATTTTGTAAACTTCTGGCCTTGTATGGCCTAATACCTACCGTTCATATAGAAGAGCGGCCCTTTATCAGCCGTTCATCCTTGACCTCTCGAGCGCTTAACCTCAGCCCAGTTCCTGTAGTGCGGCCTAGAGGCGACCGCACAAGTCTTGAGCGGTCCATTAGTAACCGCATATCATCCAGAGACGAGTTTTCTCCGTGTTTTATGGTTCTTGATAACTTGAACTCAATCCAAGAACATGATGGTTCTTGATAACTTGAACTCCTAGATAGAAATTGTGGACAGTATCTCTTCAGCTTAGCCTTGGGATGTTCCTAGGTAAGTTTATACTTGATTATAATTGGCCATTTTAACTTGATTAAAGTCTGGACGGAACTTGGGATCTTGGATCTAATAAATCAATACCAACGCATCATAGGGGCCCGGTCTGGTCCTGGGGAGAGCGCCCGAAAAGTACTTGTGCCCATGGGAGCTTGTAATGACATGGTGAGGCATTGCACCGAGTGCATGACTAGCGTGATGTCTATGACAATGATCTCTTACTTCAATCGTGTTCTATTCGGTTATATTCTTACTTGTTGGCCAATTTCCTACAATTTCCTGTTATATATATTATTCTTAACTTGCAATTCTTGTAGTTATATCATTCTGCCATATTGTTATTCCATTCCATTCTTTAGCACTTTCTTTTATTATGTTGTTTCATTCGATCGTTATTTCTTTTTTTTCCGTTTCATACATGTAATTAATTGGTTAATCACTTACACTTGCCTGTTGTTACCTACTGAGCGTTCGCTCATATAGTTGTTTTCCCCCCTTTCTAGGTAGCTCAGGTGAAGATTCACAGATGGATGAGAATGGGCAAGAGTGATGACTTGGAGTGTATCAACTAGTCGTTATGTTGAGATTGTTATAGTTATTTTACATCTAGCTATGTCTTAGAACTTGTGTTAGTTATTGTAACGGAGTCGAGTAGAGATTATGCTTGATTATGTTTAAGACGGTTTGATGGTTATTGTAATTGATTTGGAGTTATTTCTGTTCATGGCATTATGTTAATTCTTAGCATGTTGTCTTTACTAGCATTTTCTACTGCCGGTCCCGATATTCCCCGTTGGGGCGTGATAGTTAGATGGTATCAGAGCCTAGGTTTTTTAATATTTCTAGGTTCTCTAAGTTCTAGGATCCTAAGTGATACCGTAGGACCTATAACCCTGTTATAAGTCTAAGGACCCAACCTGGTGAGATTTAGGTAGAAGACTGGGGTTGAGTTAATAATCTCATTGCACGAATATCCATTCTTAATTGAACCTAATATAACATAGTCCACGTGTAGGCTTTTGCAATGGCAGGAGAACGCGTAGAATGGAGGAACTTGCAGCGTACGGTTCAAGGAATTACTCAGGCTTTGCAACAAGTGGCCCAAGGAGGAGCTGTAAACCATGGCACTGGCGACCTTTATCAGAACATTCGTGGAATGAATCCCTCACGATTTGGTGGCTCGACTGACCCTGATGAAGCCAAGCACTGGCTTGAAGAGATAGGGAGGATTTTTGAAGTGATGCAATGTAGCGATCAAGAACGTGTCCTCTTGTCGACCTTTCAACTTGAACATGATGCGAGGACATGGTGGGACGTAGTGAAGGCTACCCTTGGTGATAAGCAAGTCACATGGAAAGAGTTCGAGGAATTCTTCAATGGTAAATATTTCTCTGATAGAGTACAAGAGAAGAAGGCGGCTGAGTTTGCTGCTTTGAAGCAACGAAATCTATCCGTAGCTGAATATGAAGCTCAGTTCCCCTGGTCAAGCTGTGTGGCAGCAACTGTTTGCAGACTGAGTCTGCTTGGTTCTAGCGTTTGCTAGTGAAGCCTCATTCCGGTTGGGAGTGAGGGGTGGATGTAGGTCTGGAGGACCGAACCACCTAAAAATCTATTGAGCAGTGGTTTGATTGCTTGATTTGCTTCCGCTAGATGCTTGAATAGGCACGCTCCATCTGCTCGTTATTTTGTTTAATCGAATTTGCTTAATTCCGGAACTTTCCTAGCATCTGAGTTTTTAATTGGGCGAAAGGTTTTAACAGTCATATTCATTCACCCCCCCCTCTGAATACTGCACCGAACCCAACACTTGGTATCAGAGCGGTCTCTGACTTCCAGATCCAACGATCTGCAAAGGATCCTGCTGATTTGATTTCATGCTTTACAGTTCCAGTGTGGTGCATTCTTCTGATATTACTTTCTAGCTCATTGATCTGAGTCTATTCGATTGCTTTATAATGGCATCACCTGCAGTTTTTGATGGTTCTAACTTCAAGAAATGGTCACGCAGTCTATGTGGTTTTATAAACTCTATAGATCCAAAACTGTGGGTTCTCGTTGAACATGGTCCACATGTTTTGCCTCGAGAGAAGAATAAATGGTCCCAGAAGGATAAACAACTGAACAGTGAGAATATAAGAGTTCGGGACATTCTGAAGAATGTTGTAGATGCTAATGTCATTTCCTCTATTCTTACATGTAGGACTGCAAAGGAAATCTGGGATTCAGTGATCACATTGCATGAGAACCAGAAATGTCTAACGGCAAGAGGAAGCACTTCAAGCAATGAAGAAGAAGACCAGGTAAATTCTGAATCTGATTCTGACAAAATGACTTTTGATGATTTAAAGGAAATGTATGCTGAATTGCATGAAAAATATAGAAAAGTAAAATCTAAAAATAAAAGACTAAAGAAAAGGATTGATCAAAATTGTTCTGATTTATCATGTGAAAATTGCTCAAAATTGAAACAATCTCATGATGCTTATCTGATTGATATTCAGAACTATACGAAGCAATTGGAAGAAGCTGGAAATACAGGCTCAGAAATGAATCAACTGAAGCTTGAAAATGAAAAGGCTGAAAGGCTTCCAACAAGAAAATCAAGTTGAACTTGACAAGCATAAAGAACACATTTCTGTGCTGAAAAACAAAAATAATGAACTTACTGATAAAATTTCTGAACTAGAGAATGAGCTGAATTCACCAGGAAAAGATCAAATCCTAATTGATGAACTGGTTCAGAATGAACAAATAAGAAAGCAAAATGAGGAGCTGAAGCTACTGAACTCTGCTATGTCTGAGAAGCTTTTAATGCTTGATAAGGAAATTTAATTTGAGAATGAACTGAAACTGAAATAGGAACTAGTAATTATTAAAAATTTGAATGATGTCATGCAGAGACAAATTATCTCATGTGAGGAAGACTTGACTAATTCAGAACTCAAAATTTGTTCTCTGTAATCTGAAATAAGTAAACTTGTTCGTTCCATGTCTAAATCTACCAAGGGCAAAGAGAAAATGAATGTTCCTCTGTGTGATAACGCCACTAAATCAAGTGGAAAGCAAGGATGCAAATCCCAAATTGAAAAATCTGTTAAGAAAAAGTTGTACACTACTTTTGTTCGCAGCTCTGACATTGCAAGCTGCTCTGGGCCTCCTAAAACATCTACACCATCTGTTTTCCAATTCAAGGCCCAGAAAAATGAAGAACAAATAAAAGCTGTGAACAAGGGTAAACAAATGAGCAAAAATGGTAAGAAAAACAAGGATAAACATGTCCCTACTTGTGTCTTTAAATCTGCTACCTATACTGCATCTGATGACTCAATGCATACTGCTCATTGCTCAATTAATTATCCGTATGCATCTGATAAGAGTGTTTCATGCCATTATTGTGGCAAGGTAGGCCATGTAATGGATGATTGCAGATTGTTGATTGAAGATGGGCATGCAAGTGAAACATTGCATTCGAGAAATTCATTTGGTAAAAATCATGCTACTAGGTAGTTTGATACATCTTGTCATTACTGTGGTAGGCATGGTCATTTCATGGATGCTTGTTTCTTCATGAAACAAGATGATAAAATGCATGCTAGGTCTTCTGTTCATCATCACCCCAAAAGAAACATGTATGCTTCAGACCAACACATCATTTGTTATAATTGTAACAAACGTGATCATAAAGCTGTTGAGTGTTGGTTTAGGACTTCATGGGGATATAATAGTTCAAGAGGTAATCACCTAAGGTGTTTTGAATGTGGCAAGTATGGGCATGCAGTCAAGGACTGCTGGTATGCTCAGGGAAAACATTTTAATTCCAAATTTGATAAATTCCCTGCAAATAAAAATTTTCTTGGTAGAAATAAACCTATTTTTAAAGAAAAGATTCTTGTATGTTTTGAATGTGGAAAACCTGGCCACCGAGCTTCTGAATGCTTGTGGGCAGACAATGCTAAATCAAAACCTCATGCAAGTAACAAAAATTTTCATGCAAACTCACATAGATTCCATGATGATAATAATGTCCATAAAAAGAATTCAAGGTTTGCTACATCATGTAGAGATTGTGGAAAATTTGGTCATTTCATGGATAACTGTTACCTGGTGGATCATGATGATAATACTGCTAAGAAATTGCTTAGAACACCTGGTAGGGATAAAACAGGACCCAAGGCTGCTTGGGTTCCTGCAAGATCAAAGTGATTGTTTTGCTGCAGGTATGCCTTGGAATGAATAAAGAGGGGTTAATTAACCAAGGCACTCAAAAAGGGAAAACCCCAGGACTCAATTCAGGTCAGCTCTGAACCTTACTTTAAATTCCATCATCTAGAATTGTGAGTATGAAAAATGAGAATTTCATGTTGATGTGTGTGTCTGATGTATGATCTTCTCTTGCCTAGCTGATCATTCTGTATTCCAGACTCAGCTAGTGAGTTTTAATTCTGCATATATGATGTTTTTCTCTTGTCATATGTTGAACTGAATTCGAATGGTCCTTGTGACCAGGTTCTCCACCTAGAACCATGGGTCTAGTCCTTATGAAGAGCTGTGTCCTGCATATCATTTTTTTTAAATCTAAACAGAAATGGCTTGGATGCATACATCTGAATAAGTTTTCAACTTGATATTCATCTTATTGGCATTCATACCCTCATTCATTGCATATAGACAGGGGGAGCATTATTATATTATTGTCACTATTTGAAATTCACGCTCTCCACTCTTTCAAATCATCAATTGACTATTTTGAGCTCATACCTTCTTGAATCCACCAGCTTGTACTCTTTCTTCATATACCTCTTAGCTGGTGTGACTATTTTGGCTCCATTATTGAATTGTTGGTCAGCTAAATTTATTGTTCTGATCTGAGGAACTTAAGCTGCATGTCATGCAATTCAGTCTGAGATTTTGGTAGAAACTCCTATCATATGGGTTTAAGAATTATCACTGAATCAGACTGATATAAGATTAATGTATTCTTAGCTTTGTAATTAAATGAATTGAAAATATTTGAATGATAAGGTTTTATAAACTTTAACCTCTTGTGTCATGTAATCCTTAAAGTCTCTCATCTGATACTGAAAATTTGAAATCTAGGCTACTTTGGTAGAGATACATAGAGTAAGTGTTGTGGTTAAACATTAACTTGAAAAAGTTGACTAAATGAAAAAAATTATGAATTTAGAGCAATGATTCGGTCACTGAGAAACTGAGTTCTTTATCAATGAAATAAAGTAACTCATGTCATGAGGTGCCACAGTTATCTCTGATAAAAATTTAGTGAAACAAAACCTGACAGAGCAATAGCTTATTTGTGTTGAGTAGCTGGGGAGTCTGGCCTCTGATAAAGGTGTCTTCTCATGTAAAAAGACACTCATATTGCTAACTATGTTCTCAAAGTGAGAGGCAATGCCAGTTATCACACTGAGTAACTGGGTCACTTCAACTAAGACTTGTTGTGCCTCATGTAAAAAGGAGTTGATCAACTTAAATTGCTCAGGAAAAATATAATGTGCTTCAAATAAAATTATCTTGAAAAATCTGTCAACTCATGTTCTTGAAAAAGTGTTTAACTTCAGTACTAACCTGTGTATTTTTCAATGGTGCAATTGAGATCATATGTGTAAGATAAAAGATGATTGTCTTTGAGTGTTTTCTGACTATTTGGTTCAATTTTATTAAAACTTAGATTCAGATATGAGTATTGAGTTTAATTTGGCAAAGTTGGTATACATCAAAATTAAATCAGTTTGGTTAAGTTGCCACTTCATAACTCCTTATGATAGAAGAGTCTACATCTTTTAAGACTTATTGAAGTGATGTATGCATTCAAATCCCTCATGATCAGATTCATGCATGATCAACAAAAAAACTGTATAGTCAACTCCTCTCTTATCAGTTGACTGATTCCATCTGCATTTTTCTGACCATACAAATGTGAGGTGCCACTCCCATTATTACCTTGTTCATTTGCAGCCTTCTGAACTTCAGAATCCTTATGGTGGTGGATTTCAGATTGATTCTTGAGATGTATTTCTCTCCACACTGTTGGAATCTTCCATCTTCTTCTGCAATAAGTTCTGATTCTGTGGTATTTTCACCAGAATTCAGATTCGTTGTAATGGCTGATTTCAGATTGTTTTATTGGATAACCAGAGTCCATTCCTGTGCTTCAGGAGGAGTTATGGTTTATTAACATCTAAGGGGAGAGTAGTCAATCATGCATGTTGATAGGGGGATAGCTGTTTCATTGTCATAAGAGAGATCTTCTTTTTAAAGTACCATGACTCATTCTCTACTTTTATGTACTGTCTTTGTGTGCAGCATTTGACTATCAAACCATTTCCCTTCTTTTTGATTATGTCAAAGGGGGAGAATAGTTTGATGAGTCAGTGTGACTCATTATGTTGCCATCATCAAAAAGGGGGAGATTGTTGTGCCTCTTGTGCTTTGTTGATGATGTGGTGTTTTAATGATAGCAACATGAATGAGTCACCACATTATCTTGAATGTGTCTGATCTATTCTGTGGGAGATTGCATGAGTGTGCCATGTCTGAATTGTGAAGAATGCATGTGTATGCTTGAGTCATGCTGTGATAAATTGGTTTGTGCTTGATTTTTGTTCTGTGCATTACTTCTCTGCTGATATGTTCATGTTGTAGTTCATTGAGTCTAAACACTGCTACAGGCATCAAGTCTATACATCCGTCTCACTGTTCACATGCATCAAGTATGTACAGCGTCCGTTTCAGCCAGCGTCTCATGCTGCGTCTTAAGGCTTCATGTCTATACATTGGACCGTGGTTCGCCAAGTCTATACATTGCTGAGCCATTCGACAAGTCTGTAAATTGGCTTCAATTTCTCAAGTCTATACATTGGGGTCGGCTCTGCAAGTCTGTACACTGGTCGAGCATTCAAGTCTCAACATTCACAAAGTCCATACATCGACATTGTAGCTTGCATAGCTCAAGTCTGCACATTGGGCTTTCACGTGAAGTCTACACATTGGTCTCCACTTGAAGTCCATTCATTGGCTAAGGGTCTTCAAGTCCATTCACAGTCGTCTGATGCATATTGATTGAAGTCTGTACAACATGCCTTGTTATTCACAGCTTTCTTGTTTGTGACTTCCCTAGTGTTTTGATGATGAGCATCACTATGTTAAATATTGTCATTTTAATCAGATATCTTGCGTAATGTTATGCATTTGAAATTTCTATGATTAACAGGAAAACTGCTATGAGGTAGTACCTTGTATGTCCGTACTGTTCCTTTCATACGTCGTGTTGTTTGTGTTTACTACACTTCGTGTTATCCTTTTGTACGTCGTGTTGTTCCAACTATGTTTGTTGATTATCTTCGTGCTGTTTACTGAAGCAGCTCGATTTGTTGTGATGAACTTCGAGTCGTTTTCCTGTGAACCTTGTGTCGTTTCTTCAGTATTTAGTTGCTCATCTCGAGTCATCCTTTTTATTTTTGAACTTGTGTTTTCGTGTCATTTACTGCAGTTACTCGAGTCGTCTTACTGCTTTCACTATTTTATCACGTGTCGTTGTAGCCGTTCCCGTCTTCTGTCTTCGTGTTGTTTTTCATAGACCCCGTGTCCTTTTTGCTTTGTGACCACACTTCGTGTCGATTTCTATTTTCGTTCTTCGTGTTGTTTCTGTGTTTGTGTCTTCGTGTTATCTGTTATTTTTATGTCTTCGTGTTATTTTTGTATTTGAGTCTTCATGTTACTCTTGTATTTGTGTCTTCGTGTTATTTTTGTGTTTGAGTCTTCATGATATTTCTGTATTTGTGTCTTCGTGTTGTTTTTATGTCTTCGTGTTGCTTCTTTCTATCTTCGTCCAGGTTTCCCCTGATCGCATCTTTTACTACCGTTTTACTCCGTGTTATTTCCTTCTCACCTCATGCTGTTCTCATCTGACTTCGTGTCGTTCTCTCTTTATCTCATGCTGTAGTCATCTTATGTACCTCGTGTCGTTCTCAGTATAGTGCATTTTTTTTTGTTCCTACACACCTCATGCAGCTTTAGCTTGAGTGTCAACCGACTTATTTCAAGTATATATATATATAGAAGAACCCTGACTATTAATGGTTTTAATCTCTATGCAGGAGAAGAAGAAAAACAAAAAGAAGAAGGTTGTCCGAGGAAGAATATTCCCTAGTGACTGGGCGGCACGTGATCCGAGGCTGGAAGGGTAGACAGGATTATGACACGTGTGCTGAAGTTGACTGAGAGACTGACATGTGGCCAAAAGTTCTGGGCGGGAAATGTGAAAGCCACACGCGCCCACTGCTGCCCTCCTGCTGGCTGCTGTTATAAAAATAAGAAAGGCTGATCGAGCAAGAGGAAGGGTGAGCCGAAGAGAATAGAGGAAAAGAGATCGAGAGAGTGAAAGAGCAGAAGAAGAAAAGAGCTGCAGTAGAAAGCAAAAGAAGAAGAGAAGAGAAGAGACAGAGAGAGCCTGTAGAAGAAGAAGAAAAGAAAGAGAAGAAGAGCAGAAGGAAAAGAAGAGAAAGAGAGAGTTAGAGAGCTCGTGAGGGTTAAGAGAAAAAGAAAGTGAGAGAGAAGAGAAGAGGAAGAGAAGCTTACCTGAAGATTTGTCTACTGGACCGCGGATCAAATCCAGGCCAGTTAGCTCCATGCGAGCCACATCTGTGTTATCTTTCTTTACAGCTCTCTGGTCGCTGTGTATTTTTCCTTTTCTTATTTTTCCTTTTTCATTTGGTTAGCTTTGTACTTCCGATCCTCTGGACTGAGGTCAGGTCCCTCCTGGTCTGGAGGAAGAGAGGTCTGCGACCTCTAGTTTGCAAGTGGCTGGAAGTCACTTGTGTGTTCCCTCCGGGTTGGAGGAAGGGAGATCTGATCTCCGGCTCTGGGCTTGTGGGTTGCAAGTCCGGGGGTCCCTCCGGTTGGAGGAAGAGAGGTCTTTGACCTCTAGTTGCTGGTGACGGGGAGTCACTGGCGGGTTCCCTCCTGGACTGGAGGAAGAGAGACTTTGGTCTCTAGTTTCCAAGTGGCTGGGAGTCACTTGGGTGTCCCTCCGGTTGGGAGGAAGAGGGGAGGCTGTTCCCCTGGTCAAGCTGTGTGGCAGCAACTGTTTGCAGACTGAGTCTGCTTGGTTCTAGCGTTTGCTAGTGAAGCCTCACTCCGGTTGGGAGTGAGGGGTGGATGTAGGTCTGGAGGACCGAACCACCTAAAAATCTATTGAGCAGTGGTTTGATTGCTTGATTTGCTTCCGCTAGATGCTTGAATAGGCACGCTCCATCTGCTCGTTATTTTGTTTAATCGAATTTGCTTAATTCCGGAACTTGCCTAGCATCTGAGTTTTTAATTGGGCGAAAGGTTTTAACAGTCATATTCATTCAACCCCCCTCTGAATACTGCACCGAACCCAACAATCTTTTTTGTTGATCTAATTCCTAGTGTGACCCCTATTTCCAAAGCTCCTTATCGTATGTCTCCTGCGGACCTAAGGGAACTAAAGCAGTAGTTGATGGAATTGCTTGAGAAAGGGTTCATTCGTCCAAGTACTTTCCCGTGGGGAGCCCCTGTATTATTCATCAAGAAGAAGGATGGTTCGATGAGGTTGTGCATCGATTATCGGCAATTGAACCAATTGACTATCAAGAACAAATATCCATTGCCAAGGATTGATGTGTTATTTGATCAGATAGCAGGAGCTCAGTATTTTTCTATGATCGACATCCGATCTGGATATCATCAGTTACGAATTAAGGAAGAAGATATCTATAAAACAACCTTTCGCAGTAGGTATGAGCATTTTGAATTTGTAGTAATGCCTTTTGGGCTAACGAATGCACCTGTAACTTTCATGCAGCTGATGAACGATGTGTTTCGGCCCGATCTTGATCAATGGATCATGGTGTTCATTGATGACATCTTGATTTATTCTTAGAGTGAGGAGGAGCATGCTGAACATTTGAGGATGGCATTGCAACTATTGAGAGATCATCAGTTATATGCCAAGTTTAGTAAGTGTGATTTCTGGCTGCAAGAGGTGTCCTTTCTAGGGCATATCATCACAAAAGAAGGTATTGCTGTTGATCCTTCAAAGGTAGAGGCAGTAAAGAATTGAGATAAGCCTACTAATGTGACTGAAGTGAGAAGTTTTCTAGGCCTAGCAAGTTACTACCGAAGGTTTATTCAAGATTTCTCCAAAATTGCGGTACCTCTGATAAGGTTAACCAGCAAGGAGATCAAATTTGATTGGTCAGAAGATTGCGAGCGAAGCTTTCAGACCTTGAAGGAATGTTTGACTACTGCACCTTTTTTGGCTTTACCTTCTGGAGAAGGAGATTTTGTTGTATGCATTGATACTTCAGGTATTGGTTTAGGGTGTGTACTCATGCAGCAAGGGAAAGTGATAGCCTGTTCTTCTAGGCAGTTGAGGAAGCATGAAGAGAATTATCATGTTCATGATTTGGAGCTAGCAGTAGTGGTGTTCGCCTTGAAGATATGGAGGCACTACTTGTATAGAGAGGCATTTACGGTGTTTTCAGATCTTAAGAGTTTGAAATAATTGTTTTCTCAGAAGGAACTCAATATGAGGCAGTGAAGATGGCTGGAGTATTTGAAGGACTTTGATTTCTCCATTGAGTATCATCTTGGAAAAGGTAATGTTATAGCAGATGCCTTAAGCCGCAAGCCTATAGCTAAGTTGTCAAGCCTCATGTTACAAGAATGGAAATTGTTGGACCAGTTAGGTAGTTTGGATCTTAATGTTGACAAGGATCGGGTTATGATTGCTCAGATTCAATTTAAGCCTGAATTATTGATGGAAATCAAGTCTCTGCAAGATTATGACCCAGAGTTGGTAGAGATCAAAGGAAGCTTGAATAACAAACCTGACTTCATGATGGCTGATGATGGAAGATTGTTATTTCAGGGAAGAACTTGTGTCCCTGATGTAGCTGAGATAAAGAGTAAGATCCTCGAGGAAGCTCATACATCCAGATACACCATTCATCCTGGAGGTACTAAGCTGTTTATGAATTTGAAAAGATCTTTTTGGTGGCCGAATATGAAAAGGGAAGTTGCGAACTTCGTAAGTAGATGCTTGGTTTGTCAGCAAGTTAAGGCTAAGCATTTCAGACCTGTAGGGAAATTAAAACCCCTTGATATACCCCAATGGAAGTGGGAGAGCATTGGCATAGATTTCATTATGGGTCTACCTAGGACTCGTAGTGGATTTGATGCAATATGGGTGATTGTCGACAGATTGACAAAATCGGCTCATTTCTTATCCACTAAGTCTAAATGGACAGTTGATGTTTTGGCTGCTTTGTATATGACGGAAGTGGTAAGACTACATGGTATACCAGTCAGCATTGTGTCTGATAGAGACCCCAGGTTCACTTCTCATTTTTGGAAAGGATTGCAAGAGTCCTTGGGAACTCGTCTGAATTTCAGTACTGCTTTCCATCCACAAACAGAGGGACAGACTGAAAGGACCAACCAGATAGTGGAAGATATGCTTAGTGCCTGCATGATCGACTTCGGAGGTAGTTGGAGTCATCACTTGGCATTGGTTGAATTGCCTACAACAACAGTTATCGGGCCAGCATTTAGATGGCTCCATTTGAAGGTTTGTATGGTAGAAGTTGTCGATCCCCGTTGTGTTGGGACGAGGTAGGCGAGAAACAATGGCTTGGACCAGATCTCATTTTCGAATTGTCCAAGAACATCCGTATTATCAGAGATCGGTTGTAAGTAGCACAATCAAGACAGAAGAGTTATGCTGACACCAGGAGGAGAGTTTTGGAATTTCAGGTTGGTGAGCATGTGTTTTTAAAGGTTTCTCCTATGAGAGTAATTCGAAGGTTTGGTATCCAGGGCAAACTGAGTGCAAGATACATTGGTCCATTCGAGATTCTGGAAAGAGTGGGGGAGGTTGCTTACCTTTTGGCACTGCCACCTCAGTTATCTGGGGTACATAATATTTTCCATGTGTCTATGTTACGGAAATATGTGTATGATCCCACTCACATTATTCAGCATATGGACTTCGAATTGAAGGAAGATTTGACTTATGAAGAAAGACCGATCAAGATTCTGGATCGTAAGTAACATCAACTCAGGACTCGTTCCATACCGATGGTTAAAGTGCAGTGGAGCCGGTGTGGAACTGAAGAAGCTATTTGGGAGTCAGAAGATACTATGCGGAGACAGTACCCTAACTTATTCTAGGTGAGCTGTCTCACTCCCTCCTGTTATTATTAAGTGCATTGAATTTGGAGGACCAAATTCCTTAAGTGGGGGAGGGTGTAATACCCCGATTTCTTTTAGAAATTAATTAAAATTTTATAATTAATTAGAAATTTATTAATTAGAATAACTCCTTAATAAATAGAATAAGTTATATTTCAACTATTTTGTAAAAATCTAGAAAAATTATATTCTTGTAGAGGACAACACTTTTAACAAACTTATCTTCTGTGGCCAACCCAAATAAAATCTGTATGTAGTTCGAATTAGTGGATTAAGCCCAAATTGAACACTTAGTTAACCATACCTTGAAATGCCAAATTTGAGCCCAATACTCCATCAAATGAGCCCAAACCGGTGGCAAATGAAAGGTCAGGATGAGAGGATCATTTCTCCTATCTTAATCTCCCAAAACCCTAACCCTAAGAGATGCATTTGGCGGAGATTGGATCGAGTCAACGATTGCGGCGCCATTCACATTAACCCGACTTGCGTGGATGAATACTCTGCGCATAGAGCCCTCCAGAAGGTGTGTGACCTATTAAAATGAAGCTCTCTAACCCTAGAATCGTTTAGAACTAGTGGCGGCTGCAGAGGAGCTGGATCGAGGGAGGTCCCTAGTGATTAGTGGCTGCGTGTACCGGCGTCTTGGATTTTCTTTCTCCTTCCTTCTTCATCCGATTCAGGTAGGTGATAGCAAGCCAAATCCTACAAATAATATATGGTTGGAAGCATTATCGTGTCTGCTTTTCATTGATGTAGAAATTCATAAATTTGATCAAGTGTGCTACGAGAATTTTTGATTTTAGTAGAAGCATGTCAGAACTAGGGTTATAATTGTTCCCTTTCGATTAAGTAGTAATTTTAGGCTGTAAAGATAAAATTGATTCATGCATCTTGTAGAGTTTTTCGTGCTCTTTCTGTTGATAGTAAAAGCCCCAAATTCCATGCTTTATACCGTGCGAATTCTATGTTTTAGTCATAACCTAGAAACCTCGCCGGAATCGGGCAAGGTGAAAGGGGCAGCGACCTGTCTAGACTTGTGCGGCCACACGATAGACCGCACATCCTAGATAGGCGGCCTATTGTGGACCGTACGAATGTATCTATCTCTGATCGTTTCCCTAGAACGTGCAGTCGAACCCTAACCGCATGTCTATCCTGCGGCCAGGTACAGACCGCACATCCCTTCCGGTGGCACACGACCGACTGTCCATCTCCAGCAGGCCTTAAGACCTGAAGGGGCATGTGCGGCCTGTCTGTGACCGTATATGGTCATGTAAGGTCCCGAACCGACCGCACATCTATAACAGAACATATTAAATTGTTATTTCAGCATGTTATGTTAGTAGATTAGTGGTTAATGGCATGTTAGCAACATCCCTAATAAACTGTAATTCATGACAGTAAATAATTCTTGTTGATTTATTTAATTTGAGCTTGATCTTGATTCAGCTTTCTAATAAATGTCAATTTAAATTGTGAATCATTTATAATTGAAATGGCTATTAAGTTTACACTTGTTAACCTTAGACCTGAACTATTAATCTTGAACCATTATTATCCCTTAGAATTGATTTTGGACTCAATCGAACCGCTGTGATGAGTCATAGTCCGAATTGGACTAGTAGGGACATGCGCGGCTGATAGTCGACTGCATATCTCCCTGAACGGCCCTGTGGCGACCGTTCATCCCTGGCTAATGCCAATTAGTCTTGGCCGATTATCCTCGATCTATCTTCGGCCAATTCCTGATTTGATCAGCCCAGTAGACCCTAGGCTGACGAGCAGACAGTGGGCTGGACTCTGGTTCAGTTCCACCCTATCTATGGCAGCCCGGGAGCCCACTTGGGTGAATTTCTATATTATTGTTAGGCCGTGTGTTGTGCAGCCAGATATAGCCAGTACATCTTTCAGGCGGCCCTTAATAGACCGTTCAATTGATGATCGGCTCTTTCAGGACCGCATATCCTGACCTTGATTTTGTAAACTTCTGGCCTTGTACGGCCTAATCCCTACAGTTCATATAGAAGAGAGGCCCTTTATCCGCCGTTCAACCTTGACCTCCCGAGGGCTTAACCTCAGCCAAGTTCCTGTAGTGCGGCCCAGAGGTGACCGCACAAGTCTTGAGCGGTCCATTAGTAGCCGCATATCATCCAGAGACGAGTTTTCTCCGTGTTTTGTGGTTTTGAATCCAAGAACATGATGGTTCTTGATAACTTGAACTCCTCGACAGAAATTCTGCACAATATCTCTTCAGCTTAGCCTTGGGATGTTCCGAGGTAAGTTTATACTTGATTATAATTGGCCATTTTAACTTGATTAAAGTCTGGACGGAACTTGGGATCTTGGATCCAATAAAT
The DNA here is from genome assembly GCA_022559845.1 of Amorphophallus konjac. Classification (NCBI taxonomy): domain Eukaryota; kingdom Viridiplantae; phylum Streptophyta; class Magnoliopsida; order Alismatales; family Araceae; genus Amorphophallus; species Amorphophallus konjac. The sequence continues at coordinate 190,649,035 of CM040123.1, read as the reverse complement.
CAATACCAACGCATCATAGGGGCCCGGTCTGGTCCTGGGGAGAGCGCCCTAAAAGTACTTGTGCCCATGGGAGTTTGTTAGGACATAGTGAGGCATTGCATCGAGTGCATGACTAGCGTGATCTGTATGACAATGATCTCTTACTTCGATCGTGTTCTATTGGGTTATATTCTTACTTGTTGGCCAATTTCCTGCAATTTTCTGTTATATATATTGTTCTTAACTTACAATTCTTGTAGTTATATCATTCTATCATATTGTTATTACATTCCATTATTTAGCACTTTCTTTTATTATGTTGTTTCATTCGATCGTTATTTCTTTTCTTTCCGTTTCATACATGTAATTAATTGGTTAATCACTTACACTTGCCTGTTGTTACCTATTGAGCGTTCGCTCATATAGTTGTTTTCCCCCCTTTCCAGACAGCTCAGGTGAAGATTCACAGATGGATGGGAATGGGCAAGAGTGATGACTTTGAGTGTATCAGCTAGTCGTTATGTTGAGATTGTTATAGTTGTTTTACATCTAGCTATGCCTTAGAACTTTTGTTAGTTATTGTAATGGAGTCGAGTAGATATTATGCTTGATTGTGTTTAAGACGGTTTGATGGTTATTGTAATAGATTTGGAGTTATTTCTGTTCACGGCATTATGTTAGTTCTTGCCATGTTGTCTTTACTAGAGTTTTCTACTATCGGTCCCGATATTCCGCGTCGGGATGTGACACTAAGTGGGCCTAAAGACAAAACCTATATCGATAGTGGGGATGCAACACAAAATAACACAAATGGGCTGGGACAAGCCCAAACAACACAAGCAATATGAAGGATTTCACCAAGTCAAACAAGTTAATATGATGGAAAATGTTTTAATGTCAAAGTTTCGGGTGGGCCTTTTAATGATTTGACTTGAGATTATTTCTCTCAAGATGGGTATCTTATAGAGAATAAGGTCCAAACTTTGGTTTGACTATGGTTAATGTTTTCACAATGTATGCAAATGCAGGCCTATGGGGTGGAAAGGTACAACTGGCTTGGCTTCCGTGTGGGAATCCACGGCTCGTGGGGACTTACGGAGGTCCCGAATAAGATCACCTAGTCGAGCCCAAGGAATATGGGAGCGAGAGGATCACTTACCGGGGGGAATGCAACTACAATATGCCAATATGCATGATCCTATGTGCACCGGGGTGGATGCAATTTCTAGCCTAAGTCTAGCAAATCAAGATAATCATGAAATCATGCTAACATCACAAAAATACGTGAAAAATGTAAAACAATATAAATAAAAATGCTGAAAGGCCTAAAATAGGGACAACGAGGCACTAAAAGATAATAAAAATCATCAAAGGACAACGTACCTTTGTGTTTGTCCCCGGACCTACAAGTGAGTTTTATGCATAAAATATAAAAATGAAGGTAATATTTAAGTAGGCAAATGAAGTCCAATGCATGCAAATAATATGTGGATGTGAAGATAATACAAAATACTACCCAATGGAACCAAGAAATAGCCAAAACAGACCCTGGAAGGCAATTTAAATCAGCAAGCAAAATGGCCATGTGAATCTGCCCGAAATCTGCCTAAGACTAGATGCACAAAATGCAAAAATAGAGGCACTTTTTAAATATGCAAATGATGTCCAAACAATGCAAATGATCTATGGATGGAAAGATAATATAAAGGTCTATGCAATGGGTCCAATAATAGGGTAATCCGACCTCGGGAGGCCACTCAAATCGTCCAAGAAAGATGCCCCCGTGAACCTGTGCACAGACCGCATGCAAACTAAATGTAGAAAATGCAAAAATGGAGACACTTTTTAAATATGCAAATGATGCCAAAATGATGCAAACTTTATATGTATGGAAAGATAATATAAAGGACAACACATCGCAAAAAGAATCAGCCCAATCCGATGTCGGGAGAAAAAGTTATGCCCAAATGAATAAGGCCCCTGTGAACAGAAATCCTGCCTGGCCAGAACCACTAAAAGGTCTATGGATGACCGTTTATACTCTCTAAGTGGTCTCCTGGATGACCGCCCAGGTGCTGGACGGTGCAGTGAAGACCGTTTATAACACCAGAGGCTTTGGGCGGTCCTGGAAAGGCCGTTTAAAGGTTTAGGTGGCCCTACGATAGACCGTGTAACCCTGACAGATCCGAAAATGGACAGAATGATGGAAAAACGTGGAGGAGACTACCCAAACATACATGAACACCTTCCTAATATACAAGAGACTAAAGATATAACGTGATGGGCACTAGGTGTCCCACCGTGATCGCCAAAAAACTATAAATACAGAGATTGTTTTAATCTACCCCGCCCCGAACTAATAAATGAACATGCATAAATATGTGATGTGAACAATGAAACTAAGGGCGATGAAAAGAAGAAATAAACCGTGATTGCCACCAAGGTTCTACGGCACTAAAAAGATGGAGAACGGATGAAGACGGCACCGTGTACCTTGGAAAATATGGAGGAAGACGCGGCCTAATGGGAAGCCGCTACAACGTGATCGCGCTTTGAAAAGGGGTGCGGGGAACCGATGTCGGTGACACCTCCTCACCTTCCAGCCGGCTAGAAATCAAGGGTCTCACGTTCTATCAACAATCTCCTACAAAACAAAGCCACAAACATAAGAGAAAATCCATTAGAATGTGAGGTGTAGCATAAGTCCCGAAATGATAAAGTAGCATGAAAGAAAGGGGGAGAACGCACTCGGGGAGGGTTTTTAACCCCTATGAATGGGTGAAAACAAAAGGTGGGTGTATTTTGCAAGCATAGGATTTGAAATCACGAAAAATGATTGAGAGAATAAGGAGAAAAGTGATGTGCAAAATGGAGAAAAATGTAGAAACATGCAGAAATAGTGCAATTTGTGATGATTTTGAAAAAATAGGAGATGAGAACTAAGGATTGGAGCAATGAAACTGAGCCCAAAGAGATGTAAATCAAAGATGATACTTCCCTTTTCGCAGTGGGGTCGAAGGTGTGAGTCGACGATCCGACATGGCTTCACCCCCAGTCCAAGAAGAGCCCCCCGTCGTGCAGGCGAACTGGGCACTTATTTATAGAAAAGTGATAAAATCCCCAACTTTCTCCCACGATTCCCAAGGATAGAGACCACCATATCTCAAGATCTATGGATCAATCTCGAGATAATAGATAGGATAAGAGCTTGGAACAAACGGGACTCCTTTTGGTGGAAGGATCTAGAAGATATTCCCGCTGCAAGAAGGGCTCGGAGCCTAATCTGGAAGATTTTGTTGTGCACGAAAATGCATAAAACCTGATATTACGGCCAAGATTCTAGGAGATATTGTCGATTAAAAATTGTGCTCCATATACCAAATCCAATATAATACAAAGGGGAAGACAAAGAAACAAACGGGGCTCAATTTCGTGGAGTATTCTAGAAGATAGAGCCCTAACAAGGAGAACCGTTGCACTGGTTCGACCTTAGAATCCGGCGGCGAAGAAGACGGAGTTCAAGAACTTTTGGACTCTTTATTATATAGACGGTCTATCGCGCGAACGTTTATTGAATGGGGCGGTCTAGCAGTAGACAGCTCAAACCTGGGGCGACCGAGAGACTTTTGATAAAAAAATTGACTAAATGGTGATCCACATACCGTTTTTTGAATGAGGCGGTCCTAAGAAGACTATTTTATGACATTTTAAAAATAATAAAAATAATAAAAATAATAAAAATAAAAAATTACTGTTCATAAACGGCCAAATGTTGACCATATTATTCATGGGGCAGTCATGATGGGGACATCTCCGACCACTCCATATTTTTTTGAGGTTCCTGATGATCACCAGCAATGCTACATCTTTTTCGCCACTTTATTTTGACTCATATGATATATTTTTCATTTTCTTATCATGTAATTTTCCTTTTATTTGAGTCTAATACCTAGGTATAAGGATCATTTACCTAAGTCTTGAGTCATAGGGTCAATTATGTAGGTAAATGGGCCCAATTCAATGGGCTAGGCCCATGGGTGCCCCCCCATCCCTTGGTTTCTTGTTATTAGTCCAAAAGTCAGAGACTTATGTTTAAATGTGGGATTCCTATAAAAAGGACCCCATTCCCCCACTTGAGAACTATTAAATGATATTTTGAATTTGAGTTTCCACAAAAAATTTGTAACTTCTCCTCCTCCTTGGGTGAGATACCCTTTCCCTCTCTCTCTCTTCACTCTCTCTCTCTAAAAGGGGCGACCATTTCTCTCTCCTCCCCCCAAATTCAAAATTCCTCTCTCTCCTCCCCCCATTCACATCTCATTAAGACCCCTCCCCCTTCCCCATACATCTATTCAATTCCCCTCCAACCCCAAGGTATAATCTCCACCTTCTAGGCACCTCTTCATTCTCCCAAGCAACCCCTCCTCTTCCCAACACAATCATTCCTTTTCCCAAGCCACCCCTTCCCTTCCCCAACACACCTCTCCATCTCCCAACAAACCCCTTCCCCTTCCCAAGACCACCATTGATCACCCACCATTAAACCAAATTCAAAATATTTCCCCCTTTCTCAAGAGTCACTTGCGCCCCCCCCTCTCTCTCCCTCCACCCTTGGCCACACCTCTCTCCCCCTCCACCTGCTAGCTGCGACCCCAGCCACCTCCACCCCCATCCTCCTAGCCACAGCCCTCTTCCCCCATCCCCTCACACTAGGGAAGGCCTCGGCTCCATCTCCCACCATTTCCTTCCCCCCTAATCCTTCCATTGTTCCTTCCTATCACCCCTGCTACCCAGCCTACAGCAGCAGCAGTGGACCTCCAAGTTGTAGAGCCTTCCCCGGATCCATCAAACATCGTTAGGTGGAGTAATATATATTTATGGAAAGCTCTTCAAAGCGGCTTTGCAGGTGAGTTGGTTTCATCGAATTCCGACATCGGAGCAACCCGTGGGAGCCCATCTCGCCAGCCTGCGCAAGACACTTCCGACAGACAACCTGAAGCTGAAAGAAAATACTCCAGCGACCAGATCGGTAAGGATCTTGGTGCGCCCTTCGGAGGAGGACGTCTTCTGCAAGTCCTCTACCATTTCCAACAAGAAGGATGTTGTTTGAGTACCAGAGCACTGCGTTTCACCATTTCTCCCCGGAGTGCGCAGGTTAGTACAACGGGACCTATTTGGACACCGTGTCACCGTTCTGCCTCTAGTGCTCTACTCCCACCTCTTCACGAAGCCCCATTGGTCTCTGAGGAAAGAGGACTCTTCCATGAGTATGTCGGCACTGATCCCGCCACAATCCAACGCTCCAGCTAAGAGTACGACCCTGGCAAAGAGCTCACTGGTTGCCCAGAATTGTCACCTGTGCATTTCTGCGATTTTCGGCGGCCTCGCTTCGTCTAAGCTTGAGATTCGGCGATTCTTCCTCCATGTGAATATCCATTGAATCAGCTTTCCATAGATGCCAACCCTGCCTCCGTCGGACATCCCAGCGGAGATCTCTACTGCCGACAAGATGCTGGTTGCAGTCAGCCTGGGCAGTAACTCAGTCTGCACAGACCGGGTTTCGATCTCCTTCGGCCACACCCATCTCCCCTCCCCCGCCTGGCCGGCTGACCGCCCATCCCTCCGTGGAGGTAATTTTGGTTGTAAGTTGATTATCCCTACCCCTAGTCCACCCCCTCTGCGAGGGCGTAGTGCATGTACTAGCAGGTCTTCGACTGAAGCTTCATTGGTGCGGCGTGCGGGGAGTCCACGCTTCCCCGCTCGCCCTCGTCTCTGGTTGGGATCGGCATTCTCACGCCGATCAGGTGAGCTCTTGACCACACTTCTCTGCTGGATTAATTTTGCTTGCTTAGTATTGAATCTTAGTGCCGTCGGTCAGTGAGTGAGTGCTCGGACTATACTGTAAATTACGTGAGTAACCTCCGCGGGCGAGTTACGAGAGAAACCTTACATCACACGCCCTTGGCGTGCTGGCCACCCATGATTTAGGCATCCCTGGCCAATTGGGGTCCTCCCCTAGCTAGCCACACCGCTGGAACCCCAAGGTCCAACCCCGGACTCTCATCCCCATCGCTGGTCCACCTACGGACCCGCGTGCACGCTACGCGGGTGAGTCCGCTTGAGTGAAATCACCGGGTCGTTCTTGCTTGCAAATTTAGGTCCAAGGGGTTGTGTCAAATCAATTTGGTATCAGAGCAAGTTCTAGACTTGTCTCTACTAAGTCTTGTCCTAGGGCCATTGCAGTCATCACCCGCTCATCATGACCACTTCCTACTTAGCCTATTCTCCATCCTTAGACCCATTAACGGCTTTTGTGTTTGATGGATCCCACCCTAGTATATATCTAGAATGGGAGAGCTTCATAGATCGACATTTTGTGATTTTCACTCTGTCAAGGCCTATGCAAGTCAACTATGCCAAGAGTTTGCTCTGGCGTCAAGCTCGAAAAGAATGGGAGTACATTGTAGGTTTGAGAGAAGCCAAAGGGGAAGCACCCATCGAATCTTGGGTAGAAATGAGGGCCAATCATAGAAAGATCTATGCACCCCAATCCAAACCTTTTCAACCAACCCATCTTCCACCCCCACCCCCAACTACAATCCAAGGACTTCCCCTACCAACCCCAACCCAAGTCCCTCCTTGTTCACCACCCCGGGAGTACCATGCGCCGACCATTATCACTCCACCCACCATAGACATTCCTACCCCATTATCCTTGGAAGTTGTGGCCCACACACATACCCAAGTGGAGATGGATGCCAATCCGGATCCACCTCCCACCGTAAAGAACATCCTAGAGCCCCCACTTCCACCCACCTCTCCTAGTCCTGGTCCTCATGAGCCACACACTCTCGCCATGAATGAGTACATAGTCCAATGGCTCAAGCGGGGCCCCACCGTTCCTAGTTCACCACCCTACCTCTCACCCTTGGGATATCAAGCCCACATTGTGCCCACCCAGTCTTCCCATGTCACACTTCAAACCTCCTGTCTTGTGGAAGACTTAGGGGACCTAGTGGACTGCTTACAATGGTAAGTCCACCTGACCAATATGCTACCCATAGGACCATTGGAGTCTAGCACCATCTTCCTAGCTTACCCTGCCACCGGTTCCATCACCTCCATCTACACTAGTGGCCATTATACGAGTGAAATCCTCCTCTTTCTCCCCAAGGATGCGAAAACCATCTTGGCCCACTCCCCACCCATTGAGGTTCCAATTGATTTGATTGGCCAACCCACTAGAGACCTTGACCCAATTACCTTGGAGGAGGATGACTCACCATTTTGGAACATTGAAGACATAGAGTGCCTCCCTCTAGGAAGACCTTTCCACGACCCCTTTGATCCCTTTTATGGGAGTCTAGTTTCCCATGTGACCCACCCACCTTACTCACCACCCACCTTACCCTACCCCCACCCACCATGTTGGGCCAAACCCCTCCCTTCCTAGAATCGGGTTACACCATGGGAGCATTGACCTTAAGTAACATACAACTAGGGATTGAGGAATTTCTCCACTCCATGATGACCCCCTTCTTAGATCCCTTTGATCCATACAAATGGAAGCTCAAGGGCCACTCCACACCCACGCACATGGAAGTCATCTCTGGGATAGGAATGCATGTGCCTAGGCATACCACACCACTTGGCATGATTAGTATGTTGGGTCCATTCATTCATATCACCCACATGTCAAGTAGGAAGCATGAGTGGTCCATATTCGGGTATAAAGGTCCTCCCACGTTCATCATTGGTCATATGCATGTTAGGGGAGTTCACGGATGTCTAGGACCCCTGGCATTCGCTACGTCTATGCACACTAGGCTCACCTAAGGATGCCCCGTCCCTCCCAATGCCATCAAAGTTTTCATGGCATCAAAGCATGATTGGTCTACATATGGTTGTCCTAGTCCACCCTTGCATACCATACATTTCACCCCCACACTGCATCGTAATACATGGCATGAGCGTCTAAGGAAGCACCAAGCAACGAGCGGTGAGGTTCATGAAAGGCGGGCAAAACTTGTGAGCGCTACTTGGATTTCCCAGTAGGCAGTCTAGTGATGATGATATTGGAGTGGCTCTAACTTTGGGTCACATCCAAAGCGAGGGCACGAGGACTTGGACCATGCCAAGTTTCGAGTGGTTTTGGCAACCCGGCTTATGGGTTAGACTTACTAATGGGTTTGGGGATTCACCCGATTTCCCACATGGCGGATCCGGCACCCTATATGGGTACCGCGGTGGATCCTAGTGAGTGCCTTGAGCCTATACCTTCCTTTGAGAGGGACACCACCAGAGAGTCACCACAAATCAGCTTGAGAGCCGGACGTGAGCACAGGGAGATAATACTGGGCAAGCAAGGTATCATCGTCAGCAAGAGGGTGTGTCCGAGCCACCTTGAGAAGCTAAGGCATCGTCCCCCAGCCAGGACGAGGGGTCGAGTCAGGAGATCATGGTTCGCTTGGAGATACTTGGGCATACAACTTCTCCGGTGGACCCATACTCGACAGAGTCGAGTTCTCCGCACCCCGGGGGTAAGATGGGGACATCTCCGACCACTCCATATTTTTTTGAGGTTCCTGATGATCACCAGCAGTGCTACATCTTGTTCGCCACTTTATTTTGAGTCATATGATGTATTTTTCATTTTCTTATCATGTAATTTTCTTTTTATTTGAGTCCAGTACCTAGGTATAAGGATCATTTACCTAAGTCTTGAGTCATAAGGTCAATTATGTAGGCTAATGGGCCCATTTCAATGGGCTAGGCCCATGGGCGCCCCCCTTCATTTGATTTCTTGTTATTAGTCCAAAAGTCAGGGACTTATGTTTAAATGTGGGATTCCTATAAATAGGACCCCATTCCCCCACTTGAGAACTATTGAATGATATTTTGAATTTGAGATTCCACAAAAATTGTGTAACTTATCCTCCTTGGGTGAGATACCCTTTCCCCTCTCTCTCTTCACTATCTCTCTCTAAAAGGGGCGACCCTTTCTCTCTCCTCCCCCCAAATTCAAAATTCATCTCTCTCCTCCCCTCATTCACTTCTCATTAAGACCCCTCCCCCTTCCCCATACATCTATTCAATTCCCCTCCAACCCCAAGGTAGAATCTCCACCTTCTAGGCACCTCTTCATTCTCCCAAGCAACTCCTCCTCTTCCCAACACAACCATTCCTTTTCCCAACCCACCCCTTCCCTTCCCCAACACAACTCTCCATCTCCCAACACACCCCTTCCCCTTCCCAAGACCACCATTGATCACCCACCATTAAACCAAATTTAAAATATTTCCCCCTTTCCCAAGAGTCACTTGCCCCCCCCCCTCTCTCTCTCCCTCCACCCTTTGCCACACCTCTCTCCCCCTCCACCTGCCAGCTGTGACCCCAGCCACCTCCACCCCCATCCTCCTGGCCACAGCCCTCCTCCCCCATCCTCCTCACACTAGGGAAGGCCCCGGCTCCATCTCCCACCATTTCCTTCCCCCCTAATCCTTCCATTGTTCCTTCCTATCACCCCTGCTACCCAGCCTGCAGCAGCAGCAGTGGACCTCCAAGTTGCAGAGCCTGCCCTGGATCCATCACACATATTCAGGTGGAGTACTGTATATTTCTAGAAAGCTCTTCAAAGCAGCTTCGCAGGTGAGGTGGTTTCATCAAATTCCGACATCGGAGCAGCCCGTGGGAGCCCATCTCGCCAGCCTGCGCAAGACACCTCTGGCAGACAACCTGAAGCTGAAAGAAAATACTCCAGCGACCAGATCGGTGAGGATCTTGTTGCGCCCTTCGGAGGAGGATGTCTTCTGCAAGTCCTCTACCATCTCCAACAAGAAGGAGGTCATTTGAGTACCAGAGCACTACGTTTCGTCATTTCTCCCCGTAGTGCGCAGGTTAGTACAGCAGGACCTGTTTGGACACCCTGTCACCGTTCTGCCTCCAGCGCTCTACTCCCACCTCTTCTCGAAGCTCCGTTGGTCCCTGCGGAAAGAGGACTCTCCCATGAGTATGTCGGCGCTAGTACCGCCTCAATCCGACACTCCAGTTGAGAGTACGGCCCTGGCAAAGAGCTCATTGGTCACCCAGAATTGTCACCTGCACAGTTCTGCGAGTTTCGGCGGCTACGCTTCGTCTAAGCTCAGAATTCGGCGATTCTTTCTCCATGTGAATATCCAGTCGATTATCTTTCTAGAGACGCCAACCCCGCCCCCGTCGGACGTCCCAGTGGAGAGCTCTACCACCGACAAGACGCTGGTGGCAGTCAACCTGGGAAGTAACTCAGTCTGCATAGACCAGGTTTCGATCTCCTTCAGCCACACCCATCTCCCCTCCCCCGCCAGGCCGACTGACCGCCCCTCCCTGCGTGGCGGTAGTTTTGGTTGTAAGTCGATTATCCCTACCCCTAGTCCACCCCCTCTGCGAGGGCGTAGTGCATGTACTAGTAGGTCTTCGGCTGAAGCTTCATCGGCGCGGCGTGCGGGTAATCCACGCTGCCCCGCTCGCCCTCGTCTCTGGCCGGGATCGGCGTTCTCACGCCGATCAGGTGAGCTCTTCACCACACTTCTCTGCTGGACTAATTTTGCTTGCTTAGTATTGAAGCTTAGTGCCGTCGGTCAGTGAGTGAGTGCTCGGACTATACTGCGAATTACGTGAGTAACCTCCACGGGCGAGTTGCGAGAGAAACCTAACATCCCAAGCCCTTGGCGTGCCGGCCACCCGTGATTTAGGCATCTCTGGCCCATTGGGGTCCTCCCCTAGCTAGCCACACCCCTAGAACCCCAAGGTCCAACCCCGGACCCTCATCCCTATTGTCGGTCCACCTACACACCCGGGTGCATGCTACACGGGTGAGTCCGCTTGAGTGAAATCACCGTGTCATTCTTGCTTGCAAATTTAGGTCTAAGGGGTTGTGTCACATCCGATCATCTCATGACCGTTTATTCATGGGACGCTCAACTGTTGACGGTTTTGCTGCCAAGCTCGCGTGACTTTTGGGAATCAGTGAATATCTTGAAAACATTGTAGAATTAAAAAAAGTGGTAGAAGAAGAAATTGTAGATAACTGAAAAATGAACAACTTTTATGAAGAAAGTAAGATGAAAAAATAAACACAGGAGAGAGAAAATGGGGTGAGAATAGATAAAAACACTGGGACTTGAAAACGGTGGAGAACTCGATAATGGCGTCGAAGAAGAAAATATAGGACTTTAAAATGGAACAACTTTGGTGAAGAACAGTTAATGAATGGAGGAAAGGAAGGGGGTGAAAAGGGACCATTTTTCAAGACTGCGTAGCGAAAGGGGCCGCATTCCTGAGGGAAGTCGACCTAAATGGGTCGAAAGTCGACTTGGAAGGCCAGAAGGTGATATAATACCCTCAAGGGCTCTAAGAAATCATGATCTCCAATGCTCAAAGGGAACGGAATAATGAAATGGGCTCGAAATCCATCCAAGGAAAGCTCCAAAATAACGATTAATTTGGGACATCAAAAATGATGAACAAGAGAAACGACGCAACTTGCGGGCTAAAAATGGGTGTCAACAGGGTGTATCAGACATTGCATAATATTCATAGCATTGAAATTAATAGTGCATTTCTTAATTTCCTCGGTGTCCATTTCTCCATCATCCCCAAGTTTGTAAGGACCCTTATCCACAACTCTCCAAACTTCGTACTCTTGAGCCCTCAGAAAAACATGCATTCTATTTTTCCAGTACGAGTAGTTTGAGCCATCAAAGAAATGAGGACGGTTAATGGAGTGACCCTCGGGCATCATACCCTTGTTTGCCATTGATCCGGATCTCACTCTAGATCGTTAGATCTATGAAAGATAGAGCCTTAGCTCTGATACCAATTGAAGTCCCGTGATCAATGACACCCAAGAGGGGGGGTGAATTGGGTGATGACAGATTTTATGTCCTTTTTAAAAGTTTAAAAGATATATGAAGAACGAACAACAGACAGGAATAGATCAGAAGAAATATAAGGTGAAAACGGCTAAAACAACCTCTATAGCAGTTCCTTGGTACTAGGCGGGGTCTGGGAATCCGAAGATCCTCTCACACAAAGTATTTTCCTCCCGATAGGAATGATTGTGTCGATCAGAAGCTACCTTTTGATATACCAAGGATCTCCCGTAAAAGAGTTAATACAACTCGATCTAAACAATGAAACTAGATAACGATGCGACAAGCAAACATGCTAGATCAGAACTTGAGGTAGGAGATAGGGAGAAAACCACACAGAACACCACGATTTTTTAAATGGTTCGGATGCAACAACTGTAACCTACGTCCACCCCTCACCGATCGTGAGGATTCACACACTATCTTTTAAAAAGTTACAAGATCAAGACACACACACACACACACACTCGTGTGAGATCAGAACTCCCACGAAGGTGCACACGCATCGAACCACAAAGATGGATGAAGAACAAGAAGATCACTCACACACACACACGGATCTTCGTAGATCCACACACACAGATGCTTGAATATTACAAGAACACAAAAATTAAAGCCCAGCAAGATTGGAATGGAAAACACAAAAGAAAACTTTAGATTCAAGCTCCCCCTTGGTTGATGAAGATGGTTTTAGATGTAGCTTGATCTCCTCTTGGCTTGGGGTTGACCTGCTCCAGATGTTGCTTGAAGATGGCAGAAGATGGATGAAGCTCTTTCTTCTCGGAGCACTGTTCACGGCTATAGTACCAGATCTTGAATCTCCCCTTGATAGCCTCCCTTGGCCTCCTTTTTGATTAGGGTCACAAGCCTCAATGTGATGGTTTTATAACTCTTGAATGGTCAAGTGACAAGTTAGGAACCAGATCCACAAATCATGGGAAGTTTGGTGGCTTTGGGATTAAACAAATCCTTGAAGAGAGACTTCCCACGTTGAGAATAAAAGGTCAACAATAGGGGCTTTTTGAGGCTGGCAGTCGACTTCTGCATAGGGGTAGTTGACTGGAATTTTTATAGGAAATGTCCATTCGTTGTTGGGAAAATCGGTCGACCGCTATAGGCTGGCGATCGACCGTTGGCTTGATTTTCTGCAAAAAAAATAAAGGTCAGCCAATGCAATATAATACATGAATGAATCAGGTTATGGCTACTTTGTTCCAATTAAGCTGAGTGGGTTTAAGCTTAGCCTGGGTGGTTTAGAAACCAAAACACGGATTCTTGCATTTGGACGGGTTTAAACACTTAAGCTTGCTTGTTACGTGGTGAAGTAGGCATTGAAAGGTGTTGAATTCGAACTTGATAGTTGAAACATGGCACGTGATAAAACATATAACATGAGTTTGTTATCATCAAAATCACTTGAATATACTCAATAGAAACGACATTAGAGAGAGTATAGCGAGAGATAAATGAGTGAACTTGCAAGGCTTTCATGTCAATATACCAAGATGAACAAGTATGTACATTTATCAAGTCATGTAAATAATTTGGCTATCATGTTTCAAGCAAGCAAGTATATGCCCTTTCCGGGCAACGCATGTCATGTCATGTCAAATCAGGTATAAGTATAGAATTTGTGAAAATGTCCAATCAAGCAAGTCATGCACTTTGGTGCAATACGACACTGTGATCAATAATAGTTCCTATGAGCACAAGTACTTTCGGGTGCTCCTCCTAAGACCAGATCGGGCCCTTATATACGCAAGCATTGAGTCATGTATTTTCAACATCCACTGTAGTTATAGCCAATATAGAGTTTCAAGGGAAAGCTCTTGTAGAAATTTTAAGGTAGATCTTGTGGAATAGAATCACGAGGATAGAACTTGATACGTAAGGACGTACTACGATTAAACGGTACAATCATGATACTCGTTGAAAACTGGGTGGAATCGGCTCCCTAATGGGTGCCAAGATATCAAGAATAAACGTTCATATACACATGATCGCTCGTTCTTTGTACATGATAAGGTAGAAAGAATTAGTGTCCATATAGAGGCACATAATCCTTAGTGGATAGCAATGGTATAGTTTCCCATTCCATTAGCTCAAGAAATATTCTCACAGTGGCTAAGTAGCATATCATGAGGGCCGGTATACCATGTTTCTTTAGAGTGACATGGCAATCAAAAAGTGTCATGGGTTTAGTGGTACAACCTGCTCGGCGACCTTGAGGGAATCCAAGGCTTCGCGTAGACTTACGGAGGTCTCTATGATAAAATCACAAGTCCGAAGGAAGGAATATCCCGCGGAGGGTTCATATATCACCGAGAAATAGTGGGGTAATCGATAAAACATCGTGAAATGTGGGACTATACACACGGACAGGAATATAGTGCCGATATACAACCCACTGAAAAGGGGTTACAGAAAAACCACGGAAAACACGAACCAGGAATATGGCGCCTGGGGTAATGTCTTCATTTTATAAAATAGCACCTTGGGCAGGGTCACTATTTCATTAAATAAAAACTTTCCATTGAGTCGTTGTATCTAGGTTACATATCCATATATATATTTATCAATTTCTAGAACTTTTCATATATAGGGGAATGGCACCTGTGCACACAGTCTCCTTTTCTGAATATAGCCCCCAGGTCAGGGGCACTGTATTGAATGGTGGCTGGGTGACAGTCGCTGTTCAATCATGGGAAATTTTGTCATGAACAGTAGCACTTTTAAAATCAAAATAATTTCGTAGGAATGAATATATGGAAAGGTATAGAAAAATAGCAGGAATCTAGCAGTGTACTCATGCATTAGATTAGACATCAGGATTTATGGTTATTAAATTTTAAAGATGGTGTACTTATTTAATTACTGAAAGAACAACGACTGTGCGTATAGTCGTTTTATGAAAATAGCACCCTATAGAGGGGTGCCCTTTTACTGAAACTCTTAAAAATGAAGCTGAAACAACTGAAAGCCAATCTATCAGACATATATGCATGCTCACGATCTAAAGTTATTCGGTTGTGCTTGGTACTTGAGAACACCTACCTTTCTGGGTTGATTCTAGTTGACAGTACGTGAAGAGATTGAAGAAAGCAACAGTTGTTCATGGAAACGGTACTCTGTTCTATAATCCGTGGAACAGAGGAACTGGATGTAGTAACTACTGCTCATTCACTAGACAAAGGAAGATGATGCTCTCCCTTTACAGTAGGAAAATGAAATAGGAAGAAGATCTAGCTGCAATGGCAGTAGGAGAAGCAGCTCTACTTCCTTTGATGCTGAGACTAACAGGATAGACGTTCCTGTGGCTTCAGTGGCATTAGTGAAAGAGAAGTAATCCTCCTTCCAGCAAAAATGAAGCGCAGAAGTAGGATGACTTCTTCTATCGTGGAAGAAGTAATTAACCAGCAGAACAACCTGGAAGAAGAACCAAGTCCTCTCATCCACGAAATAACAGAGAAGAAGCACAATCGCCAAAGGAAGTTGAAGCAATAAGCGGTGCTTGATCGAGGGACATGGTATTTATAGGGTAGAGAATCCTAATGAGGTTTAAGAGTTCGATTGGGATAAAAGATTCCATGGAAGGAATCCTATTAGTATTTAAACTTCCTACGTATCAATCCTACCAAGATTAAGTCCTTCTTGTATCAGCAACTAGAGTCCTACTTAGAAAGAACTACGGTCTGTAGTTTCCTTAATTTCACCCACAGTGAAATGGCGCCCAAGGAGGAGTCTCTATTTCCTTAAATAGCGCCCATTCATAGCGTCTTTATTTCATTGAATAGCACCCACACAGAGGACGCCCTTCTCCTCTATCCTGGCAACGAAAGCTACTCACTACTATATGAAAATGGCGCCCATATAGGAGGGCTTTATTTGATGAAATGGCAGCCTAGGGTAGGGCGTCATTTCCTTTGGCTTATTTGGTTTAGGTGCAAGGCCCATATGATTTAAGTGTAAGGCCCATTTGGTATATATATAAGTGGTTTATGTGTATATATATGGGTTGGGCCTTGAACATTTGGGTGGTTTTTAATCTATTTAAGATTTTCATTCCTTCCATTTACCAGGGTTGCTACACCCTCCCCCACTTAAAAAGAATATGGTCCCCAAATTCAACTTTACTTTAGACGTGGAGGGTGCAAGGTACATACCTTTTAGAATAAGTTTTGGAATCACTTCTTCATGGATTCCACAGTCTCCCATGTGGCTTCTTGTTCTGAGCATTTACTCCATTGAACTTTAACCATGGGAATTGTCTTATTCCTTAGTGCACATACCTAGCGATCAAGGATCTTCATGGGCACTTTTTCATATGTGAGATCCCTTTGTATCACCAGGTCTCCATGATCTATGATATGTGATCGATCGTGCACATACTTTTTTAACATGGATATGTGAAACACATTATGAACATCAGACAATTGAGGAGGCAAGGCGATGCGGTAGGCAACCTCACCAACTCTTTCTAATACCTCGAAAGGTCCGATATACCTTGGTGTAAGCTTGCCTTTAACCCCAAATCTCCTAATTCCTCGCCCTAGAGAAATCATAAGAAATACATGATCTCCGACCTGGAATTCGAGATCTCTCCTTCTTGTGTCGGCATAAGCCTTTTGTCTAGATTGATCTATTTGTAGTCTTTCCCTAACTAGCTGGATTTTCTCGGAAGTATCTCTAACCATGTCTGGGCCTAGTAGTTGTTTCTCGCTAACTTCATCCCAACACAAGGGTGATCGGCAACTCCTTCCATACAAATCTTAGAAAGGTGCCATCTGTATACTTACCTTGTAACTATTGTTGTATGCAAACTCGACCAAAGGCAAGTGATCATGTCAGCTTCCACCAAAATCAATGGTACAAGCTCTAAGCATGTCTTCTACTACTTGATTTGTTCTCTCGGTCTGACCATCCGTCTGAGGATGAAAAGCTGTACTAAAGTTAAGTCTTGTCCCCAACGAATGTTGTAGACCCTTCAAAAAATGAGAAGTAAAATGCGGGTCTTAGTCAAACATGATCGAAACAGGAACTCCATGTAGTCTGACTATCTCCTTGATGTACAGTGCAGCAAGAACGTCAATTGACCATCGGCTCTTGATTGGTATGAAATGTGCCGACTTGCTCAATCGGTCTATGATGACCCATATTCCATTATGTCCTCCTTTAGATTTAGACTGGCCCATTATGAAGTCTATACCTAGATCCTCCCACTTCCACTTGGGAATATCAAGAGGATGTAGCTTACCGGCAGGCATTTGGTGTTCTGTCTTAACTTGCTGGCAAGTGAGACAACGAGACACGAAGTCTACTACCTCCCTTTTCATGTTGGGCCACCAAAAGGTTCGCTTCAAGTCTTGATACATCTTGGTAGATCCAGGATGAATCGTGTACCTTGATCTGTGAGTTTCTTCTAATATTTTATTCTTTAGTTCTGGACAATCTGGTACACAAGTTCTCTCCCTGAACAACAATCTTCCATCTGATGCTATCTTGAAATCAGATTGCACTTCTAGTTTACCCTTGATTTCCACTAATACGGGGTCTGATGCGGGACGGACACTGGGACTGACTCTAAGTGATATGAACCTCAGACTCTAAATGCATACACGATGTCACGTCCCGATGCGGAAACTCGGGACGTACAGTTAGAAACTAGCTAGCAGGAAAGAGAGAGAGAGAGAGAGCTAATCTAAATATAACACAAGTGCTATGAATGGAAATAACTTATTGATCATTAAACAAACCACAACTGATACAATAATCCTCAAACCAACTTAATATAACTGAGACATTATACACTAAACATTAATAACATAACTGAAGCTAAATACTCTCTAAAGCACAACTAATAGGATAACACTGCCAACACCACTCTAGAACTGGTGCACTCAAGACATCACTCCTGCCCATCCCCGATGGTAAGCTCGTCACCTGAATAGCCTGGAAAGGGGGGAAACAACAACTATTAGCTGACGCTCAGTAGGAAGTAACAGGCAAGTTTACATGATTAACAAGTTAATTACATTTTCACATGCCATGCTAAAAAGAAATAAATGACGATAACGATATAATGAAATGACGTAATAAAAAGATCTTGCAAGGTCAAGAAATATAAGATGCCAAGAATTAACAAGATAACAAGTACAAGAATTTACAACATGAAATAGTAATAAAGAATTGGCCAACAAGCAGTAATTAACATCGATTCAATCACGATCAAGTAACAAGTAACAAGAGATTTTTGTCATAGACGTAACAAGCAAGCAAGTATTCGGTGCAATGCCTCACCATGTCATTAACATCCCATGGGCTCAATAATTTTCGGGTGCTCTCCCCAGGACCAGACCGGGCCCCTACGGTGCGTTGGCATCGATTTATTGGATCCAAGATCCCACACGTCTAGACATTCAGTCAATTTTAATGGCCAATTTAATCAGAGGAATTACTGTCATAAGTTTAAGATTTAAAGGACTAACCTTGTCCTTGGATTCAAGAGCAAAAAAACATGGTCAAACTCATCTCCAAGAGATGTGCGGTCATACAGAAGCCGCGCAAGGGTATGTACGGCTAACACCGGGCCGTGCATACAAAACTGGGCCAAAACTTAGTCACGAGGTCACGGCTGACAGTGGGCCGCTCGAAGGTATGAATGGTGCATTATGGGCCGCTCATGTGCAGAAGACATTAAGACCCATGAATAAGATATACGGTCCATACTGGGCCGTATAAAGATATGCGGTCATAATCGGGCCGCTGAAGAGGATATGCGGTCAACTACTAGCCGCGCATGCCTCTCGTCGTCCAATTTGATCCAAGACTTAAACCAGCGATTTAAACACATAAAACGATGTTTTGGTAGTTCATTAGGTTCATAACAGGGATATAAAGAATTCCCGTGAAGATGGTAATGCCGTCGGATAGAGTTTCCGGGGGTAAAACCAAGACTAGCACGCTAATCGGCTAACGACTTGTTACAAGTCGAGAAGTTAAACACGTTGTTCTACTATAGTACAACAGCTAAAAAGCAAGCTAATGATCATATTAATCCTAATTCCATGTCAAATTAACAAGAATTAAGTTATACATTAAGTCAAGATGCCAAAAAGAATGATTCAAGATGATAAGCTAATGAACAAGATCGCGTAAGTCGCGTATGAACGAATAACGTGCAATTAGCAGAAATTTAGTTGCATAGATAATCATTTATCAAGTGGGTTTCTATTTTACTAATTACCATTTAGAACACTAAGATGAATGCATTAGAACTAGTATTAAGTGGTTTTCTGTCTAGATAAACGGTTAGGATTGGGCCGTATATCTATCGGGCTTAACAGGGGCTGAAACGGGGTTCAAATGGAGCATTGGGAGTTGGGCGGTCTAGGACATGGCCGCCCATGTGATGGGCGGTCTAGGGAAGGGCCGCCCATCCCAGGGTTGTGCGGCCATGGGCAAGGCCGCCGATCTAGTTGCGCGGCCACCCAGGGGGCCGTTCAACTTATGTGGTCCTGTTTGGACCGTTTAACCGGCTGGGAGTGGATATGTGGTCAGTTTTGAACCGTCCAACTAGTTGTGTGGTCATTTAGGAACTGTTTAACTCTTGTCTATGCCAGAGTCATGTCTAGGCTTGAGTTGTGCGGTCTATCATGCGACCGTCCATCTCTGGTCGTCTCCGGTCGTCCCTTCCGCGTCCGATGAACGCTGGGAAGCTAAGGTGGTTGATAGGGTTGCACTAAAACGCTAATAACTAATGGAAATGGACTCCAAATAAGGGGCTTTTGGTACCGTTGGAAAGCTAACAGAGAATACTATCTAACAGTAAAGCCAATTTCAAATTATCTTACTGAAATCGTGATTTACTAATGCAAGAACACGGGAAACCCTAATTTTGACATGCTGTGACTAAATTGTAAAATTCTCTCAATATACAGAATTAAATTTGGGGCTTCTTATATCAAAAGAAAGCTACTACGATGCTGAATCCAACCATATATAATATGGTTCATGTGGATCAGGATTAATACTTCGAAATCAGAAATCAACTCAGAAGAACATATCAAAACTAGGTCTAAACATGTTGTTACTACGAACAGAAATTCTCTAAACATGCTTCATGAAATTTAGGGCTTTCTATGCCTAAAGAAAGCTAATAAGATGCTAATTACATCATATAAGTTAATTAGAGTTTATCCTGTTAAACCTACTTCAATCGAAGGTTGAAATAAGATGCTAGATAAGAAGAACGAACTTGCTAACCCTTCACAAAAACCTCGATAGCTCTCTAGACACCTGATAAAAATTGGGGCTTTCAGTCCCACTGGATAGATCTCGTCAAGACGAATAAAATGATGTATTCATGTTTGAATTTTGGTTGAGAATTCCTACCTCAATTGAAGAAACAAGGAAGGAAGAAGGTAGACGACCGCCTGCCGACACACCTTCAGTAATCGCCAGATATCTCCCCAGATCTGACTCCTCTGCAGACACAGCTGCTACCAAACAAAACTAGGGTCGAAGAGCTTTCTATCTATAGCTCACACATCTTCTGGAGAGTTCGGAGCTGAGAGAATTCGACGGGGCAAGAGACATGATAGAAACGACGCCGAAAAGGTTGACTCAACCAAACTCAGACGGTTGCGCATTCTAGGGTTAGGGTTTCGAGAAATTGGTAGAGGGCTTTTGATCCTCAGATCAAGACCGTCCATTTGCCTCCGGTTTGAGCTCATTTGGTTAAGTATTAAGCCTTCATTTCACGTTTTAAACTAAGGTTAGGTAAGGGTCAAAAAGTGTGCACTTTTGGTCTTAATCACAAAATAGATCTAACCACGGATTTTTAATGGCTTAATTACAGAAGACAAAGTTACTAACTACATCGACCTTAACCTGTTTACCATTTTTATAGATTTTTATAAGGTAGTCGGATTTTCACTTATTCTATTTCTAAGGAATTAAATATTAATAAATTTGAAATTCAATTATTAATTCATTAAAAATTCAATTCTCAGTTAATAAAAGCTTAATAATTATATTGGGCTCAAATAATAATTCGGGGTATTACACACGACCAGCAACATACGAGCATGAGAGACACTAGGCCCGACACTAAGAGCTCTATGGGCTATACGTCGCTAACAGAAATGCAAGCTCACTCGTCGTCCCAAGTGAGGGAAACGCGGATCGTGCACGGTTGAGGAACTGGCAGAGTTAAAGGTAGTCCGACTCACTTCCGTGCTCGGATCGAGTCACGGGACGGGTCACTCTCTTACTCACAGCGGTGACATGGACTCACGAGCTAGAATCCTACGCTCTCACAGCGGCATACGACCATATACTAGCTAAGCAAAGTAATGCCAAGAAGTTACGATCGTACCTCCACGCACCCGACTTGGGGAAGACAACCCCTACCAAAACTGGACTCCGGGTTAACAAAGTTTTACTATGGTATAAAAATTTGACCCACTCCACGCAGGGAGGTAAAATGTCACATGTGAGGCCCGGGAGTCACGCGAATTGGGTTGACAGGCAACATCTTGATGTCACTCCGTTAGTGCCGAAACCCACGTTTAATGCTGTCCGGACGGCGCGATCTATGGGTTCGTGGGGCCCACGGACCGCTCTTTCCTCCGGGTCTGATGGGGTGGGTCCCGCTGTGATGGAGACCCCTGGTGGCGCGCCTCCCTCGAAGGAGGTCGGGCGGGAACGCCGGTCAGAGGCCGGGCAGCTCCTCAAGACTTGGAGTTGCTGCCCACGGATCTGCAGGTTCAGTTTTCAGTCGCGCGACCCGGCGAGATCTACTACTGCGATCACTCCCGATGTTGGATCGAAGCACAAGAGATATCGTTGGAAATCTCTCTCGACGTCCTTCGACCCTGTGGGACTCATAAAAATTCACCGGAGCTGTGCTTCTGATGGGCGATTTTAGAACTGGCCTGTTCCCTGTCTCAGATCTGACTGGGTAGAAACTAAGTTTCCTGAGAGTTGGCATTGACCGTAAGGCAAACCTCCGAATCAGACCTTGAGCTCTTCATGAAGATTGTAGAGGAGAGAGAGTGTAAAACGGAAATAATTTTTATGACTGATTTGGTTGAGATTTGGATGGGAAAAGCTATTTTATACTGGCGGGTGATCGGATCTGGACAGAAGCAGATAGAATTGAAGGGGATCGGAAAATAATTTTTAGAAAATAGGTGGAGGCCTTTTGAAATTCCATGAAAACTTTTGGGTGGAGGGGATGGTGGGTAGAACCTCCAGCATTTTTGGGGGTTCCAGAAAAAATCAAAAGGTGGTTCGGAGATGGGAAACTCAGGGTGGCTGTGGATCTAGACTGAAAACAGGTAGATCTGGAAGGAAAAGATGGACGAAAATGGAAAAATTGAAATTGGAAGTTGGAAGCCCAACCAATTTTTCTGGGACGTAGGGGAAACCTCTAGAAATCACCCTAAAAGTGTGAGCTCAAGATAAGTAAGTGGCTGGGAGTAGAAATTCGTGGAAGGACCTGCTATCACCCGATTGACAGAATATCGACGGAGGTGGTGGTGGTGCAACGGCGGCTCGATGGCGGCGGCGGCGGCATCGATGAACTTCACACTTGATAGATGAGGCTTCCCACCTCAGAATATAGCCTTCCCAGCGACAAGAAGAAGAGAGGAGAGAGGGAGAGGGGCGCACCAAGCTGGAGCTCCAACAAAAATTCTGATTTTCATATGCATTAATTCCAATCAAATGAAAATACAAGGTATTTATGTGAAATGACAAAAGACACTAATTGACCCTAGATCTAGGGTTGGGGAGGGTAAAAGAGGGAGTCCACAAACTATTTCTCCCATGTGATTTGGAATCAAATAAAATAAAAATTCAAATCCTAATATAATATACTAAATGGGGGGCGCCCCCTTGACTTTCAAGGTTCCAACCTTGAATTTTATTCCCCTTTGTCCCCCACTTGGCCCACCCTTCTAGAAGCCTACCATTGGAAGGTTGACTGACCCCACATGGGTCCTAGGGATGAGGTGGATCAACGGGGAAGGGATAGGGGGGCCCGCGGGACTCGGGTGGTCCCAACTTACACATAAACCCCTATTACAATCCAAATTACAATCTAAATAAAACTAAACAAACACACATGACACACAAGTAAAGTCCACATAAATGCAATAAATATTGAGACTCAAGGGGGAGTCTCCAGATTGTCTCCGAGCCAGATGGACGCCGAAGTGGCTCGAGTGGTGCTCCGCGTACGGTACCGGTGGCTCGCCGATTCGTGCTTCTCGCTCGCTCTGGTGTCCGCACCAATTCTCCCCGGGTGAGAGAAACTCGACCCTGTCGAGTAAGGGTCTGCATCACTCTGGTACCGCTCCAATAGGTCCGAATCGATCCACTGCAACTCTCCATGGGTGATCCAAGTATCCTTGGTGGCGGGTCACCCTCTCCATCACACTAGGTAGCGCGAGAAGGATCCACTCCTGGTAACAGTCAACTGCTCATCCAGTATATGATCTATATGCTCTTGCTACCGTGGAAATGGGGCTGGTGGTGGACACTCAGGTGTGGGATCACTCTCAATGGGAGGAGATGGCTCGAAAGGCTCACTAGGGATCACCGCTGGGTCCCTATATGCAACTAGATCCGACACATTGAAAGTAGAGCTTATACCATATTCCTCGGGTTGGTCCACAACATACGTATTGGATCCAACGCGTTTCAACACTCTAAATGGACCGGCTCAGCGAGCTTGCAATTTCTTTACGGTTCCAGAGGGAAACCGTTCAGGTCTTACCCTGATCATGACATATTAACCCTCTTGGAACTCACGGTTGTGTCGATGGGCATCGGCTAACTCCTTATACCATGCATTGTTGGCCTCAATGTGACGACGGATGTTGTCATGCAAACTCCTAACATACCTAGCAAACGACTCGGCAGACTCCGACACTCGTGCATGGATGGGCATGGGAACAAGATCCACTGGCTTCCTAGGCCTATGACCTGTGACAATCTCGAATAGACTCATACCGGTAGACCTGTTAACCGAATCGTTATATGCAAATTCTGCCAATGGTAATATGAGATCCCAATTCCCTAGACGATCCCTGACAAGACACCTCAAAAGGTCACCCAGACTCCTATTGACCACCTCGGTCTGACCATCTGTCTGGGGATGATATGCAGTGGAAAACTTGAGGTGAGTACCCAACATATGCCATAGTGTCTTCCAAAAATAACTGGTGAATCTAACATCGCGGTCAGACACTATGGTACGAGGCAACCCAAACTTGCACATCACATGAGTAAGGAATAGGCGGGCTACCCTCGAAGCATCCGAAGTCTTCGAGCAGGGAATAAAAAGGGCCATCTTCGAGAATCGGTCAACAACCACATAGACCGAATCAAGCTTCCTGGAGGTACGTGGCAGTCCCAAGACAAAATCCATGCTAACATCCTGCCACGGGGCATCAGACAGGGGAAGAGGTGTATAAAGGCCCGAGCTTTGCTTCTTCATTTTGGCTGTAGCATATGTACGACACTGAGCCACAATATGAGCAACATCACGCTTCAAGCTCGGCAAATAAAATCTATCCTCAACAGCCTCGATAGTCTTGTTCCGACCAAAGTGGCCGGCTAGACCTCCCGCATGTAGCTCCCAGACTAAGAAGTCTCGAACCGAAGTTCGGAGAACACAAAGCCTGCCTCCTCGAAAGAGGTAACCCTCCTGAAGCACATAATCATCAAGGTCTCTCGAGGGTCTGGCCTGGAGAGTGGTATAAATCTGACCAAAGTCAGGACAGTCAACATATGCCTCTCTCATCTTCTCTAACCCTATTTCCTCGGCACTCATGGTGGTAAGCAAACACGCTCGCTGACTCAAGGCATCGGCCACCTTATTCTCCACTCCAGCCTTATATTTTAGCACAAAGGTGAACTACTGGAGATACTCAACCCAACAGCTGTGACGCACATTAAGCTTCTTTTGGGAATGGAGGTACCTCAAAGCCTCATGATCGGAGTATAAGACAAACTCCTGGTGTAATAGATAGTGCCTCTAATGCCTAAGAGCCTGAACAACTGCGTAGAATTCTTTATCATAAGTAGAGTATCGTAGTTTCGCGTCATTCAGCTTCTTACTGAAATATGCGACTAGGTGGGCCTCCTAACTCAACACTCCTCCTATCCCAACACCTGACGCATCACAAGAGACCTCAAACACCTTCGAGAAATCTGGCAATCGAAGGATAGGTGTCTGGGTCATGCGCTCCTTGATGTCCTTGAAGGCAGCAGCTGCGGCCTTCATCCATACAAATGGTCCCTTCCGAATACAGTCCGTGATCAGGGCAGTGACGGAGCTAAATCCACAGATGAAATGACGATAGAACGTTGCAAGGCCATGGAAGTTGCGAACATCATGGACCGTACGGGGTTCCAACCACTCAACAATAGCCCGGACCTTCTCCGGATCGGTAGAGACCCCAGTACTAGACACAATAAAACACAAGAAGGTAAGCTAAGGTGTCATGAAGGCACACTTCTGTGGGTTCACATACAGCTGTTCTCACCTAAGAAGTAGACATACCTGCCGAAGGTGGTCTAAGTGGTCCCCCGTGGTGCGACTATAGATAAGAATATCATCAAAGTACACGACCACAAAGACTCCAATGACAGGTCTAAGGACCTGTGTCATGAGTCGCATGAAGGTGCTAGGGGCGTTGGTCAGCACAAAGGGCATAACTAACCACTCATAGAGACCATCCTTGGTCTTGAATGCGGTATTCCACTCATCACCTAGCCTAATCCTCACATGATGGTAGCCACTCTTAAGATCGATCTTCGAGAAGATAGTGGCACCAGCCATCATGTCTAGCATATCATCTAAGCAAGGAATAGGGAACCTGTACTTCACGGTGATTTTGTTGATGGCACGACTATCAATGCATATTCTCCACGTGCCATCCTTCTTTGGGGCGAGTAATGCGGGAATAGCACATGGACTCATGCTGTCCCGAACAGACCCTCTCTGCATCAACTTATCGACCTACTGTTTTAGCTCGGCATGTTCCGTTGGACTCATGCGATAATGAGGAAGATTGGGCAATGAGGTGCCCGGAATCAGGTCGATAGCATGCTGAATATCCCGCATGGGTGGGAGTCCCTCGGGAAGCTCCTCGGGAAAAATATCAGCGAACTCCTGCAGAATAGGAATGACATCGGGTTGGAGTTCACCCTCGGAGTTCGGCTCCACCTCTCGGACCGTAATAGCAAATACAGGGCAGCCCGGACTAGCCTCCCGCTCCATTTCCCAGGAGCTAATCATCATCAACCTCCTAGTCGAGGGCTCGCCTGGGCCAGATGTAACGGTCATAGCCTAAGCTGGGGATGGGGTACTGGGCCATGGGACGGAAGTCTCCGGAGTACTAGGGCCAGTAGGACCCCTAACTGATGGGCTCTTGGGCTGATGGGGGTGGAGAGTAATCCGTTGGCCAGCATGGTTGAAGGTACAGGTGTTCGACCGGCCATGGAGTGTGGCATTCCGATCAAATAACCACGGCCTACCAAGAATAATGCTGCGCACCTCCATGGGGAGGAAATCACAGCAGATATCGTCACGGTAGGCACGAAACTGCAGTGGGACAAGACACCACAGCCTGATCAGAATGGAGGTGGAATCCACCCATGATACTCGATAGGGGCAAGGATGATCCACGGGTGTAAGACCAAGACTGGAGACAGTGCCCGTGGAGATTGCATTGATGCAACTCCCACTATCGATGATCACCTTACAAACTTGCTTTCCCAGCCTACAGAATGTATGAAAGATAGTGGTCCGTCGCTAGTCATCACTGGCCTGTGGCTGCGTGAGAATACACCTGACGACCCCCAAGTGGGTATCGTCCGGATGTTGGGCATCCTGGCCATTACCTTCGGCCTCATAGTACTCGTTAGCTAGCTCCGGATCTGCTTCATAGCTGACTAACTCGAGGTCCGTAGGGGAGGGGTTACACTACATGTAGCGTGCTCACCTGGAAGCCGTGATGCAAGTAGGAAGTAGGAGCTAAGGAGTTCAAACCAAAGCAAGGGAAGCAGGAGGAAGATGACCGATGCAGCTCTTCTCACCCTCTGGGAGGAACTCCGCCCGACTCTTCCTCGATGCCAAAACTACTCCGATCCTCCTCAATGGCTTCCACCTCGATTCCCCCCCCTGGAATGGCCTCTACCATCCCTCTCCATATTGGAGACTGACCGTTTTGTCCATTCAGCCCGGAGTTTCAAATCGTGGGGAAAGATCGTGCAGAACGGGGGAAAGAACGTGCCCACGAGCTAGGCCACGTTCTCTGATCGAGTAAACAGAGGAGGGCGGCCAAGTGTTTGGCCTCCTTGAGGGGGAAGGCAGACAAGCAGATGGCATTCAGTATGTTTTCAGCACCAAATGTCCTCTTCCTAGAAGTGTTACTTTAACTCTGATTGCACTCATCCCAAAAAAAAACAATGCCACAGATATCTCTGATTTTAGACCCATAAGCTTGTGCAATTTTTTCTATAAAATTATCCCCACCATTCTAAATAACAGATTGGCAGCCATTCTTCCAAAAATTATATCTCCTCAGCAGTCAGCTTTTGTGAAGGGGAGAAACATAGTGGAGAATATTGCTTTGGCTCAAGAACTAGTACAAGAACTTGGAAGAAAAACAAGAGGAGGCAATGTGATATTCAAACTTGATATGGCTAAGGCATATGATCGCCTTGAATGGGATTTCTTGAATGCAGTTCTTATGAAATTTGGTTTCAGCCCGGAGTTTATCTCACTTATACATCATATGATCAGCAACTGTTGGTTTTTGATTCTTCTCAATGGTGATTCTACAGGGTTTTTTAAATCTTCTAGAGGAATTCGGCAAGGGGATCCCATTGCCCCTGCCCTTTTTATTATTGCTGAAGAAGTCCTCAGCATATGCCTTCATGATGGCTTCACCGAAGGTGCGGTGGAATGGTTTATGGGTCCTAGAGGCTGCCCCACCATTTCCCATTTGCTTTTTGCAGATGACACCCTCATCTTCACTAAAGCATCAGCTATCTCTCTCAGGAATTTACTCCATCTTCTGAAAACCTATGAACAGGCTTCTGGTCAACTAATAAGCATTGGTAAAAGTGGCTATTTCTTACACACCAATGCAAAAGATTCAGTGGCCAAAAAATTACATGACTTGACAGGCTTCTCTAAACATACCTTCCCCCACAAATATTTGGGATTCCCTCTAATCATTGGCAGGAAAAAAAAATACCCTTTGCTGGTATACTCTCCACTATCTAGAAAAAGCTCCATGGTTGGTTGGCCAAGGTCCTTTCCCAAGGTGCTAAGTTGTGTTTAATTAAACATGTTCTGACGACCATCCCCATTTATTACCTGGCCTCTTCCTCACTTCATGTGGGCAATCACAATGCACTGGAAAGAAGCTTTGCAAACTTCCTCTAGGGATCTTCACCCATGGGAAACAAGAGGCATTGGAAATCTTGGACCACAATATGCAAGCCTATACCGCAGGATGGATTGGGTATTATGTCCCTTAGACAGATGGAGATAGCTTTAAGGGTCAAGATGCTCTGGAGAGCCATCCATGCTGATTCACTGTGGGTAGTTTATTTCAGAGCAAAGTACTTCCGAGGCAATCATATTTCTGCTATTCAGTTCAAAAATATGAAGGGCTTCACTCGGAAATCCTGGCTAATTGTCAAGCACAGATTAATAATTCTGGGTGATGGTAGCAACACTAATTTCTGGAATGACATTTGGCTCGGAAACCAAACTATGGCTTCATTTGTTCCTGTTGAGTTGATTCCAAACTACAATATATCAATTAAACAATATTATACGCAGCATAGCAATGACCTTCATAACCTTCTTAGCATATATCTCCCTCATGACATTATGACCGCTGTCCAGAACACTATTCTCTCACAAGATAAAGATCAAGAAATTTGGAGTTTGTCATCTACAGGTGAATGCACTGTCTCCTCTATTTGTAAGAAAGCTCTTTCTGCCCATGCTCAACAGCATACCTCTAAATGGAATAACTTATGGTTCAACTGGCTGCCGACCAAACTCTCTATTCACTTATGGAAAATCATGCACCACTGCATCCCCACTGATGAAAGAATAAAGGCTATTGGTGTCTCTATTTGCTCTAAATGCCACTGCTGCAACAGCCCCTCAAGGGAATCTACCAACCACTTATTCATTTCCAGTGACATTGCCTCTTTCATTTGGTCGGCCCTTCAATCCCAAGGTTTGCACATTCATGGCAGAACTGTCGATGATCTTATATTAAATACAATTCTATCCCTTAGCCGACAGACCAAACTGGATTGCTTCACCCTCACCATCATTGGGTATGGACTGTGGGAAATTTGGATTTCTAGGAATATGTATAAATATGAAGGAAGAAATATAGCAAAACATGTGGTACTCCACAAAATCATTGCACAAGCAAAGGAAGTCATAGCACTATCAGGCCTCAAGGAAAACTCTAATAGAAATTGGAGCATCCTGGCAGAATTTGATATTCATGTTGCAGTTAGAGACTGCCCACGTCCAATGCTTATAAAGTGGTTATGCCCTCCATGGCCGTTCATCAAATTGAACACTGATGGTGCTTGTAAAGCTAATGGCATTTCGGGCGGTGGTGCCGTCATCCGTGACCCTGATGGAAATGTCCTTCTTGCATTCTCACATTATTATGGCAATTCCAATAGCCTAATAGCAGAAGCAAGGGCCATTATATGATGGTCTTCAATATCTTCAAACTATCCCTGACCGGCCTACTACTATTGAATGTGATTCCAAGATATTAATTCAGACAATCACCAGGAAAAATCCTTGCCCATGGATCATCCTCCCTTATGTTAGAGATATCTGGCGTATGACCAACTCTGCTGACAAGTTCTCCAACATATTCAGTGAAGCCAATATAGTTGCTGACTCACTGGCATCTTTAGCATGTAGCACCAAATGTAATTCTTTGTGTGCTTCTCATGAGTTGCCTCATGTTATCAAAGGTGCAGCTCGATTGGACAAGCTAGGAATGCCTAGCATCCGACTGATGTAAATTTTATTTTCCCATCTATCAATAAAATTTACCTCTTAGGTCTGGATGGTGGAGTGGCTACTCCCTTTACCTCTGGTTAGGGGTGCACTCTCCTATTCAATCCTAGGCAGGGCTTCCCAAAAAAAAAAAAAGACAAGCAGATGGCCACCCAGCAGGGGAGGGCGGCCATCACCCTGGCCGCCCAGGACTGGGGGGCGGCCAAGTCTTTGGCCGCCCAGACCACGCTCCTTGGGCCCCTTAAGTGGACGAGGCCCGATAGCTTTAAGGCTACATGATGGGCTTTAAAACTCAAAACATCAGTAAAACAAGTACCACAATTAAGCGTCATTCACACGAAGGTCCATTGGGGATCCGCGGGATGTCCGAAATTAGGCGTCTACAAATGTCCCTCCGGAACGCCCGTTTTGCAAGGGAGCCTGGCAGACTGATAAATGGGTGCTTTGGAAAAGAAACAAGCCTAATGAGGGCAACACGCTCAAGAAGATTCTTGAGCGGAAAAAAAGCTTCACGCAGGGTTGCATGAGCGTCAAGTAATCAAGTATGTCATTGGCAAAGGGAGGAAGGACAATTAATCTAAGAGGACTTGTATCTGCGGCCACGTGGGGCCCCCTAGCATGGCACTGTGGGTCTTGAGGGAACGAAAATGTAATCCAGTGCTCAAGGAGATACAAGACCTAAACAAAGGCAAGTAAAAGTACCATGATATGGGAATACAATGACTCGTTGAATCACGAAATACTCAAAATGGCCTTGCATAAAACATATTTTCTGCTGGTCAAATCGGAGTGGAATCACGTAGACTCATTCGTGCAAACTTGGCAAAAATTGAGGAACTCGAAAAACCAGATGGGGGGACCAAAGGACCATGGGTCGGCCAGATCAACGTGGCTTCCTTGTTTCTGCATCACGGCTCCCAGAATGAGATGCATGCATTTTTGTGTTTCTTTTTTGCATATGTCTTTTTTTTGTTTTCTTTTCAAATGGAGCTAAAAAGGCATATATGATGCATGATGGGTTTAACTAAAAAACCTATCTAGTGCAAAGCCAGAGGGTTTATTTGTTTGCCTCCGAACCAATCGGTCAAGAGCTCAAGAAGTCTGTCATCCCATGCTTGGCGATAGATGTGGTCCGGATCCTGATGGAGATCCATCGTTCCACATTGTAAGTAAGCATAGTCGAGAATTCGGGAAGTCCGTCATCCCGGGTTTAGGTAGCAGGCGGCTATCGAATAGCTTATGGAGTATAAACTCTTCATGTTTTTTTTAGAGAAGAACTCAGAGTTTATACGCCCGAAGCTATTAGCCTCTGGCATTCTACCTATAATGCAAGGTAATGGGGGCCTTATCGCCCTCTGGTCCCATAGCTATGGAGACCTACAGCTGCATTAGCACACGTCATTAAAGTTCATCAATGATAATAACAATAGATCAATAAACACATTTCATCGAATGAACCATTAAACCATACATGACAAATCATATATAGCAATTACGCATAGCTTCACAAAAGAGGGGGATGAGGGCGGCCAGACCTGTGGTCACCCCATGGTCTGGGCAGTTAGACCTGTGGTCGCCTAGACCAGGAGTGGGCGGCCATCGCTTTGGCAGCCCTCCTGCTCTTATCCCAGGCCGTGGGAGTTCTGAGATAAGTGGGACTCTTGGCTTACAAAAGGCTACAGGGTAGGGTAGTCCTACTCCATCGTTGAACAAAGAGTTGGAGCCAGAGGAGTAGTTCTAAGAAGAAAATAGGCATGGCGTCTTCTTCTACCTCGTCAGGAGGCCACAAACTTGTTGTTCTCTCTGACGCGCTCAGCCACTTAAGCAACCGTGTGAAGCAGGGCAAGGTATGGTTTGTGCAAAGTTATTTATTATTATTTTGTTGTTGTTTCCTTCTTTTTGGTGTATTTGGTAAGATTTATGTCTATTATTGATTGGGTTTTCACTTTTATCTTCTTCCTTCTAAATAGTACAGCATGTGCCTACTTTTCCTAGGGCAAGACACGTCTGCCGTTATGGCTGGCTCCATGATTTGATGGCGGCAATCATGCCGGCCATGAGGGTATTCATGCACCAATGGCACCTGATCCACCTGGTCATCATGGAGAAGCGCTTCAACAGCATGAGGTGGAACTGGGAATCGTTAGCAGCACTGATTGAGTTGTGGCATCCAGATATGCACACTTTTGTCTTCCCCGAATTCGAGGCCTCAGTGCTAGTAGAAGAGCTAGATTTCATCTTCCAGTGGAGCGATTTGGAGGTGGGCGAGCTGATTGACCTTCTTCCATGGGATGAGATCCTAGCAGAGATCGTGCGAGATAAGCGCGAGGTTCGCCGGATGACAGACCAGCGGGGGATCCTAGTCGACTGCCTAGCAGGTTGGCTTTTGGGCCATGTGAAGGACAAGGCCGTGGAAGCGGACCGATTGATGCGTGGTGTGACATTATGCTTGGGTGGGGCGTTACTCTTCCCTACGTCAGGCGACGTGCTAAGACGAGAGTATGTGGGACCCCTGACTCTTCTATGGACAGGACGTTCTCTTTCTCGGGCGGTGCTGGCTCATATGTACTGCGGACTCACTCAGATGAGCCTAGGTGGTAGTGCCATGGGAGGTCTCTTCCTTCTGCAGCTGTGGATAGAAGTCCACTTGAGTTTTAATTTGATAGTGAGGCGACTACTACTTCCTGGATCTTCGAGAAGAGCGACATCAACCTAGCAAGGGCTATCTTTGGTCCTGAGGATCAAGTGATATGCAAGACAGCACTACTGAAGACCAGAGATGACTGGCGTGACTACCTGAACTTCCTCCCTGAGGACGAGTTTGTGTTCGTGCCAATGATGTATCGACATGAAGAATTTAGGGTGCGTGGATCGCCAAAGCAAGAGTTATGGCTTGTAGGGGCCGAGGACTTGGTGTTGTACCAAGGACACCGCTGCCATCGCCAAGTGGGGTTACCTAGGCGGATCCCATGGGTGGCTTCAAAGGGAGCATTGATTACAAAGCACCTTTTGGGAACCGATGCGGATCGACGGTGACTGGACATGATCGGGAAGGCTTGGGGATGCCATGGCGCCATAGTGAAAGCTAGAGTGGACATTGAGGAGGACAAAGATGACTTGGGGTGCTATGTGGGCTACCTTCAAAGCTTTAGTCTGACCGTGAATCAATTTTTCATGAGGAGGCGTACTTGAATTGAAGTATGTTCAACATTTTTCGTTATGGTTATGTTGAAATAAGTGGACTATTTTTGTATTTTTCTTTTGTTTTGAACAATGAGTGGTTGATGGTTGTGAAATTAGTAAATGGAAATGATATGATATGAAATAATTTTTATAAGTGAACTTGCATCATTTTTTTTGCTATTTTTCCATTTTTTGTATTTTTTTTGCTGAACAGGGAGGAGGGCGACCAAGGTTCTGGCCGCCTCCACTAAAGGCAGGGCGGCCAGAACCTTGGCCGCCCTCTGCCTTGAGGGGCCTTTAAAGAGGTGGCCGCCCTCCTCATTTCGGTGGCCCTCGTTGTGGACGTCTTGGGAGCCAGAGTTGAAGGAAGTGTTATTCTTTGTTGGAGTGTGGTTCTAGCCACTTAGATCCTCTAGACTGGGCAATGGGGAGAAGGAGAGCTCGTCTTGACATCGTGCCCGATCCCTCTTCCTCATGTGAAGAGCAAGAGGAAGTTGAAGCTACGATGAGCTCCTCTTCTCCAGCTACAACTTCTACAGACTTGGAGGAGAGTGGAGAGGATGGATGTGGGGAAGGCGAGGCTATCCCCGACGAGGGGCCAACTGATGGTGATGGAGATGAAGATGAAGAAGGCGAGGGTTCAGATGATGGTGAACCCGACCAAGGGAATGGTGGGCAGCAAGGGAAGGTAAGTTTCATGCCCCTCCTTCATATTCATTAGATCTGTATGTGAATGTGTTCTATGTGGAGAGATGGAGGTCGGAGGATGGGTTTGAGGGGCATGAATCTGTGGGCGGCCAGGGTTCTGGCCGTCCATAGATCTGGGCGACCAGAGCGTTGGCCATCCACAGATGGGCTTGGGCGGCCAGGCCTTTGGCTGCCCAGGGAGGTGGGCGACCAGGCCTTTGGCCACCCTGCTCCAGGGCTGTGAGGTTTTTTGGAACAAGAAGGGATGAAATTGGAATGGTTTGGAGGATCTAATCAGTCTCTTGTGTTTTCTTTGTATTGTGTGTATGGTCCACGGAGGATCAGAGCCCGGGTTACATGGGACTTGGTGTGGGGTTGGTACCATGCCCTATCTTCTGGGCAACGGGAGAGGGTGGATCGAATGGGTTTTGGCCCGTTCTTTAGGATCTGACCTTTCCTGGTAGATGCTACCTTCCTGACGGCGGTACACAAGAGATGGGTGGATATATAGCTGCAGAGCATTCGTGATGCCATGGGGACATATGATCCCCACGCTTGAGGATGTGGCTTTCTTGACGGGATTGCTAGTGGCAGGGATCCTGGTGCTTGGCCAAGAACTGAAGGATTATCGAGAGGAGATAGAGGACTTGCTCGGGACGCAGCTGGCTCGATCTAGGAAACCAGTGACTACTCTTCCCCCCGGGAGGATTAGTGCTGCGATTGGGCTCGTGAGAATGGCACGCGGACCGCTAGAGGACCTGGATGCGTACTTGGGGCGAGTGAGACAGAGACTCTGAGCCCAAGGGAGAAGTGAGCAACAGGAGTTGCGGTTGTTCTTCTTGTACTTCTTTTGGAGGCTGTTGTTTGCTACTCCCTTGAACAAGGTGAACCTTAAAGATCTCTTGCTGGTGCAAAATTTTGATCGAGGACTCCAACTTGCGTGGGGGAGAGCGATGCTGGCGCACTTCTTCACCCACCTGGATCCAGTGGACCCAGGTTCGGGGAACCTGGGTGGTTTCATGCCCTTCCTACAGGTACGAGTCTACCCCTCCTAGGCATGTTGATTCCAAATTAAATTGTTCTTTTCTTATGTTTTCAGATTTGGGGGTACACTCGGTTCCCTCTAGGTCGCGGCACGATTCTGCGATCCCTGATGTAGGTGGTCCCTCTAATGGCTAGATGGGAGATGGTCCGGGACCGGTGCCTGGTGGCCACTAGACTCACTGATCTTAGGACGGCTTTAGATGAATACCCTCCCCACTAGGTGAGTGTTTTAGTTAAAAGAGTTGTGTGATGTTTCAACATTTTTTATATGTAATCAGATTAACCAAACATTCAATCTTTTATGTGGCAGGTGGTTTGGACTCCCTACGGGATGGAGGACATCACCACTTAGCCGTGGGTGAGGGAGGGGCGAGCTTGGTTCCATAGGGATACGATGTTGTTTTGTGTGAACCTGAGGGAGCCGCTCTTCCTTCGCCTGGTACAGAGGACGCTGGGGTGGCATCAGTCGCCAGTGGCGATTCCAGCCGAGCATGGATCAGATCGGGGACGTCGCCAAACTTTGACGAGTGATCAGGACTGGGCCTCCCGATACTGTGCCGAGGCAAAGGCACTACAGAGGGAACCCTCACTAGAGCATGACCGGACCATGAGGAGTAGCGAGACTTACTTGGCAGACTATAGGGACCGATATGCTGGACGGCTTCGTCTCGACACCCGAGCAGTGAGTTACTTTTTAGCTTTCAAATGTGATGTCTTCATTTAAATGCTAGAGCTAAGTGAGTTTGTGGATTTGATGTGCCGATGCCCGAGACCGAGGCGGTGAAGATTCTCAAGGATCGGATGGTTGTCCTTAACCAGATGATTATGAACTTGCAACACAAGATCCGAGAGTTGGTAAGCCAAAAATCAACTTGATGGATTTTGAACTGGAATTTGTTGCATTTGGCTAACCGTTTGCCCCTTGTCTTGCCAGCGAGGGGAATTGGCCTATGTGCAAGTGAGGGCAGGAGATGGTGGAGAGCCTGGCCCTTCGTCCCGGGTTGATGCCCGAGAGGAGCTAGAGGATCGCCTGGCAGGGGGCATTGAGCGAGCCAAGGAGCAAGAGGTTGAGCTGGCCGAGACGGTGAGATCCTAACACTCAAGTTGATAGCAACTCACTCTTTCTATATCTTTGTTCGGCCTTACCTGATGATTCCTTTTCTACAGAGGAAGGAGTTGGCAACCACCCTGACTGTCCGTCGGGAACATGATGCGCGTATAGAGGAGCTAACATGCCGTCTTGGAGAGATGAGCTCCATTGAGAGAGTCGAGGGTCGCCTTGCTGAGGCGAAGGAAAGAGAAGCCGAGGCACGTACTCGAGAGATGGCGATGGCAGTTCAGAAGCAGCGAGCCCTTGACCAGTTGGAGGCTCTGAGGCGGCGAGTGTTGCGGAGGTACCAGGGCAGAGGTGCCCCAGGAGAGGGAGCTAGGCCTGCGACTCCTTCCAAGTCATTACGGTCCATAGGAGACGTGCATTTCACGATGGAGGAGCTTATGGGCATGATGTCATCTCTTGAAGAGCAGGGAGCGGTTCAGCCAGCAGCGTCAGGTTCGAGGGCTTCACGACCTTCAAGACTGTGAGACATGGGAGGTGGCGATGGAAACGAGGCTGATAGCCGGCGGATCCAACCTCGCACCGGTGCAGATTAGGAGTAGAGATAGAGAGAGAGAGATGCAGTTGGATAGCAGCTGCCCCTTTTGTACACTGGGGGTATGCCCCTAGGATGCTGTATTGCTAGAATGTAATGGACATATTTTGGAAGTGGAATGAACGATCTTCAGTGTACTTGTTTTGGCTTGGCTTTTGATGCCGTCTTCCTTTTCACCTGTTTCAACCACACTAATAAATAAAAGGTTAGTGTAGTATGATTTTAGCCCCCTGTCGAAAGCAGATAATACCTTTCTTGATGCAGGGTCAGAGGGCTAAATCTTATTTAACCAGATTGAAATGAAGAAAAGTAAGCGTGATATGCACATGCAAGCAAGCAGAATGTGAATAAAAGGAAATATGATCATGCGTATGAACATGCGGATGCAAGACATATTTTTGTTTTTTGTGATTTTATGCGTTTTTATGATTTTATGTGATTTTATGTTGTTCGTCAAAAAGAAGGACGGATCGATAAGACTATGCATCGATTATCGACAGCTAAATCATCTTACAATCCAGAACAAGTACCCACTGCCGAGAATTGATGAGCGGTTCGATCAGTTATCTGGAGCTTCATATTTCTCCAAGATTGATCTTCGTTCTGGTTACCACCAACTGAAGATCAAAGAAGAAGGCATTCATGAAACTACATTCCAGAGTTGGTATGGACATTACGAATTTATTGTTATGCCTTTCGGACTCATGAATAACCCCACAGCTTTTATGTAGTTAATGAACAGCATATTCAGGCCCTACATAGACCAATTTATTGTGGTCTTTATCGATGATTTTTTGATTTACTCAAAGTCTGAGGAAGACCATGAAAAACTTCTCGAGAAGGCACTGTAGATATTGAAGGAAAAAAAACTATATGCCAAATTCAGCAAGTGCGAGTTCTGGCTCGAGGAAGTATCCTTCTTAGGCCATATCATTTCGAAGAACGGGAATGCTGTTGACCCATCAAAGGTCGAAGCCGTGAAGAACTGGGAACGACCCACAAATGCAACGGAGATTCGGAGCTTCTTGGGTCTAGGTGGTTACTACCGGCGTTTTATCAAAGACTTCTCCAAGATTGCTATTCCTCTGACTAGGTTAACCCGTAAGGAAGTGCCTTATGAGTGGAATGAAGACTGTAAAAATAGTTTCCAAGCCTTAAAGGATCTCTTGACCACTGCTCCAGTCTTATCATTACCAATTGAAGGAGAAAAATACGAGGTATATACCGATGCTGCCGGTATTGGCCTCAGATGTGTATTGATGCAGAATGGAAGAGTCATTGCATACTCTTCCCGACAATTGAAGAAACATGAGGAGAACAACACGGTGCATGACTTAGAACTGGCCGTGGTAGTATTTGCCTTGAAGATCTGGAGACACTATCTCTACGGAGAATAATTCATTGTATACTCTTATCACAAAAGCCTCAAATATTTATTCTCCAAAAATGGAGCTGAACATGCGTCAAAGGCGTTGGCTCGAGTATCTCAAGGATTTCGACTTCACTATATAATACCATCCTGGTAAGGGTAATTCCGTAGCTGATGCCCTTAGTCGAAAGCCAAGAGCAATTTTGGCGAACTGTATGATACAAGAATGGAAGCTGTTGAAGAAATTCTCTAAGCTTCATATCAGCACAGATGAGAAGAACATGTGTATTATTCTATCTCATATGAGTCTACATCAAGATTTGCTCCCTGAAATCATGAAGCTGCAAGAAGAAGATCCCGCACTTGTGGAAATAAAAGGCGAGCTGAACGAGAGACCTGATTTCAAGCTGGCACTTGATGGCATATTACTATTTCATGAACGGACATGTGTGCCCGACTATCCCGAATTGAAGAAGAAGATTCTTGAAGAAGCTCATAGATCAAGGTACATGATCCACCCTGGAGCCACTAAGATGTACAAAGATTTGAAAAGAACTTTCTGGTGGCCTAACATGAAAAGGGAGGTAGCAAACTTTGTATCTCGTTGCCTCACATGTCAATAAGTGAAGGCGGAACATCAAAAAGTCGCCGAGAAGCTACATTCGCTAGATATTCCCAAGTGGAAGTGGGAAGACATTGGCATGGACTTTATCATGCTTTTGCCCAAGTCTAGGGGCGGATATGATGGAATTTGGGTAATTATCGACCGACTAACTAAATCGGTCCATTTCATACCCATCAAAAGTCGATGGTCAGTTGATGTACATGATGCCCTGTATATTAAGGAGATGGTTAGATTACATGCAGTTCTCATTGTATCCGACCGAGACCCATGCTTTACCTCTCATTTCTGGAAAAGTCTACAACACTCTCTGGGGATGAAACTCAACTACAGCACTGCTTTCCATCCCCAGACAGATGGACAGACCAAAAGGATAAATCAAGTTATGGAAGAAATGTTGAGAGCATGCATTATAGACTTCGGTAGAAGCTGGCATGACCGCTTACCACTAACCAAAGTTGCATACAACAACAGCTATCAAGCCAGTACACAAATGGCACCTTTTGAGGCACTATATGGCAGGAGTTGCCGATCTCCTATATGCTGGGATGAAGGCGGTGAAAAATAAATGCTAGGCCCAGACATGATATAAGATTCCACCAAGAAGATACACCTCATTAGAGAAAGGTTAAAGATAGCACGGTCTAGGCAGAAATCTTATGTTGATAACAGAAGGCGAGATCCAGAATTTCAAGTTGGAGATCATGTTTTTCTCAAGGTATCTCCCGGTCGAGGCATTAAAAGATTTGGTGTTAAGGGCAAACTAACACCAAGGTATATTGGTCCATTCGAAGTGCAGGAAAGAGTAGGCGAGGTGGCTTATCGCATCACCCTACCTCTGCAACTATCAGAAGTGCACAACGTATTTCATGTTTCTATGCTGAAGAAATACATGCATGATCCCTTCCATGTCATTGACCACAATGACTTAGTGGTACAGAAGGACCTTACCAACGAGCAGAAGCCAATGAAGATCCTCGACCAAGAAGTTCGAGTTCTAAGGAACAAGATGATCCATATGGTAAAAATCTAATGGAATCGATGCTTAGAACAAGAAGCTACATGGGAAACTGAAGAATCTATGAAGAAGAGATTTCCGGAGTTATTCTAATTGTAAGTACTCTGCACCCTTCCTATTCTCGCATAGTACAGTTGAATTTGGGTACCGAATTCTTTTAAGTGGGGGAGGGTGTAGCACCCCCGATAAAAACCATTGAGTAAATTTAAAACTTATTCCCATAAGAAATCATACATGGAGGCCATACATAAAGAACCAAACCTCGTGAGGACTATAATATAAAAATACAAGCCAACCTTACTTTATGCCATAAAGAATCATGAGGGCTTTATGTAAAGAACCAAACCTTATGGGGGTTAGTATATAAATGTACAACCCATCACTTTATGCATAGTACGTAGTGACTTTTCCTAAAAGAATCTTACATGAAAGGTCTTGCATAAAGAACTAAACCATATGAGGGTTATTATATAAATGTACAAGACAACTTTTAACACATGTCACATGGGTAGTACGTAGTGGGTTTCCACCTTTTCCAATCAAGAGAATTGGCGCCCCTTACCAGGGCGCCATTCAACAAATTGAAGGCTATGTAAAGACGTGTCATTTGACCCTTAAGGGCCACCATTCCACTACATTATTTCACGTATCTAAAACCAAGAATAGATGCCCTCATGCAGAGGTGTCATTTATATTAATAGGACCACCTAGATTATTTGATGTCCCCTTACAAGGTCGTCATTTCATTTGTGTTTCTAGAAGATTCAGGCACGAACAACCTCGTTTAGCTGGCAAAGCACCATGCCTACTCAGCAAGACCCACAAGGCAATAAAGCAATGCTTTGCGATTCCCTATAACTAATTCCTTCCATAGCACTGTCAAAGGCTACTACCACCATCAGTGCTGAAGGAGCATCTTCTTCCCGAAGTCGACGTCCTGCTGCGATCCTGCTGCGGCTTCTTTATTCTGAACCTCGTAATTCACGTCAAAAGGTAGGTGTTCTCAAGTCCTTGCCTAACTAGTAGCTAAATAGGTTAACTTATGCATGCGTGGAGTTAGATTAACTCATCACCCATGCTATATTATCTGGATTTACCGTGATCAAGAAATGGCCATGTATATACCATGTTATACGTAGTTTAATAGCCTGTTACACCTGTCACACATGATTTTATATACCCTATTACCATGATTTTATGAATTTTGAACATAATCAAATATCATGATTTCATGAGTTTTTGAACATATCTTATTACCCTAGCTTTACAGTCTTAATAACCATGTTTTAAACCTTAGTGTATAACCTCTGTTATATAAAATACGTACCAGTTTTAAAAACCCAAATGTCCTAGCTCTTAGGTAAATGGCGCCCCTGACCAGGGTGCCAATTACCAAATTGAAAACCACTTGAGTGATCGCCAATTAAATGAAGACACTTCACAGTGTCGTCATTTCCATTTCCATAAATTTTCAGTAATTGATAATTCAATAATTTCAAAAATCCATAACTATCGAACTAAAGCATGAAATTTTTACATGAACATGTTTCTGGAATCCTGACATTTTTCTCAACCAGCTCGTACCCTTACTTCTTGATTCGGAGCACTTTTATACTGATGAATAGTGAACAACTCACCTGTAAATGGCGCCCCTGACTAGGGCGCCAATTTCAAAATTGAAGACTTCGCGCATGGTCGCCAATTAATTGAAGACCATGTGCAATGTCGTCAATTCCATTTCTAGAATTTCTAGTAATTAGTTAATCAACGCATTCAAAAATAAATAACTATTAAACTGAACCATGAAAATTTTGCCTAAATATACTTCTGTGGCCCTGAGATTTTTCTCCACCTGATCATGTCCTCGAATTTTGATTCGGAGAAATTTTAGAAAAATGAATAGTAATTTGTATCACAGAATGTACCATTCTGATACGACGCATAACTTACTTGGAAAATAACTCAATTGGTGACTCGCAGCAGTGTCGTCAATTGGTTGCACCTATACATCAAATTAGTGACACCCCGAGGAGTCTTCAATTAAATGAAGACTATACACAGGGGCGCTAATTCCATTTTGGAAATTAAAGATACAACATTAAGAAATTTCATATCTGTGGAATGAAAATCCAATAACTATACCTGAACATGTTTCTGAACTCCCAAAGATTTACACTACCTGTTCATATCCTTACTTTCAATTTTTGAAAAACTTTTTCGGAATGAACAGTGCTTTGAGTCACAAAACTTATCCGCTGGGTGAAAATCACCCAATGAAATTGGCGCCCCAAGCCAGGGTGCCAATTCATCAAATAGCGGTAGCCTGCAAGTCTTCAATTAATTGAAGACTGCCTGTAAGGGCGCCAATTCCATTACTTATATATATATTCGAAA
This sequence comes from Amorphophallus konjac, assembly GCA_022559845.1. NCBI lineage: Eukaryota > Viridiplantae > Streptophyta > Magnoliopsida > Alismatales > Araceae > Amorphophallus > Amorphophallus konjac. The sequence goes on along the minus strand of CM040123.1, from coordinate 190,607,087 downwards.
AATCACCCTATGTAATTGGCGCCCCAAGCCAGGGCGCCAATTACTTAAATAGCGGCAGCCATGTCATCTTCAATTAAATGAAGACTCCCTATGTAGGCGCCAATTCCATGCATATATATATAAATTCTGAAAATTGAAAAATTTGAAAGATTGGCCAACCCCTAGGCGCCAATTCACTAAAAGGACCCCTGACCCCAGGGCGCCAATTCAGTTGTTGCATCTTCTGATTTTGACCTGTCTAGTGATTCGTACAGACACAACCCTAAGTCATTTCCTGAGTCCTTGAACTCCGTACCATGAAATCTACCATACATATCCTACACGGACCCTGAACCTCTTAAAAGTACCATTTGGGAGTGTGAAAGCTAAGTGACATGCAGGGCAAAGTGCTACGTTGTGGGAGCCACCACTTGAGACAATACGGCGCAAAGTGCTACACGATGGGAGCCATCTCTTGAGCCTGTAGGGGCCACCTCTAGAGTCCTCCATAACCAAATGACTAGTTAATCTTGTCTGTAATACTACGTTTCTTAGTTTCTTGAAATTCCGTATTGGCTATAATGAGAGTGGATGTCAAAAGTAATACATGAAATGTTGTGCATATAGGGCCCTATCTGGTCCTAGGAGGAGCACCCGAAGGTACTTGTGCCCGTAGGAGTTTATTGACCATAATGTTTAGCATTGCACTGGAGTACTTGCTTGACTTGAGACACTCCACCCCTACTCTCTCTTTACTTACTTGACTTGACTTGCGTGGCCTGGAATGGGCAATACTTCACTTGTGGCCCGATAAAGGGCAAAATACTTGCTTGATTGAAATAGCCAAGTCTACTGATACGTACTTTACATTACTTGCTTAAATTGAATTTTTACTTGCTTGTACCTGAGATATACTTGTACATGAGTTCATTCTTGCACCGGCGTTCATACTTGTACATGAATCCCTACTTGCCCCGAAGTGGCATCTACATCTATAAATTCTTGAAATTTCTGCTTGTCAAACACTTGAAATCTTGTTATACACTCTCTATACAGTTCCTAATCTCTTACTTGTTCATCGTGCATAGATTACCTATATACCTATTTTACTTACACGTACATCATGCATAGCCATACTGATAATACATGCAAAATTGTAAATCACATAAAGATTGCTCAAATTTGAGATGTAATTCTTACTGAGCGATTCCCTCATCCAGTTGCTTCCTAACATTTTCAGGTGATTCGGATAGCGACATCCACAAGAATGGGTTTGAAACCGAGTGAAGAGTGTTCACCTATCATTAGCTAGTCGTGTCCTTTAAATTTATTTGAGTCTACATTGTACTCCTAGCTATGTCAGTTAGTGGTACAAACTTTGTTAAGGCATGTAGCCTAATGTTTGGCTTTTTAAATTTGGAATTTGTCATGGACTATCTTTAATTCCTTTGGTTAATCAAATAATCGTCACCTGGACTATTGGGATTTATTAGATTTTATTAGTCTTTTGCGCACTACGAAATTATGTATGTCAAAAAAATTATCGCTCTAATGACACGATCTATATAGATGCGTCACGCATCCGAGTATCTTCCACACTCGGGACGTGACAGTCTTCATCGTATCAGAGCCTAAGTTTTTAAACCTAGGCAACTAGAAGAAATAAGAGGTTAGGAAAAATTTGCGGTCATGATTGAAATCTAGGTAAAACCCGAGTCCGAGGATAGATATACCTTACCCGGTGAGATGGATAGAGCCATGGGTTAAGTTCTATAATGACTTTTGACCCTATAAGTAAACCTGATCTTTATCATACTTAAACTCTTTTGTAGGATCATGGCTGCTGAAAGAGCACAATGGCACGAAATGCAGCGCACCGTGTAGGGCCTTACATAGGCACTACAGCAAGTGGCCCAAGGTGGAGCTAACCGTGGAGCGGGTGATCTCCCCAAGAGTTTCCGTAACATGAACCCACCAAGATTTACGTGTTCGTCCGACCCCGAGGATGCCGAGAATTGGTTAAAGGAGATGGAACAAATCTTCCGTGTGATGCAATGCGCGGATGAGGAGAAGGTTTTACTGGCCGTATTCCAACTAGAGCGGGACGCTCGATGCTGGTGGGAATCCATAGAAGCAACACTTCCAGAAGACCATGTCACATGGGATAAATTCACGAAGCATTTCAACAACAAGTATTTCTCCGACCATATCAAGGAGAAGAAGGCTGCAGAATTCGCCATTCTAAAACAACAGGGCTTGAAAGTGGCCGAATATGAGGCCCAGTTTTCAAGATTGTCGAAGTATGCACCTCACTTGGTGTGTACGAAAAAGATGAAGGCGAGAAGGTTCCTCAACGGGCTTCGGCCCCACTATATTACACAAATTGCACCGATGGACATTCAAGTCTATTCGGAGATGGTTCGGCATGCCCAACTGCTAGAAGACGCCACCGAATTATCCGAGAGAATCTGAGGAAGAGACAAGAAAGAGCCTATCACAAGCCCAGGAAAATTCAAACAATCATTCAACAAGAAAAGGTTCTTCATGGGAGGGGAGCCCTCCAAGGTAAAGAAATTCCAGAAGAATGACAGGCCATTCTCCACCGCCACACCCTCTAAGGATATTTGTAAGTATTGTGATAAAGCTGGTAATAAGACCGAGGAATGCTGGAGGAAGTTAGAAGCTTGTCTTCGATGTGGGAGCCGAGAACATCGAATCCCAGACTACCCACTGATGAAGGAGTAAGACACCAAAGATGAGAAGCGTCCGGTAAAGAGACAAGGCCGTCTGCAAGCTCTCTGAGAGATGGAACCCACAGAAGGCGGAATTGTGGAAGGTACTCTCACTATTTGTTCAAAAATTGCTCAAGTTTTATTTGATACCGGAGTAACTCATTCATTCGTTTCCAAGAAATTTGCTGCTTAATTTTCTAAGAAACATGAACTATTAGATTTGGTCATATCTACACCTCTTGGGAACGAGTCTGATATCACTTATCACTATCTAAATTGTGAAGTGGTGATTAAGGGAAGCAATTTACCTGCTTACCTGATATGCCTAGATATGAAGGGTTATGATGTCATACTAGGTGTCGACTGGTTATCCATACACCGAGCAACTGTAGATTACTGGCATGGCAAGGTAACTTTCGTGGATTTCCCAGAGCTGGTTTACACTAGCCCTCGGAGTAAATCACCTCTTATATCAGCCCTCCGAGCTAGTAAACTTATGAGTAAAGGATGTATGACTTTCATAGCATTCGTTACTACCACGGAAGTCGAGGAGATTAAACTTGAAGACATCCGTGTAATTCAAGATTTTCCTGACATCTTTCCAGAAGAATTGCCCTGCTTACCCCCGAAAAGGGAAGTGTCGTTCACAATCGACCTTGTCCCTAGTGCTGGTCCTGTTTCCAAGGCACCGTACAGAATGTCCCTTGCTGAGCTGAAAGAGCTAAAAGAGCAGCCGATGGAGTTATTTAAAAAGGGTTTTATCAGGCAGAGTACTTCCCCATGGGGAGCACCCATGCTGTTCATCAAAAAGAAGGATGGATCGATGAGACTATGCATCGATTATCGGCAGCTAAATCATCTTACAATCAAGAACAAGTACCCACTACCGAGAATTGATGAGCGGTTCGATAAGTTATCTGGAGCTTCATATTTCTCCAAGATTGATCTTTGTTCTAGTTACCACCAACTGAAGATCAAAGAAGAAGACATTCATAAAATTGCATTCCGGAGCAGGTATGGGCATTACGAATTTACTATTATGCCTTTCGGATTAATGAATGCCCCCGCTGCTTTTATGCAATTAATAAACAGCATATTTAGGCCCTACTTAGACCAATTTATTGTGGTATTTATCGATGATATTTTGATTTACTCAAAGTCTGAGGAAGACCATGAAGAACATCTCAAGAAGTCGCTGCAGATATTGAAGGAAAACAAACTATATGCCAAATTCAGCAGGTGTGAGTTCTGGCTCGAGGAAGTATCCTTCTTAGGCCATATCATTTCGATGAACGGGATTGCTGTTGACCCATCAAAGGTCGAAGCCGTAAAGAACTGGGAACGACCCACAAATGCAATGGAGATTCGGAGCTTCTTGGGTCTAGCTGGTTACTACCAGCGTTTTATCAAGGACTTCTCCAAGATTGCTGTTCCTCTGACCAGGTTAACCCGTAAGGAAGTGCCTTATGAGTGGAATGAAGACTGTGAAACGAGTTTCCATGCCTTAAAGGATCTCTTGACCACTACTCCAGTCTTATCATTACCAATTGAAGGAGAAAAATACGAGGTATATACCGATGCTTCCGGTATTGGCCTCGGATGTGTATTGATGCAGAATGGAAGAGTCATTGCATACTCTTCCCGACAATTGAAGAAACATGAGGAGAACTACCAGGTGCATGACTTAGAACTGGCCGCGGTAGTATTTGCCTTCAAGATCTAGAGACACTATCTTTACAGAGAATAATTCACTGTATACTCTGATCACAAAAGCCTCATGTATTTATTCTCCCAAAAGGAGCAGAACATGCGTCAAAGGCATTTGCTCGAGTATCTCAAGGATTTTGACTTCACTATACAATACCATCCTGGTAAGGGTAATTCTGTAGCTGATGCCCTTAGTTGAAAGCCAAGAGCAATTTTGGCCAACTGTATGATACAAGAATGGAAGCTGTTGGAGAAATTCTCTGAGCTTGATATCAGCAAAGATGAGAAGAACATGTGTATTATTCTATCTCATATGAGTCTACATCCAGATTTGCTACCTGAAATCAAGAAGCTGCAAGAAGAAGATCTCGCATTTGTGGAAATAAAAGGCGAGCTAGACAAGAGACTTGATTTCAAGCTGGCACCTGATGGCAGATTACTATTTCATGAACGAACATGTGTGCCTGACTGTCCCAAATTGAAGAAGAAGATCATTGAAGAAGCTCATAGATCAAGATACACGATCCACCCTGGAGCTACTAAGATGTACCAAGATTTGAAAAGAACTTTCTGGTGGCCTAACATGAAAAGGGAGGTAGCAAACTTTGTATCTCGTTACCTCACATGCCAACAAGTGAAGGCGGAACATCAAAAAATAGCCGGGAAGCTACACCGCCAGATATTCCCAAGTGAAAGTGGGAAGACATTGACATGGACTTTATCATGGGTTTGCCCAAGTCTAGGGGCGAATATGATGGAATTTGGGTAATTATCAACCGACTACCTAAAGCCAAGAGCAATTTTGGCCAACTGTATGATACAAGAATGGAAGCTGTTGGAGAAATTCTCTGAGCTTGATATCAGCAAAGATGAGAAGAACATGTGTATTATTCTATCTCATATGAGTCTACATCCAGATTTGCTACCTGAAATCAAGAAGCTGCAAGAAGAAGATCTCGCATTTGTGGAAATAAAAGGTGAGCTAGACAAGAGACTTGATTTCAAGCTGGCACCTGATGGCAGATTACTATTTCATGAACGAACATGTGTGCCTGACTGTCCCAAATTGAAGAAGAAGATCATTGAAGAAGCTCATAGATCAAGATACACGATCCACCCTGGAGCTACTAAGATGTACCAAGATTTGAAAAGAACTTTCTGGTGGCTTAACATGAAAAGGGAGGTAGCAAACTTTGTATCTCGTTACCTCACATGCCAACAAGTGAAGGCGGAACATCAAAAAATAGCCGGGAAGCTACACCGCCAGATATTCCCAAGTGAAAGTGGGAAGACATTGACATGGACTTTATCATGGGTTTGCCCAAGTCTAGGGGCGAATATGATGGAATTTGGGTAATTATCAACCGACTACCTAAATCAGCCCATTTCTTACCCATCAAAAGTCGATGGTCAGTCGATGTACTTGCTGCCCTGTATTGTTACGTCCCGTACTCTGTACCGTCGAGGTATTGTCCGCTTTGGCCTACCGGCCTCACGGTTTTATCCCTTTTTAACAGTGATCGACTCCAGAATGGAGGACTTCCCGGGCAGGTCACCCATCCCAGTACTACTCCCCATTAAGCACGCTTAACTTCGGAGTTTTTTTCAAGAACTGAGCCGATACTTCAAAAGGCACCTCGATAATATAGAGTACAACTTAACAATATTTGAGGGTGTTACAATCTACCCCTCTTATATAGGTGACGTCCTCGTCGCTGGGCACATATAGCACGCAATCACGCAATCAAGCCCCCAGGTAGGTAGGACTCTAGAGGTGGCCCCTACAGGCTCAAGAGGTGGCTCCCACTATGTAGCACTTTGCTCCATTACGGACTCAAGAGGTGGCTCCATAGCGTAGCACTTTACCCTGGGCACTTAGTTCCCACACTTCCGGCTGGGGTAGATGTAGCAACCCTGGTAAATTTAAGGACTAGAAAGTCTAAATAAATTTAAAACCAATAGATAATCAGGGCCAAACCTTGTATACAACCCCGAGATTTCCAAATGGGCCTTACAAGAAGATCTTATAGACCCTACCCTTAAATTTTAAGGGATTATGAATATAGAGACATTTTAAGTAGGCATTTAAAGTCATATGGTATTCCATTAATAATAAATAAAACTTGGAGAAAATGTTAATTTAGATTTATATTAATAATTTAGAAAATTTATTATTTATTACATTATATTTTTAGTTGAAGGAATGGGGTGTATTAACAAGATCTAATCCATTAAAGATTAAAGGAATGAGTATATAAACAATTTTGATCTTTTGTAGGTGGAATTAAAAGGTGCAAAATGGAATTAACGCCTTGACTCATGGGCGCTTCTTTGAAAACCAACGACTTAACACAAGTCGTTATTTTATTAAATGAATAGTAATATTGAATAGTGCCACTTTTTATATTAAAAGAATTTGATAAAACTAGTTATATAGAAAAATAGAGAAAAATGGAAAATGTATACCCATAAAATTTCATGTCGATATCCCATCAAATAAGAAAGATAAAAATCCTTAAAGATTATTACTCTTTAAATTAGCGTTAAAAACGTAATGGGTTCAAACAAACGACTTTGTTTAAGTCGTCAAATATTAATAGAAGTATAACCACGCCCCATATGAAGGCGTGATTTAAATAAGTAACGCCTTCACATGAGACGTTAATTCAAAAAGTGACGCCTATACCAAAGGGCGCCAAATTTCAAAACGACCCAAAACAAATAAAAGAAAAGGGAAAGAAACGCCCTCTTCGTGGGCGCGAATTACAGAAGAAACGGCACAGGTCAAGACGTCAATTAGAATTAACGCCCTAAACTAAGGCGTTAATTGCATTTATGATCCATTCGATCTAGGAGACTATCCAGGGTAAGTTTTAGGATTGGTACGTGTTGATTGAATATAGAAGGACTCTATCAAGGAAATATATCCTCCAATCGAATTCTAACTCTATTGGGATTCCAAAAATCCTATAAATACCTTTCTAATCGAACCTGTTCGCTATTTTTGGCGAACCGTTCTGTTGCTGCTATACGTGAAGAATAGGTTGTTCTTCTCCCTCTACCTTCGGTTATGAATATGAAGAATATTAATGTTCTTCATCTTCTTTCCCTGTAGGTTGCCTGCCTCGTGAAGGTGTTTCTGTCTAGCTGAAGAACGTGGGTTCTTCATCAACGTACATCTTCCTCCGTTATAGAGAAAGCTATGATTTTCTCTACGACCGGAGTCTAGGAGAAACTTCTTCTCATCGAATATCATCCTCACTGCACCATCTGGGGTCTGCTGTTGCTTGGCGGTTGATGCTGCTACTACTTGGATTCGTAGGTTGCTATTTTTATCAATCTCATAAGGCTCTATTTAGAACAGAGCATCGTTTTCTCGTCACAACCTTCACGTATCTTCACCCAGATCATTCATCAGGTAGGTTTTCTCACATCAAGCTAAAGCATTTATAAATCAGAGATCCTTCTATTAATTATTTGGTTCATGCATACACATAGTTTCACTGAGTTTAAGGTTTTCTGTGAAATTTTAGAAAGAGGTGACCCATGTCAGGGCGCTAATTCATGTTCTGACGCCCGAACTAAGAGTCGTCAATTCCATATAATTAGTAAATACGCATGTTTAAAATTTAATATCTATGAAACCTGTAATTAAATCTAATGCATGATCATATATCTCGAATCCTAATATTTTTCTTGTCCTGACCATATAATTGTTTTCCTGAAAATTATTTATCATGAAAAACCATTACTGTTCATATTCTGGAAGCCAATCTGAATTAACAACCTCCACTAGGTCATCTTTTATGAAAGTGACGCCCCACATTAGGGCTCTAATTTAAATTAACGGCTTAGGGTAAGTCGTTATCTTCCCTGACTTATTGGAAGTTAATGACTTCGGTTAGAAGAATAATTAACGACATAACCCATGTCGTTTCTTTTGGAAATAACGCCCCTGGCTAGGGCGCGTTTCATCAGAAATACAGAATTAAAAAAGTTTCAGAAAAATAGAAATTGATGATGGACGACTGATGCAAAAGTCATCAAATTGTAAATAAACGACCCTGTGCAGGTCGTTAATTTATGTAGTAACGACTTATGTTAAGTCGCTAATTCCTGTGAGAATATTTTTAAACTGTTTACTGATAACCGAGGGTTCTATATAAATATATATGTATATATCGGCACTATATTCCATTCCGTGAGTATAGTCCCACGTTTCACGATGATTTATCGCATTACCCCTTAGCTCTCCGTGACTTATAAGCTCTCCATTGGACAGTCCGTTCCTTTGCACTGGAAAGTTTGTCATAGAGACCTCCGTTAGTCTCCGCTAGCCTTGGATTCCCTCAAGACAGCCGAGCTGGTTGTACCCTAAAAACTGATGAAAACCTTGATTATTGTCATGTCACTCGGGGAAATATGGAAACTGGCCCTCATGATTTATCACACGATTATCATGAGATTCTCTATGATTGATGGATGGTTATCTATTAATGGACAAGTCCGTTAACCTTGTCATGTACAAAATCTGTACTTGTTCTTCACCCAGTTTATTCCGGTTTGTCGCGAGCTAGATATGTCATGCATATTCATGGTCGATTCTCTTATCATGACATTCCGTCTCCTTCTGGAGAATCCTTTTATTTAAAAGAACATAACCCTTTGACTCAGTATTGGCCAACTCTGATTTTGAAATAATTAAGGGCTCTGGGTCCGCGACCAACAATGTCAGGTAGGATGGAAGTCCAATTCTGTAACCATGGTAAAATTCTGGGTGTGACATTGCACCAACGTCTGTATATCTGTTCTGTTCTGTTATCTGTTGAATCTGTTATTCTGGAAATTCTGATATTCTATTATTTGTTATTAAATTTAGTTATTCCGCTAGACTGATTAATCTGCTTATTATTATTGAACTCTGTTATATTCTGGCCAATTCTGAAGTTATGTTCATCTGAGCATCTGTCCTTTGTTATGTTCTGTTAGCTCGACTTTGGTTCTGTAAATTGGGAATGTATTTCCTGAATCCACTTGAGCTCGTAAATTACCCTTGGCTTGTTATTCATCATCTCTATTAGATCGACTATCACGATCCTTTAGTTATTGCATTTCATGCACTGCATCTCATGAACATGTAAAATTGGCTAATTACTTTTATCCTGCTTGATGAAGAGATATAATCCCTACTGAGCATTTCGCTCACCAGCCTATCTTTAACATTTTTCAGGTAACGACATTGAAGATAGTCCATCAGAAAGGGAAGGGCAAGAGTGATGAGCATTATGGAGAATCGTATCGGTGTCTGTTATCTTTCTTTGAGTCTCATCCTGTTAGTTGAGTCATTTCTCTTTATTAGAGTGTAATAGTGAGACCTTTCTTCACTTATGACAGTTGAGTCAAGGTATGTAATTTGAATATTTGATCATCAATAAAGGTTAAATTGGCCCACATTGTACAGTTTGTAATTTTTTTGTCATATGTATGCTCTGACTATTCACGACTGTATCACTGCCGCGTTCCGAACGACACGTTTCGCTGCTATCGGTTCGGGACGTGACAGTTTGTGGTATCAAAGCCTAGGCTTTCTAAGTCCTAGGTCATTAAGTTTAAGTCGTAGATCGAGTTCCCTTGACAGTCATCTTAGAAGTACCCGGTGAGATGGGGTAGAACCATGGGTTAAGAATTAAAGAAATGGAAATAAAAATATTAAAACTAGTAAGTTAATAAGGATAGCTTATATTTCCTGATGATCTTACATGGGTTTCTTCTTGTCTTGTAGAACTAGTTAGATAGCAATGGCTGCCGAGCATGCCCAATGGCAGGACATGCAAAGAACATTACAAGGTTTAACTCAGGCTCTTCAGCGGGTAGCCGATGGTGGAGCCAACCGAAAGGCTGGAGAACTACATCGGGAATTCCGGAGTTTAAATCCCCCTAGGTTTAGTGGAACTCCTGATCCCGATTTAACGGAAGATTGGACTAAAGAGATGGAGAGGATCTTTCGGGTCATGGAGTGTTCGGACCGGGATAAGGTATTATTGGCAACCTTTCAACTTGAGAAGGATGCAAGGGCATGGTGGGAGTCAGTAGAAGCCACCTTGCCAGATGACGAGGTTACATGGGAGGAATTCTTAGAACATTTTAACGAGAAGTACTTCTCAGAGAGAACTCGGGAGAAAAAGGCAGGAGAGTTCGCTTCACTCAAACAGAGAAGCATGACCGTGGCCAAGTACGAGGCTCAATTCTCGCGGCTGTCTAGATATGCACCTCACTTAATATCAACGGGGAAGATGAAAGCAAAAAGGTTTATGAATGGTTTAAGGATCCAGTACATCCCCCAATTGGCGCCGTTAGATATATAAACTTATGCGGAGATGGTGAAAAGAGCGCAGTTATTGGAAGATGCCATGGAGTTATCCGACAGGGTTAAAATGAGAATAGAGAAGAAGAGAACGGGTAACAATAACAAGAGGGTTAATGAGGATGACAATGTTCCAAATGGCAAGAAGATCAAAGAGGGAAAGTGCAAACACTGTGGCAATGAAGGCCATCCATCCGAGAAGTGCCGCTGGAAGAATGGAGCCTGTTTTCGATGTGGGAGCAAAGAACATAGGGTATCTAATTGCCCTCATCCAAAAGACCAACCTCAGCAGGAAAAGGACGGTAATAAGGAACGTCGTCAAGGGCAACTTCAAGCAATAAGAGTCACACCTGCTGGTCAAGGAATGGATGGAGGTATTTCCCTTTAATTTGAGCTTTAGCCCCTTAGTTCAATTTGCTAGTCATGATTGTTGAATTGAGGAATATGGATTAAATGAACATATGATGTGCATAGGAAAGTGAATTTGGGGACCAAATTCTTTTAAGTGGGGGAGGATGTAGCAACCCTGGTAAATTTAAGGACTAGAAAGTCTAAATAAATTTAAAACCAATAGATAATCAGGGCCAAACCTTGTATACAACCCCGAGATTTCCAAATGGGCCTTACAAGAAGATCTTATAGACCCTACCCTTAAATTTTAAGGGATTATGAATATAGAGACATTTTAAGTAGGCATTTAAAGTCATATGGTATTCCATTAATAATAAATAAAACTTGGAGAAAATGTTAATTTAGATTTATATTAATAATTTAGAAAATTTATTATTTATTACATTATATTTTTAGTTGAAGGAATGGGGTGTATTAACAAGATCTAATCCATTAAAGATTAAAGGAATGAGTATCTAAACAATTTTGATCTTTTGTAGGTGGTATTAAAAGGTGCAAAATGGAATTAACGCCTTGACTCATGGGCGCTTCTTTGAAAACCAACGACTTAACACAAGTCGTTATTTTATTAAATGAATAGTAATATTGAATAGTGCCACTTTTTATATTAAAAGAATTTGATAAAACTAATTATATAGAAAAATAGATAAAAATGGAAAATGTATACCCATAAAATTTCATGTCGATATCCCATCAAATAAGAAAGATAAAAATCCTTAAAGATTGTTACTCTTTAAATTAGCGTTAAAAACGTAATGGGTTCAAACAAACGACTTTGTTTAAGTCGTCAAATATTAATAGAAGTATAAACACGCCCCAGATGAAGGCATGATTTAAATAAGTATTGCCTTCACATGAGACATTAATTCAAAAAGTGACGCCTATACCAAAGGGCGCCAAATTTCAAAACGACCCAAAACAAATAAAAGGAAACGGAAAGAAACGCCCTCTTCGTGGGCGCGAATTACAGAAGAAACGGCACAAGTCAAGACGTCAATTAGAATTAACGCCCTAAACTAAGGCGTTAATTGCATTTATGATCCATTCGATCCAGGAGACTATCCAGGGTACGTTTTAGGATTGGTACGTGTTGATTGAATATAGAAGGACTCTATCAAGGAAATATATCCTCCAATCGAATTCTAACTCTATTGGGATTCCAAAAATCCTATAAATCACTTTCTAATCGAGCATGTTCGCTATTTTTGGCGAACCGTTCTGCTGCTGCTGTACGTGAAGAACAGGTTGTTCTTCTCCCTCTACCTTCGGTTATGGATATGAAGAATATTAATGTTCTTCATCTTCTTTCCCTGTAGGTTTCCTGCCTCGTGAAGGTGTTTCTGTCTAGCTGAAGAACGTGGGTTCTTCATCAACGTACATCTTCCTCCGTTACAGAGAAAGCTATGATTTTCTCTATGACCAGAGTCTAGGAGAAACTTCTTCTCATTGAATATCATCCTCACTGCACCATCTGGGGTCTGCTGTTGCTTGGCTGTTGATGCTGCTGCTACTTGGATTCGTAGGTTGCTGTTTTTATCAATCTCATAAGGCTCTGTTTAGAACAGAGCATCGTTTTCTCGTCACAACCTTCACGTATCTTCACCCAGATCATTCATCATGTAGGTTTTCTCACATCAATCTAAAGCAGTTATAAGTCAGAGATCCTTCTGTTAATTATTTGGTTCATGCATACACATAGTTTCACTGAGTTTAAGGTTTTCTGTGAAATTTTAGAAAGAGGCGACCCATGTCAGGGCGCTAATTCATGTTCTGACGCCCGAACTAAGAGTCGTCAATTCCATATAATTAGTAAATACCCATGTTTAAAATTTAATATCTATGAAACCTGTAATTAAATCTAATGCATGATCATATATCTCGAATCCTGATATTTTTCTTGTCCTGACCATATAATTGTTTTCCTGAAAATTATTTATCATGAAAAACCATTACTGTTCATATTCTGGAAACCAATCTGAATTAACGACCTCCACTAGGTCATCTTTTATGAAAGTGACGCCCCACATTAGGGCGCTAATTTAAATTAACGGCTTAGGGCAAGTCGTTATCTTCTCTGACTTACTGGAAGTTAATGACTTCGGTTAGAAGAATAATTAACGACATAACCCATGTCGTTTCTTTTGGAAATAACGCCCCTGGCTAGGGCGTGTTTCATCAGAAATACAGAATTAAGAAAGTTTCAGAAAAATAGAAATTGATGATGGACGACTGATGCAAAAGTCGTCAAATTGTAAATAAACGACCCTGTGCAGGTCGTTAATTTATGTAGTAACGACTTATGTTAAGTCGCTAATTCCTGTGAGAATATTTTTAAACTATTTACTGATAACCGAGGGTTCTATATAAATATATATGTATATATCGGCACTATATTCCATTCCGTGAGTATAGTCCCTCGTTTCACGATGATTTATCGCATTAACCTTTACCTCTCCGTGACTTATAAGCTCTCCATTGGACATTCCGTTCCTTTGGACTGGCAAGTTTATCATAGAGACCTCCGTTAGTCTCCGCTAGCCTTGGATTCCCTCAAGGCAGCCGAGCTGGTTGTACCCTAAAAACCGATGAAAACCTTGATTATTGTCATGTCACTCGGAGAAACATGGAAACCAGCCCTCATGATTTATCACACGATTATCATGAGATTCTCTATGATTGATGGATGGTTATCTATTAATGGACAAGTCCGTTAACCTTGTCATGTACAAAATCTGTACTTGTTCTTCACCCAGTTTATTTCGGTTTGTCACGAGCTAGATACGTCAATTCATGGTCGATTCCCTTATCATGACATTCCGTCTCCTTCTGGAGAATCCTTTTATTTAAAAGAACATAACCCTTTGACTTTGTATTGGCCAACTCTGATTCTGAAATAATTAAGGGCTCTAGGTCCGCGACCAACAATGTCAGGTAGGACGGAAGTCCAATTCTGTAACCATGGTAAAATTCTGGGTGTGACATTGCACTAACGTCTGTATATCTATTCTGTTCTGTTATCTGTTGAATCTGTTATTCTGGAAATTCTGATATTCTGTTATTTGTTATTAAATTTAGTTATTCTGCTAGACTGATTAATCTGCTTATTATTATTGAACTCTGTTATATTCTGGCCAATTCTCAAGTTATGTTCATCTGAGCATCTGTCCTTTGTTATGTTCTGTTAGCTCGACTTTGGTTCTGTAAATTGGGAATGTATTTCCTAAATCCACTTGAGCTCGTAAATTACCCTTGGCTTGTTATTCATCATCTCTATTAGATCGACTATCACGATTCTTTAGTTATTGCATTTCATGCACTGCATCTCATGAACATGTAAAACTGGCTAATTACTTTTATCCTGCTTAATGAAGAGATATAATCCCTACTGAGCGTTTCGCTCACCAGCCTATCTTTAACATTTTTCAGGTAACGACATTGAAGATAGTTCATCAGAAAGGGAAGGGCAAGAGTGATGAGTATTATGGAGAATCGTGTCGGTGTCTGTTATCTTTCTTTGAGTCTCGTCCTGTTATTTGAGTCATTTCTCTTTATTAGAGTGTAATAGTGATACCTTTCTTCACTTATGACAGTTGAGTCAAGGTATGTAATTTGAATATTCGATCATCAATAAAGGTTAAATTGGCCCACATTGTACAGTTTGTAATCTTTTTGTCTTATGTATGCTCTGACTATTCACGACTGTATCACTGCCGCGTTCCGAACGACACGTTCCGCTACTATCGGTTCGGGACGTGACAGTATAGCTCTGATACCATTCTGTCACGCCCCGTACTCTATACCGTCGAGGTATTGTCCGCTTTGGCCTACCGGCCTCACGGTTTTATCCCTTTTTAACAGTGATCGGCTCCAGAATGGAGGACTTCCCGGGCAGGTCATCCATCCCAATACTACTCCCCATTAAGCATGTTTAACTTCGGACTTCTTTTCAATAACTGAGCCGATACTTCAAAAGGTGCCTCGATGATATAGAGTACAACTTAACTATATTTGAGGGTGTTACATGTATATTAAAGAGATGGTTAGATTGCATGGAGTTCCCGTGTTGATAGTATCCGACCGAGACCCACGCTTTACCTCTCATCTCTGGAAAAGTCTACAACACTCTCTGGGGACGAAACTCAACTACAACACTGCTTTCCATCCCGTGACAGATTGACAGACTGAACGGACAAATCAAGTTGTGGAAGATATGTTGAGAGCCTGCATTATAGACTTCGACGGAAGCTGGCATGACCACTTACCACTAATCAAATTTACATACAACAACAGCTATCCAGCCAGTATACAAATGGCACCTTTTGAGGCACTGTATGGCGGGAGTTGCCGATCTCCTATATGCTGGGATGAAGTCGGTGAAAAACAAAATCCAGGCCCAAACATGGTAAGAGATTCCACCAAGAAGATACAACTCATTAGAGAAAGGTTAAAGATAGCACAGTCCAGGTAGAAATTTTATGCTGATAACAGAAGGCGAGATCTGGAATTTCAAGTCAGAGATCATATTTTTCTCAAGGTATCTTCTAGCCGAGGCATTAAAAGATTTGGCGTTAAGGGCAAACTAACACCAAGGTATATTGGTCCATTCGAAGTGCTGGAAAGAGTAGGCGAGGTGGCTTATCGCATCGCCCTACCTCCGCAACTATCAGAAGTGCACAACGTACTTCATGTTTCTATGCTGAAGAAATACGTGCACGATCCCTTCCATGTCATTGACCACAATGACTTAGTGGTACATAAGGACCTTACCAACGAGCAGAAGCCAATGAATATCCTCGACCGAGAAGTTTGAGTTATAAGGAACAAGACGATGCCTATGGTAAAAATCCAATGGAATCGATGCTTAGATCAAGAAGCTACATGGGAAACTGAAGAATCTATGAAGAGGAGATTTCCGGAGTTATTCTAATTGTAATTACTCTGCACCCTTCCTATTCCCGCATAGTACAGTTGAATTTGGGGACCAAATTCTTTTAAGTGGGGGAGGGTGTAGAACCCCCGATAAAAACCATTGAGTAAATTTAAAACTTCTTCCTAAAAGAAATCATACATGAAGGCCTTACGTAAAGAACCCAATCTCATGAGGACTATAATATAAATATACAAGCCAACCTTACTTCATGCCATAAAGAATCATGAGTGCTTTATGTAAAGAACCAAACCTTGTGGGGGTTAGTATATAAATGTACAACCAATCACTTTATGCATAGTACGTAGTGACTTTTCCTAAAAGAATCTTACATGAAAGGTCTTGCATAAAGAACTAAACTATGGGAGGGTTATTATA
The DNA here is from genome assembly GCA_022559845.1 of Amorphophallus konjac. Lineage (NCBI taxonomy): Eukaryota > Viridiplantae > Streptophyta > Magnoliopsida > Alismatales > Araceae > Amorphophallus > Amorphophallus konjac. The sequence goes on along the minus strand of CM040123.1, from coordinate 190,590,589 downwards.
TAAATGTACAAGATAACTTTTAACACATGGCACATGGGTAGTACGTAGTGGGTTTCCACCTTTTCCAATAAAGAGAATTGGCCCCCCTTACCAGGGCGCCATTCAACAAATTGAAGGCTTTGTAAAGACGCGTCATTTGACCCTTGCGGGCTACCATTCCACTACATTATTTCATGTATCTAAAACCAAGAATAGACGCCCTCATGCAGAGGCGTCATTTATATGAATAGGACCACCGAGATTATTTGACGTCCCCTTACAAGGTCGTCATTTCATTTGTGTTTCTAGAAGATTAAGGCACGAACAACCCCATTTAGCTGGCAAAGCACCATGCCTACTCAGCAGGACCCGCAAGGTAATGAACCAATGCTTTGCGATTCCCTATAACTAATTCCTTCCGTAGCACTGTCAGAGGATACTGCCGCCATCAGTGCTGAAGGAGCTTCTTCTTCCCGAAGTCTACGTCCTACTGCGATCCTGCTGCTGCTTCTTCATTCTGGACCTCGTAATTCACGTCAAAAGGTAGGTGTTCTCAAGTCCTTACCTAACTAGTAGCTAAATAGGTTAACTTATGCATGCTTAGAGTTAGATTAACTCATCACCCATGCTATATTATCTGGATTTACCGTGATCAAGAAATGGCCATGTATATACCATGTTATACGTACTTTAATAGCCTATTACACCTATCACACATGATTTTATACACCTTGTTACCATGATTTTATGAATTTTGAACATAATCTAATATCATGATTTCATGAGTTTTTGAACATATCTTATTACACTAGCTTTATAGTCTTAATAACCATATTTTAAACATTAATATATAACCTCTGTTATATAAAATACATACCTATTTTAAAAACCCGAAAGCCCTAGCTCTCAGGTAAATGGCGCCCCTGACCAGGGTGCCAATTACCAAATTGAAGACCACTTGAGTGATCGCCAATTAAATGAAGACACTTCACAGTGTCGTCATTTCCATTTTCATAAATTTTCAGTAATTGATAATTCAACAATTTCAAAAATCCATAACTATCGAACTAAAGCATGAAATTTTTACATGAACATGTTTCTGGAATCCTGATATTTTCTCAACCTGCTCGTACCCTTACTTCTTGATTCGAAGCACTTTTATACTGATGAATAGTGAACAACTCACCTGTAAATGGCGCCTCTGACCAGGGCGCCAATTTTAAAATTGAAGACTTCGCGCATGGTCGCCAATTAATTGAAGACCATGTCCAATGTCGTCAATTCCATTTCTGGAATTTTCAGTAATTAGTTAATCAACGCATTCAAAAATCTATAACTACTAAAATGAACCATGAAAATTTCGCTTGAATATACATCTGTGACCCTGAGATTTTTCTCCACCTGATCATGTCCTCGAATTCTAATTTAGAGAAACTTTAGAAAAATGAATAGTAATTTGTATCACAGAATGTACCATTCTGATACGAAGCATAACTCACTTGGAAAATAACTCAATTGGTGACTCACAGTAGTGTCGTCAATTGGTTGCACCTATACATCAAATTAGTGACACCCCGAGGAGTCTTCATTTAAATGAAGACTATACACAGGGGCGCCAATTCCATTTTTTGAAATTAAAGATACAACATTAGGAAATTTCATATCTATGGAATGAAAATCCAATAACTATACCTGAACATGTTTCTGAACTGTCGAAGATTTACACTACCTGTTCATGTCCTTACTTTCGATTTTCGAGAAACTTTTTCGGAATGAACAGTGCTTTGAGTCACAAAACGTATCCGCTGGGTGAAAATCACCCAATGAAATTGGCGCCCCAAGCCAGGGCGCCAATTCATCAAATAACGACAGCTGGCAAGTCTTCAATTAATTGAAGACTGCCTGTAAGGTTGCCAATTCCATTATTTATATATATATTCAAAAAATCACCCTATGTAATTGGCGCCCCAAGCCAGGGCGCCAATTACTTAAATAGCGGCAGCCAGGTCGTCTTCAATTAAATGAAGACTCCCTATGCAGACTCCAATTCCATGTATATATATATAAATTCTATAAATTGAAAATTTTGAAAGATTTGCCAACCCCCAGGCGCCAATTCACTAAAAGGACCCTTGACCCCAGGGCGCCAATTCAGTTGTTGCATCTTTTGCTTTTGACCTGTCTAGTGATTCGTACAGACACAACCCTAAGTCATTTCCTGAGTCCTTGAACTTCGTACCATGAAATCTACTATACATATCCTACACGGACCTTGAACCTCTTAAAACTACCATTTGGGAGTGTGGGAGCTAAGTGTCATGCATGGCAAAGTGCTACGTTCTGGGAGCCACCACTTGAGGCCGTACGGCGCAAAGTGCTACACAATGGGAGCAACCTCTTGAGCCTGTAGGGGCCACCTCTAGAGTCCTCCATAACCAAATGACTAGTTAATCTTATCTGTAATACTACGTTTCTTAGTTTCTTGAAATTCCATATTGGCTATAATGAGAGTGGATGTCAAAAGTAATACATGAAATGTTGTCCGTATAGGGCCCAGTCTGGTCCTGGGAGGAGCACCCGAAGGTACTTGTGCCCATGAGAGTTTATTGACCATGGTGTTTAGCATTGCACCGGAGTATATGCTTGACTTGAGACACTCCACCCCTACTCTCTCTTTACTTACTTGACTTGACTTGCGTGGCCCGAAATCGGCAATACTTCACTTGTGGCCCGAGAAAGGGCAAAATACTTGCTTGATTGAAATAGCCAATTATACTGATACGTACTTGACATTACTTGCTTAAATTAAATTTTTACTTGCTTGTACCTGAGATATACTTGTACATGAGTTCATTCTTGCACCGGCGTTCATACTTGTACATGAATCCCTGCTTGCCCCGAAGTGGCATCTACATCTATAAATTCTTGAAATTTCTGCTTGTCAAACACTTGAAATCTTGTTATACACGCTCTATACAGTTCCTTATCTCTTACTTATTCATCATGCATAGATTACCTGTATACCTGTTTTACTTACACGTACATCATGCATAGCCATACTGATAATACATGCAAAATTGTAAAACACATAAAGATTGCTCAAATTTGAGATGTAATTCCTACTGAGCGATTCGCTCATCCAGTTGCTTCCTAACATTTTCAGGTGATTCGGATAGCGACATCCACAAGAATGGGTTTGAAACCGAGTGAAGAGTGTTCGCCAATCATTAGCTAGTCGTGTCCTTTGAATTTATTTGAGTCTACCTTGTACTCCCAGCTATGTCAGTTAGTGGTATAAACTTTGTTAAGGCATGTAGCCTAATGTTTGGCTTTTTAAATTTGGAATTTGTCATGGACTATCTTTAATTCTTTTGGTTAATCAAATAATCGTCACTTCGACTATTGAGATTTATTAGTCTTTTGCGCACTCTGAAATTATGTATGTCAAAAAATTTATCGCTCTAATGAAACGATCTATATAGACGTGTCACGCATCCGAGTATCTTCCGTGCTCAAGACGTGACAGAGTACCTGGCAAAGCCATTAATCTGGCGAGCTAGTTGAGGACCTACTCGACTTTCCCCTTTCAGGAAATTTTAGACCTTGCCCCGAGCATTATGATGTTAAATGCCCCTTGCTGTGGAAGGTTTTAATTTGATTTTTGAATATGAGGGGTTTCATTTGATAATGTCAGGCATGGTCACGACCAGGCTTTTCATGTGACTTTGTCACATATACATGCATACATAATTTTTCTTTCTTTATTTCTTGGGGAGAAGAATATTGCCATTTTGTTTTTGAATTCCCCTTTTCATGCCTGTGGGGACACTGCCCTCTTCTCGTGCTCTGACCCGAGCTTGAGGGGATGGATCCTACTCTTGCCTTAAGGATCTTGATCCTTTGGCCCTCTGATACTCAGCGTTTTACGGGCGCCGGCTGTCTCATTCGGTCGAAGAGAAGAAGAATAAAAGAGTGCTGGTTTTCTTGAGACCTTCGGGTGAGGCCTTATCGTAGGTGATGCCACCCAACTCATGTAAAATATATGAGTGTGTGCAAGTTGTTTTCCTTCTAATAAACATAGGCCGACGTGGCCGGACAGGGATCTCCACGGTTCTGGCAGACCAAGACCCGATACTTACCACATCTTGACAGTCCCTGTCTAACATGAAGGGTTGATGCAATGAATTTGGACTGCGCGATGGTCACCAGGCGTTGATTTCAATTTTCTTTTTTTTTTTTTGTTGTTTTCTTTTTCTATACAACAAATAAAAGGGTGCTTTTTTGTTTGTTTTTGAATAATTATATACAAGGTCTCATGAAAAGAATTTCTTGAGGTATACTCCATTCCAGGGATATGTGAGCTCTACTCCTTCAGAGTCTACCACTTTGTAAGTATTACCTGAGTAGACTTCTTTGATGACAAAAGGGCCTTCCATATTTTCTTGAAATTTTGCTTTTAGACTAGTGGTTTTAGTGATCTTCCTCTCTAAAACCAGTTCACCTACCCTGAATTTTCTCTCTAGAACTTTCTTAGCATAATAACGTGCAATTCTCTTGCGATATACCTGAGCATGATCGGGCGCAATCATCTGTTTCTCCTCTAATAGTTCCAGCTGGGCCAATAGGTTTTCTCGGCGTTGCTCGGGATCGAACTCAGGATCCAGCTGCACTCTTGGTGAGGGAACGAATATTTCATATGGGAGTACCACTTCTATCCCAAAAGTGAGTGCGTACGGGGTTTGACCCGTGGGAGTACGAACAGAAGTGCGGTAAGCCTAGAGAGCCTCGATGAGGCGATCTGGCCAGTCTGAGTAATGGTGAGATTTGCAGGTTTTCTTGATAATTCTGATGAGAGTTTTATTTGTAGCTTCAACTTGTCAGTTTTCTTGTGGGTAATATCGAGATGAATGATACAAATTAATACCATATTTACCACACATGTCGCGGAGTTCCTGGGATGTGAACTGTGGTCCGTTGTCGGTGACGATGTCACAGGGGATGCCGAACCTGGCGAGGATGTTGCGCTTGAAAAACTTTACCACCGTTGCTTCTTTGACTTCTATGAATGACTCAGCTTCCGCCCACTTCGTGAAATATTCTATAGCGGTGAGGATGAAGGATTTTTTTCAAATTTCTCCAGTTCTATCTTCCAAGGGACCGACTACGTCAAACGCCCACATGGCAAAAGGCCAGGGAGTTATAAGAGGGTGGAGAGAAGATGAGGGGGTGTGGATCGTGTCCGCATGGAGTTGGCATTTAGCGCAATGGCGAACATACCGGGCCCAATCCTAATTCATGGTAGGCCAATAGTATTGACGAAGGAGTTTCTGAGCAAGCATGTAGACATTCACATGTCCACCGCATTCACCGGAATGTGCAGCTTCGACGACCGCACGGTATTCGGTCTCATCGAGACAGCGGAGGTAAACCCCACTGAGAGATTTGTGATGCAAGTGAACGCCTATGATGGCGAAGCGCTCCGCAGCTTGACGGATCGATTAGGGGCAGTAGCATAATCAGGGAAGGAACCATCCCGGAGATAGTTCTCGATATCGAAAAACTAGGGATTGCCGTCTTCATGATCTATCTCAGGCTCATGGGAGATGACGTGGACTTGAGGGGAGGGCTCAGAGAACCAGAGATCTGAATGCGAAGGAATGTGCATTCTTTGCACGATGACAGTGGATGACGGCTTTTCACCGAGGATTGGAAGAAAAGATGCCAAAGACGGCAAAGCGTCGGCTAGAATGTTTTGAGCTTGAGGGGTGTGTACAAGGGTGAGCTTCTTAAAATGCCGGACTACCCTGCCGACCAGGTCTTGGTAGGTTTTCAATTTCGGGTCTCGGGTTTGATACTTGCTGAGAGATTGCCGGAGTATAAGCTGGGAATCTCCGATGATCCGGAGCTCCTTAACTCCGAGGGCCAATGCCAATTTCAGGCCCATGAGGAGTGCCTCACATTCAGCCACATTATTTGTGGCAGGGAAGGTTAATTAACAAGCACGGGGAATGATAATACCTTCCGAGGACTGGAGAATGGCTCCGACTCCACAGCCCTTGGAATTGAATGCACCATCGAAGTAGAGAATCCATGAAGGTTCACCATTTATAATGGCTCCTAACTCTTCATCAGGGAAACTCTCATCGACAGGGGAGAATGTAGGGTGTGGATGATGGGCAAGGTGCTCGGCAACGGCATGCCCCTTGACCGCCTTCTGACTGACGTAAGTGATGTCGAATTGGTTGAGAAAACTCTGTCATCTCACCAAACGATCAGTCTGTGCCGGCTTCTCTAGCAAGTACTTGATTGGGTCCATTCGCGCCAAGAGCTTTACTTCATGTGCAATGAAATAATGCTTTAGCTTTTGGGCGACCCAGACGATGGCCGCGTAGGTCCTTTCCATGGCAGTGTACCTCTGCTCAGCATCATTGAACAGCTTGGACAAATAGTAGACCATGAATTCCCTTTTGGCATCGTCATATTAGGCTAGTACTGCTCCAACAGATTCTTCTGTGGTAGAAACATAGAGCAATAGAGGTTGACTAGGGACCGGGGTGCCAGAATGGGAGGATTTAAAAGGTAGCTCTTCAGGTCGTCGAAGGCCTTTTGACATTTGTCATTCCAATCAAATTTAGCCTCTCCTTTTAACATGTCGTAGAAGGGCTTGCATCGCTGAGAATGGTGAGATATAAATCTCCTAATGAATTGCAAACGCCCGATCAAACAATGGACCTCTTTGATGTTCATGGGAGGAGGCATCTCGGCAATGGCCTTAGCTTTATTAGGGTCGATCTCAATTCCTCTCTTGCTGACAATGAACCCTAGAAGCTTACCTGAAGAGACCCCGAAAACATATTTCTTGGGGTTCATTTTAAGTTGGTGCTCCCGTGACCGTTGGAGAACTGCACGGAGGATCTATGCATGGCCACTCCTGGTTTTGGATTTAACCAGAATGTCATCCACGTAAACTTCCATATAGACGTGCATCATGTCATGGAGGATGGCCATCATCGCTCTTTCATATGTTGCCCCTGCGTTCTTTAGACCGAAGGGCATGAGGACGTAGCAGTAAGTCCCCCACTGAGTGGTGAAAGTAGTTTTCTCCAAGTCTTCTTCCGCTTGCTGGATCTGGTTATACCCCGAGAAGCCATCCATCAAGGAGAGCATCTCATAGCCGGCGGTGTTGTCTACCAGGATGTCTATGTGTGGAGGAGGAAAATCATCCTTTGGGCAAGGACGATTATGGTCACGAAAATCTATGTAGATGCGGACCCTACCATCCTTCTTCATAACAGGGACGATGTTAGGTACCCATTGCGGATATAAAACAACCCTGATAAAGTTGGGTTTGTGGAGCTTGTCCACTTCTTCTTTGACTTTGAGTGCGAGCTTCGGGTGAAGTCGCCTTAACTTCGGTTTGACAACTCGAGCATCGGGTTTCAGGACCAAGCGGCGTTCAACCAGAGATGGGTCCAGACCCGGCATGTCCTCGTAGGACCAAGCGAAAGCATCGGGAAATTCTTTGAGAACTGCCACAAGAGTAGCTTTCTCCTCATCAGTCAAATTGGCACTTATCAATATATTTTTCGGATCATCCTTGGTGCCGAGATTGACTTCCTTGGTGAATTCGTCAATGGAAACATTAGGTTCATCAAATCTCTTGGTTCCATGGACGAAGGAAGCTATGGGATCACTATCATCCTCTAATGGCTCTTCTTCTTCTGCATCATCACCCTCTTCTAAGACATACACGCCTAGACCGTCATCTATTAAAGATCTATCTAGTTCAAATGCCTTTAAGGGAATGGGAGAAGATCCAAATTCAGAGACCTGACAGAGATGGGTGCATTTATCAGCCAACTGGCTAATGTATCGCGTGGGGACCTGATGAACACTAGACTTCTTGGAACGAAAAGATGCTATGTACAGACCTGGACTTGACCTAGACTTTACCCTACTATGTACAAGGGGAGTTTGTGGAAAGGATTTCAAGGTGAAAAGTGTCGGCCCTTGGCCGAGGGATCAATTTTCCAAGGAGGCCGTATCTTCAATAGTGAGCTCGCAAGCCCATGTTTGAGAATCAGCGTTTTTTTTTTTGTGATCATGGGTGAAGGTACACACCCGGTGGGTGGGTTGCCCCATAATCGGATGAGTGAGGAGCAGAGGAAATGGCGGGTGGAATAGGAAGGGAATAAAGAGGACAGGTGTGGGCCTGTTTAAAGAGAGGAAGATACCCTAGGGGAAAACCTCGTTAGGGGGTTTATCCAGATGAAAGAGGGAGAGGAGGCCAAAGTCCTCCTCGAGTGGTAAATCAGGTGGGATTTCTTTTCTTTCAGAGACTTGAGACTCCTTACTAGGCTCAGGCCGAGTTCTTGGCTGAACTGGCCCTATGATAAAGCGACCATAAACTAAACCCTCTCTTTGAGTCTCCTTGGATGGCTCTTCCAGAGAGTAACCTAAACCTGCCTGACCTTTAGCCACTTTAAACTTTCTCCTGTGCACGGGGCCTTGTCCGAGCTGACCTAAGCCCCTACCCATGGTGAAACCAATTTTGGCCATGATTTCTCATCCTTTACCGGGAGGGATATTGGAATGTGTGATTGGCCAAGGAAGCAAAGGGGAATCAGGTGGACTTAAGGCAGAAGGCCCAACGACACCTTCTATGGAAAGGACGGGTTTCTTGCCCTTATCTTGAATGGTCATAAATGGAATCTATTCAGAGGTAATGGCATTGAGAGTTTCCACCAGTGGGATACTCTTGATTTTGATGACCTTACCATTGTAAGGAAACTTTAAGCATTGATGGGCAGTTGATTGGATTCCAAGGGTCTGTCCAATCCATGGCCGCCCTAGAATGGCCTTGTATGCAGGGTCGACATCGAGGACAAAGAAGTCCGACGTCATGACTGTTGGACCTAGGCCGAGTTGTAGGGTCACCTTCCCTTTTGCGCACCTTTTTGAATTATCATAGGCTGAGATGGTGGTGCATACCTTCTCTAAGTTCTCTTCTTGGAGGCCAATTTTCTTGACGGTCTTCATGGGACAAACATTAATTGATGCTCCCGTGTCAATGAGGGCGGAGTCGACCTTGACTCCGTTGAGAGAGATCGTGAGGCATAACCAGAGTGACCTACTTTCTGGCAAAGCAAGGTCCTTATCAGAGAATGAAATAGATGGTCTGCATGTAAGGGCCATGATGGCCTCGGTCACACCACTTGTCGGAAGATCTTCATTGACCATAATTTTCTGGAGGAATTGAAGCAAAGTGGCATGGTGCGACGAAGATTTCCTATGGAGCTCCAAGATGGAAACCTTAGTAGGGGTCCTGTCCAGATGCTGGAAAATGTAGTACTCCCCGGGAGGGCTTTGAGAATTGACCCATTCCTCCGACTGGGATGGCCTTTTGGATGGGAGAATGATGCAGTTTCGAAGAGTGACATTGACCAAAGCTTCTTTCGGGTCATCCTATTCCAAAGGTTTTGGGCGAATGAGCTGTAAAGGAGCTGGAGATCCAAATATGTATGAGAGAGAGGCTGAATCATCTCGAGAGTCAACCGGAGAAGGAGAAGGGAATGTTTTTGACTGAGGTGGCTTAAGGAGGACCAAGGGGCGCTCCTGTACTGACTGAGCTTTTGGAAAGACATAGGGTTCTTGGCGCGACATTGGAGGAGGGTTGATCAAGGTGAGTGGCTTTTGGGTGGCACATGGAGACTGGCTGGATGGTGGTGAGATCAGATTTCGAGATTAGGTGAACATGTTGATGTCCACCCATGGTTCATTAGCTTCCACTTCTATCTTCCCGTACCAGCCTGGGAATCCTTCGACACTCCACATCTGGGTTCTTTTGAGAACCCGTGGTTCCATTCCAATGATAGTGTTCACCTGCTCATTCTGCCTTGAGCTCGAGGGATCTTTGGTTGACTGATGGGTTGGCAGTGGGTTATGCACTATACCAAGGTCCCGGTTAGGCTTCTTGAGATTGGTGATAGCTAGCTTTACATCTGCCCAGTTGATTCTCTCCTCGTCATTCATATCATATACCCAATCTCGGAATTGAAAGCAGTTCATTATGTCATTCCCGGGAGTTCGGTGATATGGGTAATATCTGGAGGTGTCGGCATTGGGATGGACCCAATATCGTTGAGGGGGAAGCTGAATAGATTCTAAGGACATAAGGGCAAAGAAGATGTCACCTAAAGTTTCAGGCAACGGAGGATAATAATCCCTTTTTGGCCTAGCAGGGCCGTAGCTTTGAGGTGGAGGGACATTGGCATAGGGCTTGGAATTACCTTGCCCCTGGTTAGCCATAGCCTGAGTGGGATGGGAGACCTGGCGATTGTTGGATTTGAAGGGCTGGCCAACCGCATTGACTTGCTCATTTATCGTGACGCCCTCAGTGGTGGGGACAAGTAGGGTTTTCCTACTCTTGGTGCGAGACTCAAAAAATGGAGGCAAGGTAGAATCCCTTACCTGGGCTTGAACTATCCGAGCTCGGTTGTAGAGCTGGTGAAAGGTGTGGAGCTCACTGAGCATTTGAATGGCCCTAAGTTGAGGAGTGGCATTGTTCACCAGCATGGTGATAGCCGGAGACTCGGGAATGGGAACCTCCATCCTAGAAGCCATGATCCTCCAATGATTTGCAAAGTTAATGAAGTCCTCGTCGGGCTTCATTCTCTCCATGACTAGGTCAAACTATGTGAGGGAAATAGAGGACATGTGACCAAAGTGAGCGAGGAATCACTCGGAGACTATGTCAAAGTTGATGAGATCAATAGCTGGCAAGGAAGAAAACCAATGTAGGGCCTCGCCCTCAAGAGATTTTTGAAATAGATGGACCAATAGAACCCGATCGTGGATCCATTGATGGTAATCCATAAGGAAACTCGAAAGGTAATGATGAGGGTCGGTGGTGCCATCGTATCTCTTATACTTAGGAGCCTTGAATCTGGGTGGAAAGTAAGCGTTAGGGAGCTTGCAATACTAGGCTAGCGAGTCGGGACGTGAGTTTGGCATACTCTCGGCCACTGCCTACCGAATGTAGTTTTTAATCTCCTGCCGGAGTGATGGGTCCATCCCTTTCAACGGGGCACCCATGGTAGCCGGAATTGGAGGTGAAGGAACCCTTTGTGGAGCTATTGGATAGCTGAATTGGATTGGACTTTCGGGAGTGGGTCGGCTCGTGGACCCTTGGAAGGGAGTTTGAGCACGTGGAGGTGTGAGATGTGGAGACATCTGTGGGACAGCCGGGGCCTTCCCATGGGAAGCCATCGAGGCTAAGTCTGTGGGAGAATACTGGGATAGAACGTTAATCAACTCTTGATCCTCGTGCGGAGAGAGTGTAAGAGCCCTCGGGCTAGCGCGGTCATGATCACTCAGCGAACAAGCCGAATCGGCGAGGATGGCCTCATTTGGCGTGGCCGAAAACATGTCTATGAAGGCATCCAGATGATCATCCTCCATTTGAAATAGAGGATTGCCCCTAATTCCAGGCTCAAATTGGGGAGGAAATTCCTCCTCATATCCTAGATTTGTATAAACTCTCTCCATCCTAAACCAATTAGTAATTGGTTTACAATAAAGAAAATAAAAGGTTTGGGGGGGGAGTATTTACAAACACAACAAAGTGGTGACCATAATCAACGTCCTAATTTTTTCCTTTTTCCTTTTTTCACTTTTTTTTTGTCTTTTCTTTTGTTCACTCGAGGAGAGAAGGGAACTAAGGGTGTGGGATGAGCTCCGGGAGCCTAGCAGAAACCTCTCACTCAAAACCCAAGGATGAGCTATAGGTACTTCCGAAGGTACAACCTGCCTGGCGACCATGTGGGAATCCACGGTTCGCGAGGAATGATGGAGGTTCCTAATTGGATCGAACCAATTACACCCACGTGGGAATCCTCAAGTGAAGGGCTCAATTCCAATAGGAAGGGTTCCTACAAAGGGGTGATGCCGGCTCTTCCTAAACCCAACCACATTACTTAATCTGCAGAGATTAATCACACAATACACGAGCAAACTAACAGGGAAAGAACTCTGTTACGGGGAGAATACGGGAAGAGGACAGAGGGCGGCCAAAGTGATGGCCGTCCACAAACCTAGGCGGCCACTTCGAGTGTCGCCCAGAGGGGAAGGCGGCCAGAGTTGTGGCCTCTTATAAAGGAAGAGGGCGGCCAGGTCAAGTGTCGCCTAGGGCCCAGGGCGACCAGGGTGCTAGTCGCCCAACAGATGGCCTAGGCGGCCACTGGGTTGGTCGCCCAGGGGCCTAGGTGGCCAAGAGTTTAGCCTCCTTATGTCGGACTTTCAGAAAATATGATAACAGAGCTACGGAAACTAGACTAATGTAAACGCATGGTTCAACTAATCTTTGACTTCAAGCATCAGGGACTTATAGTAGGCAATAGAGACTCCCACCGTGATCGCCACTTCGCTTGTAGGCACCCGGGGATGGCGTTGTGGTTGGTTTGGTGGATGGACGGATGGAGAACGTCTCCTGAGTACCTACAGAGGAACAAAAAGAAACATTAGAACATCGTGATCGCCAGAGGTGTTTACCTGAACCTCACAGGGGTGATGATCGCGGGGAGATAATCCAAATAGGAAGATGATGGGTTCCCTCTTCCTCATCCTCGACCGGCCAAGGGCAAGGAGCCCTGCTATGTCCCTTATGCTGAAGTCCTGCAATGTAGCTCAAAGGAAAAAGAAAAGGAAGGCCATTAGTAAAACGAAAGGTGTAGAATCTACTCTAATAGAACGAACAGAACGGGAATGATGGTGGCAAGGTTACCTGGGGGTGGTGGGAAGGAGGGATGGACGAGGCTTTTGACCACCCACCTTCCCATTTGTTTTGGGAGGAAACCTCTAAGTGTAAGAGCTAAGGGGTTACACTACATGCAGCGTGCTTACCTAGAAGCCGTGATGCAAGTAGGAAGTAGGAACTAAGGAGTTCAAACCAAAGCAAGGGAAGCAGGAGGAAGACGACCGATGCGGCTCTTCTCACCCTTGGGGAGGAACTCCGCCAGACTCTTCCCCGATGCCAAAACTGCTCCGATCCTCCTCAATGGCTTCCACCTCGATTCCCCACCCCAGAATGGCCTCTACCGTCCCTCTCCACATTGGAGATCGACCGTTTTGTCCATTCAGCCCGGAGTTTCAAATCATGGGGAAAGATCGTGCAGAACGGGGGAAAGAACATGCCCATGAGCTGGGCCACGTTCTCTGACTGAGTAAACAGAGGAGGGCTGCCAAGTCTTTGGCCTCCTTAAGGGTGAAGGCGGCCAAGCAGATGGCCACCCAACAGGGGAGGGCGGCCATCACCCTGGCCGCCCAGGACTGGGGGGCGGCCAAGTCTTTTGCCGCCCAGACCACGCTCCTTGGGCCCCTTAAGTGTACGAGGCCTAATAGATTTAAGGCTACGGGCTGGGCTTTAAAACTCAAAACATCGGTAAAACAAGTACCACAATTAAGCGTCATTCACTCGAAGGTCCATTGGGGATCCACGGGATGTCCAAAATTAGGCGTCTACGGTATCCTCACATGTAATAGTGTAACACACTTGTTCTCTTTGTCCATACCTATGTCAAGTCTAGAGAACTATTCTAGCAACTTCCACTCCGGAATCATACAATTGGCTAATAGGGCTCTTGATTTTTGACTGAGGGCATCAGCTATAGGACTACCCTTTCCAGGATGATATTGGATTGTGAAGTTGAAGTCCTTGAGATATTCCAGCCAACGTCCATGTCTCATATTCAAATCCTTTTTAGAGAAGAGATACTTGAGACTCTTATGATCGGAGTATACAATGAATTGTACTCCGTATAGGTAACGTCTCTAGATCTTTAGTGCAAGCACTACCGTAGCCAATTCTAGGTCATGGACTGGGTAGTTCTCTTCATGCTTCTTCAGTTGTCTGGAAGAGTAAGCTATGACTCTTCCTTGTTGCATTAACACACATCTGAGGCCAATGCCAGACGCATCGGTATATACCTCGAATTTCTCTCCTTCAATTGGTAAAGCCAAGACTGGGGCTGTAGTCGAGTGATCCTTTAGAGCTTGAAAGCTTCTTTCACAATCTTCGCTCCATTCATAACGGATCTCCTTGCTAGTTAGCCTAGTAAGTGGCACAACGATCAAAGAAAAATCCTTAATGAATCGCCTGTAATAGCCTACAAGACCCAAGAAACTTCGGATCTCGCTAGCATTGGTTGGTCCTTCCCAATTTTTTACCGCTTCAACTTTTGATGGATCTACTGATAAACTATCCTTTGAAATTACATGACCTAGGAAGGATACTTCTTCTAGCCAGAACTCACATTTGCTGAGCTTTGCATATAAATGAGTTGTCCTCAATATCTGTAATGCAATCCTCAAATGCTCTTCATGTTCTTCCTTGGTCTTTGAATAGATTAATATGTCATCAATGAAAACCACCACAAACTGGTCTAGATGAGGCCTGAATATGCTATTCATCAACTGCATAAAGGCTGCAGGGGCGTTTGTTAGTCCAAAAGACATAACAACAAATTCATAGTGCCCATACCTGCTCCTAAACACGGTCTCATGAATGTCTTCATCTTGGATTCTCAGTTGGTGATGTCCTGACCTGAGATCAATCTTCGAGAAATACTTAGATCCAGATAGTTGATCAAACAATTCATCGATTCTCGGCAGTGGATACTTATTTTTAATAGTGAGATGATTCAACTATCGATAGTCGATGCATAGCCTCATAGATCCATCCTTCTTCTTTACAAATAATACAAGCGTTCGCTACGGGAAAGTGCTTGGTCTGATAAATCTTTTCTTCAGAAGCTCCATCAATTGTTCCTTTAACTCCTTGAGCTCGACAGGGGACATCCTATAAGGTGCCTTAGAGACTGGACCAGCACTACGGACCAGGTTGATGGTGAAGGCCACTTCTCTTTGTGGGGGTAAATCAGACAAATCTTTTGGAAATACATCGAGAAACTCTCGAACTACTGGGATGTCTTCTATCTTGGTCTCCTTAGTCTCCTTTATGGTGACAAAAGCAAGGAAAGATATACACCCTTTCCTTATAAGCTTGCTAGCTCGGAGAGCTGAAATAAGAGGTGACTTGTTCCGACTCTTCGGGCTAGTGTAGACAAGTTTCGGAAACTCCTTAAAAGTTACCTTGCCTTCACGGCAATCAATAACGGCCTTGTCTGTAGATAGCCAATCGGCTCCTAATATAACATCATATCCCTTCAAGTCTAGACATATTAAGTCTGCTGGAAGAGTTTTCCCTTTTACCATGACTGTACAATTAGAATAGTGGTGTGAGATCTCGGATTCATTTCCGAGTGGGGTTGCAATTACTAGATCTATCCACTCCGGTTCCATAGGTAATGGATCAACAAACTTCTTGGAAATAAAAGAGTGTGATGCACTGGTATCAAACAAGACATGAGCATGCTTGGAACAAATCTTGAGTGTATCTTCCACTAGTCCGCCTTCATCTTGTTCTGCCTCCTGAAGAGCTTGAAGATGTGCATTCTTCTTCACCGGGCGCTTCTCGTCACCAGCTTGATCATTATGTAGTGGACAATCGGGAATCCGATGATCACGGCTCCCACAACGGAGACAAGCTCCGAGTCTTCTCAAACATTCCTCGGCCCTATGGCTGGCCTTGTCGCAATGTTTGCACACCTCTTTAGAAGGTGTGGTAGTGATGGAGAAAGGCTTGTGATTCTTCTTAAGCTTCTTATCCGGAGAGGATTCTCCTCCATTATTAAGCCTCTTCTTGTTGAAGGTGGGCTTGAAAGTACCGGAGCTAGTAACATGCTCCTTCTTATCCTTCCCACGGATCCTATCTGACAGCTCCGTGGCATCTTCTAACAATTGGGCTCCCCGTACTATCTCTGAGTAGACTTGTATGTCCATCGGCGCCAGCTGTGTAATATATTGAGGTCTGAGCCCATTGAGAAATCTTCTAGCCTTCATCTTCTTGGTACTTACTAAGTGTTTAGCGTACCGTGATAGCCTAAAGAATTGGGCCTCGTATTCGGCCACCGTTAATGTTCTTTGTTTAAGTGTAGCAAATTCGGCAGCCTTCTTCTCTTGTACTCGATCAGAAAAATACTTGTTATTGAAATACTCCTTGAATTCAGCTCATGTAAGATGATCTTGTTCTACCGTAGCTTTTACGGACTCCCACCAGGAACGGGCATCCCTCCCTAATTGAAATGTTGCTAATAGAACTTTTTCTTGATCCGTGCATTGCATGACACAGGATATCTGTTTGATCTCCCTTATCCAATGCTCGGTATCGTCCGTATCGGTCGAGCCTATAATTTAGGAGGGTTCATATTGCGAAAACTTTGATGGAGACTACCGGCTCCACGATTAGCACCTCCTTGCGCTACCTGTTGTAGCGCTTGAGTGAGACCTTGCACGGTCCTTTGCATATCACACCACTGAGCACGTTCTGCGGCCATGATCCTACAATTATTAAGATAACTATGTTAATATGTGATTATATCCAAATGTTCTAGTTTCTAAGTTAACTTAACCCTTGGCTCTACCCAATCTCACCGGGTAAAGGTTTAAACCTATCCATGGACTTGGGTTTCCTAGGAATTGAATATCCTAGGCTCTGATACCATAAAAATTGTCACGTCCTGAGCGCGGAAGGAACCCGGAGATGCGTGACGAGTTTACATCAATCATTTCAATCAGAGCGTAAGTGTATTCAACATACATAGACAGAGCGCGCACAAGTAATGATAACCAAGTCTTTTATTAATCATAACTTTAAAGTACTCCATTACAATTCTTTATGAAAGAACTATGACTCATTGAAAGGAAAAGTACAATGGATGACTCAAGAAAATAGAAAAGATAGACTAGATAACGCTTGACGGTTGGAATGGCTCTAGACTCTTCACTCTTGTCCATCTCCATCTGAATGAGTCTCGTCATCAGAATTACCTGAAAAATAGAGAAAAACACTAGGTGAGCGAACGCTCAGTAGGAATTATATCTCAAGTGTAAGCTTGTTGGTGAGGACACCAGAGCACGAGTACAGCGTGACTCAGCGAGCCGTCGGTACCAGACCCGCAGCACGATTAGGTCGACACCACCTCTTTATGGCTGGGGGATAGTCTGGAGTCGCCACCGGAGCTTTGATACTTCAGTATATATTTTTATACGTATTCATATTTTATACGTATTTGGTTGTATTTGGTGTGTATTTAACATGTATTTGGTGTGTATTTGGTTTGTATTATCTTGGATTTTTATATTGGGTCAATGGTAGAATAATTGACCATGTATTTGTAGTTATGATTTATTTTGGTCCAAGGGGGGATTAATATGGTCTAAGGGGATTATTTAAATGCAAGCCCCTTATGTTGACATTAAGGGAGGGGCGCCCCCTCTTTTGTCCCCTTATGGGAGAATTTTTTATGCTAGTTTAATCTCCCTTCCCCAATTTGCCCCCTTGACCAAGGGTAACCTAGGTCATTTGGCTAGATCTAGAGTTTTAATATATAATATCTCTTGTTGTATTTGGGGAAAATTAATGAAGAAATTTATGTGATAGTGGATTTGGGAGCACCCCCCCTCTCTCCCCTCTTGTTCTTGGTGTTCTTCCTCTTCTTCCTCTAATCTTCTTCAGATCTAGATATAAATCCTCCAGATTTCTTAAATTTCTTCCTTTTCCCCTCTTCCTCTACCTGCTGGGATCGTTCACCGTCGCTGTCGCCGCCGTTCGTGCCGTCGTCAAGCCACCACAACCCAGCATCCCTCTTGCTGCCCCGAAATTCAGAGTTGCAGGACAGCAGCTCGGTAAAAGGGTTGGTACGAGAGATCCGACCGTCGGATCGCGATGAGATTTTGCGGGTAGGTTCCCCCCATCGTCCAGCATTCCCAGTTCAATGTTTAGGCTGATCAGAGTCCGTTTAGGCCCTTTCCCAGCCACCTATTGTTCCTTCCCACAATTTTCCTGTGTGCAGATCCGTGAGATAGTCTGTAGTAGCCGATTTTTCCCACCCCCTAAACGTTGTCAAAAAATTACAAACAAACTATGTGCGTCACCGACACCCTCTACTCTATCTACCATAAAAATCCCAGGTCCTAAATCTTTCTTTTGTTCCTCGGTCAAATCCCTTGAACATGTAGATCCCGTTCTGCCCTATCTGTTCTGTGTTTCGGGTCAGAGAACTCAGTCAACTTGCAGACATTTTCATTTCCAATCCAACTGTTGGATGGATTTGAAAATTCTGTACATGATAGGCTTTTGAGTTCTCTTTCCAACGGTACCCATTTCATCTTGATCCGACATCGGATCTGGGCGTACCGGCCAATTTCGTGGAGACGCGCATTTCTGCTCTAAGCCAGGCCAACAAAAGGGGTTGCTGGATAAATCCCAAAGATATACACCGAGGCAACTTCAGCGACCGCCGCTCCCGGGGGTCGACCAAGGACCCTCTGCCAGCGTTCCGGTGAACTTCCGCCTTCAGGAGACTCCTAGAGATCGACGTCTCTTTGGACGCCCGTCTTGCTGTCCTACCAGACAGAAATTGCAGATTCGGAGCCGCTTCCCGCCACCACCCGGAACCCGCCGCCTTGCTGCCCGTCAACCCTGGAACGGCGCTCCCAGACCGTTGTTGTGGCCTTTTACCTCCCTGCATGGAGTGGACCTTAGTTTTCTTGCTGTAATTAATCTGCCATGTGTACTGGGAGTAACGGTTCTCGGCCGGGAAGTCTTCCCCACGCCCCGAGCGTGGAGGTAGATTCACCACCCACCTTGTCTTATTTGCTTAGATAGTATAGATTCTACTGTCGCTTCATGTGAGTTAGTTATTTCCTAGCTAGTTAAATATTAATCACCGCTATGAGTTGTGCGAGCGAAACCCGTCCCGTGACTCATTCCGAGCACGAGAGTGAGTTGACCACCCGAGACTCAAAGCCAGTTTCCCAACCGTGCAGATCGTCGCGTTTCCCTCGCCGGGGATGACTGTGAGTTAGCACTTCTTGTTTGGAGCATGATCGCCTCTTCTGGAGCTCGTTCGGCGCCGCGTTGTAGTGTTGTTGCTGGTTGCGTTGTCCTATTATTCGTGTCATCCTATAGAGTCCAAGGTCCCAACCAGTCCGAGTCGAGTCCCGTAGTCGTCCCGCATCACTTGCTTTAAGTAAATTACATATTGCATGAATGCAAGTATGGCTATGCATGTTCGCGTGAAACGACATTAGAGAGAGAGTATAGCAAGAAATAAATGAGTGAACTAACAAGTTTTTCATGTCAATATACCAAGATGAACAAGTATGTACATTTATCAAGTCATGTCAAGAATTTGGCTATCATGTTTCAAGCAAGCAAGTATATACCCTTTCTGGGCCACGCACGTCATGTCATGTCAAATCAAGTATAAGTATAGAATATGTGGAAATGTCCAATCAAGCAAGTCATGCACTTCGGTGCAATGCCACACTGTGATCAATAATAGCTCCTATGGGCAAAAGTATTTTCGGGTGCTCCTCCCAGGACTAGATCGGGCACTTATATGCGCAAGCATTGAGTCATGTATTTTCGACATCTACTATAGTTATAGCCAATATAGAGTTTCAAGGGAAAGCTCTTGTATAAATTTTAAGGTAGATCTTGTGGAATAGAATCATGAGGATAGAACTTGATACGTAAGGACGTACTACGATTAAACGGTACAATAACGATACTCATTGAAAACTGGGTGGAATCGGCTCCCTAATGGGTGCCAAGATATCAAGAATAAGCATTCATATACACATGATCACTCGTTCTTTGTACATGATATGGTAGAAAGAATTAGTGTCCATATAGAGGCACATAATCCTTAGTTGATAGCAATGGTATAGTTTCCCATTCCATTAGCTTAAGAAACATTCTCATGGTGGATAAGTAGCATACCATGAGGGCCGGTATACCATGTTTCTTTAGAGTGACATGGCAATCAAAAAGTGTCATGGATTTTAGTGGTACAACCTGCTCGGTGGCCTTGAGGGAATCCAAGGCTTCGCGTAGACTTACGGAGGTCTCTATGATAAAATCACCTGTCCGAAGGAAGGAATATCTCGCGGAGGGTTCATCTATCACCGAGAAATAGTGGGGTAATCGATAAAACATCGTGAAACGTGGGACTATACTCACAGATGGGAATATAGTGCCGATATACAACCCACTAAAAAGGGGTTACAGAAAAACCACGGAAAACACGAACCAGGAATATGGCGCCTGGGGTAATGTCTTCATTTTATAAAATAGCACCCTGGGCAGGGTCACTATTTCATTAAATAAAAACTCTCCATTGAGTCGTTGTATCTATTGTGTTAGATGGACGCAGTCTATCTCCACTAACTGTGGATCTAGAGGGGGGTGAATAGATCTAATGCTAATTAAAAGCCAGTATAAGCTCTAATGCGGAATATAGGCAAATAGCAGGTAAACCAAAAGAAGATGCACTAAGCAAAGG
The DNA here is from genome assembly GCA_022559845.1 of Amorphophallus konjac. Taxonomy (NCBI): domain Eukaryota; kingdom Viridiplantae; phylum Streptophyta; class Magnoliopsida; order Alismatales; family Araceae; genus Amorphophallus; species Amorphophallus konjac. Next base: position 190,570,145 of record CM040123.1, on the reverse strand, counting down.
GTCGACCCATGCAGCCACACATCATATCACTATCTTGAATACTAGATATGAACATGAGCGATATAAGCTATGATGCTAAGTAAGGAAACCCATCGCACACAGTTCAAAGACAATCACACAAACACAATGCACCCAATAATTTTTGGTGGTTCGGTCAAAGACCTACGTCCACCCCACACTCAACAGAGTATGGCTTACTGCTGTGCAGTACAGCTTGCGTCTGCTGGGCACTACAGCTTGGCCTACAAACCGCTGAGCAACACAGCTTGCTGTCCGAGACAAGTCTCGCCTGCTGAGGATTACAGCTTCACCTGTCCAGTGGAATCCTCCACTGCAACTGCTGGGGTTTACAACTTACCCGTCCAAAGGAAGCACCTCTGCAAAACAGCTGACTCACAGCTTGAAGAATCAATAGTTCGGAAATAAAAGTGCAGAAGCAAAACGAAAAAGAAAACCCCAAAGGGGAATGTAGCTCTAATGAGCAAATGCCCAGCTCTGGTATCTGAACCAAAAGACTGAGTACAATCCTCTCGAACAAGCTCTCTCAATCTCACTCTCTCAGCTCATCTCTTCTCACTTTCTCTTCTTCTCTGTTTTCTTTCTTCTCACAGTGGATCGATGGCTCTCTGCTGTGTAGACTTTGCTTCGCTTCAGTCGATCAGCCTCCACTTCAAGACGAAGGCTTCATTATATACTAGCAGCATGTGGATGAGGGCGCGTGGCTTCCACATTTCCCGTCCAGAGAATTTGCCAGAACCGAGGCAATTCCATCCACATGGCAGCATCCTGGAAATGCTTCTTCCACGTGTCATCATCATGATACCTCATCTGATGGGAATCGACGCTGAGTACTAACTTTTTATTTTGCATTTGAGTCCTTTTATTTGCTTTTATATCCTTGGGAAAGTATATGTGCAATTGTAAGGCTTTGTAAGCCAATGTGTCATTCCCTAGGATTGTGTGGGTTTCTATGTAATTTGCTAGTAGGTCCAGCAAAGGGCCCCCAGCCCTTTCCCATTGGTCCACCTAAGCTGTGTGGGGCTGGTCAACCATCCTAAGTGGCCATCTAGAAGGTTTGAATGCCAATTGACCACATGGGAGACAAGTGGTGTAAAATGTCAAAGTTGGCCACCTACCTTATCTACCTAGTCAAAGGAGTGTCCCCTCCATATGTAATTTATTTATTTTTGATTTTTGATCACATAGGGGAAGAAAATGGCCTATTTCCCACGAAATTATCAGTCCCCCACGCCTTGCCATTTTCTATATAAGCCTATGTATAGAGTCATTAGAGATAAATGAAGGAAAAAATTGGCATTTTGCCCCAAGAGAGCTCTTGGAGGGTGCACCCCTGTCCCCCTATCTCCTTGCTGTTCTTCCCCTTCCTCCAGAAATCTAGGGTAGGAGACCCTTTCTACCTCCCCCTCTCATCCTCTGAGTTCCCTTTCTGAAGCTACCGCCGCCGCCGTCGCACCGCCGTCGCGCCACCGCCACCGGAGTTCTGTCTCCATCAAGACAGAACCCCACCTCCGTGGTTCTATATTTTTAAACTTTTGTCTGATTGCGCTTAAATTTTGAGAGCTTGTCCCTCTCTTTGTTAGCTTTCCATCCATATATCTTATGCCTCATTCTGAGTTCGTTTGATATTTTTGCCGCAATTTCTAGTCCACCCCTGTCAATCTGTCATTCTGCAGATCTACAGTACAGAGTCATCTTGTTCTATTTTTTTCACCCCCGTATCTATTTTTATAAAATCCCAAAAAATTACTGAGTCTTCCCCATGTATATCCCCTTCCACCATAATTTTCTTAGAGTCTACAAAAATCATTTACCCCTCAGTCAAGGGTGTGTTTCAGGCAGATTGTTTGCTGCCGTGTGTCTCTGTCAGTCCGGGTCAGAAACAAAAGTCAGCTTACAGAGGTTTGAATTTTCAATCCGTCTAGTGGATGAAGCTGAAAAAATATTATGTTGTAGATCTCTGAGTGCTCTTTCCATCGGTACCAGCCACGTCTCGATCGGCCTCCAGATCTGAGCGTAGTGATTTTCGCCACCGCACCCCGCAGATCTGTTCTGTGTGCAGGTCCGAAAATTCAGTTCGGGGGAAAATCAAAAGTAAATATCAAAATTCAACTTCGGGTGCTGCCCCTTCAGGGAGTCGATCCGGGACATCCCGCCATCATCCCAGCCAAGCGGCGCCTCCAGAAGACATCAGGAAGGTGACATTCCTTTGGAACGGATTGCTTGCTGTCCACCGAGTCAGTCACCGAGTTGGCGCAGCACCGAGTTGCAATAGTGCCGAGTCAGACCAGCAGGCCGAGTTCGTGCTGAGTTCACCTCCAGATTGCTGCCCGTCAACCCAGAGTCGGTCCTCCCGGGCCCCACTGTAGCCCTTTACCTCCCTGCGTGGAGTGGGTAATAGAATTACTGCTGTAATTAAGTTTTTAACTGTTGTTAACCGGGAGTTGCCGTAACTGGCCGGGAACGTCTTCCCCACGCCCGGAGCGTGGAGGTAAACTCGCTACCTCTCTCTTATCGCATTTTGCTCAATTCGTATACTTTTGAATGCCACTGCGAGTGTAGGATTATTAGCCCGTTATCATTTCATCACCGCTGCGAGAGAGTGAGTTTGAGTGTTACCGTCCCGTGACTTGATCCGAGTCTACACGGAAAGCCGATACCCGTGACTCACAGCCGATTTCTTAACCGTGCCCGGTCCAACGTTTCCCTCGCTAAGGGACAATTGCGAGCTCGTCTAGAGTCCAAGGATCTCATTCCTAATTCGAGTCGAATCCGTGATCCGTCCCGCATCAGTTTGGTATCCGAGCGAGTTGAGTCTAGGGTGTCAAAAAACAAGTGTCATTTACGTCTAGCCATTAGCCATTGTCTAAGTCGTGCTTAGGGTCATCATTGTTTTAAAATAAAAAAAAGTGTCTTTTTGCATTTACATCCTTTACTCGGTATATCAAAAGGTGTTGTTCGAGCGTTAGGCTACGCCTATCGGGAAGGCCGCACACTTGCGCGAGTGATCTTCGGATCGGTTATCTCCGCCACGTACCGAGTCTTGGTGTCTTGTCCTTAGTGTGCATGCATCCAACATTGCATAGTCGGTCTAGTGTCTTGTCCACATGGCTTTGCATATCCATTCCTAGGGATCCATTCCCATATTTTGGCAACTATGGCCAACCCATGTCGACCCTTCCAAGGCGATAGGTCTGTGTCTGAGTACATTCGGGCATATCATACGTATTGGTTGGAACATGGCTTGGGAGAGGAGAGCACAACGGCTGCATTTCAGTTCCGGAGAGGTTTACGCCTTCACTTCCAGTTGGAGTGTCTTATCCGCGATGCATTCTCTCTGGTGCAGTCCTATAAGGTCGCTCTGGAGGTCGAGCCATTTGAGTCTCGATTTAATGACGACCTACAGCGAGCCGACGCTGCCCTGGCTGCCCTTCGGCAAACATCTACCTCCCAATCGAGTCCCGAGCCGATCGGACTGCCTACCCCATTGCCTTCACCACCCGAGAGTGCTCCATTGTCACCCTCACCTTCCGATCTTATTTCGGAGCCCTCTCATTTGGAGCCACCAAAGCCCGAGCCACCCGTGTTTCTAACGGGTACACTTTACATAGCCGAGCCACTACTTAGTTGGCTCAAGGATGGCTTGGTCTCGCCTCCTTATCCATCAACGGACCCCACCCTACCATTAGTGCCGGTCAACTCCTTCCACACTACCTTTCGGTCTAATCACCATGTTGATACATTGGATGACCTTATTATGGGATTAGACACGCAATGGAAGTTGACGCACTTGTTGGCCCCAGGCTTCGACCGACCCACCGGTTGTAGCTTCACCCACCCCGCATTGGGGTCCATTACCTCCGTGTACACCGTGGGTCATGTGACCACGGAGGTTCTTCTACTCCTCCCGCTATCGGCCGAGCCTGACTTCATATCCTTTTGCCCGAGGGAGGAACCATACATCCTACACATGATCACCGTCCCACCTACTATGCATGAAGGTGACCATCCACACCTTCAAGACTTCTACACATGGGACCGTGACTTGTGGGAACCCACCACAATGGGTCATACATTCTTCGACCCCTTCGATCCCTTCTTTAGTGAATCCCTTGACCCACCACATCTCCTCCACTTCTTCGAGGGAGATCACTACCACATCCCAACCCCACGGACCGGGTCATCTACACCCACCAAGCCCAACCTCGATACATCCACACCCGGTTCCCCTAGCCCTCTCAAGTCTCCCAAATCCAAAGGGTCATCCATGTATGATTGGGTCATACTTGGATGTTTAGGTGTTCCCCATGCCACCAACCACCGGTTGCAAAACATGCATGCATGGCACATATTCAGGTGTCCTGGTCTGCCGTCACCCATGTACGGTCGGACTAACATTAGGTGTGTCTAGGGTCTTGTGTGTCCATGTATGTGTCGAGTGAAGTCGGTTTGTATGCTCGCGTTGTTAGCCCTTTCGAGTTCGAGACTTGTCGGACTATTGGGATCGGTTCTACCTCATATCGGATCTAGTCACATAAGGGACAAGCGGTGATTCCTAGTGAGTTTTCGAGCCGCCTTCCCTCATTTGAGAGTGACCCCACCCCGGAGTGTCCACCTCTATCCTCATTCCCATGGCAGCAAGTGCATATCGAATTTATACGGGATGAGCAGGTGTCGATTACTTGGAGTGGAGCGTACTCCGCGCTTCACGGTACGATGATGGATCCGTCGGAGCTACTCGAGCAGCCGCACCCCTTACTCGACAGGGTCGAGTTCTTCCCACCCGGGGAGAGTTGATGGGAATCGATGCTGAGTACTAACTTTTTATTTTACATTTGAGTCCTTTTATTTGCTTTTATATCCTTGGGAAAGTATATGTGCAATTGTAAGGCTTTGTAAGCCAATGTGTCATTCCCTAGGATTGTGTGGGTTTCTATGTAATTTGCCAGTAGGTCCAGCAAGGGGCCCCCAGCCCTTTCCCATTAGTCCACCTAAGCTATGTGGGGCTGGTCAACCATCCTAAGTGGCCATCTAGAAGGTTTGAATGCCAATTGACCACATGGGAGACAAGTGGTGTAAAATGTCAAAGTTGGCCACCTACCTTATCTACCTAGTCAAAGGAGTGTCCCCTCCATATATAATTTATTTATTTTTGATTTTTGATCACATGGGGGAAGAAAATGGCCTATTTCCCACGAAATTATCAGCCCCCCACCCCTTGCCATTTTCTATATAAGCCTATGTATAGTGTCATTAGAGATAAATGAAGGAAAAAATTGGCATTTTTCCCCAAGAGAGCTCTTGGAGGGTGCACCCCTCTCCCCCTATCTCCTTGCTTTTCTTCCCCTTCCTCCAGAAATCTAGGGTAGGAGACCCTTTCTACCTCCCCCTCTCATCCTCTGAGTTCCCTTTCTGAAGCTGCCGCCGCCGCCGTCGCACCGCCGCCACCACCACCGGAGTTCTGTCTCTATCAAGATAGAACCCCACCTCCGTGGTTCTATATTTTTAAACTTTTGTCTGATTGCACTTAAATTTTGATAGCTTGTCCCTCTCTTTGTTAGATTTCCATCCATATATCTTATGCCTCATTCTGAGTTCGTTTTATATTTTTGCCGCAATTTCTAGTCCACCCCTGTCAATCTGTCATTCTGCAGATCTACAGTACAGAGTCATCTTGTTCTATTTGTTTCACCACCGTATCTATTTTTAGAAAATCCCAAAAAATTACTGAGTCTTCCCCATGTATATCCCCTTCCACCATAGTTTTCTTAGAGTCTACAAAAATCATTTACCCCTCAGTCAAGGGTGTGTTTCAGGCAGATTGTTTGCTGCCCTGTGTGTCTGTCAGTCCGGTTCAGAAAAAAAAGTCAGCTTGCAGAGGTTTTAATTTTCAATCTGTGTGGTGGATGAAGCTGAAAAAATATTATGTTGTAGATCTCTGAGTTCTCTTTCCATCGGTACCAGCCACGCCTCGATCGGCCTCCAGATCTGAGCGTAGTGATTTTCGCCGCCGCACCTCGCAGATCTGTTCTGTGTGCAGGTCCGAAAATTCAGTTCGGGGGAAAATCAAAAGTAAATATCAAAATTCAACTTCGGGTGCCGCCCCTTCAGGGAGTCGATCCGGGACATCCCGCCATCATCCCAGCCAAGCGGCGCCTCCAGAAGACATCAGGAAGGTGACGTTCCTTTGGAACGGATTGCTTGCTGTCCACCGAGTCAGTCACCAAGTTGGCGCAACACGGAGTTGCAATAGTGCCGAGTCAGACCAGCAGGCCGAGTTCGTGCTGAGTTCGCCTCCAGATTGCTGCCCGTCAACCCAGAGTCGGTCCTCCCGGGCCCCACTGTAGCCCTTTACCTCCCTGCGTGGAGTGGGCAATAGAATTACTGCTGTAATTAAGTTTTTAACTATTGTTAATCGGGAGTTGCCGTAACTGGCCGGGAACGTCTTCCCCACGCCCGGAGCGTGGAGGTAAACTCGCTACCTCTCTCTTATCGCATTTTGTTCAATTCGTATACTTTTGAATGCCGCTGCGAGTGTAGGATTATTAGCCCGTTATCATTTCATCACCGCTGCGAGAGAGTGAGTTTGAGTGTTACCGTCCCGTGACTTGATCCGAGTCTACACGGAAAGCCGATACCCATGACTCACGGCCGGTTTCTTAACCGTGTCCGATCCAACGTTTCCCTCGCTAAGGGACAATTGCGAGCTCGTCTAGAGTCCAAGGATCTCATTCCTAATTCGAGTCGAGTCCGTGGTCCGTCCCGCATCATCGTCCTTCTTGGATCACGAGCCAGGTAAAGAATCACTGTCAGACAGAATCCCGCATCACTCTCTCAACTCATCTCTTCTCACTTTCTCTTCTTCTCTGTTTTCTTTCTTCTCACAGTGGATCGATGGCTCTCTGCTGTATAGACTTTGCTTCTCTTCAGTTGATCAGCCTCCATCTGAAGACGAAGGCTTCATTATATACTAGCAGTAGGTGGATGAGGGCGCGTGGCTTCCACATTTCCCGCCCAGAGAATTCACCAGAATCGAGGCAATTCCATCCACATGGCAGCATCCTGGAAAGGCTTCTTCCATGTGTCATCATCATGGTACCTCGTCCTTCTTGGATCACGAGCCAGGTCATCAGTCCAGGTAAAGAATCCCTTTTAGATAGAATACCAGATTATCAGTTTAAGTATCAAACTCTGTATAGACTTGTGAAATGAAATGCGATGTATAGACATGAAAACACAGGGAGTGTATAGACTTGGAATTTACACGCAGGAGGGAGCAGTGTATAGACTTGCTGTGAAGAACAGTAATGTGTAGACTTCGATGAGAACAATGCATGAACACAGTGTATAGACTTAGAAGTCTAAAGGGGTCGACCCATCTAATCTGGGGGTCGACTCATGATGCATGAATGCATACACTTCCAATGTGTAGACTTCGGACTTGCCATGATGTATAGACTTGGAGCACAAAAGCCACGATGTACAGACTTCATGAGACTTTAATGAAGATAGATGATGTAAAGACTTCATGACTGATGCACGATGTAGACTCGTCCAATGTATACACTTGCTCAATGTTCAATCTTCACGAATGATGTACAGACTACCAATGTGTAGACTTGCCGAGACAAATGAACGATGTACAGACTTAAACAAGGCAAAGTCTGTACATGCTTTGAGGTTCACAATGTATGGACTTTGGCAACCCAACGGCTGTACAGACTTCCACTAAACATCGTTGTATAGACTTTACGAGCACAATCCAATGTATGGACTTTGCGAAGCACAGTCCAATGTATGGACTTCAAAGGCTTGAAGGCCTAATGTGCAGACTTGGAAGCTTGAACCAATGTATAGACTTAACAATCGCCTTGGCTGTACAGACTTGGTCACAAACTGAACAGTCGGTTGAATAGACTTGCACAAACCAAAGTCTGTACAGACTTGAAAAGAAAACCAATGTATAGACTTCGTGAGCTCCTAGAGGATGTACAGACTTAGTGACTGTACAGACTTGGAAGGCTCAGCGAAGGATGTACAGACTTCAACGAAGAGATGCACGATGTACAGACATCACTCAAAGGCCAGTGTGAAGACTTCACGATGTATAGACTTTCCAAGTGAAAGGCTGTACAGACTTGAGCACAGAAGCTCTGTACAGACTTGATCAAGACAAGGCAGTCGAGAGTATAGACTTCAAGTGAAACGACGGTAAAGCCATCAGTGTATAGACTTCAAGGGAAACGATGGTAAAACTACCGATGTATAGACTTGAAGGGAAACGTAGGTGAAACTTCCAATGTACAGACTTGGAAGAACATTGATGAATGTACAGACTTCGAAGTTGAACAGTTGGATGTACAGACTTCACCCCGATGTATAGAACGCTAACTGAGACGGACAATGTACAGACTTGCTGTAACAGTCCGATGTATGGACTTTGCCCAATGCCTGAGACGCTAACAGAGATAGACGATGTTCAGACTTGCTGAAAGACCGTTGTACAGACTTCACCAATGAGACGCTCGCTGTACAGACTTGGCATCGACCAATGTGTAGACTTGACAATGCTGAATGAACGAATGAGCAATGTATAGACATTGGGTGCCACACTGTGCAGACTTCACGATGTATGGACTTGAGTGTTCGTGTGAGCTGCACTGTATAGACTTTAACAAAATGCCTAAGACGCTGCATGAGACACAAGACAGATAGACAGTGTATAGACTTCACTCTGGGGGCGTCGACCCATCAGAGAAGAGGGTCGACCCACTACTGTCCAGACTAAACAAGTAAAGGTATAGAATCTATGTTCATGCTGCAATGCACTGTGTAGACCTGTGAGTATGTGCATAACAATATATAGACTCTGACTGCATTATATACACTGACAACCTGATAAAAACAATTTCATCAAAATAATAACAGTTGACAATCAATCAAAACAAGATGTTGCCAATGAAGTAAAACTTATTGTCAACATCATCAACACAGAGGGGTCACAACAATCTCCCCCTTTTTGATGATGGCAACACCCTATTATATAGAATAGTAACATCCTGTTGTGCAGATGCATTTTTTATGAAGGACATGTTTTGTTTTTCAGATTTGTCATGCAGGTGCTATGTATGACATGCTGAGACATGAACACAACTCTCTGCTCACAAGATCACCCCCTTTGCCATAGACATGATGCATACACTTCCCTGGAATGAATTCATCAAATAGACAATATATTCTCCCCCTTTGCCATCAACAAAGAGGAGGGAAATAAGATGTAAGGGAAGGAACAAGAAGAATCAGCTGACTGGCATTCTTAGCAGGTAGTTCAGAAATTAAGCAGCTAAAGCACAGAACCTTCAGTCATATGAATTGAGAAACTGCTTAGAAAGTGAAGTTCTGGTTTAAAGGTTATATAAATGAGAGTTCATGCACTACATTCATTGGATAAGGTACATGTGCATGATAAAACAATAAACCAGAATCACATTTGCATGAGAGAGTCAGTTTCAAAAATATCTTACTGTCATATACTCAACAAAAAATAATTGAGAGATACCAAGTCATGTATTGAAACTAAACAAATTGACATTCATAAAATTACTTTTGAAGGAACAGCATTTATCAATATGAGTTCATTTTGGGCAGTCAGGTACCATTTGTCTTTTTACTTAAGGGTATACGTTTATCAGACGCCAATACCGCTAGATACTCAACATGATGGACCATTCTGCTATGATCAAACTCAATATAAGTGATTTACATCTTTTTGTGTGAGGGTATACGTTTATCAGACGCCAGTTACCCCCAGGTAGTCAATAAAACCACCTTACTGTTTTGATCATTTTATACAGAGATAGCTGATACACCTCATGACATGAGTGTTGTCCACTTCTTTGATGGATCACTCAGTTTCTCAGTGATTTACCAGTCATTGCTCTGCCAATGCTATTTTTCAATTTATTTTTAATATCTTTCTTAGCTGTCCTTTATTTATTTCAGAATGACTTGTTTAAGGACCATACACATACTTAGTTTCTCTAACATGATTTCAGATGAGTTTTCAGATTTCAGATATAATTAACTTTTTCTGACATGAAATAAGATAAGGGTTGAGTGCTTTATCAATTTTCAGCATCCTTATTTACTGATTGTAGTCTTTCAACTCTAAAGATTATAAAATTTAAACCATTAAGTCAGTCTTTAAGCAATTAAAGTTCTTATGAGGGAAGAAGTCTATTTTCTATTGCTTAATATTAGAACTGACTAAAAGATTGCCATACTGTCAGACTCAATCATTCAGAGTCAAAGGATAAATGAACAGAGTCAACGCTGGGAGCTCAAGGCGTCCACGCATCAGTTGAAGAGGCAACAATATAAAACACTGAGATAATGTCAGTGCGTCGACTCCACGCTATTGCAGCGTCAACTCATCAGAATAAGAAGCAGAGACATTCACAGATCTAGTTCACTGCGTCAACGCCACAGTATAGCAGCGTCGACGCAGTAGTTCACCCTAAATTTCTGACAAGACTCCCCCTGTCTATATGCATGCAGTTTTGCAAATGATGACTGAACAAATGATTTTGAATTTCATGCTTATTCAGACTGCACTATCATGCAATATGACCACCAGGGTTATGCAGAGAAATGTAGTGCAAAACAGTTCTATATGCATTTGATTTTAGACACATTCATGACTAAATGATATGCAGTGATGATCATGAGAAAACAATATGAGTGTCATGCATGATCATGAGTCTGTTGCACCATTCAACCTTCACAGAGTTTTATACAAGCTATCAGATGCAAGTTCAAATCAGAAATTTTATTCAAAACAGCTGAAAATTTTATTCATCATGCTGAAACTTACACAAGCCAAGTTCTCTTCTAAGAAATTTAAACTTTTCATTTCCAAGTGGCTTAGTAAATATATCAGTAATTTGTTTGTCTGTTTCAATGAAATTCAGTTCGATTTCCTTTTTATTCATAGCATCTCTAAGAAAATGGTGTTTTATCTCTATGTGCTTAGTCTTAGAATGATGAACATGATTTTTAGCAAGACATATAGCACTAGTATTATCACATAAAATTGGAATGCATTACAGTTTTATCTGATAATCATCTAGTTGGTGCTTGATCCATAGTATTTGGGCAACACAATTACCTGCAGCAACATATTCAGCCTCAGCTGTAGACAAGGCTACAGTGTGTTACTTTTTAGATGCCCAAGATACTAGACAGCCACCAAGGAATTGGCAATAGCCACTAGTGCTCTTTCTATCTACTCGACACCCAGCATAGTCTGCATCAGTGTAGGCTAGAAAATCTAACTCACACTTAGCAGGATACCAAAGACCTAGCTGTTGGGTGCCTAGTAAATATCTAAAAATCCTCTTCACAGCCTTAATATGAGATTCTTTAGGACTAGCCAGAAACCTAGAGCACAAACGCACTGCAAATTGAATATCAGGCCTAGATACTGTAAGATAAAGAAGGGATCCGATCATATCTCTATATAGCCTTTGGTCCACTAGTTTACCTTTAGGATCTTCATCTAAACTGGTTGAGGTATCCATTGGAGCAGCTATTTCCTTGAGGTTGTCCATTTTGTACTTCTTCAATAAATTCTGTACGTACTTGGACTGAGAGATGAAAGTGCCATCCTCTGATTGTGTAACCTGCAGTCCAAGAAATAGTTTGAGCTCGCCCATTGAGCTCATTTCAAACTCATTAGTCATTATCTGAGAGAATTCCTCACACAATTTGGGGTTAGTTGACCCAAACACAATGTCATCCACATAAATCTGAATAATAAGAATATCTGAATGACTCACTTTGGTAAACAATGTTTGATCAACTATACCTCTTGTGAAATTCTTGTCAGTGAGGAACTTGCTCAACCTGTCATACCAAGCTCTAGGAGCTTGCTTTAAACCATAAAGAGCTTTATTGAGTTTATAAGCATGATTAGAGAAATCTAAACATTCAAACCCAGGAGGCTGTCTCACATAGACATCCTCACTAATTTCCCCATTTAGGAAAGCAGATTTCACATCCATCTGCTGAAGATTTATACCTAGGGAGCATGCATAAGCCAATAATATTCTGATTGCTTCTAACCTAGCTACAGGGGCAAAAGACTCTTCAAAGTCTATTCCAAATTCCTGATTGTACCCCTGAGCTAAAAGTCTGGCTTTATTTTTAATGACATTTTCTGATTCATCAGTTTTATTTCTAAACACCCATTTAGTCCCTATGACTGTTTCATGATCAGGAGGTGGAACCAAATGCCACACCTTATTCCTGTCAAATTGATTAAGCTCCTTATGCTTGGCATTAATCCAATGCACATCTTGGAGAGCACAGTCAATGGACTTGGGTTCTATATTTGAAACAAAAGCATAAGCATTCAATTCATGTTGAATTCTCAAGTGGCCTCTAGTCCTAGGGGGGTCATGCAGATTTCCAATTACATTATCTACAGGATGATCATTAAGATATCTAATGTTTACAATTGGATTATCATGAGTTTGATTTACCTCCCCCTGAACTATAAGCTCTTCTTCATCAAACTCTTTATGTCCTTCTTCATCCTCAGATTTGTCTGCAGGATCTCCTTCCTTCAGAATATCACCACTGTCTTCATTCCTGCATTGACCAACATTAGTATTTACCAAGGATTCATCAAAAACTATATGTGGAGATTCTTCAACGATTTTAGAATTCAGATTGTAAACTCTATATGCTCGGGTGTTTTCAGAATAACCAAGAAAGATTCCTGGTTCACCTTTAGGTTCAAATTTATCAAGGTCTCTTTTATCATTTATATGAATGAAACATTTACATCCAAAAACCTTGAAGTGAGCAATAGAAGGTTTCTTACCCTTTAAGATCTCATATGGTATTTGCTGGGTAGAAGGTCTTACCATGGCTCTATTAATTACATGACAGGCAGTGTTCACTGCTTCAGCCCAGAATTTCCTAGGTAACCACCTTCAACAAAGAGTGTACGACCCATCTCCACTAGGGTTCTGTTCCTTCTCTCCACAACTCCATTCTGCTCAGGTGTCCTTGGTGAGGAGTACCTATGGTTGATTCCATTTGACCTGCAGAATTCATCAAACTATGAGTTTTCAAACTCACCTCCATGATCAGTCAAAATGTTTTCAATTTTCTGATTTATTCTAACATAGAACTCCTGAAATTCTGAAAATGCATCACTCTTATGAGATAAGAAATAAACCCAAGTATACCTAGAAAAGTCATATACCATGACAAACCCATACTTCCTCCCTGATAAGCTAACAGATCTGGTTGGCCCAAAAAGGTCCATATGTATCAGCTCATAGGGTTTAGAAGACAAATTTTCAATTCTAGACTTAAATGACTTTCTAGTTATCTTTGATTGAGTGCATGCATCACAGATTTTATTTTCCTTTTTGAAGGAAACTTCAGGAAGTCCTCTAACCATGCCATGCTTATTCAGTTTATGCAAAATAGTGTAACTAGCATGACCTAACCTACGATGCCATAAAAATGCTAAGTCTTCTCTACTGGTAGTAAGGCAAAGGTTAGTATGTTGAATGTCATCTAAATCTATCATGTATGTATTATTTATTCTTTTTCCAGAAAATTTGACAATTTCAGAATCAGGTTCAAAAACCTTGCAGCATTGAGAATCAAATAAAACCTTATATCCTTTATCACACAACTGGCTGATACTAAGTAAATTATAAGCTAACCCTTCAACCAGCATAACATCATCAATGCAGCAGGTAGAACACTTACCTACCTTACCTGATCCAATAATCCTACCCTTTGTGTTGCTTCCAAAGGTGACAAGGCCTCCTAGCTTCTCAGTCAGCATGCAGAACTTGGCCTTATCTCCTGTCATATGCCTGGAGCAGCCACTATCCAAGTACCAAGAGTTGCTCTTGGCTGCCAGGCATACCTGCATACACAATTAGGTAGAGAGGTTTGGAACCCAAGACTGATTGGGCTCCATAACAGAAGAAGTAGAAGCAAAGCAAGAATGCAGCCTTTTCGGAATCCACATTTGTTTAAATGAATTTTGTTCAATGGATCCTATAGGTTTTCTTCTGTTGTTGTTCCTCTTCTTTTTGTTATTTTTCTTCTTATTTGCACCAACATGATTATTGACATTGTTGTTTCTTTGCCAGTGCCTTGGCCAGGTTGCATTCATGGAATTGTGGCCATAATAGTTCCTGGGCTGGCTATGGAAATGTTGGTTCCTAGATGTCCAATAACCATACCCATTAACCAATTTCTAGTGTAAGGTCTTTGATATTGAGCAGCCTGATATGCAAGACCTGTATGCCTCCCCGGAGTTCTAGTCCAACCTGACCTATTGAAATAGGTTGACTGTGCATTGTAATGGGTCTGAACTCTGGGTTGGTAGAAATGATTGGGTTGACTCTTAGCAGCATTCTGTCTCCCCTGCACCTTGGACCCTGCTGATCTATTCATAGGTTTGTTTTGGGTCTTTTTCAGAGGTGGAGGTGATGGTGGAGACTTGGTTACCTTGACCTGGGGTTTATAAGACTGGGTAGGTTGACCCCTAACCTGAGATTGAGCCTTTGGATTTTCCTTGGATGTGCTAGCTCTACTAGGCTCACTGACTTTTTGTTTGCCCTTCTCCTCAGCACTGGTCTTTTTCAGATCAGCATTTTTATTCATTGAATTGTTTGGATTCGTGCTAATTAGAGGTCCTTTTTCTTTTTGTGCAACAAATGAAATAGTTTTCATTCCAAAGGTTTTCGTTGCAGTTGAATTAAATCCTAGGCCCTCTTTTCTGAAATTGACCTTTGACCCTAACAAAGCATTTAAGTTATCTGTTCCTTGGGTCATTCTTTCAATAGTTCTCAGTTTATCCTCATTGTCTTTCTGAATTTCATCAATAGACTTTTTCAGTTCATTATTTACATTGAGGACAGCTTCATATTTTTCAGAAACAATTTTTACTTCACTCTCACATTTCTGAATTTTCAGCTTCCATTCATCAATTTCATTTTCAAGCCTCACATTCTCTTCCCTAGAAGCTTTTAACTCATTTTTGATTTCATCTAATTCAGAACATGTGAGTTTCAAATTTTTATTCTCAGATTCTAAACATGCAATTTTATCAGTTAGAGTTTTATCATTTTGCATGGAATTGATCTTTCTTCTCAGATGCCTGTTTTCTTTTCTAATATCATCAGCTCTATCAGCTATATCATGGTAGGCATCTACCTAATCAGCGATCATAAAATTTTCAAATCTAGTGATTACCTCATCTGAGTCCTCTTCTCTATCTTCTGAGCTTGTTGCCATAAGACAAATGGGCTTCTCAGATTCAGCTTCACTGTCTGAAGTGTTGCTCAGGGAGCCTTCATCTTCATCACTCCAGGTACTCACCATTGCTTTCCCTTTCGTGTTCCTTCTCTTTGACTTGTCCTTATATTTTTGATTATCTGGACAGTCAGCTTTCAGATGGCCTAGTTTCCTGCATTGATAACAAGTGTTAGTTTCAGTTTTCTTTACAGGGTTGTGTTTATACCTTTTGTCCCTTCGGCCGCCACTGTATTTCTTTTGGCCGAATCGTCCTGCTCCTTTTCTAAGAAATTGCCTGAACTCTCTGGTCATCATGGCCATCTCAGAACGAGTCATATCTTCTTCTTCATTCGGGCTCTCCTCTGATGATGAAGAACTGTTGGAGCTGGATTTGTTGGATTTGCTGGAACCAGCCTTCAGCGCTATCGGCTTCTTCTTCCTTTCAGCTTCTTCTATCCTTGGCATATTAATCTCATATGCCATCAGCGAGCCAATTAGCTCATCAGCTCTTGTATTGCGCAAGTCCCTTGACTCCTCCATCATAGTAGCTTTCGTATGCCAGGCATGAGTCAAGGACCGAAGTATCTTCCTTACTAAATTATATTCTGTCAGAGGTTTCCCGAGACCTCTTAGACCATTGGTGATGATTGTCAGTCGAGCATACATTTCTTTGATGGTCTCGTTTGGCTTCATCTTGAAGGCTTCATACTCAGACACTAGGAAATTAGCCTTTGTGTCCCTGACTTGAGAAGTCCCCTCATGGATAACTTCCAGTGCATCCCACATCTCCTTGGCTAAAGTGTACGCTGACACGCGGGAGAATTCTGTAGGGTGCAGAGAGCACTGGATGGCGTTTATGGCACTCCAATTCAGCGTGGACCTTCTGATCTCCTCCTTGGTCCAGACATCTTCATTCGGAGACAGCTCATAAGGTCCCTTGCTAACAACCTTCCAGATCTCGTAATCTTTAGCCCTCAGAAACACTTGCATACGATTCTTCCAGTATGCGTAGTTAGATTCCTCGAAGAATGGGGGCTTGGTGGTTGAGTGACCTTCAGCTATCATCCCTCGAGCATCCATCTCTGCCTATCCTCTTCGGGCGATGAGTCCCTGTAGAAGAGTATGGCTCTGATACCAATTGTTGTGTTAGATGGACGCAGTCTATCTCCACTAACTGTGGATCTAGAGGGGCGGTGAATAGATCTAATGCCTAATTAAAAGCTAGTATAAGCTCTAATTCGGAATATAGGCAAATAGCAGGTAAACCAAAAGAAGATGCACTAAGCAAAGGGTCGACCCATGCAGCCACACAGCATATCACTATCTCGAATACTAGATATGAACATGAGCGAGATAAGCTATGATGCTAAGTAAGGAAACACATCGCACACAGTTCAAAGACAATCACACAAACACAATGCACCCAAGAATTTTAGGTGGTTCGGTCAAAGACCTACGTCCACCCCACACTCAACAGAGTATGGCTTACTGCTGCGCAGTACAGCTTGAGTCTGCTGGGCACTACAGCTTGGCCTACAAACCGCTGAGCAACACAGCTTGCTGTCCGAGACAAGTCTCGCCTGCTGAGGATTACAGCTTCACCTGTCCAGTGGAATCCTCCACTGCAACTACTGGGGTTTACAGCTTACCCGTCCAGAGGAAGCACCTCTGCAAAATAGCTGACTCACAGCTTGAAGAATCAATAGTTCAGAAATAAAAGTGCAGAAGCAAAACGAAAAAGAAAACCCCAAAGGGGAATGTAGCTATAATGAGCAAATGCTCAGCTCTGGTATCTGAACCAAGAGACTGAGTACAATCCTCTCGAACAAGCTCTCTCAATCTCACTCTCTCAACTCATCTCTTCTCACTTTCTCTTCTTCTCTGTTTTCTTTCTTCTCACAGTGGATCGATGGCTCTTTGCTGTATAGACTTTGCTTCTCTACAGTCGATCAGCCTCCATCTGAAGATGAAGGCTTCATTATATACTAGCAGTAGGTGGATGAGGGCGCGTGGCTTCCACATTTCCCGCTCAGAGAATTCACCAGAATCGAGGTAATTCCATCCACATGGCAGCATCCTGGAAAGGCTTCTTCCATGTGTCATCATCATGGTACCTCGTCCTTCTTGGATCACGAGCCAGGTCATCAGTCCAGGTAAAGAATCCCTTTCAGACAGAATACCAGATTTTCAGTTTAAGTATCAAACTCTGTATAGACTTGTGAAATGAAATGCGATGTATAGACATGAAAACACAGGGAGTGTATAGACTTGGAATTTACACGCAGGAGGGAGCAGTGTATAGACTTGCTGTGAAGAACAGTAATGTGTAGACTTCGATGAGAACAATGCATGAACACAGTGTATAGACTTTGAAGTCTAAAGGGGTCGACCCATCTAATCTGGGGGTCGACTCATGATGC
The DNA here is from genome assembly GCA_022559845.1 of Amorphophallus konjac. NCBI lineage: Eukaryota > Viridiplantae > Streptophyta > Magnoliopsida > Alismatales > Araceae > Amorphophallus > Amorphophallus konjac. The sequence goes on along the minus strand of CM040123.1, from coordinate 190,552,374 downwards.
ATGAATGAATACACTTCCAATGTGTAGACTTCGGACTTGCCATGATGTATAGACTTGGAGCACAAAAGCCATGATGTACAGACTTCATGAGACTTTAATGAAGACAGACGATGTAAAGACTTCATGACTGATGCACGATGCAGACTCGTCCAATGTATACACTTGCTCAATGTTCAATCTTCACGAATGATGTACAGAATACCAATGTGTAGACTTGCCAAGACAAATGAACGATGTACAGACTTAAATAAGGCAAAGTCTGTACAGGCTTTGAAGTTCACAATGTATGGACTTTGGCAACCCAATGGCTGTACAGACTTCCACTAAACAACGTTGTATAGACTTTACGAGCACAGTCCAATGTATGGACTTTGCGAAGCACAGTCCAATGTATGGACTTCAAAGGCTTGAAGGCCCAATGTGTAGACTTGGAAGCTTGAACCAATGTACAGACCTAACAGTCGCCTTGGCTGTACAGACTTGGTCACAAACTGAACAGTCGGTTGAATAGACTTGCACAAACCAAAGTCTGTACAGACTTGAAAAGAAAACCAATGTATAGACTTCGTGAGTGCCGAGAGGATGTACAGACTTAGTGACTGTACAGACTTGGAAGGATCAGCGAAGGATGTACAGACTTCAACGAAGAGATGCACGATGTACAGACATCACTCAAAGGCCAGTGTGAAGACTTCACGATGTATAGACTTTCCAAGTGAAAGGCTGTACAGACTTGAGCACAGAAGCTCTGTACAGACTTGATCAAGACAAGGCAGTCGAGAGTATAGACTTCAAGTGAAACGACGGTAAAGCCATCAGTGTATAGACTTTAAGGGAAACGATGGTAAAACTACCGATGTATAGACTTGAAGGGAAACATAGGTGAAACTTCCAATGTACAGACTTGGAAGAACACTGATGAATGTACAGACTTCGAAGTTGAACAGTTGGATGTACAGACTTCACCCCGATGTATAGAACGCTAACTGAGACGGACAATGTACAGACTTGCTGTAACAGTCCGATGTATGGACTTTGCCCAATGCCTGAGACGCTAACAGAGATAGACGATGTTCAGACTTGCTGAAAGACCGTTGTACAGACTTCACCAATGAGACGCTCGCTGTACAGACTTGGCATCGACCAATGTGTAGACTTGACAATGCTGAATGAACGAATGAGTAATGTATAGACATTGGGTGCCACACTGTGTAGACTTCACGATGTATGGACTTGAGTGTTCGTGTGAGCTGCACTGTATAGACTTTAACAAAATGCCTAAGACGCTGCATGAGACACAAGACAGACAGATAGTGTATAGACTTCACTCTGGGGGCGTCGACCCATCAGAGAAGAGGGTCGACCCACTACTGTCCAGACTAAACAAGTAAAGGTATAGACTCTATATTCATGCTGCAATGCACTGTGTAGACCTGTGAGTATGTGCATAACAATATATAGACTCCGACTGCATTATATACACAGACAACCTCATAAATACAATTTCATCAAAATAATAATAGTTGCCAATCAATCAAAACAAGCTGTTGCCAATGAAGTAAAACTTATTGTCAACATCATCAACACAGAGGGGTCACAACAGTATCTAGGTTACATATCCATATATATATTTATCAATTTCAAAAAATTTTCATATATAGAGGAATGGCGCCTGTGCACACATTCTCCTTTTCTGAATATAGCGCCCAGGTCAGGGGCACTGTATTGAATGGTGGCTGGGTGACAGTCGTTGTTCAATCATGTGAAATTTGGTCATGAACAGTAGCACTTTTCAAATAAAAATAATTTCGTAGGAATGAATATATGGAAAGGTATAGAAAAATAGCAGGAATCTAGCAGTGTACTCATGCATTAGATTAGACATCAGGATTTATGGTTATTAAATTTTAAAGATGGTGTACTTATTTAATTACTGAAAGAATAACGGCTGTGTGTATAGTCGTTTTTTGAAAATAGCACCCTATAGAGGGGCGCCCTTTTACTGAAACTCTGAAAAATGAAGCTGAAACAACAGAAAGCCAATCTATCAGACATATATGCATGCTCACGATCTAAAGTTATTAGGTTGGGCTTGGTACTTGAGAACACCTACCTTTCTGGGTTGATTCTGGTTGACAGTACGTGAAGAGATTGAAGAAAGCAACAGCTGTTCATGGAAACGGTACTCTGTTCTATAATCCGTGGAATAGAGGAACTGGATGTAGTAACTGCTGCTCTTTCACTAGACAAAGGAAGATGATGCTCTCCCTTTACAGTAGCAAAATGAAATAGGAAGAAGATATAGCTGCAACGGCAGTAGTATAAGCAGCTCTACTTCCTTTGATGCTGAGACTAACAGGATAGATGTTCCTGTGGCTTCAGTGGCATTAGTGAAAGAGAAGCAATCCTCCTTCCAGCAAAAAGGAAGAGTAGAAGTAGGAGGACTTCTTTATCATGGTAGAAGTAATTAACTGGCACAACAACCTGGAAGAAGAACCAAGTCCTCTTCTCCATGAAGTAACAGAGAAGAAGCACAATCGCCAAAGGAAGTTGAAGCAATAACCGGTGCTTGATCGAGGGACATGGTATTTATAGGGTAGAGAATCCTAATGAGGTTTAAGAGTTCGATTAGGATCAAAGATTCCATGGAAGGAATCCTATTAGTATTTAAACTTCCCACATATCAATCCTATCAAGATTAAGTCCTTCTTGTATCAACAACTAGAGTCCTACTTAGAAAGAACTACGGTATGTAGTTTCATTAATTTCACCCACAGTGAAATGACGCCCAAGGAGGAGTCTCTATTTCCTTAAATAGCGCCCATTCATAGGGTCTTTATTTCATTGAATAGCACCCACACAGGGGGCGCCCTTATCCTCTATCCTGGCAACGAAAGCTGCTCACTACTATATGAAAATGGCGCCCATATAGGAGGGTTTTATTTGATGAAATGGCACCCTAGGGCAGGGCGCCCTTTCCTTTGGCTTATTTGGTTTAGGTGCAAGGCCCATATGGTTTAAGTGTAAGGCCCATTTGGTATATATATAAGTGGTTTATGTGTATATAAAAAAACAAAGTGTTGTAGTTCCGTTATATAAAAATAAAGGAGATATTCAAAGTTGTAATAATTATCGTGGAATTAAGCTTATGAATCATACTATGAAACTTTGGGAGAGAGTAATTGAAAAACGCCTCCGATGTATGACTACTATTTCAGAAAATCAGTTTGGTTTTATGCCGAATAGATCTAATGCAGAAGCTATTTTCTTACTACGACAGCTAATGGAGAAGTATAGAGAGATGATAAAATATTTGTATATATTTTTCTTGATTTAGAGAACACGTATGATCGAATACCTAGAAAATTGATTTGATGGACATTAAGAAAGAAAGGAATCTCTCAAGGATATGTTGATTTGATTAAGGATATGTACGACAGTGCTATTACTAGTGTTCGAACTATTGCTGGGGAGACTGGTGAATTTTTCGTTTCTATAGGTTTGCATCAAGGTTCTGCACTAAGTCCGTATCTCTTTGCCTTAGTTATGGATGAAGTAACTAAAGAATTGCATGAAGATATCCCTTGGTGTATGCTATTTACAGATGATATTGTTTTAATTGATGAGAGCATTAATGCTCTAAATGCTAAGTTAGAGCGTTGGAGACTTGCCTTGAAGTCTAAAGGTTTTAAAATTAGTAGGAGTAAGTCAGAGTTTATGCATTGTAATTTTAGTAATGGGAGAGTGGTTCAGGAAGACATAATTCTAATTGATGGACATAACATTCCGAAGAGTAGTAGCTTTCGATACTTAGGGTCTATCATACAAGAGAATGGGGAGATTTATGATGACGTTACACATAGGATTAAGGTAGGCTGGTTAAGATGAAGAAGTGCATCAGGAGTCTTTTGTGATCGTCGCATGCCTGTGAAACTTAAAGGGAGGTTTTATAGAATGGCTGTGAGACCTACTTTGTTATATGGTACCGAGTGTTGGGCAGTACGAAAGGAACACATCCACAAAATGTGTGTAGCAGAGATGAGGATGTTGAGATAGATGTATGGCAAGACTAAGAAAGATAAGATTAGGAATGAGCACATTCGTAAGGACTTAGGGATAGCCCCAATTGATAGTAAAATGAGAGAAAATAGACTCAGGTGATTTGGACATGTGTTTCGTCGCCCTAACTCAGCACCGGTTAAAAGATGTGACCGAATCTTAGTGGATGCTAGTCAAAGAGCTCGAGGAAGGCCTAAAATGAGATGGTGCGATATTATTAGGAAGGACATCAGTTTCTTAGGTTTAAATATGAATATTATATTTGATAAAAATCTTTGGCAGAATAGGATTCATGTAGCCGACCCCAAACAATTGGGATAAGGCTCTGATGATGATGGTTTATGTGTATATATATGGGTTGGGCCTTGAACATTTGCGTGGTTTTTAATCAATTTAAGATTTTTATTCCTTCCATTTACCAGGGTTGCAACATCTCTCCTTTCTCTTCCTCTCTTCTCTTCTTCCTCTTCTTCTCAACACTCTTTCTTTTTCTCTCTTAACTCTAGCACTTCACTCATTCTCAGACTCTTCTCTCCTTTCTCTTCCTCTCTTCTCCTCTCTTTTCTTCTAGATGTGGCTTATCTCCTCTATCCACATGGAGGTCGCTACACTCTTACAGATCTTCCTTTTTAGTTCATTGCTCCTCTAATTCAGCCTCTACCCTTTTTCTTCTTTTCTTCCTTTCCTTTTCTTCTCCGGCCGTAGCACAGCTACACTTGTTCGAGCCTTCTTTTCTTGTCTCCTTCCTTGCCCTCTTCGAATCTCTTATCTCATATATAGTGTATCTTCTTCCTGTCAGAGCATGTCCCGCAAGCGCTGCTTTTGGTTCCAACATCTTTTTGTTTTTGCATGCATGGTACGAGCTTTGAAGACTTTGATTTGGTAGGAAGAAATCTGGGCCGTCCAATTCTTCAAGAGGTTCCAATGACAGGGAAGAGAGGCCACTGATTGGTTCAGAAGTGATAAGGTACGTTGGCATGCCATTGGCTTGCCAATGAGCTTCATGCAGTACACAGCAGATAAAGAGTTCTTCTTCCTCAAGGCAAAACCCATTTCCAGATGAAACCCTCTCTATGAGGTTTGCAATTGGTCCAACTGTAAAGATGGGAATATTTTCTGCCAATGGTCTTCTAGAACCTTGAACCAATGAAGCACGTCCCTTTCAATCACTTAAACTTGAACTATTGGACCCAGATCCTTCTCACGTGCTAGCTCATAAAGGATGCTTCCGGAGTTCACACTGAGTGCATTGATGCATTGCCCATGTAGAGTTGTCGAATCCTTCTTTAAACTGGCCACTTGTTACCGTTCAGCAGAGGAGTCGTCGCCTTAAACTATTTGTCACCCTTAGGTGTATATTCTTCACCCTTAGGTATGCATTTTTCACCCTCAGGCACTGGTCAGCCGTTGCCCTTGCTCTTCTGTGAATTTCATATAGCTAAAGTCGACTTGAGCAGGTGTCGAGTCGACTTGTCTCTTTGTTACTTCATACGATACGGCTTGCTGCCCATTTTTCACCCTCATTTAGCCAATTTTCACAATTGTAGCCCATTTGTCACCGCTAGGTAGTCATTTGTCACCCTTAGGCGCCTGAGCCGTCGCCTTAGCCTTTTTCTTCTTTTGCTTGGCCATCGCCTTAAGCTATTTGTCACCCTTAGGTGTGTATTATACACTGTTGATTATCTATTTATCTCCCTTAAGGCTTCATTTGTCACACTTGTTGTCTTCAGCTAGTAGAAGACCTCAGGCTCATGTGTATTGACTATGAGGTCAGATAATGTTGCCCTTGAGTAATGACAGTTCTGACCCAAGGTTGTTGACCATGTTGACTACCCAGTTTTGTTGACTGGTCCTTGTTGACTATTATGGCTATTGACTTAGACCAGGCTTGACTATGTTGACTATTGACTTTGACTATGGTTGATTGTAGACCAGAGTCATCTTGACTACTGATGAAGCATGCTAGAGTCACTTTGATGATGTTGACTTTGACTAAAGCCATGACTGTGCTGACTCCGTCTTCAACAGAGTAAGCTCTTCTTCATCTTCTCTCATTTTTTCACCATTGATGCACTCATTTATCACTTAAACCAAGTTATTTGTTACCCCTATCGGCCATATGTCTGCCTTGATCAGCCATTTGTCGCCCTTAAACTGTAGCCATTGCTCCATCTTCACCTTTTCCAACTTTAATGTAGCTGCGTCGACGGAAGGCCTTGCTGCATCGATGCAACAAGAGGAAAATGTGAAGGCTTCGACACCACAGTCCATTTTTCACCCTTGAAGGCCTATTTGTCAGCTCAAGCTTCTATTTTACGCCACTGACCACCTATTTGTCACCTTTAATCGGTATAGGTCATCGCCTAAGCGCCTTGGCTAGCGGGTGGTATTGAGTCATCTAAAGTCGACTTGGCTTCATTTGAAGTCAACTTCTGAGCATCTTGAGTCATCTGAAGTCGACTTGGCTTCATCTGAAGTCGACTTCTGAGCAACACTCTTGGCTACAACAGTATATTTTTTTCTTGAATTCTTCAGCCAACATGTTCTGTGCATAATTTAAAAAAAACTGGAAATGCCATCATCAAGAATATGTATGACTCATACTTTTAACATCATTAAAACACAGGGACACAACATCCTCTCCTTCCAATCTTTCTCCATCTTAGTGATGTTATTCATGAATGTATGAAGGGGATTGACTTGAGAAGGAGGAGGAGAAGGCCGCGGGCTTGAAAACCTCTTAAGTTGTTTCTCCATTGAAGTGATTTTATTAAGAAGAGTTTGTTGGAGGGGTGTGACTTGCATAATGGAGGGTTGGCATGATGGCCGGGGAGCTTGGAGTGGTTGACCCATAAAAGGACCCAGTCGGGTCGGGGCGCAAGGAATATAAGGGCCTTGGGCCGTTGAGGAGGAGGAATAGAAGGAGGCGGGTGATGAACCACCCGAGAAGGAATGAAAGAAGGATGAGATGAAGGAGGCGGGTGATGGGCCACCCGAGAGGGAGTGGAAGGAGAATGAGAAGAGGGAGGCGGGTGATGGGCCACCCTAGAAGGAGGATGAGATGATGAGGCTAGGCCCTCAACAATGGCCTTAAGGGCCTGGGCTTGTTGAGTGGTGAGATTCAATTTTGGGGAGATCGTCTCTCTAGGTGGAGGACATGGTTCCATGGGAATAGTGGCTCGCGATTGATGTTAGGGACCACAAGATTGGAAATTTCCCATGGGTCGGGCAAGACCATAGGAGTGAGGACGTGGTCCCTTAGAAAAATTGTGGTGAGAATTATGAAATTGAGGATTATATGATGTGCTAGGTTGATCATCCTCGTGAATATGATTGTGATTAAACATGTTGGTTTGATTATCAAAGCGAAACATTATGCGACCAAACAATATTCAATCAAAGCAATGTTGCAAAGATATCATACAAGTTGGATGTTTACGCTTGATTTTTTTGTTGAACCTTGGTGAATTAAAGATTTTAGCAAAGTTTGGTATGATTCACTCAAGGTAGGAACCTAGTTTCAATATGGTTTGCTTCAATGCCAACTAGGTTGTTTATCTCACCACGCATAGGTCAACTAACCTGGGGAACTTCAAAGGTACAACCGGCCTAGCTTCTGTAATGGAATCAACGGGTGCAAGGACTTACAGAGGCTTGGTTTAGGAATTTCCTGTCCAATGAGACAGAATGCTCAATTGGAGGGTCCTTCCTTCACCAAGATGGGGTAAATATCTCCTAGAAGGTGTGGGGAGAGGTCTCCCAAGCCAAAAACCCTATATGCAAATGCTAATGCAAAAGAAAGAGGCAATGCATATATAAACAACAATGTACAAGAACTATGCCAGACAGGTCATAAAAGATGGTAAATCTATGAAAACATAGGGAATTGGCGACGGGATAGTGGGCTCCAAATTTTAAATTGGTGGCCACTAGCATCGCCGCTCTCTCCTTTTTTTTTACAAAAACATGAATGTGTCCCCTGACCCGGACGCAGTTATCCCTTTTTTTTTAGCGAACAATGCCTGGGACAGTGGGCGCCAATTCTAGGAATTGGCGTCCACTGTTTGGATGCAAAATCTTCTTGCTCCGAGAAATTGTGTCAACGACCAGAAACCTTTAAACAATGCAAAGACCAATAGAAGAGAAGAGAGAAGCACTCAAAAACTCATGGCATAACTCATGGCAATCAATAGAAATAGGAAATAAAGCATGACATGCTCAAATTTTTTTTTAAAGATAAGAGAAATGGAATTTCCAAAGTCTAGCTAATTAACAATTACATGTGGGAGGGGCTGTGCACGTGGTGCACAAGGGATAAAATCAAAAGGAGTGCTACGTGGAGCACAAAAGGAGATGCACCGTTGGTGCAAAGGGGAAAGGGCACAGGCGGGTACCAAGGGGAAAGGGTAATCAAAAATAAATAAAAGGTGGTCCCACTATGATCGCCAATTTGTAGATTATGGAAAATCCACTTAAAGAAAAAGAATTAATAATAATAATGGGAAAAGAAGAAGGGGAAAGAGAGAGAAAAGGGGAGCATGTGTGGATGCTATGGGAGGGTGATCACCAGAGGGTTATGTCAAATGAATATAACAATGAAAAATAAGGAGGGATTGCGAATAAATACCTTTGAAATATGCGGGGAGATTGTTGATGCACCCTCTCTTCCAATCGGCTGGCCGATGAAGGTAGTTCCTCTTGATTTGATTACCCTTGCACAGCAACAATAAACACTAGATAGGGGAAATCTCGTCGCCCGCACAGAGATGCCAAAAGAGGTCCAACCAGACCGAACGAGGCCCAACTCCTTGAAGTGGCAGCCCTCGGGCCCACTTAGTATAAAGCCCAAAAACTCACTCTGAACAAGTGCTTCCTAGGCGGCCTTCGGGTTGGGAAGTCCGAGCATCAGTTCGATCGGGAAAGCTCCCTCGGAGCGCCCTATTCCCTGTCCCCACCATGCACTCATCGCTCGGGAGACCACTCTTGGGAAAGTGCCTATCGCTCGGGCTCACTGATGGAAGCTTATTGATTACGGCCGTTGCGAGTCCCTTAATGGCAGGAAGCTCAAGAGGATAGGGGAAACCAAGAGTTCGAGTGTTATAAATGAGCCCGCATGAAGGACGTAACCCCCCCTAAGACCCCTCTGCTTACAGGGATCAGTCATACAAGGGGAAACTATTTAAACGGGATAAGCCCTACTACAAAGAGGTAAGCCAGGCAAGAGCCAAAAACCCTGAGCAGGAATCACTTCACCTTTTGGTGGAGAGGGATCTCGTGCTCCCATCTTCCTCCTAGCTCTTCCCTTTGCATCCGAGCTCTACTACTTTGCTGACTTAAGCATCAGAGGGTCTTCCCCGGGGATCAATCCATGGGCACCTCTGACTCGTTTCCCTTCATGCACTTCACACTTCAAGTGTACGTGGTCATCCTCTTCCCCGCTCAGGAGCAGTGCGAGATAACCCCTCTTCATATGGCGCCGTCTGTGGGAAACGAACAAAGAGCCATCCTGGTGCGAAGAAATTATTGCAGGAGGACTGTCGACGACTTGGGGAAAGCTCTGGTGATGGAAGAAGGCGCACCTTCTCTCCCTACGGAGAATTCCTCGTCAGGCAACCACGCCAACGAGATACCTCCATCGATGGCGGGGGAACAACTTCCCGGCGGGAGCACCGATGCCCTCCAAACCCTCAACGCAAAACTGTATGTCCTCGTGGATCTCATGAGGGCCCAGGTGTCCAGGGAGGAGAAGTCGCAACTCTGGCCCCCCACGTGGAGATGCCTCCCAGCAAACCGCTGGAGGCGGTTTTACCCTCTGGGGGCGGCGGCTCATTCGTAACCTGTTAGGTGGACCATCGCATGCCCCTTGTAACGACCCGGAGATCCGGATACTAGCAAATCGATATCATCGATTAACCGATACCAAGAACTCGGGGAAGCCACCTAAGAGGCTGATGAGGCCCCGTAAGGGTTGGACGGTTTTATCGAGGGGATGCATAATGAATTGAGATTACACGCGCGCAATATTAATTATACCAACAATTTGAACTATAAATGGAAGCAATTAAAATATCAGAGTGATAAAATATATCATAGTCCAGATAACTGAACGAAAGTCCAACTGCACAACTACACAGGGCATACCCTGCCCAAAAGTACAAGAAAAGGACTAACAACCTACTGACAGACAACTGAGCGACCACTGCTGGCACTAAGACATGTCGTCAAAAGCGTGGGAAGCTGCGAAAGACAGCTGCTGCTACTACCTGAAATTGTAAGGGTGAGTCTCAGCCGGACTCAGTAGGGGTCACGCGGATCCCTACCTCGCAACAAAATAGGCAAAAGTAGTCAAAGCATGCATTAACATAATAAACAACAGTAAAGTAAAGCTGTAAAACTATCTAAACAGTTTAACAACAGCTAACTATAATGCCAAATGGATTTAAACGTGAGTACTCGAAATCTACCAATAGAATAATAACTCAATCATTTCCAAGTGACAAGAGAGAGAAGGAGACCACCAGAAAGAAGAAACCAGACGCGTCCACTAACGGCTTACACTGCGTCTCAAGCATCTACGCAAGTCTAGATAAAGACAAGCGAGAAGGGTAACAGTACCAGAAACAAGTAACAAGTCAGAGTAACACTCGTCAGTGTCAGTCCAAGCCTCAGACCACGTGTGCATACACCGGCTCGTCGTCTTGAGCCAGGCCCCTAGCTAGTTTTCCCCCCCAGTAGGACACTACTGTAAAGTAGGGGCCCATGGAAAGTAGCTTAAAAACCGTAAAACGGGACTACCCCTCCACCTCTCCCAGGTGGGATCGACACTAGAGGTCGTCGGGCTACGACTAGTGGTTCCATCACAAGGAATGAAAACTAATTCTATCGGGATCTAAAAACATGCCACAATTTACAAAATAAACTAAACATGGCGAATATGCAAGATTAAAAGCATAATTAAATGAATATGCTAATAGTTGAAATATGCAGGAATTAAACGGTTAAGAACCAGCCGCTTTGTGATTAAACGGTCAGACGACTAGCCGCTTAATGGCCTTAAACGATTACGATGGAGCCGTTCCATACTAGCCCCTATTCGGATTTCAGGGTATAAGCGGTTTAGTCTGGGCCGTTCAATGGACTGAACGGTCCATCGACTGGCCGCTCAATGGAATGGGTGGCCAATTGGACGGTCCCGCGACGGGCCGTTCTGTGGAATGAACGGACCGGTCTGGGCCCTGCCATTGAATTGAACGGGCCGAACTAAGCCATGCTATCTACGTGGCCTTACTGTTCGACGAGATTAAGCGGTCTAGTGTTTGCCGTCCTATGGTTTGAACGGTCTATATAAGAACTGTGCTAAGGTTTAAGCGGTCAGGATGAAGACCGTGGTCTCATGGATGGTCACGCGGAGGACCGCGCTATTACTGTGACTACGGGAACGGGGTGAACCCCATGGGAAACCATCCTGGTCGGTCCAAATAGACGGAAAAACCTGTTTAACCTATCAAACCACAACTAATAACCACCATACAATCCTCCCAAGCCCATAAAACATAAAAACAATGGCCATGATATGATTTTCAAGAATTAAAACAAAAATATAATGCCCATGGAATTTTGCATAGAAATCGAGGAAAACGAAGGGCAATGGGGGTGCATAGGGTACGGGAGTGATCCTAGCGAGGAGAGAACCGTCGATCGGGCATCGAGTGGCCGAGGGCAGCCACACCGTCCTCTCACCCGCACACGCCTCCACGCTCTGCGGATCGAGGCAAAGCTGGCGTCCATGTGATCCCTGCGTCGCGAGCAACCCGATGACGTGCTCCACGCCTCCGTCTGCGGCCCAGTCAGACCATACCACCGAGAGAGGGGGAGGGCGTCGCCGTGAAGAGAGAGAAAGAGTGAGAGAAATGTGAGGGGAGAGAGAGAGATCGAGTGAGATAAAAAATTGTTTTGAATATTTTTTTATATTTTTAACCTTAAATTTCATTTAAACCCTCAATTAAGTATAATTGCTTAAATGCCCACTAATTTCAAAAAAGCTTTTCACAAATTGGAATAAATGCTAGAAAAAGCCTATTAAATCCAGAAAATTCACCTAAATTCACGGAATAAATTCTATATTAATACCGGTAAAGATCCTTTAAAGCACGGGTCTTACAGTCCCTCCCTCCTAATATAAATTTCATCCTAAAAATTTAAAAAGAAGGATAAGGAGAGAATTGAAAGAAATTATAGTCTTTTTCCAACAAATCCAACAGTTATGCTCGCAATTCTTTCAATTCAGCCGGAGCCAAACGGTAAGGTGCCTTTTCTAAAGGTACCGTACCTGGAATCAATTCAATCACCATTTCTATTTCTCGCTGAGGAGGTAAGCCTGGTAACTCATCAGAAAACACATCAGGAAATTCACAAACCATAGGAATATCATTGATGTCCTGCTGTGGTACCTCAACAGCAACCACCGAAGCTAAGAATCCCTGACAACCTACATTAAGCAATCTACAGGCTCGAATAGCAGAAATAATCAAGAGAGAAGAATGAGATCGAATACCTGGAAGTAGAATGCTGGTTTCCCATGTGGTTGAAAATAGACTTTCTTTGATCTACAATCAACCACGGCTCCATACTCTTCCAACCAATCCATGCCCAAAATAATCTCATAATCCACTAGCTGCAAAGCATACAATCTAGCTGGCAACTGATGATTGCCAATTATGATCGGAGTCTTTTCCAGACAAAGAGGAGTGGACATGAAATCCCCAGAAGGTATTTCCACAAGCAACTCACAATAAATCTCAGGTGTCAGCTCCTCAATACAGTCAATTAAATCTTCAGAAATAAATGAATAAGAAGCACCTGAATCAAATAGAACATGAGATGCATGACCATAAATCATAATAGTACCTTCCACGAGATGAGACACCACAGCTTCAGCACGAGTAATATAAGAGACCTTCCCTTTTTACTTCTTACCAGCTGCTGTAGATTGATGAGACGAAGATACTGATGCTGGAGGATAATATTGCTGAGATTATGGTGGTGGAGGAGGTCTAAACTGGGACGGCTGTGGTTGAGAAAACTGAGAGAACTGCACTGGTTGCGGCCTCAAAGGACAATCTCGAACTACATACCCCGGTTGATCACAACGAAAACAAATCACCGACATTAAACAAGGCTTGCCTGGATGATAACCACCACATCTCGGACACGGTCTCAGCTGACTTACCCCTGATCCCTGTCGCTGGAAAGAAGGTGCTGATTGCTGCTGCTCAGTACCAGAAGATGCTTGCTGGTCATACCGCTTTTTAAGCTTCTTGAACTTGGGCTTGGAAAAAGAAATGCCATTGGCGGTAGGAGCAAAAGACTGGACTCTTGTCACCGTCGGCGGACTGACTTGCTGAAACTGCACACTCAGCTGAACTGAGTCAACATGAGTACGCCCTCGGGATCTTGCCATGTCAAGTTCTAGAGCTGCAGCTGCTTGGTATGCTGCATCCATCTCTGCTACTCTGGTTGCAATCAAGGGCTGCCTTAACTCTGCCTTCAAACCTCGCAGAAATTACTCTGTCTTCAAACCTTCATCAGCAAGAATATGAGGCGCATATCGACCCAATTTCATGAACTTGTTCTGATATTACAGTACAGTCATGTCACCTTGAGCCAGTTCCATGAATTGGTGCATCTTGTCCATTCTGAGGTACGCTGGACTGTAAGTGCGCTCAAATGTCGTGACAAATTCTCCCCAAGTTATCTGACGAAGCGGACGGGATCGGAAAGCAACTTCCCACTCCGTGGTCCACCACGCGAGTGCTGCTCCCTACAATAGAAATGTGGCCAACATCACTTTTTCTTCCTCCGTGCATTCCATTGAATGGAACACACGTTCAGTCGCATCAATCCACACTCTGGATGCATCAGGATCTGCTTGCCCTTCGTATGAGGGTGGATGGAATAGTAGAAATTCTTTCAAAGCTCTGCCACGCCCACCTTGAGGCAAATCAGCTCCAGGAGCAGGATCAACTTGAACTAGCGCTGGCACATTAGCCGGAGGAGGAGAAGTGCACTTTTCTCCATAGGTACACGTGCCCTTCTACGAGGCGGCATTTTAAGCTAAAAGAAGACACATAACAACGAAACATGCATCAGTAATTACGGAAAACATCCTAAGCCAGCAGTAGTAGACTCACTTGGACTTGTTCTAGACTAATGCAATTTCGATTCCTTATACAAATCCTCAACACCGCTCTGATACCAACTGTAACGACCAGGAGATCCGGATACCAGCAAATCGATATCATCGATTAACCGATACCAAGAACTTGGGGAAGCCACCTAAGAGGCTGATGAGGCCCCGTAAGGGTTGGACGGTTATGTCGTGGGGATGCATAATGAATTGAGATTACACGCGCGCAATATTAATTATACCAACAATTTGAACTATAAATGGAAGCAATTAAAATATCAGAGTGATAATATATATCATAGTCCAGATCCACAATATCCACAAGTCTGATAACTAAACGAAAGTCCAACTGCACAACTACTCGGGGCATACCCAACCCAAAAGTACAAGAAAAGGACTAACAACCTACTGACAGACAACTGAGCGACCACTGCTGGCACTAAAACCTGCAGTCAAAAGTGTGGGAAGCTGCGAAAGATGGCTGTTGCTGCTCACCTGAAAGAGTAAGGGTGAGTCTCAGCCGGACTAAGTAGGGGTCATGCGGATCCCTACCTCGCAACTAAACAGGCAAAAGCAGTTAAAGCATGCATTCACGTAATAAACAACAGTTAAGTAAAGCTGTAAAACTATCTAAACAGTTTAACAACAACTAACTATAATGCCAAATGGATTTAAACGTGAGTACTCGAAATCTACCAATAGAATAATAACTCAATCATTTCCAAGCGACAAGAGAGAGAAGGAGACCACCAGAAAGAAGAAACCAGACGCGTCCACTGACGGCTTACACTACGTCTCAAGCATCTACGCAAGTCTGGATAAAGACAAGCGAGATGGGTAACAGTACTAAAAACAAGTAACAAGTCAGAGTAACACTCGTTAGTGTTAGTCCAAGCCTCTAACCATGTGTGCACACACCGGCTCGTCGCCTCGAGCCAGGCCTCTAGCTAGTTTTCCCCCCAGTAGGATGCTACTATAAAGTAGGGGGCCACGGAAACTAGCTTAAATACCGTAAAATGGGACTACCCCGCCACCTCTCCCAGGTGGTATTGACACTAGAGGTCGTCGGGCTACGACGAGTGGTTCCATCACAAGGAAAGAGAACTAATTCTATAGGGATCTAAAAACATGCCACAGTTTACAAAATAAACTAAACATGGGCAATATGCAAGATTAAAGCATAATTAAATGAATATGCTAATAGTTGAAATATGCAGGAATTAAACGGTTAAGAACTAGCCGCTTTGTGATTAAATGGTCGGACGACTGGCCGCTTAATGGCCTTAAACGGTTACGATGGAGCCGTTCCATACTAGCCCCTGTTTGGATTTCAGGGTATAAGTGGTTTAGTCTGGGCTGTTCAATGGACTGAACGTTCCATTGACTGGCCGCTCAATGGAATGGGTGGCCAATTGGACGGTCCTACGACTGGCCATTCTGTGGAATGAATGGACCGGTCTGGGCCGTGCTATGAAATTGAACGGGCCGAACTAAGCCGTGCTATCTACGCTGCCTTACTGTTCGACGGGATTAAGCGGTCTAGTGTTTGCCATCCCATGGTTTGAACGGTCTATATAAGAACCGTGCTAAGGTTTAAATGGTCGGGATGAAGATCGTGGTCTCATGGACGGTCACGCGGAGGACCGCGCTATTACCGTGACTATGGGAACGGGGTGAACCCCGTGGGAAACCCTCCCGGTTGGTCCAAATGGACGGAAAAACCTGTTTAACCTGTCAAACCACAACTAATAACCACCATACAATCCTCCCAAGCCCATAAAACATAAAAATAATGGCCATGGTATGATTTTTAGGAATTAAAACAAAAATACAATGCCCATGGAATTTTGCACAGAAATTGAGGAAAATGAAGGGCAATGGTGGTGCATGGGGTACGGGAGTGATCCTAGCGAGGGGAGGATTCCATCCCCCAACCTCGTTCGCGATGAAACTGTCGATTCAGCGCCGAATGGCCGAGGGAAGCCATGTCGTCCTCTCGCTCGCACACGCCTCCATGCTCTGCGGATCGAGGCAAAGCTGGCGTCCATGCGATCCCCGCGTCGCGAGCAACTCGATGATGTGCTCCACGCCTCCGTCTACGGCCCGGTCGGATCACACCACCGAGAGAGGGGGAGGGCGTCACCGTGAAGAGAGTGAGAGAGTGAGAGACATGTGAGGGGAGAGAGAGAGATCGAGTGAGATAAAAAAATGTTTTGAATATATATATATATTTTTTGTTTTTTAACCTTAAATTTCATTTAAACCCTCAATTAAGTATGATTGCTTAAATGCCCACTAATTTCTAAAAAGCTTTTAGCAAATTGGATTAAATGCTAGAAAAAGCCTATTAAATCTAGAAAAATCACTTAAATTCATGGAATAAATTCTATATTAATACCTGAAAAGATCCGTTAAAGCACGGGTCTTACACCCATCCCCCGGAATAGGAACCCTCCTCAACCCCGAGGTGGGAGAAGACCGGAGCACGCCGACCATTTTCGGAAGCCGAGGCCCCCGAGGAGCGTCGGGACAGCATGCAAGTGCGCCCCCCCAGCCCCTCGGGCCAGCGACAACCGGAGCTATCTCTCCGGCTGTGAGACTTTGAGAGGTGTTTCTCGGATTAAGAGCGCGGCCTCCGCGCCTTGCAGAAGACCTCTCCTGTGGAGGACGAGGAGCTATCCCTGTTCTCCAACTATATTTTGAAGGCAGAGATATCCCCCAGGACCTCACTCTCGACCTTCAAGTTGTACGACGGCCAGGGAGACCCGGCCGACCACTACAACAGCTTCGACGCCCTAATGGCCTTGCGTGGGGCGTCCAACGTAATCAAGTGTCGAGCATTCGTGACCACTCTGGTCCTGGGTTCTCAGGCTTGGTTCAGGGCCCTCGCCCCCGGCAGCATCCACAACTTTAAGCAATCCGAGCGAGTGTTCAAGGAAAGCTTCACCGATAGCGGTCAACCCCAGTCAATGGCGGGATTACTGGACCTCAAGCAGGAACAGGGGGAGACATTGCGGGCTTATATCAACCGATTCAAATCGGAAGCCCTACGCATCGTCCGCCTGGATGTGGCCTCTGCCATCACTGCATTGATCGGGGGTACACGTGACGAGAACCTGCAGCGCGAGCTAGTGCTTCATCCTCCCACCTCCCTTGTCGAGCTAGTGACCCAGGCCGTGCGCCATGCAGAGTGCGAGGAAGTCCTCTACGCTTGCCAAGGCACGACAGGCTCGGGTCGGGAGGGGGACAAGAAACGATCGTCCGAGCAAGGGATGGGCCAAGGAAAAAGGCAGAACCAGGACGGAGACTGAAAGGAGCCGTCCCATAAGTACGAGCGGTATACCCCCCTTACCGCTCACGTCTACGAAATTTATGAAGACATCAAAGGCTCGGGCCTCCTTAGCCAACCTGAGCCTATGAAAGCCAAGCATCGTAATCGCCACAAGCATTGCCTATTCCACAGCGATCACGGGCACCACACCAGCGATTGCCATCAACTTCAAGATGAGATCGAGTGCCTTGTCCGCAAAGGACACCTATCCCGATACGTGTCCGGGCAAAGGGAAGACCGAGGTTCCCTTGAAGAGATCGACAATGCCCCCCTCGGAGTCCACATCAACGTCATCGTGGGTGGTGCGGCATCAGGCGGAGATAGCAGCCGAGGAAGAAAGCGTCATGCCGAGCGGGCGAGTCGAGCCTCCATTGAGCACTCTACGGCCCCGCGGGCAAGCGAATCCTAGGCCCTGGTATTCTCTGACCAGGACCTGGAAGGGTTAACCACCCCGCACGATGATGCTCTCATTATATCGGCTACAATAAACCATTGTAACGTAGATAGGATCTTGGTTGACAATGGTAGTGCCCCTGATGTATTATCCTATGAATGTTCTCTCAAGACGGGAGAGAATCCATCTAAACTCCGCCCGATCTGAACTCCCTTCTATGGGTTCAACGGCCAGGCAAGTTATCCCGAGGGAGCCCTGATGTAAGACCCCAGAGTTTTTATAAATTATTCTTGGAATATTTAATTATTTTTAGGAATTTATAAAGGCCTAAATAAATTAATAAATAGAATATTAGATCAATAAGTCATTATAAGGCCCAATTAGGTTAAATAATTAACCTAGCCTATTTAAAGATAATCCAAAAGGTTAATGAACCAAGCCCATTAAGTTTGGCCCATGTTCTAGAAGGTTAATTGACTTATTCACATATTTTAAAGATAAATACTATTTTTATAGATAATTATAAGGATAAATGAATAAGAGAGTTTTATTTAATTGAAACTCTGTATACGTTTGGTGTAACGGTCTATCGGGCGACCGCTACAAGCATGTAACGCACCAGTCTGGATGCGTTACACTGACAGTTCCGTGAAAGAAAGAACGAGCAAAAAGATTAGAACTTTGGGATCTTATCTATAAGAGATCGACTTGGGAGAGCTTATAACATTACTAAGGACTCTTAGAGAATAGGTTCAGGCAAATTAAGGACTCTAGAATCAACCTAATTTTTAAAACCCTATAAATAGGACCTAGTTCTGAACTGAGCGACCCTTACTTTTGGCTCGTGAAGAATCATGGTAAGAAAATATAATTTCAGGTAAGTTTATTAGAAGATTTTATTTAGTATACTTTAGACTAATAGCTCTCCAAATTTCGTGCTAGGAGATCAAGCAACCAAGGAGATTGAAGCTTCCAAAGTTGCTGGTTCGACCATAGTAACCCAGGAATCAGAGCTAAAGGCCACTGAAGATCAGGGAATTAGG
The DNA here is from genome assembly GCA_022559845.1 of Amorphophallus konjac. Lineage (NCBI taxonomy): Eukaryota > Viridiplantae > Streptophyta > Magnoliopsida > Alismatales > Araceae > Amorphophallus > Amorphophallus konjac. The sequence continues at coordinate 190,533,361 of CM040123.1, read as the reverse complement.
ACGTCTAAACAAGGTAATTAGAGTTCGGTTATTTAGAACCTTTTGTTCACCTTAGTTTCATCTTCTTACCCTCAAAATTTCACATCCTTAGGTCAAGAGGCTGAGGAGCTAGGGCAGCGTGAAGTTGCTGAAGAGTCACAAAAAGAGAGGAACTAGGGCGGTCCTTGAAAGCTCAAATTGGAAATTTAAAGCCTAGTTAAGCGATAGGTTATCTCATGATTGACAAAAACATCTTGTTAGGGATAAAAGCCCCCTGACTGTGTTTGATTTCATGCATTATAGACTATGAATTTCATGTTTTAGTGGGTTCATGCATACATACATATTCTTAGCCCTAATCAAAGATCAAAGATGTTATCTTGTTAATTCACTGCAACCTATGCATCTAGATGACCTGTACTTCGTTTTGTCATGATTAGGGTAGTAAATCTTTTCAAAACATAACATGGTTTCAAATCATAGTCTTTTTATTTTTAGCAGGGACTCTGACGCATCATACTAGGACCGTCAGACGACTGTAACGGTCTTACGATAAGCCGTCACAACCCCTGTTGCATTTAAAGTTTCTCAGTTGTCTCTGACGCACCATAACAGGAGCGTTACAATACTGTAACGGTCCTACGATAAACCGTCACAGCCCTGTGACGCGCCCATACTAGACCGTTAGAGTGCGGTTTACTGTCAAACCGAGATAGGACTGAGGACAGCCAAACTTACTTATGAATAAGCCTAGTTATCTAAGTTTTAAACCTTATTTTCATGACTTTGAGTTTCTTAATTGATTCATGATAGGAAATTGTATGATTAAAGCATTTTGAGTTATTTTAGGTTATGCTAATTTCATTGGCTAAACTCTATAGTTTTGTATCTAAATCATGATTTTTCCAAAGATGTATTGACGGGATTTTATCTTGGTTTCACATTGTTACACATTCTTTTCTATCTATAGAGTCATTTCTCTAAGTACATGGCGTATATTCAGGTATATGTCCATTAGTTACACTTTGCACTATAGAAACACTATTCTTGGACATGAGGACCTCTCTATTGGATATTCCTTCCAATGGACTAGGAAATCTTGTTGCAAGGCCTCCGTAATTCTCCGCGAGCCTGGGATTCCCACTAGGACGCCGAGTTGGTTGTACCATTAAAACCCAAGTGATTAGATGACACTATCGATGTTTCTGGTTATCAGTAGTGTAACGGACCTATATTGGACTGTCAGGCATATGTAACGGCCCAATATACAACCGTCACAGTTAACTGAGTGCAATTACTGTTTCTGGATTTAGTCATTCTAGCGCATCAACTCTTGACCATCACATCATGTAACGGCCCAGTACACGACCGTCACACTGCTTGAATATTTTAACCAAGGTTTGACCAAGGGTTGATATTCCAAGATTTCTAGATGGACTCTTGATGATCTAGAACTTATCATATTGATCAAGAAACCTAATATAATAAATGGAAGATAAAGAATGTACCGTTATGCTGCCGATTTATTTCCATAAGCATAACATAGTATAATTCATTCTTGATTTCTCATAATTCTCATTAAAGCATTCATTTATTGAATTGTTGTTATCAAGAGCTTGTTGGAATTGTACATTCTTGGCCATACTTTATTGTTACATGTGTGGAAAAAGTTTGATTTATACTCGAAGATGCGATCGAGTACTGATTATGTTCAAGGGCTCTATGCTAGTCACCTCGGCTGATTGTCGGGAACATACTATTATAAACCATTGGGTATGATGATACTAGCGTCGCATTGCACTGGGAGTACTTTCTTTATAAATAAGTTTTAATCCACAACATAATACAACATGATTGATACTTGACTTTCTTGATATTCCACAGAAATTCACGAAGTACTTGCTCATAAGTAAAAGATACTGGAAGTGATGATTATGTGGCTTGCTAGTACATTCTCGGCCATATCATGTTCTTATAACATTCTTACTAGTTCATACTTGTTCTCATTCTATCTTCATGATCATCGTGTTACTTTGATTTAATCGCGTGTTTGATCGCAGTCGCATGATTTTACCTTATTCCTCTAGAGCAAAAACGTTAATTACTTTAATGATGCCTTCATGTTGATGCGAAGATACCTACTGGGCAAGTGTGCTCATTACCTATTTCCATTTTTTTTTCAAGAAATGAAAGTGATTCGAATTCAGATTCGGGTTATACAAGTAGCGGGTCCGAGAGCGAATGAAAGTATTCTCAAAGATGTAAGTGAAGACTTAGGAAAGTCTATATTGTTTAGATTGAGTCTATGTAATTTTCCTATTTCTTGAGTCTGATAGGTTGGAATAAGTTGAATTAGTGGTTGTATTTGAATACTTGATTATTATGAAATAAAGTTGAAGTTGAGTAAATATTGTGCAATTGTATTTATGTGTGTGATTATCTTGCGCTCTGATCATTCTTGCTTGCAAGAGACTTACCATGTCGGCTGTTCACGTTTCTCGAGTGAGTTTTCCGCTGTCATAAAGGCTCGGGGCGTGACAGTTATGTTGGTATCAGAGCCTAAGTCTCAGGACTTGGGAAGAAGAGTCATGTCATAGGATAAGTCCAAGGTTTAAGGACCCATACCTATAAACTAAGGAAGAAATTTCCACACCCATGTGAGAATTGGGTAGAACCCGGGATAAGATAGTTAATTAGTTTTAAGATTGATTTTCCTTCCAATTTCACGAGAAATAACAAGTTGTTATTTTCTCTCAGGTACCCTATTATTATCATGGCTCATCGCGTAAATTAGGATGGCATGCAACAAACGGTTGCTGGCCTCACTCAGGCATTACAAACCATGGCGCAAGCTGGCGTAGGAGCAAGGGCTGGTGATTTGCATCGTAACTTTCGGAGCTTAAACCCTCCGCGTTTCTATGGTTCTTCTAATCCTGACGAGGCAGAGAACTGGATAGATGAAATGAACCGTATCTTTGATGTTATCCAATGCACCGATCAGGAGAAGGTGCGTCTCGCAACCTTTCAACTCAACAAAGATGCTCGCACATGGTGGAAGTCGGTCTCGGCACCTCCGGCCGATGCACCTCATACATGGGATGGTTTTCTTACCCTATTCCGTGCCAAGTACTTTTCTGAGCACGTAAAGGAACGAAAGGATATGGAGTTCGCCGCTCTTCGACAAGGAATGATGACAGTTGCCGAATATGAACTGTAATTCTCAAGGCTTGCACCTTACGCACCGCATCTTATCAACACCGATTTATTGAAGGCTAATCAATTCATGGACGGGTTACGACCCAGTTTCATTCAGCAGCTCGGGACCCAAAACATCCGTACTTATGCGGAAATGGTTCAACGAGCGTATTTGTGTGAAAGGACCTTGGAAAAGGTCAAAAAATTAAAAGGGAAAGGAGAGAAGTCTAGCCGATGCTCAGATCGGCGTTATAAGAAAGAAAAGTTCAACATCAAGGAGCCTTACAAGAGCCGTGATAGTAAGAAAAGATCCAGGAATGGGAATGGTGGAAGTTCCCATAAGCAAAAGAAAGTCAAGGAGGAGAAGGAGCAGGTCGCCACGGCTTGCACATTTTGTAAAAAATTCGGCCATTCGACTGAGGAGTGTTGGAAGTGCCTTGGCACTTGTTTACGTTGTGGAAGCAGGGATCATCGCATGCCAGATTGCCCCCTTATGAAAAACCAATCGTCTGGTGGAGGACGTAGGTGGCAGGCTCGGCTCAATGCCGTTCTAGAAGAAGAGGAAGCGCCCAGGGATGGTGGGCTTATGGAAGGTACTCTTCAAGTTTGTTCTCGTCCTGCATTTGTGCTATTTGACACTGGTGCCTCTCATTCTTTTATCTCCACTACTTTTGTAAAAACATTATCAATTGCATCAGTCCCCTTACCTTCAGATCTCACTAATTCCACACCCTTAGGTTCTGGAAGAAAGCTTACCGACTATTATCCTGATAGCGAAGTGATAGTAGAAGGTCACAATCTCCCCGCAAACTTAGTATGCCTTGACATGAAAGGTTATGATGCCATTTTAGGGATAGATTGGCTTATAGATCATGGCGCTTATATCAATTGCCGAAATAGGATTATATCCTTTCAAAAGCCCGGTCTCTTGAGATTCTCTTTTCTTGGCATCAAGTACAAGAAGCATCCTACTATTATATCTTCTCTTCACGCCTGTAAACTTATCTCGCAAGGATGTGAAGCTTTTCTTGCTTCTGTCATTTTTACCGAATCCAAGGAGATTATCTTAACGAACATTACTATTGTAAATGAGTTCCCCGATGTGTTCCCGTCCGAATTACCCAGTTTACCGCCCGAAAGGGAAGTGAACTTCACTATTGAACTCATCCTAAGAGCAGCACCTGTTTCTATAGCCCCTTACAGAATGTCCCCCACAGAACTCAAGGAATTAAAAAGGCAGTTGCAGGAATTACTAGACAAAGGCTTCATCAGACATAGCACATCCCCTTGGGGTGCGCCGGTTCTATTTGTCAAGAAAAAGTATGGTTCTCTCAGGATATGCATCGATTACCGACGACTGAATCAACTCACAATTAAAAACAAGTATCCATTGCCGCGTATTGATGAGCTCTTCGATCAGCTTTCCGGAGCAGAATATTTTTCTAAGATAGACCTCAGATCAGGTTATCATCAGCTTAGAATTAAAGAAGAGGACATTTATAAATATGCTTTTTGAAGTCGTTATGGCCACTATGAATTTGTGGTATTGCCATTCGGATTAACTAATGCCCCGGCAGCATTCATGGAACTTATGAACATATTTTTCAACCATATATGGACCAGTTTATCATCGTCTTCATTGATGATATCTTGATATACTCCAAGACAAAGGAGGAACATGAAGAACATTTGAAAATAACTTTGCAAACACTTAGAGAACATAAACTCTATGCCAAGCTAAATAAATGTGAATTTTGACTCAAGGAAGTTTCATTCCTAGGCCACATTATTTCAAAAGAAGGTATCGATGTGGATCCTTCTAAGATAGAAGCTGTCAAGAATTGGAGCCAGCCAACGATCGTATCGGAAGTACGAAGTTTTCTGGGTCTAGCTGGTTATTATAGAGGATTCATTAAAGATTTTTCAAAGATTGCAGTTCATTTAACTAGACTGACGAGAAAATAAAATCCTTTTGTCTGGTCAAAGGAATGTGAGAAGATTTTTCAAACTCTTAGGAATCATCTTACTACAGCTCCTATTCTATCACTACCGATGAAATGTGGTGGATTTGAAGTATATACGGATGCATCTGGTATTGGCTTAGGGTGTGTCCTCATGCAAAATGGAAAAGTGATCTGTTATTCTTTTAGACAATTGAAACGTCACGAGGAAAATTATCCTATACATGATTTGGAATTAGCAGCTGTCATATTTGCCTTGAAAATTTGGCGTCATTATCTCTATGGAGAAAAGTTTATGGTCTACTCGGACCATAAAAGCTTGAAATACTTATTTTCTCAAAAAGAGCTAAATATGAGGCAGAGAAGATGGTTGGAATATCTCAAGGATTTTAATTTTTCTATTCAATATCATCCTGGCTAGGCTAATGCTGTTGCGGATGTACTCAGCAGAAAACCAATGGGTATGGTATCAAGTCTTATGATTAGTATGACTAATCTTATTCCTTAATTTGCTCAGTTGAACTTAGATATTGACAGGAAGGAAGAAGATTGCTTCATGGCTAATATCCGAGCTCAACCTACCTTAATAGAGGATCTAGTCAAGTTGCAAAATGATGATCCTATATTTCTTGAAATTAAGGCTAATATTGAACAACGGCCGGATTTCTCTATTACGGAGGATGGAAGATTGCTATTCAAGGGCCGAGTGTGTGTACCAGATCATGAGGATACGAAGAAATTGATTCTAGAAGAAGCACATAATTCCAAGTACACCATTCATCCAGGTGGTACAAAAATGTATCAAGATCTTAAAAGAAATTTCTGGTGGCCCAACATGAAGAGAGAAATAGTTGATTTCGTATCTCGCTGTCTCACTTGTCAACAAGTAAAGGCAGAGCATTTTAGACCCGCAGGTAAACTACATCCCTTGAACATTCCCGAATGAAAATGGGAGAGTATAGGGATGGATTTCATTATAGGGTTACCTAAGACAAGAGGTGGACACGATGGTATATGGGTAATCATAGACCGATTAACTAAATCTGCACATTTCATACTAATCAAAAGTCTATGGTCTGTAGATATCCTGGCAGCATTATACATAAGGGAAATTGTTAAATTACATGGTGTCCCAATCACTATTATATCTGATAGAGATCCTCGATTCACATCACAATTTTGGAAAGCTCTACAACAGTCACTAGGGACTAGATTGAATTTCAGCATAACCTTTCATCCACAAACTGATGGTCAGACAGAAAGAACAAATCAGGTGGTAGAAGATATGCTCAGGGATTGCGTAATTAATTTTGGAGGTGGTTGGCATGATCACTTGCCTCTGGTAGAATTTGCTTATAACAATAGTTATCAGGCTAGCATACAAATGGCACCTTTTGAAGCTCTATATGAAAAAAGTTGTCGCTCACCAATATGTTGGAGTGAAATAGGGGAAAGACAATTCCTAGGCCCCGATATTATCAGAGATTCTACAGAGAAAATCAAACTCATTCAAGAGAGAATGAAGATGGCCCAAGATAGGTAAAAATCTTATGCTGATAATCGAAGGCGCGACTTGGAATTTCAAGTAGGAGACCATATGTATCTCAAGGTTTCTCCAGGTCGTGGTATTCGGAGATTTGGCATTAAGGGCAAACTAACTCCAAGATTCATTGGTCCGTTTGAAATTCTCGAAAGGGTCGGTGAAGTACCTTATAGACTGGCTTTACCTCCACAATTAGCTGAAGTTCATGACGTATTTCACGTCTCTATGCTGAAGAAGTATGTATATGATCCTCACCATATTATCACTTATGACAATCTGGAGATTTAGAAGGATATGACGTATGAGCAAACACCAACAAAGATTCTGGAACGGGAAGTGCGTCAACTAAGAAATAAAGTTTTTCCTATGGTCAAGATTCAATGGAAGAAAATATGGCCATATGAAGCAACATGGGAAACCGAAGCAGCCATGCGGAGAAGATTTCCAGAATTATTCAACTGTAAGTACACTCTCCATAATCCATGTATTAAATTTGGGGACCAAATTCTCTTAAGTGGGGGAGTGTGTAAGACCCCAGAATTTTTATAAATTATTCTTGGAATATTTAATTATTTTCAAGAATTTATAAAGGCCTAAATAAATTAATAAATAGAATATTAGATCAATAAGTCATTATAAGGCCCAATTAGGTTAAATAATTAACCTAGCCTATTTAAAGATAATCCAAAAGGTTAATGAACCAAGCCCATTAAATTTGGCCCATGTTCTAGAAGGTTAATTGACTTATTCACGTATTTTAAAGATAAATACTATTTTTATAGATAATTATAAGGATAAATGAACAAGAGAGTTTTATTTAATTGAAACTTTGTATACGTTTGGTGTAACGGTCTATCGGACGACCACTACAAGCATGTAACGCACCAGTCTGGATGCGTTACACTCTGACAGTTCCGTGAAAGAAAGAACGAGCAAAAATATTAGAACTTTAGGATCTTATCTACAAGAGATCGACTTGGGAGAGCTTATAACATTACTAAGGACTCTTGGGGATTAGGTTCTGGCAAATTAAGGACTCTAGAATCAACCTAATCTTCAAAACCCTATAAATAGGACCTAGTTTTGAACTGAGCGACCCTTACTTTTGGCCCATGAAGAATCAAGGTAAGGAGATATAATTTCAGGTAAGTTCTTTAGAAGATTTTATTTAGTATACTTTAGACTAATAGTTCTCCAAATTTCGTGCTAGGAGATCAAGCAACCAAGGAGATTGAAGCTTCCAAAGTTGCTGGTTCGACCATAGTAACCCAGGAATCAGAGCTAAAGGCCACTGAAGATCAGGGAATTAGGACGTCTAAACAAAGTAATTAGAGTTCGATTATTTAGAACCTTTTGTTAACCTTAGTTTCATCTTCTTACCCTCAAAATTTCACGTTCTTAAGTCAAGAGGCTGAGGAGCTAGGGCAGCGTGAAGTTGCTGAAGAGTCATAAAACGAGAGGAACTAGGGCGGTCCTTGAAAGCTCAAATTAGAAATTTAAAGTCTAGTTAAGCAGTAGGTTATCTCATGATTGGTAAAAACATCTTGTTAAGGATAAAAGCCCTCTGACTGTGTTTGATTTCATGCATTATAGACTATAAATTTCATGTTTTAGTGGGTTCATGCATACATACATATTCTTAGCCCTTTTCAAAGATCAAAGATGTTATCTTGTTAATTCACTGCAACCTATGCATCAAGATGACATGTACTTCGTTTTGTCATGATTAGGGTAGTAAATCTTTTCAAAACATAACATGGTTTCAAATCATAGTCTTTTTATTTTTAGCATGGACTCTGACGCATCATACTAGGACCGTCAGACGACTGTAACGGTCTTACGATAAGCCGTCACAACCCCTGTTGCATTTAAAGTTTCTTAGTTGTCTCTGACGCACCATAACAGGAGCGTTACAATACTGTAACGATCCTACGATAAACCGTCACAGCCCTGTGACGCGCCCGTACTAGACCGTTAGAGTGCAGTTTACTGTCAAACCGAGATAGGACTGAGGACAACCAAACTTACTTATGAATAAGCCTAGTTATCTAAGTTTTAAACCTTATTTTCATGACTTTGAGTTTCTTAATTGATTCATGATAGGAAATTGTATGATTAAAGCATTTTGAGTTATTTTAGGTTATGCTAATTTCATTGGCTAAACTTTATAGTTTTGTATCTAAATCATGATTTTTCCAAAGATGTATTGATGGGATTTTATCTTGGTTTCCCATTGTTACACATTCTTTTCTATCTATGGAGTCATTTCTCTAAGGACATGGCGTATATTCAGGTATATGTCCATTAGTTACACTTTGCACTATAGAAACACTATTCTTAGACATGAGGACCTCTCTATTGGATATTCCTTCCAATGGACTAGGAAATCTTGTTGCAAGACCTCCGTAATTCTCCGCGAGCCTGGGATTCCCACTAGGACACCGAGTTAGTTGTACCATTAAAACCCAAGTGATTAGATGACTATCGATGTTTCTGGTTATCAGTAGTGTAACGGACCTATATTGGACCATCAGGCATATGTAACGGCCCAATATACAACCGTCACAGTTAACTGAGTCCAATTACTATTTCTGGATTTAGTCGTTCTGGCGCATCAACTCTAGACCATCATATCATGTAACGGCCCAGTACACGACCATCACACTGCTTGAATATTTTAACCAAGGTTTGACCAAGGGTTGATATTCCAAGATTTCTAGATGGACTCTTGATGATCTAGAACTTATCATATTGATCAATAAACCTAATATAATAAATGGAAGATAAAGAATGTACCATTATGCTGCCAATTTATTTCCATAAGCATAATATAGTATAAGTCATTCTTGATTTCTCATAATTCTCATTAAATCATTCATTTATTGAATTGTTGTTATCAAGAGCTTGTTGAAATTGTACATTTTGGCCATACTTTATTATTACATGCGTGGAAAAAGCTTGATTTATACTCGAAGATGCGATCGAGCACTGATTGTGTTCAAGGGCTCTATGCTAGTCCCCTCGGCTGATTGTCGGGAACATACTATTATAAACCATGGGGTATGATGCTACTGACGTCGCATTGCACTGGGAGTATTTTCTTTATAAATAAGTGAAAATCCACAACACAATACAGCATGATTGATACTTGACTTTCTTGATATTCCATAAAAATTCATGAAGTACTTGCTCATAAGCAAAAGATACTAGTAGTGATGATTATGTGGCTTGCTAGTACATTCTCGGCCATATCATGTTCTTATAACATTCTTACTAGTTCATACTTGTTCTCATTCTATCTTCATGATCATCGTGTTACTTTGATTTAATCGCGTGTTTGATCGCATTCGCATGATTTTACCTTATTTCTCTAGAGTAAAAACGTTAATTACTTTAATGATACCTTCATGTTGATGCGAAGATACCTACTGGGCAAGTGTGCTCATTACCTATTTCCATTCTTTTTCAAGAAATGAAAGTGATTCGAATTCAGATTCGGGTTATACAAGTAGCGGGTCCGAGAGCGAATGAAAGTATTGTCAAAGATAAGAGTGAAGACTTAGGAAAGTCTATATTGTTTAGATTGAGTCTATGTAATTTTCCTATTTCTTGAGTTTGATAGATTTGAATAAGTTGAATTAGTGGTTGTATTTGAATACTTGATTATTATGAAATAAAGTTGAAGTTGAGTAAATATTGTGCAATTGCATTTATGTGTGTGATTATCTTGCGCTCTGATCATTCTTGCTTGTAAGAGGCTTACCATGCCGGCTGTTCGCATTTCTCGAGTGAGTCTTCCGCTGTCATAAAGGCTCGGGGCATGACACCTGAGCCTGCCAGATACTATCGGCACCCCGCCCAAAATCATTATGGTTATGGTAGACTTCATCATGATTAAGGGGATGACGGGATATAACGCCATCTTCGACCAAGGCATTCTCAGCCGAATGAAAGCGGTGCCCCCTACCTTTCACCAAAAAATGAAGTTCCCAACCAAACATGGCGTGGGGGAAGTCCGAGGTAACCAGGTGTTGGCTAGATGGTGCTATATAATCTCGGTCGAAGCCACTAGGCCGGAAGGGAAAAAAGGAGTAAAGGGAGCCGAAGAGGCACCCACAACATCTGAGCCTGGTGGCGAGTTGCTAACGGTCTTCCTTAACGGTGACCCGACTCTAGTAGTAATGATCGGAGCCGATCTACCACTTGAGGAACAGGAACAATATAAGGATTTCCTTACCCGATATATCCGAGTCTTTTCATGGTCTGATGAGCACCTTCTCGGGATCCCGGGAGATGTGGTGATGCACAAGCTCAACCTCGACCCAACGGTGAAGCCAGTCCAACAACGCAGAAGAAAGCATGCCCTAGTGAAGCAAGCGGTTGTCAAAGAGCAGGTCATCAAGGGACAGAAGACTGGCCTTTTTCGTCTGGTCCTGTACCCTACGTGGCTTGCCAATGTCGTCCTTGTACCAAAGGCTTCTGGGAAATGGCGAATGTGCGTGGACTTCACCAACCTGAACTAGGCTACCCCGAAGGACTGCTACCCATTGTCGAGCATCGATCAACTGGTCGACTCAACCTCTGGCAACAACCTGCTCAGCTTCCTGGATGCCTACTCTGGCTACCATCAGATCAGGATGGACCCGGAGGACATCGAGAAGACCGCCTTCATCACTGACTTCGGCGTACACTACTACACATGGATGTCGTTCGGGCTAAAGAATGCCAGAGCAACATATCAGAGACTGATCAACCACATCTTCGAAGGATAGCTCGTTCGGAACGTCGAGGCCTACATTGATGACATGCTCGTCAAAACGCCGAAGGCCGAAGACCACCTCGCCGACTTAGCTGAAACCTTCGACACCCTCCTGAAGTGTAGCATGAACCTTAACCCTGCCAAATGTGCCTTCGGAGTCAAATCTGAGAAGTTCCTGGGCGCATTACTGTGCTCAACCGTTTCCTGTCCCGGGCGGCTGAACGGTGTTTACCCTTCTTCAAATTGTTGAGGGGACCCAAAATGGCATCTGCTACATTCGCCTGGGACGAGGAATGTCAGAAGGCGTTCGCCGAACTCAAGGAATTCTTGGCCTCGCCCCTGGTACTGTCCAAGCTGGTCCAAGGCGAAGCCCTATACCTCTATCTCTCAGCGACCCCTTCTACAGTGAGCTCGGTCCTGGTTAGAAATGACGCACGGATCGAGAGACCAGTTTATTATACCAACATGGTGCTTAATGAGGTCAAGAAAAGGTGCCCCGCAATCGAGAAACTCGTGCTAGCGTTGGTTACCTCGGCCAAGCGCCTCCGACCCTACTTTCAAGGGCACTTCATCATCGTATTCACTGGCGAACCTCTGAAGAAGATTCTCTTTCACCCTAAAAGATCGGGACTCCTCATCAAATGGGCCATCATGCTCGGGGCCTACGATATCTCGTATCACCCCCATTCGGCCATCAAGGGACAGGCTCTAGCAGACTTCATCGCCGAAAGCACGGTCCCGATTGAAGCAGTACCTCCACCAGTGCCCAGGCGCACTTGGGATCTGTTCGTCGACGAGTCCTCCAACTCGGTCGGATGCGGCGCCAGTGTCCTCCTCAAGTCCCCCGAAGGAGCGGAGCTGCGGTACGCCCTGAAGTTCAACTTCCAAGCGTCCAACAACGCCTCCGAGTACGAACCCCTTATCTAATGGGCCAGGATGGCTCGACGATTGGGAGCCGAGCGGGTCAGAATCCACACTGACTCCCAATTGGTCGCTAGCCAAGTCAATGGTGATTACGAAGCTCGGGAAGGACAAATGGTCAAGTACCTCCAGGCGGTCAAGAGGATGGCCCAACTCTTCAAGAGCTTTGAGGTAGTCCGAATAGCTGGGGAGGAAAACTCCCGAGCGGATGCCCTCTCTCGACTGGCCTCCTCGCTCGACCCCACAGGTACACGATCAGTCTTTCTCGAAGAGCTCGGGCGATCGAGCATCGAGTCCGAGCTTATGACCATTGACCTGGCACCTCCGAGCGACTGGCAGACCCCCTACATATCCTGGCTCTGGGATTCTCAAGAGCCCACCGACCCTTGGGAGGCTCGAAAGCTGAAGTACCAAGCTCAACATTTTGTCATGCTAGATCAGGCCTTGTACCACAGATCTTCCTCCTGTCCCCTCCTCAAGTGCATCAGCGCCAACGAAGCCAGCCGAGCTATTCAAGAAGTACACGAAGGCACCTGTAGAGCACACCAAGGAGGAAGATCGCTCGCCAAGATCTTGCTTCGGCAGGGTTACTGGTGGCCCACTCTCCAGCGTGACTGCACGACCTACGTACCGAAGTGCGACCGATGTCAGCGCTTCGACCACCTGATCCATCAGCCCGCCGCGGAGCTCATCACCCTTACCGAGCCATACCCTTTAGCTCGGTGGGGGATCGACATCTTGGGGCCATTCCCCATGGCCCAAGCTCATAAGAAGTTCGTCATCATCGCCATTGACTATTTCACCAAGTGGATCGAGGCTGAAGCCACCACCAGCATCACCGAGTTAGTCGTATGGAGTTTTGTTTGGAAGTCGATCATCTGTCGCTACGGTGTCCCCCGAGTGATCGTGAGTGATAACGGTTGGCAGTTTGATTCTCATTACTTCAGAGACAGATGTGTCGACCTAAACATTTGCAACCACTTCACTTCAGTAGCCCACCCCCAGGCTAACGACTGGTCGAAAATGCCAATAAGACTATCTTAAAAGGCATCAAAACTAGGCTCGGCAAGGCCAAGGGTAGCTGGCTCGAGGAATTACCGAGCGTACTATGGTCGCACCGAACTACTCCGAGGACAGCCACCAGTGAAACACCTTTTCAGTTGGTGTATGGCACGGAAGCCGTAATTCCGTTGGAGGTCGACAATCCCTCTCTCCGAGTCGTCCACTTTAAACCCGAGGTAAACGAGCAAAAACTGCGTGAGAACCTCGACCTAGCGGATGAAATCTGAGAGATTGAAAAGATCCGAGCAATGGAGTACCAACGGTGCATCAATCGATAGTACAACTCCAGAGTCCGAGATAGACACTTCCAGTCGGGAAACTTCATCCTGAGAAAAGTCGAAGCATCTCGACCACTAGAGGCGGCGGGGAAGCTGGCCCCTACCTGGGAAGGCCCCTACCTGGGAAGGCCCCTACCGAGTGGTCGAGACGCTCGGGAAATGAGCATACGGATTGTCCACCATGGAAGGAACACTCGTCCCTCGGACTTGGAATGCGACAAATCTTCGCAAGTTCTACTTTTGATCATTTGGCAAGCATGCACATGTAAGCAAAGTGGAATAAACACCATTCTTCTCTTCTTATTAAAATTTGATGTACATCAAGTAGGCTGTAGCCAATACAGTATACATGTACAAAATTACACCCTCTGGCACTATTACGCGAGCAAAACGCTCGGCCAACCCGGTAGGCACTCCTACGTCCAGCCGCTGACTCTGCTTCGAGCGAAAATTGGCTCGGACAAAGGATCGCCGGCCTCGTTGGTTTGAGAAAAGCTCGGAGGAAAAGAGGGGAAACAACAAAAAAAAGAGAAAGAAGAGGAAGGACTACAAGTGAAGGCCTCCTCTATGCCAACTCTTTGGAAGGCAGAGAGAGCAGGCATCCTCCGAAGAGTGAAGAAGGAGGGAGAAAAAGAAAATGGTAGAGGTGCACGAGGAGGCAGGGGGAGGCCAAGAAAAGAGGGAGCTTAATGAGCTCCCCCTCCCCTCGGGATGGCATCGGCGGGTCAGGGATAGGAGGGCCACATGCTCCGGCATGACGAACCCTCTCCCAGAGTGACCCCCGACTGATGAACCCTCTTCCAGACTGAAGTAGCGGGAGCTTCCCTCCTACTGCCATCTGCATCGTCGTCTTCGGAAGGGCCTTCCATGCCCCGCCAAGACCGACATCACAACGCCTCACTGAAGGGAAAGAAGGAAAAATTGCCAGGGATGGCTTTAATCGAAGAAAGAAAAAGTAAATGCCCCTCTGACCTTTTATAGGCTGAAGGGGGAGCTGATTGCCTTAAATGACTCTCCCCTTACAAAACATGCTAAAAGGGCTTTCCCTGAAATGGTTACCTCATTTCCCTAAAACATCCCGCCAGCGAGACGCGCGAAGCGGCAAGTCATTAAGGGTGGTATGGAAAAATGGAAAGGTGCCAGCGTCATGTCAATTATTTGATAGATCGACACGCGTGATATCTACAGAGAAAATCAGTGCCTTCTCTAATGACTACAAATCCGATAGTCAAATCACACCAAAAGCGGTAAGAAGCTGTCAATTCAGCATTTAATACTGTCGCTATTACATTTTCTAAAAAAAGCCTTACCCGGCTACATAAGGGAAAAAGAAAAGAAAGATAGAGCTATTACATCAGGCCTCAGGCCCATCTTCAGGCTCGGCAGGCAAGGCTTCCTCAGCACCAGACGATCTGCCCGCAGTATTCTCGGTGACCCCACTTGAGTGGGAACTATCTCGGTCGTGTGCCCTCCCGAGGCTGCTGGAGTTGGCGGTGGCCCGGATGAGGATGAGGACTCCCGACCCTCCTCTTCCCTCGATGTATAATGGGAAGAGTCGATCAAACCCCAGTCCGAGTCATAGCGTTGCCCGGAAGCGGAAATGAGCTTAGACGCTTAGGCCTCTGCCTCTATGATGGCCTGATCGAAGCCCTGGGAGAAGCCCTTCCGAAGGCCCCGGCGATAGCCCGACTCATAATAAGGGAAGGCATCCTGGAGAAGAGCCGCGTGGTAGGCCTTTGAGCACTTATGTCGCTCGAGTGCCTCCGCCCCGGCCGACTCTGCCTACCCCTCGAGCTCGGCTATCCTCTGCTCTGACTCGGACAGCCTTCTCTCAGCCTCGGTCAATGCATCCTCGGCCCCCCAGACTTGGCCCCTGAGCGCCTCCCGCTCGGCCTTCCACTGCTCGCCGCGCTCGACTTGAATCATACACTCCGCCTCCAAGAGCTCATTCTTTCGATCGACCATGTGACGAGCCTGGGCCAACTGCTCCGCCAACGACCGAGCCTCCGCTTGGCTCGACTGCGCCTAAGCCCGTAGCGGGCCCACCTCCCGATGAAGGTCACCAAGATCAAGGGTTAGATGCTCAACCTTCCGATCGAGCGCACCACGGGCCCACGAGAGAGCCTCCCGCTCCGACTCCACCCGAGCATACGCGCCTACTGCCTCAGCCTCGAGCTGGGCCAAGATCAGGCTGCCTTCCATAAGTTGCTCGAAAATCGTGGAGGGGGGACCCCTCTGGAGGTTCTTCCGCACAACTCCCGAAGCAATAGAATGGCACCTCCGGAGTGACCTCTGTTTGCTTCAGAGGGATGTTCGGGTGAAGTTGCGCGCCGTCGGGAAATCCCAGACCACGCCGACCACCGATGGGCCGTCCCAGAAATATTGGGTCTTCCACCCCTTATGAGAAGAATCCTTCACAGAAAGGGACACACAACTCCTTCCCCACCTTGCCTGAATGAAGAAGAAGCCCTTCCCGATAAAAGGATTGTCCTTCAACTCAAAAAAATAGTGGAAGAGGTCCAACGAGGTGCGCACCCCTCTCTCGCCACAGAGGAAGATGAAGGAAAAGATGAGAGTGTAAGAGTTGGAGACCAGCTGGACAGGAGCCAGCCGATAGAACCGAAGCAACTCGGCAACAAAAAGATAGAGGGGCAGTCGAAAGCCACACTTCCAGGCCAAGAAGAAAGAACAAAAGAGGCCAGAATGAGCGACCAGACTGGATTCATGAGGCTCAGGTGCGAGGAACTTAAATCGCCATGGTAGCCCATACTGATTCTCCAGCCGCTTCACGTCCGCCTCACCTAGCTCACTGCGAAGAGGCTCCGATGGCACTAAAATAGTCCTCGAGGCCCGTTCTCCCTCTCGAATCTCGGCCCCTGGATTTTGGTCCGCCATCGAACAGACAGAAGAGCTGGGAGAAGAAGGGGAAAGCTCCGAATTGTGAGGACTTCGGAGGAGAAGGAAGCTGATGAATCACCGCCTCAGGGTGCTCCCCTACCTCCGATGGCCGCAACGATTCTCCGTTCTTCGAAGTTAATCGCATGGCACAGGAGCCCCCCTCAAATATAAATTCAAAGAGAGGCAAAACCCTAAACCCCGGAGATAAAGGGACGTAAAATACGCAATGCTTAAACCAGAGGCAGCGCGGCGATCCGATCTCCCGAGGAGGGGCCTTCTCTTATTCATCATGACGGGTGTATTTTTAAGGCCAGCCACATCACGTGGCCCCTACCAGAGAGAGATCTATACCCAACAAGAGCCATAAAAAGTCCATCCCAAATGCTACTCGTCCGAGCCTAATTTTGGCTCGGGAGTAGGAGGGGGACAAGTGGAGAGGGGAAATCTCGTCGCCCGCACGGAGAGGCCAAAAGAGGTCCAACCAGACCGAATGAGGCCCAACTCCTCGAAGTGGTAGCCCTCGGGCCCACTTAGTATAAAGCCCATAAACTCACTCGGAACATGCGCTTCCTAGGCGGCCTTCGGGTTGGGAAGTCCGAGCATCAGTTCGATCAGGAAAGCTCCCTTGGAGCCCCCTATTCCCTGTCCCGACCATGCACTCATCACTCGGGATACCACTCTTGGGAAAGTGCCTATCGCTCGGGCTCACTGATGGAAGCTTATTGATTACGGCTGTTGCGAGTCCCTAAATGGTAGGAAGCTCAAGAGGATAGGAGAAACCAAGAGTCCGCGTACTATAAAGGAGCCCGCATGAAGGACGTAACCCCCCCTAAGACCCCTCCGCTTACGGGGATCAGTCACACAAGGGGCCACTATTTAAACGGGATAAGCCCTACTACAAAGAGGTAAGCTAGGCAAGAGCCAAAAACCCTGAGACGGAACCACTTCACCTTTTGGTGGAGAGGGATCTCACGCTCCCATCTTCCTCCTAGCTCTTCCCTTGGCATCCGAGCTCTACTACTTTGCTGACTTAAGCATCGGAGGGTCTTCCCCGGGGATCTATCTCTGGGCACCTCTGACTCGTTTCCCTTCTTGCAGTTCACACTTCAAGTGTACGTGGTCATCCTCTTCCCCGCTCAGGAGTAGTGCGAGATAACCTCTCTTCAAACATCAATAAAAATATGGATTAGAAACAAGGTGAATGTAGCATCAAGCTCATAATAGAAATAGACAATGGCAACATGTATAAGAACACACCTTGTTGGTGTTTTGGCTTTAAACCCCTATGCAGAGGGGGATAAAAATGATATAATGATAAAAGGGAGGGTGCAAGTGTTGCACAAGGGGAGGATCTCAATTGAATTGAGATAATGAAAATAAGCTAAAGAGGATGGACGTATGATGCATGCAAGGCTTAAGTAAATAAAAATAAGAGAAGAGGGAGAGAGAAAGGCTTATTCATTTTCTCTAATTTGGCTTCAAGGGATGCAGATCTCCAAGGATGTAGCTTTGAGGTTCATGGGAGTCCTCTCCATGAGCCTCTGGTCCAGCAGCACCTCCCTTTGATCAATTGTTGAAGCCTCAAACCATGGGAGAGAGGGGGGTCCTATTTATAGGGGAGAAATTCGGAGTTTAATCCAAGAGAAATAGGAAAATTAATTTTATTAGGATTTGGAAGAGAATATTCATTGGCCAAGTGTCCTCCTAGCCTTAAGAAGCCTTAGGACCCTTTCCCAAATAGAAAAGGAGCTCAAAACGAATAAAGAAGGGGGTTTTGTCCAGATTTGGAACAATGTAGGAATGGGCGACCACCATAGTGGGCGCCAATTAAAATATCGACAGTTCAAAGAGGCGCCAATTCTGAGTAATTTTTAGAAAGATAGAAAATTTCCAAAATTATAAATTAATTGGCATCTAGGGGCTAGTCGCTAATTAGGAATTTATATGAATTTTGGACGGAGTTAAGAACTCAAAATAAGGCAAGGATGACCAAGTCTGGGGTCTTGGACGCGTATTAAAATGGGCAACGGCCCGGCAAGACGCCATTTCTTCAATATTTTAGAAATTAGAAAATCACCAAAAATTGAAAAAGGAAATCGCGTCCATTGGGGCAGACGCGATTTAGGAATTTTTTAAATTTGGTAATTATTCAAAAAATTGGGAATTAATATCAAGATGATGGTCGTAAATTGAAGAATAGGCGGCTTTGCAGAAAGGCGTTAATTCTTCGAGAAGGCGAAGTTTGGGGAAGCAGAAGAATAGGCGTCAAGGGGCCTGACGCGGTTTCAAGAACGCGTCCACTGTATTGGACGCGATTTCATAAAATAGCGCCCTTTGAAAAGGTGTTAATTCAATAATTAGAATGGATAAACGAATACGCGTCGAGGGTCCCAGACGCGTTCAAGAAAAGGCGACCTGCCAGACGGACGTTGTTTCAATAAATATTTCAGGCCAAAAATAGTGGGAAAATAAGAATGCATCTACCATGGTGGACACGGTTTTGAAAGAGGTCAATTCTTCTTGGTTGATGCGTCGACTCAGAAGAAATGACATCAATTCGAAAAGGCATTGATTCTTTCTTAAAGGAATTGGCGTCCAATGGACTATCGCTAATTCAGAAAAGCCCCAAAAAATTGGAGAAAAGCCCAAGAAAAATCAAGAAAAATGGGGAAAAGCTGAGGAAAGTTGAATATTCAAGAAAAATGAGTAAAACCACTCAAATAAGTCAATTTGAGGGTCAAATTGGGGCATCGCATTTTGATAGGAGATATGCTCAAAGTGATGTCAATTTTATCATGTCTACACTAACGAGCTTGCTAACTTCACCAGTGCATCTGCCCGAGCATTTTGGCTTCGGCCGACATGGCCTGTCTCGATTAAGTAGAATCGTCCCATGAGTTTCTTTGCCTTGGCGCAATAAGGGAGTAGCCCAGGCTTTCGGACATCAAATTCTCCCTATATCTGCTTGACAAGTAACATTGAATCGCCGAACACTTGGAGCATTCTAATCTCCACATGGAGAGCAATCTAAAGACCAATGATCAAGGCTTCATATTCTGCTTCATTGTTTGTGCAAGATTTGTTGATCGAGCAAGATGTATGCAACACTTATCCTTCTGGGAATTTGAGGACGATGCCTACTCCGGCCCTTATCCTTGTTTGCCCTTTTTGGGACGTTTTTATTCTGGATGCTCCATCAAAATACTACTACCATATAGCCTGATGGACTTGATCCACTTCTAGTGTTTCATCTTCCGGAAGGTCCGTAATTAGAGGGGAATCTTCAAGC
Source organism: Amorphophallus konjac (assembly GCA_022559845.1). NCBI lineage: Eukaryota > Viridiplantae > Streptophyta > Magnoliopsida > Alismatales > Araceae > Amorphophallus > Amorphophallus konjac. The sequence continues at coordinate 190,513,476 of CM040123.1, read as the reverse complement.
ACAGGGTGCGCTACAAAGAAATCTATTATTGCCTGGCCTTTAATGGCCTTTTGCGGCACATATGTAATATCAAATTCCATCAAAATGACAGCCCATTTACCCAGTCGCCCTTTCAGAGCTGGCTGGGTCAAAAGGTACTTGACCAGATCAGCCCTTGATATCAGCTGTATTTCATGTGAGAGCATGTAATGCCTCATCTTCTTGACTGCGAAGACCAAGGCAAGGTAAACTTTCTCGATTGGGGTGTATTTTCCTTCCGCCCCGACCAATCTTCAACTGAGGTAATAAAACACTTGCTCCTTCCCCTTGTCATTATTCTGGGCCAGCATTACCCCTAGTGAATATTTAGTGGCAGCTATGTAGAGAATCAATGCCCGCCCTTTGACAGGTGCCCCCAGTACCGGCGGGGTCTTCAGATATTCCTTCATTTGGTCAAAGGCCTTTTGACATTCTTGACTCCAACCGAACGGCGTATCTTTCATCACCAGCTTATGGAATGGCTGACATCGCCCGAACAAGTTGGAGATGAACCTGCGGATATAGGCTAATCGGTCCTGCAATAACCGCAGTTCCGTTATGTTCTTTGGGGGAGGCAACTCCTGAATGGCCTTTATCTTGGAGGGGTCTATTTCAATTCCTCGATATCAGACAATAAAGCACAAAAACATCCCACTAGAAATGCCAAAGGCACATTTCATCGGGTCCATCTTCAGCTCATATTTTTGGAGCCTTTCGAATATAATCCTGAGGTCACTCAGGTGATCTTCTTTCTTCCTGGTCTTGACGACAAAATCGTCGATGTAGCATTCGACTTTGTTAGAGAGCAGTTCATCAAATATCTTTATCATTTCCCTTTGATAAGTTGCACCGGTATTTTTGAGGCTGAAAGGCATCCTTTTGTAGTGGAATATCCCCTTTGGTGATCGAAAAGCCATATGAATTCTGTCATGCTCGCCTATCCATATCTGGTTGTACCCGGACGACCCGTCCATGAAGGACAGAGTTTCGTGGCCAATAGTGGCATCAATCATGACTTCAGTGATGGGCACTAGGAAATCATCCTTCGGGCGAGCTTTGTTTAGGTCCCGAAAGTCCATGCATATTTTGATCTGGCCATTCTTTTTTTGACGGGCACAATATTGGCCAATCAGGTGGTGTATTGGTTTTTTGCTATAAAGTCGACATCTATAAGCTTATCGACCTCTTTGCAAACCTGGTTGATCAGTTCCGGCCTCATTCGCCGGGGTGACTGCTTCACTCGTTCGGCCTTGGGTTAAATGGCCAATATATGTTAGGTAATTTCAGGGCTGAGGCCTGTCATTTCTTTGTAGTTCCAAGTAAAATAGTCTCGGAACTCTTGGATGAGTTGTATATATCACTTTATTTCTTCTGGGAGAAGGAGGGTGCTGAGGAAGGTTGGCCTAGGCTCATCTTTCGTGCTAAGGTTTACTTCGGCCAGCTCATCAATGGTGGCCTAGCCGCCATCTTCTATTTCGGGGGAGCCGGCTGCAGATCGATGAAGCCTTCATCATCTTCTTCAGCTTCGAGGACATCATAAATGTCTTCTTGCCCTTTCTCGCTCAGCGACGGGGCTCCGCCTGCTCCTTTCCCTGGCTCTTGAATCGGCGTCGATGCCGACAATGCAGTTTCTAGGTGGCTTGAGTATTGGCCCGTGGGTGAATCACCCCTAAGGGCAGCAAGGAGTTCCGCAGCCTCTTGTCATTGTGGGACACTATCGGAGGTCATAATGGCCTCTGCGACAATAGATTCCCAGCATTTGTAGGGGATATCGGCCTTCGGCCCTTCATGTATTATTGTGTAGGGTTTTGGGGTATCTCTGGGCATAGAGAGCTGTAGGCTTCTTCATGATCTTCTTGATAATAGTCATAGACAGCCTCTACGGGGCCTTCACCCATGGGGGTGAAAATGGAAACCATATTTGCTTCATAGCATCTTTCATCGGCCGAGCTGGCAACCCGCATGGAGAGGGAAGTGGAGCTATGTGCTTCCTTCCTCGTAATTGACATTTGCCGTCCAGATGGCTACTTCCTAGTTTGAGGCTTGCTTTGCACGTCCTCAGATGTATCTGCGGGGGTCTTGTAGTGTATTGAGACCATATAGACTCCCCTTTTATAAATGCCCACTTCATGTGGGCGTGGCGGGTTCACTTCATATTCCCCCATTTTCAGTTCTCCCTTCCTGATCAGGCCTTGAGCGATGTCTTTGAATACATAACAATTTTTGATGGGGTGCTGTAGACACCTGAAAAATTATACCTGTTGGCCCAGAGAGATGGCGGACAAGAAGGGCGGTTGAATTGTCCCCTTATCGAGATGGCGGATTTTGAAAACTACCTTAACTGATTACAACATATATAAAATTAACTACGTTGATTAACTAAAACTCAAGTGAGATTAAAGATATTCTCTCAAGCTTTCCGATCTCACTCGAATAGTTAATGCAACTAAACAAAGAAATTGTGCTCACCACAGATTACGAATGTAGCAATGTGTGACAGTGCAGTGAATTAAAAACCTATATAATGAACCTGTGAAGGGAAATAGAAGAAATGACCAAACACATAGGCAATCACACGAGACACAAAGGTTTTTAGGTGGTTCGGGACCACGAAAGGCTCCCTACGTCCACCCCGCACACAACCGGGTGAGGCTTCACTCCACGCTACAAAAGGTAGCAACACGGGGATGAGCCCCAACCACACACACGCTGCTTCCGCAGCAATACACACACGGGGACAAGCCCCAAAACGCTGCCACCGCAGCACACACACACACACACGACATCGATGAACACACCCCGGACACTAAAACCACACGGAGACGCAGCTCCGCTCACACACACAATGATATTCAGAGTTTAACAACGACAAAGGATATGCAATGACCACAAGGGATATTGATCTATGATCAAATAAAATGAGTAGGAATGAAATATCAAAGAATCTCTCTCAAATCTTCAATACAATCCATAGATAGGATGGATGGTTGCGCTAGAGACTTTTGTTCACGAAGTGGAAGCCGGCCGAAACTGTGGGAGGCTCCCTGGTAGAGTGTCTGGCAGTGCCGTTCAAGCGGGTTCAAATCTGCAAAAGGTTTCTTGGTAATGTCATCTTCCTTGTCTTCATCTTCCTTCAAGGTATGCAGCACCTCCTCCTTGTTCTTCTTCACCTGGAAGGATAGACAGAAATAATAACCCCAAACTTTAACCCAATATCAAACAAGAATATGGAAATGAATCATTTAGATATCCCCTTAATCTTCACACAACTCAGAGATAAAATAGAAGAGTGCTTTAGAATGATAAAACTATGAGAGAGGAACTCAGCCCCTTTAATAGAAACACCCAAGCCAGCAGCCGGTGAAGAGAGTAGCGACAGCTCCCTCCAGCTTCAAGCTCGAGATCATGAGACGCGGTCGTTGGCTGCTACGTCTTCCCTCTCCAGCCGATGCAAGCACCTTCTCTTCCTCGTTCTTCTTCACCTACAGCAGATAAGGCAAGGTTAGCGCAAGGGGATTCTTCTCTCCCGATGGAAATCGCGGCCTTAATATACAAGAACAAAATCAGCACGAAAGATATAATAGCCCATGTTAAAAGCCTCTTAATACTACACCCAAACTATAGGAAAAACCCAAAGGCTATAGGTGTAAAAACCCCAAGGAATCGGATCTCAAAATGGGCACTTTGTAATCAATCCAGAAATCACGATCCGGACGAACCAGAGAAAGTGTCGACTCAAGGAGTCGACACTTTTCTCAACTCATTCTGTCCCATTATATAAAAACAGGACCCGGGTGAAAGTGTCGACTCATAGGGTCGACACTTTTCACCAGAGGTTCTGTTTTCTTTGAAAACAGACCTCCGGCCTGTAAGTTGAGTCGACACTTGCAACCAGAACTGTCCAGTCATGAAGCTGACTAGAAAGTGTCGACTCCTAGAGTCGACACTTTCAGTCTGGACAAGTGAAACAATGCAATAGACAGAACAGACAAAATAAGCGTCGACACTATGAGTCGACACTTTTCCTGACAAAAATGAAAACTCAATTAAACTCAATTGAAACCTCAAAAATAGTAAGACCATTAAACCCCATTCATAAATAATAGAATGACATGCAATGAGGGGAATTAAAACACAAATCAAACCAGATTTAGGAAGAAAGATTGGAAATCAAAATAAACATGATGCTGCATGAACTTTTTAGGAAATTACGAGTTAAACCCGGAAATCATGCTAATGCATCACATTCATTTAATCCTCATGAAGATTCAGCCAAGTTGAGTTCTTACCATGGATCCATAGGTTTGAAAGCAATATGAGCCTGCTCTATCAAGCAACTCAATTTCATGAGTATTAAGACAATGTGATTCAAGAACCCATTTTCTGTCCAAGATGCTTACCATTGATGAGAGCAGTCTGCACATTATCTCTGCAATATCTTGAAACACAAGCTTTACAAATCAATTTGATTCAGTATGGAAAATTCAATACTTGTCTAGCTCAAGCAAATTCAATCCAATCATTCATCGTTCAGTCCAGATCAAAATCACTCAATGCATTCTATTAAAGTCTGTGCAACCCATGGTTGGGTCTATTCATAATGAAGCACAAAGTCTATCCAATGAAGAGTCAAGTCGGTGCAATGTTGACCAAAGGTCTGTGCAATCACAGAACAAAGTCTGTGCAACACAGAAGGAAGGTACGTGCAATGATGAGTAAAGTCCGTGCAAGGAAGCAACCAGGTCAGTACAATGAGAACAAAATCTGTGCAGTGAAGGGTGAAGTCTGTGCAATGACGCACAAGGTCTGTGCAATGGATTGTAAAAGTGATAGATAGGGTCGGTGCAAACAACCGCAAGGTCTGTGCAGAAATGGAGCTAACCCAACAAGATCCGCGAAACATTTCCATGAAAGCATTTTATTAAACGCCAAATCCTCACATATCAAATAGATGAAAGCAATCCATTTGAGAGTTCCAAGCTCAACTAAGAAGTTCAAATGATGTCCAAGCTTAATTCACACATTTCAAACATTATGAGATTTAATAAACCCTTGAATCAACGTTAAGTAACCAGCTGAATAGTAAAGTGAGAACCAAGGCTCAAAGAGCCAAGGGTCAACCCATGGGGTTGACCCTTGCAAACCTAAATAGAAAAACTGCTTCCACGAAGCATGCCAAACCTGCATATCAAAGATGAAAGCAAGATGCCATTCTACATAAAACACACAATTTATTAGCGTCATCAAAACCATTATCAAAGATAAGGAGGAGCGCACAGAACCCAACAATCTCCCCCTTTTTCATGATGACAATATATTGTGGCCCCCAAAGCTCTCTCCCCCTTTGACATTATCAAAAAGTGAGGGACTAAGGAGCAACTGTGAAGTTTTCAAAAATGAGTGAAACATGAGCACACGAACCCATCAATTAATCTCCCATGAAAGGAAGGTGTGGAAACCAAGAACCAAGCAAGAATTTACAATTTATGTGCAATTAGCAGATGTTTGGAATAAGTGCAAATGCTCAATTTTCGTAATTTTTGCTATATGTATGACTAATTATGCACAAGTAATATAAAGAAACTATGTTATATGCAAAGTGTGAAACTAATCTATGCACATAGTGTATTATGCTAAAAAGCACGTTATTTACCCCCAATTGTCAAGAACAAAAACTAACTGACAATGTGTTATTTAACCTGTTATCTACATGTATATCCTAAAGATGAAAACTATAGAATGAAGTATGACATGATCAAAACGGATCAAGCAATTAAGCACTCTAGCATGTATAAAAAGGTATAGACTCATGCAAGTCTCTTCGGGACGGGTGTAAGGATAATGCAATCAATTATAGAACATGATGTGCATGTGCAATACTAAGAAGGTCGTGCTTACATAAATAAAATAATGTATTAACTATGAAAGATGATTGATTCATAAAGGACATTCACACAATCAAACCCAAGGTGCATATGTGAAGATTGAGCAATGAAGTTCAGATCAATAGGAAAAATCAGATTTTCTAAAGAACACTAAAAAGAACTTCTCATCCATACACTTTCATACACAATGCTCGAATATTGGTAGCTACGTATGACCCCAATTTTTTAATTACTAAAAATGGTGTGACTAACCTTTTGACACGAGTTGTATCCATTGTTTCAAGGAAGCTTCCCGATTACTCAGTTTTGTCACTTATCTTAGTTGTGGATTTTGTCACTTTTAGGCACGAGTTGTACCCTTTGTCTCAAGGGCACTTCCCGGCTACTGGGTGGAAAATAACACTTATTTTAATATGGATTAGTTTCTCATTTCGACGTGAGTTTCCTCTATTTCAGGGGAGATTCCCGGCTACTTGGATCAACATTCCACTTATACAAATTTTTGGTGGGGTAAATAGTTTTTTCCTCATGAGACATGTGATTTCTATGTAGAGAATCAATATCCCTCTAAAGTGTAGAGTAGAAAATGGTAATCCTTATTAGATTGAATCATTATCTCAAAAAGGTGTATTTTATATCGGTGGTTGTATTGAATGTAAAAGATGAATGAGCCTTATCACAGTAATATCTCCCCCTGAATGTATGCACGGCTATAAAAAAAATCTCCCCCTTAATATATGCCATGTAGTAAACATGTCTAAATCAATGCAATTCATTTAGCAAGGTATAAGTCATAGAAAGATGTCAAGAAGTGGTTGTATAAAGTATATACATGCAATCAACCAAGGATCTTTCAATATTTTCAAGCAAATTGATTATCGGTACTTGGCGGAGAACGTAGGTTCGAAGACCACCATCACGCGTGAAGAAAGCTTCCAGTTGGACATAATCCAGCCTTCCACAATTTCCATTTTATATACTGGATAATCAGGGAATTCAAGCACACGAGTATGAAGTATAGGCATTTATATGCATGTAAGTGGACAGATAATCAAAGACCTTCTTTATTTACAAGTATGCAAAGATGTGTATGATATGTGCAACGTGTATCAGCAACTAAGTGTGTAAGCTGTGTATGCAAAGATGGACCATTATTTTCAAAAAGTGATTAAAAGTGTGAAAGACTTTATGCACAGTGTAAAGCATTCAAAATAAATTTTATATTTGTAAAGCAAAGAAGAAGGTGTGTATGAAAAACCATATGTGTGTAATGTAAAGCATTCAAAAACTAAGATTATTTACAAGACGTGCAAAGAGAAGTGTGTTCAACTCATCTAAGCATGAAGCTCACAAGATCTCATCATTTCAGAAGTTGTCAGAATCAACAAAATAGGACTGCAATTTTTGAATGTGAACTCCAGACTCAACTTTTACCTTTTCAGATTTTTCAAAATGAACCTAACCAAAGTAAGTTCTCAAACTTAAACCATTTTCTTTCTCACCTTGAGAGTCCTTTATTTATTAATGTTCCTTGACTTCAAGCCGCCCCTACAAAATAGATTCTCATTTTGGAGATTTGGGTACACAAGCCATCTTGGGTCCCGAGGGGTTAGTTCTATCATAAGGAGATGTATTTCTATATCTCCTGGCGAACTTATCATCATCAAATCTCATTGTGGAACAATCATCCATAGAATGACTATTCTCACCACAATAGTAACAATAAGAAAGTTTTCTTTTCATGGACCATTTTTCATTAGAAAGTAATTATTCATCATGTGTCCATGTTCACCACAATAATAACATGAAAAATTCTTTTTCAGAAACCATTCATCATCATTTTTCTTTGTGAAATAATTTCCAAAAATATGACCATGTAATCCACAGTAATAGTAATGAGCATTGAAGTTTTTCTTCATATGTTTTTCATGATGTTTAGAATCATCAACAAATTTCATTCTCGACTTCAATGCCTCATTATCATCGACTTCCATCAAAGAACAATCATACATGTCATGACCAGATTTTCTGCAGTAATAACATGAAACGTTTCTTCTTTTTCTTGATGCATGATTATGTTTGACACCAGGGTGTTTTACATGCACACAAGAGCAATCAACATCGTTTTCATGTTTTTCATTTTCTTCTACAGATGTGGACATGAGTTCGTTCAAATCTTTTATTTGACTTTCTAAAGACAAGATGTACAGTCCAGAGCTAGCCAACTCTTCTTCACAAGATGCAATTTTCTCATTTAACAAGGAATTAATAATTTTGTGACTTTCAATTTCTTTTTCAATAATATGCAAATTGTCACAATCATCAATGATCACACATTTTCATTTCTCTACCTTTTCAAGACTTTTCAATTTACCTTCAAACAATGAAATCTGAATTAACAAAGCATTGTTTTCATTTGGAGTTTGTCAAATGAATCTTTGATCATGGAAGTGTGTTCGAGTTCTTTCAATTGAAAACTCACATTTTCATCAATCATTTTATTCATGGTTTCATTGCATTCAAATTTATCATTCACGTTTTTAAAGTTTTCTATTTCATGTCTTAGCTCCCTTAACCATTCCGATTTGTCAACAGACATGCATTTTTCCTTTTCAAGGGCAAGCAATTTTTCAGACATTGCTTTGTTTAGATGCTTCAACGCTTCATTCTCCTTAGTAAGTTCATCATGTATAGTCAATTCATTGCACAAATCATGATCAATAGAATTCAATTCGATTTTGTTTCTTAGCTCACATTCAATTTTCTCCAATTGAATAATCTCATTCTTTAGAGCACAATTTTCATTCTTCAAACAAACAATAATTTCTTTGTGAACATCAATATCATGCATGTGAGATTCAACTGACTTTTCAAGTTCAGTGCATTTTCACATGAAGGATTATCAAATTTCTTTTTCAATTTCCTGTTATCAGATTTAATTTTTTTGTATCTTTCAAACAATTCATCATAAACATTCAACAGCTCATCATAGCTTAGTTTATCTTCCTCATTAGAGTCAAAGTTTACCTTAGAGCTCTTCTCGCTTTGACGTTCATCGCCGTTCTTTGCCGCGAGGCACTCACTATTTCGGTTTTCTTTTTGGGCTTCGCTTAGCCCTTCCCAAATTTCTTTCGCAGATCTGTAATCAGAAACAAATGGAAATTTGTCAATGCATATTGCAGCTTTAAGAGCATTCAACACATAAACTTTGTCAGAGTTCATTTTTCTATGCTCATCGGTCCATCTTAGCTCATTTTTGGGCAAAACATGTGGACCATGAGTGATTAGTCTCATAAGCTTCGGATCAACATTAGAAATCCAAACACAGAATTTTTCAAGCCATAAAGCATAATCAAAACCATCAAAGATGGGAATCAAATTCATGCAAGCCATCATAAGGTGATCTTTTCTCCTAGACCGTGAGGTCCACTAATAAAAAATCAGAGACTGGGCTCTGATTCCAATTGTTGGCCCAAAGAGATGGCGGACAAGAAGGGGGGTTGAATTGTCCCCTTGTCGACATGGCGGATTTTGAAAACTTCCTTAACTGATTGCAACAAATATAAAATTAACTACGTTGATTAACTAAAACTCAAAGGAGATTAAAGACATTATCTCAAGCTTTCCGATCTCACTCGAATAGTTAATGCAACTAAACAAAGAAATTACGCTCACCACAGATTACAGATGTAGCAGTGTGTGATAGTGCAGTGAATTAAAAACCTATATAATGAACCTGTGAAGGGAGATAGAAGAAATGACCAAACACACAGGAAATCACACGAGACACAAAGGTTTTTAGGTGGTTCGGGACCACGACGGGCTCCCTACGTCCACCCCTCACCAAACCGGGTGAGGCTTCACTCCACACTACAAAAGGTAGCAACACGGGGACGAGCCCCAACCACACACACGTTGCTTCCGCAGCAATACACACGGGGACAATCCCCAAAACGCTGCCACCACAGCACACACACGCACACGACGTCGTGGAACACACCCCGGACACTAAAACCACACGGCGACGCAGCTCCGCTCACATACACACTGATATTCAGAGTTTAACAACGACAAAGGATATGCAATGACCACAAGGGATATTGATCTATGATCTAATAAAATGAGTAAGAATGAAAGATCAAAGACTTTTCCTCAAATCTTCAATACAATCCATATATAGGATGGATGGTTGCGCTGGAGACTTTTGTTAACGAAGTGGAAGCCGGTCGAAACCGTGTGAGGCGCCCTGGTAGAGTGTATGGCAGTGCCGTTCAAGTGGGTTCAGATCTGCAGAAGGTTTCTTGCTAATGCCGTCTTCCTTGTCTTCCTCTTCCTTTAAGGTGTGCATCACCTTCTCCTTGTTCTTCTTCACCTGGAAGGATAGACAGAAATAATAACCCCAAACTTTAAACCAATCTCAAACAATAATATGGAAATGAATGATTTAGATATCCCCTTTATCTTCACACAACTCAAAGATAAAATTGAAGAGTGATTTCGAATGATAAAACTACGAGAGAGGAACCTAGCCCCTTTAATAGAAACGCCCAAGCCAGCAGCTGGTGAAGAGAGTAGCGACAGCTCCCTCCAGCTTCAAGCTCAGGATCATGAGACGCGGTCGTTGGCGCCTGCGTCTTCCTTCTCCAGCTGATGCAAGCACCTTCACTTCCTCGTTCTTCTTCACCTGCAGCAGATAAGGCAAGGTTAGCGCAAGGGGATTTTTCTCTCACGATGGAAATCACGGCCTTCATATACAAGAAGAAAATCAGCACAAAAGACATAACAGCCCATGTTTAAAGCCTCTTAATAGTACACCCAAACCATGGGAAAAACCCTAAGGCTATCGGTGTAAAAATCCCAAGGAATCGGATCTTAAAATGGGCACTTCGTAATCAATCCAAAAATTACGATCCGGACGAACTAGAGAAAGTGTCGACTCATGGAGTCGACACTTTTCTCAACTCATTCTGTCCCATTATATAAAAACAGGACCCGGGTGAAAGTGTCGACTCATAGGGTCGACACTTTTTACCAGAGGTTCTATTTTTTTTGAAAGCAGACATCTGGGCTGTAAGTGTCGACTCTAGGAGTCGACACTTGCAACCATAAGTGTCCAGCCAGCAAGCTGCCTAGAAAGTGTCGACTCCTAGAGTTGACACTTTCTGTCTGGACAAGGGAAACAATGCAGCAGACAGAACAAAATAAAATAAGTGTCGACTCTATGAGTCGACACTTTTCCTAACAGAAATGAAAACTCAATTAAACTCAATTGAAACCTCAAAAACATTAAGACCATTAAACCCCATTCATAAACAATAGAATGACATGCAATGAGGGGACTTAAAACACAAATCAAACCAGATTTAGCAAGAAAGATTGGAAATCAAAATAAACATGATGCTGCATGAACTTTTTAGGAAATTACGAGTTAAACCCGAAAATCATGCTAATGCATCACATTCATTTAATCCTCATGAAGATTCAGCCAAGTGGAGTTCTTACCATGGATCCATCGGTCTGAAAGCAATATGAGCATGCTCTATCAAGTAACTCAATTTCATGAGCATTAAGACAATGTAATTCAAGAACCCATTTTTAGTCCAAGATGCTTACCATTGATGAGAGCAATCTGCACATTGTATCTGCAATATCTTGAAACACAAGCTTTACAAATCAATTTGATTCAGTATGGAAAATTCAATACTAGTCGAGCTCTACCAAATTCAGTCCAATCATTCATCGTTCAGTCCAGATCAAAATCACTTAATGCATTCTATCAAAGTCTGTGCAACCCATGGTTGGGTCTATTCATAATGAAGCACAAAGTCTGTCCAATGAAGAGTCAAGTCGGTGCAATGTTGACCAAAGGTCTGTGAGATCACAAAACAAAGTCTGTGCAACACAGAAGGAAGGTCCGTGCAATGATGAGTGAAGTCCGTGTAAGGAAGCAACCAGGTTGGTGCAATGAGAACAAAATTTGTGCAGTGAAGGGTGAAGTCTGTGCAATGGATTGTAAAACTGATAGATAGGGTCGGTGTAAACAACAGCAAGGTCTGTGCAGAAATGGAGCTAACCCAACAAGATCCATGAAACATTTCCATGAAAACATTTTATTAAACGCCAAATCCTCACATATCAAATAGATGAGAGCAATCCATTTGAGAGTTCAAAGTTCAACTAAGAATTTCAAATGAAGTCCAAGCTCAAATGAAGTCCAAGCTTAATTCACACATTTCAAACATTATGAGATTTAATAAACCCATGAATCAACATTAAGCAACAGGCTGAATAGCAAAGTGAGAACCAAGGCTCAAAGAGCCATGGGTCGACCCACGAGGTTGACCCTTACAAACCTAAATAGAAAAACTGCTTCCACGAAGCATGCCAAACCTACAAATCAAAGATATCAACATGTGAGCATGTTTATCATCAAGATGCCATTCTACATAAAACACATAATATATTGGAGTCATCAAAACCATTGTCAAAGACAAGGAGGGGCGCATAGAACCCAACAATACCAATGAATACGACAAGTCTGAAACCCATAAAGCCCCATTCTCGGATGTCTCGAGTTCGAGAAGGCTTCATGAAAGTCTCCAGGTATGGTGATTAAAGTATCAAATGACATGAAGATTTATTGGTGGCCACATTTTGAATAAACAATTCCAGTTGGTCTCAGTCTCGCCTTATGATAGGAAGAGCTCGCTACTCCACCCGGCCACGCCTTCTTGGCAAAGCCACTATCCGGCAAATCGTCGTCCGTCACGGAAGTAATTAGGCCGAACAAACCACAAAATTGTCTATCAAAGAGAAAGGAATTCCCAGACGACCGTCCGCCTCCTTAAGCTGCCCCGACAACTTACCGATTGTTAGAAGTGGCTGAGGCACAGTCGGAATTATCTTCGAAGGGATAGCTTCCAAAGGAAAGCATTGCTACACTCTGGATGGTGCAGACGAACCATCTGAAATGTCAAATATCACTGAAAAATGTGAGCAGAGGCTGAACAAAAGAAATGGGCCAAAGGAATACTTGAATACACAAAAGAAGCTGGAATGGGCCTAAAAGAAGCTAAAATGGGCCAAGTGATCCGGTGGCAAGATCCTCATCCGGCGGCCAAAAGAGGGGCGTGCCCCAGGCCGCCGTCTCACCTCATATGCCCCAAGCCGCCATCTCAGCATCCATTTCCTTACCTATAAAAAAACACGAATCGAGCATTTGAAGAAGAGGATAGACAACAAAGAGTGGACAAAGAGACAGAAAAAATAAAGAGTGGAGAATACTCAGCAACCCTAAGCCAATCCACGGAGCGGGAGAAGGGTCAGGGAAAGTGAGAGCCGACGAAGAGAGAGCCGTGTGCTGCTTAGGTGGGTCTGATTACCTTGTAATGGCCCTATCCGGGCCATAGTTCCCCCTCCCCTGATGCTTTGTTTTTATCTCTGTAATTTCTATTTCTGCATTGTATCACCTTCTACGATGCTCCATCAAGGAATAAATCTAGCTTTCCATTTTATTGGATCCCCTAGTTGATTTTGGTAGTTAAGTTTCAATGATGACAAATCTTGTGTGCTTGTGTTATTGAGTTGGTCAATGAAGAAAATTACTAATCAAGGTGTTCATATCTTGATTATCTTGTCCTGTAGAATCAAATTACATGGTGGACATCATTTGGAACTCGAATGAATGAGTGAATGAGTCATCTTCCTATCCACAAGTCAAACAGGTAGTAAATGTCGTGTTTATTCGTCAGGAAGAATTTGTAAGGGCTTAATTTTCACAAATTCATCAATTGATTGAAGTTTATCTTTTCAATGGAGTCGACCCAGCTATGTAATATGCACTTATTTCAATCAGGTTGTGTGGACGTCAAAAAAAATGATGATGATCATACGGCATGCACGTCTTAGCACTCAAGAGCAAGTCGAAGACGGAAAGGCCGAATAAACCCTATGCCCCCTCCAAGCAGGACAAAAACCTACCTGATGCTCTGCCACCTAACAAAGAAGCCCCTCGGGCTGAAGAGATGACCTCGGCTCTCCAGTCGGCATTGTCTAAGGACGAATCAGAAGAAGTTTGGGAACTCAGACACGGGTTTGGCATATGTCGAAATCACGCAAAGCCCAAGACCGGGACTCGAAAACTTCGAACTGAACACCTTGGAGCAGGAGCATTGCAGCTAAAGTTCTTCGGGAGCAAGAGTGTTCATCTGAATGGCCGTGAAGCCGAGGCGAAGTCTAAACCGACGCGGCCTACACTTAAACCGGCGCGCCCTTGCTTGGGTTTATAACCAGCGCGCCCTCCCCATCAAGCCTTAACCTGGCGCGCCCCCTTAACATTCCAAACCGGCGTGCCCTTGCGTGCTGCTAATCCGGCGCGTACAACCCCGCACCAGTTTAACCCCAAGGCATCCCATCCTACCTCCGGTCCCCTATTTCCTGCATACAGATTTTATGTAAATTACCTGAAATAGAGAGATCTCCCGATTACACTCCAAGGATGGGATTTTTTGAGCTCCGCACCGATCGCCTGTCTCCACCGGTCGCCGTCGGCCAATCCCGGGATGGTACCATGCCTACTCTATCGACTCCTCCACCTGCAGGCCACTCGATAGCTTCGGACACAGAGAGGAGAAGAAGAATGGAATGAAAGAGAAGGGGGGTTCAGAGACTTCTCCCCCCCTCCATATATATGTAACGAACCCGTCAAGCAGAAGGGCAGAGAGAGTCAGAAAAGAAGAAGCTCAGTAAAAAAGAGAGAGAGAGAGAGAGAGAGGCATCAAACGTTCGTGAGCTCCACGGGTTCTGGGTTGAAGGAGGAAGAAGAGAGACTCCGTCAGAGAGGTAAAGGGTGAGAGTGAGAGATGAGTTGGGGGGGAGGAGCTTGTGCTCTCTCTCTCTCTCTCTCACCGATGTATCCATTCCTCCCCCCTGATGTAGTTCTTTTGCTCTGGGATGAATGCATTCTCGCATATCATCTCCCCTTATCAGTGTATCTCTTCCTTTTCCCCCCAATGTATCCTCTTTTCACTTTGGGTTGAACTATCTTGTATTTAAAACCTCCCCCTGGTGGATGATAAAATAGAAAGTATTTTTGATAAGCACGGTGTTTGATTCCTTCTTATCCTCCACCTTCCCTTTTTCACCTTCCACTCATCCAGGGTGTTTCGAAGCCTACTTCTCTTAGCATGACCTTCGAAGTAACCTGTCGAAGGGATGAACATCCATGGCCTCCCCTGGCCAATATCCGTCCCGTTGGAATATACGTGAAGCTATTACCCGTGAGTCCTGAGAGCTCTTAAAGGCTAGTCCTCGAGCTTTTCCATACTCACATCTGGGTTGTCGGACCGCCGTGAGGTCAACATTTTGAGGTTCACCCCAGAGCAATCCGTTTCGTGTTCCTCTATTTCTCCATGGCAAGCCTCAGTTTGGGGGAGATGCTGCTCAATTTTTGCCAGGGCCAAGAACACTACTAACAAGGAACAAGAACATACAAGAACGAACAAACAAACTATTCTCTGATGATAAAGATAGCACATGTTTGACGCCTCTGAAATAGACTGAACCTCCATGTTCCTGCATGACAAACCTCTCTGAACAAACCTTCAAAGCCTCATGCTAATTCACCTTAATAAACAATTAAAATACTCAAACCTCCTCTTTATCAATCTAATCTACCAATTGGATGAACAAACCAATCACCAAATCAACTTGCAGGTGAAAGAAAGAAGAAAAGGAAGCAAAGAGAATGAAATTAAGCTTCTAAGGGCTACCCGGTGCGCTCATATCCGGCGCGGGCTAACCCGGCGTGGCACCCCCCCGCGCCGGTTTAGCTTCACACTCAAAACAACTTCCATTTTCTTGGCACCTATCCGGCGCGCGCCCCCTTCTTCTTGGTCTGTAACCGGTGCGCCCCTCTCTCCTTGGCTTCAACCCTCTTAAACCGGCGTGCCCCATGGCACTACTTAAACCGACGCGCCCTACCTTTGCACCTCCTATTCCGGCGTGCCCTCTTGGACCCTCTTAACTGGCGCAGCCCCCTTTGCAACCTTAACCAGCGCGCCCCCTTGGCTTCCATCAACCGGCGTGCCTCATATAAAAAAAACAATTAGCTAAATAGAAGAAAAAGTTTGAAACTAATGAATAAAACAAAAGAAGGGACCTAAACTAATAAATGAAAATGAAAGAACATGAATCACTCTTATGAGAATAAACAACATAATTTAATAATTGGAACGACTATAATGATAAAAGATGCTATAACCATGCGTACCTTGGGACCCTGTCTTCCCTCGGACCTCTCCAGCCAGCGCACCCCAAGTCATGGTACAAAAGACAATATTTTGAGGGCGCACGTTGGCGAGTTCGGGCTTCACACTTAACAATTCACTTCCCCGGACCTTGCGTGAAGAGAAAAGCAATGACGTCCCATGGCATCTAACTTGGACCTCGGGAACCCCATTATGGCCATAGTCTGAAACCATCTCGGGCTAATAGTTCGTCAAACTTGACCCGTCCCTACCGGAATCCAATCCCGCATTCTCATTAAACTTGTCATGTTTATGGCAAATATTTATGTGGTTTTGTCACCGTCTTTTATGCTACAAACACGGACTTCTGTTCAGAGATGAAACAGTCCGTGAGCGACCGACATATATGTATCTATGAACACTTACGCCCCAATGCGGGTTTGTTTAAATGCGATCCAAGATTTTTTTTTGCTCTTGCTTTGTTACCATGAATTACAGGTTGTAGGGCCCTTATTCCCGACAATCAATCAAGGGTGTTCCCCCGTATGGGGGATGTAAATAACGCCATGACCTTTATGGCACGGCGGGTTTTGGTCCCAACTCGAATCACACAATCGTCTGACTGAGTCAGATCGAGCACACCATGGGCTTCCATGAAGCCCGAATAAATCGTCACTTTGTGACTGGCACGCCCACGCACTTAATAAACAAATAAACCCATATTAACAGACCAATGAACAAATGAACATAGATCTTAATAAGAAGTGCGTCCACATGTTGTTGAAGGTTTATATGCATAGGTTTGAATGCATAAATCCTGATGAAATTGCTTTGAGTTACTCTTAAACACAGCATGAAAGTAATGGCTACTTGGTCTCTATCTTGGGTTGAGAAAAATTGGTCCATGCATATTGTTCATGAGCTTTTAAGCTTGTAATGTGGTTAAGCTTATTCGTATGAATCTTGCTGATATTTGTGATGAATGATGCTCATACACATTGCATATACACTTGGCCAGTTGGTCCCAATCTTTAGTTGAATCATATTCTCATAATTCAATGGAATTTGATTTCATAATGCTCATATATTGCATAAATGAATAGGAACATGATCTTGATCCTAAGGTGTGGATAAACAAGTTTTCAAATTGTTTATATTATCCTTGTTAATAGTTTTCCATGTTTATACTTCATGCATATTTAACTTGGGGATAGTGAATTTGAATCTAACAAAGTTTTCCATGATTTGAGCAATCTGTAGGACTTCGGTCGACCAAGAGGCGGGCTTCGGTCGACCTAAATAGCCAGAGCTGGTTGAACAGAAAAATCTTAGAGTTCGATCGACCGACAGTGAGATTTCGATCAACCAAATTCACCAGCACTGCTTGACCAAAGTCAGTCACAGTTTTGTCGACCGACGGCCAACTTTGGTCGACCATTTACGGCAAGCGTGCCCGTTTTGAAGTGTTCGAAACCCACTTAGCCCATTCCAATTGGGTTCATATTTGACCCCCTTGCCTGTAGGTTATCATATACATCTAGGAGGGGTTTTGCAAGGGTTCTAGAAGGGGTTTATTGGTCTTTTATGCATCTTAATGTGGAGATACATATATGTTGCAATTTTCATCTCTTGAAGAACAAGGAAGAGAGCTTGGCCGCAGGTGGGAGAGGGAGAGCGTTTCTGAAGTGCTTCACTCTTGTTTTCTTCTTACAGGGACGTTCTGAAGTGAAGGGATCAAAGCTACATCCATCTCCATCAAGATTCCATGAGCCAAAGAAGCTGAATCTGCAGTGACGCGTTCGTGCGGCTTTGGATCTGTTGAAGTTCGACCCCCTCACCTTGGAAGCTTCAAAGAAGATCATCTCCAGGCCATTCAAATATGAGAATATATTTCTGCAACCTTCCTACATATTCTCTGATGATTTCTATTTTGTTTATGTGCAAGTATTGAACATACTTTTGATTTTCTGAACTCTGAATCTGTGTTTGTTGAACCGTCTGTGTACGGTTGTGTGTGTGAAGTGTGCTATGTTTGCATCAACGTGTGTGTGTGTGTGTAGATCCATTGTCAGATCGTGTAGGAGACGACGTCTCTATGTGTTTGGAGTGTAAGCTTCGTGCGCTTCAGTTCGAAGCGAGTTGATCCTCACTGATTCGGTGAGGGGTGGACGTAGGGAGCCCATCGTTGTAATACCCTAGATCCTTTAGATCAGAATCGGAGAGCTTTCGGAGCACTTTCGTGGGTCCTGGATCGTGTTTTACGATCAACTCAAGTTTTTCCCCTATATAGCTTGCGAAATCCCGTGGAGAGTGAACCGTTGAGTTTAGAGACACTGGGGCTACAAGTACATTGTGCATTTTCCAAGGATCGCAGAGGTTATTTTTTCATATTTGTTTGATTTTTTGGAATTTTGAGCCAAAAATCAGATTTCAGAACATCATTTTTCTTTTTAACCCTCACCTCACCCCCTCTCTCCTCTCACCGTGCTCACTCTCTCCCCCTCCATTCTCTCTCCTCTTTCCCCCTCTGCTCTGACGGTCGATGGAGGAGGCTTGGGGATGACGTGGAGACGGTGTGGAGGTGTCGAGGAGCGGGATGGTGCGAAAAATGGGGCGTGGCGTTGGCGCGATCCCATTTCATGGATTCGAAGTGTCGTCGTGGTTCGTGTGATGGTTTTCGGCATGGATTTGGCCATTTCTACGCGCAAGATCCCCGGTAGAGGTAGGGGGCGTATATTGTACCTGTTTCATGCCTTCCCTCGTGATTTCAAGCCAATTGGTGCGAGTATGAGTGGGTTTTTTCATGTTTGGGCGAAAAGCATGTTCGGGGGGTGTGAGCCGAAGTCACCGTTCCAGGCGATGGTTTTCGATTCTAATCATAGAATTTTAACCCTTGGAATGTCGAAATTCGATTCTCGCCAATTTGATTCCATTTTCTCACGATTTGGGGCCGGTATGAGGCCAGATGCCCATGTGAGCCGTTTTGGGTTGATTTGAGGAAATCGCACATTTGATAGCACTTTTGTGGTTTGTTTGGCCCCTTCCAGCTTGTGGAAGGTTGGTATTGAGTATGTGGAAGTTTCCCCATCATTATGGGATGATTGGGGCGTGGAACGATCGGGTTTTGTAGGTTTCTATGATTTTCGCACCGGAGGGAAGTAGTGGTCGTACCAGAGACCGTTACTTGATAAGGAGGCCCTGGGAGGACCGCCATCTATAAGAGACGGTCCTTGGGAGACCGTCATCTGGTTCTTACGGATTTTATGTCAGTTTCAGGTTGTGGCCTTGCGACCGACCACAACTTGTTGGTGGCTGCCCTTGGGCGACCGCCATTTGGTTTTAAGTCGGTTTACGGTCGGTTCCTGTTGGCCCGAGTAGGCGAGCGGACAAGAAGGGGGGATTGAATTATCCCCCACGCGACATTACAAATTTAAAACTAACTTAGCACAATTAGCAAGTTTAACAAGATTGATGAAAATAAATCAAACAGAGTAAATTAAGTTCACTCAATCTCACCGAGCTGACTCGATCCTGTAAGCGCATTTAGCAAAGAAACACATCACACAGTTGAATCTAGACAGTTAAGACTCGCTCATAGAATCAAGATTCGCTCATACTCATCAATCACACGTGCATATAATTAGCAATCAAACCACAATAAGGTAAATCACACGACACATAAGTTTTTAAGGTAGTTCGGGACCACGACAGGCTCCCTATGTCCACCCCTTACCAAACAGGTAAGGCTTCACTTGTCCCGCCCCGAGATTATGCAGTGGAAACAATCGAGAATGTGAACAGTCAGCTAGTACACCTCAAACGAGCAATATAATCAGAGCGCTAACACATTCACACATAAGAAATGAATGCACAATATTTAGATAAAATCTTTGCTTTATTTAAATAATAATCAAAAGTACATAAGGTTGATAATTGACTCTTTAATTGACTAGACTCAATAAAATAGAAAATTACATAGCGACTCTTGACTATCAACTAATGACAATCTAAGGCTCTGCTCCTTCTTTAATCACTCTCGGATCCATCACTTGAATAGTCTGAATCCGACCCGCTAGAATTTCCTAAAAAAGATTGGAAAAGTAGGGAATGAGCACACATGCCCAGTAGGTATCTTCGTATCAACATGAAGGCAATGTTTAAGTAATTAACATTTTAGCTCTAGAGTATAAGATAAGTCATGAAAATACGATGAAACACGGAAATAAATCAAAGTAACATAAGTAACCAGATATGATCAAGGTGAGATATGAGAATTCATGTAGACTGGAAATATGGTCAAGCAAGAACATAACATGAATGTAATTTGGCCTTTCATGAACAAGAATCTACTTTTCATTACCATAAAGGCTATGCACTAGAAAGTCATGTAACGAGAATGTACTGGCAAGCATGTAATTTTCACAAGATTGCCGCGTGGATCTTCACCCGTTTATAAAAAAAAGTACTCCTGGCACAATGCGACGCCAGTATTCATCATACAACATGGTTTATAGTATGTTTCTGACTTTTTGCCGAGGGGACTAGTGTGGAGCCCTTGGAGCCCTCTCTTGCATCTACAAGTTATAAATCAAGCTATTTCCACGAGAAATATAAATATGGCCAATAATGAACAAGATCAAACTATAGTTTCATGATAGCAAATATCAAGGTAAGAATGCTTCAATTACGAATATACGAGTTCAAAGATTGCTTTAGAACAAGGTTATGCCAAGGAAAAATTTGGCAGCATAATGGCACACTCTTTAATTTTCATAATTCATTAGGTAGCTTTGGCAACAAAGTGTTAGGTTCTAGATAATCATAAACCATCTAGGAACATAGGAAAATCAACCCGTGGGTCAAACCATGGCTTAATTAATGCTTAAACATAAAACGGTCATATCGGGGACATTTCTGGAAATAGCGGTCGTTTATTGGACCGTATGTGGATCTATGTGGTCATGACTAGACCGTTTAGTAACAGAGTCGATGAAACGAATGAACTGGAACCCTGCGGTCTAGGCAGGGCCGCTAGGCGTCCTTGGTGGTCAAGTAAATGGCCGCTAGGTACCTCTGGCGGTCGTCCATAGGGCCGCTAAGATTCAGAACACAAAACACCAATAAAGTGCTTTCTAGACAATTTAGGTTTTAAGGGTACAACTAGCTCGGCGTCCTAGTGGGAATCCTAAACTCGCGGAGTCTTATAGAGGCCTTGAAATAAGATCACCTAGTCCGGTGGAAGGATTATCCAACAGAGAGGATCACAAGTCTAAGATTGTGTGCTTAAGTGCAAAGTGTATCTAATGACATCGTACCAGAATATGTGCCATGTACTTTAGAAAAAGACTCTAGATAAGAAAGGATCGTGGTAAAACAACGATCAAATCAAAACTAGACAAGTCCATGAACCAAATGAAATTTAAGATAAATACAAGAGTATATGGTTTTGGCTTGAAAATTATCATAAGTTTAAAATAAGTCCCTAGTGCATAAAGAACATGAAATCCACTAAGATGAACAATTAACATAACCAAGTTTATGAATATAGTACTTAAAACAGGGGTAAGACCTAATTAGCTAGGCTTATCATTTGATAAATAGGGCTAATTTGCATTATGTTTCAGGTTAACAAATAATACCGAACTCATAAAATGAAACGATCTTTGGAGGATCATTTTATGGGCTCTAGCGGTCTATCGTAGGGTTTAGGGTTTAGGTATCGTAGGACCGCTAAGGGACTCTCGCGGTCTCAGGAAGACCGTTTCTTCTTGTCTACTATAAACAGCAATAAAATCGAAATACATGCTAATCTAGGGCAGATATATGTATAGTAAAACATGCCAACAGGTAAATATGGCCTAATAAAATCATATTAAAACATGGTTTAAGTAAAGTGAGCCAAAACTATCAATTTTCTTATTAAGGGCAAGATTCATGCACGCTATGTTAACCCTATATGCGCAGTCATAATAAAACATCAAATTTGTCATGTACAATCAATGAAAATAGGAGGAAAGAGAGGGCTTTTGTTTCTAACATGTTAATTTAGCTTTTTCATGAGATAACCTACCTTTGATTTGTTCCCTAGACTTTAGATTTTTGACTGGAAGTAGACCCTAGTTCCTGCACGTCCTATGCCACACCAGTAACTTCCCGTCCCTCTATCTCACGATCCTCTTGACCTAAATCCATGAAAATTAGAGGGTAGATAGAAGATACGAAGGGGAACATAAAGTTCTGAAGGACCAATTCATAAATATCTCGATTAGGGCTTCTATTTCCCTGATCTTCACCAGACCGTCGTACTAGTTCATGTGCAGTCTGTTGCGATCTAGCGACTTGTAGAGACTCTAACTCTGAAACGGCTGGGGCTTCTAGCACGAAAATTGAAGGTGTGTTAGATAAAACTAAGAAGAACAATTTCTTCTAAAGAACCAACCTGAGTAGACCTCTCCTTACCTTCGAAATATGCGAGCCAACATTAGGTTTCGCATGAGTCGAAGTTGAGGTCTATTTATAGGGTGTTGAATTAGTGCTGAGGATTTGATCGAACTTAGAGTCCTAATTAGGTGTAGGATCGATCCCCTGGAGTTGTAGACATGATTATATGTCTACACTCTTCGATCCATGGGGATTTGGACGCCAAAGATCCAACCTTTTCACGTTTTCTCCCATTCACGGAATCAGGAGGGCTTAGCGGTCATGGGAGGACCGCTAGGGTGGGTCTGGGGGTCGCACGATAGACCGCCAGGCTTCATTAAATCTAAAATTTTTGGATTTTCATATTATCCCTCATTTATCCCCTAATTGATGCATATATCCTATTTTAAATCCGTAAATTACCTTATTTATGTTTCTATTAATGGGCTTGGGTCTAAAAGCCTTGGAATTGGGTCCTTGGGCCTATTTGAGTTGGGCTTAACCCTTTGATTAATATAGGGTCTTCAAATGGATTAAAATAAATCCCTAATTCTCGTTAATTGTCTATTGAACCTTTGAAAATGTCCAATAATTATATTTTAATCCCAAAAAATTTTAGAAAATTCTGGGGCGTTACACCCTCCCCCACTTAAAAAGAATTTGGTCCCCAAATTCACCGTAATAAGATTTTGCTAAGGAGAGTGTACTTACATTCAAATATCTCCGGAAATCTTTTGCGCATGGCTTCTTCGGTTTCGTCACGCCCCGAGCCTTTATCACAACGAAAGACTAGCTCGAGGAGCGTGAACAGCCGGCATGGTAAGTCTCTTGCAAGCAAGAACGATCAGAGCGGAAGACAATCACACATAACAAAATGCAATTGCACAATAATTTACTTTTCATTAATAATCAAATCAAAATATTCAAATACAATAACTTTTCAACCTTCTTCAATCCATCAGACTTAAGAAAAAAGGAAAATTACAAAGACTCGATCTAAACAAGATTGACTTTCCTAAGTCTTCACTCTCATTTTTGATATGACTCTCATTCGCTCTCGGAATAGCTACTTGAATAACTCGAATCCGAATTCGAATCACTTCCATCTCTTGAAAAGATTGGAAATAGGTAATGAGCACACTTGTCCAGTAGGTATCTTTGCATCAACATAAAGGCACTATTTTTAATATTTTTGCTCTAAAGAAAATAAAGTGAAATCATGCGAATGCGATAATTCACATGTAAATAACCAAGGTAACAAGACGATCATGTAAAATAGATTGAGTAAGTGTGAATTAGTAAGAATATAACAAGAACATGATATGGCTTTTCATGATCACGAATGTATCGAGAATGTACTAGCAAACCACGTAATCATCACACCAACACCTTTTGCTTATGAGCAAGTATTTGGTGAATTTATGTGGAATATCATGTAACAAGCAAGAAAGTCATGTATGTGTATATGTCGTGCCGTGGATTTTTCACTTATTTATAGAGAAAGTACTCCCAGCTCAATGCGATGCCAGTAGCATCATACCCTATGGTTTAAAGTATGTTTCCGACAATCAGCCGAGGGGACTAGCATAGAGCCCTTGAACACAATCAGTGCTCGATCGCATCTTCAAATATAAATCAAGCTACTTCCACGTTTCAAGCAATAAAATATGGCCAGTAATATAACAAGTTCAATAAGTTCATGATAACAATAATTCAATGAATGATCACTTCAATTAAGAATGCGAGGGATCAAGAATGACTTAAAACAAGGTTATGCTCATGGAAACCATTCGACAGCATAACAGTACATTCCTTATCTTCCATAAATTAAATTAAGTGACTTGAAGAAGATGACAAGCCCTAGACCATCCATAATCCATCTAGGAACTTTGGAATTCCAACCCTTAGGTCAAACCTCGGGTTAAAGTACTCAGGAATTGTGGCGGTCAATTAATGGGCCGCTACATGAACGTGACAGTCTAGTATTGGACCGTTAGAATGGGCTGAATCCAGAAGAATAAATTGGACTCAGTAATGTGACGGTTGCATACTGGACTGTTAGATGTGTCTGACAATCGAGTAACAGGCCATTACATGGACAGAATTCCAAACTTCAGTAGTGCTTTTCTAGACAATTAGGCTTTAATGGTACAACTAGCTAGGCGTCCTAGTGGGAATCCCAGGCTCACGGAGACTTACGGAGGCCTTGAAGCAAGATTTCCTAGTCCATTAGAAGGAATATCCAATAGAGAGATCCTCAAGTTCAAGAATATGTTCCTATAGTGCAAAAGTGTAACAGTGGACACATACCGGAGTATATGCCACGTATTTAAAGAAAATGACTCTATAGATGTGAAAGAATGTGTGACGGTGTGAAACCATGATAAAACTCCGTCAATACAACATTTTACAATCATGATTTTAATACAAAACTATAGAGTTTATAAAATGAAATTAGCATATACTTAAAATAACTCAAGGTGCTTTTAGACATGCAATTCCTATCATAAATCAATAAATAAACTAAAGGTCATAAAAACAGGTCAAACTTAGATATCTAGGCTTTATTTATAAGATAAGTTGACCGTTTTCAATTCTGTCTCAGTTGGACAGATCACAGTATTCTGACGGTCAAATTTGGGGGCATCATAGTGATGTGACGGTTTATCGTGGGGCTGTTAGAGTGTTGTAACGCTCCACTTATAGTCCGTCAGAGTTTACATGGATCTCAAGTATAACAGGGGGTGTGACGGCTGATCGTAAGACCGTTATATGTTCTTGACGGTCGAACTATAGACCGTTGGAGCCATGTTGACAGTACATAGGAAATAAAAGACTATGATTGAAACATGTCATGACAAAATGAAGTAAAAACCATCTAGATGCATAGGTTGCATTGAATTCACAAGAACATATCTTTTATCTTTAATTTAGGCTAAAGATATGCATGTATGCATAGACCTACTAAAACATGAAATTATTGGCCTATGATGCATGAAATCAAGAAAAATTAGAAGAATTTTATCTCTAACACGATATTCTTGCCATTCATGAGATGACCTATCTCTTTACAAGCTTCTATACTTCAAATTCAGGTCTGCAAAGCACGCCCTAATCCTTCTGGAGAGGGGGATTTCTGTAGCCCACCCAAAGAGCAGCCCAACTAGACCCAACAGGGTCCAACGAGGTAAGCCCACCCGGGTGACAGCCCACAGGGCCCACTCAGGGAAGAAAAGCCCAATAAGAAAACACTCGAGGAACCAACTCTCCCCGGCGGCCTCTAGGCTCGGAGGGCCCGAGTGATGGTCAGGTCATAAGGAAGGTCCGGCCCAAGCCGTTTCCCCGCCCGGGAGAGACAGGCATTAGCCGACCTATCCGACCCCTCTTCCACCGAGCTATGCTCATCACCTGGACAGGGCGGGCGTTTCAGGAGCTCGGCCAGACCAAACATCATCCGTTCGAGAGTCCCCAACGGATAGGGGAGCCAGGAAACCGCCGGACTTCAAGGCGATAACGTCCCCACGATAAGGCCATGAAAGCCCACGTCAAGGACGTAACTCCCGCCGGAGACCCCTCAGCTTGCTGGACTCCTGAAGGCGGCACACTATTTAAACCAGGGCTACCCTCCGACGGAAGAAGAGAGCCATCCAGGAACTCATAGACCTAAACTCCTGAGCAATCCGCTTCACCCTCTGGTGGAGAGGAATCTCGCGCGCTAGCTTTTCTCCTCCCCATTATTGCTTCCACCATAGCTCTACTGACTTAGCCATCGGAGGGTTTTACCCCAGGGAAGCCCCCTGGGCCCTCTGATACGTTTCCATGTCTTGCAGTTCATCTTCAGGTGATCCGCAGCCCGCTCAGGATACAAGCGCGAGATTTCGCCTCTTCATCTGGCGCCGTCTGTGGGAAACGCACGAAGAGCCGAGATGGTGAGAAGAAGCTCAGGGAGGAGATCCGCCGTCGAGAAGGGCAAGGCCGTGGTGGCGGCAGGAGATGGCCCCTCTAGGGCCTCACAGAACCCTCCCTCCAACGCTAGCGTCCCCACCAACGGACCGCCGCCCCCTCCGACGACGATGGGGGTACCCCCCAACGGTGGCGACGAGGTCTTCCAGGCCCTCAATAAGAAGCTTGACGTCCTCGTGGAGCTCATGAGGGCCCAGGCGGCAAGGGATGCCAGGTCTCGCGCCACGTCCGGGAGCCCCCCCCGAATTGCGTCCCAGCATACCGCTGGGAGCCGCTTCACCCTCCGCGGTCAGCAGCTCATCCGCAACAACGTGGGAGGACCCTCGCAAGCTCCGCCCCCGGAGCAAGAGGCTTCCTCCACGCCCAGAAAAGGGAAACAGGGGGCGAGGCCTCCACGCCCGAGCACCGGCGGTCCTGAGGATCGCCATGACGCTCCCCCCAGTCCCACGGCACGACCACAGCCGGAACTTTCCCTCCGGCTGAGGGACTTCGAAAGACATTTTGCAGAGCAAGAGCGCGCCCTCCGCGCCCTACAGAAAACCTCTTTCCCGGAGGATGAGGAGAAATCCCCTTTCTCCGAATACATCTTGAAGGCAGAGGTGTCTCCCAGAACCTCCATTCCGACCTTCAAGCTCTATGATGGCCAGGGCGACCCAGCCGACCACTACGACAGCTTCGACGCCCTGGTGACTCTGCATGGAACACCGGATCCTATTAAATGCCGAGCCTTTGCGGCCACTCTGGTCCAAAGCACTCAGGCATGGTTCCGGGCCCTCGCCCCTGGGTCCATCTGGGACTTCAGGCAATTCGGGCGAGTCTTCAAGGAGAGCTTCGCCTGAAGCGCCCCCCCAAGGTCAGTTGCGGGGCTCCTGGCCCTCAAACAGGCGCAAGGGGAAAGGCTCCGGGCTTATGCCCACCAATTTAAATCGGAAGCCCTCAGAATTCCCCGCCTGGATGTGGCCTCGGCCACAACCGCTCTGACCGGGGGCACCCGGGACGAGAACCTCCGCCGCGAACTTGTCCTCCACCCTCCCTCGACCCTTGCTGAGCTAGTGACTCTGGCACTGCGCCACGCCGAGTGCGAAGAAGTACTCAGTGCCTGCCGAGACACAACCGGCTCGGGTCGGGAGGGGGACAAGAAGCGAGCCTCCGAGCCAAACCCTGGCTCGGGCAAGAAGCGCGATCGGGAAGGAGAGCGCAAGAGGAAGTATGAGCGGTACACCCCGCTGACCGCACCAGTCTACGAGATCTACGAAGACATCAAAGACTCGGGACTCCTCCGCCGGCCCGAACCGATGAGGTCAAAGAACCGCAAGCGCGACAGGCATTGCCTGTTCCACGGCGACTGCCACCAGCTCTAGGACGAGATCGAGCGTATCATCCGTCAGGGGCACCTGGGCCGGTTTTCAGCCGGGCGCAAAGAAGACCAGGACGCCGCCAAGGAGATCGACAACGCCCCCCAAGGGGTCCACATCAACGTCATCTCCGGAGGAACGGCGTCGGGCGGCGACACCAGCCGAGGAAGGAAGCGTCATGCTGAGTGGGCCAGCCAGGTCTTAGAACCCTCCAGCAGCCCGCCGAGGGAGCCCCAGGTCATAGTCTTCTCCGACCAAGATCTGGAAGGGCTGAAGACCCCGCATGATGATGCCCTCGTTATCTCGGCCACAATAAACCATTGTAACGTAGATAGAATTCTGGTTGACAATGGGAGCGCCCCCGATGTATTATCTTACGACTGTTTCCTTAAGATGGGGGAAGACCCATCCAAGCTCCGCCCGATCCGAACACCCCTTTGCGGGTTCAACGGCCTAGCCACCTACCCCGAGGGAGCCCTAAGCCTGCCGGTCACCATCGGCACCCCACCCAAAACCGTTACGGTCATGGTGGACTTCATAGTGATTAAGGGTATGATAGCGTACAACGCCATTTCCGGCCGGAAAATCCTCAACCGGATAAAGGCCGTACCATCTACCTATCACCAGAAAATGAAGTTTCCCACCAAAAACGGGTTGGGGGAAGTCCGAGGTAACCAGGCCACGGCCAGAAGGTGCTACAACATCTCGGTGGAAGCCTCAAGGCCGGACGGGGGAGACAAGGGCCCCAAGGGAATCGAAGGGAAGACCGTAACCGCCGAGCCCGGTGGCGAATTGCTAACGGTATTCCTAAACGATGACCCGGTCTTCGGAGTAAGGATCGGAGCTGACCTACCACCCATGGAACAGCAGCAATACAAGAAATTCCTTTCTGAGTACGTTCAGATCTTTGCTTGGTCCGATGATCAACTCCCTGGCATACCAGAGAAGACCGTGATGCACAAGCTCAGCCTCGACCCTACCGTGAGGCCCGTACAACAAAGGAGAAGGAAGCATGCGCCCGAGAAACAGGCGATCATCAAGGCGCAGGTCACCAAGGGACGAGAGACAGGCCTCTTCAGACCAGTCATGTACCCTACGTGGCTAGCCAATGTCGTCCTGGTACCAAAAACTACAGGCAAATGGCGAATGTGCGTGGACTTCACCGATCTGAATAAGGCTACCCCCAAGGACTGCTATCCGCTACTGAGCATCGACCAATTGGTTGATTCAACCTCGGGCAACGAGATACTCAGTTTCCTGGATGCCTATTCAGGTTATCACCAGATCAGAATGAACCCAGAAGATGTCGAGAAGACCGCCTTCATCACCGACTGCGGCGTGTACTTCTACACACGGATGCCTTTCGGGTTGAAGAACGCCGGAGCCACATATCAGCGACTAGTAAATCACATGTTCGAGGGACAGCTGGGTCGGAACGTCGAGGCTTACATTGACGACATGCTCGTCAAGACCCCCAAGGCCCAAGACCACTTCACCGACCTTGCCGAAACCTTCGGCACCCTCCTGAAGTATAACATGAAGCTCAACCCCGCCAAGTGGGCCTTTGGAGTAAAATCCGGGAAGTTCCTGGGTTTCCTGGTCACTCAGCGCGGGATCGAAGCCAACCCCGACAAAGTCCAGGCCATCCTAGACATGCGCCCGCCCACATGCATCAAAGACGTTCAGCGTCTGGCAGGGCGTGTGGCCGCTCTCAGCCGCTTCCTGTCCCGTGCGGCCGAACGATGCTTGCCCTTCTTCAAACTAATGAGGGGACCCAAGCTAGCGTCTGCTACGTTCGCATGGGATGAGGAGTGCCAGGCAGCGTTCGTCGAGCTTAAAAAGTTCCTGGCTTCGCCACCAGTGCTCTCCAAGCCCGCCCCAGGCGAAGTCTTGCTGCTCTACCTCTCGGCGACGCCATCCACGGTCAGCTCGGTCCTAGTCAGAAATGACTCGGGAATCGAAAGACCAGTCTACTACACCAGCAAGGTGCTCAATGAGGCCGAACGGAGGTACCCCACAACCGAGAAACTCGTGCTAGCGTTGGTTACCTCCGCAAGGCTCCTCCGCCCCTACTTCCAGGGGCACCCCATCACCGTGCTAACCGGTGAGCCGTTGAAGAAGATTCTGGCCCACCCTGAGGCCTCAGGGCGACTCGTCAGATGGGCCATTATGCTCGGGGCCTACGACATCTCGTACCGGCCGTGATCAGCAATCAAAGGGCAAGCGCTCGCCGACTTCATTGCCGAAAGCACCATCCCCGCCGAGGACAGGCCTCCGACCACGACCGGGCCAACCTGGGAACTGTTCGTCGATGGATCGTCCAATTCGGTAGGCAGCGGTGCGGGGATACTCCTGAGGTCCCCGAAGGGATAGAGCTACAGTATGCCTTGAAATTCAACTTTCAGGCATCTAACAACGCTTCTGAGTACGA
Organism: Amorphophallus konjac; assembly: GCA_022559845.1. Taxonomy (NCBI): domain Eukaryota; kingdom Viridiplantae; phylum Streptophyta; class Magnoliopsida; order Alismatales; family Araceae; genus Amorphophallus; species Amorphophallus konjac. Next base: position 190,483,157 of record CM040123.1, on the reverse strand, counting down.
GGCCCTTATCTCGGGAGCGCGCATGGCCTGACGGCTGGGGGTCGAGCGAGTCAGGATCCACACCGACTCTCAACTAGTCGCAGGTCAGGTCAACGGCGAGTATGAAGCTCGGGAGGCACCCATGATCAAATACCTTCTGTTGATCCGGAGCCTGGCCCAACAGTTCGAGGAATTTGGGGTAGTCCGGATAGCTCGGGAGCAAAACTCTCGGGCGGACGCCCTCTCTCGATTGGCCTCCTCCCTAGACCCGGAAGGTACACGATCGGTCCTCCTAGAAGAGCTAGAGCGCCCGAGCATTGACACGAAGCTCCTCGCTGTTGACTCGGCCACTCTAAGTGACTGGCGCTCCCCCTACATGTCCTGGCTACAAGACTCCCAAGGGCCCTCCGACCCTCAAGAAGCCCACCGAATGAAGTATCAAGCTCGGCGCTTCGTCGTCTTCGACAACTCTCTCTACCGAAGATCGTTCTCCGGTCCCCTCCTGAAGTGCCTCAGTCCCGACGAGGCAAGCCGAGCCATCCAAGAGATTCATGAAGGCCTGTGCGGAGCGCACTCAGGGGCAAGGTCGCTGGCCAGAATCCTGTTACGACAGGGGTACTGGTGGCCCACCCTGCAGCGCGACTGCTCGGTCTATGTTCAACAGTGCGACCGATGCCAGCGGTTCGACCACTTGGTCCATCAGCCGGCTACGGAACTTGTCACCCTAGCTGAGCCTTACTCTTTCGCTCGGTGGGGAATCGATATCCTTGGGCCATTCCCAACCGCCCAGTCCCAGAAGAAGTTCATCATCGTCGCCATCGACTACTTCACCAAGTGGATCGAGGCCGAGGCTACGGCGAGGATCACCGAGACAGTCGTTTGGGGCTTTGTTTGGAAATCGATCATTTGTCGCTTTGGCATCCCCCGAGTGATAGTAAGCGATAACGGTCGGCAGTTCGACTCTCGGTACTTTCGAGATAGATGTGCCGACCTAAATATCCACAACCACTTCACTTCGGTCGCCCACCCTCAGGCCAACGGGCTGGTTGAAAATGCCAACAAGACCATCTTGAAAGGCATAAAAACCAGACTCGGCAAGGCTAAGGGTAGCTGGCTCGAGGAATTGCCTAGCGTATTATGGTCGCACCGAACAACCCCCAGGACGGCAACCGGTGAAAGCCCTTTTCAGTTGGTATATGGCACCGAAGCCGTCGTTCCATTGGAGATCACCAATCCGTCTCTCCGAGTGATCAGCTTCTCACTCGAGGCAAACGGGCAAAAATTGCTCGAGAACCTCGACCTAGCCGACGAACTCCGAGAGATCGCGAACGTCCGGGCAACGGAGTACCCATGCCGCCTCACTCGATACTACAACGCCAAGGTCCAGGACAGACGTTTCCAACCGGGGGACTTCATCCTCAGGAAAGCCGAAGCCTCTCGACCACTAGAGGCGGCGGGCAAGCTATCCCCCAATTGGGAAGGCCCCTACCGAGTGGTCGAGACACTCGGAAAAGGTGCGTACAAGTTAGCGACAATGGAAGGGGAACCTATTCCTCGGACATGGAACGCAGCCGCACTACGCAACTTCTATTTTTGAAATTGTACAGCAAGATGGACGGAATAAATCCCTTTTCTTTTCATTCCAAACCATTGGTATATCAGATAGGCAAATGCTAGTACATCACATAGCAAAAAGCAAAAATCCGTCTAACACCGCCTCAAGGGGTCATCGCTCGGCTGACTCGGTCTTGATCTCCTCGCGTCCAGCCACTGACTCTGCCTCGTGCGGAAACTGGCTCGGGCAAGAGGTGGTCAAGCCAGTTGCCTCGGGTGGCCCGTGACAAAGGTGACAGAGGGATTGCAGGAGGAAGGCCACCTTTAAACGTTGAGGAAGGCTACCTCCCAAGTTGGGAACAACCAGGAAAAAGGAGCGTCGTGAAGGCCTCCCCCCTTCCAAACTGCCAACTCCTTGGAAGGAAGGAGAGAGCAAGCAGCCCTCGAAGAGTGAAAGAAATGAAGAACAGAAGAGGGAGAAAGAGGCTGCAGACGGAGGAAGGCTTCGGTGAGGAGGGAGCTTGATACGCCTCCTCCCCTCACACGGAGGGAAGTAACGGCGGGCTCCCCTGATGCCCCCATCCGTCCTCCGCCTCGGCGTCCACCCGGAAGCCACGCTGGAACTGAGAAAGGGCAAGAACCGTGCTTTCATACGTCGAAGCCCTCTCCAGATCTGCGCGGCGACCGTCGGACCCGTCTCGTGCACGCGCGGCGACCGTGGGATCCGTTCAACATTACAGGGCAACGGGAGCTCGCCGCTCCCCGTCGTCGGCGGCGTCACCCTCCGAAGGATCCTCCATGCTCCGAATACAAGGGCACAACGCACAGTGAAGAGGAAGGAGCGAGGAAAGACTGTTAGAGAAAATCCCAAGCAGTGAAGAGGAAAGGGCGCCTTTCGGTCCTTCTTATAGGCCAAAGGAGGCTACACGCCTTAAATGACCCCCCCCCTCCTCGGAAACATGCCAAAGGATTTCTCCCCTAAACAGTCACCTCCAACTCCTCGTCCCCCGCCCTAGCGGGATTCATGAAGCGGCCTGACATTCAAAGCATGAGGAAACGGAAAGACGCCCCGTCAAAAGCCTACCAAAACTGCATGCGAATACCACGCAGGGCATATCGGCACCTCCCAACCACTCAAGATCCGCCAACCAAATCACGGCAAGGATGGTACTCAAACAGAGCAAGTCATTTATTATCACACCGAAAGGAAACCCTCTACAAAGAGGGAAGAAAGACAAAAAGGGAAGGAGGCAAAGTACATCAGGCCTCGGGCCCACTTTGACATTCGGGAACGGCGGAAGGAGACGCGTCACCCCCGGCGCCTTCGGTGACGGCCGGCTCGGACACTGACCTCGCCTGTGCGAGAACTATCCCGGTCGTGAGCCCTCCCGAAACGCCCGGAGTCGGTGACCCCGATGGAGGCGACCCCTCCGAATCTCCCCCGACCGACGAGGAAGAGCTGGAAACCGACTCATCCGAGTCATAACACTGGCCAAAGGGGAACTCGATCGAGGAGTTTTGCTCATCGGCGTAGTCCACCGCCCGGCGATAGCCTTGCTTGAACCCCTTTCGAGTACCCCGGCGTAATGCCACCTCGTAGTAGGGTAGGGCGGCTTTCACCAGGTCGGCCGAGTAAGCATCCGAGCTCCTGTAACGCTCGATTGCCTCCGCCTCGACCTGCCCCGACCTTCCGGCAAGCTCGACCCGAGCCCGCTCTGCCTCGGCCGCGCGCTCCTCTGCCCGGGCCCGGTCCGCCTCAGCCTCAGCTCGGAGACGCTCCGCCACCTCCACCCGATCTAGCAGCTCGGCGCGTTCGAGCTCCCAGCGGTTGTCTAGCTCGAGGCGACGCAGACGCTCCTCCTCAAGGAATCGGCTTGTCCTCTCGAGAGACTCTCGGGTCTTGGCGAGCTGTTCGGCCAGCACCCCGGCTTCCAGTCGGCTCGCCCGCGCCACCTCCCGAAACGCGGAGAACTCCTGCCGGAGCCCTTCATGCTCCCCCTTGAGTCGGGCCAGTTTCCTCTCGCAGCCCCCCAGGGTCCAGGCAAGTTCTGACCGCTCTGCCTCCGTCCGGGCATGCGCCTCCGCCATCAAAGCTGCCGACCGAGCTATAACCAGGCCGCCCTCTATCAAGACATCAAGGATCCCGGGGGGGGGGGTATTGCGCCTTTCTCCCCCCTTCGTCCTTGCGGCAATCGACCGGCAGACCCGATACAGGTCGCCCGTAATGCCGAGCCTTTCCAAGGGCTCCGACAGAGGGGACCGCTCTGCCCGGGGCACCCCGCCAGAAGACTCCGCTCGAGTGACGGAACCAACCACCTCTCGCGCCACGGTCGGTTGGGGTTGCGACGCCTCCCCAGGCGAACCCCCAACCTCGACCGGCGCCACGGGACCAACCGCACCGGGAGCTCCAGACACCTGGGGCTGCAACGCCCTAGCGGGCGAACCCCCAGCCCTGCCTGTCTCGTCCCGCACCTCACCGACCGAGACATCCCCGCCTTCGGCCAATCCCCCGGCCTCGGCGCCAGCTACTTCGACATCGGCCCCCTCTGCCTCCGTGGGGGGGAGAGCCGACCCATCGCCGCCCTCTGATGGGCCCCCGGTCTCCTCGGCCCCCTCTCGCCTGGCGGGTGGGGGAGCTGTCCCCAAGAGGTCGGCCCCATCTTGCCCCCGAGAGGGGAGCGCCGCCGAGCCGGAGCCGCCCCCGGCGGTAGGAGGAAGACCGGCCTTATTGGCCCGTTTCTTGGCCTTCACGGCCTCCCGCAACTTTCCCGCCATGGGATCCTTGCGCTTTGTACCAGTCGGCCGTGAAGACCCCGCGGGAGCCACCCCCTTACCCTTATCTCGGGCTTGGGCGCAACTCGCAGAAGCATCTGGTTCATCGGCCACCGAGTCATCTCCCAGATCAATGACCTCAGCAGTTTCCTCCAGAGGTTCCCGCCTAACGTCTGCCACAAAGGGAGAAGACCCGGTCAGGAGAAAAAGTAACTACCGTCCCAGGAGAAGAGCCTCGAGAGCGGTACCTTTCGACGTCAACCGCGTAAGCAAGCACCGTTTGATATTCTCCGGCATCACCAGCTCCTCGGTCGACTGACGGTTACCCAGCAGATGAGCGGCCTGCCGCTCCACGTGGGGAGGGAACTCCTCTAGGCGAGGGGGGAGATTCGGATGAAAATTGGGCGAGATCGGACATCTCCAAAACTCGTCTGTCGCCTCCGCCTTCACCCAAAAGAATTGGGTCTTCCACCCCTTGTGCGAGGAGTCCTTCGCAGCGAGGGAGATGCAACTCCTGTTCCTCCTTGCCTGGATGAAGTAAAAGCCCTTCCCCGCCGACGGGTGCGCTTTCAACTCGAAAAAATAATGAAAGAGGTCCAAGGAAGGAAAAATGTCGTGCTGACGATAGAGAATCCGAAAGGCAGAAAGAAGGAGATATGAGTTGGCCACCAACTGAATAGGCGCCAACTGGAAAAACTCAAGAAGTTGGAGTACAAGAGGCTCGAAGGGAAGGCGGAACCCACTCTTCCAGGCCAGAAGGAAAGTGCAAATGTGCCCCGTACGGCTGTCCAGACTCGTCTCATACGGGGCGGCGGCAGTAAAACTATACCTGAGAGGCAAGCGAAAGCGATGCTCCAGCTTCCTCACCTCGGCCTCCCCCAACTCACTACAGTTGGAGACGGGCTCCCGCCTCACCTGCCCGATTTCCAGAGGTAGACCAGCCATCAAGCTGGAAGATGATCCCTCGTGCGAGCTCGAAGACTCTGGAGGGGAAGGAAGTTGCCGGACCGCCTCTCCGGTTATCCTCGCCAACTCCTCAAACGCCGCCGCAAGGCTCTGCGCCTCCACTGTGCCCTCATGGCGCATCAAGGAGCCCCAGAAACAAGAAACTAAGAAAAGCCCAAAACCCTGAGAAGCCTAGAACGACGAACAGCGCCCAACGCCTATAAAACCCTGGAGGGAGGCGGCGCGTCGTTCCGTGCTCCGAGAAAAGGGGGGCCCCTTCAGTTCAAATCCATCAGGATCATCATTACGGGCCCAGGCGACCACTATACGTGGCTCCATCATGCCAACAGAATTCCACCCACCTGAGCCACGCCGGTCCAAAGCCTCAAAAACTACTCAACCTAGCCTCCATGGCTCGGGAGTAGGAGGGGGACAAGTGGAGAGGGGGATTTCTGTAGCCCACCCAAAGAGCAGCCCAACTAGACCCAACAGGGTCCAACGAGGCAAGCCCACCCGGGTGACAGCCCATAGGGCCCACTCAGGGAAGAAAAGCCCAATAAGAAAACACTCGAGGAACCAACTCTCCCCGGCGGCCTCTAGGCTCGGAGGGCCCGAGTGATGGTCAGGTCATAAGGAAGGTCCGGCCCAAGCCGTTTCCCCGCCCGGGAGAGACATGCATTATCCGACCAATCCGACCCCTCTTCCACCGAGCTATGCTCATCACCCGGACAGGGCGGGCGTTTCAGGAGCTCGGCCAGACCAAACATCATCCGTTCGAGAGTCCCCAACGGATAGGGGAGCCAGGAAACCGCCGGACTTCAAGGCGATAACGTCCCCATGATAAGGCCATGAAAGCCAACGTCAAGGACGTAACTCCCGCCGGAGACCCCTCAGCTTGCTGGACTCCTGAAGGCGGCACACTATTTAAACCAGGGCTACCCTCCGACGGAAGAAGAGAGCCATCCAGGTACTCATAGACCTAAACTCCTGAGCAATCCGCTGCACCCTCTGGTGGAGAGGAATCTCGCGCGCTAGCTTTTCTCCTCCCCATTATTGCTTCCACCATAGCTCTACTGACTTAGCCATCGGAGGGTTTTACCCCAGGGAAGCCCCCTGGGCCCTCTGATACGTTTCCTTGTCTTGCAGTTCATCTTCAGGTGATCCGCAGCCCGCTCAGGATACAAGCGCGAGATTTCACCTCTTCACCTTTCCTTCCTATGGGTTTTCAACAACTTCACGCCGTCCTAACTCCTCAGTCTCTTGACCTAAATACGTGAGATTTGGAGGGTATAAAGATGAAACTATTAGGAACAAAAAGTTCTAAAGAACCAACTTCTAAATACCTCGTTTAGACATCCTAATTTCCTATTCTTCAGTGGACTTTTGCTCAGATTCCTAAGTCGCTATGGTTGAACCGGCAACTTTGGACGCTTCTAACTCCTTGGGTACTTGATCTCCTAGCACAAAATTTTGGGAGCTATTAGTCTAAAGTATTAGAAACAAAAGCTTCTAAAGAACTTACCCAAAATTATGACTCCTTACCTTGATTCTCCACGAGCCAAAAGTAAGGGTCGTCTAGTCCCAATTTGGGTCCTATTTATAGAACTTTGCTAGGGTTTCAAGGAGTTGGTCGATTCTAGAGTCCTTAGTTGGCCAAAACCTGATCCCTAAGAGTCCCTAGTAACCTTACATGTTCTCCTAATTAGGACTCTAGGAGATAGGATCCCAAAGATCTAATCTCTTTGCTGGTTCTTCCACTCACGGAATTAGTCAGAATGTAACGGTCGAGTCTTGGTGCGTTAGAGCCCTGTGGCAGTCGCACGATACAGTGCTACAGCTACTGTGCGCAGAATTCAAACTTAATAAAACTCTTTTATTGTTTTATCCACATAATTATCTATAAAAATGGGTATTTATCCTAATATTCTGGGGATAAGTTAATTAACCTACTAGAATATGGGTCAAATTTCATGGGCTTGGTTTTTAAACCTTTTGGGCTTCTATTAAATGGGCTAGGTTAATTGATTATCTTATTTTGGGCTTTAATAATGATTTATTTAACCCACTATTTATTTATTAATTCATTTGGACCTTTAATAATTCCATGAAATTACTGAATATTCCAGAAATACTCTATAAAAATTTCGGGGCATTACACCCTCCCCCACTTAAGAGAATTTGGTCCCCAAATTCAATATATGGATTTTATGGAGAGTGTACTTACAATTAAATTACTCCAGGTATCTTTTGCGCATAGCCTCCTCCGTCTCGCATGTTGCTTCCATGGGCCATGACTTCTTCCATTACATCTTGACCATAGAAATGGCTTTATTCCTTAATTGGCGCACTTCACGTTCAAGAATCTTAATCGGTGCTTGCTCGTACGTCATATCCTTCTGAATCTCCAAATCATCATAAGTGATAACATGGTAAGGATCATACACATATTTCTTCAACATTGAAACATGGAATACGTCATGAACTCCTGCTAGTTGCGGAGGCAAAGCCAGTCGATAAGCCACTTCACCGACCCTTTCCAAAATCTCAAATGGGCCAATGAACCTTGGAGTAAGCTTGCCTTTAATGCCAAATCTTTGAATACCTCGACCTGGAGAAACCTTAAGGTATACATGGTCTCCTACTTCAAATTCCAAGTTGTTGGCCCGGTTAGGAGGCAATTGAGAGGGGGGGGGTGAATTGATTGCCCACCCTTTTCGCAAATATAAAAACAACCCACACAAGCCACGGATATGAGGAGAAAATCTAAGACAGAGGCTTGATTAAAACAACCGAAATTAAATCAAGCAAGCTCTCACACCTCTCCAGCGCACAGGTATACTCACTCGGATAGTAATATTTGGACGGACATTTGAGAACACTCACGCCTCACCGACTCACACTCGTATAGCGAACGGAGAAATAGATATCAATAATCACCAGACAAGCAAACCATGGCACAGTATTTTTAGGTGGTTCGGACGCACCAAGTGCCGTCCTATGTCCACCCCTCTCACCTCGAGAGGATTTCACTATAAACGCTGCTCGACGGCAGCAACCACACACACACGGGCTCGATGACCCACACACGTGGGTTCTCGTACGACGACGAGACAACCCACACACACTCGAAGCAAGCTCCGAAATCATCTAGATATGTGAAATAGAATAGAAAAAATACAAGCCTAGTTCTGAGAGTATCGTTCTAAGCACAAATCACTATGAAAAATATAGACAAGATGATCTACCCCACAAATCTGCTAAGAGAATGATAAACGAGATGATCTACCCCACAAAACCGTAATCAAGCTAAGAGAATAGAGAAGGTAGCACTTAGAAGAAATGAACTAAAGGTGGGATGAAGCCGGTGTAGAGGATGTAGTCGCCCAAGGCTTCGGATGAAGAGGATGCAGTCGCGACCTCCAGATCTTGGCTCGGGCTCGATGGAAAATGACCTTGGCACAGCTCTCATTCACCTCCACCAGATGGGAGCACCTTCTTCTCTTGCAAGGCAAAGAGTCCAACGTTGGAAGCTCAATGGAAAAAAAATGTTCGATCGGAAGAGAGGGGCGGCTATTTAAACCAAGGGGTTTGAAGCCCCAAGGGACTTAAAATCCCTTCCCAAACCTCCTTCGTAACACATACAAGATGCAAAGGTCGCCCTAAGGCCATTATGGTCAAAAGTGATGCCATTTGGATCCACCTTATTAGGGTTCGAAACAGATCCGGAAAGCCCGTTCGAAAGTTCAGGGAAAGTGTCGACCCATGGGGTCGACGCTTTTTCCTGAAGGTTCAGCCAGAATATATATAAAAGTAAAATCGCGACACGAGTGTCGACCCATGGGGTCGACACTTCTTACGAAGTGTTCTGGCCTGTTAAAAGAACAAAACATTCGTGATGAAAAGTGTCGACACACGAGGTCGACACTTTTTCACGAACATTCTATTTTTACAGAATTGAACAAACTTTACCTGATAGTGTCGACCTTCAGGGTCGACACATTTTCACGAGAGTTCTGCCTTAGTAAAATTGTAGACTCTTGGTGAAAGTGTCGACCCCTGGGGTCGACACAATCTGCCAGCATCCTATATCTCAACGAAGGCAGAGACTCCACAAATAAGTGTCGACCCCTGGGGTCGACACTTTTACTGACAGCAGTAAAACTTCAGTAGAATCAAATACATATATCAAGGTTGATCAAGGGAGTTCATACAACTCAGATAAACATGATTAAACATGAATTTTTACCCGGATCAGTCCATTCACAAAAGATACAAATAGTCAAGTATTCATACCTTGGCCTTGAGAGATTGAGTGACAAGCTTCACAATAGTCCTGCATTTAATTTCCCATTCAAATTAACAACTCAATTTAACAATTGAGATTCTTCCACATTTGAAACATCCATTCATTTTGCGATACACCGAATGACCTATTCACTCATTAGTTATGTCCATCGTTCGAGCTCAATCAATAATAGCTCACGCCAACATTCAACATTCAATCAAGTTGATTCGGATCAGCCTTTTTCAAATTGAGCATTCTTACAAATCAAGCATTCAAGTTTGAAATTCATCAACCTCACCTTTCATCAAATATGTATATCAAAGAAGATCAGTCATGCAAGTTTTCATTCAAGGCAATCATTCATTAACCCTGTATACATGCAAATTCATTGAACCCGAAATCATGACATTTCATTCAGAATCTTCGTCAAAACAGTCTGGGGCATAACAATCTCCCCCTTTTTGACGAAGATAAAACCATTTATATGTTGTGCCCCTTAGGCACAAGCATGTGCTATGTTGCTTTGATGATAGCAATGCTATTTGGTTTTGATGATAGCAAGACAGTGAGTGAATTTGAGTGCATTTGATATTATGTTTTGATGATAGCAATATGAATGCATATGACTGTGGCTAGTATATTATCTGGAGAATGCATGTGTATGATTGATATATTGTTTGTGCTTGACTTCTGTTCTGTGCATTGCATTGCATCATTTGCATTCAAGCCTTGAAGTCTGTACATCATGTTCATTCAGTTCACTTCAAGTCTGTCAGCTGTGTGCATTGGATTCCAAGTCTATACAGCCTCTGTGTGCTCTTTACATTCCATTCACTGCTGTTTCCATTTCTCATATGTCATGGGTCGACACATCCTCTGATGGGTCGACTCCTTCAGCAGTCATGCTAAGTCTGTACAATGGTTTTAACTTTCCAAGTCTGTACATTGGCCTCCATGCCTCAAGTCTCTACATCGGATTGTTTGGCCAAGTCTGTACAGCCAACGCCTTCATTGATTCCAAGTCTAGACACTGGTCTTCAGGCGTTCCAAGTATGCACATTGATTTAGGCTCTCCAAGTCTATACAATGAAGTCTGAACATTGCATTTGCATTCACAATGTCTTCACACCTGAAGTCTATACATTGTGTCGTTCACATCTACAAGTCTAGACATTGGAAAGTCTATACAGACTTCAGCGTCTCATTTAGCATCTAAGGAAAAGTCTACACGTTGCTACAGTAACGCAAGTCTATACATTGTCCTAGGCTAAGTGTGTACAGGGTCTGTCTTCATGCATTAGGCAAAGTCTATACATTGGGGTCTGTCCCTACGTTTCATAAGTGAAGTCTGTACATCTGTTTCTGAAGCCTGAAGTCTATACAGTCCAGCCTATTCCTACGATCAAGGCTTTAGCTACACTCTAAGTCTGTACATTGACTTCGCTTCAGCAAGTCTGTACGTTGCATTCGCCTTCACAAGTCTATACAACGAAGTATATACACTGCAATGTACATACTTAAATCTTATGACTTCTTTCTTGTTGCTGAAGGGAACAGGGTCGACGCTAGAGCTTAAGGCGTCCATGCACCAGTGAAGATGCATCCACGGATACTCTTCACAGCGTTAACTCTACGTAAAAGCTACGTCAACTCAGCCACTCAAGAAGCAGAGGCCTTGTCAGAAATACTCTAATGCATCAATGCAGCAGTGGAGCAGCGTCGACGCAACAGGTAGAAAAGGCTAGGCTGGTTGCTCACTGGATCACCGATGCGTCAACGCAGCATGCTGAGAGCATCAACGCAGCACGTCTATCTGTTGAAGACCTGCTCACTGGAAAGCATCAATGTGTCAACGCCACGGGTTGGAAGCGTCGACGCAGCAATTAAAAAGGGTTGAAGATCTCTGAAGGGTGCGTCAACTCCTTGGAGCAAGTGGGTTGATGCCATCTAACTCCAGTTGCTGAGCGTACTGATGAATGGGCACGTGACCTGAAGCTGGCACCTGACACGTGATCTGAGGTGGTGCTGAGCACGTGATCCGAGGAGGAATCTTCTGGACAGAAGGCGTGGGAAGCACACGCCCTATCTCCCTACTGCTGCTGGAATATATTGGAGCCTTCGTCTTCAGATGGAGGCTGATCGTGATCGAAGCCAGAGAGCAGCAGCTGAGAGAAGAAAGGGAAAAAGAAGAGAGAGCTTCCACGATCCAGCAGAAGAAAAGAAAAAGAGAAAGAGAGAAAAGGAGAACAAAGATCGAGAGAAGAAGAGAAGTGCAGCAGAGAAGAAAGAGAAAGAGAGAGAGTGAAGGAAGAGAGTGAGATCTGTTCTTGATGGACCGTGGATCAAATCTTGGCCATCCAGCTCTTTAAGAGCCACATCTGATGTTCCTTCTTTTACAGCTTGTGTTTGCTGTGTTATTTTTGTTCCTTATTTTTCTTTTTATTCGATCTGATTTACTGAGTCTTCCGATCCTCTGGACTGAGGTCGGGTTCCTCCTGAGGGATCAGGAGTAGGGAGACGGGTGTGTCTCCGGTTTGTGCTGGTAGCAGAATGCTACTGGTGATAGTTCCCTCCTGTGTGGAGGAAGGGAGGCTGGTTCCTCCAGTTTGCAAGCAGCAAATGGGGCTGCTTGTGGGTTTCCTCCGGGCTAGGAGGAAGAGAGGTTAGGCCTCTGGTGGGTTGCTGGTAGCTGAGTGCTACTGGCTGGTTCACTGGTAGCGGGGCTGCCACTAGTGGGGTTCCCTCTTGGTATAGAGGAAGAGAGACGTGAGTCTCTAGTTTCTAGTGACCGTGGGTTGCTAGAGGTTCCCTCCGTGTAGGAGGAAGAGGGGAGGTTGTTCCCCTGGGTAAGCTGTGTATGAGCGTCTGTTGGCAAGCTGTGTTGCCCAGCTGTTAGTGAAGCCACACTCGGGTTGAGTGTGGGGTGGATGTAGGTCTGCAGGACCGAACCACCTAAAAACCCCTCTTGCATTGTGGTTTGATTGCTTATGGTTTGCTTCCGCTAGATGTTTACATAGGGGCGCTCCAAGTGTTTGATCACAGGTTCATTAGATGATTTGATCAGATTTTGTTCTAAGTGTTTAATCTGTTGAGTGAGCGAAATTCTAATTGAGCGAAAGTTTATATTGGGTGAAAGTTTTTATATGCTATATTCATTCACCCCCCCTCTGAATACTTGCACCGAACCCAACAATTGGTATCAGAGCGATCTCTGACTTAACAGATCTAACAATCTGCAGAGGATCCTGCTAGATTTTTGGTGCTTTCAGAGTGGGTGTATTGTGCTCATTGTTTTGTTTCACCGGTTTAGTGCTTTACCTTGTCCATCTGGTTTTGCTGCATTTCCTGTCATTTGCTTTAGTGAGTTGAATCTGTTTGCCATCTGTCCAAATGGATCGTCCTCCAATTTATGATGGTTCTAACTTTGAAAGTTGGCTAGGAGGCCTAGCTGTGTATGTAGATTCCATTGATCCCAAACTATGGAGTTTGCTATCCAAAGGCCCACATCGATTACCCAAAGATCAGACCAAGTGGTCTAGTGAGGACACCTTTAAGAACCGTGATAATGTCATAATTCTTAATATCTTGAGAGCTGCTGTTAATATTGATGTATATTCTTTTGCTCTCAGGTGCAATTCTGGAAAAGAGATATATGACAAAGTTATCTCTGCGCATAACCAACAGAGTGATAGTTGTTTGATGGCCAACCGGGATAATGAAGATTCCTCATCCAAGGTAAATTCTGAATCTGAATCCGAAGAGATTTCAATTGGTGAATTATGGGATATGTATGAGGAACGTTCTGAGAAATGTAAATATTTGAAATCTGAAAATAGAAAGCTAAAAAAAAATGTGATCAGATTAATTCGAATGCTCATTGTGAAAAATGTCAAGATCTGAGAAAATCTCATGAAATATGCTTAGCTAATCTGAATGTGAGTAAGGAACAAATTCTTGTTTTGGAAAATAAAAATCAGGAACTCACAGACAAGATTTCTGAACTAGAAGATAAGCTGAATTCATTAGGAAATGATCAAATCTTAACTAATGAACTAGTTCAGAATGAACTAACTAGAAAGGAGAATGAAGAGCTGAAGCTGCTTAATTCTGCTATATCTGAGAGACTTTTAATATTTGAAAAAAGGAAGAATTCAGTTGAAAATGAATATGAGAGAGTGAGTACATTGATAGAAGAGATTGATAGCTACAAAGCCATAAATTTCTTACTTAATGAAAAGATCACAGATTCTGAAATGCTCATTTCTTCTCTCAAAAATGAAATCACTGAATTGAACAATTCTCTGTCTGAGTCATTTAAAAATAAAGAAAATCCAAAGGCTGTTTCTAAGAAGAAAGTCTCTGATGGAGGTAGTAATCAGGAAGAAAGAAAAAGACAGCACACAACCTTTGTGCGTAGCTCTGAGTTAGCTAGCACTTCAGGCCCTTCTTCAAATCAGCATGCTAAGAAAGTTCAGGCCAACAAATCTAGTGTCAAAAATGTCAAATGCTTTTACTGTGGAAAGTTTGGCCATGAGATGGCTGATTGTTTTGTGATGAAGAAGGATGAATTAAAGTATGATAGAATTCATGCTAGGAAGCCTACTGTGAAGAAACCTTCTTCTGCTCACATCAAAAGGCATCAATGTTTTTATTGTCATAAAATAGGTCATCTCATGCATGATTGTAGACAAATGAAATTAGATGATCTATCTGCTGTTAGAATGCATGATAAACTGTTCCATGCTAAAAATCATGCATCTCATAAAAAGAACATTCAATGTCTTCATTGTGAAAAATTGGGCCACACGGTTGAAAATTGCTGGCATGCTCAGGGAAAGAATTCTAACTCTGAATTTAGTAAATTCCCTGTACACAGAAATAGATTGAATTTTAAATCTAAAAAATTCCCTGATCATTATGATGCTGATAGAAATAAATCTGATTTTAAAGGAAAGACACATGTATGCTTTGAATGTGAAAAATCTGGCCACCGAGGTTCTGAATGCTGGTGGGCAGGTAATGGTAAGTCAAAATTTCATGCATATAACAAAACATTTCATGCTTATGATCATAGGTCTCATGCTGCTGTTGACATGCACCATAGGACCAGAAAATCTGTTATATCATGTAGATACTGTGGAAAGTTTGGTCATTCTATGAATAATTGCTATCTGATGAAATTTGATGATCATGTTGCTAAGAAAATGTTTAGAACACCTGTTAGGGTTAATTCAGGACCCAAGACTTCTTGGGTTCCTGCAGGATCAACTTGATCTTATCTTGTAGGTGTGCCTTGGAAGCTGATGAATAAAGGGGTTAATGATCCAAGGCCTCAACAGAAAACCCCAAGATCCTACCTATCAGGTCAGTTCTGAACTTTGTTTTAAATTTCACCATCTGAAAATGCTGTTTCTCTGCTTTAACTTCATCATCGGAAATTGTTGTTTTTACTTGATTGATTTGTGATGATCTCTTCTTGTCCAGCTGATCAGTCTGCATTCCAGACTCAGCTATTGAGTTTTACTTTGCATGTATCTGATGCTCTTGCTATATGTTGAACTGAATTTGAATGCTTCTTTAGTGTATACAGTTGATGCACTATATAGACTTTATGTCAATGCATTGCATGATTGTTGTTAGATGCATAAACTTAAATTGATTGCATAATTGCCTCATATTTCATTATTGCATAGTCTGCATGTAGAACAGCCTAGTGCATAGCATAATCTTTGCATCATGATGTCAGGGGGAGCTGAGAGTTTTTCTGTTCAATTCATTGAATCCTTGCTACTTCTCACTGTCCCCATTTAGTTCCTTCATATCTTTTGACATCAGATGCTCCAGGAACTCAATGCCTATTGCTATCATTTCCCTAACCTTCACTGAACAACAGTTCTGTTTCTAGTTTAGTACATTGGGTTGTGATTATTTCAATTGTTCTTTTACAAGAATCACTCTCACAAATTGAAAAGAACTAAAGGTTTAACCTTTATAAATTGAAGAGTCAAATGTCTGCCTTCAGAATCTGAGATAAAAGAAAACTTTTATAGCTCTTAATCCTTGTCTCATGGTAAGATTAGAAAAAGTTTTTGTAATGCCTAATGTGTTGATCTGGAAATTTCTAGAAAAGGTGAATAAGAGTGTGTACTATTTTTCAAACAATCACTCTAAAAGAGATAAGGGCATCAGTAAATAAGATCATAAATGCTAAGAACTGAACACAGTGACAGAGCAATGGCTGATTGCACTGAGAAACTGTGAACTCCTCCAAAGAAGCAGGAGACTTCACATGTCATGAGGTGATTCAGAATATCTCTGTTCATAGGGTCAAATCTATAGGGGGAGTCCTCACCAAGTAACTGTGGTACCTAGCCTCTGATCAAGGTGTACCCTTAATGTCAAAAGTGAAGGCTATCCTCTGTGGGTTCTGATCTGAAATAGGTCTAGTAGTTTATGCCTAGTAACTGGGGGTACCTGCCTCTGATCAAGGTGTACACCTAATGTCAACATCATAAATGCCACTGATCTATTTACTTAGTTCAGGTTCTGAAAAATTCAAAAGTGAAAATCAAACTGTTGTAACCCTTCGAAAAATCAAAAGTCAATGAGTGAAAATTATTTTCAATACATATTCAAACTGCCATTCTTGATCTTCCATGTTTAATCACAAAGGGGTATTATTTCTGACTTATCTATTAATACCATGTGCCCTAGATTCATTGCTATAAATGGAATCTATAAACTCTTTTTCAGGGGTCAGATGTTCTACTCTAGATTTATCACTGTTAAACCTGAATTTTTGAAAATTATATGTTGCTTATTCTTATACTTTAACAGTTGTTTATAATCATGCTTCCTTTCTGAACCTATGATTCAGCTGTTGTCAAGTGACCCTCCTACCTTCTCTACCTTGTTTATCTGTTCATATACCTTCTCAAAGGGGGAGCATTTATTTAGAGGGAGAAATAATTCAGGAGGAGTCATACCTTCAGGGGGAGTTTATTGCTCTAGCAGTCACTTGCATGCATACTGCCATGTTGCACTCATGTTCTTATTGTTCTCCCCTTTTCGATTATGTCAAAGGGGGAGAAAATTATGTGTGTGACTCACTGTCACTATTTATTGCCATCATCAAAAAGGGGGAGAATGTTGTTCCCCTTAGGCACAAGCATGTGCTATGTTGCTTTGATGATATCAATGCTATTTGGTTTTGATGATAGCAAGACAGTGCGTGCATTTGATATTGTGTTTTGATGATAGCAATATGAATGGATATGACTGTGGCTGATATATTATCTGGAGAATGCATGTGTATGATTGATATACTGTTTGTGCTTGACTTCTGTTCTGTGCATTGCATTGCATCATTTGCATTCAAGCCTTGAAGTCTGTACATCATGTTCATTCAGTTCACTTCAAGTCTGTCAGCTGTGTGCATTGGATTCCAAGTCTATACAGCCTCTGTGTGCTCTTTACATTCCATTCACTACTGTTTCCATTTCTCATATGTCATGGGTCGACACATCCTCTGATGGGTCGACTCCTTCAGCAGTCATGCTAAGTCTGTACAATGGTTTTAACTTTCCAAGTCTGTACATTGGCCTCCATGCCTCAAGTCTCTACATCGGATTGTTTGGCCAAGTCTGTACAGCCAATGCCTTCATTGATTCCAAGTCTGGACACTGGTCTTCAGGCGTTCCAAGTTTGCACATTGATTCAGGCTCTCCAAGTCTATACAATGAAGTCTGAACATTGCATTTGCATTCATAATGTCTTCACACCTGAAGTCTATACATTGTGTCGTTCACATCTGCAAGTCTAGACATTGAAAAGTCTATACAGACTTCAGCATCTCATTTAGCGTGTAAGGCAAAGTCTACACATTGCTACAGTAACGCAATTCTATACATTGTCCTAGGCTAAGTGTGTACAGCGTCTGTCTTCATGCATTAGGGAAAGTCTATACATTGGGGTCTATCCCTACGTTTCATAAGTGAAGTCTGTACATCTGTTTCTGAAGCCTGGAGTCTATACAGTCCAGCCTATTCCTACGATCAAGGCTTTAGCTACACTCTAAGTCTGTACATTGACTTCGCTTCAGCAAGTCTGTACGTTGCATTCGCCTTCACAAGTCTATACAACGAAGTATATACACTGCAATGTACATACTTAAATCTTATGACTTCTTTCTTGTTGCTGAAGGGAACAGGGTCGACGCTAGAGCTTAAGGCGTCCACGCACCAGTGAAGATGCATCCATGGATACTCTTCACAGCGTTAACTCTACGCAAAAGCTGCGTCAACTCAGCCACTCAAGAAGCAGAGGCCTTGTCAGAAATACTCCAATGCGTCAACGCAGCAGTGGAGCAGCATCGACGCAACAGGTAGAAAAGGCTAGGCTGGTTGCTCACTGGATCACCGATGCGTCAACGCAGCATGCTGAGAGTGTCAACGCAGCACGTCTATTTGCTGAAGACCTGCTCGTTGGAACGCATCAATGCGTCAACGCCACGGGTTGGAAGCGTCGACGCAGCAGTTAAAAAGGGTTGAAGATCTCTGAAGGGTGCGTCAACTCCTTGGAGCAAGTGGGTTGACGCCATCTAACTCCAGTTGCTGAGCGTACTGATGAATGGGCATGTGACCTGAAGCTGGCACCTGACACGTGATCCGAGGTGGTGCTGAGCACGTGATCCGAGGAGGAATCTTCTGGACGAAAGGCGTGGGAAGCACACGCCCTATCTCCCTACTGTTGCTGGTATATATAGGAGCCTTCGTCTTCAGATGGAGGCTGATCGTGATCGAAGCCAGAGAGCAGAAGCTGAGAGAAGAAAGGGAAAAAGAAGAGAGAGCTTCCACGATCCAGCAGAAGAAAAGAAAAAGAGAAAGAGAGAAAAAGAGAACAGAGATCGAGAGAAGAAAGAGAAAGAGAGAGAGTGAAGAAAGAGAGTGAGATCGAGGGAGATCTGTTCTTGATGGACCGTGGATCAAATCCAAGCCATCCAGCTCTTTAAGAGCCACATCTGATGTTCCTTCTTTTACAGCTTGTGTTTGCTGTGTTATTTTCGTTCCTTATTTTTCTTTTTATTCGATCTGATTTACTGAGTCTTCCGATCCTCTAGACTGAGGTCGGGTTCCTCCTGAGGGATCAGGAGTAGGGAGACGGGTGTGTCTCCGGTTTGTGCTGGTAACAGAATGCTACTTGTGATAGTTCCCTCCTGTGTAGAGGAAGGGAGGCTGGTTCCTCCGGTTTGTAAGCAGCAGGCGGGGCTGCTTGTGGGTTCCCTCCGGGCTAAGAGGAAGAAAGGCTAGGCCTCTAGTGGGTTGCTGGTAGCTGAGTGCTACTGGCTGGTTCACTGGTAGCGGGGCTGCTACTAGTGGGGTTCCCTCTTGGTATAGAGGAAGAGAGACGTGAGTCTCTGGTTTCTAGTGACCGTGGGTTGCTAGAGGTTCCCTCTGTGTAGGAGGAAGAGGGGAGGTTGTTCCCCTGGGTAAGCTGTGTATGAGCGTCTGTTGGCAAGCTGTGTTGCCCAGCTGTTAGTGAAGCCACACTCGGGTTGAGTGTGGGGTGGATGTAGGTCTGCAGGACCGAACCACCTAAAAACCCCTCTTGCATTGTGGTTTGATTGCTTATGGTTTGCTTCCGCTAGATGTTTGCATAGGGGCGCTCCAAGTGTTTGATCACAGGTTCATTAGATGATTTGATCAGATTTTGTTCTAAGTGTTTAATCTATTGAGTGAGCGAAATTCTAATTGAGCGAAAGTTTATATTGGGTGAAAGTTTTTATAGGCTATATTCATTCACCCCCCCTCTAAATACTTGCACCGAACCCAACATTATGGATCTATGATATTTGCATGATGGATGACAAAACAACCAGATCAAGTCAAAAGCATAATCAATCAAAAACTAAGCAATTCATGAATATGAATCTTCATTCAAGCAATGCAAAGTTATTTCTTCCCCTTTTTGTCAGAGTCAAATAGGGGATTATGAAAATGGTAAAGGATGAAGGTTAAGCCTCAATATGCACAATGAACTCAATGAGATGCATATGAAACGCAAGTTACGACCAGTCAAGCACATATGCACTCAGCATACCATAAAATAGCAAACATGTTCTTTGTGAACGGTTTATGAAATATGCTATAGACCAAGAACAGGAATTCCATGTGCAATAGTAAAAGGGTAGTGCTTACAATAAGTGGTACTGCAAGACTCATGAAATATGGCTGATTCAAGGTGTACATCCATACAATCACTCCCTAGATGAATATGTGAAATATGAGCAATGAAATCTAGATAGCATGGATTTTCAAATTTTCTAAAGAACATAAATAGGAACTTTTCTTCCCTACACTTTCATACAACGTGCTCGACTTTTGGTAGCTTCGCACATCCCGAAGATTAGTTTGATTTTTCAAAGTCAAGATGACTAACCTTTTAACACGAGTCATGCCCTTTGTTTCAGGGCACTTTCCGGTTACTCGGCATAGTCACTTATGATAATATGGATATGATACTTTTCAATGCGAGTTTCCTCCTTTATCTCAGGGGGGATTCCCGATTTACTTCATGTCAAATCACACTTATTGACTATTTTTGACGGGGTTGACAGCTTTTTCCTCACAAGTCACGTGATTTCTATGTAGGGGTTCCAGAGTCCTAAAATGTATTAAGTGGAATAAGTGAAATCTTTATTAGTTAGATTCATTAACTCACATGTGCAGATTGTGTGAGAGATTGCGTAGAATGTAAGAGATGAATTAGCCTATTCATGGTGATGTCTCCCCCTAAGTGTATGCACCGTTATAGCAAAAACCTCCCCCTTAATATGTGCCATGTTAAAACATGTCCTAGTGAAAGCATTTTATTTAGCAAGGGCATAAGGTCTTAGAAGATTTCAACTGAAAGGTGTGTAGTATATATACACCCAAGCATTTCAAAATGATGTTTTCAAGCAATTTGATTACCGATACGTGGCGGAGTACTTAGGTCCGAAGACCACACTCACACATGATGAAAGCTTCCAAGTGGACTTGATCCACCTTTCCACTAACACTATTTGATATACCGGTAAATCATGGCATTCATGCACACATTGATGAAGTATATGCAGTTATGTACATGCGGATCCAAAAGGATGAAAGCATGTATAATAACCAAAGTTGTTATTCACTATGATATGGACAAAAGACCAAGTTTGAAGAGTGAAAACAATGAAAACTTTTATGTGCAATTGAAAAGGCAGTATGAATAGTTTCTTTATAAAAAAGATGAAAAAAAGTGTTTGTATAATTCAGCTCAAAATATCTAAGTGTCTAATCTGCACACTCCTAATTCTCTTCTTAGAAAGCAAAATTGTTCAGAATTCGAAGATTTTGTAAATATATCAGCAAGTTGGTGTTTTGTATCAACAAAAATAAGTTCAAAATCACCTTTATTGATATGATCTCTTATAAAGTGGTGTCTAACTTTTATGTGCTTAGTGCGAGAATGTTGGACAGGATTCTTGGACAAGTTTATCGCAGAAGTGTTATCACACATTATGGGAGTTTTCTTTAAAGAAAAATCAAAATCTAGCAACTGATGTTGGATCCAAAGCACCTGAGCCGCACAACTACCGGCAACAACGTACTCGGCTTCGGCAGTTGATAAAGCCACACAATGATGTTTCTTTGAGGCCCATGAAACCATGCAACCCCCAAGAAACTGACAGGGACAGCTTGTGCTTTTTCGATCCATTTTGCAACCAGCATAATCAGAGTCAGTGAAAGCATGTAAATCAAATGAATTATTCCTTGGATACCACAAACCAAGGTCAAGAGTTCCATTCAAATACCTGAAGATCTTTTTCGCGACCGCTAAATGAGAGTCCCTAGGACAACATTGGTATCTTGCACAGAGACAAACACTGAAGTGTATATCAGGCCTACTAGCAGTCAGATAAAGCAAGGATCCTATCATACCCCTAAAAAGTTTTTGATCAATTTTGTTACCTTTTTCTTCCTCCATTTTCTGTGAGGTGGACATCGGTGTTGCAAAGGGCTTGGCAGTCTCAAGTTAAAATTTCTTCACGATTTCTTGTGTATACTTCTTCTGGTTGATGAAAATGCCATCATCCATTTGCTTTATCTGTAATCCCAAGAAGAAGTTGAGCTCTCCCATTAAGCTCATCTCAAACTCCCCCTGCATAAGTTGGGCAAATTCATCATTCATTTTTGAATTGGAGGCTCCAAAAATAATATCATCTACATAAACTTGAACAATTAGTGAATGATCATCACAAGTTTTTGTAAACAAAGTTTGGTCTATGTTACCTCGTTTGAAGCCGTTTACAATAAGAAATGAACTTAATCTATCATACCATGCCCGGGGAGCCTGTTTCAAACCGTATAGTGCCTTGTCCAATTTAAATACGTGGTCGGGAAATCTTTCATCTTCAAAGCCCGGTGGTTGCTCCACGTAGACTTCTTCCTTGATCACTCCATTGAGGAAGGCACTCTTCACGTCCATTTGAAACAGTTTCATGTTCCTGTGACAAGCGTAGGCAAGTAAAATTCTAACTGCTTCCAATCTAGCCACAGGTGCAAATGATTCATCAAAATCAATGCCAAATTCTTGAGAGTAGCCCTTGGCTACTAATCTTGCCTTATTCCTCACAACCACCCCATCTTCACTAAGTTTGTTTCGAAAAACCCACTTAGTTCCAATGATAGGATGGTCATCAGGCCGGGGCACGAGGAACCACACCTGATTCCTTTGGAATTGGTGTAGCTCTTCTTGCATAGCGAGAACCCAAGAATTGTCATTTAAAGCATCATCTAATGATTTAGACTCAATGCTGGAAAGTAAAGCTAGATTATCGTGTATTTCTACTTCCCTCATTGAAGCCCGAGTTCAAATTCCTTCATCCACACCGCCGATCAAGTTCTCCAATGGATGGTCCATGTGCGTGGTCCATTGGTGTGGAAGGTTCGGATGTTGTTCTTGATCCGCGTCTTCTTCTTTTTGTTATTTTTCTTCTTCTTGATTTACTGCCTCACCTTGTTTGATTGATTCTCCCTTTTCAACTTCGCCCTCACCTGTAATAAAAAAATGATCATCATTCGATTTTCTCATTGTGAATTCATCAACAACTACAGGTGGACTTTCCTCGACAACAAGTGTTCTACTGTTAAGCTCTAGATGTTAGAGCATACCCGAGGAAGATCCCTTTATCACTTTTTGCTTCAAATTTCTCTAGACTGTCTTTTCCATTGTTCAAGATATAACAAATTGAACCAAATGGCTTGAAATGAGATATGTTGGGTTTCTTACCTTTGTAAAGCTCGTATGGAATTTTCTTAGGGATTGGTCTTACCATTACTCTATTTGTGATGTAGCAAGCGGTGTTCACCGCCTCTGCCCATAAATATCGTGGAAGACCATTCTCGGCAAGCATGGTACGCGCCATCTCCACGAGTGTCCTGTTTTTCCTTTCGACCACGCCATTTTATTGAGGGGTTCTTGGTGATGAGAACTGATGCTCGTACCCCTGTTTCCTGCAACAAACATCAAACTCATGATTCTCAAACTCCTTTCCGTGATCACTTTGAATTTTCTAAATTGAATATCCTTTTTCATTCTGAACTTTTGTGCAAAAATCAATAAATTCATTGCAAGCATCACTTTTGTTAGAAAGATATAAAACCCATGCATATCGCGAGAAATCATCGACAATCACAAAGCCATAAAGCTTCCCTCCAAGACTGCGAGTCTTGGTGGGACCAAATAAGTCCAAATGCAAGAATTAAAGGGGTTTTTCTGTAGACACAATGTTTTTACATTTAAAGGATGTGGTGGTTTGTTTTCCTTTATTACATGCTTCACAGATCTTAGAAGTTTCAAAATTCAGTTTAGGAAGTCCTCTGACTAATCATGACGGTTCAACTTCCTAATCACATTAAAACTGGCATGCCCAAGATGGCGATGCCACAACCAAACATCTTCACTCCTGTTAGCAACTAAACACAGTTTCTTTGGTGCAAGTTCATCAAAGTCAACTTGATAAGTGTTGTTACATCTCACACCTATGAATTTAATTTTCTGTGAGTTAGCATCAATGATCTTGCAGTGTGAAGATTCAAAAATCACTTTGTGACCCTTGTCACAGAGTTGACTTACACTAAGCAAATTATGATGAAGACCTCTAACGAATGAAACATCTTCAATGCAGTGATTAGGGTCCTTACCAATTCTCCCAATTCCTATGATCTTACCCCTGTCCTATCCTCTGAAGATTACCGTTCCGCCATTCTTCTCAGCAAGGTCTGCAAAGAGGAGTTTGTTTCCAGTCATGTGCCTGGAGCATCCGTTCTCCAGGTACCATTTATTGTATCCCGCCTTCATGTAGACCTGCACCAATTACCAACCATGCTCATTTTGATTTGGGTACCCAAGCAAGCTTGGGTCCCTTCACGTTAGCGTTCCCAAGTGACTCATAATATCTACTGAAAAATAATTCATCATCATATTGCATGAGTTGGCATATATACATGTCATGCCCTATTTTCCCACAGTAAAAACACGTGGGTCTTCTCCTACCAAAATCTTTCCTTTTATTTACATTTCTAAAGGTTGAGGGGAATTTGGAATTACAGTTTGTTTTCCAAAGTGTGTGTGTGAGCATTCTCCTTGATAAAATGAATTCTTCACAGCATAATGAGCATGATTTTTGTTGCTATGCATTACACTTTGATTCTTTACAACTTGTTTTCCTTTCTCTCTCACTTCCTTTCCATTCCCATTTTTCAATTTTTCAATTTCAATGACAGAATTCTCATTCTTCTCTTTCAAGTTTTCTTTCTCTTTTTCACATTCACTCAGTTGAACATGCAATTTTTCAAACTCTTTGTTCAAGAGGTCATGCGTTTCTTGGATTTCATCTTTCAGCTTAAATGCATTTTTCTTCTTTATATCTAAGCATGCTATCTCCTCTTCAAACAAAGATAACTTGGTTTCCAAAGCATCATTAACATTTTACAGATTTTTAAGTTGCATTTCAAGTAAATTGCACTTTCCACAAGAATTAGATGAGTGAACAATTTCATGGATCTTTTTCTTTAAAGTCCTATTTTCATTTTTCATTCTTCTATATTTCTCATCTAACTCTTCATAAGCAAGTTCCCACTGTTCATTTGAAATGGCCTCAGTGTCAGAAGTTACCTGTTCACTGTCGCTATTGGCCATCAGACACATCGTCTTCACGAGTTCTTCAATGTCCTGCACCTCATCATCGGTCGTGGGCTCATCTTCATCTTCATCGCTCCATGTTACCTTCATGGCTTTTGGCTTCTTGCCCCTGAAGACCTTTCCTTTCTTCTTTTAGAGCTCGGGGCATTCTCCTCGCATGTGCCCCGCTTTCTTGCATTCATAGCAAATGATTTCGGCGGCCTTGGATGGTTCAATTCTTTGTCTTGGCTGCCTCTTCCCTTTCCTAACTTCCCGCCAAATCTTCTTCTTTGGCGCAAGAATTGTCTTAATTACCTTTCTTGTTAGCATAGCAACCTCTTCATCGTCGGTGGTTCCCAACGATTCCTCTTGGCTCGAGACACTCTCCGGGAGTGCTTTCAAGGCGATTGGCCTTTTCTTCTTTGGATCCTCTTCCGTCCTTTTGATCACATTGATCTCATAGGTCATTAATGACCCTATGAGTGCATCCACGGAGAGTGTTGTCAAATCCTTGGAGTCTTCTATCACTGTCACCTTGGTGTCCCAACTCGGTGACAGTGACCTCAACACCTTCCGCACCAATTCCTTGTCGGTGAACTCTCTTCCGAGTGACTTCAGTCCGTTGGTGATCTCCATAAGTCGTGTGAACATCTAGGAGATTTCTTCTTATTCTTTCATTTTAAAGAGCTCGTAGTCACGGGTCAGCATATTCTCCTTTGTCTCCTTGACTTCTGTGGTGCCTTCGTAGATAAGCTTGAGCTTATCCCACATTTCCTTGGCGCTACTACACATGGAGACACGAGCATACTCGTTAGGGTGAATAGCACACTGAAGTATATTCAAAGCATTAAAATTCATAGTGACTTTCTTTATAGCATCATCATCCCACATATCCTTATCAGGGTTTACAGCATACGGACCATTCCTAATAACAGTCCATATTTCATGACTTTGCACTCTAAGGAATACTGTCATCCTATTCTTCCAGTATGGGTAATTACTCCCATCAAAGAAGGGTGGCCGTTGAATAGAATGCCCTTCGGGCATCATCTCCTTGTTGAGGTTGTTGGCCATCCCTAACAGATCACTCTAAAACTATAAGCCCGGTTAGGAGGCAATTGAGAGGGGGGGTGAATTGATTGCCCACCCTTTTAGCAAATAAAAAAATAGCCCACACAAGCCACGGATATAAGGAGAAAATCTAAGACATAGGCTTGATTAAAACAACCAAAATTAAATCAAGCAAGCTCTCACACCTCTCCAGCGCACAGGTATACTCACTCAGACAGCAATATTTGGACGGACAGTTGAGAACACTCACGCCTCACCGACTCACACTCGTATAGCAAATGGAGAAATAGATATCAACAATCACCAGACAAGCAAACCACGACATAGTATTTTTAGGTGGTTCGGACGCACCAAGTGCCGTCCTACGTCCACCCCTCTCACCTCGAGAGGATTTCACTATAAACGTTGCTCGATGGCAGCAACCACACACACACGGGCTCGATGGCCCACACACGTGGGTTCTCGTACGACAACGAGACAACCCACACACACTCGGAGCAAGCTCCGAAATCGTCTAGATATGTGAAATAGAATGGAAAAAATATAAGCCCAATTCTGAGAGTATCGTTCTAAGCACAAATCACTGTGAAAAAGATAGACAAGATGATCTACCCCACAAATTTGCTAAGAGAATGATAAACGAGATGATCTACCCCACAAAACCTTAGTCAAGCTAGGAGAATAGAGAAGGTAGCACTTAGAACAAATGAACCGAAGGTTGGATGAAGCCGGTGTAGAGGATGTAGTCGCCTAAGGCTCCGGATGAAGAGGATGCAGTCCGCGACCTCCAGATCTTGGCTCGGGCTCGATGGAAAATGACCTTGGCACAGCTCTCATTCACCTCCACCAGATGGGAGCACCTTCTTCTCTTGCAAGGCAAAGAGTCCAACGTTGGAAGCTCAATGGAAAAAAAATGTTCGATCGGAAGAGAGGGGCGGCTATTTAAACCAAGGGGTTTGAAGCCCCAAGGGACTTAAAAGCCCTTCCCAAACCTCCTTCATAACACATACAAGATGCAAAGGTCACCCTAAGGCCATTATGGTCAAAAGCCATGCCATTTGGATCCACCTTATTAGGGTTCGAAACAGATCCGGAAAGCCCGTTCGAAAGTTCAGAGAAAGTGTCGACCCATGGGGTCGACCCTTTTTCTTGAAGGTTCAGCCAGAATATATATAAAAGTAAAATCACGACACGAGTGTCGACCCATGGGGTCGACACTTCTTACGAAGTGTTCTGGCCATTTAAAAGAACAAAACATTCGTGATGAAAAGTGTCGACACACGAGGTCGACACTTTTTCACGAACATTCTGTTTTCACAGAATTGAACAAACTTTACCTGATAGTGTCGACCTTCAGGGTCGACGAAGGTCGACACATTTTCACGAGAGTTCTGCCTTAGTAAAATTGTAGACTCTTGGTGAAAGTGTCGACCCCTGGGGTCGACACAATCTGCCAGCATCCTATATCTCAACGAAGGCAGAGACTCCACAAATAACTGTCGACCCCTGGGGTCGACACTTTTACTGACAGCAATAAAACTTTAGTAGAATCAAATACATATATCAAGGTTGATCAAGGGAGTTCATACAACTCAGATAAACATTATTAAACATGAATTTTTACCTGGATCAGTCCATTCACACAAGATCCAAATAGTCAAGTATTCATACCTTGGCCTTGAGAGATTGAGTGACAAGCTTCACAATAGTCCTGCATTTAATTTCCCATTCAAATTAACAACTCAATTTAACAATTGAGATTCTTCCACATTTGAAACATCCATTCATTTTGCGATACACCGAATGACCTATTCACTCATTAGTTATGTCCATCATTCGAGCTCAATTAACAATAGCTCACGCAAACATTCAACATTCAATCAAGTTGATTCGGATCAGCCTTTTTCAAATTGAGCATTCTTACAAATCAAGCATTCAAGTTTGAAATTCATCAACCTCACCTTTCATCAAATATGTATATCAAAGAAGATCAGTCATGCAAGTTTTCATTCACGGCAATCATTCATCAACCCGGTATACATGCAAATTCATTGAACCCAAAATCATGACATTTCATTCAAAATCTTCGTCAAAACAGTCCGGGGCACAACACAAGTCGCGTCTTCGATTATCAGCATAAGATTTCTACCGGTCTTGTGCTATCTGGAGTCTTTCCCGAATAAGATTTATCTTTTCTGTAGTATCCCTGACCATGTCGGGACCTAAAAATAGTCTATTACCTATTTCATTCCAGCATATCGGTGATCGGCAGTTTCTTCCATATAGAGCTTTAAACGGTGCCATCTGTATACTAGCTTGGTAGCTATTATTGTATGAAAAATCTACTAGAGGTAAGTGATCATGCCAACTACCTCCAAAATTAATAGCACAAGCGCTGAGCATATCTTCCACCACTTGATTTGTCCTTTCTGTTTGACCATCAGTTTGTGGATGAAACGCTGTGCTAAAGTTCAGTCGGGTCCCTATAGAATGTTGAAGACCCTTCCGAAACTGTGATGTGAATCAAGGATCTCTATCAGATATAATAGTGACAGGGACACTAGGTAATTTGACAATTTCCCTCATGTATAATGCTGCTAGAATATCCACATATCATTGACTTTTTATTGGTAGAAAATGTGCAGATTTAGTCAATCAGTCTATGATCACCCAGATATCGTCGTGTCCACCCCTTGTCTTAGGTAAACCCATAATGAAATCCATCCCTATATTCTCCCATTTCCATGCTGGAATATCTAAGGGATGTAATTTACCTGTAGATCTTAAATGCTTTGCCTTTACTTGTTGACAAGTGAGACAGCGGGACACGAAATCAGCTATTTCTCTTTTCATGTTAGGCCACCAGAAATTCCTTTTAAGATCTTGATACATTTTTGTACCACCTGGATGAATGGTGTACTTGGAATTATGAGCTTCTTCCAGGATCAGTTTCTTAGTATCAACATGATCTGGTACACAAATTTGATCCTTGAATAGTAACCTTCCATCATTGGTAATAAGGAAATCCGGGCTTTGCTCAATATTGGCTTTAATTTCTAGTAATACGGGATCATTATCTTGTAGTCTGACTAGATCTTCTATTAATGTAGGTTGAGCTCGGATATTGGCTATAAAATAATCTTCTTCCTTCATGTCAATCTCTAAGTTCAACTAAGCAAATTGAGGAATAAGATTAGTCATACTAATCATAAGACTTGATAGTTTTTCCATTGGTTTTCTGTTGAGTGCATCTGCTACATAATTAGCTTTGCCAGGATGATATTGAATCATAAAATCAAAGTCTTTAAGGTATTCTAGCCATCTTCTTTGCCTCATATTCAGCTCTTTTTGGGAGAAAAAATATTTCAAGCTTTTATGGTCTGAATAAACTGTAAATTTCTCTCCGTAAAGGTACTGACACCAAATTTTTAAGGCAAATATAACAACTGCCAATTCTAAGTCATGCACAAGATAATTCTTTTCGTGACGTTTCAATTGTCTTGAAGAATAGCAAATTACCTTTCCATTTTGCATAAGAACGCACCCTAAGCCAATGTCAGATGCATCCGTATAAACTTCAAATCCACCACCCTCAATGGGAAATGATAATATAGGGGCTGTCGTGAGATGTTCCTTAAGACTTAGGAAACTCTTTTCATAATCCTTCGACCATACAAAAGGATTTCCTTTTCTTGTAAGTCTTGTCAAAGGAACAGCAATCTTTGAGAAATCCTTTATGAACATCCTGTAATATCCGGCTAGACCTAGAAAGCTCCTTACTTCTGATACGGTCGTTGGCCGGCTCCAGTTCTTAACTGCTTCTACCATAGAAGGATCCACAGTGATACCTTCTTTTGAAATAATGTGGCCTAGAAATGAAACTTCCTTAAGCCAGAATTCACACTTGTTAAGTTTGTCACAGAGTTTATGTTCTCTAAGCGTTTGCAAAGCTATCTTCAAATGTTCTTCATGTTCCTCTTTTGTCTTAGAGTATACCAGAATGTCATCAATGAAGACGATGATGAACTGGTCCAGATATGGCTGGAAAATATTGTTCATAAGTTGCATAAATGATGCTGGGGCATTTGTTAACCTGAACGGCATTACCACGAATTCATAGTGGCCATAACGACTTCGGAAAGCCGTTTTGTATATATCTTCATCTTTAATTCTAAGCTGATGATAACCTGACTTGAGGTCTATCTTGGAGAAATATTTTGCTCCCGAAAGCTGGTCGAAGACCTCATCAATACGCGACAACGGATACTTGTTCTTGATTGTAAGTTGATTCAGTGGCCGATAGTCGATACACAGCCTGAGAGAGCCATCCTTCTTCTTGACAAAAAGAACCGGCGCACCCCAGGGGGATGTGCTAGGTCTGATGAAACCCTTATCTAGTAGTTCCTGCAACTGCCTTTTTAATTCTTTAAGGTCCGTGGGGGACATCCTGTAAGGGGCTATAGAAACAGGTGCTGCTCCTGGAATGAGTTCAATGGTGAAATTTACTTCCCTATCGGGTGGTAAACTGGATAATTCGGATGGGAACACATCAGGGAACTCATTTACAATAGGGATGTCTGCTATGATGGTTTCCTTAGATTCGGTAACAATGACAGAAGCAAGAAAAGCTTCACATCCTTGCGATATAAGTTTGCAAACGTGAAGAGAAGAGATGATGGTAGGATGTTTCTTATACTTTATACCAACGAATGAAATTCTTGGTAAACCTAGTTTGCGAAATGATATTTGATGGGAATCAACTCCGAGCATGTGCATTTTATTTTTGTATTTGTGTCCTTTTATTTATTTTTATATCCTGGGGGAAGTAGATTCGCAATTGTAAGGCTTTATGAGCCTATTTGTTCTTCCTTAGGATTGTGTGGGTTTATGTGCAAAATGCCAGTAGGACCTGCTAAGGGGCCCCCACTCCTTTCCCATTGGTCCACCTCATCCATGTGGGGCTGGTCAAAAGCCAAGGTGGCATCTAGAAGGTTTGACAAGTCAATTGGACACTTGGGCAGACAAGTGGTTTCAAATGTCAAGGGTAGGCCACCTACCACCCCACCTAGTCAAAGGGACGCCCCTCCCCATTTTATTCCATTTTAATTTTTGTAAAAAGGCCATTAGAACTAATTAGTTCTATACCTAGATCTGAGGGCATTAGTGGTCATTTTTCATTTATTATATAAGGCTTGTATTTCCTTTTTTCATGAATTAATGAGAAGAAAATTTGTTGAATTGCCTTGAGCGAAGGAAGCTTACGCACCCCCCTCTCCCTCCTCTAGTTTTCCTTCTCCATCCTCTGTATTTCAGGGTTGTGAACTCTTCTATCTTAGCCCCTCCACATCTGAGTTCATTCTGTGCCGCCGCTGCCGCCGTTCGTGCCGCCATCGAGCCAGCACGAGCGATCTACTGAAGTGTTGTCCAGGTTTTGTTTTTTTGGATAGAGGTCCACTCTGTGAATTTTGGCTCCCAACTCCGACATCATCTGGAGTTGAAATATCCAGGGTTGGTTTCTCTCTTGATTCCCAACCTCCAGTAAAAAAATCACGCCATTCAGAGTTCGTTTTATGTTTTTTCTATTTTCATGTCTTTCTATCTTTCTGATCTGTCCGTTTTCAGATCTGTGTAGCAGAAGCCTAGTTCTTCCCCCTTTTGACCCTCTTTTTGATTTTTTTTGGAATCCCCAAATTTATTGGAGGTGCTTTCCACCATTCACTTCCTCCAAAAAATTTTATCAAATTTCTGAAGTCATCTACCGATTTTTAGAAATTGAGTCTTTCCCCTAAATTCAGATCTGTTTCTGTTGTCCAGACCCGACCCCCAGTCAGTATAAAATCCCCACAAAATCGAAATGTTCACTAAATCTTGCATAAGATATATCCCCGTTTTCCTCTCTTCGGTCTCTACAACTTTCATGAAGGGTTGAAAAGCTGAATCGAAGGTCTACATCACGGTCAACGCCAACTCTCAGGAAACCTTGGTTCTACCCTGACATTTCAGATCCAGTGAGCCAGCAGCTTGAAAATTCGATAAATGCCATCAACGGGAAATTCAATTTTATTTCTCTGGCCCTAGATCGAAGTACTTCAAAAGAACTTTCCAACAGTACCTCTTGTGCATCGATCCGACATCGGGAGTGACTGTAACAGCAGATCTCGCCGGGTCGCGTGCTGTAAAACAGATTTACAGATCCGTGGCCAACAACTCCGGCGGGTGACGATCGGAGCCGCCCGACCTCCGGCCGGCGAACCAGCACACCGCCGTCCCAGGGAGCGCCCCTCCAGGCGTCCACACCACAGTGGTGCCATCCCGGTCCCACACGGCCCCACTGACCAGCACGTGGGTCCCATGATCGTGAGTACGAGTGCCACCGAAGCTACACAAGAAGCTGCCCGTCAACCCGAACCCGTTACTCCCGGGTCCCATTGTGTCGCCCTTTACCTCCCTGCGTAGAGTGGGCATTCATATTGATTACTGTAATATCTGTGTATTTACTATTCCGGGAGTACGAGATGGGCCGGGAAGTCATCCCCATGCCAGACGTGTGGAGGTATTGTGTTCGCTCCTTACTCGGCATTTTGCTTTATTCGTATATGCTTTATATGCCGCTGCTAGAGAGCATGCTAGGATCGTAGCTCGCTTAATATTTTTATATCATCGCTGCTGCGAGAGAGAGCGAGACCGTCTTGTGACCCGATCCGGGCACGAATTTGTGAGTTGACCACCCTAGCTCTTTGCCGGTTTCTCAACCGCGAATGTCCGACACTTCCCTCATATCGGACAATCGTGAGCTTGCTTAGAGTTCGAGGATCGCATATCCATTTGGAGTCGAGTCGCGTGTCCGTCCCGCATCAGTTTGGTATCAGAGCGCCAGTTGAGTCTAGGGTGTTTAAAATACAAAAAAAGTGTCATTTACGTCTAGTCATTGTCTAAGTCGGTCTAGGTTGCATTTGCATCCCTTTACTCGGCATATCAAAAGGTGTTGTCCGAACGTTAGGCTACGCCTATCGGGAAGGCAGCACACTTACGTGAGTGATCTTCGATTGATTAACTCCACCACGTGCCGAGTCTTGGTTAAGTCTAGGTGCATCATCTTTGCTTTAGTCCGTATTTGCATTAGTTGGTGTCTCCGTGTGTCCTTGTATGCCCACTCGTAGAGGTACACAGTACTCACCCCCACCACCACCTATGGTGGATCCCCGAGCCCCTAGTCTCGATGCGTCGTCGGTGGCCGAAATGTTCCAAACCCTTATGGGGAAAATGCAAGGGTTGACTACACGTATGGAAGGGTTGGGTACACACATGGATGCGTTGACTACATGGGTAGATCGGATGGATGGGTTGAGTACGCGGATGGATGGCCTAGGCACACATCTGGGAGAAAGGATGAAGGTCTTAGAGGATAAGGTCGTCGAGTCGGACTAGTCCGTTTGGGGTCTGGTAGGGAGAGTTGCCACATTAGAGAGAGCCCCAGCCGAGGTAGCCCCGAGAGCCCCAGTTGAGGGACCCCCTCCACCTACACATGGTCAAAAAGACCCGGTTCAGCAACTCACTGCTCCACGGGTTCAAGGGATAGAGGTTAGGAGGCATCACATCCCCGAGGTGCATGACTATGAGTCCGATAACGAGCATAGGGGATATGGTCATGATCGTCGTCCCACACAGCGGACCCACAATCAAGATGTGGATGAACGGGCCCTTGGACCATTCACGCTGACCCTCCCACCTTTGACGGGTCCTTAGACCCGAAGGTCTATCTTGATTGGGAGGTTGGCATGGACCGATATTTTGAGTGGTTCGAGATGTCGTACCAACGGAAGGTCAAGTTCGCCCGAATGAAACTCTTGGGCCAGGCACAAACCTATTGGAGGAACATGGAAAACATGTTGTTTCATCGTCAAGAGCCCCCGATAGAGACTTGGACCGAGATGAGGGACAAACTTAGGAAGAAGTACCTTCCTGCCACTTACCGCCAGTGTCTCATAGACAGGTGGCAGAGTCTTATCCAAGGAGATCGGTCCGTCTCCGAGTACATCGCCGAGTTTGATGAATACTATTTGTGATGTGACGCCACGGAGGAGAGCTCCCTTACTGTTTCCCGATTTCGGCGTGGTTTACAACCGCACCTACGGTATGAGCTTCTCCGCCGCAATGTGGATAGTTGCTCTCGAGATGGAGCAATTTGAGGGAGAGTTCGAGTCTATCCAACGGTTGGGCTCCGTCCCTCACCGTAGTGCCAAGTCACGTAGTTCCTTAGGTCCATACCCAAGGGGCCCCATTGCTCGACCTCATGAGCCCACCCGTCAGGAGCACTTCACTCCTAGACCTCGTCCTCTCCCACCATGGGATCTACCTCCACCCTAACCACCGGCACACTTTGTCCGCCCTCCAGGCACCCATTGTCCGCCCACTGGCACCGGCACCCCCGCCCTTGTTACCCACGGCACCTACACCTCCACCCCTATTGCTTACACCCCCTACCCGTCGGGAGGATAAGGGTAAAGGCCCTCTTATCGGGGAGACCAGTAGGTCACGGATGCAGTGTTTCCACTGCCATGGATTTGGCCACATCGCCAGCCAATGTCCTACTCGTGCCACACTAGCCCTAGGGGTTGGTGAAGCCCCACCTTTTGGACTTGTGGCTATCAGCTACGAGGTCGATCCGGAACTAGCTAATGAGTACTATGCAGCGGAAGGTCTAAAGGAGCATACCGACGCACAGGATGTGGCTCTTGGATGATGGTCACTTGGTGGGTGATGTCACCGCATTAAGTCTAGGGTCATGCATGAGTCAGTATTGTTTCTTCTTTGTGTGGTTTGATTGTGTGGCTTGTTTGTGTGGTTTGTGATTTGTTAGGAGTCTGCATGTGTCTTGTGCAAGCTCGTTGGTGTTAGTCCCTTAAGAGGCGAGTGGATTCGCTCGATGAGTATGGGATTAGCTCTACATCTATACCCGGATCTAGTCACCTACAGGGACCCAGCGATGATTTCTAGTGAGTCTTCGATCCGTCTCCTCCCCTTGAGAGTGACCCCACCCCGGAGTGACCACGTCTAGCCTCGTTTCCACAGTAGCTTGTGCATATCGAGTATCTACGGAATGAGCAGGTGACGGTCACATGGAGTGGAGCGTGCCCGCGTTACTTGGCACGGTGACGGATCCGCCGGAGCGACTCGAGCAGCCGTACCCCTACTAGACGGGGTCGAGTTCTTCCCATCCAGGGAGAATTGATGGGAATCAACTCCGAGCATGTACATTTTATTTTTGTATTTGTGTCCTTTTATTTATTTTTATATCCTGGGGGAAGTAGATTCGCAGTTGTAAGGCTTTATGAGCCTATTTGTTCTTCCTTAGGATTGTGTGGGTTTATGTGCAAAATGCCAGTAGGACCTGCTAGGGGGGCGCCACTCCTTCCCCATTGGTCCACCTCATCCATGTGGGGCTGGTCAAAAGCCAAGGTGGCATCTAGAAGGTTT
Organism: Amorphophallus konjac; assembly: GCA_022559845.1. NCBI lineage: Eukaryota > Viridiplantae > Streptophyta > Magnoliopsida > Alismatales > Araceae > Amorphophallus > Amorphophallus konjac. The sequence continues at coordinate 190,447,864 of CM040123.1, read as the reverse complement.
GACAAGTCAATTGGACACATGGGGAGACAAGTGGTTTCAAATGTCAAGGGTAGGCCACCTACCACCCCACCTAGTCAAAGGGGCGCCCCTCCCCATTTTATTCCATTTTAATTTGTGTAAAACGGCCATTAGAACTAATTAGTTCTATACCTAGATCTGAGGGCATTAGTGGTCATTTTTCATTTATTATATAAGGCTTGTATTCCCCCTTTTCATGAATTAATGAGAAGAAAATTTGTTGAATTGCCTTGAGCAAAGGAAGCTTGCGCACCCCCCCTCTCTCTCCTCTGGTTTTCCTTCTCCATCCTCTGTATTTCAGGGTTGTTAACCCTTCTATCTTAGCCCCTCCACATCTGAGTTCATTCTGTGCTGCCGCCGCCGCCGTTCGTGCCGCCATCGAGCCACCGCGAGCGATCTACTGAAGTACTGTCCAGGTTCTATTTTTCTGGATAGAGGTCCACTCCATCAATTTTTCCTCCCAACTCTGACATCATGTAGAGTTGATATTTTCAGGGTTGGTTTCTCTCTTGATTCCCAACCTCTAGTAAAAAAATAACACCATTCAGAGTTCGTTTTATATTTTTATATTTTCATGTCTTTCTATCTTCTTGATTTGTCCCTTTTCAGATCTGTGTAGCAGAAGCCTAGTTAATCTCCTTTTCAACCCTCTTTGTGATTCTTTTCGGAATCTCCAAATTTATTGGAGGTTCTTTCCACCATCCCCTTCCTCCACAATTTTTTTTCTAATTTCTAAAGTCCTATACCGATTTTTAGAAATTGAGTCTTTCCCCCAAATTCAATTCTGTTTCTGTTGTCCAGATCCGACCCCCAGTCAGTATAAAATCTCCACAAAATCGAAACTTCCACTAAATCTTGTATAAGATATATCCCCGTTTTCCTCTCTTCGGTCTCTACAACTTTCATGAAGGGTTGAAAAGCTGAATCGAATGTCTACATCGCGGTCAACGCCAACTCTCAGGAAACCTTAGTTCTGGCCTAACTTTTCAGATCCAGTGAGCCAGCAACTTGAAAATTCGATAAAGGCCATCAACGGGAAATTCAATTTTATCTCTCTAGCCCTAGATCGAAGTACTTCAAAAGAGCTTTCCAATGGTACCTCTTGTATAGACTTTGCAGACTTGCTAGCATGCGGATGTATAGACTTTGTGCAATGTGCAGACTTTGCATGCATGTGAATGTATAGACTTTGCAGATTCACTAGAATTTTTTATCTAAAATTTTTTCACAATTACCACAGTGACAATATGAGTTTTTCTAAGAGTGATTAGGTTTAAATCACACCTTTTTACGCAAGGAGACACATAGAGCACATGCAAGACTCCCCGGTTACTTAGAACATTGGCCGTTTCACTTCACTTGAATAGAGATACTTCAGTACAACACTTTTCAGAAATGAACTACATCATATCTCAGGTGACGTGCATCCAATTTACTCAGTGAGACTGAGCATTGCTCTGCCATTCATTTTTCTTTTCAGATTCTTACTACAAAAATAAGCAGGCAACTTTTTCCTCAACTGTCTCTTTAACAATCATGTAGCAAGTTTAATTTCTCTAGAGTGTTGAAAAGAAATTCTTATATCATAATGTTTAACACTCATTTTCACATTTAATCCATGAAGTGTATGAATTTGATTCAGCATGTATACCGAAAATTTTATGAACACATAACAGTGCAGCTCCCCCTACATAGATGCACTTATCAAATATTTACTCCCCCTGAGTGTGTGACATGAAACACACCAATGATGACTCAAATGCAACATTATTTAGCAAGAAGTATGAGGTCTTAGAAGTTCCAAGGACAGGGATAAATAGCATATATTTACATGCAAGCACACAATGGGAAAACATGCAGTATGCAATGCAAAATGCAATGTGATGCAAAATTTTAAATTTTATTTGAATGTTCTAAATGCATTCTAGAATTTATCATGGGTGAAAAATGCAAAAGTTCAATTTTCATTTGAATGATCTAAATACACCTGATGCATGAATTCTAATGCATGCAGCCTATAACCTATATGAGAATGTAATGCAAGATGCAAAAGCTTGATTTTCACTTCTAGTGACCTGAACATCATATTAGAGTGGACAAGCAGTCATTCAGATAAAAGTAGGTCATCCAGTTGAGAACTCCCCCTTACTGAGAGCATCAAAACATATTTCACAATCATTTTCGATCTCATGAGCTTTATAAACAAGGGTGCAGAAATGATCAGAAATGAGTAATGCAACTCAATTGTTTTCAAAACCTGTTCAAAAATAGATTTTCAATAATATTTCAGATGTTTAAAAATCCATTCACAAGCTAGTCAGAATTTTCAGGTTCTGGTATGAGGCGGAGGTGAGAGTCTGAGGACCCAACTCACACATATTGAGAGGTTCCAGGTGGACATAACCCACCCTTCCACTACACACCATTTAAGATACCATATTTTATATAGATTCATTATGATCATGCACTTTCAATTAATGAATATTCAAGCCATTCAAACATTTTTCAGCACAGCACAATATAAGAACAATAGTTCAAATTTTTAGAATCAACACCTGTGATAAGAGCTATATCACCAAGTGCCATAAGCTACTGTAAAGATTTTAGAGATTTACAACCAAGCTATTAAGCACAAAGGTTGATTAAAGGATCATAGAACAACATCATGATCAATTCAGCTTTAGCCATTGGCATGAGATATATTTCCAGAAAATTGAGTTAGAGTCACAATAGCAAGTCATTCAATCAGAAACTCCCCCTTTCTAGGTGCATTCAATGACTTTTAGAGTGACAAACACACATTATGCTCAATTCAAAAATGGCTTTAAAAGCTCTCCCTCAATAGGGAATAAGTAATCAGAAGTACTCAAAATCACACAGAACAAGCATTTTATCTATGTGCAAAGTAGACCATTTCAAGTACGCCAAGTAAGATCAGAATTCTTTTAGCAATTTTCAGCATAGTCATTAGCACAGGATGTACTTTCTTAGAAATAAGCCTTAGCATCGAGCAGATATCAACAAGCTAGCAACTCCCTTTCACAGTGTGCATGAATTTCACAATTGACAATTTGACAGTAAGTCATGCATCCTATGACTTATATGAACAAGTGACTCATGGTACCAGGCGGAGGCACATTCTCACGCGTGGTGATACATTTCAGACAGAGATGACCTGTCCTTTCTCAGGTCACCATTTAATATACCATGTAGTCATGCAATGATGATCAGATAGATGCAATGCAATCTCATAAGAAAGATAGATTTTTCATGATCCTTTTAGATAGATTGTCAGTAAAAACAAGCTTCAATTGTTCAAAGAGAGCTTACAATTTTATTTTCAAACATGTGCCTTGAGCAACCAATATTTTCCAAGCCTTCTACTTGGCCTCAAGGCATTCCTACAGCAAAGTTCTCATTTGTAAGATTTAGGTACCCAAGTCTTCTTGGGTCCTAGATGGTTAGTTTCACCTCTAGTGGGTGCTCTCTACATTTTCTAGGCATGCATATCATCAAAATTCATTAAAGCAAAATCATGCATGGTATGCCCAAGATTGCCACAATAGTGACAACTAACAGAAGACCTTGCATTCTTCTTAACTGGAAAAGCATGGAATTTCTGTGCGTTGGCAAAAGTGTAATTATTTTTAACATGGAAGTTCTTTCTTCTATTTGCTTGCCAACACTGTGACACACTGTGTCCTGGCTTTCCACAATATTGACAATGATCAGAAGAATTTCTTTGTTTGCCAAACACAGTTTCATTTCTGTATGCATGGAAGCTATCCTTTTTCATGACGCTACTGTTGACACCCGTTTTAGCCCGTAAGTTGGGTTATTTCTCTTATTCATCATTTTTGATGTCCCGAATTACCCATTATTTTGGAGCCTTCCTTAGATGGATTTCAAGCCAATTTCATTGTTCCCTAGCCTTTGAACTTTGGAGATCATGATTTCATAGAGCCCTGAGATTATCTTATCAGCTTCCGGCCTTCCAAGTTGACTTGCGGCCCATTTAGGTTGACTTTCCATCAAGCATTAGGCTCTGTTCATTGCGCAGTCTTGAAAACAGTCTTTTTTCATCCCCTTATGTTTCTCTATTCATTATGTGTCCTTCATCAAAGTTGTTCATCTTTTAGATATCTACAATTCCTTCTTCTACGCCATTGGCCAGTTCTACACCTATTTCAAGTTATTCACGTTTTACTAGCAGGCTATGCTGTTCACCTACGTCCCAGAATTTCTTCTCTCTATTCTCTCCCCATTTTCTCCCTCTTCCACTCATTGTATCATCTTTCTCTCTTCATGAAAGTTGTGCATCTTTCAGTTATCTTTCAGTTATCTTCATGAATGTACCATTTTTAAGATATGATCTCATTTCCAAAGTCGCGCAAAGTCTGCCCAAAAATTTTCCTCCAACAGCCTAGCAGTCATTTGCTAGACCGCTAGCCCATCAAAAAAAGGTCATTCACTAGACTGTTTTCCAGAAACTTGTCCGAAATCGTCCCGTTTCACCCCTGGAGCCTTGTAGTCACCCCCTAGACTGTTTGCCATTCCCATGCGGCCCTACGATAGACCGCTAGGCCAGGATAAGAGTCCAGCCTGCGCTACTCTATCTTAAAATCCGTTCGCCATGGCTATCTTTAAACGCCCATATCTTCTAGAATATAGCTCCAAATCGATCCCCGTTTGTTCCTATCTCTCGCCCTTTATATTATCTCGAGTTGGATACATAGAACTCAAGTTTTCATTGACTACATCTCTCAGAATCTTGGTCGAACGTTTTGGATTTAGGTGTCCTGGTACAAGTCAAACTCTATTTTTCTGTGCGATGGGCCCTCCTTCCAAGAGCCATAACTTCTAGAATCCTCCTCCAAATCGAGTCTTGCTTGTTCTTATCTCTTGTCCTTAGTATTATCTCAAGTTTGATCCATAGAACTCAATTTATCTTGGACTATATCTCCGGGAATCGTGAGATGAAGATAAGGATTTCCTGTAAAACTCTATATAAACTGCCCAGTTTACACTCGCGACGGGGGCCTCTTTCCGGACGTGGGGCGAAGCCATGCTGCATCGTCTACCTTCAACTTCGACTCCATCTTTAAGAGGGAGGTATTAGCTTTCCATTCCATCCTTTTGGGCTTAAATTGGTTGTCTGTACTATTAGTTCTCCTCTTCTCAAAATCATAAATCATCACAGTTTTCTACACTTTTTGCTACACTTTCATTTTTGCACGTTTTGTATCATCATTTTCTCTCTATTCTCTCCATCAAATTTTATGATTTCAAATCCTATGCATGCATAACACACACACAATTATCTTTTTCACCCTTCCATAGGGGTTAAAATGATGGGGTCATCACCATCCGTCCTGGCACTCTCGGCCCTTCTCGTCACCTCGGAGGCATACGTCATGGTCTAGCCATTTATTATGAGTCCTATGTTGTATTTCTTTATTTTTATTGAGTCAAATCGTTGTAATTTCCCTTTTATTAGAGTCATGTATCTAGGTCTTTGGTTTATTTCCCTAAGTTTGAGTCTCTTTAGGCTAATTTAGACTAGCTATTGGGCCCAACCCAGTGGACTTGGCCCATGGGCGCCCCTACCTTGTTGGTTATTAGTCAATGTGCCAAAAGTCAGGGTCTTATTGTAAATTGTGGGATCCCTATAAATAGGACCCCACTCTCTCCATTTTGAGGTAATGAATCAATGAATGAAGAATTGCCATTTGAGAGTTCAAATTTTCTTAGTGGAGTGAATCCATTATTTGGGTGAGAAGCCCTAGGGAGTAAATCCCACCTACCCCCCTTCCCCTCTCTCTCTCTCCCTCCAAGAGGAGGGCGCCCCCTTCTCTCTCTCCTACCCTCCCAACCACCTCCACCCTCCCACCTACCTCCATTAAATCCTCTACAACTTCCCACAAGCCATCATTACTTCCCCCTAGTCCCAAGAGACCCTCCACCAATCCACACCCCACCCTCCAACCCCCAACTACCCATCCCCTTCCCCTAGCAGCCCTCCACCTTCCCAAGGCACCTCTTCCCATCCCCAAGACCACCATTGATCACCCCACATTAAAGGAAATTCAAACTCACATTCCCTCCACCCACTTGTGCGGTCACCTTCCCCCTTCTCCCTCCAAGCCCAAATTCGAAGCTTCTCTCTCACCAATTGCAAACACCCCATTCCAAACCCCATTCTCCCTCTCCCACACCTTAGAACACCCCCTCCCAGGCCCCCTCACAACTAGAGGTCACTCCCACACCTATTCACCACATTTCCCCTTCCATATACCCCATTTCCCCCATCATCATCAACCTGCAATTCACTATTTGGAGGCAGCAAAGAAGCTGTTGGTTGCAGAGGCTGTCCCATCGTCTCCTCATCGAACCAGGTGGCAAGTCTTATATTGCTAGAATCATCTTCGAGTCGGCTTTCCAACGATGGTGGTCCCGCCGGCTTCCAAGGTCGGAGCTGTTCGGAGGAGGCGATCTACTACGACTGCGCAAGACTTCTCAGGCAAAAGACTAGAACCTGAGTAGAAGCTCTTCCACGACAATTCTAGCGTGAATCTGGGCGAGAGTTCTTCTACAAACTTCTTCCTAGACCTGTCGAATTCCAAGATCAAGAAGTGGAACTCCGATTGACGGCTAGAATCAAGAGTTACAATTTCTTCCTCCAGTTGCTTGGTTCTATTTCTTGTCAGTCTGCTCCGACCTCTCCTCCTTGTTCGAGTTCTACCGATCCACTCCGACATCATCTGGCATCCCCGTTTCGAAGAGGACTCGACAACGAATCCATCGGTACCAGCCACGCTCAAATTGGATTTCTGAAGCGCCCGTGGTACCCTTATCATTCAGCTGCTGAGGTTCTGCGACAGTCAAGAACAGCAACCTGCTTCCCTGTTCAACCCTCTGCCCCGACCAGAACCGACGACCACAAAAATCAAGAAAATTCTGACATCATCCCGCTCTAGTTACGAAGAATTCCCCACTGGTCCCGTCATCAGCAAAATCCGGGAGCAGTCACAGAAACCACTTCTTCGACTATCTGTCAGCATTCGCAGAGAACAGGCAGAACTGATCTCTGTCTTCATTCGGCGTTCTTTCCCCCGTTTCTCCCCTCCCCGCTTGGCCGGCTGAAGGCCCCTCCCTGCATGGAGGTAGTTTTGGTTGTAACCACATAATCCCCACCCCAAGATTCCCCCCTTGCATGGGGGTAGTTCATGTAATAATTACACTCGCAGGTTTGAAGCTTCATCGACGCGGCGTGCGGGTGCTCCCCTCGCCTCCCTGCTCACCCCCGTCTCCGACCGGAGTCAGTTTCTTCAAACCGGCTAGGTGAGAACTCGTCCCTTTCTCTCATTTATGCTTGTTCATTTAATATTCTCCAATTGCGCCATCGGTTAGGGAGAGAGCGCCCGATTCTAAGGCTCCACCGTCTTTGTGCGACCACCGTGGGTGTGAGTGAGTGACCCGCTCCCTTTGGCCATTGCCGACTCATTGAGTTGGATATCCGTTCCCCAAGGGGAGGTTTACCTTGGATGTTACTGGCCCTCTACCAGCAAGGGTCTTGTCCCACTTCCTCGACTCGGCATCCTCAAGTTACCCCCGGGTTGAGTGTGTGCGCCATACGAAGGTCCGCTTACGTAGGCTTCTTAGCCTTGTGGTTGTGCTTGCATACTTAGGTCCGAGGAGCATTGGTCTTGTGACTATCACCCCAAGGTGGTGTCACATCAAATTGGTATCAGAGCAAGTTCTAGACTTGTCTCTACTAAGTCTTGTTCTAGGGCCATGGCATTTAGAGTCTCCGGTGCATCAACCACTAGCATGGCTACCTCTCTTTGGTCAAGTCCATACAATTCGGCCCTCCACAAGTGTCCGATCGGTCCACCAACCTTGAACTTCATTCTAGATGAGGACATTACCTTTGACGGATCACATTCTAGTGATTATCTTAGGTGGGAGGCTACCATGGAAAGATATTTTGAAAAGACTTGGGTATATGGACCCGCAAGAGTCCGCAAGGCCAAGGGACGGTTTCGGGGTCAAACCAAGTGTAAGTGGGAACACATAGAGGGATTAAGAAGGGTTAGGAGGCAAGAGCCCATTTCCTCATGGGATGATATGAAGGTAGACCTTAGAAAGATCTACATCCCTAAATATTCCCACCCCTCCTACTCGAACACCCCTAGCCCGAGGAGCACTACCACTCCTCCATCCCCACCCGGCCCGCTTGAGACCGCATTTAGGCCTCCTCCCCCACAAATCCCAACAAATTCCCTCTCAACTATCGCCACTACACTTCACCACCAAATATTATCCCTTAAGATCCAAATAATCCAAGCATCCACCCCCCACCTAACCCCTTGAGAGTCCCTACACCCCAACCAAAACCCCCTTCCACAAACCTCACTATCCAAACCCAATTGGCCCCCACTTTCACCCCTCCACAACCGGCCGATCCCAAGGGGAAGAAACCCCTAATAGACCCAGTTTCCCCAATAAGGACCACCACTACCCCTCCATCTTCTCCTATAAGGGAGACTCCCCCCAAGAACGACCAACTCAAGCCACCCCAACCAACTCATCTCCCACTCCCTCCCCCAAAACTCCCATGTCCAAAACCTCCACTACTTCCCCTCCCTATTCCAAATCAAATTTCCCTTTACCCTCTACCCCGGGAGCACCACACACCAACCCTCATCACCCCAAAAGACCGTCTCACCTCCTTAGTAGAAGAACTCATACCCGATCCAATAGTGGTGAACACTCCAAACCCACTCCCTACCTTGGAGGAAATCCATGTCCAAGTTGAAGAAGAAACCCCACATGATAATCTTCACCCTACACCACCCTCTCTAGTTGGGGTCAAGCTCATCTTAGGAGAACCCCTTGTTAGTTCGCTAAGGGAGAGCCTAATTAGAGAGATCTCGGCCCATGTTTGACCTCCCATAGAACAAAATTTTCCTATAGTGCCCTTCTTCTCCTATCACACCACAATCCAAACATCCTATCAAGTGGAGACCATAGAGGATTTTCTTAGGGTCTTAGCATGGCAAATTGAGTTCACTAGCATGTTGGCCCCTATGGCCGAACAACCTAGGAGCCTTGGCCTCCTACACCTATGCATCGGGTCTATCACCTCGATTTGCACCATTGGTTACTACACTAGCGACCTCCTTCTATTCTTCCCTACACCCGATGAGCCCAGCCTTCTCCTCAATTTAGAGCTTCTTATCTCGGGTAGAAAGCCAAACCCTCCCTTCATGGCTGACCCACCCACCAAGAACTTTGGCCCCATTGTCTCATTAGAGGAGGATGACCCACCACTATTTGAGGATTTTGAGGACATAGGGCCCCTCCCCCTTGATAACCCTTTTTATGATCCCTTTGATCCCTTCCAATGGGGGTCAAAGAACCCATGGAACCCAACCACCTTATCCACCACCCACCATTCCCTATCCCAACCCACCACGTTTGACCCAATTCACCCCATCCTAGATTCGGGTTACACCTTGGGAGCCATGACCTTGGGCCACATACCCCTAGGTAATAAGGTTGTGCCCCACCCCATGATGACCACCTTCTTAGATCCATTCGATCCTTTCCAATGAGAGTTCAAAGGTTGTCTCACACCTATACACATGAAAGTCACCTTTAGGAAAAGCATGCATGTGTCTAGGCTTACTACACCAATTGGCATGAACATTATGTTGGGTCCATTCATTCATATCACCCACATGTCAAGTAGAAAGCATGAGTGGTCCAAATTCGGATGTAATGGTCCACCTTCACTCATCATGAGTCTTAAGCATGATAGGAGCATTCTTGGATGTCCGAGTCCCCCGGCATTTGTCACCCCCATAGATGACCGGATCACCTATGGATGCCCCGGCCCTCCAACCTTTGTTAGAAAATCCATGCATGATAGGGCCACATTTGGTTGCCCCGGCCCACCAAGGTTCATCAAGGTCCATATGGCATCATGGCATGATAGATCCATCTATGGTTGTCCAGGTCCACCCATAACCATTAAAAGGACAGCATTCACAAAATTACATGATAACCTTGCAAGCACATCAACAAGAGTCATGAAATTTACAAAAGACCGACCGACTCACTGGCGCCACCAAGAAATCCAAATGGGCGATTCCGGGATGGTGAGGAATGAGAGGCTCTCACATAGAGACAACTCAAGATTGAGTTTTTGTGGTATCAACCCCTTCCAGGTTTTGAGGTGCACTAGCCCCACTACTCATAAGTTAGGCCTCCTCGAGGGATACAAAGTTAACTTCAGTTTCAAAGTGGAAGGCCTTGTGCCACACAAGGGTCCCACGGTGGCACCAAGTGAGGATTTCAAGCCCCCTTCCTCCCTTGAGAGAGCACCCACCCCTCCCCATGAGAGGTGCGTCAGCCCAGAGAAGCCCGACATAAGCAACTTGAGAGAATATTGGATGAACAGGAAATCATCACTCGGAGCAAGGTGTACGGGCACTACCTCGCTAGGTGGAAGAATAGGCTTCTTTCGGAAGACATGTGAGCGGTACCAATTCTGCACCTTTTCGAAGAGGGAAGGACTCTTACTCAACGGAGTCGAGTTCTCCGCACCCCGGGAGTATGATGGGGTCATCACCATCCGTCCTAGCACTCTCGGCCCTTCTCGTCACCCCGGAGGCGTACGTCATGGTCTAGCCATTTATTATGAGTCCTATGTTATATTTCTTTATTTTTATTAAGTCATATCGTTGTAATTTCCCTTTTATTAGAGTCATGTATCTAGGTCTTTGGTTTATTTCCCTATGGTTGAGTCTCTTTAGGCTAATTTAGACTAGCTATTGGGCCCAACCCAGTGGACTTGGCCCATGGGCGCCCCTACCTTGTTGGTTATTAGTCAATGTGCCAAAAGGCAGGGTCTTATTGTAAATTGTGGGATCCCTATAAATAGGACCCCACTCTCTCCATTTTGAGGTAATGAATCAATGAATGAAGAATTGCCATTTGAGAGTTCAAATTTTCTTAGTGGAGTGAATCCATTATTTGGGTGAGAAGCCCTGGGGAGTGAATCCCACCTCCCCCCCCCTTCTCCTCTCTCTCTCTCTCCCTCCAAGAGGAGGGCGCCCCCCTTCTATCTCTCCTCCCCTCCCAACCACCTCCACCCTCCCACCTACCTCCATTAAATCCTCTACAACTTCCCACAAGCCATCATTACTTCCCCCTAGTCCCAAGAGACCCTCCACCAATCCACACCCCACCCTCCAACCCCCAACTACCCATCCCCTTCCCCAAGTAGCCCTCCACCTTCCCAAGGCACCTCTTCCCATTCCCAAGACCACCATTGATCTCCCCACATTAAAGGAAATTCAAACTCACATTCCCTCCACCCACTTGTGCCCCCCTCACCTTCCCCCTTCTCCTTCCAAGCCCAAATTCGAAGCTCCTCTCTCACCAACTGCAAACACCCCATTCTCCCTCTCCCACACCTTAGAACACCCCCTCCCAGGCCCCCTCACAACTAGGGGTCACTCCCACAGCTTTTCACCCCATTTCACCTTCCATATACCCCATTTCCCCCATCATCATCAACCTGCAGTTCACTATTTGGAGGCAGCAACGAAGTTGTTGGTTGCAGACACTGTCCCATCGTCTCCTCATCGAACCAGGTGGCAAGTCTTATATTGCTTGAATCATCTTCGAGTCGGCTTTCCAACGGTGGTTGTCCCGCCGACTTTGAAGGTTGGACCTGTTCGAAGGAGGCGATCTACTACGACTGCGCAAGACTTCTCAAGCAGAGGACCAGAACCTGAGTAGAAGCTCTTCCACGGCAATTTTAGCATGAATCTGGGCGAGAGTTCTTCTACAAACTTCTTCCTAGACCTGTCGACTTCCAGGATTAAGAAGTGGAACTCCGATTGACGGCCGGAATCAAGAGTTATCAATTTCTTCATCCAGTTGCTTGGTTCTATTTCTTGTCAGTCTGCTCCAACCTCCCCTCCTTGTTCGAGTTCTACCGATCCACTCCTACATCATCTGGCATCCCTGTTTCGAAGAGGACTCGACAACGAATCCATCGGTACCAGCCATGCTCAAATTGGAGTTCTGAAGCGCCCGTGGTACCCTTATCATTCAGCCACTGAGGTTCTCCGACAGTCAAGAACAGTAACCTGCTTCCCTGTTCAACCCTCTGCCCCGACCAGAACCGACGACCATAGAAATCAAGAAAATTCTGACATCATCCCGCTCCAGTTACGAAGAATTCCCCACTGGTCCCGTCATCAGCAAAATTTGGGAGCAGTCAGAGCAACCACTTCTTCGACTGTCTGTCAGCATTCGTAGAGAGCAGGCAGAACTGATCTCCTCATTTGGCGTTCTTTCCCCCATTTCTCCCCTCCCCGCTTGGCCAGCTGAAGGCCCCTCTCTGCGTGGAGGAAGTTTTGGTTGTAACCACATAATCCCCACCCCAAGATTCCCCCCCTTGCATGAGGGTAGTTCATGTAATAATTACACTCGCAGGTTTGAAGCTTCATCGACGCGGCGTGCGGGTGCTCCCCTCGCCTCCCCGCTCGCCCCCGTCTCCGACCGGAGTCGGTTTCTTCAAACCGGCTAGGTGAGAACTCGTCCCTTGCTCTCATTTATGCTTGTTCATTTAATATTCTCCAATTGCGTCGGCGGTTAGAAAGAGAGCGCCCGATTCTAAGGCTCCATCGTCTTTGTGCGACCACCGTGGGTGTGAGTGAGTGACCCGCGCCCTTTGGCCATTGCCGGCTCATTGAGTTGGATATCCGTTCCCCAAGGGGAGGTTTACCTTGGATGTTGCTGGCCCTCTACCAGCAAGGGTCTTGTCCCACTTCCTCGACTCGGCATCCCTGAGTTACCCCCGGGTTGAGTGTGTGTGCCATACGAAGGTCCGCTTACGTAGGCTTCTTAGCCTTGTGGTTGTGCTTGCATACTTAGGTCTGAGGAAGCATTGGTCTTGTGACTATCACCCCAAGGTGGTGTCACATCATAAAAACCTCCCCCTGGTGAGTTTGACCTCAATTTCTACCCTACTTTATCACTGCGGGATTGATGCTACACATGCATATTCTAATGGGTTTTTATCCTTGTTTTGGCTTTGTTTTGCAGGAGAAGCATGAATGAACGTGAGGCCTTCTTCATCTAGCCGGCTGAAAGGAGAAGAGGTTCGATTCCACAAGTTCCCCGCATCCCATTGCTTGCACGCGATCAAGTCTTCATCTTTCCAAGGTATACGACAATGTTCCTTTCATCTCTTCATCCTTTCGACATTGTTGTAACTTTGGTGGCGATCATGGTGCGTTTACATGTCTATTTACCTCCCTTTTTGTTCATACTTTCATGCCGGTTCATGCTTGTTCATGTGCATACACAAATAGTTAGTTGAAGGGGCAGGATAGAACAATTAAGCAATCTACAAAATTTTTGGCGATCACGGTGGGACGCCTAGTATCCATCACATTTCTTTTCATGCTCTTCTATAGGTTGGGTGTGTGCATGTCCATGTTTAGGTAGTATTTTCTTCTTTCTTCCATTCTTTCGGGCATTTTAAGGGCTCTAGTAGCCTGGCGGTCTTCTGGTAGACCGCAAGGGGCATGCAAATGGTCATTTGGTAGACCACTTGTGAATTCTGACAGGCCTGCGCTCGTACTCATGGGGCCCTATTCGTTGATGCATAACTTTTGATCCCGGGGCCGATTGCGCTGATTTATTTTCCATTGGATAGCCCTTTGTATTGTCTTTCCATCCATATCTTATTTGTATTATTTGAGTCACATTTGCATAGTCTAATATTGTCATACCTTTGGAGTTTTCTGCATAAAGTCTGTAGGTAGGCGCAGGGACAAGTTCGCATGTACGACTTTGATGGATGATTTGGTTGCCTTCCCGAAGTCTGATTGCGCTGATTTTTTTTCCATTGGGTAGTCCTTTGTATTGACTTTCCATCCATATCTCATTTGCATCGTTTGGGTCACATTTGCTTAGTTCAATATTGTCATCATTTTATCATTTTGTGCATGAAATCTGCATACAGACCCAGGGACAGGTTGACGGGGGCAACTTTCTTGGACGATTTGACTGACCTCTCGAGGTTGGATTGCTCTGTTATTGGGCTTGTTGGATAGACATTTGTATTTTCTTTCCATCCATATCTCATTTGCATCATTTGGGTCACGTTTGCATAACTAAAAATTATCATCATTTTTGTATTTTGTGCATAAAATCTGCATACAGGTCGGAGGGCAGATGCAAAGGTACGTCGCTTATTCACGATTTTTCATATCTTTTAGTGCCTGATTGTGCATATTTTTGGCCTTGCATTATTGTCCTTCATATTGTCTTGAATTTCCCACGTAGTTTGCATTCATATCATGGTGTGTGCATAATTAAATCTTGCCTTCATTTTTTACTTTTATGCTAGATTTTTGCATGCACTCCAGTGCACATAGGGCCATGCATTGCATATCATAGTCGCATTCCTACCTTGGTAGTTGATCCTGTCGCCCCCATATTCCTTGGGGTCGACTAGATGATCTTATCCGGGACCTCCATAAGTCCCTGTGAGCCGTGGATATACAGACGTCGGGCCGGTTGTACCTTTTCCTCCCCTTAGGCTTGCATTTGCATAGGTGTGAGAGAATTAACCTTAGTCAACTCAAAGTTTGGACCTTATTCCCATCGGATTCCTATCTTGAGGGTATTATTCTTAATTCAAATCATTAAAAGGTCCATTAGAACTTCTAAAAATTTCGCATCATATCAACTTGTTTGACTTGGGTGAAAACTCTCACATTGCATTGTTTGTGTTATTTGGGCTTGTCCAAGCCCATTAGTAGTGTTTGTGTTGCATTTCCATCAACATCTACATGTTTTATTATTTTTAGGCCCATTTCGGTTAGCCCATTTGTGTGTCCTTTTTCTAGTCCATCGTCTAGTCCTACTGTCCATTGGTCTTTGCATTAGTGAGTCAACCCCCTCTTGTCCTCAAGCCCCTTAAGCCCTTGCTTCCACACCTGCAGTTTCCTTGATATCCTTGTATTAAGTCTCCATTTGCCCTCATAAAGTATTATTCTAACCCCTTGTATTATCCTTCTTCCCAATTTTCTTCCTATTCCCGCGTGGAATTCTCTTCCCACACGTGCCTATCTTCTCGTGGTCCTTCTGATCCATCCGAGGAATAGGCTAATCTCATGGCCCAGCTTTCAAGCCTTGTTCGCCAAATGAACTTGGCCCAGGCCCAGAGGCTCATTACAGATCATCTTCATAGGCCTTCTTCTCTTAATGGGCCTTATTCCCATCTTCATGGGCCTCCTCTTTTCAATGGGCCCTATTCTTCTGATGGGCCTTATTCTCCCAATGGGCTTCATTCTTTTAACAGGCCTCCTCCGTCTACCCATGTTGCTATCGGCCCAATGGGTCCTTATGCTCATGCTTCTCCCAGGCCCGCATATCCTTCAATTCCCGGAATGGGCCCCTTTTCTTCTCAGCCTGGATCCTCTTGTCCGGCCCATTACCATGTTCCTGGTCCAAATTCACACTCTCCTACTCAAGTTGGCCCATATTCTTCTCGATCTCTCCCTACCCAGGAGTTGTTCGCTCAAACCCAACGCCAGCTTGACGAACTCAAACACCGAATTGATCCTAAGTCCTTCTTAAGTGTTCCATTCGCATTTCAAAATCTTCTGCTTCCGCCTCCTTCACAAATTCCCACATATCGCCGTTATAGTGGAGCCGGTGACCCTTATGTGCACTTAAAGGAGTTCACTTATGAGTCGGCCCAATTTTGACATGACCAATGTTTGATGGCCTATCTATTTGGTCTATCATTGGAAGGCCCGGCTCGATATTGGATATTATTGTTACCGCAAGAGTAGATTGTGAATTTTCGTGTGGTCCAAGATAAGTTCATTCAGCAATTTCAAGACCAGGTTGGGCCCAAGTTCTCCATTGTGGATCAGGCCCATGAGAAGATGAAGCCCGAAGAGGAATTATGTTCTTTTGCCGACCGTTGGCGCCATCTCGCCGTGCAAGTCCTGGGGCACATTCCGGAGCCTGAGCAAATCAAGATGCTAATATCTAATGCAACGCCCGAGTATCGGTTCATCTTAGCCCTCAACGACATCACGTCATGGCAACAACTTTATAACCGAGCCCACTTCATTCGCCAACAAATCCATGGTTCCCTTGACCTCGAGTCTCCACCTTCCAGCCCCACTTACACCTCGCCCTCCACAAGCCAACTCTATGCTCCCATGAGTCAGCCTACTGCCACATATCCCTCCACGAGTCAACCCTCCGCTGCTACATAGACGTACCCTCCCGCAGGTCAACCTTCCACGAGCCAACCCACCATCTCCTCATACCCATATCCACTGCCACCCCTGGTTAAGGAAACACCACGTCCCGAGCAGGTGGATGACGTCTATATACCCCCTCATCCCGCTCCACATTTGTCTCTGCCTAGTGTCTCCACTAGTCGCCACGCACCATTGCTTACGCAACCTCCACTTCCGTCTCTGCAACCTTTCCCACCTTGCCCGAAGTAGGCTCCTCACCCTCCATTGCTGGAGTGCCTTACAGATAATTTTTGGGCATTGATGGCCACCCACGCGTTGCCACTCCCTCCGATTGTGCCTTGTCGACCCTCGGTCGGGGATTTGCTCCAATTTTATGATTATCATCGCTAGCAGGGGCATTTGGTTGAAGATTGCCCTGAGTTCCAGGAGTTTGTTTATGACTTGGAAGCCAAGAAAAGGATTTATTGGGCCGCTATTCATGAGGTCATTCTACATCTTCACAGCAAGCAGTAGCAACAAGAAGCGCCGCCTAAGTAGTTGTCCCCCTTTCAAGGCTAGGGGCACCCCTGTGATCCCTCGTCTAGTGTTGCACCCGCTCCGACACCTACTTTGTTACCTTCACCATCTCCTATCCAATCTCTGCAACCTCCACAAACCCAAGCCTCTACTCAAGCCAGTGTCTCCCCTTCCTCTCCCGCCGCCACTTCCGCTACTTCTAACGCCGCTCGACGCATTGTGTCAACACGTCGACGGTGGGTGCCACGACCTCCCTCTTCACCCTCTCCACCTCCATGTCCACTACCCCCATCGCCTTCATCACCATCCTCACCTTCTCCATTGCCATCACCATCATCTATGTCTCCACTAGCAGTGCTTCCATTACCTCCACCATCTCCACCACCTTCGCTATCTCCGCCACCATCGTGGCTCGAGCCCGAGCAGGTTATACCCCCACCTTCGCCTTCACCTTTGTCCGCACTCAAACTTGCTATCGTCTCAACCCCTTTGCCTCCACCTAAACACACCACTCCCGTTGATACCTCCACGCCTTCCAAACCTTCACATGTGCCACCCAAACATATTCCCTCTACTTCTCCATCCACTTCCACCCTACGGAGCGGGTGTGCGTTACCCATGGTGCCCCTTGGGTCTTATCCCCAGGGGGACAATAAGCCAAGTCAGGATGATGTGGGACGCACTGGCATTCGAGTAGTGAAAATATCGTGGGGTATCGGTGGTTATATCGATTCGAGATCATCTGTCCCACCGGGTGTGCCAACTTGTGGAACGCACTGGATTTCGAGTTCGTGAAAGATATCGGGGTGTTCTTTTTATCAGTTTATCGGTTTATCTAGTGCGAGGGCGTGCCAGTCACCTAGGTGACAATGTGTTCGGGCTTCAAGACTGGAGTGGTCCGAAGCCCGGGGTGCGCTCCATCTGACTAATCAGACGATTGTGGGTATCGGGTCGGGATTGGAGACCCGCCGCGCCATAAAGGCCGCGACGTTAATTACATCCCCTCGGAGAGGGGAAGACCTCTGATTAATCGCCAAGAAAAGGGGCCTCATGGCCTAAACATCAATTTTTCATTAAAGCATGCGAGTTGGGTTGACATGGTTTAAACCCTCCGCATCGGTATGCAAAACGACGTTCAAAACCATACGAATACTTGCTGCGAGTGCGGCAAATTTAAAGCAAGTGCGGGATTAGATCTCGGTATATATATATATATATATATATATCAGTCACTAACGGACCATCCAGTATTCGGTCGAGAGTCCATATTCGAAGCATCGAAGGTAACAACAAAGACATTCGGATATCTGCCGCAGGTACGACGCGTTTCATGTGGGTGCGGGATCGGATCCCGGAAGAAGTGGGTCAAGCTGATGAACTATCGGCCCAAGAGGTGCACGGATCATGATCATGGCGGGGATCCCAAGGTCCACATCCGGTACCACGTGCCATCATTACTGATGGGGACATCGCTTACCCCTTCACATGGTCCTGCTGCTCACCATTTTGTTCGCCATCATTTTCTGAGTATAGCCATGTAGTTCTCTCATTTTTCTTGAGTCTTATCTATGTAATTTTCCCTTTATTGAGTCTATTACCTAAGTTAGTTAGTCATTTACCTAAGTCCAAGTTTCATTAACTAGCTTAGTAGGTTATTGGGCCTGTTCATTGGGCCTGGCCCATGGGCGCCCCCTTCCCCAACCTTTTGTCTTCTGTCAGTTGTCCACAATGTGAGGACTTATTGTAAATTGTGGGTTTCCTATATAAGGACCCCAATCCCCCACTTGAAGGGGGTAATTGATGAATGAATGAAAATTGAACCCACTTGAATCCCCTTGAGTCTTCTCTCTCTCTCTCCCTCTAGTTCTCTCTCTCTCTCTCTAGTTCTCTCCCTCTCTCCTAGGGGCGAACCCCCTCTCTCTCCTCCCTCCTTCTCTCTCTAAAATTTGAAATTCCCCTCTCTCCTCACCCCTTGCCACCTCACTTGCCACCTAGGCAAGTCTCTTCACCTCCCAAGACCCCCATTACTTCACCATTAATCACTCCACCTCCCCAAGCACCCTTTCACCTTCCCAAGGCATCCCTCCCCCTTCCCCAAGCAACCTCCCACCTCCCTAGGGCCCTTTCCCCTCCCCAAGGAGCCCCTTCACCTCCCTAGGTCGTCCACCCCCTTCCCCTCCCTCCTAGGGTCGACCCCCTCAACCCCTCTCCACCCTCCCATTGCCTTGGCCGACCCCTCCACCCCCCCCTTTTGTCAACTTCAGTTCTGTCTGCAGGCTGACCTGCAGACCACCCTCGAGTTGCGGCGACTACCACGAAAACATCTTGAAGCTTCTGGGGGCGTGGCCTACCTTTCTGGAAAGGCCTCCCTTTCCTCTTCGCAGGCGAGGTGGAGTCACCCCATTCTGAGTTCGTGGCCGTCCGGGAAGGCTGTTCTACCCCGACTGCGCAGAGCTCCATCAGCAGAGTCCCTGAACCCTGTTCAAAGCTACACCACGGCCGACGGTGAGATCAAGTTCTGAGTTCTTCTACAAATATCTTCCTCCACCAGTCCTCTTACTGTATCAAGAAGCGGAAGTGCGTTCGCCATCCGGAGGTCAGAGTTTTGGTCTTTCTCCCTCAACTGGTCGGGTCTGCCTCCCACAGTGGGCAGTGACCTGCCTCCACTCATTGGCATCCCCCAGTCCACCCCGACATCAGACGGCTTCCCCGTCAGTTTAGCAGCACAGAGGGATTGTCCATGGTTCCAGAAACTCCAGCGGCTCGAGATTTGGCATCCGGGAGCGGCCGGGACAATGTCTGCATTACACTATTTGTTTCTGGTAGCCGCTGTGGCCAGAGTCTGCATCCCGGTTCGTTGCTGCACCACGACTAAGCGTGGAGGAATCAGGCTGAACTCTCTACTTCAAAATTCTTCCTCCATCTGTCCACGACCAGAAGCAAGAAACGGAACGATATTCGGCATCCAGGATCCAGAGTTACAAATTTTATCCCTCCGTCGCGCGGATCTGCCTCCTGCAGTCTGCAGCGACCAGTGCCTACTCTTCAGGGCACACCGACCGTCCACGGCCTTGGATCGCAGCCCCATCGACTCCAGCTGAAAGCTACCTCGACCATGGAGACGACGACGCTGGTTTCGTGCCATTCGGAGTTGGGAGAGCTCACAACAGCGTCTGCAACCTGCTGCTACAGAACAGGTCCGGCCCGAGACCACATCTGCCGACTTGGTTCAGTCGCTGGTGTCGCCAGTCCCTGGCTCCAGAGGCCGCCCAAAAATTCAGACAATACCGACTTCAAGTCAGGAATCATTGCGAGGTGGTTTCGCTCAATTCAGAGTCCGGACGAGCCCGGGACAGAGCCAACAACAGCACCCTATCCAGCAGTCCAGATTGCAGCTGAACCCACATTGATTTCCTTTTTAACCACTTCGGTCCGTCCTCCCATCCCCGCCTGGCCGGCTTACCGCCCCACCCTGCGTGGTGGTAGTGTTTGTCTGTAATTAACCAATTCCCACCCCCGAGATCACCCTCCTGCGCGAGGTGTAGTAATTGTACTCTTGAACAGGTTTTGAAGCTTCACCGGCGCAGTGTGCGGGGAGCACACTTCCCCGCTCGCCCTCGTCTCCGACCGGGATCGGCGTCTTCACGCCGATCAGGTGAGCTCCTGGTCACTCTTCGCTGCTGGTTATTACCATTGCTAGCTTAGTATCACTTTTTTTGTTGCCCGTCGGAAGTGAGACGAGCGATCGACCCGCCATTCAATCAATTTGTGTGTTCGCCGCGGAGCAAGTTGAGAGAGAGCCATTGCATCCCACGCCCTCGACGTGTCGGCCGCCCTTGAAATCGGGCATCCCTGGCCCATTGGGGTCCCTTCCGAGCTAGCCAAACCCTTGGAACCTTGAGGTCCAACCCCGGACCCTCACCGTCATCGCCGGTCCTCCTTCGGACCCGAGTGTGCCTACGCGAGTGAGTCCGCTAGTGCGACGTTGCCAACTCATGTGTTGCTTGCTATCCTAGGTCCAAGGGAGTCATATCACATCAAATTGGTATCATTGTCCTCCGCTGCATGTTGTGTCACATCAAATTGGTATCAGAGCCAGGTTCTAGACTTGTCTCTACTAAGTCTTGTCCTAGGGCATTTGCATTCATCACCCGATCCTCATGAATACCCCTCGTTGGTCACATGGTCCGATTGACCCCCTCCACATGGACTACATTATTGATGAGGACCTTCATTTTGATGGAAATCCTCATGCCTATCTTAGGTGGGAGAATACCATGGAAAGGGACTTTGAAAGTACTTGGGTATATGGATCCGAGAGAGTCCGCAGGGCCAAGGCACGACTTTGGGGTCTAGCCAAGAAAATGTAGGAACACAAAGAGAGATTCAGAAGGGTTTGGGGACAAGAGCCCATTCACTCATGGGATGACATGAAGAGGGAACTTAGAAAGATCTATGCTCCCCGACATTCCCCTACCCACCCGAGAAGCCCTCCCACAAACCCGTTTCCGCCCAGTCCATCTAAACCCTCCACTAGGACCAAAACCCCACCACCCAAAGGACCCCAAGACTCATTAGAAGAACTAAGGATTGAGATTAAGAATATCTTCACTTCTCTTAGGGCCCAAACTTGCACCACCCCATCGCCAAAAGGCCTTCCCACTCCCTTGGAGAGCAAGACCCCCACACCACAAAGGAATGAGATTGAAGTTGAGGAATATGAGGCCTCCCCCGATTGGGAAGAAGAGTATGAATCACAATATCATGGGTTAAGCCAAGAAGTTCCCATCCCAAGTGGAGGAAGCATCATGGCTCACTCCACCCTCACCATTCCAACCCGTGTGGTCCCCATGTCCACTCCACCTAGGCCCATGATGGCCACCACCACCCCACCCAAAACTCTCCCACAAACCCACACTCCACAAACTTCCTTGGTCCCCAAAACCACCCCTCCATCTTCCCCTAAAAGAGACACACCCCCTAAAACCAATCAACCCAATCCTCCTCAACCCATCCATCTTCCACTACCAATCCCTATCCAACCCCAACCTAGGCCTCCACTTCTTCCCTTACCGATCCCAAACCAAGTTCCCCTTTACCTCCCACCCCGGGGGTACCACACACCTATCCTCACCACCCCACCCTCAAGGGACCATCTCACCTCCTTGATAGAGGAACCCATGATTCCCATACCCAACCCCATAAAGGTGAACACACCAACCCCCGCCATAGAGATCGCCCATGTCCAGGAAGAAGAAGGAACTTCACATGGTGGTCTTAACCTTACACCACCCTCCTTAATAGGGACCGAGCTTATCTTAGGAGAACCCCTTTCACGTTGGCTAAAGGAGAACCCATTTGGAGATCTCATGGTCCATGCTTACCCACCCATGGAGCAAAACCTTCCTATAGTACCCTTATCCACCTATCACACCACAATCCAATCATGCTATCAGGTGGAAACATTAGTGGATTTTCTTGAGGGTCTAACTTGGCAAATGAAGCTAACTGGCATGTTGACCACTGTAGCTAACCAACCTAGGAGTCTTAACCTCCTACATCTATGTGTCGGGTCTATCTCTTCCATTTACACTATGGGTTGCTACACTAGCGACCTTCTTTTATCCCTCCCCATTCCCGAAGAGCCCGATGCTATCCGCGAATTGGAGTTACTTATTTCGGGTAGGATGCCAAGCCCTCCAATCATGACCAACCAACCCTCCTCGAACTTCGGTTCAATTACTACATTTGAGGAGGAGGACTCACCATTTGGAGACCTTGAGGTGAAAGAATACCTCACCCTTGGTAACACATTCCATGACCCCTTTGATCCCACCCTATGGAAGACAATGAACCCATGGGACCTGACCGCCCTACCCACCACCCACTTCCTCCTACCCTCACCAACCATGCTAGAACCAACACACCTCGTCCTAGACCCAGTCCACACCAAGGGAACCATGACCATGGGCAGTATACACCTAGGGAACAAGGTAGTGCCCCACCCCATGATGCATACCTACTATGATCCCTTCGACCCTTACAAATGGGAGCTTAATGGTCACCCCATACCCACACACATGGTCATCATCTCTAGGAGAAGAAAGCACCCATCTTGGCATGTCACATCATTCGACAAGGGTCATGAGTCCAGCCCTCCCATGCATGTCACTCACAGTTTAGGCTCAATGCATAACTGGCCTACATTTGGTTGTGCTGGCCCACCCACATTCTTCATAGCCCTTACACTTGAATGGAGCACACATGGATGTCCGGGTCCCCCGGTAATTCTCACAGCCATACACGATAGATCCACCTATGGTTTCCCAGGCCCCCCTGAGTCCACAAGATGCCTCATCACATCCATGAATGATAGGTCTATGTACGGTTGCCCCGGACCCCCTCTGCATACCACATACTTCCCACCCCCACCGCGCCATCACTCAAAGCATTCTCATTCAAGCAAGCATCCAAATATGGGTAGTGACGATCATAATGAGCGGGCTATAACTCAAGGGTGGCACTTTGAAATCCAAGGAGGTAACCTCACGATGGTGGCATTGGAACGACTCTATCTTAGGGCCACCTCCAAATCGAGGGCACGAGGACTTGGACCTTTCATATTCCAAGCGGCTTTGGCCAAACTGGCTTATGGATTAGATTTACTAATGGGCTATGGGATATACCCCAATTCTCATGCGACTGATCCGGCACCCTATATGGGCACCGCGGTGAATCCCAGTGAGTACTTTGAGCCTATAACTTCCTTTAAGAGGGACACCCCGGAGAGCTTCCACCAAATAGCCTTGAGAGCCCGACGTGTACACAGAGGGGCAATACTATGCAAGCAGGGTTCCACCGCCAGCATGAGGTTGTGTCCGGGCCGCCTTGAGAGGATGAAGAGCCGTCCCCTGGTCGCAGGTGCAGGTTGGTTTGGAGATTGCAGGTCGCCCTGAGCTGCTTCCCCGGTGGGCCCTTACTCGACGGAGTCGAGTTCTCCGCACCCCGGGAGTATGATGGGGACATCGCTTACCCCTTCACATGGTCCTGCTGCTCGCCATTTTGTTCGCCATCATTTTCTGAGTATAGCCATGTAGTTCTCTCATTTTTCTTGAGTCTTATCTATGTAATTTTCCCTTTATTGAGTCTATTACCTAAGTTAGTTAGTCATTTACCTAAGTCCAAGTTTCATTAACTAGCTTAGTAGGTTATTGGGCCTGTTCATTGGGCCTGGCCCATGGGCGCCCCCTTCCCCAACCTTTTGTCTTCTGTCAGTTGTCCACAATGTGAGGACTTATTGTAAATTGTGGGTTTCCTATATAAGGACCCCAATCCCCCACTTGAAGGGGGTAATTGATGAATGAATGAAAATTGAACCCACTTGAATCCCCTTGAGTCTTCTCTCTCTCTCTCCCTCTAGTTCTCTCTCTCTCTCTCTAGTTCTCTCCCTCTCTCCTAGGGGCAAACCCCCTCTCTCTCCTCCCTCCTTCTCTCTCTAAAATTTGAAATTCCCCTCTCTCCTCATGATGTGACACGACCTAGGGGGTTCTTCACATGATCAAATGACCCTTGGACCTAGCAAGCAACCAACGCACGAACCGGTGACTTTACTCGGGCGGACTCACCCGCTAAGCGCACTCTTGTGCCCGTAGGCAAACCGGTGATAGTGGTGAGGGTCCGGGACGGGCCCTTGCTGCTCCGAGGGTTGGCTAGCTTAGGATTGGACCTCTCAAGGGTCCTAGGATGTCCACTCTCATAGACGGCCAGCACGCCGAGGGCGTGGGTATTAATGGTTCACTCACAACTCACCCGCGGTAATCATTCATTCACAAGCAAATTTGAGTTCGGGCACTCCACTTACCACCGACGGCACTAAGATACAATACTACTCAAGCAAGAAAATTTCAGCAAAGAGGAGTGTGCAGTGGCTCACCTAGTCGGTGTGAAGACACCGATCCCGGTCGGAGACGAGGGCGAGCGAGGAAGCGTGGGCTTACCCGCACGCCGCGCCGGAGAAGCTTCAACCTGAAATTGTAAATTACATGCACTACACCCCATGCAAGGGGGGGGGGGTTCTTGGGGTGGGGATTAAGGTGTTACAATCAAAACTACCACCACGCAGGGTGGGGCCTTCAGCCGGCCAAGCGGGGTGGGGAAAATAAGGTAAAGAATGTCGGTTGAGTGTGGATGCCGAATCTGCCGGTTATCTGCGAACAGGGACAGTGGGGCGGTGTAATGACCGTAGATCCTTCTCACGAATTTTGCCGATAGCGAGACTGGCGGCAAAAGCTTCGTAACAGGTACAGGAACGCTTCAGATTTTTGTGAATTTCTTCTGAGACCGTGGCTGACCGGAGCAGAGGTTGGAACAGGACATGAGGTTTTCTGATCCACAGTTGCAGACTTCTGGCAGCAGGTTGCAGAGGACGCCACGCACTCTGCCGAACTCCGATCAGCACGAAACCAGCGGTGACGTCTTCGTGGTCAAAGTAGCTTTCAGCCGAAGGTAACGGGGCTGCAATCAGAGGTCGATGGCGGTCGGTGTACCCTGAAGAGTTGGCACTGGTCGGAGTAGACAGCAGGAGACAGAACTGGAGAGCTCGGGGGAGAAAATTCGTAACTCCTTCCTCCGGCAGCCGAATGAGGTTCTGTTTCTTGATCTTGGAAGAAGACTAGCAGAGGAAGACCTTTGATGAAGGGGCTTCAGCCTGAATCTTGCTAGGGTTCGTCGTGGCAGAGTGATCTCTCAGGTTCTGATGCTTGGCAGGGAGGGTTCCGCGCAGTCGTGGGAGAACGGAGTTCCTGGACAGCCCCGAGCTCCGATGAAGACGAAACCACTTTGGTGTCGAAGAGGACAGGCAGACGCTTCCACGGATGTATCTTGGGCCTTCAGAATCGCCCGGGGAAGCCATGGTCACCTCTGCAAGTCGGTACTCTTCTTCTGATCTGCAACTGAAACTGTAGGTTGAAGATGACGGGGGGGAATGGGGTATGTGGGAGGGGAAATGGGGGTGGATGAGTGTAGGAGTGACCCCTGGTTGTAAGGGGGTCTTGGAGGGGGTGTTCCAAGGTGTGTATGAGGGAGAATGGGGTCTAGAAGGTGGTGTTTGCAGTGGGTGAGAGGGGAGCTACGAATTTGGGATGGGTGGGGAAGAGAGAAGGAGAGATCTTTCTCCAAAATTTGAAAATGGACTAATGTGGTTAGTGGGGCTTTGGGAATGGGAAGAGTTGTGTTGGGGAAGGGAATGGGTGCTTGGGGTAGTGGGAAGGGTGCTTGGGGAAGTGGGTGGGGTAGTTGGGGGTTGGGAGGTGGAGCTAGGATTGGTGGAAGCTCCCTTGGGACTAGGGGGTGGAGTAATGGTGGCTTGGGGAAGTGGAGGGTCTTAAATGAGGTGGGTAGCTAGTGGAGGTGGTTGGGGAAGGGAGGAGAGAGAAGCAAATTCGGAATTGGGTGTTGAGGAGAGAGAAAGTGGAGTGAAAAAGAGAGATTAAGAGAGGGAAGGGTGGGGAATCTCTCCCCTAGGGCATCTCACCCAATAAATGTTGGAATCACTCCACTAAACTAAGCTTTGGACTCTCAAATGGCATTTTTCATTGATTGATTCATTGATTGATTAAGTTCAAATGGAGGAAATGGGGTCCTATATATAGGAAACCCACATTTCTACAAAAGACCCTGACAAAAGCCTCATTGACAAATAACCGAAGGGGTAGGAGAGCTCATTGGGCCAAGCCCAAAGAAATGGGCCCAATTAGCACATTACACAATCTAATGACACTCAAACATAGGAAAATAAATGCTAGACCTAGGGAAATGACTCAAATAAAATGAAAATTACATCAATGACTCAAATAAAAATTACATAGGACTCAAAATTAAATGACTAGACCATGCCTGATGAAATAGGAGGTGATGTTCTCATCATACTCCTGGGGTGCAAAGAACTCGACTCCGTCGAGTATGAGTCCACCGGGGGGAGAAGAGGTCCTCCGACGCAACTCCGAGCAAGCTTCAACCTCCAAACTCAACCTCACGTTCGCAACCAGGGGACGACGCTTCAACTCCTCAAGGTGGCTTGGACACACCCTCTTGCCGATGATAGTACCTTGCTTGCCCAGTATTGCCTCCGTGTGCACACGTCGGGCTCTCAAGTTGTTATGTGGAAGCTCTCTGAGGGTGTCGCTCACAAAGATGGGGGTAGGCTCAAGGTGCTCACTAGGATCTACCGCGGTGCCCTTAGAGGGTGCTAGATCCGTTACATGAAAAGTGAGGTATATCCCAAAATCCCATGAGTAAATCCAACCCATAAGCCAGGTTGCCAAAGCCACTTGGAACATGGAAGGTCCAAGTCCTCGTGCCCTCGATTTGGAGGTGGCCCTAAGGTAGAGCCATTCTAAAACCACCATCGTGAGGTTGCCGTCTTGAAATTCGAAGTGCCACTCGTGAGTTTTTGCCCGCTTATTACGACCCTCACCGCCCATTGCTAGATGCTTGCTTGAATGAGTATGCCTTGAGCTACGGTGCGGTGTGGGTGGGAAGTGTGTGGTATGCAAAGGGGGACCGGGGCAACCAAAAGTAGACCTATCATGTAATGATGCAGTGTAGACTTCGGTCAACCTAGGTGGGCCGGGGCACCCGTAGGTGGCCCTATCATGCAAAGTGGTGATAAATATCGGGGGACCCGGACATCCGTAGATGCCTTTGACATGTGTATGACTAATGTGAAGTGAGGGAGGGCCGGGGCATCCATATGTGTCCCTTTCATGTATGGGTGTGATGAGTGCCGGGGGACCCGGACATCCGTGAATGCTCCTATCATGTTTAAGACTTATGATGAATGACGGTGGCCCATTACATCCGAATATAGAACTCTCATGCTTAAGACTCATGATGAATGGAGGTGGACCATTACATCCAAAAATGGTCCATTCATGCTTCCTACTTGACATGTGGGTGTTGTGAATGAATGGACCCGTCTTATGAATCATGCCAAGTGATGTGTTATGCCAAGACTTATGCATTCCTTTCCCAAAGATGACTTCCATGTGTATGGGTGTGGGATGGCCTTTGAACTTCCATGTGAAAGGGTCAAAAGGATCTAGGAAGGTGGGCATTATGGAGAGGGGGTCTTCTTTGCTTCCTAGGCATATGTTGTCTATGGTGATGGTTCCCTTTGTGTGGCCCAAGTCTTGGAAGAGGTGTTCTTGGTCCAACATGGTTGGTTGGGGTAGGGAAAGGGGAGTTGTGGGTAAGGTGGGTGTATTACATGGGTACCTAGACTCCCATTGGAAGGGATCAAAGGGGTCATGGACTGGGCTTCCTAGAGGAAGGAACTCTATGTCCACATGGTCCACGCATGGTGGGTCATCCTTCCCCAAGGTAACTGGACCAAGATCTTTAGTGGGCCAGTCGGTCAAGGTACTTGGGATCTTAATGGTAGTGGAGTGGACCATGATGGGTTCTTCATCCATGGGGAGAATGAGAAGGAGGTCACTAGTGTAGCAACCAATGGTGTAGACTGAGGTGATAGAACCAACACATGGGTGGATGAGACTAAGTCTTCTTGGGTGGGCCTCTCCTATGGTCAATAAGCAAGTCAACTTTAGTTGCCATTCTAAACCCTTGATGAGATCATCCCAACTATTTACCTCATAGTAGGATTGGAATGTGGTGTGATAGGAGTTAATGGGTGCTAATTGGAAAGGATGCTCCATGGTTGGGTTTTGAAAGTACAAGGTATGAGGGATGGGATTTTGCTTGAGCCATTTGATGATGAGTTCTCCTAGGGTCACCACCTTTTGCATGAGATTGAGTGGTTTGGGGAGGTATGTGTTTGTTTGGACGGGGATGAGTTGATGTCCTTCTTCCTTATTGATAGGAGTATGAATTTCCTTGAATGTGGGGAAGGGATTTGGATTGGTGTCCAATCTCGGGGATTTGGTCTTGTGGGCCGGGTTTTCCTCATGTTCACTCATGACCTTGTTCATTCTTCGAAGTGGGTTGAGAGGGCATGGTGGCCGGGTATGGGGCCCCGGTGGGTGAGGGAACAAAAGGTTGTTGAAACCATAGGCTCCCGGGAGATGTGGGGGATGAAGTAGGCAAGACCAACGCAATGGGTGGAAGGTGGTATTCCGTTCATCAAGCCATTGTTTCCCTAGGATTATGCAAGGGCCTTCCAAAGTTCCAATTTGACACCAAGCTCCATCAAAGTATTTGGTCTCTCCAAACCTTTTATGGAATTCAATGAAGACTAGGTCTCCATTGTGCACAATTTGTCCGGTCGTAGAGAGGTGGCTACAATGTCGGGGGATACCCAATTATCTTCTACCATGTAGATGAAGTCAATTTCTGTGGGGCTCCCATTAGGTAGGTATGCTTGGGATATGATGGGAATTGGGGCTTTTTGGTCTGTAGACTCAATGACAATGGGAGGTGGATAATGCATGGAACGATCCGATGAGAACTCTAATGCAAGCGTGCCCATGGACTTGACTTGATAGAGACAAGTCAATGACTTGCTCTGATACCACTTGATGTGACACGACCTAGGGGGTTCTTCACATGATCAAATGACCCTTGGACCTAGCAAGCAACCAACGCACGAACCGGTGACTTTACTCGGGCGGACTCACCCGCTAAGCGCACTCTTGTGCCCGTAGGCAAACCGGTGATAGTGGTGAGGGTCCGGGACGGGCCCTTGCTGCTCCGAGGGTTGGCTAGCTTAGGATTGGACCTCTCAAGGGTCCTAGGATGTCCACTCTCATAGACGGCCAGCACGCCGAGGGCGTGGGTATTAATGGTTCACTCACAACTCACCCGCGGTAATCATTCATTCACAA
Source organism: Amorphophallus konjac (assembly GCA_022559845.1). Taxonomy (NCBI): domain Eukaryota; kingdom Viridiplantae; phylum Streptophyta; class Magnoliopsida; order Alismatales; family Araceae; genus Amorphophallus; species Amorphophallus konjac. The sequence continues at coordinate 190,418,178 of CM040123.1, read as the reverse complement.
GCAAATTTGAGTTCGGGCACTCCACTTACCACTGACGGCACTAAGATACAATACTACTCAAGCAAGAAAATTTTAGCAAAGAGGAGTGTGCAGTGGCTCACCTAGTCGGTGTGAAGACACCGATCCCGGTCGGAGACGAGGGCGAGCGAGGAAGCGTGGGCTTACCCGCACGCCGCGCCGGAGAAGCTTCAACCTGAAATTGTAAATTACATGCACTACACCCCATGCAAGGGGGGGGGGGGGTTCTTGGGGTGGGGATTAAGGTGTTACAATCAAAACTACCACCACGCAGGGTGGGGCCTTCAGCCGGCCAAGCGGGGTGGGGAAAATAAGGTAAAGAATGTCGGTTGAGTGTGGATGCCGAATCTGCCGGTTATCTGCGAACAGGGACAGTGGGGCGGTGTAATGACCGTAGATCCTTCTCACGAATTTTTCCGATAGCGAGACTGGCGGCAAAAGCTTCGTAACAGGTACAGGAACGCTTCAGATTTTTGTGAATTTCTTCTGAGACCGTGGCTGACCGGAGCAGAGGTTGGAACAGGACATGAGGTTTTCTGATCCACAGTTGCAGACTTCTGGCAGCAGGTTGCAGAGGACGCCACGCACTCTGCCGAACTCCGATCAGCACGAAACCAGCGGTGACGTCTTCGCGGTCAAAGTAGCTTTCAGCCGAAGGTAACGGGGCTGCAATCAGAGGTCGAGGGCGGTCGGTGTACCCTGAAGAGTTGGCACTGGTCGGAGTAGACAGCAGGAGACAGAACTGGAGAGCTCGGGGGAGAAAATTCGTAACTCCTTCCTCTGGCAGCCGAATGAGGTTCTGTTTCTTGATCTTGGAAGAAGACTAGTAGAGGAAGAACTTTGATGAAGGGGCTTCAGCCTGAATCCGCTAGGGTTCGTCGTGGCAGAGTGATCTCTCAGGTTCTGATGCTTGGCAGGGAGGGTTCCGCGCAGTCGTGGGAGAACGGAGTTCCTGGACAGCCCCGAGCTCCGATGAAGACGAAACCACTTTGGTGTCGAAGAGGACAGGCAGACGCTTCCATGGATGTATCTTGGGCCTTCAGAATCGCCCGGGGAAGCCGTGGTCACCTCTGCAAGTCGGTACTCTTCTTCTGATCTGCAACTGAAACTGTAGGTTGAAGATGACGGGGGGGAATGGGGTATGTGGGAGGGGAAATGGGGGTGGATGAGTGTAGGAGTGACCCCTGGTTGTAAGGGGGTCTTGGAGGGGGTGTTCCAAGGTGTGTATGAGGGAGAATGGGGTCTAGAAGGTGGTGTTTGCAGTGGGTGAGAGGGGAGCTACGAATTTGGGATGGGTGGGGAAGAGAGAAGGAGAGATCTTTCTCCAAAATTTGAAAATGGACTAATGTGGTTAGTGGGGCTTTGGGAATGGGAAGAGTTGTGTTGGGGAAGGGAATGGGTGCTTGGGGTAGTGGGAAGGGTGCTTGGGGAAGTGGGTGGGGTAGTTGGGGGTTGGGAGGTGGAGCTAGGATTGGTGGAAGCTCCCTTGGGACTAGGGGGTGGAGTAATGGTGGCTTGGGGAAGTGGAGGGTCTTAAATGAGGTGGGTAGCTAGTGGAGGTGGTTGGGGAAGGGAGGAGAGAGAAGCAAATTCGGAATTGGGTGTTGAGGAGAGAGAAAGTGGAGTGAAAAAGAGAGATTAAGAGAGGGAAGGGTGGGGAATCTCTCCCCTAGGGCATCTCACCCAATAAATGTTGGAATCACTCACTAAACTAAGCTTTGGACTCTCAAATGGCATTTTTCATTGATTGATTCATTGATTGATTAAGTTCAAATGGAGGAAATGGGGTCCTATATATAGGAAACCCACATTTCTACAAAAGACCCTGACAAAAGCCTCATTGACAAATAACCGAAGGGGTAGGAGAGCTCATTGGGCCAAGCCCAAAGAAATGGGCCCAATTAGCACATTACACAATCTAATGACACTCAAACATAGGAAAATAAATGCTAGACCTAGGGAAATGACTCAAATAAAATGAAAATTACATCAATGACTCAAATAAAAATTACATAGGACTCAAAATTAAATGACTAGACCATGCCTGATGAAATAGGAGGTGATGTTCTCATCACCTCACCCCTTGCCACCTCACTTGCCACCTAGGCAAGTCTCTTCACCTCCCAAGACCCCCATTACTTCACCATTAATCACTCCACCTCCCCAAGCACCCTTTCACCTTCCCAAGGCATCCCCCCCCCTTCCCCAAGCAACCTCCCACCTCCCTAGGACCCTTTCCCCTCTCCAAGGAGCCCCTTCACCTCCCTAGGTCGTCCACCCCCTTCCCCTCCCCCCTAGGGTCGACCCCCTCAACCCCTCTCCACCCTCCCATTGCCTTGGCCGACCCCTCCACCCCCCCCTTTTGTCAACTTCAGTTCTGTCTGCAGGCTAACTTGCAGACCAGCCTCGAGTTGCAGTGACTACCATGACAACATCTTGAAGCTTCTGGGGGCGTGGCCTACCTTTCTGGAAAGGCCTCCCTTTCCTCTTCGCAGGCGAGGTGGAATCACCCCATTCTGAGTTCGTGGCCGTCCGGGAAGGCTGTTCTACCCCGACTGCGCAGAGCTCCATCAGCAGAGTCCCTGAACCCTTTTCAAAGCTACACCACGGCCGACGGTGAGAGATTCAAGTTCTGAGTTCTTCTACAAATATCTTCCTCCACCGGTCCTCTTAATGGATCAAGAAGCGGAAGTGCGTTCTCCATCCGGAGGTCAGAGTTTTGGTCTTTCTCCCTCGACTGGTCGGGTCTGCCTCCCACAGTGGGCAGTGACCTGCCTCCACTCATTGGCATCCCCCAGTCCACCCCGACATCTGTCGGTTTCCCCGTAAGTTTAGCAGCGCAGAGGGATTGTCCACAGTTCCAGCAACTCTGGCGGCTCGAGATTTGGCATCCGGGAGCGGCCGGGACAACGTCTGCAATCCACTGTTCGTTTCTGGTAGCCGCTGTGGCCAGAGTCTGCAACCCGGTTCGTTGCTGCACCACGACTAACCGTGGAGGAATCAGGCTGAACTCTCTACTTCAAAATTCTTCCTCCATCTGTCCAAGACCAGAAGCAAGAAACAGAACGACATTCGGCATCCAGGATCCAGAGTTACAAATTTTATCCCTCCGTCGCGCGGATCTGCCTCTGTAGTCTGCAGAGACCAGTGCCTACTCTTCAGGGCACACCGACCGTCCACGGCCTTGGATCGCAGCCCCATTGACTCCAGCTGAAAGCTACCTCGACCACGGAGACGACGACGCTGGTTTCGTGCCATTCGGAGTTCGGGAGAGCTCACAACAGCGTCTGCAACCTGCTGCTGCAGAACAGGTCCGGCCAGAGACCACATCTGCCGACTCGGTTCAGTCGCTGGTGTTGCCAGTCCCTGGCTCCAGAGGCCGCCCAAAAATTCAGACAAACCGGCTTCAAGTCAGGAATCATTGTGAGGTGGTTTCGCTCAATTCGGAGTCCGGACGAGCCCGGGACAGAGCCAACAACAGTACCCTATCCAGCAGTCCAGATTGCAGCTGAACCCACATTGATTTCCTTTTTAACCACTTCGGTCCGTCCTCCCATCCCCGCCTGGCCGGCTTACTGCCCCACCCTGCATGGTGGTAGTGTTTGTCTGTAATTAACCAATTCCCACCCCCGAGATCACCCTCCTGCGTGAGGTGTAGTAATTGTACTCTTGAACAGGTTTTGAAGCTTCATCGGCGCAGTATGCGGGGAGCACACTTCCCCGCTCGCCCTCGTCTCCGACCGGGATCGGCGTCTTCACGCCGATCAGGTGAGCTCCTGGTCACTCTTCGCTGCTGGTTATTACCATTGCTAGCTTAGTATCGCTTTTTTTGCTGCCCGTCGGAAGTGAGACGAGCGATCGACCCGCCATTCAATCAATTTGTGTGTTCGCCGCGGAGCAAGTTGAGAGAGAGCCATTGCATCCCATGCCCTCGGCGTGCCGGCCGCCCTTGAAATCGGGCATCCCTGGCCCATTGGGGTCCCTTCCGAGCTAGCCAAACCCTTGGAACCTTGAGGTCCAACCCCGGACCCTCACCGTCATCGCCGGTCCTCCTTCGGACTCGAGTGTGCCTACGCGAGTGAGTCCGCTAGTGCGACGTTGCCAACTCATGTGTTGCTTGCTATCCTAGGTCCAAGGGAGTCATATCACATCAAATTGGTATCATTGTCCTCCGCTGCATGTTGTGTCACATCAATTGCACAGTCTGGGGGAGCGAGTTGTTAAGTGCAAAGCCCGAACTCGGCAACGTGCGCCCTCGCATGCGGATCGACCTGATTAGGTGATTAGTTTTATTTATTAACTTTAATTCTTTTCTCCCATTTGATTAATCATTATCCCCCTTTCAAGCACGCCAGATTAGGTGGTATTGAAGGGGGGGGCACCGGTTAAGGGGTGCCGGGTCAAGATGTGAAGGGGCGCGCCGGAATCGAAGGGCAAGGGAGGAGGGAATGGGCGCGCCGTTTTAGGGTGTTCATAGAAGGAGATGGGGGGCGCGCCGTTTTAAGGTGTTCACAGAAGGAGATGGAGGGGGGGCGCGCCGTATTAGGGCCATTCAAGGGGAGAGGCGCGCCGGTTTAAGATGGAAATGGAGATGGGGGGGGGGCACCGTTTAGCATCCAAAGAAGGAGATGGGGTTACGAGAATGGTGTTAAATCGGCGCGGTGAGGGGTGACCGCGCCGGATTAGGCCACGCCGGGACAGCTTCAAAGAGGTTTTATTTCAACCCTTTTATGCTCTGTTTCTTGTTTCTTTAAACTGTAAGTCAGTCTATTGATTAGTTGTTCATCTTATGGATGGATTATGTTTACGGAATAAAGATTTAAGTGTTTTAATTGTTTATTTAGGTGGATTAGCGTGGATGCTTAAGTGTTCGTTCGAGGTGTTTAGTTCACGGAGTTTACTGTGTGTTTCTTTTCCTTCACCCGTGGGCAAGTTCTATGATACGTTTATTCATTGTTCTTGGTGTTCTTGTATGTTCTTGACCCTGACGAAAATCGGGCAGCACCTCCCCTAGACCCGAAGGGTCCGGGGGAAAAAATGGGGCGCGCCATGCGGAGAGAACTCCGACAGCCCCGAAACATCCCGGTGTGTGCATAAGCAACGACACCAGTAAAATTACCCCATTTGGGGCCAGAGATCTCGAGGGCTAGCCTACAAGGGAAACCGGTGACCCATGGGTTGTTGCGATCATGTAGACTTCTCTCGTATGGGGCCGGAGGTCCTGAGGGCAAGCCTACAAGGGATTCCGGTGACCCAGGAGTCATCCAATCGTGGCCGGACACAGTGTGAGAGCTGAAGCCGACACATGAACATGGCGGAGGGGAAATCCAGGGGATAGCAGTAAAGAGAAGTGAATGCATGCATACGTATATATCTATCTACAGATACATATGTACTAATCTATTCATATATGATCTGACAAAAACATATGGACTTGCAAAAGGTATGGGATGAGCGAGCATCAAAATCAGGTTTCATGAGGGAGATAAGTGAGGATCGGGGTCGAAGGCCCCATGCTTCATTTCCATTTAAACATAAGAGCTACATCAGGGCTGGACGTCGCCGAGCAGAATACAAGGGAAGAGGAGAAAGACAATGACCCACCCTCACGCGGCTGGCTCTCACTCTTCCTCCCCTTTCTCTCCCACTCTTTCTCTCTTCTTCTTCACATAGGCTTCGGGCTTCAAGGGGTTTCTCTCAGAAGAAAAGCTTCTGCCTTTCAAGCTTCCAAGAGTTGTCCCTCCTCTCCAACCGATCAAAGTTCCCCATGGTGGGCTTTTTATAGGGGCTAGTGGCCCTGTCGAAGGGAGAGCCCCCCCCCCCCCCTTATTTCTCTTTATTTCTTCTTCTTTCCATCTTGCTTCGCCTGCAACGCCTCTGCCGTGTCGCCGTGTCGAGTGCCGTTGTCGTGGACGTCACCTCCGCCAAGGCTACAATGTGACCGGGAGGGGGGCCGGAGGCATGGCCTCCTCCTCTGCTGGCATATCCACCGCGAGACACGCCGCTTTCATCATTTGCAGGAGCATGGGCGGCCGACGGATGAAGTGAGCGTTCGGTGGGATGGGGCTCGAGAACTTCCATTCACGGCATATGCTCGGTTGCCCAACGGATCGAAGCATACATTTAGCCATTTTAAGCAGTTCGTCGACGTGCTGTCCGCAGGAAACAGGGGACCGTATTGATGACGGGATGGCTTCACTGCACGCCGAAAGCGCTTCAGAGATTAGGTTCAGGGGTTAAAACGGCGCCACATTCAAAGGGGCACCGTTTTAAGCATCAAAGGGGACTTCGGGGCGCACCGTGTAGCCGAAGAAGGAAAAAGGGGTGCGCCGTTTTAAGGGGGGGGCGCACCGTTTTAAAGCCCCCTCGTGCCGTTTTAAGCACTAAACGGATTCTTCTCGAAGTCGCGGCCATTTTACGTGAATGTCGACATTCCCGGAAGGTTCCGGTTGCTATATATGACCTCTACACTGTTCCGTTCGCAGCCTTTGGGGCTCGGTCCCACACTCTGCGTGACTTTCGGTGCACGTCGGGCTGTGTCGGAGTTCCTGACTCTTCTTCGATTCGGCTCTCGGCACGGCCGGCTATAGAGTTGTGGTCGTATCTTCCGCCCGAGGGGCTCCCTCATCGGCTAGCGGACCACCAGCAAGTCCTCATCCTGATCAGGCGAGGCATGAGGTTTATTTGGCATTTTCGTCTTCAGCTTGCTCTCGAGTGTCGAGACGTGCATGCCGTATGATCATCATCGACATTTTTCGACGTCCACAGATGATTCAGTGCCAGTCATGCATTTCAAGATTCAAGATTTTATCTGTCGGATACCGATCTGCGTTCTGGTCCCTGGTTATTTTGGGGATGATGCGCCTATACTTTCAAAGATGACAGTTGCTAGGAAGAGTTCCCTTGAGTTGATGCCAATTTCTTCAAGAGGGAGGCCGGTGGCAATCTCTTTGCTCGCCGGAGAGTTCGCCATTGATGTTGTTATCACATCTCGCTTCGTTGCTGTTCAGATTACTGGCATAGAAGGGTTCTCTACACTGATTGTGCTAAGTCATATGGCCACCAAGCAGATTATGAATTCTATACTCAAGGGGCAATTGGCCGTATTCTCAGGGTTTTTCAAGGACACTCTGTGTTGGGTCCCGAAAGGTGGCAATCAAGAGGGGAGGGGTGAATTGATTGGCCAATTAAAATTAATTACCCCGCGATACACAAAATGCAGTAACAAAGGATACAACTAAACTCAAAGCAAACATGCACTCAAGCTCACCGGAACAAGGACTCTCTCATTAGAACAGAATAAGACGTGAGTGAGGTATGGCACTACAAGATAACACTCAGCTAAGCGTGTAGCCCACTCGAAGCAAACCATGAAAAGCAAACCACAGTGGAGGCACAAGATTTTTAGGTGGGTGGGGTACACACGTGTGTCCCCTACGTCCACCCCTCACTCGGAGGATAACACTCCACTATGAAGTGAGCCACACACACGCTGTATCAACAGCCAACACACACTCAATGGCCTTTCATGGCCACTACATACACACACACACACTCGTGTCACAGATCACGAGCACACACTCACAAATCTGTTTCAAGATGATTTAAAGTACAACAATTTTCCAGATTCAACGATAAGCACTAAGGAAGATCAAAGTAGAAAAGATTTCTAGATAGAACTCCCCCTTTGTCTTCTTCGAATCTCCTATGATACTTCAGCAGGATGATGAACACACTTTGTTGGAGTGTAAAGCAAGGCAACACGAATAGGGGTTGAAGCTTGATTTTCGATGCAGCTTTCAGTTGTATGTGATTTTGAACCTTGATTCAAGCTCCTTCCATTCAATTTTAGCTTCAGAGCAAGGTGGACGTCGAGCTTGGGGTGGCTGCTGTGAACCTGCACACACTTAGGTTAGAACTCCAAAAACCACACTCTTCTCACTTGCCTTCTTAGGTTTTTGATCCAAGAGAGAGGGTTATATCCCTCTAGGACGGACAAGGGATGCAGCTGGGACACGATCCGCAATTCCTGGAGAGATTCCAGGCGTAAAGAAGGAGAGATTTGACTTGGAAACCGCGGATGAAAGAAGTCCAAGAATGCGGCTCCGTGAAGGTGTCGACACCTGGGGCATTAGAACGAGAAAACAGCAAAAAAGAACTTCTGGGCGCTGGGTGTCGACACCTGGTGTCCTGGCTTGCTGCCAGGTTTCCAACAGGTAGGTGTCGACACCAGGTGTCAACACCTCCTGGACTGGCTGCTGGAAAGCTCAATCAGGAACAGATGTCGACACCTGGAGTCGACTCCTGCCCTGCCAGAAGGTTAAAAAGCCCAAAAAGCTAAGGATAGAACTAAGAACTCCTCCAAGGTTGGAGACACGATAAAAAGAGATTACTATGAGGTCTTCCAACCTGCAAAAACACTAAGTGATCATTAGATTGGTAAAACATTATAGTGTTCATAAAGTAACCATACTTTTCAACTCTTCTTTAATGAAAGTAGGACTTAATGGATATTGCCAAGGTAGGCCAATTCAAAACTTATTCCATTTCCCATTTGAATGAAAGATCCATAACAAACCACATGAGAATGTCTCCTTCCACAGTTTGCCTGAATTCACCATCGGTCTTCAGTTAGCTTGCTCATTTGTTAAATTGACATTCACAAAGCATTTTGAGTGTAAGCCAAACTTCACCACACGATCAAGAAGATATTCATAAGAGAATGAATCCAGTTTGCACTAATCAAGTTTACACATGGCATTCATTAATAGTCAAAACATATATTTCCACACATCATACCCTCGGGGTCAAACAATCTCCCCCTTTTTGATGATGACAATGATGCTATGTGATATGATAAAAGCCCGGTGACTAGGGCGTTGTCTTTGTTGCAATTGAGAGCACTTCCATCACATATAAATGGTTTCCATGCTAGAAAGCATACATAAAACCACGAATGAAAATATTCATTGAGTTGAAATGACATTCACAATCATAAAGAGGAGTTTCACAGCCACACTTAAAAAGCCTTCTTAACAACGTTGAGTTGGATTACAAGAGACAAAATGATCATGTATGATAATGCAACAAGTACAGCACGATCACAGGACCCACCACGGACAAGACGACTAGACATGCATGCAAGCAACACTATCTAAACAGGCAACAAAAGCAACAAACATGTTGGCACACATAGGCACACATACATAACATAGATACTATAATAGCATATAGCTAAAGCTAGTAGCTAGATAAATCTCCCCCTTTGGCATCAACAAAAAGAAAGGGGAGCCGGAAGTACAAGTAGCAAGTGCCAGCGAGTAACAGCAGGACTCAATCAGACCCGGAGGAAGGCGGTGGAGGAGGTCGGCGAATATAATCCACAATGTCTTGGAACTGCTGTGTTTGAGCATCCATGGCGGATTTAAGAGAATCAATGGAGGTGTTGATGGACTGAAAAGTCTGGAGATAGGTGGCATGATTAAGCTTCAATTCGGTCACATCCTGAGTAAGAACATCCATAGTTTCCCTCATTTCACCGACATCACCACTCAAAGTCTCCAAAGTCAATCGGATCCCCTGATCATCTGGGAACTCAGCAGAAGTCCCAGAAGTTCCACCCAGTGCATGCGGTTCATCGTCCTCATCGTCTTCTACATCAGAGTCAAGTACAGACTCTTTTGCTTTCACTGATTTTAGATGCCGAACTAATCGGCCTTGTGCATTTTTCTCATAGCCCATATTATAGGAAAATATGGAACTCAAAGCTCCCTCCTAGGGCTGCTATGTTTTGTTGGAAGCTATTGAAGCATGCCATTCCTGTTGATAATTTAGTACAGCAGTGTGGTATTCCTTTTGCCTCCAGATGTGTATGTTGCCCTGCTGCTCCAGAGGTTGAGGATGAAGACCACCTCTTTTTAAAGGGGGAATTAGCCACAAGCCTGTGGTCTAAGTTTTCTTCATTGCTACCACATTTTTGCTGGGAGATCCCCTCTATTCACAGCAGAATTTTAGCTACTGTGGATAGGGTCTCATTAAGCAAACCTGCGGGTTTTATATCTCTTCTGGTTATGCTTTTGATTATATGGATGATATGGAAAATCAGATGTCAGATGAAATTTGAGGGGATTAATGTCGTTATGGAGAAAACATATGACCAAATTGTTGCTGATACAATGACTGTGGTAAACCAGATTCACTTCAAGCAGGAAGCCAGCAAATCTTTACAGCTTAACTTGTTGGATTATAGAATTCAGGTTAACTGCAAAAACACACAGATCATTACTGTTCGTTGGACTGCCCCGGAAAAAGACTTTGCTCTAAATGTTGATGGTGCAAGCAAGGGGAACCCGGGTATGGAAGGTGGTGGTGGCTATTTTAGGGGACCTTCTGGTCAGCTCATTCTTGGATTTGCATACTTTTATGGGAAAGGCTCGAATATGGTTGCTGAAGGTAGGGCGCTTCTTGATGGTTTGCGACTTGCTATGTAGCAACCCTAATAAATGAATAATTGAAATGAATTAAAACATATATATTACAGAAGTAATATATAAAAGGAATAGGGTTAATTGGATGAAATAAAACAAAATTAAAAATAACGCCTCTTATTAAGGCGTTAATTTATAAAGAAACGCCTCTATACATGGCGTGACTAAAGAAAGGACGCCCACACATGCGGTCGTCAGTTCTCACGTGACCAAATGGGTAAGTAAAAGAAACGCCCCTATCTTGGGCGTGTTTTAAAACACGAAACGCCCTTTTTCAAGGCGCTTTTTAAGAAACGCCCTAAAGTAAGGCGTCAATTAACGAATACACGCCCTGACCAAAGGCGTTAATTCAGTTCGTGACTCGTTCAAACCCAGAGCTTATCCAGGGAAAGATTAACCTAATCTAGTAAGTGTCTATTAGAGTAAGGACTCTATTGGGGATATGTTACCCTCAATCAAACACTACTTTTAATAGGACTTCCATAACCCTATAAATAATCTACTGCTCGAACCCGTGAACGCTATTTGGCGTTCGAGTTCCCTGAAGGTAATTACAGAGCAATAGCTCTTCCTTCCCTCTGTCCCTTTTTGATTTGGTGGACGGTCATTAATTCGACTTCTTCCTTCTTCCAGGTTGAAGAAACATTGGGGTTGTGAAGAACAAAGGTAATAATCTTTCTTTTACCTTCGGTCAGGAAGTATGAAGAAATACTAATATTTCTTCTTCTGTTCTCGTAGGAATTACAGGACCGAAGAACTAGAGCTCCTCTTCTCACAGTTCAAATCAACAAATTATCATAAGGTAGGTTTTCTCAAGTTACTGTAGCCCAAATGAAATTAATGCAAGATATATATATATATATATAAGCATGTCATGCATATGATTATTATAGTTTTCACGCGTTTTCTGAAATATTTTGAAAGAAACGCCCTTGATTAGGGCGCTAATTTAAAAGAAACGACCATACTAGTGGTCGTCAATTTAATATTTGACGCCTTCTACGCAGGCATTAATTTCATAAGAATCGCATGTGATTAATAATTGATCCTGTTTAAAAATTACAATACATATGAAATATTGATTTTTAATATCTTGCATGACTATGTGAATTCCTGTTAAATTTTACTGCCATGACATGTCTCCTGTCTCTCGAAATATTATTTATTAAAATATCGTAAATCCCTTGAAATTCACGACTTGGACAAAGTCGTTTTCCATATTCTAACGCCCCAGTACAAGGCGTGAATATTAAAAGTAACGCCCCTTCCTAGGGCGTGTATCTGTTAAAAACCTGAAATTCACATATTCTGTAAAATGGAATTAGAAAGTAACGCCCCTTCCAAGGGCGCGTTTTTGACAAATTTCTGAGAATAATTATATCCTGTCGAATATGTAAATGATGAGACGCCTGCCCCTGCAGTCGTCAACTTTTAAGAAACGCCCCCAGGAAAGGCGTGTCTTTGATAAATTAATGAAATAATGGAAATTCTGCAAATTGGCAATATATGTAAACGCCCTTCAGTTAGGCGTTAATTACTTGAGACACGACTTGACCTAAGTCGTTATTTTACTGTAAACTGATTTTTCCTCTGATTTGCTAACCGATGGTTTATATATTATACATATATATATATATCGGCACTATTCTCCATTCCGTGAGTATAGTCCCACGTTTCATGTTGATTTATCGATCACACTCAACTCTCATTGACATACAAGCTCTCCATTGGACATTCCGTTCCTTTGGACTAGCAAGTTAGTCATAGAGACCTCCGTAAGACTCCTCGTAGCCTTGGATTCCCTCAAGGCCGACTGAGCTGGTTGTACCCTAAAAACCCATTACACAGTTTTTGCCATGTCAATCTAAAGAAAACATGGTATACCGGCCCTTATGATTATACAAAGAGTATATCATAAGAAATTCTTAATGGGATGATGATATCATGCCATATCATTCTTGTAAACCTCAATTCTATGATAAGAAGGAGGGTATCTTGCTTGATCTAATGTTCATGTGGACCTCAATTCTATATAAAGAATGTCCATATGGATTTGTCATGGTACCTAAGTTAAGGGAACCATATTCTACCTAGTTTTATCGAACTCGTGATTATACCGTTATTATCGCCATTCTATGTCCTTTGTCATATTTTGGACTCTATTCTATCAAAGTTGTCATACGTATCTACAAGCTTGATTATTGAAATTCTATATTGGCTATATAAACAAGAGTGGATGTCAAAACACATGATAAATGCCTGCGCATATAGGGCCCGATCTGGTCCTGGGAGGAGCACCCGAAAGTACTTGTGCCCATGGGAGTTAAAATGATAAGGTATCTGGCATTATACCGAGTACTTGACTTGCTTGATTGGACATTCCACACACATCTTGTACTTGAATCGTACTTGACTTTACATGAAATGCGTGGCCCGAAAAAGGGTAATTTACTTGCTTGATACATGATAGCCAAAGTTCTTGACATGACTCGATAATGGTACTTGCTTGAATATCTTGAATAACTGGTATCTTGTTCATGAAAGTTCATCTTATTTCTTTGATATTACATTCTCTCTATCTTGTCGTTTCATGCGAGCATGCATAGCTTTATTGCATCCATGAAAATGTAATTACTTAAACCACTTGCTAGTACTTGAGATATAATTTCCTACTGAGCGTTCGCTCATTCCGTTTGTCCCTTTTTACTTTTCAGGTAAGTCCGACGACGATGGAAGTCAATCGGATGGGAATGGTCAAGAGTGAAAGTGATAGAGCTTCTACAAGTGTCGTCTAGTCTTTTCCATAGTTTCTTGAGTCAACTATGTATTCTTTTCCTTTTTATTTAACAGAGTATTGGATTTGTAATAGTCTATCCATTATGAAATAAAGGATTGGGTTATCTTGCTATTTTGCGCATCTCTGTCTTTGTGTCGAATACATGACCACTCTGATTGACATGATTGATATAGACACGTCGCGCATCTCCGGGTATCTTCCGCGCTCGGGGCGTGACAGTCTTTGTGGTATCAGAGCCTAAGGTATTCAATTCCTAGGAAACCCAAGTCCAAGGATAGGTTTCAAAACCCTTAACCAAGTGAGAGTGGGTAGAACCAAGGGTTAAATGATCAATGAGTCCTTTATAAGATTATAGTGACATAATACTAACATAGCTATTGTAATTGTAGGATAATGGCTGCCGAACGTGCTCAATGGCGCAACATGCAGCGTACCCTTCAAGGGATGACCCAAGTGCTACAACAAGTAGCACAAGGTGGTGCTCCACGAGCTGGAAGCTTACACCAAGCATTCAAGAATATGAATCCCCCGAAGTTCATGGGATCGACCGATCCAGACGATGTCGAGCATTGGGTTCGGGAGATTGAACGTATATTCCGTGTTATGCAATGCACGGATCAGGACAAAGTCTTATTAGCTACTTTCCAGTTAGAAAAGGATGCTAGATGCTGGTGGGAGTCGATTGAAGCTACTATTGACCCAACTCAAGTTACATGGGGTGAATTCGTTGAATATTTCAACGCCAAATATTTCTCTGATAGGGTCCAGGAAAAGAAGGCCGCCGAATTTGCCGCATTAAAGCAAAGATCTTTATCGGTGGCTGATTATGAAGCACAGTTCTCTAGACTGTCTAGATATGCTAAGCATTTAATTGGCACGGAAAAGATGAAAGCCCGTAGATTTCTTAATGGGCTTAGGCCCCACTACATTACTCAACTGGCGCCTATGGATATTCAAGTTTATACTGAAATAGTGCGCCGAGCTCAGTTGCTTGAAGATGCCACGGAACTATCTGATAGGATCCGTGGGAAAGACAAAAAGGAGCAAGTCACAAGTTCGGGTTCTTTTAAACCCAACTTTAAGAAGAGGCCCAATAATGGAGGTTCTTCCTCTCAAGATCAGAAGTTCAAGAAATCCAAGCCTTTCTCTATCACCACTACCCCTTCAAACGTAGTATGCAAGCATTGTGACAAGGCTGGTCACAAAACAGAAGAATGCTGGAGGAAATTAGGAGCATGTCTCCGTTGTGGGAGTCGTGAACATCGGATTCCCGATTGTCCAGTAATGAATGACCAAGACGGTGAGGGTAAACGCCCAGTGGCAAGGAACGCGCGTCTTCATGCAATCCAAGAGACCGAACCAGAAGAAGAAGGCGGATTGGTGGAAGGTACATTAAAAAAAATCTGTTCCAAATATGCACATGTCTTATTTGATACGGGTGCATCGCATTCCATTATTTCCAAGAAGTTTGCTGACCCATTACCTCTAGAACCAGAATGGATGAAGATAATATTGTCTACTCCTCTCGGAAACGAGACGGATATCACACATCATTACCAAAATTGTGAGGTATTGGTTCGAGGAAAGAATTTTCCTATTGATCTTATCTGCTTAGATCTAAAAGAGTATGATGTTATACTAGGAGCAGATTGGTTATCCAAATACCAGGCAACGGTTGATTGCCGTGATAGCAAGATTGTTTTCAAGGAATTTCCGGAACTGACTTATACTAGTCCTAAGAGTCGAAGCAAATCCCCTCTTATTTCGGCTCTTCGAGCAAGCAAGCTCGTCAGGAAAGGATGTGTATCCTTCCTTGCTTTTGTCACTAATAAAGAAGCTAAGGAAACCAAGATAGAAGACGTTCAAGTAGTACGAGAATTCCCAGACGTATTTCCGGAAGAATTGCCGGGATTACCCCCGCAAAGAGATGTGGCCTTTACCATCGACTTAGTCCCTGGTGCTGGTCCGGTTTCAAAGGCACCATATAGAATGTCCCCTGCTGAACTCAAGGAGTTGAAGGAGCAGTTGATGGAACTAATCCGAAAGGGGTTTATTAGACCAAGTACTTCCCCGTGGGGAGCACCAGTCTTATTTGTAAAGAAGAAGGATGGATCCATGAGATTGTGTATTGACTATCGACAGTTGAATCATCTTACTATCAAGAACAAGTATCCACTGCCGAGAATCGATGAATTGTTTGATCAGATTTCAGGATCCAAATATTTCTCCAAGATTGATCTCCGGTCGGGATATCATCAATTAAGGATCAAGGATGATGACATTCACAAGACCGCATTCAGAAGCAGGTATGGCCATTACGAATTTGTTGTTATGCCTTTTGGACTAACAAATGCCCCTGCTGCCTTTATGCAGTTAATGAATAGCATATTCAGGCCTTACTTGGATCAATTCATAGTAGTCTTCATCGATGATATATTGATATATTCTAAGACTAAGGAAGAACATGAAGAGCATTTGAGGATTGCATTGCAAGTCTTGAGGACAAATCAATTATATGCTAAACTCAGCAAATGCGAGTTCTGGCTTGAAGAAGTGGCTTTTCTCGGACATGTCATATCCAAGGACGGTTTATCTGTGGATCCGTCAAAAGTTGAAGCTGTGAGAAACTGGGAGAGACCCACTAATGCAAGCGAGATCAGAAGTTTCTTAGGTCTTGCAGGCTATTATCGGCGATTTATCAAAGATTTCTCTAAGATCGCCGTACCACTTACAAGATTAACTCGTAAGGAGATCCGATATGAATGGAGTGAGGAATGTGAAAGCAGTTTCCAAACTCTCAAGGATCATCTCACCACAGCTCCAGTCTTAGCCCTACCAATTGAAGGAGAGAAATTCGAGGTCTACACTGATGCTTCTGGCATTGGCCTCGGATGCGTTCTAATGCAACATGGGAAGGTCATAGCATATTCTTCTCGTCAACTGAAGAAGCATGAGGAGAATTACCCCGTCCATGACTTGGAATTGGCCGCGGTAGTATTTGCCCTAAAGATATGGAGACACTATCTCTATGGGGTACAGTTTACTGTATACTCCGATCACAAAAGTCTCAAATATCTATTTTCACAAAAGGAGCTGAACATGAGACAAAGACGTTGGCTAGAATATCTCAAGGACTTCGACTTCAATATACAATTCCATCCCGGAAAGGGTAATTATGTTGCTGATGCCCTTAGTCGAAAGCCGAGAGCAAAGATAGCAAATTGTATGATACAAGAATGGAGGTTACTTGAACAATTCTCCGAGCTCAATATAAGCTTGGACACGGAATCCAAATTTGTCACACTATCCCATGTAAGCATACAGTCAGATTTGTTATCTGAGATACAAACACTTCAGGATGATGATCCTATGTTAGTAGAAATCAAAAGCAGATTAGAAGGACAATCTGATTTTCAACTAACTTCTGATGGAAGATTATCGTTCAAAGATAGAACTTGTATACCCGATTGTCCGGAATTAAAGAAGAAGATCTTAGATGAAGCTCACAGATCAAGATACACTATTCATCCTGGATCAACTAAAATGTACCAAGATGTAAAGAGGAACTTTTGGTGGCCCAATATTTTTTTTTTTGTAAAATACGAGTCACCTAGTGTTAATAGGGAGAGTGCACCCCCTTCCAGAGGAAGAGAATGGACCCACTCCACCTAAAGAACACTAAGTGCTGCTTTTATTGATATATGAAACCAAGTACAAGAAGAGGGCCAAAGCCTAACAAAAAGTGGCAACGGGCCAGCAAAAAGGTAAACACATGGCTATACATCAGAAATTTTCTTGGGAAAAACAAAGACATATGAACTAGACAAAAATTCTTCGAATGTTAGGAAGGGCTGCAGCATCCGCCAACGCATAAGCTTTAGCACGTGTAGGTAACTCATGCCGAGTGTAAAACACCTCATTCTGCCTTTGAAAAACAGCATGCTCAGCCAAGGTATCAGCAACTTGGTTGGCTTCTCTATACACATGTGAGATGGAGCATCCCAAGGAAGACAAAAGGTCTTGAATTTCAGCCCACCAATGATGAAGCACCCAAGGGGGAGGTTTCTTTCTAACAATCATATCAACAAGTAAAGATGAGTCAGAGTATATAACAGAAATGGAGATGGACAATGAATGTGCTAATCTCAATGCATCCACCATGGCCCTGCCTTCTGCTTGAATAATGTTACCATGACCATAGAAAAAGGAAAACCCCAGTATAATATCACCACAAGAGTTTCTAATACAACCCCCTCCACCAGATAATCCGGAATCAGGTTTGAGACATCCATCTATATTAATGGAGCAGTCAGTTAAAGGAGGTATCCATCGAACTAATTTGAAGACTATATGTTTAGAATTAACCCGGATATTGTAAGATTGCAAGATAGTGAGAAATGCTGAATTTGGTGGCAATCTGAACTTAATGTTCTGAACAGCAATTCTGATATTGTATAAGATGTCTGTGACAGATTTGACAATCTTGGGTTTACTGCCTTCATACCTGAAAGAGCACCGAGCCTTCCAGATTTCCCACAGAGTAAGGACTAAGGTAATTAATGAAATAAAGCTTTCAGCAGTGGAGAGGTTAGCTTCCAGAAGAAACCATCTAAGCCAATTTAGGAAACCCCCAGAAGTATACCTGTAGACTGTTAATAAAGGATTCACAGCAGACCATAATGGGAGAAATAGCGGACTATGTATCACGCTGTCTCACATGCCAACAGGTCAAGGCGGAACACCAAAAGCCTGCGGGAAAACTACATCCTCTAGATATTCCAAAGTGGAAATGGGAGGATATTGGTATGGACTTCATCATGGGTTTGTCTAAATCTAAAGGAGGACATGATGGAATCTGGGTTATCATTGACCGATTGACTAAGTCGGCACATTTCTTGCCAATCAAAAGCCGATGGTCGATTGATGTGCTAGCTGCACTATACATTAAAGAAATAGTCAGGATACATGGAATTCCTGTCTCAATCGTGTCTGATAGGGATCCCCGTTTTACTTCTCATTTTTGGAAGGGATTACAACATTCGTTGGGGACAAGGCTCAACTTTAGTACTGCTTTTCACCCGCAAACGGATGGTCAGACCGAGCGAACTAATCAAGTTGTTGAAGATATGCTGAGAGCATGCATTATTGACTTTGGAGGAAGCTGGCATGACCACTTACCTTTAGTTGAATTTGCATATAATAATAGCTACCAAGCTAGTATCCAAATGGCACCTTTCGAAGCCTTATACGGAAGGAGTTGCCGATCTCCCATATGTTGGAACGAAGTTGGAGAGGAACAACTATTAGGTCCAGACATGGTAAGGGATACAACTGAGAAGATACAGGTAATCAGAGAAAGATTACAAGTTGCTCAGACAAGGCAAAAGGCTTATGCTGATACCAGGAGAAGAGATCTTGAATTCCAGGTTGGAGATCATGTATTTCTTAAAATATCCCCTGGACGTGGCATACGAAGATTTGGTGTTAAGGGCAAGCTTACGCCAAGATTCATCGGACCATTTGAGGTACTCGAAAGAGTTGGCGAGGTTGCTTATCGCATCGCGTTGCCTCCTCAGTTGTCTGAGGTACACAATGTATTTCACATATCTATGTTGAAGAAGTATGTGCACGATCCGTCACATATTATTGAGCATGGAGATCTGGTGATCCAGAAAGATCTCACATATGAACAAAGGCCCTTGAAGATATTAGATCGAGAAATACGAGCTCTAAGGAATAAGGTTATTCCCATGATCAAGGTGCAATGGAATAAGAATCCTGAACGCGAAGCGACATGGGAGACCGAGGAATCTATGAAGAAACGATTTCCCGAGTTATTCTAAGAGGTATATGTCCTACACTCTCCGCATGTATAATTATATATATATTGAATTTGGGGACCAAATTCTTTTAAGTGGGGGAGGGTGTAGCAACCCTAATAAATGAATAATTGAAATGAATTAAAACATATATATTACAGAAGTAATATATAAAAGGAATAGGGTTAATTGGATGAAAAAAAACAAAATTAAAAATAACGCCTCTTATTAAGGCGTTAATTTATAAAGAAACGCCTCTATACATGGCGTGACTAAAGAAAGGACGCCCACACATGCGGTCGTCGGTTCTCACGCGACCAAATGGGTAAGTAAAAGAAACGCCCCTATCTTGGGCGTGTTTTAAAACACGAAACGCCCTTTTTCAAGGCGCTTTTTAAGAAACGCCCTAAAGTAAGGCGTCAATTAACGAATACACGCCCTGACCAAAGGCGTTAATTCAGTTCGTGACTCGTTCAAACCCAGAGCTTATCCAGGGAAAGATTAACCTAATCTAGTAAGTGTCTATTAGAGTAAGGACTCTATTGGGGATATGTTACCCTCAATCAAACACTACTTTTAATAGGACTTCCATAACCCTATAAATAATCTACTGCTCGAACCCGTGAACGCTATTTGGCGTTCGAGTTCCCTGAAGGTAATTACAGAGCAATAGCTCTTCCTTCCCTCTGTCCCTTTTTGATTTGGTGGACAGTCATTAATTCGACTTCTTCCTTCTTCCAGGTTGAAGAAACATTGGGGTTGTGAAGAACAAAGGTAATAATCTTTCTTTTACCTTCGGTCAGGAAGTATGAAGAAATACTAATATTTCTTCTTCTGTTCTCGTAGGAATTACAGGACCGAAGAACTAGAGCTCCTCTTCTCACAGTTCAAATCAACAAATTATCATAAGGTAGGTTTTCTCAAGTTACTGTAGCCCAAATGAAATTAATGCAAGATATATATATATATATATAAGCATGTCATGCATATGATTATTATAGTTTTCACGCGTTTTCTGAAATATTTTGAAAGAAACGCCCTTGATTAGGGCGCTAATTTAAAAGAAACGACCATACTAGTGGTCGTCAATTTAATATTTGACGCCTTCTACGCAGGCGTTAATTTCATAAGAATCACATGTGATTAATAATTGATCCTGTTTAAAAATTACAATACATATGAAATATTGATTTTTAATATCTTGCATGACTATGTGAATTCCTGTTAAATTTTACTGCCATGACATGTCTCCTGTCTCTCGAAATATTATTTATTAAAATATCGTAAATCCCTTGAAATTCACGACTTGGACAAAGTCGTTTTCCATATTCTAACGCCCCAGTACAAGGCGTGAATATTAAAAGTAACGCCCCTTCCTAGGGCGTGTATCTGTTAAAAACCTGAAATTCACATATTCTGTAAAATGGAATTAGAAAGTAACGCCCCTTCCAAGGGCGCGTTTTTGATAAATTTCTGAGAATAATTATATCCTGTCGAATATGTAAATGATGAGACGCCTGCCCCTGCAGTCGTCAACTTTTAAGAAACGCCCCCAGGAAAGGCGTGTCTTTGATAAATTAATGAAATAATGGAAATTCTGCAAATTGGCAATATATGTAAACGCCCTTCAGTTAGGCGTTAATTACTTGAGACACGACTTGACCTAAGTCGTTATTTTACTGTAAACTGATTTTTCCTCTGATTTGCTAACCGATGGTTTATATATTATACATATATATATATATATCGGCACTATTCTCCACTCCGTGAGTATAGTCCCACGTTTCATGTTTATTTATCGATCACACTCAACTCTCATTGACATACAAGCTCTCCATTGGACATTCCGTTCCTTTGGACTAGCAAGTTAGTCATAGAGACCTCCGTAAGACTCCTCGTAGCCTTGGATTCCCTCAAGGCCGACTGAGCTGGTTGTACCCTAAAAACCCATTACACAGTTTTTGCCATGTCAATCTAAAGAAAACATGGTATACCGGCCCTTATGATTATACAAAGAGTATATCATAAGAAATTCTTAATGGGATGATGATATCATGCCATATCATTCTTGTAAACCTCAATTCTATGATAAGAAGGAGGGTATCTTGCTTGATCTAATGTTCATGTGGACCTCAATTCTATATAAAGAATGTCCATATGGATTTGTCATGGTACCTAAGTTAAGGGAACCATATTCTACCTAGTTTTATTGAACTCGTGATTATACCGTTATTATCGCCATTCTATGTCCTTTGTCATATTTTGGACTCTATTCTATCAAAGTTGTCATACGTATCTACAAGCTTGATTATTGAAATTCTATATTGGCTATATAAACAAGAGTGGATGTCAAAACACATGATAAATGCCTGCGCATATAGGGCCCGATCTGGTCCTGGGAGGAGCACCCGAAAGTACTTGTGCCCATGGGAGTTAAAATGATAAGGTATCTGGCATTATACCGAGTACTTGACTTGCTTGATTGGACATTCCACACACATCTTGTACTTGAATCGTACTTGACTTTACATGAAATGCGTGGCCCGAAAAAGGGTAATTTACTTGCTTGATACATGATAGCCAAAGTTCTTGACATGACTCGATAATGGTACTTGCTTGAATATCTTGAATAACTGGTATCTTGTTCATGAAAGTTCATCTTATTTCTTTGATATTACATTCTCTCTATCTTGTCGTTTCATGCGAGCATGCATAGCTTTATTGCATCCATGAAAATGTAATTACTTAAACCACTTGCTAGTACTTGAGATATAATTTCCTACTGAGCGTTCGCTCATTCCGTTTGTCCCTTTTTACTTTTCAGGTAAGTCCGACGACGATGGAAGTCAATCGGATGGGAATGGTCAAGAGTGAAAGTGATAGAGCTTCTACAAGTGTCGTCTAGTCTTTTCCATAGTTTCTTGAGTCAACTATGTATTCTTTTCCTTTTTATTTAACAGAGTATTGGATTTGTAATAGTCTATCCATTATGAAATAAAGGATTGGGTTATCTTGCTATTTTGCGCATCTCTGTCTTTGTGTCGAATACATGACCACTCTGATTGACATGATTGATATAGACACGTCGCGCATCTCCGGGTATCTTCCGCGCTCGGGGCGTGACATGCTAAGTCGCATAACATTAAAATCTCTGCTATCTTTACTGATTCCCAGGTGCTGATAGGCTTGCTGAAGAATGGAAAGGATCCTCCGTGGTCACTTATCCCGTGGTGGAGTGCGCTGAAGCAATTGATTTTGCAGATTAACTGCCCTATTATGCATACATATAGGGAGGGGAATCAACTTGCAGATGCATTAGCAAATTATGCAGTTCAAACTGGTAGAAACACTGAATTTGATTCAATTAAGGGCCTTCCTCCTAGGGCTCGTGGTTATGCACTTGCAGACATTAGGGGTATTCCTAACATTCGTGTTACAGCTGTATAGATTTTCGTTTATTTGATACCAAAAAAAAAAATGAACTATGTAGATGTCTCCGTCACGCAAGGTTTGATAAGGTTCCTTGCTCAAATCAATAGAAGCCATTCGGAAAATCACAGTTAGTGCTGCGGCATACGGGAGTGTGCGATTCCGATTATGGAGACAAGCTGTAATGTGCTAGAACAAAAGGACTGGAAAATTGATCGGTTGTCCTAGTATCAAATTTGCAAGTATAAAAATCTGTTGATCAGTGACTTTCTCTCTCCCTCCTGCTTTGGGAAGTAGGATGGTAGTAACCATATGATGTAGAATGCGCTACAACGGGGAAAAATGATTGGCGTTTAAGCCACTAACAGACCGGTTTTGCATTTCTTCGCCGGTCAGGAGTTCATAGGCCACGTCTTCATCTATCATGGCCTCGCCATGAAGTTCACCTGTAGCTGGCATTTTGAATGCACGGGCTAGCTGTTCTTCGGTAATCCCCAATATGTGTCCATTGACCATAGTCATATAGTTGTTGTTCTTGAGAAAT
The DNA here is from genome assembly GCA_022559845.1 of Amorphophallus konjac. Taxonomy (NCBI): domain Eukaryota; kingdom Viridiplantae; phylum Streptophyta; class Magnoliopsida; order Alismatales; family Araceae; genus Amorphophallus; species Amorphophallus konjac. Next base: position 190,395,084 of record CM040123.1, on the reverse strand, counting down.
ATATTCCCATAAAATTGAAGAACAAGGGAATGATATACCCTTCTGTGATCAGCCATAAATGAGATGAGATTCGGTTGATTCTTTACCAGCTGAAGCAACTCCGGCAGACCTTGGTGAAGATCGTTGAAATCAACCGCTCGGGGTCGGAGAACCTTCCGATCCATCATTTTGAATTGAGCAGGAGTAGGTTTTTCCAGAATAGCTTCATGTTCCTTTTTCTTGGCCCGAGCTTCCCTCTTGCGGCTGGACTCCTCAACTGGTTCCTTGCCCAGAGCACGGCGTTTGGGCGCCATGGGAAACCGATCTTCGAGGGAGACGAAAGAGGAGGAGATGGGATGAGTTTGGGATGACTCTAGGGCTCTTACCACGGATGGGAGGAATCTCCACAGCTCAGCCACGCTCCAGGGGACTTGCGGCCGAAGGGGAAGGGCGATGGATGCTCGTCCAAGAGGAATCGCGGGTGCCACAGTGAAGTCCGCTTGTTCTAGGGCTAGAATGTGTGAAGGGAGAACAAGAAGAGGTTGAAGGGAGCAAGGATCGTGGCACTGTTGAAGGAGGGGCGTTTGGGTGAAATATAAAATGGGTTTGAGAAGTTAAGAGGGGTTTTAACCCCTTGCGAACCGATTCACGGACGAACCGTGACCGGTAGGTGTCGACTTTAGGAGTTGACACCTGCCGCGCCCAAATCTGCCCAGAAATGATTTTTCTAGGTGTCGACTTTAGGTGTCGACACCTGCCTGTAGGCGAGTCAAAAATGAATTTAGTGCAGGGAATGAATATTCCAAGAATCAAGTTTGAAGTCGCAAATGACTAGAAATAAAATTGGATTAATGTAAAGAGGATATATGATGTTTTTGTCAAATGGGGTAGTTCGAAGCCATTTGAAATCATATAGAGCCTTGCTCCATAACCAAATTTCTGAACAAGATTTTATCCCGCTGTTCTAGTGGCAATGCCTTATTAAATAAGGAGTTCATATAAATAGCTATAGAAGAGCAAAAGTTATTCTCTGAGTTTGGATTTTTTGAAGGACATAAATATATACATACATACCAAGCATATGGATATGACAATACAAGTACACGCAATGTAACTCACAAAAGCAAATATGATGCATATGCATGGTCCAAGGGTATTATGCAACACACAATCTAGTGGTGAAATGCAGATGCAAATGCATGAGACAGTCTAAAACAAGTGAATGGCACAAGATAGCTCTCTCGACGACAAATGCCTAACTCTCTCCTAAAAGAAGTGAATTTGTCTTCATTGAGAGGTTTAGTGAAGATATCAGCAATTTGATTGTTTGTATCAATAAATTTAATTTCAACATCTCCTTTGCTAACATGATCACGCAGAAAGTGATGCCTGACCTCAATATGCTTTGTGCGAGAATGATGCACTGGATTTTTTGATAAATTTATTGCGAAAGCGTTGTCACAAAGAATGGCTGTGTTCCTAGTGTGATGCCAAAATCAATCAATTGTTGCTGTATCCAGAGCACTTGGGCAACACAGCTACCTATGGCCACATATTCGGCCTCGGCAGTTGATAATGCCACAGAATTTTGTTTCTTGGAGGCCCATGAAACCAAGCAACCTCCGAGGAACTGATAATACCCACTAGTGCTCTTCCTGTCTATTTTGCAACCCACATAATCAGCGTCGGAGTAACCAACTAATTCAAGAGCTGAAGTACGCGGAAACCAAAGACCCAAATCACAAGTTCCAGCAATGTATCTAAAAATCCGCTTTACGGCTGACATGTGTGATTCTTTGGGATTCGATTGAAACCTTGCACACAGACATACTGCATATTGAATGTCGGGCCTGCTTGCTGTCAAATATAACAAGGATCCTATCATGCTCCTGAAAAGTGTTTGGTTGACGGGTTTACCTTGGTTATCTTGATCAAGTTTCAGAGATGTGGACATGGGAGTGGGTTGTGGTTTAGTTGATGTCAAATTGAATTTCTTGAGCAGGTCCATTGCATATTTCTTCTGGATTATGAATAAACCATAAACTATCTGAGTCACCATGCTCGGTGTGCTTGTTTCAGACCATAGAGAGCCTTGTCAAGCTTGTACACATAGTCTGGATGTTCCGGATCTTCAAACCCAGGTGGTTGCTCCACGTACACGTCCTCCTAAACGAGGAACGTGTTCTTATTCCTTCTTCCACATTGCCAAGTACATCCTCTGGAGGATGATCTTTTGCAAACGTCCATTGCCTAGGCAGCTATAATTCAATTTGGGCTTGCTGATTTTTGTCATCAATTTGTTGATTTTCTCCTTCTAGGTTATTTGATTTCTTTGACCTCTCTTCGGCATCATCATTTTTTGATTCTTCTTCCTGCATGACAAGTTTGTTATTGGAGTCTTTGGATGATGATTCATCAACTATAACATGGGGACTTTCCTCAACTACAAGAGTTCTCAAGTTATACACTCGATAGGCTCTTGAGCTAAGGGAGTATCCGAGAAATATCCCCTTATCACTCTTGGGGTCAAACTTTGCAAGGTCCATCTTGCCATTATTATGAATGTAGCATATAGAGCCAAAAGGTTTGAAGTAAGATATATTCGATTTCTTACCTCGATATAGCTCATAAGATATTTTCTTTAACAATGGCCTTTCCATAGCTCGGTTTATTATGTAGCATGCAGTGTTCACGGCTTCAGCCCAGAAATACATCGGAAGGTTGTTTTCATTTAGCATAGTTCTGGCCATTTCAACTAGTGTTCTATTCTTCCTCTCAACGACCACATTTTGCTCGGGGGTCCTTGGTGCGGAGAAGTTGTGTATGTAGCCTTGAGTCCTATAGAAATTGCTGAACTCATGGTTATCAAATTCTCTGCCATGATCACTCCGCACGGTCTCGATGCACCAACCTTTTTCATTCTGAACCATCCTACAAAACGCCTCAAACTCCATCAAAGCATCACTTTTTTTAGAGAGAAAATACACCCAGCTATATCTCGAAAAGTCATCCACAATGACAAACCCATATAGCTTACCACCCAAGCTGTGAGTTCTGCTTGGTCCAAATAGATCAATATGGATCAATTCAAGGGGCCTGGAAGTGGTTACTTCACTCTTACATTTGAATGATGTTCTTGTTTGTTTGCCCCGGCTGCATGCCCCACAAATTTCTTCATTTGTAAGCTTCAACTTGGGTAAGCCAACGACCAGATTTTTCCTAAACAACTTCATCATCACATTGAAACTAGCATGCCCAAGACGGCGATGGCATAACCATGCATCATCAAAATTTTTTGCAACCAAGCAAAGATTTTTATGTGAAGCATCATCAAGGTCAATCATATAAACATTGTTGTGTCTAAACCCTATGAACTTGATTTCATGAGAATTTCTATCCACTACAGTGCAGTGAGTAGAATCAAAAGACACATTGCAACCTTTGTCACACAGTTGACTTATACTAAGAAGATTATGATGCAGGACTTTGACAAGCAAAACATTTTCAATTACTTGAGTTTCCTTCTTACCTATCTTACCTTCTCCAACAATTTTTCCTTTGTCCTTTCCCCCAAAGGCTACCATTCCACCATCTTTTTCTTGTAGGTCTGCAAACATTTCCTTGTTTCCCGTCATATGCCTTGAACATCCACTATCCAGGTACCATTTGTTCTTTTGAGCTCCAAGGCAGACCTGCAAACAGAAGAAGAATACTTATGGGGTTTTTTGGTACCCAAGCAAGCTTGGGTCCTCGGTAGTTAGACAGAAAAGGCTTGTATGATCTATTCATCATTCTAGCAAAATTTTCATCATCAAATCTCATGGTTCTGCACTCACACATATTATGGCCTAATCTTCCACAATAAAAGCATGTAGTGATTTTGTTATCACGGTTTCTTCTCCTGCTCACATTCATAAATGAATTATGCATCTGTGTGTTAGATGATGAGGGAAATGAACTTCTTGGAACCCAATAAGTCATGTAGATTTTGGACTGAGATTTGTTTCTCTTTTCAAATGTGAGTAGAGAACTTTCTTCATGAGGACTTACACGGGTGTTCATCACCTGCTTCCCCCTTTTTAAGACATCAAGATCATTTTTCAATTCATTTATCTCAAGCAACAAAATTTCAATTTTCTTTTCAGCAGTCTCCTTGGTTTGATTACATGTGAGTTTTTCAAACCTCTCTTGTTCCAAATCCTTTTTCAATTCTTCATGCATTTTGATAAAAGTAGTTTGATCTTCACGCATGCATGAGCTCTCTTCTTCAAACAATTCAATTTTGGACATTAGAGTTTCATTTTCTTGTTTGAGAGTATAAATTTCAGATTTCAAGGAATTGCAATTTTCATAATGATTTTCAACATGTAAAAGATGCTCAATCTTCTTTTTCAGAAGTTTATTTTTAGATTTAAATTTTTTGCATTTTCCATATACTGATTCATATGCAATCTACCATTGTTCACATGTAAGATTTTCGGTTTCAGAATCTACCTCATTTGAGTTGTCTTCATCAGCCATGAAACACAGATTCTGAACGAGCTCATCCAAGTTATCTTCATTTCCAGATTCTTCCTCATCTTCGTCGCTCCATGTGGCGACCATTGCCTTTGGCTTCTTGAATTTTCCTTTCTTGAATTTCTTCTTCAAATCTGGGCATTCTCCCTGCATGTGACCAGGTTTCTTGCATTCGTAGCAAATAACTTCATCCTTCTTGCTGCTTTCATTCTTCTTCAGACTTTGCCTTCTTGGTCCTTTTCTAAACTGACCACCGAACTTCCTGGTATTCTTGACAAATTTTCTTACTCTTCTGGTGATCATAGCAACAATCTCCTCATCTTCAGTATTAGCCATGGATCCTTCCTCGCTTTCATCCGACTCCTGTGGGTTTACTTTCAATGCCAATGTTGTGGCAATCTTCTTCTTTTTGTTGTCCTCCTCGCTCCTTTTGATGTTGATTTCATATGTCATCAGGGAGCCAACTAACTCGTCCAAGGTCAGAGTGCTGAGATCTTTTGAGTCTTCAATCACTGTGGCCTTTGTGTGCCACTGTGGTGAAAGGGATCTTAACACCTTTCTTACAAGATCTCGATTTGAGTACTCCTTGCCAAGAGCCTTCAAACCATTTGTAATTTCCATCAGCCTCGCGAACATTTCAGTAATGGATTCTTCTGTCTTCATCATAAACAATTCATAATCTCATACCAACATATTTACTTTTGTCTCCTTGACTTCACAGGTTCCTTCATAGATCAAGCGTAGTTTGTCCCACATTTTCGGTGCAGAGGAACACATAGATATGCGTGAGTATTCATTCGGATGGATAGCACACTGAATTATATTCATGACCTTAAAGTTAGCTGAACACTTGTTGATATGGTCGTCATCCCAATCATCTTCATTGTCAGGCAACTTATAAGGACCTTTGTTGATAACATTCCACACTTCATAATCTTGTGCATGCAGGAAAATATACATTCTATTTTTCCAATTGTTGGGTCCCGTTGTGTATGTGATTTTGATGATTACAAAATGACTTTGTTGCTTGGCCTTGTGCGTGAATGGTTACTCATGTCTTCATGTGTATGAAGTATGTAATGATTGTGGAAATGATTACAAACTGTTTGATTACAAACTGTTTCTTTTGGGATATCATCATGTGAATGCATCTGTGACTCTTTGAGGTTCATACGTACTTTGAGGTTAGCACATTACATATACATTCCATCTACACTTGGTGCGGTTGCCCTATCTTCAATGTGAAAGGCCTTGGTGAAAAGCACACTCGAGCATCATGTCCTATTGAGCCTCATGTACATCATGTCATATTGAGCCTCATATCATGAATGTGTACTTTGGTAATGCTAAATGAATGGAGGGAATGATATGTGGTTTGATGAGTTTGAATGATAGTTCCTTGTCCTTCGGATCATATGGCTTAAATGGTTGGTGAAATGGCTTGTAGGAGAATTGGGTTGAAATTGGGATCTTGAGATTCGGTTTAATATCAACTTGCTTATGAGTTCATTGCCATATAGTGCAGGGTAATATTGCTTCAAGGTAAGAAGTTATATTGGAATCCATGGTGAGACTCTTCTGATCATGAACTGGAAAATTGAGTTCTCTAATGCCTTGATACTGATCTATCATGGGAATGCTCATATGCCTCATGCTAATGATTTCGCAATCACATTTCATGACTTTTGGGTCTAGGTCTCAAAACTAGCTTCATATGTTAATGCATGACCCATATAGTTTGATCTTGATCTAACCACTTGGTTTATCATATTTTTCAGGATGCAAAATCATTGTTGATCTTCATGGGATTATGGTAACATTTAATCAATTATTTCCCTTTGGTTTGATGGAGGTTTAGTTGTTTTTTAAACTCAAACTGTCTTACAGTCTTCACCATTTTCAATCCAACCGTTAGATCTCCCCTCTAAAAATTATATGTTGTAGCTCTGGGAGTCCTCTTTCCAAAGCCTCAAGTCTTGCTTCGATCGGAGTTCGGAGCTAGGAGAATTAATTCCTGTCGTCAAAGCGCGCAGAGCTAATTTTTGTGTAATCTGCCTGAAAGGGTCGACCCCTGGGGTCGACCCATGGAAGGGTCGACCCCTTTAACCCAGAACTTGTTTTTAGTTCTGTTTGGTTTCTGGCAGTGCGAGGGTCGACCCCTGGGGTCGACCCCTGTAAAACAGAACACAAAAAGTGTTCTGTTTGGCTTCTGATTGCACGAGGGTCGACCCCAAGGGTCGACCCATTCCGGTCGGACCTCGAGCCGCACATTTTGACCGCCGTTTTCTTGCTCTGAAAGTCCAACCAATCAATTCCAAATGCCCTAAATGTCTCCCTAATTCGTGGATCTGGTCCCTAGGCTGTTTCTAGACTGACCTAAACACTTATATACATCTCTTGGGTTGCAAACCCTAAGAGAGAGGATGCTAGATCTAAAAATTGTTTTCTTCTAACCCTTGTGTGTGCAGGTTCGGAGTTGAAGCTCCCAAGCCCTCTTCCACCTTGCTCTGAAGCTGAAATTGAAGGTAAGAAGCTTGAATCAAGGTCCAAGATCATATACAACTAAAGGCAGCATTTGAAATCAAGAACCAACCTCTGTTCGTGTTGCATCTCTTCAAAATTGCTTCAAGAACGTTCTTCATCCTGTAGAAGCATTTCATGAGGGAGTAATCTTGATCTTTCACTTCTATATCTTTTGTTTGAGATTGTTCACGGTTTTGAATGGGCATCTAAGATGTGTAATAATCATTTACATGTTCTTTGTTCACTCTCTCTTGCATATATATATGAGCTACAATCTTTGTGATACAACATCTCTAATGCTCATGTATTCTTTTGTATAGGTGAAGAAGAGGGGAATCTCTAAACCATTCAAGTCTATATTCTTGTTTGAGATTAGCTTAAAGATTGAACTCATTATGTCTATCTACTCTTTCAGGTGAAGAGAGGAGATTGGAATAAGAAAAAGAGAAGCGGCTAGAGGAGAGGAAGAAGATGATGTCAAGATTATGATCATCCATCAACGAGCAAGGAGAATCAGATTTTGATGAAGAAGGGGGAGCCTTATACTTGATGTATTCTTCTAGTTTACATCTATAGAATTTGTGTGGAAGGTCATAGCATATATTTGTGATTGTTACATATACATTTGACAGAATATTTTGTGTGGGTGTTCGGAGAAAGGGGTCTCCGAGTGTGTGTGTGGTCTTATGTGTGTCGATCTGTGCGAAGTATATCCGTGTGTGTTGTTGGGAGTTTTCTCTCGTGTGGTTGTGTAGGCATTGCCCTACGTGTGTGTGGACGGAGCTGTATCTCCGTGTAAGGTATATTGTTCGGGGTGTGTTCCCCTATGTGTGTGTATGTGTGTGTGTGCTGCTGTGGCAGCAGGTTGAGGCAAGGCCTCGTGTGTGTGTTTTGCTGTGAAAGTGGCGTGTGTGTGTTGGGGTTCATCCCCGTGTTGCTACATTTTGTAGCGTGTAGTGAAGCCTCACCGGTTTGGTGAGGGGTGGACGTAGGGAACCCGTCGTGGTCCCGAACCACCTTAAAAATCCCCGTGTCCTGTGGTTTGATTCTTGTGATTGTGTGTTCACTATCATATCTGTTTGTGCTATCGTGTGAGCTCGGCGAGATTGAGTGAATCAAGTTTAAACTTGTTTGGATTAATTTCCTCAATCCTATCAATCTAGTAAATTCCGTTGTGTGCTAGTTTGTGTTTTTAATTGGACATAGTTTTTTGCAGTAGGATCTATTCACCCCCCCTTTAGATCCGTGTTCCTGCACTACGGGACCCAACAATTGGTATCAGAGCCAGGTTCTGTTGTCCCTAGATCTTGCGATCTACAGAGTGATCCCAGTGCATTCCATAATCATTAATTTTTCTACTGAACATATATCAATGAACTGTTTGCCAATCTTCACTGGTTTGAATTTTGATTCATGGCTAGGCAAACTGTGTTTGGAAATTGGAAATTGATCCTAGTCTTTGGAAATTGATTTATCATGGTCCACACATATTACCTTTAGATGAGACCAAGTGGTCTAATCAGGATAAAATGATTCATCATGATAATGTTACTGCTTTGAGTTTATTGAAAGCTTCTGTAAGTAGTAACAAGTATCCATTTGCATCTTCTTGTAGGACGGCGAAGGAGTTAATGGACCGGCTGATCAACGCTCAAGAGAAGGAAAGATAAAAATATCTCATGGCCGATGATACAGATCAACAAAGTGACAAAAATGCAGAAGAGGTAAATTCAGATTCTGAAGAATTTACTCTTGAAGATCTTGTTGATGCTTATGATGAGTTGGCAAAATAATATAAGAAAATCAAGTCGAAAAATAGAAAACTGAAAAAGAAATATGAAAACATGCTCCATGAAAATGGTTCTTATGATAAGTGTTCTGAGCTTGATAAGTTGAATGAACTTTTAGAGCATGATGTTGAATGTCACAAAGAAACTATTGCATGTTTGAGAAATGAGAATGTTGCCCTCAAGAATAAAATCAATCAATTAGAGAAAACTGAAAAAGATCTAAGAAACAAAATGGAATCAAACTCAATTGATCAGGATATTTGCAATGAATTGATTATGAATGATAAACTTGTAAATGAAAATGAAGAACTCAAAAAGGAGAACAGTGCAATGCTAATTCAGATCTCCCTACTTGAAAGTAGATTGAAAAATCTTCAAAAACTTGAAAAAGGGAAATCTGTGATTGTTGATGAATCTGACAAGATGCTTGTGTTAGAACAAAAGATGGAAAGCTACCAAACCATCAATGCTCAATTGAATGAAAAAGTCATTTCTTGTGAAAATGAGATCATTTCCTATGAATTATATATTTCATCACTTGAAAAAGAAAATCTTGATCTGAATGCTTCTTTGTGTAAGTTTGTGAATGGGGAAGAAAATCTGAACAAGATATTGGAGACTAAGGTGAATTTCTAAAAAGAGGGGCTGGGCTATAATCCTGTGAACAAAAAGAACTTTGAAAATAAAGTCTACACATCATCTGTCCATAGTTCTAATATAGCTAGTACATCAAATGAGTCTCCAAATCAATCTGTTCCTCAAACAACAAAGCAATCAAATGAAAGTCTGAAAAAGAAACAAAACTTGCATCAAAAGGCTAAAAATGTTGTTGGTGTCACGATGAATGTCATGAAAAATCTTGTTGCACATACACATGCATCCACAAAGAAAATCTCATTTTTTTATTGTGGTGAACTTGGCCATATGATGCATGATTGCTTTTTGATGAAATCTGAAGATCTAGAAGCATGCAAGAAAATGAAGGGGTTCACAAAGCCAAGAAAGTTTCTGAACACAAAAAGAACTCTTGATAACTCTTATATTCATGCAAGAAGACCATTTGAAAGATTTGCTCCTTTGAACTGTTTTCATTGTGGAAGGTTCGGTCACAGGATGAACAATTGCTTTAGTTTGAAAAATGATAACATCTCTACAGACCCACAAAAATTTCATGCTCATCCTGTTGTGAAGAAGAAAATTTTCCATGCTTATAATGATAACATTCATGCTAAATCACAGAAATTTGATTATCATGTTTATGAGAATCCTATGAAGTCTCTTGGTTCTTGTCATTATTGTGGTGAGTTTGGGCATACCATGCATGTTTGCTCCTTAATGTATTTTGATGATATGCATGCCCAAGAACAGTGGAAGGCACCCTCTAGAGGTGCAACTAACCATCCAGAACCCAAGAAGGTTTGGGTACCTAAAACAACCAAATGAGAACTTTGTTGCAGGATTGCATTAAGGTCAAGGGGAAGGCTTTAAGTCAACTTGGCCAGTTCTGGTGTGATGCCTTGGTGAACATGGGCTTGTCCCTGAGTTGATACTTGAAGCTCATCATTCATACTTGTAGCTCATAGGAGAATGTCTTGTGGAACAAAAGTACTGAAATTGGTTTTCTCATTTGTATTGAATTGAGGTTGATATGAAATTGAGTTTCTGATATTGCAGGCAGTGAGAGAGAGTCATGTGTGATGAAAAGCCTTGAAGTTAGTTTCTTCATATGCATTGGCTTAATATTAACATGAATTGAGCTCTTTACAGTGTAGGTTTGATTATGACCATCAACCCTTGAAATCATGGTAATAATTCAAACGTTTGAATGTATCACCATGTGCCTAGATCCAGAATAGGTCTACACTTTGGGTTTTGAAATACCCATCTTGAGGTCCGATTGGTTTGAGTTTTAACCCCATTACCCTAGAGGGGTTTTGGAAGGGTTTTGGCATGGGGTTCTTGATCTTGTCATATCCTTATGTGCTGCCTTATATGAAATACGAATTTGGGGTCTCAATGGAACTCCTTTGGCTAATATCGATATATTTCCTGCAGGAGAGAAAGAAAGGAGCTTGTTAATGAAGATGACAACAAGCGAAATAAAGTAAAGAATCTGAAAATGTCAATAAAGGTAACTCAAGACAAAGGTGAGAAAATAAAGTGTTTGTTTAAAGCTCTTTGATCTTGATGTTAATGACATATCTTGATAGACAGTGATTTTGAAATCGTGAATACTCTTTGGTTGCTTTTGACCATGTGAAAAATGAATGTTTGGCTGAATGGCATTGGAACATCTGAGCAGTATATATGAGAGTGTAGCTATTGAATGCCTTTTGCTAAACCCCCGATGTCATATGGGAATGCATTGCATCTTTCTGATCATCATTTCAATGATTACATGGTATATAAAATGGTGATATGTGGAAGGGCAGGTCAAGCCTGTCTGAAAGCAATCACCATGCGTGAGAATATGCCTCCGCCCGGTACCATAAATCATTTATGCATATGGCATCTAACTTAAATGAATTTTTTGAAATCATACATTGATTATGGGGGAGTTTTGCAAGATGAAAATTTTGAAAATGATGTTGTTCCATTCTCTCAGCATGATGATGTTGTTCTGTGACTGAACTTTTTGAGGACTGAAGTTGATCGATGTTCCATGGTCTTTATCAATGTACCACTCATCTTTTTGGTTAAAAGCACAACTATTTTCAAGAAAAGTTCACATGTGATGGTTTTGATGCTCTGAATAAATTTTCTGAATTCTCTTTTTAGAATAAAGTGGTGTCCTCATATTTTAACATTTGGTAATGCGTGTCATGCATTAGTTGCATTAGGTGCATATAGAGTGTCATGTGAAATCTGGAATCGTACATCACATTGCATATTTACAAATCACTCTCTACATATCATTCACATAGTGCTTTTGGAAGATGAAGCTCATCGTGTGTCTTGTTGCATAGTTGGCATTTCTAGCATGCATATAGTGCATATTTTGAAATGCATCATCTTGAACATTTCATGTTGCATAAATGCTAAAAAGAATACTTCCAACATTGGTCATCATATCTGTGGAGCCAACATTTCAAGCATTGAAATTGCATACCTTTTCATTTTACATTGCATATGCATATCTCCATTGTATGCTTGCATGTTATTATATGCTATTCAACCCCTTCCTTTGAAACTTCTAAGACTGAATACTCCATTGTTAAATAATGTTGCATCTGAGTCTTAACAAGTGTGCTTCATGTCAAACTCTCAGGGAGAGCATTTCATGCTTATTACATTTACATAGGGGGAGCTACACTATCCTGTTTTAAGTTAAATTTTCTCCATACATGTTAAATCAAATTCGTACACTTCATGCACTTTAATGTGAAATTGAGTGTTATTCATAAAGATATAAGAATTTCATTTCAACACTCTAAAGTAATTTAACTTGCTGCATGGATGATAAGAGACAATTGAGGAAAAAGCTGCCTGCCTCCACATACAAAAGATGGCTGAAATGAAAGGCAGAGCAATGCTAAGTCTCACTGAGTAAACTGGGCACATGTCACCTGAGACGCGATGTGGTTCATTTTTTAAAAGTGTTGACTAAAGTATCTCTGTTCAAATGAGGTGATAAGGTTCAGTACTCTGAGTAACCGGGGATTCTGGCATGAGCTCCATGTGTCTCCTCGCGTAAAAAGGAATTATTTTGAACCTGGTCCTTCTTAGAAAAATTCAGATTGTCAGTATGAAAATTTCTGATGATATATTTGATTGAGGTAGAGCGAAGCTTCCAATACGATGTTCTCTAGATTGAAATACAGTGTGTACACTTACTATTGTGTTTATTTGAAAATCTAGTTATCCATATGGCTAAACTTCATTTTCATGTTACTCACTTGCACATGGTAATTTGATTTGATATGTATTCTGAAAATTTGATTAATTGTAATGACCTACTGTACGTCTTCTCCTATTTATCTGCATAATTCTCTAAGTGTAAATATGAGCATTCTGAACTTAATGACTCACTTGCACTTTTCATACACCTATCCCCTCACTGTATATCAATTGGTATCACTTCTTGTGAAGGAGTTATGTTGCATGTATCTATAGATATCTGCTTGATTACATTGTATGCAATTCATGTCTCATCATTTTCATACATCATGCTTCATGCATTTCACAAGAAAACTAAAAATCAAAAATTTGAAAATCAAAAATAGTCATCTAATGTGTCAATGTCAATGGGGGAGCTTTGCATGTGATCTTATCTACTTAACTCATCAGGTCTTGCATGAGTCAATACCTTTCTATTGGTGTTTGAGTGCTTATTTGCTAGCTCATCATTGTTCATGCCATACGCCATTTCCAATTGCTGCAACTCATGTGCATTTGCATATCGTTTTGTCATCTTGTATGACCACATTATCCACATTTACATTTCCACTTTTCACAATTGGTATCAGACACTCGGTATAAGAGTTTCATTTCAACAATTGGTTTCCAACAGCTCTGCAATTAGTTCATGCATAATTGTACACATTGGTTCTCTTCATAATCTGGTTGTCCATGGATTTCTGCCCTTCTGGATTTTCCATCATGATCTCCATTTCTGATTATGTCAAAGGGGGAGAGAGCATTATAGCATAATACTTTATCATCATCAAAATGGGGGAGATTGTTGTGTATGTGATTTTGATGATTACAAAATGACTCTGTTGCTTGGCCTTGTGCGTGAATGGTTACTCATGTCTTCATGTGTATGAAGTATGTAATGATTGTGGAAATGATTACAAACTGTTAGATTACAAACTATTTCTTTTGGGATATCATCATGTGAATGCATCTGTGACTCTTTGAGGTTCATACGTGCTTTGAGGTTAGCACATTACATATACGTTCCATCTACACTTGGTGTAGTTGCTCTATCTTCAATGTGAAAGGCCTTTGTGAAAAGCACACTCGAGCATCATGTCCTATTAAGCCTCATGTACATCATGTCATATTGAGCCTCATATCATGAATGTGTACTTTGGTAATGCTAAATGAATGGAGGGAATGATATGTGATTTGATGAGTTTGAATGATAGTTCCTTGTCCTTCGGATCATATGGCTTAAATGGTTGGTGAAATGGCTTGTAGGAGAATTGGGTTGAAATTGGGATCTTGAGATTCGGTTTAATATCAACTTGCTTATGAGTTCATTGCCATATAGTGCAGGGTAATATTGCTTCAAGGTAAGAAGTTATATTGGAATCCATGGTGAGACTCTTCTGATCTTGAACTGGAAAATTGAGTTCTCTAATGTCTTGATACTGATCTATCATGGGAATGCTCATATGCCTCATGCTAATGATTTCGCAATCTCATTTCATGACTTTTGGGTCTTGGTCTCAAAACTACCTTCATATGTTAATGCATGACCCATATATTTTGATCTTGATCTAACCTCTTGGTTTATCATGTTTTTCAGGATGCAAAATCATTGTTGATCTTCATGGGATTATGGTAGCATTTAATCAATTGTTTCCCTTTGGTTTGATGGAGGTTTAGTTATTTTTCAAACTCAAACTGTCTTACAGTCTTCACCATTTTCAATCTAACTGTTGGATCTCCCCTCTAAAAATTATATGTTGTAGCTATGGGAGTCCTCTTTCCAACGCCTCCAGTCTTCCTTCGATCGAAGTTCGGAGCTAGGAGAATTAATTCCTGTCGCCGAAGCGAGCAGAGCTGTTTTTTGTGTAATCTGCTTGAAAGGGTCGACCCATGGAAGGGTCGACCCCTGGGGTCGACCCCTTTAACCCAGAACTTGTTTTTAGTTCTGTTTGGTTTCTGGCAGTGCGAGGGTCAACCCCTGGGGTCGACCCCTGTAAAACAGAACACAAAAAGTGTTCTGTTTGGCTTCTGATTGCCCGAGGGTTGACCCCAAGGGTCGACCCATTCCGGTCGGACCTCGAGCCGCACATTTTGACCACCTTTTTCTTGCTCCGAAAGTCCAACAAATCAATTCCAAATGCCCTAAATGTCTCCCTAATTCATGGATCTGGTCCCTAGGCTGTTTCTAGACCGACCTAAACACTTATATACATCTCTTGGGTTACAAACCCTAAGAGAGAGCATGCTAGATCTGAAAATTATTTTCTTCTAACCCTTGTGTGTGCAGGTTCAGAGTTGAAGCTCCCAAGCCCTCTTCCACCTTGCTCTGAAGCTGAAATTGAAGGGAAGAAGCTTGAATCAAGGACCAAGATCATATACAACTGAAGGCAGCATCTGAAATCAAGATCCAACCTCTGTTCGTGTTGCATCTCTTCAAAATTGCTTCAAGAACGTTCTTCATCCTGTAGAAGCATTTGATGAGGGAGTAATCTTGATCTTTCACTTCTATATCTTTTGTTTGATATTGTTCAAGGTTTTGAATGGGCATCTAAGATATGTAATAATCATTTACATGTTCTTTGTTCAATCTCTCTTGCATATATATATGAGCTACAATCTTTGTGATACAACATCTCTAATGCTCATGTATTCTTTTGTATAGGTGAAGAAGAGGGGAATCTCTAAACCATTCAAGTCTATATTCTTGTTTGAGATTAGCTTAAAGATTGAACTCATTATGTCTATCTACTCTTTCAGGTGAAGAGAGGAGATTGGAATAAGGAAAAGAGAAGCGGCTAGAGGAGAGGAAGAAGATGATGTCAAGATTATGATCATCGATCAACGAGCAAGAAGAATCAGATTTTGATGAAGAAGGGGGAGCCTTATACTTTATGCATTCTTCTAGTTTCCATCTATAGAATTTGTGTGGTAGGTCATAGCATATATTTGTGATTGTTACATATACATTTGATAGAATATTTTGTGTGGGTGTTCGGAGAAAGGGGTCTCCGAGTGTGTGTGTGGTCTTATGTGTGTCGATCTGTGCGAAGTATATCCGTGTGTGTTGTTGGGAGATTTCTCCCGTGTGGTTGTGTAGGCATTGCCCTACGTGTGTGTGGACGGAGCTGTATCTCCGTGTAAGGTATATTGTTCGGGGTGTGTTCCCCTGTGTGTGTGTATGTGTGTGTGTGCTGTTGTGGCAGCAGGTTGAGGCAAGGCCTCGTGTGTGTGTGTTTTGCTGTGAAAGCAGTGTGTGTGTGTTGGGGTTCGTCCCCATGTTGCTACATTTTGTAGCATGTAGTGAAGCCTCACCGGTTTGGTGAGGGGTGGACGTAGGGAACCTGCCGTGGTCCCGAACCACCTTAAAAATCCCCGTGTCCTGTGGTTTGATTCTTGTGATGGTGTGTTCACTATCATATCAGTTTGTGCTATCGTGTGAGCTCGGCGAGATTGAGTGAATCAAGTTTAAACTTGTTTAGATTAATTTCCTCAATCCTATCAATCTGGTAAATTCCGTTGTGTGCTAGTTTGTGTTTTTAATTGGTCATAGTTTTTAGCAGTAGGATCTATTCACCCCCCCTCTAGATCCGTGTTCCTGCACTACGGGACCCAACACTAATAAGTGTAATTTGTTCCATCAAAGAATGGAGGTCTATGAACTAAATGCCCTTCAGGCATCATCCCTCTATTTGCCATAAAGAGAGATCTACTCTTCGAACATAAGGTCGGGCGATATAGAGACCAAAGCTCTGATACCAATTATTGGGTCCCGAAAGGCAGCAATCAAGAGGGGAGGGGTGAATTGATTGGCCAATTAAAATTAATTACCCCGCGATACACAAAATGCAGTAACAAAGGATACAAATAAACTCAAAGCAAATAGGCACTCAAGCTCACCAGAACAAGGTCTTGCTCGCGATCTTTTCTTTCTTTCGCGGGGGTCGATCGACCAACTGACCAACTGGTAGTCAAATGATCAATAGATGACGCGGGCGTGCCAGTCATATGAGTGACGACTTTATGATGCGCTCATTCTGACCCATGTCGGGTGAATGTGAGGTTCGGTCGGGACCAGCAGTCCGCCATACCATAAAGGCTATGGTGTTAATTACATCCCCCACGTGGAGGAACACCTTTGATTAATTACCGAGATAGCGGGCTGTCGAAGCCGGATTAAAAAAGAGCTACAAGATGATCATGACGAAGGCATGCAGGTTGCATATATTTATCATGCAGAAGATGCATAGTTCATAGAATTATGGATCCTCGGTACGTGGCGGAGGACATAGGTCTGAAGACCACCGTCGCGCATAGCGAAGACCTCCGTCCAGACGTAATCCGGCTTTCTGTCGACGCCGTTTGATATACCCGAGGATCTATGCATGCATGCGCACATGACGTTCATGACTATATTGAGCATGATTGTCACGCCCCGAGCGTGGAAGATACCCGGAGATGCGTGACGTGTCTATATCAATCATGTCAATCAGAGTGGTCATATATTCGACACAAAGACAGAGATGCGCAAAATAGCAAGATAACCCAATCCTTTATTCCTTTATAATAGACTATTACAAATCCAATACTCTATTTAATAAAAAGAAAAGTACATAGTTGACTCAAGAAACTATAGAAAAGACTAGATGACACTTGAGCAGCTCTATCACTTTCACTCTTGACCATTCCCATCCGATTGACTTCCATCGTCGTCGGACTTACCTGAAAAGTAAAAAGGGACAAACGGGATGAGCGAACGCTCAGTAGGAAATTATATCTCAAGTACTAGCAAGGGGTTTAAGTGATTACATTTTTCATGAATGCAATAAAGCTATGCATGCTCGCATAAAACGACAAGATAGAGAGAATGTAATATGAAGGAAATAAGATGGACTAATCATGAACTTTCAACAAGATAACAAGTTTATTCAAGATATTCCAGCAAGTACGTATAACAAGTCATGTCAAGAACTTTGGCTATCATGTATCAAGCAAGTAAATTACCCTTTTTCGGCCACGCATTTCATGTCAAGTCAAGTACGATTCAAGTACAAGATGTGTGTGGAATGTCCAATCAAGCAAGTCAAGTACTCGGTATAATGCCAGATACCTTATCATTTTAACTCCCATGGGCACAAGTACTTTCGGGTGCTCCTCCCAGGACCCGATCGGGCCCTATATGCGCAGGCATTTATCATGTGTTTTGACATCCACTCTTGTTTATAGCCAACATGGAATTTCAATAATCAAGCTTGTAGACACGTATGACAACTTTGATAGAATAGAGTCCAAAATATGACAAAGGACATAGAATGGCGATAATAACGGTATAATCACGATATCGATAAAAATCTAGGTAGAATATGGTTCCCTTAACTTGGGTACCATGACAAATCAATATGGACATTCTTTATATAGAATTGAGGTCCACATGAACAGTATATCAAAGGTAAGATACCCTCATTCTTATCATAGAATTGAGGTTTACAAGAATGACATGATATGACATGATATCATCATTCCATTAAGAATTTCTTATGATATACTCTTTGTATAATCATAAGGGCCGGTATCCCATGTTTCTTTAGAGTGACATGGCATTAATGGTGTAATGGGTTTTAGGGTACAACCAGCTCAGTCGGCCTTGAGGGAATCCAAGGCTACGAGGAGTCTTACGGAGGTCTCTATGACTAACTCGCTAGTCCAAAGGAACGGAATGTCCAATGGAGAGCTTGTATGTCAATGAGAGTGAGTGTGATCGATAAAACAACGTGAAAAGTGGGACTATACTCACGGAGTGGAGAATAGTGCCGATATATATATTATATAATATGAAACCATCGGTTAACAGAATCAGGATAAAAATCATTTTTACAGAAAATAACGACTTACGCTAAGTCGTTTCTCAAGTAAGTAACGCCTAAGAGAAGGGCGTTTACATATGTTCCGTTTTGCAGAATAATTCAGTAATTTATCTAAAACGCGCCCTGGACGGGGTCGTTTCTTAAAGAGTTGACGACTACAGTAGCAGGCGTCTCATTATTTATATATTTGACAGAATATCAATAATTTTTCACGATTTGTCTAAAACACGCCCTGGCAAGGGGCGTTACTGTTTAATTCTATATTACAGAATATATGTATTTCAGGATTTTGACCGATAAACGCCCTAGGAAGGGGCGTGTCTTTTCAATTTACGCCCTATGGTAGGGCGTTAACATGTGGAAAACGACTTTGTCAAGGTCGTTACTTAAAGTTTCTGCAGGAAATTTGAAGGGCAGTAATAATTTCAGGATAATAGAGGAACGAAGATAATATCAGGACAGTAACGTTAGCAGGTTGAAGACAGAGGGTCATGCATTGTTTATAATCATGATTTCATATATAATCAGTTCTTAAGGTGGGTGATTAACATTTACATGAAATTAACGCCTGTGTACAGGGCGTCAAATATGAAATTGACGACCTGGGCATAGTCGTGTCTTGTAAATTAGCGCCCTTGACAGGGGCGTTTCTTTCAATAATATTCCAGAAACGAAAATAAAACTGTATGCATGCCATGCTTATACATATATCTTGCGTTATTTTATTTGGGCTACAGTGACTTGAGAAAACCTACCTTTAATGGAACGTGAAGGATGAGATAGAAGATGAGCTCTGTTGCAACGAAAAATCCGCAACAGCAGCAGCAGCCGGAAGAAGAACAAATGTTCTTCAAAGATCTTCACGCTACAGAACCTGTAGAGGAAGAGAAAAAGAAGGAAGATGAAGATGTTAATAATCTTCATAATTATAATCGACGTTTAAGGAAAAAGATAGAAGAATATTACATATTCTTCGACGGCAGTAGCGGAGTTTCCTGAACAAGAAGAAGACTAATCATTCTTCATATAATCTGAAGCAAGAAAAACAAAAGGGAATAAGAAGAACAGTTTGTTCTTCACGTACCGTGCAGCAGTAGTTCGTCCAAATAGATTTAGGGTTGGCCGAACAGGTTTATTTATAAGACTTTGGAAGTCCTATTAGAGTTAGTGATTGTGTGAGGATAGTATATCCCTAATAGAGTCCTTACTCTATTAGACACTTACTAGATTAGGTTAATCTTTCCCTGGATAAGCTCTGGGTTCGAACGGTTCACGAACGGAATTAACGCCTTTTATCAGGGCGTCGATTCTTTAATTAACGACCTTGTTCAGGTCGTTTCTTAAGAAGCGCCTTGTATAAGGGTGTTCCTTATTTTTAAAACACGCCCAAGTAAAGGGCGTTTCTTGGCCTTGCCCTTTTTGGCGTTTGGAATTTGACGCCGTCAGGTGAGGGCGTCCTTTCTTTAGTCACGCCGTATATAGAGGCGTTTCTTTTTAAATTAACGCCTTACTAAGAGGCGTTATTTGTAAAATATTTTATTTCGTCCAATTAACCCTATTCTTATTATCTGTATTACTTCTGTAATATATATGTTTTAATTCATTTCAAATATTTATTTATCAGGGTTGCTACACCCTCCCCCACTTAAAAAGAATTTGGTCCCCAAATTCCATTGCATATTATGTATATACGCGGAGAGTGTAGAGTATATACCTCTTAAAATAACTCGGAAAATCGTTTCTTCATAGATTCCTCGGTCTCCCATGTCGCTTCGTGTTCTGTATTCTTATTCCATTACACTTTAAGCATGGGAATAACCTTATTCCTTAGAGCTCGTATTTCACGATCTAAGATTTTCATAGGCTTCTGTTCATAGGTGAGATCTTTCTGGATCACCAGATCTCCATGTTCAATAATGTGAGATGGATCGTGTACATACTTCTTCAACATAGATATGTGAAATACATTATGTACCTCGGACAATTGAGGAGGCAATGCGATGCGATAAGCAACCTCGCCAACTCTTTCGAGTACCTCAAATGGTCCGATGAATCTTGGCGTAAGCTTGCCTTAACACCAAATCTTCGTATGCCACGTCCAGGTGATATCTTGAGAAATACATGATCTCCGATCTGAAATTCAAGATCTCTCCTTCTTGTATCTGCATAAGTCTTTTGCCTGGTCTGAGCAACTTGTAATCTTTCTCTGATTACTTGTATCTTCTCAGTTGTATCCCTTACCATGTCTGGACCTAACAGTTGTTTCTCTCCAACTTCGTTCCAGCATAAAGGTGATCGGCAACTCCTTCCATATAAAGCTTCGAAAGGTGCCATTTGGATACTAGCTTGGTAGCTATTATTATATGCAAATTCAACTAGAGACAAGTGTTCATGCCAGCTTCCACCAAAGTCAATGATGCAAGCTCTTAGCATATCCTCAACAACTTGGTTAGTTCTCTCGGTCTGACCATCCGTTTGAGGATGAAATGCTGTACTAAAATTTAGTCTTGTTCCCAACGAATGTTGTAATCCCTTCCAAAAATGCGAAGTGAAACTGGGATCTCTATCAGACACGATTGAGACAGGAATTCCATGTAACCTGACTATTTCCTTGATATATAATGCAGCTAAGACATCAATTGACCATCGACTCTTTATTGGCAAGAAATGCGCCGATTTAGTTAAACGGTCAATGATAACCCATATTCCATCATGTCCTCCTTTGGATTTAGATAGACCCATGATGAAATCCATACCAATATCCTCCCACTTCCATTTAGGCATATCTAGAGGATGTAGTTTTCCAGCAGGCTTTTGGTGTTCTGCCTTGACCTGTTGGCATGTGAGACAGCGTGATACGTAGTCCGCTATTTCTCTTTTCATGTTGGGCCACCAAAAGATCCTCTTTACATCTTGATACATTTTGGTTGATCCTGGATGAATAGTGTACTTTGATCGGTGAGCTTCATCTAAGATCTTCTTCTTTAATTCTGGACAGTCGGGTATGCAAGTTCTACCTTTGAATAGTAATCTTCCATCAGAAGTTAGTTGAAAATCAGATTGTCCTTCTAATCTGCCTTTGATTTCACTAATATAGGATCATCATCCTGAAGTGCTTGTATCTCAGATAATAAATCCAACTGTGTACTTACATGAGACAATGTGATAAATTTGGCTTCCTTGTCCAAGCTTATATTGAGCTCGGAGAATTGTTCTAGCAACCTCCATTCTTGTATCATATAATTGGCTATCATTGCTCTCGGCTTTCGACTAAGGGCATCAGCAACATAATTACCCTTTCCGGGATGGTATTGTATATTGAAGTCGAAGTCCTTGAGATATTCTAGCCAGCGTCTTTGTCTCATGTTTAGCTCTTTTTGTGAGAATAGATATTTGAGACTCTTGTGATCGGAGTATACAGTAAACTGCACTCCATATAAGTAGTGTCTCCATATCTTTAGGGCAAATACCACCGCGGCCAGTTCTAAGTCATGGACGGGATAATTCTCCTCATGCTTCTTCAGTTGACGTGAAGAGTATGCTATGACCTTTCCTTGTTGCATTAGGACACATCCGAGGCCAATGCCAGAAGCATCTGTGTAAACCTCGAATTTCTCTCCTTCTATTGGTAGAGCTAACACCGGAGCTGTAGTGAGATGATCCTTGAGAGTTTGGAAACTTCTTTCACATTCCTCACTCCATTCATATCGGATCTCCTTACACGTTAATCTTGTAAGTGGTACGGCGATCTTAGAGAAATCTTTGATGAATCGCCGATAATAACCTGCAAGACCTAAGAAACTTCTGATCTCGCTAGCATTGGTTGGTCTTCCCCAGTTTCTAACAGCTTCAACCTTTGATGGATCAACAGATAATCCATCTCGTGAAATCACATGTCCTAGAAAAGCCACTTCTTCAAGCCAGAATTCACACTTGCTGAGTTTTGCATATAATTGATTTGTCCTCAAGACTTGCAATGCAATCCTCAAATGCTTTTCATGTTCTTCCTTAGTCTTGGAATATATCAATATATCATCAATGAAAACCACCACAAATTGATCTAGATAAGGCCTGAATATGCTATTCATTAACTGCATAAAGGCAGCAGGGGCATTTGTTAGTCCAAAAGGCATAACAACAAATTCGTAATGGCCATACCTACTTCTGAATGCAGTCTTATGAATGTCATCATCCTTGATTCTTAATTGATGATATCCTGACCTGAGATCAATCTTGGAAAAATATTTGGATCCTGAAATCTGATCAAATAACTCATCGATTCTCGGCAGTGGATACTTGTTCTTGATAGTGAGATGATTCAACTGTCGATAGTCGATGCACAATCTCATGGATCCGTCCTTCTTCTTCACAAATAAGACTGGTGCTCCCACGGGGAAGTACTTGGTCTAATAAACCCTTTTCGAATCAGTTCCATCAACTGCTCCTTCAACTCTTTGAGTTCAGCGGGGGACATTCTATAGGGTGCCTTTGAAACTGGACCAGCACCAGGGACTAAGTCAATGGTGAAGGCCACTTCCCTTTGAGGGGGTAATCCCGGTAAATCTTCCGGAAATACGTCTGAAAATTCTTGCACTACTTGAATGTCTTCTATCTTAGTGTCCTTTGTTTTCTTAACTGTGACAAATGCAAGGAAGGATACACATCCTTTCCTGACGAGCTTGCTTGCTCGAAGAGCCGAAATAAGAGGGGATTTGCTCCGACTCTTGGGGTGAGTAAAGACTAATTCTGGAAAATCTTTAAAAGCAATTTGGCTATTGCGGCAATCAACCGTTGCATGGTATTTGGATAACCAGTCCGCTCCCAGTATAACATCATACTCCTTTAGATCGAGGCATATGAGATCTATAGGTAAATTCCTACCTTGAACCATTACCTCACAGTTTTGATAGTGATGAGTAATATCATTTTCACTTCCCAGAGGAGTAGTTAGGACTATTTTTATCCATTCTAGTTCTAACGGTAACGGGTCGGCAAACTTCTTAGAAATAAAGGAATGCGATGCACCCGTATCAAATAAGACATAAGCACTTTTGGAACAAATTTTCAATGTACCTTCCACTAATCCGCCTTCTTCTTCAGGTTCGGTCTCCTGGATTGCATGAAGATGAGCATTCTTCGTCACCGGGCGTTTACCGTCACCGGCTTGGTCATTCATTAATGGACAATCGGGAATCCGATGTTCGCGACTCCCACAACGGAGACAAGCTCCTAATTTCCTCCAACATTCTTCGGTCTTGTGACCAGCCTTGTCACAATGCTTGCATACTGTATTAGAAGGTGTAGTGGTGATAGAGAAGGGCTTGGATTTCTTGAACTTGGAATCTTGAGAGGATGAACCTCCATTATTGGGCCTCTTCTTAAAGTTGGGTTTGAAAGAACCCGAACTTGTGACTTGCTCCTTCTTATCTTTCCCACGGATCCTATCAGATAGTTCCGTGGCATCTTCAAGTAATTGAGCTCGGCACACTATTTCGGAATAAGCTTGGATGTCCATAGGCGCCAGTTGAGTAATGTAGTGGGGCCTAAGCCCATTAAGAAATCTACGGGCTTTCATCTTCTCCGTGCTAATAAGATGCTTAGCATATCTAGACAACCTGGAGAACTGAGCTTCATAATCTGCTAATGATAAAGATCGTTGCTTCAATGCAGCGAATTCTGCAGCCTTCTTTTCTTGGACTCGGTCCGAGAAATATTTAGCATTGAAGTATTCCACAAATTCTTCCCATGTTACTTGAGTAGGATCGATGGTTGCTTCAATAGACTCCCACCAGCACCTAGCATCTTTCTCTAACTGGAATGTAGCTAATAGAACTTTGTCCTGATCCGTGCATTGCATGACACGGAATATGCGTTCAGTTTCCCGAACCCAATGCTCGGCATCGTCCGGATCGGTCGATCCCGTGAACTTCGGGGGATTCATGTTCTTAAATGCTTGGTGTAAGCTTCCAGCTCGTGGAGCACCACCTTGTGCTACCTGTTGTAGCACTTGAGTCATCCCTTGGAGGGTACGCTGCATGTTGCGCCATTGAGCACGTTCGGCAGCCATTATCCTATAATTACAATAACTATATCAGTACGTGATCGTATTTAAAGACACGTACACTATGTTAAATTTAACCCTTGGTTCTACCCAATCTCACTGGTTTAAAGGTTCAAACTTATCCTTGGACTTGGGTTTTTCCTAGGAATTGAATACCCTAGGCTCTGATACCACAAAGACTGTCACGCCCCGAGCGCAGAAGATACCCGGAGATGCGCGACGTGTCTATATCAATCATGTCAATCAGAGTGGTCGTGTATTCGACACAAAGACAGAGATGCGTAAAATAGCAAGATAACCCAATCCTTTATTCCTTTATAATAGACTATTACAAATCCAATACTCTGTTTAATAAAAAGAAAAGTACATAGTTGACTCAAGAAACTATAGAAAAGACTAGATGACACTTGAGCAGCTCTATCACTTTCACTCTTGACCATTCCCATCCGATTGACTTCCATCGTCGTCGGACTTACCTGAAAAGTAAAAAGGGACAAACGGGATGAGCGAACGCTCAGTAGGAAATTATATCTCAAGTACTAGCAAGGGGTTTAAGTGATTACATTTTTTATGAATGCAATAAAGCTATGCATGCTCGCATAAAACGACAAGATAGAGAGAATGTAATATGAAGGAAATAAGATGGACTAATCATGAACTTTCAACAAGATAACAAGTTTATTCAAGATATTCCAGCAAGTACGTATAACAAGTCATGTCAAGAACTTTGGCTATCATGTATCAAGCAAGTAAATTACCCTTTTTCGGCCACGCATTTCATATCAAGTCAAGTACGATTCAAGTACAAGATGTGTGTGGAATGTCCAATCAAGCAAGTCAAGTACTCGGTATAATGCCAGATACCTTATCATTTTAACTCCCATGGGCACAAGTACTTTCGGGTGCTCCTCCCAGGACCAGATCGGGCCCTATATGCGCAGGCATTTATCATGTGTTTTGACATCCACTCTTGTTTATAGCCAACATGGAATTTCAATAATCAAGCTTGTAGACACGTATGAAAACTGTGATAGAATAGAGTCCAAAATATGACAAAGGACATAGAATGGCGATAATAACGGTATAATCACGATATCGATAAAAATCTAGGTAGAATATGGTTCCCTTAACTTGGGTACCATGACAAATCAATATGGACATTCTTTATATAGAATTGAGGTCCACATGAACAGTATATCAAAGGTAAGATACCCTCATTCTTATCATAGAATTGAGGTTTACAAGAATGACATGATATGGCATGATATCATCATTCCATTAAGAATTTCTTATGATATACTCTTTGTATAATCATAAGGGCCGGTATCCCATGTTTCTTTAGAGTGACATGGCATTAATGGTGTAATGGGTTTTAGGGTACAACCAGCTCAGTCGGCCTTGAGGGAATCCAAGGCTACGAGGAGTCTTACGGAGGTCTCTATGACTAACTCGCTAGTCCAAAGGAACGGAATGTCCAATGGAGAGCTTGTATGTCAATGAGAGTGAGTGTGATCGATAAAACAACGTGAAAAGTGGGACTATACTCACGGAGTGGAGAATAGTGCCGATATATATATTATATAATATGAAGCCATCGGTTAACAGAATCAGGATAAAAATCATTTTTACAGAAAATAACGACTTACGCTAAGTCGTTTCTCAAGTAAGTAACGCCTAAGAGAAGGGCGTTTACATATGTTCCATTTTGCAGAATAATTCAGTAATTTATCTAAAACGCGCCCTGGACGGGGTCGTTTCTTAAAGAGTTGACGACTACAGTAGCAGGCGTCTCATTATTTATATATTTGACAGAATATCAATAATTTTTCACGATTTGTCTAAAACACGCCCTGGCAAGGGGCGTTACTGTTTAATTCTATATTACAGAATATATGTATTTCAGGATTTTGACCGATAAACGCCCTAGGAAGGAGCGTGTCTTTTCAATTTACGCCCTATGGTAGGGCGTTAACATGTGGAAAACGACTTTGTCAAGGTCGTTACTTAAAGTTTCTGCTGGAAATTTGAAGGGCAGTAATAATTTCAGGATAACAGAGGAACGAAGATAATATCAGGACAGTAACGTTAGCAGGTTGAAGACAGAGGGTCATGCATTATTTATAATCATGATTTCATATATAATCAGTTCTTGAGGTGGGTGATTAACATTTACATGAAATTAACGCCTGTGTACATGGCGTCAAATATGAAATTGACGACCTGGGCATAGTCGTGTCTTATAAATTAGCACCCTTGACAGGGGCGTTTCTTTCAATAATATTCCAGAAACGAAAATAAAACTGTATGCATGCCATGCTTATACATATATCTTGCGTTATTTTATTTGGGCTACAGTGACTTGAGAAAACCTACCTTTAATGGAACGTGAAGGATGAGATAGAAGATGAGCTCTGTTGCAACGAAAAATCCGCAACAGTAGCAGCAGCCGGAAGAAGAACAAATGTTCTTCAAAGATCTTCACGCTACAAAACCTGTAGAGGAAGAGAAAAAGAAGGAAGATGAAGATGTTAATAATCTTCATAGTTATAATCGACGTTTAAGGAAAAAGATAGAAGAATATTACATATTCTTCGACGACAGTAGCGGAGTTTCCTGAACAAGAAGAAGACTAATCATTCTTCATATAATCTGAAGCAAGAAAAACAAAAGGGAATAAGAAGAACAGTTTGTTCTTCACGTACCGTGCAGCAGTAGTTCGTCCAAATAGATTTAGGGTTGGCCGAACAGGTTTATTTATAAGACTTTGGAAGTCCTATTAGAGTTAGTGATTGTGTGAGGATAGTATATCCCTAATAGAGTCCTTACTCTATTAGACACTTACTAGATTAGGTTAATCTTTTCCTGGATAAGCTCTGGGTTCGAACGGTTCACGAACGGAATTAACACCTTTTATCAGGGCGTCGATTCTTTAATTAACGACCTTGTTCAGGTCGTTTCTTAAGAAGCACCTTGTATAAGGGCGTTCCTTATTTTTAAAACACGCCCAAGTAAAGGGCGTTTCTTGGCCTTGCCCTTTTTGGCGTTTGCAATTTGACGCCGTCAGGTGAGGGCGTCCTTTCTTTAGTCACGCCGTATATAGAGGCGTTTCTTTTTAAATTAACGCCTTACTAAGAGGCGTTATTTGTAAAATGTTTTATTTCATCCAATTAACCCTATTCTTATTATTTGTATTACTTCTGTAATATATATGTTTTAATTCATTTCAAATATTTATTTATCAGGGTTGCTACAATGATAATAGAATCATGGAAGCAAATGATGATCAACCACGTTTATTACCCCCCAATCAAGGAACGGGAGACCAACACAAATATAATAGCGAAAGCAAAGCGCTAACGGACATGGTAATGAAGATATGATAACAATATAGTTCGGGCCCGCTTGGCCCTTCCTTTATTCAATTTATTACCAATTGTGGTTTATTGACACCAACCCCGAGGGACGAGATCCGCTCGGGGGCAAATGAGCGATTAAAGTAACAAGAGGTTTCAAAACCGGCGCGACCATGTAAGGAAGGTTTATACGGCGCGATAAGGCGTAGGTGTAAGCTTTTAATCTAGCGCGGCCATCATGGATATTAACACGGCGTGAAGGCTTGAGGGCGCGCCGGTTTAGGGCGCGCTGGAAAGGCGCAAAGGAAAAAAAATTGAATATGAGTCTAACGTTAATCCGACGCGGGGGGGTACCACGCCGGATTAAGGCCGCACTGTTTTAGCTTATTTTCGATGAATTTCGAATCATTTGAGTTTGTTAAGTTTATGTTGAGGGTTTTGAAGCCATTTGAGGCCAATTGTTTGTTAAATTGAAGTCCAGAACCCTGAGGGATGGTATGACAAGTCAGTGCGAGATTCGTACTCGAGCACCGAGATGATTGAGTCCAGAACGATCGTTTCATTAGGGCTTATTTAATCTTAATCTGTTCAAAATTGGACAGCATCTCCCCTGAACCTGAAGAGTTGCAGGGGAGAAGCGGGGTCATGCTCACCTATGGAACAAGCCCCTAAACCGCCGGTCTGCACAATGGTAGCCAGCAAAATCCCATCGATAAGGTGCCCCGAGGACTTGCTTACAAGGGACACCAAAGCTCCGTGGGTGGAGGCAACGGATGAGGCGACTGATAACGGAAGTGACACCCCGAGGACAAGCCTACAAAGGGGTGGGCGACTTACAGCACGCACTGCATCTGCTGAGGAGACAGAGACCTTCGGGAGAAGAGGTTCCGAGGACTAGCCTGCTAGGAACGTTCGCCCTTTGGCCACCATAGAGCCCCGGGGGAAACTGTGGGTTTGAGATTGTTGGGTTGAACCCCTGTCAATATCTGCTGCAGCCCTGAGGGAGCGTCTACCATCAAGAGATAGGACTCCCGACCATTCAGCACCTCCGTGAAATCATGAGGGAATGTCCCCCTCCCCGGATGACCGAGATGAAATCAGCGGAACTCAAGCGGTGGGCAATCACAGATGAGAGAGGGGATATTGGTTACCAACGGACTACCAATCTTAGGACCGAGGTATTGACTGCCGTGAGATTGGGTAGTTGGTGATTGGCAATCGTATGGAGGGATAATGGGAGCATAGCCGAGATAATCTGACTACACGGACATATATTCAAGCAGCTGGACTGCGATAGTCACGAGACGAGCGGTCTCCAATTCTC
Organism: Amorphophallus konjac; assembly: GCA_022559845.1. NCBI lineage: Eukaryota > Viridiplantae > Streptophyta > Magnoliopsida > Alismatales > Araceae > Amorphophallus > Amorphophallus konjac. Next base: position 190,365,799 of record CM040123.1, on the reverse strand, counting down.
ATGCGAAACAGGGGAACGTAAAAGGGAGAAGGAGACCAGAACTCGTATTGAAATGGGAAGAGACATGTGCACAAGCACAGCTCCACCCTCCCAGAAAATGCAACGGATGTCGACTGAGAAGCAAGTATAGACGGGAAAGCCCCGGGGAGGGGTTATCTTTGTAGCCCTTGATATTCCAGGGCACATGCAAAATCGGAGAAATCGGAATCATAGGACTGCGCGCAGATGGACGACCACAGAGGACCTCTGAAGGAAATCGAGATGGGAGAAGATAATAAGGCATGGAGCATTCAACTCACCAACATTCATATATGCAGATGTATCGCTGCCTGGCGAGAAAACTATATACATATATTACAATTCCGATGCCAGCACTATGGAACGGCCACCGGTTCGCTTACAGGGAAAACCCACAAGAGAGCAGCAAGGAGGAGGGATGGCGAAGAAGGAGAGAGGAGCCGGCTCATATCATCGCTGCTCCTTTCCCCCCTCGCTTACATTCGATGGGCAGAAGTCTCAGAAGGAGGAATCCACGGAAAGCAGAAAAGAACTGGCACCGACGCCCACCTCTTCCGGGAACAGAGTATCGTAGAGGAAGAAGACGACCGGTGGAAGCTCCTCTGAAGGAACCCTACTCTCTCTCTGCTTCAGTAGAAGAAAAACTTCTCCAGAAGCCTTTCTCTCCCTCCGCTCTTCTCTTTCTCAGGTCTCGATCTCTTTCTTTTTCTTCTCTGTGTCCTCCTTCTTTTTTTTTTTTTTGGTTCTGATCGAACTTCACCCATTTATATAGCAGGTTGGAGGCTCTTCATCCGGCATGGGCTTTTGCGCGTCGGGAGGAATCTTCATCATTTCATCGCGCCGGTTTAAGACGCCATCCGATAGAGTGACTTGCGCGCCGGGATAAGAGCCGAAGATAAGGGGGGGCGCCGGCATAAGCGCTGAAGGTAGGGGATTTAGCGCGCCGGGATCAGGGGCATCGAATGAGGGGCGCGCCGGTTTAAGGCGCGCCAGGCTAATGCTCCTCGTGCGCTTCAAGCCAGTCGATGAGTCTGGGGATGATTCTGGGAGTCACCGTGAACATTATCTCGCCAATGCCCCTCGAAACCTTGGCGGGATGTCTTGTCGAAGCTCCCAGGTCGACGTACGACCGTTCCTGAGACTCTAGATAGCCTTGATTTGATCGTACGGGCTTTCCGCCGACACGGCCTTCGGCTCTACGATCCATGCTGTTGGTCTGACCTGGCTCGTACCCAAGCTCTTTAGGGGGTTGGATGATACCAGGGATAATTCCGCCTGTGCTGGGTGATCATTCGGCCACTAACGGGCCCATCTTGTCGGGAAGCCGTACCCGTGCCGGGTGATCGGGATCTTCTGCCGTCAGAGCTTTCGGTCCTCCGTCTCAGAGAGCCAGGGGGGACTCCTTTATCTTCAGGAGAGCCTTTCATGAGGTGGGTAGCCACCGGGTAGACCGTCGACCTTGGTCGGACAACGGGTGTAGTGGATGCAGCACGACAAAGTCGATGCCGGTTCATTGGGCAGGCTTGGTCGCACTGCCGGTTGGTTGTGGATTCATCTCGGCTCTCCTGAGGTGAAGTCCCCGTGTCCATACGGAATGACTCGAGGCTCTGGCAGCTTGAGAAATCTTCGATGTATTGATCTTTATCGGCTCCCGCGCTTCGGTGGGCCGGGTCATTCCTCCTTATGGCTGGGTCACCGACGATCATATTTTAGGTGCCAACAAATGCCCCCCAGACGTGGGTGTTGTGAGCAAGGCACGAGTGCAGCAAGGCCCACGGATGAACTTCATCTGGACGAATCTCTTCTTCGGTTGACAGGAGCTCTGGATGGCCCTTAGTTCGGCACGGATGCTAATCCGACGCCATTCCCATCTTAATACAGCATGGGATTAATACGGCGTGCCCTTAACCTTTGTGGTTTTAATCCGACGCGGCCTTTTCATCGGATCAGTTAATCCGGTGCGGTGATTCCCGGCGCGCCTTTGCTTAAAAGGGAAATTAATCCGGCGCGCTAAATAGCGCGCCGATTCAACGGAGGGGGGCCTCCTCTATATAAGGCTTTCACCTTTGTTTTTTTCTTCTTCATCCCTCATTCGCACAAACTTTTTCTCTCTCTTCCCTCTCTTCCCTTTCTCCGGCGCCGAGAGCGGCGATTTTCCTTCGGGTGAGGGGAGATGTGTAGATCGTGATAAATCCACACATGAAGAAGAAATTTAAATATGAGAAAGCATAACAAAAATAAGGGGGAGATGATATAATAATAAGGAAAAGAAGCACGTGGTGCTACTAAGGAGGGTGATCGCCAGAGGGGTTACCTCAAGAAGAAACAAAGAAGATCACGAATACCTGGTGGAAAATAGAACGCGGGATGGATTGTGAATTCCTCCTCCTCCTTCAACCGGCCGGCCGATGAAGGGGGGTTTTCCTTTATTGATTACCCTTGCAAAAAAAGACAATAAAACAAGCCAAGAGAAGTGGATCAGCCAAAAGTGTGTAGTATCAACTCTCAAATAGAAAATATGATGAAAAGGATAAAAACATGCGCACCTCTTTTTTTTGTTGTTTTTAAAACCCCTAAGAAGAATTAGGGAGGGAAGAGATGTGTGATAAAACTAATGCAAAAGGAAACTGTGCGACAGAGATGATATGAATATGATGATGCAACAAAGCAAATGGAAGACAGAAAAAGATAGAAAGAAGGCCCCTGCTGTTCCTGTAAAACAGTAAAGGGGAAACCGTAGGAGGAAGAAGAGGAAGCAGCAAGGAAGCAGAGCCCTTTCTAGACGATCGCACAGGAGGAAGATAAAGCTCTGTAACTCCCGAACTCGTAACCCGTAAACCTGTGAACTCTCTGACCCGTCAACCTCTATCTAGATCGACCAGAGCATCGTTTTATAGGATTTCAATCGAAGATAAGCTCAATATTGGGAAGACAAGGATAGGCAATGATCAAAGAAGGCAGGACTCTAACTCCAATTCGAGCAAGGAGACCATTGGAGGCAGGGAACTACTCAGGAAAGGCATACTCAAACACGACACTGAAGGATAAAACACGACCTTCAGAAGGGCGTCAAATCACAAATTGACGACCTACATCAAGACGCTACTCAAAACACGACCACAATCAAGGGCGTCACTTCTTGGATTTAATTTTGGCAATAAAACTTACTTCATTTGAAAATTATGAGAACACGCCTGAGATGAAGGCGTTAATTGAAACCACGCCCTGAGGAAGGACGTTAATCAATAATTTGAACTTATTTTGAATTTATTTTGAGACCGGATAATACCAGGAATTGACCTGACATTTGGTCGTCCTTTCTTTGAACACGCCCCATGTTAGGTCGCTATATAAAACACGCCCCTCCTCAGGTCGCGAATCACAAAAATGAAAGAACAAATCAAAACCACACACAAGAAATAGAAAAACTTCATATTATGAATATATCGAAGTTCACTTTGGGGCGTCAACATAGTGACATGAGATTTGATCAACAAAGCGTCAATTTTGGCGTGTCTACAGCTGCCCCGCCTTGGCGTCTGCTTTGCAGGGGAGTGAGACGAAATGGAGTGAGACGAAATGGAGTGAGAGTGCAACAAACGGAATGAAGTGGAGCGAACTGATAAGTAGATGCCAAGGTGTGATGTGACACGCCTCAGACACTAAGCTTTGGAAATCTTTCCAAGATTCTGAGCGAAACAACTCCGGGTGATTCCAAGGAAGTATCAATTTGCTGGATAAAGGAGATTAAACTAAACAAGAAAATGTGTGCATGGCACGATAAGGAGACACCATTGGAGAGCGGTTACCAGCCAACGTGGACGTGCTACAACCAAGGTGGATTTACAGAACAATAAAGGGAATTGAGATGGAGACCCAGCAAAGGGACATTTTAAAGTAATCAGCCTGAGCGGCTTCAAAGAGAGAATAAAGTACTCAATTTGGAATGGAATATCTCATGTCAACTCAATCAAGAGCGAGTGACCTTCATTACTGCCATAATATGAAGATTTTCAGCATGAAATTCAAAGTCCTACATGATGCATGCTGGGCTAAAAGAAAAGATAAAACAAACTAAAAGATAGAAAATAACCAAGGATAATATTGCTAAGCCATCTAGATTTGGTCAAGAATCCAGATCTCTAAGCTGACACTAGGCCGAAGCCCGTTTGTCCACGCATCAACTCAGAAAAGTTGAACCATCGTCCTAGACCTTTAATGACTCAACGGCCTATCCGTGTGATCAAGACTTTCCTGGAACTATCACTGTTTTTGATGAAGGGGAACTCAAATTCCAGGTTCATCAGAACCACAAGGTCCTTGATATACTATAATAGCGTAGATACCATATAGTAATAATGCTTACAAGAACAACATGATGTTACCTCCACATTAATTCGGACATCTCGAAACCTGCAATCTTCTGCACTCAAAAGTTCATTAGTTCTCTCAAAATTTCAATATAAATAATCCTCAATTCAAAGTATAACATGATCATAAGTGCTTAATAAGATAAAAATCCTAACGAAATAATAGCACTTAAGTTCATCAAAGCATGGAAAGAAATTCATAAGTTCACAGATTCACGCCTGCACTGAACGTCGTCAAAACATGGAAGGCGCCTTATAAGGAGGGCGTCAAAATGATAAACACGCCTTTCACTGAGGCGTTAAATGCACCAAGGGTTCAAGAAGAAAATGACCCTGGAAAGGGCGTTACATAAAACACGACCTCAGTCAGGTTGTCAATTCAATAATTGACGCCCTAACAGAAGGCGTTAATTAAGCACGAACTTCCGTTTTCGATTCGCAAACTAAACCCAGTCCTAATGGTAATCAACTTGCTAACTCCGAACGGCCTTAAGACTCCCCAGACTCCTATAAAGGAAAGGCAATTCCTCAAATCAATCAAAGCAACCTTCGGAGCTCTGTTCTGCTGCCTGTTCTTCTGTCTGTTCTTCTACAGGCATCGCAATCGTCAGAACTTCTTCTGCAAATCGAAGATGGAGAGGGCGATTAAGAGGTCCAAGTCCTCCACTCCCAGGTTGACCGATATTAACGGGCATATTAGCAGTAGAATTTCCATGAACCAGGTAGAGAGAAAATCCTTGTCTTCTCTTGTCTTTACTGAAACATTGTACTCTCTTCTGTATGCATATTCATTCTTCTTTCTGAATTGTTCTTCCTTTCTTTCTTCCACAGGACTTCCCAAATGTCCCAGGAGCAAGGAGATTCACAAAAATCAAGTGGCTCCCTCTCATACTCTCCAAATTTTCTTCAGATATAAGAGTCTATTTAACAAGATGGCATCTTCTGGGTCTAGTCACCCATGCCAAACATTATGATCAGATTCATCTTGACTGGGCAGCTATAGGGGCTCTTGTAGAGATATGGCATCCTTCCACCCATACCTTTCTCTTCTCTACTTTTGAAGCCACGATCCTATTAGAAGAATTGGAGATAATCTTAGGCTTAAAGAGAACGAAGCAAGGAGATGAGGAAAAGGTGGCCATCATGCCAAAGCCAATTGCCTCTCATGAGCTATTAACAAGCTTGATATCTAGCCCCAACCTAGTGAATCAAATCAAAGCCACTAAAGGAATCAATCTTCTAAAGCTCGCCTCATGGGTGTACAAGAGAGCGGATCAAGCTAAAGAAGATGAAGAGATAGAGCGGGTAGCAAAGGCTTTCGTGGTGTGCTTAGCAGGAGCAATCTTATTCCCATCCACGGAGGACTTTCTAGAAGAGGCCCAATTAAGCGCCGTAGTGAGCTTATGGGAATGAGATAGAATGGGACCGGCGATTCTAGCCTATCTCTATAGCGGACTTACCGCGGCGGCGATGGGAAGAAGACGCGTGGTCGTACGAAGGCGACCGACTGGAGAGTGCGATTCGAGGAATAGTACGCCGACTGGCAACGAGGCGGGACCAGAGTCACCTCCCGGGCGACTGACAGCTCCGAGTACCTCCGGCGCTACTGGGAGGTTTACGCCGGCCGACCCCAGATGAGGGTCTTAGGGGTATGTATGAATGCAATTATTTCTAAATTAAATGCAAATGCTCTCTATCATGTGACTAATATGTAATGAATGCAGGATGCGCGGGACATAGCGGCGATGGATGCCCAGGCCCACCTACACAGCCTGGAGGACCAGCTGGCCGCCACACGGGCTGACCTAGAGACCCTGGTGAGTGTTTAAATTATTTCTATATGCAAATGTATATCTTTTTTGTTGAGTTATTGATGATTAGCCACTGACGATCTCAATGAATGCAGCGTGCCCAGCAGGGAGCAGTGAGGAGAGACCCAGGAGAGGCCTCCAGCTCGAGAGGGCCCAGTGCAGAGGTGACTGCACTGGCAGGGTAGCTAGCCGGAGCGATCGCACGAGCCGAGGCAGCAGAGCGCGATCTCACTTCACGGGCAAATTCCAAAACACAGATCCATTCAAATATTGATTACATATAATTGTGCACTGATGAAAATCCATTTTACAGACTGAGGAGCTTCGAGCCGCTCTTGTAGACACGCCAAAAATGACGCTATGTTGATCAAATCTCATGTCACTATGATGACGCCCAAAGTGAACTTCAATATATTCATAATATGAAGTTTTTCTATTTTCTTGTGTGTGGTTTTGATTTATTTTTGCATTTTGTGATTCGCGACCTGAAGAGGGGCATTATTTAAATAGCGACCTTATCAAGGGTGTTTTCTCAAGAAAGGACGACTAAATGTAAGGGCGTCAATTCCTGGTATTATCCGGTTTTAAAGAAAATTCAAAATCAATTTAATTATTGGTTAACGTCCTTCCTCAGGGCGTGTTTTAAATTAACGCCTCTATCATAGGCGTCTTATCATAATTTTCAAATAAAGTATGTTTTATTGCCAAAATTAAATCCAAGAAGTGACGCCCTTAGTAGAGGTCGTGTTTTGAGTAACGTCTTTGTGTAGGTCGTCAATTCTTGATTTGACGCCCTTCTCAAGGTCGTGTTTCACCTTTCGTGTCCTGCTTGAACTCCTCTTTCCTGTATAGAGTCCTACCTCCAATGGTCTCCTTGCTCGAATTGGAGGTAGAGTCCTGCCTTCTTTGAACATTGCCTATCCTTATCTTACCAAATTCGAGCTTATCTCCCACTGAAATCCTATAAAAACATGATCTGGGCGATCGAAGCAGAGGTTGACGATTTCAGAGGTTGAAGAGATTAGAACGTTCAAGAGGTTGAGAGGATTGGCGGCTTCCTCTGCTTCCTTACTGTCGTATGCTCGATTGAAGGACTTCGGCTTCCTCTACACCTTCTTCATCCGATCAACCGCGTCTTATTGGTTCCCTTTACTGTCGACAGGGACAGCAGGGCTTTCTTGTTTATTTGTCTTCATCCACTATTTTCTTCTTCTGCGTCTGCATCAATTCCATCGTCAGTTTTTTTTTCCTTTTCACTTTGCACTAGTTTTATCACATATCTCCCCTCTCCCTAATTCCTCTTTAGGGGTTTTAAAACCAAAACAACAAGGTGCGCATGTTGATTTCCTTTCATCATCACATGTTTTATTTGGATTGATACTACTTGCGTTGGCTGAATCCCTCTTTGCTTTGTTGTTTCATTGTCTTTTTTGCAAGGTAATCAAAAGGAGAACCCTTCTCATCGGCCGGCCGATTGAAGAAGGAGGAAGGAACTTCACATCATCCCGCGTTTCAATCTTCACCAGGTATTCGCGATCTCTTTTTTTTTTGAGGTAACCCCTCTGGCGATCACATCTCCATATTTGCACCACGTGCAAGCTTTTCTTCCCCTTATTTATGCATTAATCATCATATTCTCCATGTTTTATCACATCATTATTCTCTTGTGATTTTTGTGTGAGATTTATGCCCATCTACAAATTGGCGATCACGGTGGGACTTCCACTGTTTTCTTTTTGATTACCATCTCCATTGGCACCCTCGCGTGCCCTCTCCCCTCGGCACCCTCGTGTGCCCTTTCCCCTTTGGCACCCACGCGTGCCCTCTCCCCCTTGGTACCCTCGGTACCCTTTCCTTTGTGTCCCTCGGGCACCCTCCACTGTGCACACTACACACTCCGGGATCAGCCAGCTTGCGTTTGCATATTTCTCTGAATTAACGCCTTCCACGAGGGCACTTTTTGGTTTAACGCCCTTCACAGGGGAGTGTTTTAGTTTATTAACTCCTCTTCCCAGGGCGTCTTTTATCATATCTGCTGCTTTGTTTCCGTTCATTATACTGTCTGAGAATTAACGCCCACCTCCAGGGCGTGTTATCGTTTTCTAACGCCTTCATTCAGGGCATCTTATTTTTATGTTACGTCTGCCGTCGAGACGTCTTTACATCATCTTACTGCTTTAATCATTCTGCCTGTGAATTCACGCCCTGCCCCAGGGCGTTCTTTATTACATAGCGCGTCACCACAAGGCGCTTCCTCAGATTTGACGCCCTCACTCCGAGGCGTCCCTTTCAGATTGAGCGCCTCTACCAGAGGCGTGTTTCTGTTTCTCGCCTGCTAGCTCATAGCCTCTCGCAGTTACTCACGACAGTGACCCTGTCGTTGCTTTGGTTGATAGCGACCTGCCCCAGGTCGTCTCTTTCCTGTGTTCTACAGAACCTTGCTTCCTACTGCTGTCTGTGATAGTTTGTTTGATTGTCATATTGCTTGCCTATATTGCTTTGATTTGATCATATTACCTTGCATATTGTGGCATTTGGTTGAGAGACCTCCTCTCTCTACACTAGGATTCCACACACCCTTCTTGGAATCGGGACGACCCTCCATTGAGCATTCCGTCTCTTTGGACCGGAGATCCCTTTTCCAAGACCTCCATAAGTCCCCGCACCCGTGGATTCCCTCACGGACGCCGGGCTGGTTGTGCCCTCGAAGTACCCGGAGTTTAGAGATCCTATTCGTTGGTAAAGAGAGAGAAAAACCTAGTTGACCCGGAGACCACACTCGGATCAAACTAGGTTTCATTTGGCAAAAGGAGTGAACTATTCACAAATAATCCACTTTAATCTCAAACATCAAACATTAAAATCTTCCGTTCTTTCCAACATTGTTTGCATAAACTTGGTTGGGTTGACTTGATTGAAGTGTTTTGATTAAGTGCTTTTTGTGGAAATTCCTTCATTAAACATCCTCTCTCTTAAGTATGAAACTCCGTTCAGGTAAAATCCTCAACATGTCAGGCAACGGGTACTCCTATGATGATGAGGATGAGAACATATTTGGTCAATATGAGGGCCCTCTCCAAGATTCCGTCTATTATGAGGGAAACTACCTCCCTCCTCACCCTCACTATTCACAAGTTCATGTGGTTGATACCGCTACTCACGAGGCGGACCCCTCATCTCAAGTTCCATCTTCCAATACTTAGGGGAACCCCTCCCCATCCATCAACGTTACAGATTTAATCCAAGCTCTTTCTCAATTGGATGACTCCCAGCGGCAAGCCATTCAGGCCGCTCTGAAGGGGAAGTATGTTCCCTCTTCGTCTTCCAACCCCCCTCCGGTCGAGAGTGGCCATCACCCCGTTAACGACCAGGCGGTCTTGCATAAACCCCCCTCGCATCCACCAACGCCTGTCACGGCCATACCGGCCCAGCAGGCGAGTTATTCTGCGATTAGGCACCAATTCCCCAAACCTCCTCAGATTCTACGGTCGCCTATACCACATTCTTTCGTTCAGGCCCCAGTTGAGTCCGACTCTAATGCTTTGTTACTTCAGAAGATGGCCCACATGGAAGAACAGCTTAAGAAAGTCACTGCGGCCAAGAATGCACCAGAAATCTCGCTCCCCACTCTGCCAATTTTCCATCTTCCTCCGTCTGAGATGCCGAACTTTCGGCGGTACAATGGAACTGGCAATCCGATTATTCATTTGAAGGATTTTAGGTACGAGACCTCCTTCTGGCAAGGCAACAAGGCTTCTCTGGCCTATTTATTCAGAAGATCTCTGGAGGGGCCAGCCCTCGAATGGTTTTATTCCTTGGAGCCAGCTGATGCCAGTGACTTCGATGTTGTCCAAAGGAAATTCTTGCAAAAATATAGAGACCGTGTTGGACCCTCTCTGTCCGTTACAGATTTAGTTGCAGAGAAAATGAAGTCTGAGGAGGACTTCATCATATTTGCTGACAGATGGCGGTCGATGGCCGAGAAGCTGAAAGACACTTTGTCAGAACAGGAGCAAGTAAAGATGATTATTTCTAATGCAACTCCTCAATTCCGCCATATTTTGGCCATGAACCGGCTGACTACTATGGAAGAGCTCTATGAGAGGGCTCGTTACATCCAGACACAGATGAAGGATTCGCCCATTATGGGCATGTTCGAGCCAAAGCCTCGGCTGTTTAAGAAAACCACCAATATTAACAGCGGGCCCACAACTAAGGGCACCGTCACAAATGAGCAAGTCGGCGCAGTTGGCAACCCCCACCACCAAGCTAACCCACGTCCATCACCGCCTCCACGACAGAACTCTCATTTTAACCCTACTCCACAACCCCAATTCGCTCCTCAACACTCTTTCGCTCCACCGCAAAACCAAGCCCCCCGCGTAGACCCTCCAGCTCCACCACAATACCATCAAATGCCCCCACCTGCCAACTACGGCCAACAACAACGGAGACCACCACTTGGCCCCAAAAGGGACCACTATCCTCCACTTCCCGAAAGTCTCCCCGATATTTTTAATGCTCTGATGGCCGCCAACTTGCTCGCCTTGCCAAGGGAAAGAACCGTGTGGCCCGCTAATGTTGACACATCCCGTTATTGTGCTTTTCATCGCAGCCCTGGTCACAACCTTGATCGTTGCTTCCACTTCAGAGATTACATCTACGATCTAAATGACCAGGGTGACATCAATTGGGATGAGATGAGGCAATTCATAGCCGCTATGAAAGAAAGAAGGGCTTCTCGGCAACAGCAAAATCAGCAACTTCAGCAGCCCGCTCCACAACAAGCTCAACCACAGCAAGCCCCAGCACACCAGCAGGATATGGGAATTGTCCGTAATCCATTGCCGGAGCACGCCCCTAATCAGCATGTGAACCCCGTCACATCCCTCTACGAAGTACAGAGAGGACAGGGATGGCACGAAGAAAATGCCTCTGTCGGGGCATTTCATCATGAGCCGAACCAAAATCAACCTCCGCGCCTTTTGCGCACCCTTCCTTCTTCTTCTACTCTCCTATCGGGACATCCTCTTCTACGCCCCGTCAACCCACCTACCTCCACCAGTTCTACGGCCTTACCGGCCCGCTCTCTTCTTACCCATTTGCCACCTCCACAACCTACCGCACGACAAACCCCACCTTCCACCACCAACTCTATACCTCCGTCGTCCAGGCCACTCCTACTTCGCTCACCGCTAGCACCCGCTACACCCTCTACCACTCCTACACCGGCAAGGGTTCCTCCGCCATCAGTTCCCCCACCTCTCATACCCAGATCTCTTCTTGTTAGACCACCCGCCAATGCTCCTTGCATTCGGGTTTCCCTTTCTACTTCCACACCCCCTGAGGGGGCATCTTCGTCAAACCACTCTCCTACGCCTCCCACGGGGGCATCTTTGCTAAACATTACTCCCACGCCTCCTACGGGGGCACCCCTGTTGTTGAACACTGCCACCGGCATTCCCTCTTCTTCTTCTTCTAATTCTCCTCCCACATTTAACCCGACAGAGGCTCCACAAGGCGTGGCGCCGCTCCGCAGTGGACGGATTTTCCACCGTATTTTTCCACAAAGAGAGCTAGAGCCCGTGCAGGGGCCACAAGAGCAAGAACAAGAACAAGGGTCTGTGCCGGGCACTGAATATGATTTGTTAAAAAATTTGGACCGGACTCCGGCAAGAATTTTGATCCTGGAATTGATCAAACGGTCCACCACTCATCAGCTGGCTCTAAAGGAATATCTACAGAAGGTAATGGTTAATGAAGACATCCCAGTTGAGCAGATACTCACGGTGTTAACACTTGCTAGCAGTCAGCCGGCAATTACTTTTCATGAACATGAGTTGGCACCAATCTCAGCAAGAAAATATGCCTTATGCATCACGGTCGACATCAATAAGGTAGCTGTTAAGCAATGTCTGGTGGACACTGGGGCATCCATCAATGTTTTGCCACCGAGCACCTTGAAGTTATGTGGCATACTAGAAAGCCAGATTCGGCCGTCCACCATAACGGTCACTGCATATGACAACACAAAGAAGCCTCCTCTAGGCATGATCACATTGAAAGTTAGCTTGGGCCCTGCCACCATCACAGCAGATTTTCACATCTTGGACATGGATCCAACATTTAATGGCATTCTTGGCCGCCCGTACATCCAGCAGCTTGATGCGGTGCCCTCTACAAATCACCAGTGTCTCAAATTCCCACACAAGGGCCGTATTATCAAGGTGACCAGCATGCCGATTATGCCAGAGGAAGATATTCATGCGGCTTCATCAGTTCCTTCTATTTGGCCCGCCAATAAGCCATTATTATCTGTACTGGACGTCCCCTGTCCACGGCCGATGCCATCTGAAACCGTTACCACGGTTGCTATGACACCCCTGCCTTCTAAGGGAAAGAAGAAAAAGAGAATGATTAATACCCCCGGTTGGAACATTCTGTTAAAAATGGGGTATCAAGATGGCAAAGGCCTGGGTGCCAACTGTCAGGGCAGGATTAGGCCCATTAAGCCGCAAAAATTGCTTGTACGAGGCGGTTTAGGCTATAAAGGGCCGAGCAAAAATGAACAAGAGCCATGGGCATTTATGACTTCTACTTTGAAGACTGATCGCCAGCCACTCTCCTGGACACTGAAGACACATTTTGTTACTAGTGGCGCTCAGAATAATGAGCAGACTACCATAATTACTTCATTGCTTGACTATCAAGATGTTCACGCCAGACAGTTTGCCCGTCACATTGCCCCACTGGCTACCTACAAAGCCCTGGAGTCTTTAAGGCCGGACAAAAGAAGGAAGATGGGCGATCCATAATGTGACTGGTACAGGTGGTTCGACATGAATGACATTACTATTTCTTTAAGCCGCCTCTTCATGCCGACAGATCCAGAATGGCCGCCGCTCATACAGGAATTGATTGAAATGCCAGCAGTGATCACAGACAAGAGGCAGCTGCTGAGTGACTATACGGATACTGGGGAGCCAGATGTCCCCTTTGAAGAAGGTTTTACTGTGGACAGGCTGTGGGCCGGCCTCTTTTCTCTCACTTCGCTACATCCATCTGTGCTTGCTTCTCTACATTCTCATTGGTTTGGTCATGTGCCAAGACCGCCTCTGATTACAATCAGCTTTGCTCCAAGTTCAATCCAAGTTTCTCTCCCGATTCCTCCATTACTACTCGAGCAATTTTCTAAAATCTCCATCTCACCCCCCCATGGGCCATCATTGATCAAATCTTTCTCTAATCTTGCAATTTCCACTCCTCCTGCTATTCTCCCATCACACTGCTTTCTCCTTGAAAAAGAAAATAAAAATGAAGAAAAAGATAAAAATGAAAAAAAAACGCCGATTTTCCAACTTTCCAATCCTCCATCTCTGTTGAGGAGGCCTCCTATTTCTCTCACGAGTGTGTCCCAACCCGGGGGCCGCTCTTTCAAGATTCCTTGATAGATCTTTTTTCCCCCTCTGGCGAGGGGTCTTCTTCTGTATCACCTTTTGTATCCACTTTTTCACCCCCTTCTTTTCTTTCTGATCAAGCTAGTTGTTCCTCCTCTTCTTCTTCTTCTGCTAATAAGATTCATGGGGTAGATTCACATAAGAGATCCAAGGGTAAGCAGATTCCCCGTAGGTTTCTATTAGAATTAGCCATCAGATGCCAAGCTTGTTTAGCAATCCCTGAGTTTGTGGAAAGTCCAATTATCCTGCCAGAGTTAGAATTTTAAGATGCTGTTGCTTCTTATGAGGGTTTGGGCGTTTATGAAATTATGAATGATGAAGACCCTATTGAAGAGGGGGATGAAAGTTACGAAGAATATGAGGACGAGGCTGATGCTTTTACTAGTAGTATGAGAAGATTCGACGAACCATCAGCCTCCGTAGAAGAACCTACCAAAGAAATTAATCTGGGTATTGAGGAAGACCCTAGGATTGTCCTCATTAGCCAGAATTTGCCGCCCTCCGAGGAGGAGGCACTCATTTTAGTTCTTCAAGAATACAAGGACACGTTTGCATGGAGTTATGAAGATATGCCGGGATTAGACCCTGCGCTCGTTGAACATCGTCTTACACTTAAGCCAGGGTCCGTCCCGGTCAAACAACGGTTGAGGCGTTTCCACCCTAGCATGGCTTTAAAAATGAAAGAAGAGGTCGATAAACTCCACAAGGCTAGATTTGTTAGAGTTGTCCTTTATCCGAATTGGGTGGCTAACATTGTCCCGGTTATGAAGAAAGATGGGAAAGTTTAGATTTGCATAGACTTCCGGGACCTCAACCGGGCGTGTCCTAAAGATGACTTCCCCCTCCCTCATATTGATGTTCTAATTGATAACACGGCAGGATTTGAGACTCTTTCATTTATGGATGGCTTTTCAGGTTACAATCAAATTCGTCTGTCTAAAGACGATCAAGAGAAAACATCATTTACTACACCATGGGGGACTTATTGCTATGTGGTCATGCCTTTTGGACTTAAGAATGCTGGAGCCACCTATCAGAGGGCAATGCTGGCAATTTTTCATGATATGATCCATATTTATATTGAGGTGTATGTGGATGACCTGGTAGTGAAATCAAGGACAAGGATTGAGCATCCTGGGGTTCTGGCTATAGTTTTACAGAGATCACGAGAATATCAATTGAAAATGAACCCCAAGAAGTGCGTATTTGGCGTTTCTTCAGGGAAATTGCTTGGTTTCATTGTTAGCAAGAGGGGAATTGAAGTTGATCCCGGCAAAGGTCATTAGAGATATGCCTCCTCCCAAGAATTTGAAGGAAGTTCGAGGATTAATTGGGAGGTTGCAATTTATTCGCCGCTTCGTCTCTCAGCATTCACAAAGATGTAGGCCGTTTTACGAGCTTACTAAGCCAGGAGTCAAGTTTAATTGGGATGACAAGTGTCAGGCAGCCTTTGACGGATTGAAGGATTATTTGGCCAATCCTCCTGTCCTGAGGCTGCCAATTCCAGGCAAACCACTTATTCTCTATGTTTCGGTCCTGGATGACTCCGTAGGTGCTGTCTTAGCTCAAGTGGATGAAGAAAGTAAGGAGAGGGCAGCATACTACTTGTCCAAACTTCTTAACCCCTGTGAGCAGACGTACTCAACCATGGAGAAGACTTGTGCAGCTTTGTTTTGGGTAGTTCAGAAGTTAAAACATTATTTTCTAGCTCACGAGGTTCACCTCATTGCTCGCATGAATCCGATTAAATTCCTCCTTGAAAAATCTGTCCTCACTGATCGATTAGCACGCTGGCAAAGCTTCCTTTCTCAATTTGATATCACTTACATTCAACAGAAAGCTATCAAAGACTATGCCATTGCCGAACATCTTGCTCACCACCCTCTCCCCCGTTTTGATCTTGTCAATTCGGAGTTTCCAGATGAAGAATTAATGTCCATCAATCAACCCCATGATCCCATGTGGACATTACATTTTGATGGAGCTCTAAATTCTCAAGGAAGAGGGATCGGCATGGTTCTTTTAACACCAGAAGGGGTCACCATCTCATTTGCTGCTCGGCTCACTCTCCCCGTCACCAACAATATAGCTGAGTATGAAGCTCTTTTGGCTAGTCTTCAAACCGCTCATCGGTATGGTGTCACTCATTTGCGAATTGTCGGTGATAGTCAGCTCATTTTGCACCAGGTGTTGGTCAAGTGCCGCACCATCAATCCTAAGCTCAAGCCCTACCAGGAACTCGCTTCAGCTTATGCCAAACTCTTCACTAAATTAATCTTTGTTCATGTCCCACGTAGCCAGAACATCTTGGCTGACGCTCTCGCCTCTTTAGCTTCCGCTTTAGTTTTCCCTCCTGAGCGTGATTTTCATGTTCCCCTGATTCATCAGCGTGACACCCCAGCTATTAAGGATCGCGCATTCCTTGATATTAGGGATCAAGTGCTTGAGAAGGTTAAGCTGAAGGAAGCTCTTAAAGGAAAAGAAGTCATGCTTTTGGATTGGCAAGAAGATCTGGCTGACGAAGAGAAGCCTTGGTATTATGAGATTGCCAGATATTGTAATGATCAGTCCTATCCCGAGGAAGCTACTGCAGAAGAGAAGAAAGCAATTAGAAGAGTGGCTCAACGTTATGTTTTGGTTGGAGGTGTGCTCTACAGGATAGGGCTCACCGGTGTTTTATTAAGATGCCTCGACGATGATGAATCTTGGAAAGTCGTGGAAGAGGCGCATTCTGGAGTGTGTGGTGGTCATGTGAATAGCCAGATGCTAGCTAAGAAGATCCTTAGGCTAGGATTCTATTGGCCCACTCTAGAAGAGGATTGTTCCATCTATGTTCGAAGGTGTGTTAAGTGCCAACTGCACGCCGACAAAATTTATTCTCCTGCTTCTTCACTCCATCCTACGTCCTCCCCATGGCCTTTTTCCATGTGGGCTTTTGATATCATTGGACCTCTTGGTGACTCGAATCTCCTGACCAAACAAAAGTCGTTCATCCTCACGGCAACGGAATACTTCACCAAGTGGGCGGAAGCAGAAGCTTACGTGGAGATTAAAGCGTCAACAGTCTGCAAATTCATAATGAAGAACATCATCACGAGGTTCGGCATCCCGAGTACCATCGTCACCGACAATGGACCTCAATTTATCTCTCAGGAAATCAAGGATCTCTGCAACAGGTATAACATTGCATTGCATCATTCTTCACCCTATTATCCACAGGGAAATGGCCAGGCAGAGGCAACTAACAAGACTTTGATCAAAATTGTTAAGAAAACGTGTGAAGCTAATAAATTTTCAGACTGGCCAGACAAGCTAGTTGAAGCTCTCTGGGCCTATCGTACTTCCATTCGTACCCCCACTAGGCAAACCACTTTCACCCTTACTTATGGAATGGAGGCGGTAGTCCCTTACGAGATTCTCATTCCCTCTCTGCGAGTACAATTGGATAAGGAATTTTCTATTGATGAATGTCGTGATTCACTCCTGGCCCAATTGGAACTCCTAGATGAGAAGCGTCTGGTCGCCGCTGAGCATGCGCGCGTTTATCAAAATAGGCTCTCACGTTTTTATCAAAAGAAAGTAATTGAAAGAAAATTCAAAATCGGTGAGATGATAATCAAGAGAATTTTTGTAAAACCGGGTGGCCCCCGCTCCAAACTCCAACCCAATTGGGAAGGACCGTTTGTCATAAAAGAAGTTTATCCTGGCAATGCTTATAAACTGATTAATGCTGAAGGAGAAGAGTTAACTTACCCTTGGAATGATTTGTATCTTAAGAAATACTACCCTTGATTCAAAAATCAAAAAAACAAAATAAAAATATATGTCTTCAAAAATCCAAACAAAAAGGAACATCTCCGAAAACCATAAAAAAATAGAAACTCCAAAAAGCAAACAAAAATAGAAATTCTTCAAAAATCGAAAAAAAAAAGAGATTCTCCAAAATTGGTGCCATGGCACACGAAGGATCAAGGTCCGAAAGGTCAAAATTCAGAATTCATTCATCAGTCTTGTTAATTTAAAAGGGGGTTGATTCACGCACACACTACACGCTTTATTCTTGAACTCAAGCAGTGCAAAATCCGATGGAAAGTCAAAAACCTGACTAAAAGTGAAAGACAATACCCGTTCTCTTCTTCTTCGGCCCATAAGGGAGGAAGGGAGACCTCGAGGCAGACGCGCCAAGCCTATCCGCCGCCCTAGTAGGTGGAAGTCAGGGCCCAAAAGGGAACAAATGCCACAAAAGCCCAAGTACAATTAGGTTTATTTTCATCAATGCAAATCAATTCCAAAGTGAAAGTCAAGTTATGAAAAGAAAAGCATGTCAAGAGGGCAAAGTCCCCGCAAGGAAAATCTTGGGCGTATGCATGCAATATAAATGGGTAAAAAGGCAACAAATTTCCATATGCCAAAGACCGAACCCCAACAGGCTTAGGGTAGGGGAGGTAACTTTGCCTTGAGCATCTCAGAATCCCTTATGGGCTTCCCTTATATTTTCTTCCATCCTTTCTATGTGGTAAGTCACGAACTGGCAGGATGGTCAGGACGGACTAAAGAAATTACACTGTGCGAAATCTCGAATACAAGTCAATTATGATCACGTCAACCCCCTTTTAACTACTCAAGAAAGGTTAATGAATTTTAGATGGTGACTATGTAAGACTCATGTTCTTGATAGCCTTGAAGCCCTTTTTGTAGAATAATTTAATTAACGCCTTCGGCTAAGGCACTTTTTATAGAATTAACGTCCTAGATTAGGTCGTCTCTTTTAGAATAACGCCTTTGAGCAGGTCGTTTCTTTTTCAAAAATCAAATTCTTTTTCGAATTCACGCCGTCTCCTTGGGCGTCTTTACGCAAATCACGGCCTACTCTAAGGCGCGTTTTTCATGAAAAATAACAAAAAAAATATAAATGAGGGAAAAAGAAAAAAAATGCATTACTTCACGATGTATGCTTGCATTCTTTTGCATGGGCATCTTTTATTTAGGGTTGCATATGCGTGCTGTGCATGAGGCATCTCCCCGTTATCAGCTATTTTATTGCCTTATTTTGATTAAAGGCTTGGCCCCTTGACCCGTCATTAATGTCAAAATATTGCCACCCCTTGCTTATTGGGCAAGGGGCCAAGTCGAACAGATGAATTAACCTGTTTTGTTCACATAAAAACCACAGTTGCAGAAACATGGCACAGTAAAGCAAACATGAAGAACACGAGGAGCAGAAAGTACACAAACACAAGGCCACAACCACACAAAGTGCTCAGGTAATAAAGGAATCTCAATATCATATATATATATACATCATGAATGTCTAAGTACAGGTGTGAGGGTGGAGGAGTACAAGTAAGTCTCTCAGCTCTCGCCTCCACCCTCCTCTCTCCTACTCTCAACCTCCTCCTCGCCGTCCCGAGCTGGTGCTGGTGGAGGAGGGATGGGCCCCCGTGAAGAAGCCGGAACCCGAACGTGTCCCCCTGCCTCGCTCCTCTCTCGGAGGGAAGAACCCGCCACGAAGGTGGAGCTGGTGAAGGAGTACCCCGCAGCCCGCGCCCGCTCGCTTCCTCGCTGGAGACGCTCGTCGGACACTCGCAGCCGCTCCTTGGAAAGGATCAACTGTGTCCTCGAATCCGCCAACTCTCGCTCACGTGCCGCCAGCTGCTCCTGGAACCGGGCACGCTCCGCCTGGTGCTCCTCCCGCTCACGAGCACGCTCCTCGCGCTCCCGGGCACGCTCCCGTCTCTCTAGCTCAAGCGCCATGCGTAGCTCGGCCACATCCTGAGGAAGCTCCTCCCGACGCCTCAGGGACCTCTCAAGCTCTGAGATCCGCTGATCGCGGATCGCCAACTCGGTACGTACTGCCTGAAGCTGTGTCACCTGCAAACAGGTAAACAAGTCATCAATTCCACAATTAAATTCAATAATCTAGCAATTCAAGCAATGTATAATTGAACCACTCACCTGTGCGCTCATCGCGCGGTAGCCCTCATCTACGCAGGTAAGAGCGGCTCGAAGCTCCTCAGTCTGTAAAATGAATTTCATCAGTGCACAATTATATAATCAATATTTGAATGGATCGGTGTTTTGGAATTTACCCGTGACGCGAGGTCGCGCTCCGCTGCCTCGGCTCATGCCACTGCTCCCGCTAGCCGCTCTGCCAGTGCAGTCACCTCTGCACTGGGCCCTCTCGAGCTGGAGGCCTCCCCTGGGTCTCTCCTCACTGCTCCCTGCTGGGCACGCTGCATTCATTGAGATCGTCAGTGGCTAATCATCAATAATTCAACAAAAAAGATATACATGTGCATATAGGAATAATTCAAACACTCACCAGGGTCTCTAGGTTGTCCCGTGTGGCGGCCAGCTGGTCCTCCAGGCTGTGTAGGTGGGCCTGGGCATCTATCGCTGCTATGTCCCGCGCATCCTGCATCCATCACATATTAGTCGCATGATAGTCACATAAGCATCTGCATTTAATTTAGAAATAAGTGCATTCATACATACCCCTAAGACCCTCATCTGGGGTCGGCCGGCGTATACCTCCCAGTAGCGCCGGAGGTACTCGGAGCTGTCAGTCGCGCGAGAGGTAACTCTGGTCCCGCCACGTTGCCAGTCGGCGTACTGCTCCTCGAACCGTACTCTCCAGTCGGTCGCCTTCGTACGACCGCGCGTCTTCTTCCCAATGCCCCGCGGCTCGCCTACCTCCACCCACTCCTAGTGGAGGCCCAGTGTCCTCATCACTAACCTAAGCCGTAACGGCTCGATCTCGCTCAAGCAGTGAACCCAAAGCTCACGCTCAAAGCGAGGACGGCCCGATACGACCCAAGGCTGGCCCTCATCGGTCATCCCCTCGTATGGCCTCCACTGCACCTGCATTCATAAACATACATACATATCATCATCATTCCATCATAATCAATTCAAAAAAATAAAAAAAAATGCATATCATGCATCCATACATACCAGCGAGGGAGGGAAGTCGCGGAACTCTCTCCGTAGAAACCACAACTCGTAGCCGAGCGGGGCGCCGAAGACGATCGGCACCCAGCGCCGTGCTAGAGGGAAAGCTCCCGCATTCCCAGGCCGTGGGTCAACGCACCCCATCGGCATGTAGAGATGGCTCCAAACCTGCATCCATGCATTGCATTAGGAAGGCATTCACATGAATAACAAAATAAAAGAAAAGAAAAGAAGAAAAATGCATACCTGAAGAAAAGGTGAGAAGCCACTGACGGTCGTCTCTCGACCTGTCCCTGTGGACAGGTCGGCCATCATGTGCGCCAGCAGTGCCGCTCCCCAGGCGTAGCTGCCAACTGCCTCCAGGTCCTCGAGTATCCCTAGAAATCGGCAGTTGATGACGTCGCCCTTTGTCCCGAGCAATAGCCTCCCCAGTAGCAGTAGCAAGAACCTCCTCAAGTCTAGGTCAGCTCTCTCCCTGTCAGTCGGGTCCTGGCAGTACACTGCCCTAGCCCCGTCTATCAGCCTCTGCGAGAACTGCTCTAGGGTCTCCCCTGACCTGTGCCTAGCATTCCCTAAACCCATCACTGTAGTAAGGTCGGTGCGGAAGATCGTCCTACACTCGCTAGGCATCTCATAAACCATCTCCAATCCTAGCAACCTCTCGGCAAACTCGGTGTAGTCTGGGTAGGTGATCCCACTCACAGCCTCTCCATCTACCCTCAACCCTGTAATCCTGGCCACGTCCTCCAGGGTAGGAATCATGTGTCCCCAAGGCATCAGGAATGCCCGGCTGGTCCTATCCCATCTCTCCCGTAGAACCTGAATGAGTGGTAGGTCTGGCCTAACTGGCTCTATGCTGAGGAAGGCCCCGAACCCCATCGCATCTACCCTCTCTCTCTAGAACTCGGGGAGGCCGTAGTAAGCTGCCCGGACCATGACCCATGAAATGCAGTTCCTCATCAGCCCCTGCATGCATAAAATAAGAATTGTTGGTTTAATTATTGTGATTATTCATGCTTATTTCATTTTGATTGCCCCAGGTTGAATGTTGATGTTATTGAAGTAACGACCTTCCTCAGGTCATTTTTTGTTGAAGTAGCGCCCTTAAGGAGGGCGTGGTTCTGTTTGAGCTTCTCGTTAACGACCTACCCTAGGTCGTTTTTCATCTATGAAACGCCTTTGTGTTGGGCGTGTGTTTGTGCTTAATTTCTAAAAATCCTAAAGGTTTTTCAATTCACGCCCTTGAGTAGGGCATTTTCTATTTGGGTTCGTTAAATTAATCAAAGAATTAATGATTGGGCGACCGCTGGTTTGGTCGTCTGTTTTGAATTAACGCCCTGGTGTGGGGCGTGGTTTCCAGGTTTTTCAGAAAATGAAATAAAATAACAGTATGCGAAAATTAACAGCATAATATGTAAATTTAAATGGGCGACATGCTTTAGGGTGTGTTCTCATGATGTTAATTGTTTTTCATGAAAATAATGTGATTAACGCCCTTGGGTTGGGCGTGTATTTTGAAATCGCGACGCCCCTGAGGGCGCCTTCTTTCTGGGTTGTAGGGTTTATGCCTCGAGGGCTATGGAAAATCAGAAAAATGAAGTTAAAAGAAATAAAAATGAGAAAAAGGTTTGAGGCTTACCTTCTTGTGCTTGGGTTCCTGAGGCTGAGGTCGTGGCTGCCGTGGCCGCCGGAGTTGGCCGGCACGGGGAGGGGGTGCCGCCGCGGGCGCTGGTTCATCACCACCGTCTCCTTCTCTTTCTCTTTCTCCTTCTCCTTCTTCTTCTGCTTCTCCCTCTTCATTTTCTTCATCTTCACCTTCCTCATCTCCTTCTCCCACGGCCTCGTCGCCGTGTTCATGCTCGCCGTCGGCCGCCGCCGCAGGAACTTCTTCATCCGCCACGGGAGGAGCTTCCTCCATGGCGTGGTCTTCCTCGCCCAGGTCGACGACCTCCGGTGCGGCCACTCTTTGCCGTTTGACTGAGCCACCTCCGGCCATGGTTAAGGCTCGGGCTAGGGATAGGGGGAGAGAGAGATAGAGAAGAGGGGAGGGGGAGCTTCGGTTAGGGTTGCAGAAGAGAAGAGAGAATGGAACGGAGGGAAGAAGAAGAAAAGGGGGAAAGCCCTTTAGCATTCGAAAAGAAGAGACGCCCTGAGAAGAGGCATTTTTTATGGAAGTCACGACTACGAGATGGGCATGTTTATAAATTAGACGACGTTTCTCGAGGCGTCAATTTTATTTGCATGGGGAATGATAACCGTCGTCAGACGCATTCAATGGGCGTTGATTGATGTGATCGAAGTAATTATTATGATTCTTACTCACACCTGAGCTAGAGGCGTTACCTGATTGAAACGTGACTTTTCTGAGGGCGTTACTTTTGGAATTTCAACGAATATATTTTGGGAATTTGAATCGATTAACGCCCTGTTCCTGGTCGTTATTTAAGTAACGCCTATTGGTGAAGGCGTCAAATGTGTGAACAAGAATATTGGAAGCGACCTATCATGAAGGCGTCCTTTTATGAATTCACTCCTTTGCTTGAGGCGTTATTCGCAATAGAACGACAGGTTATTTAAGGATTTGATCTGAAGCACAGCAGTAAGGCTCAATCAGAAAACAATCATTTTTATTACTTTGAAAAGAGAGATTACAATGCTTAATGAGCCACCTTGGGTCTTAGCTTTCTCAAAGCTGTTACATAATTTTTCCACTGATCTTTGTCTTCCTCCAAACTCTCTACAGGTTGATGAGGTTTGCTAATCTTCCATAGGGCTTGGATTGTAATAGCCTCTTCTCCATCTTCATTGCTGCCTAGGTCTCTTGATTTGATTGGAGGGAGATGAGAGACGTCTTCTAGGTGTTGTCTTGGAAGTCCGATTTGAGGAAGGCATCTGTGAGAGTTGTACAAGACGAAGTCCGAAGCGCCGATGAGACGATGGTCCGTGCCGGTAGAGAATCGTGCACGAAGTTCCTGCATCTTGAGTACACCCGGGGCACATGTAAAGAAGTTCTTTGGCATTACCTTTAGGTGCTCTCTCCAATCCGCTCTCTTCTTTACTTGAGGAATCCGGTTCATCACCCTATTGCTTATTCCTAACGAACCGGTCATGTAAGAGAGTGGGCTTTTTGAAAAGATTCTTGAGGATTGTTGGGCCTCACCACATGGATCGAATTTGAAATGGAGATCAACCCAACTAGAGAGTGCTAGCATGCACCCATAGATGGGCCTTCCCATCACCGCCGAGGTAAGCCCGCTATAGAGATAGGCTAGGATAGCCGGTCCGACTCTTTCCTCTTCCCATAAGCTCATCACCGCGCTCAATTGGGCCTCCTCTAGAAAGTCCTCCGTGGATGGAAACAAGAGTGCGCCTGCTAAGCACACCACAAAGGCCTTTGCTATCTTTTCTATCTCCTCCTCTTCCTTTGCTTGATCCGCTCTCTTGTACACCCATGAGGCGAGCTTCAAGAGGTTGATTCCTTTAGTGACCTTGATTTGGTTCACTATGTTTGGGCTAGATATCAATGAGGTTAGCAATTCATGAGAGGAGATTGGCCTTGGCATGATGGCCATCTTTTCTTCTTCTCCTTGTTTCATTCTTTTCAAGCCTAAGATCAACTCTAGTTCTTCCAATAGGATGGTGGCTTCAAATGTCGAGAAGAGAAAGGTATGAGTGGAAGGATGCCAAAGTTCAATCAATGCTCCTATGGCAGCCCAATCTAAGTGAATTTGGTCATAGTGCTTGGCATGGGTTATTAGGCCCAAAAGGTGCCATCTTGCTAGGTATACTCTCATGTCAGAGGAGAACTTGGAGAGAATAAGGGGCAACCACTTCACTTTTGTAAATCTCCTAGCACCAGGGACATTTGGGTAGTCCTGTGGAAAGAAAATATAAACAGTGCCAATAGTGCCAGACATGAGCATATGTAAGAACTAGTTTGACAGAAGGATTCAATAAAAAGAAAAGAAAGAAGATATAAGCAGAGGGAAAAGCATAGGGATTCACTAACCTGATGTTGAGCAACTCGGCTGCACATGTGCCCTTGGATTTTAGTCAACCTAGGGGTGGAAGACCTAGGTCTCTTAATCATCCTCTCCATTGTTTTTTTGGCTTTGCAGAAGAAGCTCGGACGAGTGCCTGCGGGAGAAGAACAAACAGAGAAAAGAGAACAGAGCCGGCTACGGAGGTTCAGAGAAGAAGTTGTTTTAGGTTGAGGAAAGCAGCCTTTCTTTTATAGAGATTTGAAGAGGGATTAAGGTTGTTCGGAGTTAGCAGGTTGAGGGCGATTAGGATTTGGTTTTGCTTTCGATCTGGAAACGGAAGCGCTGGATTGATTAACGTCTTTTGTTAGGGCGTCAATTTCTGAATTGACGACCTTTCTGAGGTCGTGTTTTGTGTAACGCCCTTTAAATAGGTCGTTTACTCTTTGGCCTCTCGATGGGTTTCACGCCTTGCTGAAGGGCGTGTTTCATGTTTTAACGACTACATATTAAGGCGCTTTTTATGATTTGACGCCGTTCGGTGCAGGCGTGTTTTTATGAGCTTATGAAGTTAGATATTCATGTGTGTTAATGAACTTAAGTGCTATTATTTCGTTGAATTGTTTTTTTAATTGAGCACTTATGATCATATCATGATTTAAATGGAAAATTATGTTTGATTATCTTGAATTTTGAAAACTGATGAATTTTCAAAGTGCAGAAGTTTGCAGGATTAGAGGCGCCTGGGTTGCTCATGGAAATAACATTGCACTTGTCATTTTGTATTTGTTCGGTGTAAGCATTGTTACTATAGGATATCTACATTATTATAGCATATCAAGGACCTTGTGGTTCTGATGAATCTGGAATTTGAGTTCCCCTTCATCAAAAACGATGATGATTCCAGGAGAGTCTTGATCACACGGATAGGCCGTTGAGTTGTTCAAGGTTTGGGACGATGGTTCCACTTTCTGAGTTGATGCGCGGACAAACGGGCTTCGGCTTAGTGTTAGCTCAGAAACTTGGATTCTTGACCAAATCTGGATGGCTTAGCAATATTATCCTTGATTATTTTCTATTTTTAGTTTGTTTTATCTTTTCTTTCAGCCCAGCATGCATCATGTAGGACTTTGAGTTTCATGCTAAAAATTTTCATATTATGGCGATAATGAAGGTCACTCGCTCTTTGTTGAGTTAACATGAGATATTCCACTCCAAATCAAGTACTTTGTTCTATCTGAAGCCGCTCAGGCTGGTTCCTTGAAAATGTCCCTTTGTTGGATCTCCATCTCAATTCTCTTTATCTTTTTGCAAATTTACCTTGGTTGTAGCACGTCCACGTTGGCTGGTAACCGCTCTCCAATGGTCTTTCCCTATCGTGCCCGCGCGCACACCTTTTTGCCTTACATTTTACTTGCTTAGTTCAATCTCCTTTATCCAGCAAATTGATGCCTTCTTGGAATCATTCGGAGTTGTTTCATTTAGAATCTTGGAAAGATTTCTATTGCTTAGTGTCTGAGACGTGTCACATCACACCTTGGCATCTACTTATCAGTTCGCTCCACTTCATTCCATTTGTTGCACTTTCACTCCATTTTCGTCTCGCTCCCTTCCAAAGCAGACGCCAAGGCGGGGCAGCTGTAGACACGCCAAAAATGACGCTATGTTGATCAAATCTCATGTCACTATGATGACGCCCAAAGTGAACTTCAATATATTCATAATATGAAGTTTTTCTATTTTCTTGTGTGTGATTTTGATTTATTTTTGCATTTTGTGATTCGCGACCTGAAGAGGGGCGTTATTTAAATAGGGACCTTATCGAGGGCGTTTTCTCAAGAAAGGACGACTAAATGTAAGGACGTCAATTCCTGGTATTATCCGGCTTTAAAGAAAATTCAAAATCAATTTAATTATTGGTTAACGTCCTTCCTCAGGGCGTGTTTTAAATTAACGCCTCTATCATAGGCGTGTTATCATAATTTTCAAATAAAGTAAGTTTTATTGCCAAAATTAAATCCAAGAAGTGACGCCCTTAGTAGAGGTCGTGTTTTGAGTAACGTCTTTGTGTAGGTCGTCAATTCTTGATTTGACGCCCTTCTCAAGGTCGTTTTTCACCTTTCGTGTCCTGCTTGAACTCCTCTTTCCTGTATAAAGTCCTGCCTCCAATGGTCTCCTTGCTCGAATTGGAGGTAGAGTCCTGCCTTCTTTGAACATTGCCTATCCTTATCTTACCAAATTCGAGCTTATCTCCCACTGAAATCCTATAAAAACATGATCTGGGCGATCGAAGCAGAGGTTGACGATTTCAGAGGTTGAAGAGATTAGAACGTTCAAGAGGTTGAGAGGATTGGCGGCTTCCTCTGCTTCCTTACTGTCGTATGCTCGATTGAAGGACTTTGGCTTCCTCTACACCTTCTTCATCCGATCAACCGCGTCTTATTGGTTCCCTTTACTGTCGACAGGGACAGCAGGGCTTTCTTGTTGATTTGTCTTCATCCACTATTTTCTTCTTCTGCGTCTGCATCAATTCCATCGTCAGTTTTTTTTTCCTTTTCACTTTGCACTAGTTTTATCACATATCTCCCCTCTCCCTAATTCCTCTTTAGGGGTTTTAAAACCAAAACAACAAGGTGCGCATGTTGATTTCCTTTCATCATCACATGTTTTATTTGGATTGATACAACTTGCGTTGGCTGAATCCCTCTTTGCTTTGTTGTTTCATTGTCTTTTTTGCAAGGTAATCAAAAGGAGAACCCTTCTCATCGGCCGGCCGATTGAAGAAGGAGGAAGGAACTTCACATCATCCCGCATTTCAATCTTCACCAGGTATTCGCGATCTCTCTTTTTTTTGAGGTAACCCCTCTGGCGATCACATCTCCATATTTGCACCACGTGCAAGCTTTTCTTCCCCTTATTTATGCATTAATCATCATATTCTCCATGTTTTATCACATCATTATTCTCTTGTGATTTTTTGTGTGGGATTTATGCCCATCTACAGCTCTTACCTGCGTTGATGAGGGCTTCCGCGCGACGAGCACACAGGTGAGTGGTTTAAATCATGTATTGCTTGTATTACTAGATTACTGAATCATTGCATTTAATTGTGGAATTGATGATTTTTTCACCTGTTTGCAGACGACTCAGCTTCAGGCGGTACGTACCGAGTTGGCGAT
This sequence comes from Amorphophallus konjac, assembly GCA_022559845.1. Classification (NCBI taxonomy): domain Eukaryota; kingdom Viridiplantae; phylum Streptophyta; class Magnoliopsida; order Alismatales; family Araceae; genus Amorphophallus; species Amorphophallus konjac. The sequence continues at coordinate 190,338,033 of CM040123.1, read as the reverse complement.
CCGTGATCAGCGGATCTCAGAGATAGAGAGGTCCCTGAGGCGACGAGAGGAGCTGCCTCAGGACGTGGACGAGCTGCGGGTGGCTCTTGAGCTGGAGGGACGGGAGCGTGCCCGGGAGCGCGAGGAGCGTGCTCGTGAGTGGGAGGAGTACCAGGCGGAGCGTGCTCGGTACCAGGAGGAGGTAGCAGCACGCGAGCGAGAGCTGGCAGACTCGAGGACCCAGTTGATCCTTTCTCAGGAGCGGCTACGAGTGTCTGAGGAGCGTCTCCAGCGAGGGCGCGAGCAAGCACGAGCTGCGGGATACTCCTTCACCAGCTCCACTTTTGTGGCGGGCTCTTCCCTCCGAGAGAGGAGCGAGGCAGGGGGGCAGGTTCGGGTTCCAGCTTCTTCACGGGGGCCCATGCCTCCTCCACCAGAGCCAGCTCGGGACGGCGAGGAGGAGGTTGAGAGTAGGAGAGAGGAGGGTGGAGGCGAGAGTTGAGCGACTTACTTGTACTCCTCCACCCTCACACTTGTACATGATAGACATTCATGATGTATATATATATAAGATTGAGATTTCTTTGTTACCTGAGCACTTTGTGTAGTTGTGGCCTTGTGTTTGTGTACTTTCCTCTTTCCACATTCTTCGTGTTTGCTTTACTGTGCCCTATACCTGCAACTGTAATCCATACCTTGAACAAACAGGTTAATTCATCTATTCGACTTGGCCCCTTGCCCAATAAGCAAGGGGTAGCAATATTTTGACCTTAATGAGGGGTCAAGGGGCCAAGCCTTTGATCAAATAAGGCAAAAATAAAATAGCTGATAGCGGGGAGATACCTCATGCAAAGCACGCATATGCCAACCATAAATAAAAGATGCCCATGCAAGCATATATCGTGAAGAAATGCATTTTTTTCTTTTTTCACTCATTTATATTTTTTTGTTATTTTTTCCTGAAAAACGCGCCTTAGAGTAGGTCGTGGTTCGCATAAAGACGCCCTAGAATACGACGTGAATTTGAAAAGGAAATCTGATTTTTGAAAAAGTAACGACCGACTCAGAGGCGTTATTCTGAAAGAGACGACCTAATCTAGGACGTTAATTATATAAAAAGCGCCTTAGCCAAAGGCGTTAATTGAATTATTCTGCAAAAAGGTTGTCAAGGCTATCAAGACCACGGGTCCTACACGGTCACCATCTAAAATCCATTAACCTTTCTTGAGTAATTAAAAGGGAGTGGGCGTGGTCATAGTTGACTTGTATTAGAGATTTCGCACAGTGCAATTTCTTTAGTCCGTCTTGACCATCCTGCCAGTTCGTGACTTACCACATAGAAAGGATGGAAGAAAATATAAGGGAAGCCCATAAGAGATTCTGAGATGCTCAAGGCAAAGTTACCTCCCCTACCCTATGCCTGTTGTGGTTCGGTCTTTGGCGTAGGAAAATTTTGTTGCCTTTTTGCCTCTTTTATTATTGCACGCATACGCCCAAGGTTTTCCTTGCGGGGACTTTGCCCTCTTGACATGCTTTTCTTTTCATAACTTGACTTTCACTTTGGAATTAATTTGCATTGATGAATAAAAACCTAATTGTACTTGGGCTTTTATGGCATTTGCACCCTTTTGGGCCCTGACTTCCACCTACTGGGGCGGCGGATAGGCTTGGCGTGTCTACCTCAAGGTCTCCCTTCCTCCCTTATGGGCCGAAGAAGAAAAGAACGGGTATTGTCTTTCACTTTTAGTCAGGTTTTTGACTTTCTATTGGATTTTGCACTGCTTGAGTTCAAGAATAAAGCGTGTAGTGTGTACGGGAGTCAACCCCCTTTTAAGTTAGCAAGACTGGTGAATGAATTCTGAATTTTGACCTTTCGGACCTTGATCCTTCGTGTGCCATGGCACCAATTTTGATCTCTATTATTTTTTTTGTTTGCTTTTTGGAATTCTATTTTTTTTGGTTTTTGGAAATATTCCACTTTGTTTTGGATTTTTGAAACAACATATTATTATTTTTGGATTTTGAAAATTTCTCCATATATATATATTTTTTGGATTTTTGAATCAAGGGTAGTATTTCTTAAGATACAAACCATTCCAAGGGTGAGTTAACTCTTCTCCTTCAGCATTAATCAATTTATAAGGATTGCCTGGAAAAACGTCTTTTATAACAAACGGTCCTTCCCAATTGGGTTGGAGTTTTGAGCGAGGGCCACCCGACTTTACGAAAATCCTCTTAATTACGATCTCGCCGATTTTGAATTTTCTCTCAATTACTTTCTTTTGATAAAAACGCGAGAGCCTATTTTGATAAACGCGCGCATGCTCAGCGGCGACCAGACGCTTCTCATCTAGGAGTTCCAATTGGGCGAGGAGTGAATCACGACGCTCATTAATAGAAAATTCCTTATCCAATTGTACTCATAGAGAGGGAATGAGAATCTCATAAGGGACTACCGCCTCCATCCCATAAGTAAGGGCGAAAGGGGTTTGCCCAGTGGGGGTTCGAATGGAAGTTCGGTAGGCCCAGAGAGCTTCAACTAGCTTGTCTGGCCAATCTGAAAATTTATTAGCCTCACACGTCTTTTTGATAATTTTTATCAAAGTTTTGTTAGTTGCCTCTGCTTGGCCATTGCCCTGCGGATAATAGGGAGAAGAATGATGCAATTCAATGTTATACCTGTTGCAGAGATCCTTGATTTCTTGAGAGATAAATTGAGGTCCATTGTCGGTGACGATGGTGCTTGGGATGCCGAACCTCGTGATGATGTTCTTCATTATAAACTTGCAGACGGTTGACGCTTTGATCTCCACGTAAGCTTCTGCTTCCGCCCACTTGGTGAAGTACTCCGTTGCCGTGAGGATGAATGATTTTTGCTTGGTCAGGAGGTTCGAATCACCAAGAGGTCCAATGATATCAAAAGCCCACATGGAGAAAGGCCATGGGGAGGATGTAGGATGGAGTGAAGAAGCAGGAGAATGAATCTTGTCGGCGTGCAGTTGACACTTAACACACCTTCGAACATAGATGGAACAATCCTCTTCTAGAGTTGGCCAATAGAAACCTAGCCTAAGGATCTTCTTAGCTAGCATCTGGCTATTCACATGACCACCACACACTCCAGAATGCGCCTCTTCCACAACTTTCCATGATTCATCATCGTCGAGGCATCTTAATAAAACACCGGTGAGCCCTCTCCTATAGAGCACACCTCCAATCAAAACATAACACTGAGCCACTCTTCTAATTGCTTTCTTTTCTTCTGCGGTGGCTTCCTCAGGATAGGACTGATCGTTGCAATATCTGGCAATCTCATAATACCAAGGCTTCTCTTCGTCAGCCAATTCTTCTTCCCAGTCTAAAAGCATGACCTCTTTGCCTTTAAGGGATTCCTTTTGCTTAATCTTTTCAAGCACCTTATCCCTAATATCGAGGAATGCACGATCCTTAATAGCTGGCATGTCACGCTGATAAATTAGAGGAACATAAAAATCACGCTCAGGAGGGAAGACTAAAGCAGAGGCCAAAGAAGCAAGGGCGTCGGCCAAGATATTTTGGCTACGAGGAACATGGACGAAGATTAATTTGGTGAAGAGTTTGGCATAAGCTGAGGCAAGTTCCTGGTAGGGTTTGAGCTTAGGATTGATAGTGCGGCATTTGACCAACACCTGGCGCAGAATGAGCTGACTGTCACCCACAATCCTCAAATGGGTGACACCATACCGATGAGCGGTTTGAAGACCGGCCAAAAGAGCTTCATACTCAGCTATATTATTGGTGGCGGGAAAAGTGAGCCGAGCAGCAAATGGGATGGTGACCCCTTCTGGTGTTAAAAGAACCATGCCGATCCCTCTTCCTTGGGAATTTAGAACTCCATCAAAATGTAATGTCACATAGGATCATGGGGTTGATTAATGGACATTAGTTCTTCATCTGGAAACTCCGAATTGACAGGATCAAAACGAGGTAGAGGGTGGTGAGCAAGATGTTCGGCAATGGCGTAACCTTTGATAGCTTTCTGCTGAATGTAAGTGATATCAAACTGAGAGAGGAAGCTTTGCCAGCGTGCTAATCGATCAGTGAGGACAGATTTTTCAAGGAGAAATTTAATTGGATTCATGCGAGCAATGAGGTGAACCTCGTGAGCTAGAAATAGTGCTTTAACTTCTGAACTACCCAGACTAAAGCAGCGCAAGTTTTCTCCATGGCTGAATACCTCTGTTCACAGGGGTTAAGAAGTTTAGACAAATAGTATGCTGCCCTCTCCTTACCTTCTTCGTCCACTTGAGCCAAGACAGCACCTACGGAGTCATCCAGGACAGAAACATAGAGAATAAGTGGTTTGCCTGGAATCGGCGGCCTCAGGATAGGAGGATTGGCCAAATAATCCTTCAATCCGTCAAAGGCTGCCTGACACTTGTCATCCCAATTAAACTTGACTCCCGGCTTAGTAAGCTCGTAAAACGGCCTACATCTTTGTGAATGCTGGGAGACGAAGCGGCGAATGAATTGCAACCTCCCGATTAATCCTCGAACTTTCTTCAAATTATTGGGAGGAGGCATATCTCTAATGGCCCTTGCCTTGTTGGGATCAACTTCAATTCCCCTCTTGCTAACAATGAAACCAAGCAACTTCCCTGAAGAAACGCCAAATACGCACTTCTTGGGGTTCATCTTCAACTGATACTCTCGTGATCTTTGCAAGACCTTAGCTAGAACCCCAGGATGCTCAATCCTTGTCCTTGATTTCACAACCAGGTCGTCCACATACACCTCGATATAGATATGAATCATGTCGTGAAAAATCGCCATCATAGCCCTCTGATAGGTGGCTCCAGCATTCTTAAGTCCAAAAGGCATGACCACATAACAATAAGTACCCCATGGTGTAGTGAATGATGTCTTCTCTTGATCTTCTTCAGTCAGACGAATTTGATTGTAACCTGAGAAGCTATCCATGAAAGAGAGAGTCTCAAATCCTGCCGTGTTATCAATCAGAACATCAATATGTAGGAGGGGGAAGTCATCCTTAGGACACGAACGGTTGAGGTCTCGGAAATCTATACAAATCCAAACTTTTCCATCTTTCTTCATAACCGGGACGATGTTAGCCACCCAATTGGGGTAGAGGACAACTCTAACAAATCTAGCCTTATGGAGCTTGTCGACCTCTTTTTTCATCTTTAAAGCCATATTAGGGTGGAAACGCCTCAACCGTTGCTTGACCGGCACAGACCCTGGCTTAAGTGTAAGGCGATGTTCAACGAGCGCAGGGTCTAAACCAGGCATATCTTCATAACTCCATGCGAACGTGTCCTTGTATTCTTGCAGGACCAAAATGAGCGCCTCCTCTTCGGAGGGCGGTAAATTCTTGCTTATGAGGACAATCCTAGGGTCTTCCTCGGTACCCAAATTAATTTCTTTGGTAGGCTCTTCTACGGAGGCTGACGGTTCGTCAAATCGTCTTATGCCATCAGCCTCGTCCTCATATTCTTCATAACTTTCATCCCCCTCTTCAATAGGGTCTTCGTCATTCATAATTTCATAGATACCCAAACCCTCATAAGAAACAACAGCATCCTCATATTCCAGCTCTGGCAGGATGATTGGATTCTCTATAAATTCAGGAAGGGCTAAACAAGCCTGGCATCTGATAGCTAACTCCAACAGAAACCTATGAGGAATCTGCTTACCCTTGGACTTCTTATGAGAATCTACCCCTTGAATTTTAGTGTTAGCGGAAGATGAGGAGGAGCAACTAGCTTGATCAGAAAAGGGAAGGGAAGGAGGTGAAAAAGTGGATACAGGAGGTAATACAGAGGAAGTCCCCTCACCAGAGGGGGAGAAAAGATTTAGCAATGAATCTTGAAGAAGCGGCCCCTGGGTCGGGACGCACTCAGAAGAGAAATAGGAGGTCTCCTCAACAGAAATGGAGGATTGGAAATTTGGGAATTTGGTGTTTTTTTTTTCGTTTTTGTTTTTTCCTTCATTTTTATTTTCTGTTTCAAGAAGAAAGCAGTGTGAAGGGAGGATAGCAGGAGGAGTGGAAATTGCCAGATCAGAGAAAGATTGAATCAGTGATGGCCCGCGAGGGGGCGTGATGGAGAGTTTAGAAAATCGCTCGAGGAGCGAAGAAGGAATTGTGAGAGAAACTTGGATTGAATCTGGAGATAAATTGATTATAATCGGAGGTGGTCTTGGCACGTGACCAAACCGATGAGAATATAGAGAAGCGAGCACCGATGGATGCATGGAAGTGAGAGAAAAGAGGCCAGCCCATAGCCTGTCCACAGTGAATCCTTCTTCAAACGGAACGTCTGGCTCTCCAGTATCAGTGTAGTCACTCAGCAGCTGCCTCTTATCTGTAATTGCAGCTGGCATCTCAATCAATTCATGAATAAGTGGCGGCCATTCCGGGTCAGTCGGCATGAAGAGGCGGCTCAAAGAAATAGTAATATTCTGCATATCGAACCACCTGTACCAGTCACATTCTGGATCATCCATTTTTCTTCTTTTGTCAGGCCTTAAGGACTCCAGGGCTTTGTATGTGGCCAACGGGGCAATATGACGAGCAAACTGTCTAGCATGAACATCCTGACAGTCTAATATGGAAGTGATTATTGTAGTTTGCTCACTATTCTGAAAGCCACCTACGACAAAATGTGTCTTCAATGTCCAAGTGAGCGGTTGGCGATCTGTTTTTAATGTGGATGTCATAAATGCCCATGGTTCATCTTTGTTTTTGCCTGGCCCTTTGTAACCTAGGCCACCTCGTGTAATCAGTTTCTGAGGTTTAACAGGCCTAATCCTGCCTTGACAATTGGCACCCAGACCTTTGCCATTTTGATACCCCATTCTCATTAAGATGTTCCAGCCAGAGGTGTTCATCATTGTTTTCTTCTTTTTCCCCTTGGGAGGCAGGGGTGTCATAGCAACTGTTGTGACTTTTTCTGGCATTGGTCGTGGACAAGGGACGTCCAGCACAGATAATAGTGGCTTGTTGGCCGGCCACATGGATGGAACTGATGAAGCCACATGAATATCCTCCTCTGGCAAAATTGGCATACTGGTAACTTTAATAATGCGGCCCTTGTGTGGGAATTTAAGGCATTGGTGATTTGTGGAGGGCACCGCATCGAGTTGCTGAATGTAGGGGCGTCCCAGAATGCCATTAAATGTCGGATCCATATCCAGAATATGGAAATCTGCTGTGATGGCGGCAGGACCCAAACTTACTTTTAACGTAATCATGCCTAGAGGAGGTTTCTTCGTGTTATCGTATGCAGTGACTGTGATAGTAGACGGCCGAATTTGGCTTTCCGGAATGCCACACAACTTCAAGGTGCTAGGTGGCAAGACATTGATGGATGCCCTAGTGTCCACCAGACATTGCTTAACAGCCACCTTATTAATGTCAACTGTGATGCATAGAGCGTACTTTCTTGCTGGGAGTGGCGCCTGTTCATGTTCATGGAAAGTAATTACCGGCTGACTGCTAGCGGGCGTTAAAACCGTGACTATCTGCTCAACTGGAATGTCCTCATTAACCATCACCTTTTGTAGATATTCTTTCAAAGCTAGCTGATGAGTGGTGGACCTTTTAATTAGTTCCAGGATTGAAATCCTTGCTGGTGTTCGGTCCAAGTGCTTTAGCAAATCATACTGAGTCCCTGGCACTGACTCTTGTTCTTGTTCTTGCTCTTGCGGCCCCTGCGCGGGCTCTAGCTCTCTCTGTGGAAAAATACGGTGGAACATCCGTCCACTGCGGAGCGGCGCCACGCCTTGACGTGCCTCTGTCGGGACAAGTGTGGGAGGGGGATTAGAAGAAGAAGAAGGTGTGTTGGTGTTAAGAAGTGGTGGAGTGGGAGTTCCCGTAGAGGGAATCCCTGTAGAGGGTGCTGGTGCCCTGGTAGGAGGCGTAGAGGTAGAAAGGGATACCCGAATGCAGGGGGAATTGGTGGGGGGTGGAATGAGAAGGGTTCTGGGTATAAAAGGTGGCGGAACCGATGGTGGGGGGATCCTTGCCGGTGAAGGAGTAGTGGTGGCAGGTGCAGTGGGCGTTGGTGATGGGCGGATGAGGAGTGGCCTAGATGGCAATGGCGAAGGGTTGGTGGTGGATGGGTTTTGTTGTGGCGTAGGCTGTAGAGGTGGTAAGCGTGTAAGGAGAGGGCGAACCGGCGAGGTTGGAGAATTGGCGATAGGAGGTGAATTAACGGGGCGCAGAAGAGATCGGCCCACTTGAGGGGTAGGAGAAGAAGAAGGGGTGCGCAAGAGGTGCGGAGGTTGATTTTGATTATGATAAAGTGCCCCGATAGAGGCGTTTTCTTCATGCCATCCCTGCCCTCTCTCCACCTCATAGAGAGACATGACAGGGTTTACGTGCTGGTTTGGCGGGTGCTCCGGCAGTGGATTGTGGACAATCCCCATATCGTGCTGAGGCGCTGGAGCTTGTTGTTGCTGCTGTGGAGCTGGTTGCTGTGGCTGCTGAGCTTGTTGCTGCCGAGGAGACCTTCTTTCTTTCATAGTGGCGATGAATTGTCTCATCTCATCCCAATTGATGTCACCTTGGTCATTTAGGTCATAAATGTAATCTCTGAAGTGAAAGCAACGATCAAGGTTATGACCAGGTGCACGATGGAAAGTGCAGTAATGGGATGCGTCAACATTAGTGGGCCACGCTGTTCTTTCTCTTGGTAATATGAGCAAATTGGCGGCCATTAAGGCATTGAAAATATCCGGAAGACTTTCTGGTAATGGAGGGTAGTGGTCCCTTTTGGGCCCAAGTGGTGGTCTCCGTTGTTGTTGTTGGCCATAGTTGGTAGGTGGTGGTACCTGGTGGTACTGTTGCGGAGCAGGAGGGTTAGCGCGGGGTGCTTGGTTTGGTGGTGAAGCAAAGGAATGTTGGGGTGCGAATTGGCGTTGTGGGGTGGAGTTGAAATGGGGGCTTTGTGGTGGAGGAAGGTTAGGACGTGGGTTACCTTGATGGGGGTGGCCAACTACGCCAACCTGCTCATTTGCAATAGTGCCCTCCGTCGTGGGCCCGCTGTTGTTGACAGTTGTGGTTTTCTTGAATAGCCGTGACTTCGGCTCAAACATGCCCATAATGGGCGAATCCTTCATCTGCGTCTGGATATAACAAGCTCTCTCATAGAGCTCCTCCATGGTGGTTAACTGGTTCATGGCCAGTATGTGCCGGAACTGAGGAGTGGCATTGGAAATTATCATCTTGACTTGTTCCGGTTCAGACAGTGTATCTTTCAAGTTTTCTGCCATAGACCGCCATCTATCAGCAAACATTATGAAGTCCTCCTCGGGCTTCATCTTTTCCGCGACCAGATCTGTGAGCGAAAGGGATGGTCCGACCCGATCTCTGTATTTTTGCAAGAACTTCCTTTGAACAATATCGAAGTCGCCGGCATCAGCGGAATCCAGTGAATAAAACCATTCAAGGGCTAGCCCCTCCAGAGATCTCCTGAATAAATAGGCCAAAGAGGCCTTGTTGTCTTGCCAGAAGGAGGTCTCGTACCTGAAGTCCTTCAAATGAATAAAAGGATTACCAGTCCCATTATATCGTCGGAAGTTTGGCATTTCAGATGGTGGTAAGTGGAAGACGGGCAATGTAGGGAGCGAAATTTTCGGGGCATTCTTAGCCGTGGTGACCTTCTTTAGTTGCTCCTCCATGCTGGCCAATTTCTGGAGTAATAGCATATTAGTGTCGGACTCGACTGGGGCCGGATTTTGAATAAAAGAGTGTGGTATAGGTGTCCGCAGAATTCGGGGAGGTTAGAACTGAGGCCTAACCGCTAAATAGCTCGCCTGTTGGGCCGGCATGGCCGCACCGGGCGTTGGTGGACGAGAGGGGGGTTTGTGCAAGACCGCCTGGTCATTAGTGAGGTGATGGCCACTCTCGGCCGGAGGGGGATTGGAGGATGAAGAGGGAACAGACTTCCCTTTTAAAGCGGCCTGAATAGCCTACCGCTGGGAATCGTCTAACTGAGATAAAGCATTAATTAAATCCGTGAGATTGAGGGATGGAGAAGAATTCCCCGAGGTGTTGGAGGGTAAAGTTTGGGAAGAGGGCACAACCTCTTGAGGAGTGGTATCAACCACATGGATTTGAGGATGATGGGACTGAGGAGGAGGGTAATTTCCCTCATAATAGATGGAATCCTGGGGGGGGTCTCATATTGACCAAAAACATTCTCATCCTCATCATCATAAGAATACCCGTAGCCTGCCATGTTGATGATTTTTCCTGAACGGAGTTTCATGTTTAAGAGGAGAGACAACTTTATAAAGGCAGTATCAAACAAACAACCACTCAATCCAAACAAGTCTAAACAAATCAATCCAAGCAAGTGTATGCAACCAAGTTGAGATGAACGCAAGATTTTAGTGTTATGCTTGAGATTAGAGTGGATTAAATTGTTGAATAGTTCACTTCTGTTTGCAATGTGAAACCTAGTTGATCCAAGTGTAACCTCCGGGTCAACTAGATTCTTTCTCTCTCCTCACTAACGATAGGTTCTCTATACTCCGGGTACTTCAAGGGTACAACCAGCCCGACGTCCGTGAGAGAATCCACGGGTGCGGGGACTTACAGAGGTCTTGGAAAAGGGATTTCCGGTCCAAAGAGACGGAATGCTCAATGGAGGGTCGTCCCGATTCCAAGAGAGGTGTGTGGAATCCTAGTGTAGAGAGAGGAGGTCTCTCAACCAAATGCCACAATATGCAAAATAAGATGATAAGATCACAGCAATATAGGCAAGCAATGTAATAACCAAACAAACTACCACAGACAGCAACAGGAAGCAGGCTTCTGTAAAACGCAGGAAAGAGACGACCTGGGGCAGGTCGCTATCAACCAAAGCAATGACAGGGTCACTGTCGTGAATCACTGCGAGAGGCCATGAGCCAGCAGTGAGAAAGAAAGACACGCCTCTGGTTGAGACGCGAAATATGAAAAGGACGCCTCTGAGTGAGGGCGTCAAATCTGAAAAAGTGCCTTGAGGTGGGGCGCTATGCAATAAAAGAACGCCCTAGGGCAGGGCGTGAATTCACAGGTAGCGTGATAAAAGCAGTAAAATGATGAAAGACGTCTTGACAGAAGACGTAACACAGTAATAAAACGCCCTGGATGAAGGCGTTAAAAGAAAAGGCGCCTCTGTTTGAGGCGTGAATTCAGGAAATATGCAATCACAAACTGGCTGATCCCGGGGAGTGTGCAAGGTGCACAAGGGAGGGTGCCCGTGGGGCACAAGAGGAGGGGTACCGTGGGTACCGAGGGGAAAGGGCACACGTGGGTGCTGAAGGGGAAAGGGCACACGTGGGTGCCAATAGGAAAGGGCACACGTGGGTGCCAATAGGAGATGGTAATCAAAAGAAAAACAGTGGATGTCCCACCGTGATCGCCAATTTGTAGATCGTGATAAATCCACACATGAAGAAGAAATTTAAATATGAGAAAGCATAACAAAAATAAGGGGGAGATGATATAATAATAAGGAAAAGAAGCACGTGGTGCTACTAAGGAGGGTGATCGCCAGAGGGGTTACCTCAAGAAGAAACAAAGAAGATCGCGAATACCTGGTGGAAAATAGAACGCAGGATGGATTGTGAATTCCTCCTCCTCCTTCAACCGGCCGGCCGATGAAGGGGGGTTTTCCTTTATTGATTACCCTTGCAAAAAAAGACAATAAAACAAGCCAAGAGAAGTGGATCAGCCAAAAGTGTGTAGTATCAACTCTCAAATAGAAAATATGATGAAAAGGATAAAAACATGCGCACCTCTTTTTTTTGTTGTTTTTAAAACCCCTAAGAAGAATTAGGGAGGGAAGAGATGTGTGATAAAACTAATGCAAAAGGAAACTGTGCAACAAAGATGATATGAATATGATGATGCAACAAAGCAAACGGAAGACAGAAAAAGATAGAAAGAAGGCCCCTGCTGTTCCTGTAAAATAGTAAAGGGGAAACCGTAGCAGGAAGAAGAGGAAGCAGCAAGGAAGCAGAGCCCTTTGTAGACGATCGCACAGGAGGAAGATGAAGCTCTGTAACTTCCGAACTCGTAACCCGTAAACCTGTGAACTCTCTGACCCGTCAACCTCTATCTAGATCGACCAGAGCATCGTTTTATAGGATTTCAATTGAAGATAAGCTCAAATTTGGGAAGATAAGGATAGGCAATGATCAAAGAAGGTAGGACTCTAACTCCAATTCGAGCAAGGAGACCATTGGAGGAAGGGAACTACTCAGGAAAGGCATACTCAAACACGACACCGAAGGATAAAACATGACCTTCAGAAGGGCGTCAAATCACAAATTGACGACCTACATCAAGACGCTACTCAAAACACGACCACAATCAAGGGCGTCACTTCTTGGATTTAATTTTGGCAATAAAACTTACTTCATTTGAAAATTATGAGAACACGCCTGAGATGAAGGCGTTAATTGAAACCACGCCCTGAGGAAGGACGTTAATCAATAATTTGAACTTATTTTGAATTTATTTTGAGACCGGATAATACCAGGAATTGACGCCCTGACATTTGGTCGTCCTTTCTTTGAACACGCCCCATGTTAGGTCGCTATATAAAACACGCCCCTCCTCAGGTCGCGAATCACAAAAATGCAAGAACAAATCAAAACCACACACAAGAAATAGAAAAACTTCATATTATGAATATATCGAAGTTCACTTTGGGGCGTCAACATAGTGACATGAGATTTGATCAACATAGCGTCAATTTTGGCGTGTCTACAAGATGCTATCCATTTGGGTTTCAAAACCCTTTCTTTGGGCCCCGGGAGGCTTCTAGCAGGGCTTGCCCTCGGAGCTATTCCCCCGGGTGTTCCTCTTGGCCTCGGTGCAATGCCGATGGCTGCCTTTTAGGGACCGTTCCTTAGTGGACGCGTTCCCATTTTTCTTTGGCAATCCCCTGTGCTGGGGAGACTCTGCCAAAATTTTGTCAGAAGTTCGCCTTTGATTAGCTATTTTCTGACTTTACTTTTGTTTGATATGCCTTTTTTGCAGCTATCATGGCATCCAGCTCTTCTTCTCGTGCCGTAGTGACATGGGAGAACATTAATTCCCTCGACTGGGGGCACGGCCAGGTGGCCATAGTTGCGGAGTCTTCGGATTCCGAGACAGACACTGTGGACACCAGCCGTCTCCTTATCCTCGGGGGTGACTCCTTTCATTATAATAGAGAGGGCGTGACCAGGAGGGATTATCCCAAGGACAAGCACCTGATGTCCCTTCTTCAACGCTTCAACCTTGAGGGGAAGAGGGATGTGTTCGCCGTTCAGAAGGTCGAGCAGGCCTTGCTGGTGGAGAGAGACAGCCTGGCCGAATGTGTGATGCGGGGAAGACCCATCTATCTCCCCGGGGAGGTCAGGAAATGGAGCGTTGTGCTGGGGCTGCAAGATCTGGCTTCGGAAGACGGATTGCTGACTAGAGCTCCCGAGTTCGTACCCGCTCGGTGGAATGACTCCGCGGGAAGAGTGGATCGTGAGAAGCCGATCTTTGGTTTATTCCTTGCCCCGTTGAGATGGGGATATAGAGATGAATCGTTCTTGCTGGACTGCTTGGCGGTTCGCTTAAAGCACCAGATATCAGTGGGGTGGTTCGCTGAGCTGAAAGCTACAGACGCTCATGCATTCAGGCCCAGAGCAGTGGAGTTCACAGACTACGTGCTGCATCATTACGCTCCTCTTCTCACCAGGGCCGGCATATATCACAGCGTGTACGCTTCAAGGTACCGGTACCCAATCTCACGGGGCTTGTGTTGTGGAATGATCGAGGTATTTTGCCCCGAATATAACACTTTCTACACTTCAGAGGGGGAGACTTCTTTAGACTTGTGGAGTCTATCACAACTCAGCGGCCTACCCATTGACGGGGAACCGTATGAAGAAGTTTGCTGGCCTGACTGGTTGAAAGACCAGACCGACGGTGACGGTCGGTATATGGCGGGCTACGCCTATCGGTATCTGATGAAGGCATATCGCACTCTTTTTCATTCTTCGCATGATACGAGGGAAGCTCGAAAGCCCGGCGAGAAGCGAAGAGTGCGGATGGGCGCCTGGCTTCAATATTTCTTCCAGGGGAAGAATAAGTATGAAGATTTTCCTCCAATAGCACCCGTGGCCCAGAAGCGGAAGAAGAGGGTGCGACGCCAGGCCGCCTCATCATCTTCTTCGAAAGGAGGGCAGGGGGAAAACCCAAACCCTACTGGTGTTGATGCAGTCACTCACTGTGCTGCATATCTGGTTTATTGGCTTTGTTCTTTCACTCTTCCTCAAGGTGACGAGAGCGTGATTAGGGCGGAGGCCATTTACCCAGTATGGCTTGGGGCATCAAGTTGTCCCTTTGCCCAGTGGCTTTGTGCCTCATTTACAAGATGTTGGGAGACTTGCACAAGACGCGTCTCCCCAGAAGCCTTCGGACGGTTGGTCCGTTACATTTCTTTAATGCTTGGGTCTGCACCCTGTTTCCAGAGGCAGCTCCTCGGGCATTACAAGCGGTTCCTCTGGTCCCGCGTATGATAGAGTTTGCGAGTGCTGAGCCATCTTTACTAGCGGAGCAACTCTACGCCATTTGGGGTAAATTGGCCCGCATTCCCATGGATTCGCCTAGGGCTCTTCATTTCTGGAGCTTAGCTGCCCATTCGAGCCCGCTGACGAACAGGACGAGGCAGTGCAAGCTCTTTGAGACTGAGGAGTACATCCATCTGATTTCCAAGGCCAAATATACCAAGCCTATTCTGGAGCCGGAGTTGATTGATTGGGCACTGGCCATCAGGCCTAGTGTCCTTGTATTTCGCAAGAGCGGCATTCTGTGGTTGGAGCCATACTACCCGTTCCGCTTCAGTCGGAACTTTGGCTACGACCAGCAGATTCCACATTCTTCTTCACAATTTGCATTGCCCAACAGGCATAGGGCCGGGCAGTTTTCAAACGACGATGCCCGAATATGGTGGGACTTTTTCCATCGTCGTGAAGAGGTTTCTTTTCGGGTGCCCACCCCTGCCCGCTTCCCTCGCGTCACGCCTGAATACGTCAAGTGGTGGAATGCGCGGACGGGATTTTACAGGAACTCCCGGAGAGAGTGCTGGGCCGTGGCGGAGCATAGGTTTTTAGCTTCCCAGCCGGAGCCAGTTCTTGACATTGAAGCCTCTTATTTGAAGAAGTTGAAGTCTTGGACCCATACAGAAGTGAAGGCCTATATGGAGGCCCACAAGATTGTGAAAGGCCGCAAGATGAAAGTTGAACCGAAGATGCCCCCGATCAACAGGGATGATTATGTGAAGACCCTTCGGGGTTTATGCCGGGTAAGCAGTGAGAGGGTGATTCTCCAACAACTCCCTTTACCGGTAGAGGAGCCCATCGCGGCTGTGGCCGACTGGCGTCCCGAGGTGGATAGGTTGTATCCCTATCGGACTTTCATTCGCAAGGAAGATAGGCGGGATGCCTTGTACGACAACACTCTCTGGCTATTTGCACTCCTTCGGTCGCATGGCCTGTCGGTGGGCGGTCCGAGTGAAGCCATCCTGGACCATCCTCTTCAGATTTCATTCAAATATGCAGACAAGTGGGGGCTGGACCATCTGAGCCTGCATTATCTCCTATCCTCTCGTGGTCATGAGGATCTGGCACTGCTGGCCGAACCGAGCGAAAAGATTGGAGATCTATGCTGGCTTATTCGCGAGGTGGCTTCGAGGGACAAAACATCGTCGCTATTCTATTGGCCTCTCTTCCCCTTCTATACGGGACCGGCAAGTATGTTCCATTTCTTCATTCAGGCCTTTTGGCTAGCTTCTTCTTTTCATTGTGGTGTGTCATTCTCACCTTTGTGCATGTGCAGTCCGACCGACTTCAGAGGAGACCCGGCACTTCAGGGAGCTGATCATAAAGGCCCAAAATCCAACATATTTTGAAGTTCCTGAGCCTGCCCCGACCACGATGCCACTGCCTCCTGGGGATTCGAGGAAGAGGACTCGGTCCCAGCTGAGAGAGGCCGTCGGAAAGGTGAAAGCGGCGGTGACCCGGGTGACACGGGCGCTCCGAAAGAAGGCTGCAGAGGGGGAATCGGCAACCGTCATTCCTTCGGTTATATCTTTTGATGAGTTTGAAGCTTCCCGCACACAAGGGCTAGAGGCTGAAGGTAGGCTCTTTTTCTCTTCAAAGTGCATTAGCTTGTTTCGACTGCCTTGGCTAGCCCATGTTGACGGTTGCTGACACAGTTGCCGCGGTCGTCGGGCTGGAGGCGACGGTAGATGTAGCGGCTAGGGATGGGGCAGAGGAAGTCCCTACTGCTCCTGTAGAAAGGGATCTGCCCTCTCCAACACCCAGGCAGGAGATGGAAGGTAATCTATAGTTTAGTTGCAATAGCACCGCAAATCTTCATGTCTTTAGCTAGCTTGACCCCTTCTTGCCGTAAATTGCAGTTGATATACAACCGTCATTACTTCCGGGCTCGGAGGGTGTAGAGGAGGCGATCCCCTCGGGGCAGGGCGGACCTGCTCTTAAGGTATCATCTATCGTTGCCCCTGGTGCGGAGAGCACCGGGGAAGTTCCTGCTGAGGGTGATGCTCCTGCTGGCGAGGCTCCTGCTCCGATGGCGGAGCGTCCTGAGAGAGCAGAGGGGTCCTCTTCCTCTGAGCAGGTAGATTATTATGGCGGCTCCAGTGACGAGGAGCTCTCACTTATTGATCTCGAGACCGATGTCGCCGGGGCGTCCTCGGCCTATGAAAGTGATTATCTGACTTTCAGCCCGGCCCGATTGTCGTGGGGCGGTCCCGAGCCATCATTATCGCTTGAGAGTGAAAAGGCCGGTGCCGGGGGATCTACTCTTAAAGATTTGAGCTTAGTACCCGCTGAGGTAAGGACCTGCCCCGGGTCGGTGTTTGTCGTTCTTCTTTATCTTCCCTCCAGCCTCATTTTTTTTAATGTATATATATTTCTGATGCAGGCTGAGGTGGCACTGCCAACTATGACGGTGCAGATACCACTCCCGGCTCTGGGAACGGGCCATGCAACTCTCTCGTCCGTCCTGTGGCCTATCGCATTGCGATACCCAAAGGACTATGCAGCGGCAATGGTTCCAGTCGGACCCGGAGCACTTGTGGAAGTTGATAGTTCGGCGGCAGCCGGAGATTCTCCGCCAATGGAGGCTGCACATCAGTCACTTCTGGACAAGGGTGGTCCTGCTGAGATAGAAGCCGGAGAGATTATTGAAGAACAGACGTCTTCAGCTCTCGACGTTCCTGTTGGACCCCCATCCCAGGGGGCAGGCAAAGAAATTGTTGTTGTTGAGGCTCCAGCCACCCTATCTGCCAGTGCAGTTGTTCCCCACCGCAGTGGACTGCAGCTCATGCCATCGTCATCTTCCAGGACGGCCGATGATATCTGGGCTGCCGTGGATAGCAGAGTGGAATTTGAACTGCCCGAGACGTCGCCACTTGGTCTTCAATCTTCAAGTGACTTTGTGTGGCAATTTCTGGGGACCCTCCAGCAGACCGTAACGGCCAGCAGGGATTTAACTTATGTTCAGCTGAGGGGCTTGATAGAGCATCTATCCCGCTCGCTGTTGGCCTTTGGTTGTCCCATGGACGACTGGACTCCACGGGTGATCCTGCTCCTGAAGTATGTAAACAAGAGGGAATTTCTAGGCCGGGAAGCAGCTGACCAGCTGGCGGCCATATCATTGGAGCGGGCTGAAAGCCGAGCAGCTCTTATTTCTCTGCAAGAGACTGCGGCGAGGATGAGGGATGAAGCCGATGCCTCTTTACAGCGTCGAAGCTTCTTGACGGCCCGGGTGGCTGCATTACAGGCCGAACTTTCAAGGGTAGAGGCCGAACTTGAAGAGGTAGATCGCCTGGGAGTCCAGAAGGCGGAGGAAGTAGAGATGGCCGAGGGACAAGCTGCTTCCCTCAGGGAGAAGCTATCCGAGCTGGAGGCCACCGAGTTCCGATTGCAAGAACTGACCCGCCATCCTTCCCTGGGTATTCCTGCGCTGGAGGACATCTTCCGATGCCCTCTGCCGTAGTCTTTTTTTTCTTTATTTGCTCCCTTTTTGACGCACTTCATGTACTCCAGGGGATGGCCCGTGTAACATGTACCTTTTTCTTCATAGTAATGAAAAATCTCCATCGTGCTTTTTGAATGAAGTCTCCATCTTGTCATTATTCTTTTCTCTTCCATTCGTCCGTTGTTTCTAATCTGAGTGTATGAGTCACTAGGGCAGGAGAGCGCTCACGCCTTCAGCAAAGGGGTGAGGTGTTCGCTCCACCGCGCCGTGACTTTTCTCGAGACTAACAACGGCCTATGCCAGTCGAGAGTCCGGGGGACTCAAGAGGGTATATCAAAACTAGCGGGTAAGCGGTCCTGCCGAGGATGGCAAGACCCGAGAATGGGTAGTGACCGGTCCTGTCGATGATGACGAAGGTCGAAAAAGGGTAGACGATCTTGACGATGATGACAAGAACCGGACTAGGGTAGCGACCGATCTTGTCGATAGTGACAAGGGTCGAAAAGGGTAGACGGTCTTGCTGATGGTGACAAAAAACCGGGTAGAGTACCGACCGATCTTGTCGATGGTGACAAGGGTCGAAGAGGGTAGACGGTCTTACCGATGGTGACAAAAACCGCGTAGGGTAGCGACCGATCTTGCCGATGGTAACAAGGGTCGAAAAGGGTAGACGGTCTTGCCGATGGTGACAAAAACCGGATAGGGTAGCGATCGATCTTGCCGATGGTGACAAGGGTCGAAAAGGGTAGACGGTCTTGCCGATGGTGACAAAAATCGGATAGGGTAGCGACCGATCTTGCTGATGGTGACAAGGGTCGAAGAGGGTAGACGATCTTGCCGATGGTGACAAAAACCGGATAGGGTAGCGACCGATCTTGCCGATGGTGACAAGGGTCGAAAAGGGTAGACGGTCTTGCCGATGGTGACAAAAATCGGATAGGGTAGCGACCGATCTTGCCGATGGTCACAAGGGTTGAAAAGGGTAGACGGTCTTACCGATGGTGACAAAAACCAGATAGGGTAGTGACCGATCTTGCCGATGGTGACAAGGGTCGAAAAGGGTAGACGGTGTTACCGACGGTGACATAAACCGGATAGGGTAGCGACCGATCTTGTCGATGGTGACAAGGGTCGAAAAGGGTAGACAATAGATGTACATAGGCGGGATATCGGATGAAAATTCCCCGTCGACCTCGTAAGGGGTCTTCCGGACCGAGAATGAATCATCAATATTCATCATTCAATTTTTTATTCACATTACTGACCTAAGCGCCCTTTCAGGTTTTCACCGAGGCCAGCCCCCTCTTGCTTTTGCCCGCACGCCCTTTCGGGTTTTCACGTGGCGGGGTACCCGATTTTGCCTGCGACGCCCTTTCGGGTTTTCGCCACAACTGGGTTATAGCCATTTTTGTACTTGTCCTGATATAGGAACAAGTCTGGCGGGGTATCTCTATTTTTAACCCCATTTTCTTTTCTTTCTTTCTCTTTTCTTGAATTCGGGATGCAGAAGAATTGGACCGCGAAAATATTGACTGGCCTTGTCGATGATGACAAGGATTGGACCCTGCTTCGGTCTGTCGACACTGGTTAGATGTTGAAGCAAAGGACATGGTCTATTAACAAGGATGTAAGATCCGAGCTAAGGGTAAAGATCGACCGGTCTCGCCGATGATGACGAGGGTCGAACGTGGGTTTATTCATCGGCATGGGCCACATGCCGAGGCAAAGGTAGGGTTATTAATGGGGATGGAAAGTCCACGTTAAGGGTAGAGATAGACCGGTCTCGCCGATGATGACGAGGGTCGACCATGGGTTTATTCATCAACATGGGTCACATGCCGAAGCAAAGATGGGATTATCAACAGGGACGTATTTGATAAGAATAGGCCCCGTCAAAAGATGCAGCAATCCGCGTTCCAGGTTCAGAAGCCGCCGGACAAGCGACAACCACTGCTGGTTTGGATAGGCTGGCATCCCTGGTCGAGGTTTTGTGATAGGAAGAAGCCGGGGTAAGCTTGGGTGCTGCCATCTCGACAGCTGAGATCTTGCCCCGAGAGGAAGTGGTAGTGGCTGTGAGTGTACGCCTTCCTCTTTCTTCCCCCTTTTCATCCTTAAGTCTTCCTTTGGGATTACTGATTAGTTCGAGGCAATACAGGCTCGTGCCTCCGAAGGAGCCGGGGAGGTGACTACCCTCGCCACCGAAGCCCTGGAGGAGGGGGAGATAGCACCGGAGATCGAGGCGCTAGAGCCGGTCGTACCCGAAGTCGACATTCGGGAAGAAGGGGAGGTGCCGCCGGTGATCGGGACCCGCGGGGAGACGGGGCCTGAAGTTGCCATCCGAGGAGAGACGACACCGGAGAGCAGCATAATACTGGTGGGTGAGGTAAGCATGGGGATCCATCCGGCTTCCTTGAGAATGCAGTGATTTACTCCACCTGGCGAGCGTCTACCTTTTCCTTGCATGGTCAGGTAACAACAACGCCCCACGGAGTGCGTGCCCCTCGGGCTCGTAAAGTCATCCCCAGGTGGAGCTCATCCTTCCGAGTGCAAGCGGATAAAAGGTTGAAGATGCTTCTGGGGCTAGACACGGGGTCCTTGACGTCTCTTCTGTAGATGGGGACCGTCCCACGGCTGGTGATCCCACTGCCACCGATCCCGATGCCGATCGTACCCGAGGAAGCCCGACTCCTTGGGAGGATATTGGCGATCCTTAGTGAACATCGGGGGAATTCCAGGCGGAGGAGATGAAGATTTCCCGGGGATGACGTTTGACCCGCCCACCATTGATACCTTGTTTGCCGAGGAAGCGGAGACCAAAGCAACTTTGTCTGCTGCGGCACCAGATCCGGCCTCTGCGACCGTTCATTCTCCCGACAGGGTCTTGGCTCTAGTTCTGACGGAGGGGGCGGCATTGTCAGGCTCGGAACCTACCCGGTCGATGGAGCTAGAGCAGCCGCTCATCATGGCGGTGCCAGACGTCTCCGTTATGGTCTCTCCCTCACCTACGGTGGTAGCTGAACAGGGGTCGACCTCAGAGCCCGAGAGGTCCCTCCTTTCGGCCCTGACCCTTCCGGGTAGCTCGGCCGTGGTTGACGCAGAGCTGTGGGTGGTCATGGACAGTGAAGTTAGCTTCGACCCACCAGCCGTCCCTTCTATCGGCCACGTGAGTTCGGATCTGCCAGTCTGCCAGACCCTGTTGGTATTGCGCTCTATGTTCGTTGCCGACCCAACGCTCACATATCGAGACATAAGGGCTATCGTGGAGCAGCTGACCAAGGCACTGCAAATGATGGGCTGCTCGCTGGAAGAATGGTCGCGACGTGTTCTGTTATTACTGAAATACATAAATCGTCACGCATTCCTCGAGACGCAAGCCCCAACTGAGCTTACAGCTATCGGTGCTCAGAGAGACAAATATTTGGAGGTTCTGGCTGCGCAGAGGGACAACCGGGAGTAACACCGAGAGGCCTTGGATAGGCACAATGCCAACATCGACGCTTTAGAGAACCGGATTGAGAAACTTCGGGGCTGGCTTACCCAGGCTGAGTCTGACCTGCTTAAGGCAGAGACGAGTACGGCCCGGGAGACTGAAGAGCTAGCTGTCGCCGAAGCAGCAGTGGCCTTTGTGGCGACTGAGCTGGAGCGCCTCGACGTGCAGGAAGACCGCTTCCGTGAGATGATGAGCTTCCCTTGCGTCGGGATCCTTCCCTTCGAGGACATCTTTCGGGGGCTAGATTAATTGCCGGTTCCCCTTCCATTCCTTTCTTTGTATGTAACACCGGGGTATGCCTCGAGGCCAATGTAATTTTTTCTTGAAAAGAATATAATGCAATTATTCCATGTGTCTCTTGTATGCGTGTGGTGTTGGGCGATCTCTTCCTTCCTTTTCTCTTTTTTTGCTATGTGATGGGACGCAAGTCCACGCTAACAGCTTACCCTAGGAGAACCCGGTGAGGTTCGCAGAGGAGCATAGGAGAGTGCTCGCCCCTTCCAGAGGAGGGACGAGGGGACCACTCCACCATGTCCATCAAGGGACTCATCCGAATGATGTCACCGGTATGTTTGACCCGACTAGGTTGATCTGACCTTGGAAGGGCGGAGAGAAGAGTTTGTTCATCGAACGACCCAGACGGGAGGTCTCAGTCAAAAGGGGTTGTTCGTCACCCAAAGGGACGGAGACAAGAGTTTGTTCGTTCGATGACCCTAATGAGAGGTCTTGGTCAAAAGAGGGTTGTTTGTCTGTGCCGACAGAGCGCCGATGACAGGTGTGGTTTATTTGTCTCTTGGTGTGTTCGCTAGTACGGGCGGGTGCCAACGCCAGGAGAAGGGCCGATTCCCCAATCTTGGGCGAAAGGTCCGGCTGGGGTATTCTTCGTCAGTGCCGACAGAATGTCAAGGGCTGACAGGGTTGATTCATTTCTTGAAATATTCGTTGGTACGGGCTGGTGCCAACGCAAGGAGAAGAGTTGATTCCCCAATTCCAGGCGAAAGGTCTGGCTGGGGTATTCTTCGTCAGTGAGGATAGAATGTCAAGGGCTGACAGGGTTGATTCGTTTATTGAAACATTTGTTGGTACGGGCTGGTGCCAACACAAGGAGAAGGGTTGATTCCCCAATTATGGGCGAAAGGTCCGACTGGGGTATTCTTCGTCAGTGCCGACAGAATGTCACGGGCTGACAGGGTTGATTCGTTCATTGAAATATTCGTTGGTACGGGCTGGTGCCAACGCAAGGAGAAGGGTTGATTCCAAAATCCGAGCGAAAGGTCCAGCTGGGGTATTCTTCGTCAGTGCCGACAGAATGTCAAGGGCTGACAGGGTTGATTCGTTTATTAAAAAATTCGTTCTTTTTCTCTTCATTCATTTTCCCTTTTTTTCGTCTCTCTTTTTTTATTATTACACTTTTTTTCTCTCTTCTTTTTCTTCTTCCCCTTTTTTTCTCTTTTTTTCTCTCTCTTTTTTTCCTTTTTTGTCCCTTTTTCTTTTTCTCTTTTTTTTTTATTTTTTTTTGTTTGTTTTTTGTGTGTGTTCCGTTTTGTTGCTTCTCTTGTAATCCGTAGCAGATAGCAGGCAAACCATTCAAGCAATTAAGAACAAATCTGTCCGCCGTGGGGCGGGGAAGTGTATTATTCATTGAACGGAGGAATTGGAGCGTGGTACAACCGTAGATGCTTGCGATTAAGGGGTGGAAACTAGACCTCCCCCCGATGGTCGACTATCACATAGGCTCCACCTTCATAAACCTTTTGGATTACATAGGGACCAAGCGAATTCTCATTCAGCTTGCCCTTGGGGTTGGAGGCCATGACTTCCCTCCTTTTTACCATAATGAGGTCACCCTTCTTGAATTCACGCTCCCTGACAAGCTTGTCGAAGGCGCGAGCTATGCGGGCCTGATAGACGCAGATGTTCTGCTGGGCTTGGAGCCGCTTCCCCTCCAGGCTGGAGAGCTCTTCGAGCCTTCGCTCGACATTTGTTTGGTCTTCTCAGACCAACCCGTGTTGGATTATAACCCGAAGGGAGGGTATCTCTAGCTCGATGGGGACGATCGCCTCTGAGCCATATACCAGGGAAAAGGGTGAGCAGCCTGTCGGGGTTTTGTAAACAGTTCGACATGCCCAGAGGGCCTCATACATTCTTTCTTCCCAGTCCCTCTTGTTAGAGTTGACAATTTTGGAGAGGAGAGTACAAAGAGTTTTGTTGAAAGCTTCGGCCAGACCATTGGCTTGCGGGTTGTAGGGGGTTGACGTCCTCCAGTCGATCTTGTATTTTTCTGCTAGCCGGTAGACTTTCTGGTTGCGGAAGTGGCTCCCATTATCTGAGATAATTCGATTAGGAGTGCCAAACCGGAATATGATGTTGCGACGGACAAATCTGGCGACGATCTCCCCAGTCACTTCTATCAAAGCAACGGCTTCCGCCCAACGGGAGAAGTAATCAGTTGCCGCCAAAATGTATTTACACCCGGCGGATGACGCGGGTAGTGGACCCACGACGTCTGTTCCCCACTGGGCAAAAGGCCAACTGGGTAATGTCAGGTGTAGCGGCACGGGTGGCCTCCTGGGCACCGTGGCATGCTCCTTGCATTTCTGACAAGACTTGGCGTACTTGCAGCAGTCCTCAAACATTGTCGGCCAGTAGTAGCCGAGCCTCTTTATTTCAATCTTCATCTTCGGTCCCGCCTGGTGTGCACCGGCTGTCCCGGCGTGGACCTCTTTCATGACTTTCCAAGCTTCTTCAGTGGATAGACATCGCAGGAGCACCTTCCGTCTGGCATCCGCCATAATCCAGAATAGGATCCCGTTCCGAACCTGATAAGAGTCCTTTATTTTGATTAGCTTAATCTTCTCTTCTCTCTGCTTGGGCAGTTGCTGGTGTTTAAACCATTGTAAAAGAGGGTCCCTACAGTCGGGCAGGCCGACGGCTTCTGCTGCAGCGACCTCCAGTTCTTCTTCTTATGGTTCTTCTATCATGCTAGGGACTTGGTGCTAATTCACCACCCGGATGCTAAGAGATCCATCAGGCGGGACTGCTAATGAGCTTGCTAGCTTTGCCAGTGCATCGGCTTGTGCATTTTCTCCCCTGGCAACATGGCCTATCTCAATAAGGTAGAATTGTTCCATGAGCCGCTTCGCTTTAGCATGGTAAGGGAGCAGCTCAGGTTTTCGGACATCAAACTGCCCCTGGACTTGCTTGACGACTAGTAACGAATCGCCAAATACTTGCAGCATCTTAATCTCCATTTGCAAAGCTACTTGGAGGCCGATGATCAGAGCCTCATACTCTGCCTCGTTATTTGTATTGGGTTTATTGATAGACCAAGATGTATGCAATACTTCTCCCTCCGGGGATTTAAGGACGATGCCGGCCCCTGCCCGTACTTTGGTACGTCCGGACAGGGTCATTTCCATTCTCGAGGCTCCATCAAAGTGCAGCTGCCAGGCGATCTGTTGGACTTGGTCCACCTCCAGTGTCTCATCTTCAGGCAACTCTGTAGCCAGTGGGGAATCCTCAGACACAGGATGTGCCACGAAGAATTCGGCCACGACTTGACCCTTAATGGCCTTCTGCGGCACGTAGGTGATATCAAATTCCATTAGCAGCACGGCCCACTTGCCGAGACGTCCCTTCAGGATTGGCTGGGAGAGAATGTGTTTAACTGGGTTGACCTTGGAGATCATGCTCACTTCATGAGAGAGCATGTAATGCCTCAGCTTCTTGACTGCGAAGACCAAGGTGAGACAGACCTTCTCAATCGGGGTGTATTTTGCTTCTGCCCCCACTGGCCTTCGGCTAAGATAGTAGAGAGCCTGCTCTTTTCCCTCGTCATTATTCTGGGCGAGCATTGCCCCCAGAGAACATTCAGTGGCGGCTATGTATAGAATAAGCGGTCTCCCATTGACAGGTGCCCCTAGCACAGGCGGGGCCCTTAAGTAGCCCTTCAGCTGATCGAAGGCCTTCTGGCATTCTTGGTTCCAGTCAAAAGGTGCATTTTTTATCATTAATCTATGGAATGGCTGATAGCGCCCCGACAGATTAGAGATAAATCTTCGGATGTAAGCCAGTCGACCTTGCAGGGATCTCAACTCTCCCAGATCCTTTGGAGGAGGTAACTCCTGAATGGCTCTTATTTTAAAATGGTCGACCTCGATCCCTCTATATCGGAAAATGAAGCCGAGGAACTTCCCACTGGAGACGCCGAAGGCACACTTCATCGGGTTCATTTTCAGCTCGTACTGCCGGAGTCTTTCAAAGATGACTCTGAGGTCTTTCAGGTGATCTTCTCTTTTTCTCGACTTGACGACCAAATCATCAATGTAGCATTCGACTTTGTTGTATAGCAGCTCGTCGAATATTTTGGTCATCACCCGCTGGTAAGTAGCGCCGGCGTTCTTGAGGCCGAAGGGCATTCTTTTGTAGTGGAATATCCCTTTGGGTGACTGGAAGGCCGCATGAATTCGATCGTGCTCAGCTATCCAGATTTGGTTGTAGCCGGACGATCCGTCCATGAAGGACAAGGCCTCGTGGCCAGTAGTTGCATCAATCATGACTTCAGTGATGGGCACCGGGAAATCATCTTTTGGGCAGGCTTTATTCAGGTCGCGGAAGTCCATGCAAATCCTGATATGTCCGTTCTTCTTCTTCACCGGCACAATGTTGGCCAACCAGGTGGTATACTGGTTTTCAGCTACAAAATCAACATCTATGAGCTTGTCGACTTATTTGCTAATTTGGTTTATCAACTCTGGCCTCATGCGCCGGGGAGACTGCTTCACCGGTTCCACCTTGGGGTCGATGGCCAGAATTTGTTGGGTCACACCGGGGCTTAGGCCGGGCATCTCCTTGTAGTTCCAGGCAAAATAGTCCCGGAACTCTTGCCGCAATTTGATATATTGTTCTCTTTCCCGTGGAGGAAGAAGGGCACTTAGAAAGGTCGGCGTGGGGTCGCCCTCCGTGCCCAAGTTAATTTCAACAAGTTCATCTACCGTGTCCTGGCCGCCATCTTCAATTTCTGGTGGTGCCGATAACAGGTCGACGAAATCCTAATCTTCGCCATCTTCTGCTTCAAGGACACCATAGGTGTCGCCCTGCTCCGCCTCGTTGGGCAATGAGGCTTTGCTGGTATCCCCCTGTTCCAGGCTTGTGGGCTGCGGCTCCGAGGGGTCCTTCTGTGCTGAGAAGTAAAGGATTTCTCCGGGGTCTTCTTGGTAATCATCATAGACGGCTATACCAGGGGCCGAAGTGATGGACTGCCACACCAGGGGCTGGTTCTCCGCCAGCGGCCGAGGTTGCCCGTTCTCAGCTGCATTCTCAAAAATCTGGTGCTGGACCGACACCATGTAAACACTTCTTTCGTGGCTGCCTGTGGACGCATTTTTTATTTATTATCATTATTTATTTTTTTATTGGCGTTTATTAAGTGCGTGGGCGTGTCAGTCACAAAGTGACGGTTTATTGTGCGCTCGATCTGACTAATCAGACGATTGTGTGGTTCGTGTCGGGACTAGAACCCGCCGCGCCATGAAGGTCATGACGTCATTTACATCCCCTCCGAGAGGGGAACACCCTTGATTAATCGCCGGGAAAAGGGGCCTCATGGCCAGGAAACTATATCGAGAGAAACAAGCCGATAGTAGTCTTGAATCAGTCGGAAAGCTCTATGTCTAGGGAAACAAGCATTCGAAATATGTCGGTCACTCAAGGGACCATTTTGATATTCGGATGAGCGTCCGGCTTCAGAGAATCGTGATCATCATGGGGAAAACTAGAGCATATGTATGCCGGGGTACGGCAAGTTTAATGTTCAAAGGGATAGGAGGCATTCGGTTGAATCTTGGTTAGAGTGGTCCGAAATCAGTGAGTTTATTGGCCCAGTGCGAGATCGAGTCAGGACCATTCCGGGGGTGCCTCCCGCGGTCCAAACGAGGCTTGCGTGGGCATCATTAATATTTTCGGTGCCGACGGGCAGCGAGAAAGTGTCCCGGGACTAGATTCCAAAACAAAGACATATACAGAGATAGCTGGCTATATACCTAGATGTGGGTCAGGTAATGACCATGGTTGGGGCGAACCCGAGGTCCAGACGTGACTCACGAAGGTCTTATTGATATTCCCATACACGCGGTTGGGGAAGACGAGAGCCGTCTCGTTCCATTCAGATTTTGTTGGTCATTCATGGACCATTTTATGTTCGGACAAGATCCGTATTGAAGACGTAAACAGAAATAAACCCGTACAAATATCTGCCGTGAGTACGGCAAGTTTAATGTGGCGTTGCGGGATTAGATCTCGGGATATACGTCGGTCACTAACGGACCATTCAGTATTCGGACGAAAGTCCATATTCGAAGCATCAGAGACAACAACAAAGACATACGGATGTATGCCGTAGGTATGGCACGTTTCCTGTGGGTGCGGGATTGGATCCCGGTATATACGTCGGTCACTAACGGACCATTCATTATTCGGACGGAAGTCCGTATTAGTAGCGTCAAGGACGACGATAAAACCGTACAAATGTCTACCGTAGACACGATAAGTTTAATGTGGCGTTGCAGGATTAGATCCCGGGAGAAGCGGGTCGAGTTAACGAACTATTGGCCCAGACTGTGTTCGGATCATGACCATGTCGGGGGTTCCGAGGTCCACGTCCGATACCACAAGGCATCATTGATTTTCTCTTTGCACCGAGTCCGGGGGAGTGAATTATTAAGTGTGGAGCCCGAACTCGCCATCGTGCCCCCTCGCACGCAGATCGACCTGAGAGAATAGGGGCGCGCCGGTTTAATGGGTGCAAGAAGGGGGGCGCGCCGGATAAGGGAGAAGAGAGGGGCACGCCGGTTATGGGCATTACAAGGGGGGGCGCGCCGGTTTGAGCTCAGGAATTCTGAAGTGGATTTGAGTGTGGAGCTAATCCGGCGCGGGGGGGGGGGGTAGCGCGCCGGGTTAGCCCACGCCGGATTAGGGTGCACCGGGATAGGTTCTAGGAGGTTTTATTTCACTCTGTTGGCTCTGTTTCTTGTTTCTTCAAACTGTAAGTTCATTTGTTGATTGGTTTGTTCACCGAATTGGTGGATTAAGTTTGTGGAGATGGAGTTTAAGTGTTTGATCATTTGTTAAGGTGAATTGTCATGAAAATCTGAGTGTTTTATTAGACGTGTTCGTTGTGTAGGGTAGCTTAGTTTGGTTCAGAGGCTTCAAGCATGTGATGCTCTGGCCCTCAGAGAATAGCTTGTTCGTTTGTTCCTGGCGAAAAATGGGCAGCACCTCCCCCGGACTGAGACTTGCCAGAGACAAATAGGGGAACACCAAACGGAGCAAAGCTCTAGGGTGAACTTCAATACTCGGAGTGAGGCCTCTGTTAACCCATAAGTGCCTGTGGAGACTCGAGGACCAGCCTTCAAGAGTTCCAGCAACTCAGGGTGATGATCTCGTAGGCGGGACGGGTGTATGCCATGAGAGGCCATGAATGTTCATCCGCTGACGGGTTCCCCTGAAGGCCGTGCCACAGAGAGGCAGGTCTCCAAGGTCCCTGGATGACAAGAGAACTGGGAGAAAGGGGAGGAGATCAAGGCAGTAGAACACTACTCATGCCAATCAAAAATCATTCCTTTTATTCATCCGCAAGGGAAAGGGAAAAAAAGATACAGGAGGGGATCTGCCCCGAAGGAACGAAAACATATCAGAGAAAGAGGAAAGAAATACATTGGCAGGGGAGGGGGAACAGAGCACAAGCTCCTCCCCCTCCGAGCTCACCTCTCTTCTCTCACGCTCACTCCCTTCTTCTTCACCTCACGGGCACGGGGACGAAGCCTCTTCTTTTCTCCTTTCTTCTTCTTCTCTTCGATGGCCAGCCATCAGCTGAATGAACCAACCGACCATGTTCCTTCTTCAAACTTGCCATTTTATAGAATGGGCATTCAGGAGTGTTCCCGCCACTTTCACCTCGTCCGCGTCGAGGTCTGAAATCGACGTGCTACGCTGGACGCTGCCGGTTTGTGCCGTACGCTACTGCTGATCCGAGGATGGGATATTCATAGATCTACCGGGAGGATCTGCTGCTGCTGCCATCACTGCCGCTTTGCTGTCAAACGGGATGAAGGCATGGCTTTAAAACATTAAATGCTCTCTGTGCACCGCATTTAAATGAAACAGAGCATCGGGGTTTTGATGGGATGGCATGTTTGCGCGCCGGATTAAGGTGAAATGCAAGGGAAAGGGTGCGCGCCGGTTTAACCCATGATGAAGGGGAAAAGGGCACGCCGGTTTAACCCAAGATGAAGGGGCGCGCCGGTTTAACCCAAAATGCAAGGGGCGCGCCGGTTTAACAACCAACCAAGGAATAAAGAGGAAAGGGGCGCGCCGGTCTTAGTGGTGCCATTTTAAGTGCATATCACGCCGGTTTAAGCACCAAATGGATTCCTTTCAAAGTTGAGGCCGTTTATATGAATGTTGGCATTCCCGGCATGTTTCGATTGCGATGTATGGCCTCCGTAAAATTCTGTTCGCAATCTTCGAGACTCGGTCCCAGACTTTGCGTGACTTTTGGTGCGTGCCGAGACTGTGCCAGAGCTCCCGACTTTTCTCTGATTCAGCTCTCGGCATGGCCGATAGGAGCGTTGTAGCTGTATCTCCTGCTTAGGGGGCTTCCTTAGCGGGTAGCGGACCACCAAGCGAGTTCTCATCTTGATCGGGCAATGCATGAGGTTTATTCGGCATTTTCATCTTCGACTCGCGCTCGAATGTGTAGACGCGAATGTCGCCATGATCATCATCGTCATTTTTTGGCGTCCACACTGCCTCTCATATGGGGGCGTGGCGCGGCCACCACATAATCTCCCATTCTGAGCTCATCCTTCTCAATCAGGTCTTGAGCAATGTCCTTGAAGACACAACAGTCTTCGATAGGGTGGCCTAGTATTTGGTTATAATGGCAGAACAAGGGGTCACCACTTTTGCGAACATCTTGCGGCCTCTTGGATCTGGGGAGGGAGACCTTGCCATAGTAGCAAGCCCACTCAAAAATTCCTCGGGTTTTATTCCTCGGGAAAGAGTAGGGTCTCAGCATCCTCTCCCGCAGCGTAGGGTTCCGCTCGGCTGATCGTCTGGCCAGGGAAGCAGCCACATTCTCAGCCTCCCTCTTCAGGTACACGGGAACATTCGAGACGGTGCTCAAGGACTGGTGCATGCCGCTGCTCTGTTGGCGGAAGATGCCCCCGATGAGGTTGGACACGAGTGCCGTCACTTCGGCCAAGCGAGCCTTCAGCATTTCATTTTCCTGCTGTTGTTGATATCATAGGGCAAATAAGGCGGAATTGCACCGAGGGAGGCCCGGTGTCCGGCTTGCTTCACCATCCTTTGCATCGGTGTCAGATGAGGGCAGCGGCGCGCCGCTACTGTAGTCATTCGAGGTTGGCCCTTCAGAGGAGGACGGGGCCTTCCCCTTGTTCCTGCGGGGAGGTGGATTCCATAGGAATACCTCTTCATCCTGCTCTTCATTAGCCGAAGGCTTGAGGCGCGAGCGACCTTCACCTTTTTGTGGGGCTTCGACGCCTGTGAGGCTATCACCATCCGAAGCCGAGACTGATATGACGTCGGCTTCGTAGGAGTCTTCTAATGAAAAACCTGTTGGGTGTTGCATTCGCACATTGTTTTTGACATTGGTTTTGATGATAACAAAATATTGTGTGTTTGTGGAGCAAGTATTTATCATACTTTTGGAAAGGCTTAAAATGTCCAAAGAAAGTACTCACTGATGTGAAAATGAATATCTATCACTTGGAGTTTCTTGTTGTTGAGCATTTGGAAGGATTGGTAAATACAAGAATGCTTTTTGTATGTTTGAGCTTCCATGGTTTTATACTCGAATGCTTAAGATATTTAAAGTCTATCAAATGCCCAAGATGGTGGTTCATGTTTTACAATTCCATTTACTTGTTGCAATGTGCATTTGAATGTGTATAGATATGGAGTTTTATGTGGAAGAATCAAGTTAAGGAGAACTCAATTTTTGATACACAAACTAACTTGATGTTTGTGTTTTTATAGGTTCAAGGATGGTTTTTAAACCCTCTCATGTCAAGTGAACGATGGTAATATCTAACCATCTCTTATGCTTCATTTGAATGGGAGTTTTGAGAAGTTTTAGTTTTAACTTGTCTTCACATGGCTTTATGTGTGGGTTATTTTCAAGAACATCTTCCATGAGATGTTATTGCCTTGAATGAGTTTCTTGCATCTCTAAGATGAGATATTTGAGTTTTCAAATGTGCTTATGTGATTCTCATGAAACGTGTTGAAATTTGGTGGAAATGGTCCAAATACTTTGTTAAATGCATGATAATTATATCAGATTTTTGGATGTGTTTTTGATGCTAAAACTGGTGTTTTGTAAACCCCCACTAGCATGGGTCGACCATGGGGTCGACCCCCAGTGTTTCCTGATCGGACCAAAACCCATGAAATGCAGTCTGCTGCATGGGTCGACCCCATGGATCGACCCATAGGTCATAGGTCGACCCATGGGGTCGACCCCTGGAAAACTGTGTGTTAAATTTGTTCGGTCCGCCCTCTGGTTGCCCAAGGGTCGACCATGGGGTCGACCCATTCCGGCACGGGATTTGCGAATCCGATTGAAACCCTTTCTAAACCCTATGAAACTTTACCAAAACACCCCCCATTAGTTACTAATCATGTTTAGGTGTTTCTAACACACATTGGGAGGGTTTTATGTGTCTTTTCCCCACCCCTCTATATATATATATATCATTGTGAACTCCGAATTTGACAAGAGAGAACCCTAATGTGCTATCTTTCTCTTATCTTGTAGGTGAAGAAAGGGGGAAAAGGAAGGAGGGGCTATTGCAAGGTGGATTTCATCTCCAACAAAGCATTTCTGGAGATTGTGGAAGAAGAGAAAGAAGAGCGGATCGACGAGAGGATCAAGAGGAAGCTTGAATCACCGTCATCCGACCTCCCTCCGAACCGGGAATCGAAGAAGATCATTTTCAGCCCTTTCTACATATGGGGATTCATTTCTTCACTCTTTTCCCATCTATTACAGTCATTTACTCTTCGTTTATGAGCATGTATTGAACATATCATTTATTTCTGAACTTTAACTCTGTGTGTGGTGAACCGTCTGCGTACAGTTGTGATCATATCTTGCCGCGAGTGTTGCGGTGTGTGTGTGTGGATTGATCCCGCTGTTGGATCATTGTGTAGACGAAGTCTCCGTGTGTGTTGGAGTATATTCTCTGTGTGCTTCATTGTGAAGCAAGTGAATCCTCACCGGTTCGGTGAGGGGTGGACGTAGGGAGCCCGTCGTGGTCCCGAACCACCTTAAAATACCCGTGTCCTATGGTTGCTTGCTTGTACATTTTCTTATTCCAACACATTCGAGTGTGCTCGGAGAGATTGAGTGAACTAGATTTATTTATGTTCAACTTGTCTTTCATCAATCTCATTAATTTTGCATATTGTTTAAAATCTGTAATTTCGTGTGGGGGACAATTCAACCCCCCCTTCTTGTCCGCGTACATTGTTATCTGGGCCAACAATTGGTATCAGAGCTAGGCCTCTGATTTTATTCAATCTCACGGTTGAGGAGGAAAGATTGTTTAGCAATGGATAGTAGGGGAATGATTCCTGAGGGACATTCTATACATAGGCCATCATTCTTTGATGGCACAAATTACCCCAATTGGAAAAATAGAATGATAGTGTTTTTGCATGCACAGGATTACAATAGCTGGAAAGTCATTACTAAAGGTCCTCATAAATTGCCCGATAATGAGGATAGTTGGAATGAGGAGCATATTAAACATTCATGTGAAAATTTTAGGGCTATGAATATAGTGCAATGTGCTGTTCATCTGAATGAATATTCACGTATATCTATGTATTCCTCTGTGCAGGAAATGTGGGAGAAGCTCCGACTCATATACGAAGGAACGTCGGAAGTAAAGGAGACAAAAGCAAATCTATTGGTCCGAGAATATGAGCTCTTCATGATGAAGCCGCATGAGACCATCTCCGACATGTTTGCTAGGCTTATGGAGATCTCCAATGGGTTGAATGCACTAGGAAAAGAATATATGAATCAAGAGCTAGTAAGGAAGGTGTTGCGGTCCTTATCACCACAATGGCATACAAAAGCGACCGTGATAGAAGACTCTAAAGATCTCACTACACTCAAGCTGGATGAGTTGATTGGGTCCTTGATGACCTATGAAATCTACATTGAGAGGAGAGAGGAAGAGAAGGGTAAAAAGAAATCAGTGGCATTTGAGGCTCACTCAAAATCTTCTGAAGAAAGCGATGAAGGGTCAAGTCTAAATAGCAATGAGGAAGAACTTGTGAATGTCATCACTAGTAAAGCTAGAAAATTGTTCAGAAAGGCTTGACAAGATGGCACTTCTCTTGAAAAAATTCTAAAGAAAGCATTGAGGAACAAAAGGGAGATTAGATGCTATGAGTGTGGAAAAGTCGGCCATATGAGAAGCAAATGTCCAAGTCTTCAAAAGAAACTGAAGAAAGAAAAAGTGAAGAAGCCCAAGGCCATGAAGGCGATTTGGAGTGATGAGGACGAGAGCGAGTCCAAATCCGAGAAGGATGATGAGCTGGACGAGGCGGTCCAGAATTTATGTCTAATGGCCGATGAGGAAAACGGCACCGAGGGAAACTCCGATAACGAAAACCTTACTTGTGAAGAATGGGAAATAGCTTATGCTGGAATGTATGAAAAGTGTAAGAAGTTGAAACATGAAAATAAAAATCTGAAAAAGAAGTTTCATGATGTTTTACATTCTAGTTCAGCTTCATGCACTAATTCTAGTTTGCTTGAGTTAGAACTTGAGAACATGAAAGATGAAAATGAAATGTTGTTGTCTAAAATCTCCCTTTTTGAGGATGATATTTCATGCCTAGAGATTGAAAAACAACATGCTTATGAAGATGTGAAAAATCTAAAAACTGAAAATGAACAATTGGTAAAGGAGTTGGATGAGCTTAAATCAAGACTGTGTGAATGTGAAAAATCTAAGAAAGAAATTGAAACCAACTTCAATACCATGCAAGATGAATTGCATAAATTGAAAGGTCTTGTTGAAAAAGAATTGAAGGGAAAACAGAAAATGTCTGAATATGGTGAAACTAGCAATGAAAATGCTTGGAATGAGAAGAGAGTTGTGGGACACTCACCCACAAAGAAACATTCCGTTCTGAAAAATAGATTTTAAAAATCATGTAGTTCATATGGCTATACTCATGTTGACTCATGCATGAACTCACATGTTGATAGATCATATATGCATAGGAGTCATTTTAGAAAGCCAAATGCCACATGTTTTTACTATGGTATGTTCGGTCACTCTATGTATGTGTGTGACTTGATGAGGGCCGATGATGAGTGGTTTGAAAGGAAAAACAAAATATATTTTGGTCATGCTAGAACTAACCCCTCGGGACCCAAGATGGCTTGGGTACCCAAAACTTTGAAATGAAAATTATACTTTGTACGGGTGCCTTGAGACCAAGAAGATGTTGGTAAATAATGGCTTCTCAAGGCAAAAGTAAGAGAGCTCAAGTTCTGAAATCTTGTGTTGAAAAATTCAGGTATAAACTTAGTTGGATCTCGTCATTCGATCCACCTTGATCATGCAACTACCTTTTGTTGATTTTGGTTGTGATATAGAAGAATTTGTAGTTTAGATAAGTGTCTTTTTTATAGAGTCTTTGATACACACTTTTACTTCCTTTTGCAAATAACAGTCCTTGCATACATTTGCATTTACTTTATAAAGTTGCACACATGAGTTTGCACTTATATGAGAATTTTGCATACACTTCTATGCTTGATGCAATGATTGTTCGGTATCTCAAATGGTGAGATGTGAAAGGGTGGATTACATCCATCCGGAAGCTTTCACTATGCGTGAGGTGGTCTTCGGACCTATGTACTCTGCTCCGTACCGAAAATCATATTGCTTGAATTAATTTCTAAAATCCTTGCTTGCTTGCATGTATATATCTCGAGATAACCATTTTCTTGAAAATCTTCTAAGACCTCACCTCCTTGATAAATAAATTACAGTGTTCTTGATCTTTTGTGAACCATGGCATATACAAAGGAGGAGGACTTATTTCTAACTGTGCATACATTTAGGGGGAGTCATAAATATGTCTAGGCAAATTCACTTTCTACATTCAAAACAATTACCCACATACTTTGTTCAAAAATGATGCATATGACCTTGATTGATAAGGATTTCAGAAATTCCTTTTAACACTTCAACGGAAATAAATTTCTACATGAAAATTAAGATAATCGTGAGGAAAAAGCTACCTACCCCGCAAGCTTCAATAAGTGGATTGTCTAACCAAGTAGCCGGGAATCCCCACTGAAATAAATGAGGAAACTCGCGTCGAAAGGTGAAACAAAAATTCACATTGCATGATGAATCCTAGTAGCCGGGAAACACCATTGAGACACATGAGGTGACTCGCGTCGAACGGTGAAATACAATAAAAGAAAAGCATACAAAAAGGGGTTGTGTGAAGCTACCAAAAGTCGAGGATCGAAATGGAAGTGTAGGAAGGAAATAACCCTCTAGTGTTTTCTAGAAATTCTGTTCATATCCATATAATTTTAAAGTTCATTGCTTATTTACACAAATTTTAATTTTGGGTATTATTGTGATGACTGTATATCTTGAATTTGTTCTTATCATGGTCTATGTAGTACCTCGAGCCTATGCATGCACTATCTTTTTTGATTATGCTTCATGTCTCACATTTCGGTTTAGAATGAACTGTTCAGTCGTTATCCTCTTACCCCACTGAGGGGGAGTAATATAAGTATTTGTTTGCTTGACTCTAATGCTTGCTTGCTTGTCTGCTTGCCTGCATAAGTCATGTCATACTTTAGCTCATTAGATCATACATGATCATATCAGCTTAAATAACCCTTTTGTCAATCTATTTTTGTTGAAGACAAAGGGGGAGTAAAGGTGCACATAATGTTCATATCTGTTTGGAAGTTCAGAAGTTTTTGTGCATATATCATGTTTCTTTGACATGGTAGGTTTTCATACTTTTTGCTCTAGCTTTTGTATTCCCCATTTTTGATTATGCCAAAGGGGGAGAAAAATATTTAGATTGCCATAATATTTTGTCATCATCAAAAAGGGGGCGATTGTTGGGTGTTGCATTCCTACATTATTTTTGACCTTGGTTTTGATGATAACAAAATATTGTGTGTTTGTGGAGCAAATATTTATCATGCTTTTGGAAAGGCTTAAAATGTCCAATGAAAGTACTCACTGATGTGAAAATGAATATCTATCACTTGGAGTTTCTTGTTGTTGAGCATTTGGAAGGATTGGTAAATACAAGAATACTTTTTGTATGTTTGAGCTTCCATGGTTTTATACTCGAATGCTTAAGAGATTTAAAGTCTATCAAATGCCCAAGATGGTGGTTCATGTTTTACAATTCCATTTACTTGCTGCAATGTGCATTTGAATGTGTATAGATATGGAGTTTTATGTGGAAGAATCAAGTTAATGAGAACTCAATTTTTGATACATAAACTAACTTGATGTTTATGTTTTTACAGGTTCAAGGATGGTTTTTAAACCCTCTCATGTCAAGTGAACGATGGTAATTTCTAACCATTTCATATGCTTGATTTGAATGGGAGTTTTGAGAAGTTTTAGTTTTAACTTGTCTTCACATGGCTTTATGTGTGGGTTGTTTTCAAGAACATCTTTTGGAAAGGCTTAAAATGTCCAATGAAAGTACTCACTGATGTGAAAATGAATATCTATCACTTGGAGTTTCTTGTTGTTGAGCATTTGGAAGGATTGGTAAATACAAAAATGCTTTTTATATGTTTGAGCTTCCATGGTTTTATACTCGAATGCTTAAGAGATTTAAAGTCTATCAAATGCCCAAGATGGTGGTTCATGTTTTACAATTCCATTTACTTGTTGCAATGTGCGTTTTAATGTGTATAGATATGGAGTTTTATGTGGAAGAATCAAGTTAAGGAGAACTCAATTTTTGATACATAAACTAACTTGATGTTTGTGTTTTTACAGGTTCAAGGATGGTTTTTAAACCCTCTCATGTCAAGTGAACGATGGTAATATCTAACCATTTTTTATGCTTCATTTGAATGGGAGTTTTGAGAAGTTTTAGTTTTAACTTGTCTTCACATGGCTTTATGCGTGGGTTGTTTTAAAGAACATCTTCCATGAGATGTTATTGCCTTGAATGAGTTTCTTGCATCTCTAAGATGAGATATTTGAGTTTTCAAATGTGCTTATGTGATTCTCATGAAACATGTTGAAATTTGGTGTAAATGGTCCAAATACTTTGTTAAATGCTTGATAATTATATCATGATTTTTGGATGTGTTTTTTATGCTAAAACTGGTGTTTTGTAAACCCCCACTAGCATGGGTCGACCCCCAGTGTTTCTTGATCGGACTGAAACCCATGAAATGCAGTCTGCTGCATGGGTCGACCCCTGGAAAACTGTGTGTTAATTTTGTTCGGTCCGCCCTCTGGTTGCCCAGGGGTCGACCCATGGGGTCGACCCATTCCGGCACGGGATTTGCGAATCTGATTGAAACCCTTTCTAAATCCTATGAAACTTTACCAAAACACCCCCCATTAGTTACTAATCATATTTAGGTGTTTATAACACACATTGGGAGGGTATTATGTGTCTTTTCCCCACCCCTCTATATATATCATTGTGAACTCTGAATTTGACAAGAGAGAACCCTAATGTGCTATCTTTCTCTTATCTTGTAGGTGAAGAAAGGGGGAAAAGGAAGGAGGGGCTATTGCAAGGTGGATTTCATCTCCAACAAAGCATTTCTGGAGATTGTGGAAGAAGAGAAAGAAGAGGGGATCGACAAGAGGATCAAGAGGAAGCTTGAATCACCCTCATCTGACCTCCCTCCGAACCGGGAATCGAAGAAGATCGTTTTCAGCCCTTTCTACATATGGGGATTCATTTCTTCACTCTTTTCCCATCTATTATAGTCATTTACTCTTCGTTTATGAGCATGTATTGAACATATCATTTATTTCTGAACTTTAACTCTGTGTGTGGTGAACAGTCTGCGTACGGTTGTGATCATATCTTGCCGCGAGTGTTGCGGTGTGTGTGTGTGGATTGATCCCGCTGTTGGATCGTTGTGAAGATGAAGTCTCCATGTGCGTTCGAGTATATTCTCCATGTGCTTCGTTGTGAAGCAAGTGAAGCCTCACCGGTTCGGTGAGGGGTGGACGTAGGGAGCCCGTCGTGGTCCCGAACCACCTTAAAATCCCCGTGTCTTGTGGTTGCTTGCTTGTACATTTTCTTATTCCAACACATTCGAGTGTGCTCGGAGAGATTGAGTGAACTAGATTTATTTCTGTTCAACTTGTCTTTCATCAATCTCATTAATTTTGCATATCGTTTAAAATCTGTAATTTTGTGTGGGGGACAATTCAACCCCTCTTCTTGTCCGCGTACATTGTTATCTGGGCCAACAAAACCTAATCCTGGGTACCGGGTGATTTGCCACAATCTCCGGTCCAGGTTTGGTGGGTTCCACAGCTTTTTGAACATGTCCTTCCGACTGGAGAGCTGGCAAAAGGGGATCCCTTATTTTTTGGTCATTCTGGCTACACGGCCGGTTATGTCAGGCAGTCCCGTGATTGGGATGAGTGGGTCATGCAGTTCGTCGGGGAGTTTACAATCATCGTCCCCTCTGACCGGGTGCTCATTAGCCACATAGAAAATAGTAGACCGTCCTCCGGGGTTAGGCACCTCAAAGGTCTTCAATGGTTCAACCACTTGGCAGTCAGCTTCTGCGATAGGCTTGATGATCCCAAACGGGACCCTGATGTCCTCCAGCAAGTCTTCGAGGTGTGGCAACCCCGGCGCAGGGTAGATGGAAAGGGTAGTTGCTTTGAATATTCCTTCTGCCCCGGAAACAAATGACACTTGACGGGGGGCCACATAGCCTGGCGGCGGTGGAGGGAACCAACTGTCGGGCTCTGCCTTCTTCTTTCCCTTGTCCAGGGTGACTTGGGGAGCTGGCTTCAGTTTCTCTAGATACAAATTGGCGTCTGAGAGATGGCCCTCGAACACCTCAAAAAGGGTGGAGATCAGCAAAGATCCTCTCCTCCTTTCCGTTGTTGGGATACTTGATGCATTAACGTAGTGTAGACGGCACTACCCTGTTTTGGTGTAGCCAAGGCCGGCCGAGCAATGCTTTGTAGGATGTGCTGGAGTTAATGACATGAAACTGGACCTTAGTCGCGAAATCGCCGAGAGAGAGGTTAAACTCGGCAATCCCCATGGGGACCTCGCACTTCTGGTTGAAGCCAGCAATCTTAACATTCTTGACCTCGACCAAGTGTACATCGAAGTAATGTTTCTGGTATATCTGGTAGGGGAGTATGTTCACTACCACCCCAGGGTTAATCAATACTCTGTTGATGGGATGCCTATTCAGCTGCCCCTCATATAGAGTGGCCTGTTGTGACTACATGTAGGTCGGAGCATATCTTCTTCTGTGAAAGCCACAGCTACCTCGGGTGACATTTTCGCAAGGCAGGCTTCCACATATGCTGGTGTCTGGAGCGCTGCGATGACGGCCTACCGTGTCTGTTCATCTAGGGACAGGATCTCCCACACGGTGAACCTGTCTGGGATCTTCTTCAGGTGCTTGACTATTCTATTGCTAGCTCGGACCTCGAGCAACTCATCTCTTTGGCTCTACTACGCCTGCCCCCAGTCTGGGCCTGGGGAGCCGGCTCAGCGGGTGCTTCCTCCACCGGGTCAGGTATCGCTTGAGCTTGCGGGGCATGTTGGCTCACTTCCTTCTCTTGCATGAACTCGGCAAGGTTCGGGATGTTGTCATGTTCTTCCCTTAACCGAGAAGGAATTACTACGAGTGGGGCCGGGAGGCTACTTGCTTCCTTGATCCGATGAGACTCGCGGGGGTGTCACTGCCTTTCCCCTTGAGTCGTGAGAAACTCAATAAACGAAGGTATACTCCGGCCGACCGGCTCTCCGAGATAGAGACCCGAGGGAGGGGGAATCTCCATGCCTTGGACCCTAGGATCAGGGATATGATATGGCTGTTCTCCCCTGAGTAGGATGTTATGGTTGGCCTGAGGAGGCACCCCCATTTCCTCCCTGACCTAGTGGCATGCTGGGAGGTGGATGCTTCTGCCTGATTCACTTCTGATGGTTCAACGGGTGACTCTTTCTCTTCTTCCCCCAGGGAGAGGGCAGTATCAAATAAGGCCAAGAGGGTGTTGCAAGAGAGAACAACGCCACTCTTCTTCTTGTTTCTGGGCCTTCTCTGCTTCCTTTTCTTCTTTTCTTCAGTGGCTGGCAACTGGACTTCGGGGGGTTAACCCCATAAGAGAGGCTCTCCCTCTGCCTCGGCTTCTGCCCCCGGAGCTAATTCAAGTGACTCGAACTCCTTCCAAGGGACATACTCCTTCAGCTCTACAGGCTGGATTTCGGGTTGTTCATAGTCTTCGAGCCCATCAATAATGGCCTGGAGTCTTTCCACTGCAGGACTGGTTTCTTTGTGTACCCGCATCAGGACGTGCTTTTTCTTGTTGTAAGTGGGGCACCTCGTGACCAGCCGGGGGGCTGTGTCATGCCAAACATGTGTCACTGGTGGTGGTGCTGGTCGGGAAGTGACACCCCTTATGTGAACCTCCGGTGTGGGCCAGGGAGCCTGCCTTCTTCTTCTATTCCTCGTCGGCGCGGTCTGCCAGCCTCCTTGATCTTGAGCCGGCGCCATGACGAAGGCTTCATAAGTGGCCTTTATGCTGGCCTCCGCCCATTCTTCAGGTAGCTGCTGGTATAGAGACACCATGTTGACACTAGTACCAAGGCTTGGCATCTCGTGCGGCTGTGGAGGGTCTATCTTGTGCTCCACCATATCCAGTTCTCCCTTCCTGATCAAAGATTCGATGACATCCTTGAAGATGTAACATTCCTCGATAGTGTGCCCCAGCATCTGATGGTACGGGCAGAAACAAGGATCGTCCTTCTTCTTTATGTCACCGGGCCTCTTCGGTTCTAGCAGCGTGATTTTGTTGT
The DNA here is from genome assembly GCA_022559845.1 of Amorphophallus konjac. NCBI lineage: Eukaryota > Viridiplantae > Streptophyta > Magnoliopsida > Alismatales > Araceae > Amorphophallus > Amorphophallus konjac. The sequence continues at coordinate 190,296,394 of CM040123.1, read as the reverse complement.
ATCTGGTGGCCCATTCAAAAAAGGTCTGGGACTTTTCTCGAGGAAAAGAATATAACTTATTCCTCATCTTCTCCTGCAGGGAAGGACCTTCCTGCCGCTCAGCAGACCTGGCTGGAGGAGGATTGGCCGTCTCCTTGGCTTTCTCCGTCTGTTTCTCAAAAGCTTCGAAGTTCAATGTGTGGACTTCTGGCGGTATCGATCTCTTTTCGGCCTGCCTGGCCCTCTAGCTTGAGGTGAGTGAGGTAGAGGAGTATCGTGCAAGGAACGCCTCGATCTCTGGTACTATGTTGTTTAGACGGTCAAATGACCGCACCTCAGCGCCGATCACCCTCTCAAGGATTTCCTTCTTCAGGTTCTGTTTACAAATTTGCACTGCATCCTCCTGATGCGGGGGATGTCTACATCTCATACTGAGATTTCTCCACCTCTTTATGTAGTCGAGAGCTGACTCATCATTTCTTTGTCTCGTGGCGTAGAGTTCGGCCACGGTTACTTCCCGCTCAGCTATATAGAACCTTTCTTTGAATTTCTTCTGCATGTCGGGCCAGTCTGCAATAGACCCGGCGGGCAAGCTCGAATACCACTCAAAAGCGAGCCTGGTAAGTGTCGAGCCGAAGAATTTGAGGAGGTAGGCCTCATCTGCAGCGAGATCCCCCATAACATTCACATAGTAGGCAATGTGCTCCCTAGGAGACCCTTGCCCATTAAACTTCTCAGGTTTCGGTGGCTTGGTGATGCCGGCTGGTAGCCTCCTCACAGCATAGTGTGCCAGATAAGGTAGCCGATACACATCGAAGGGCATGCGATAATTATCGCTCCTTTCTGCCAGCTTCATGTCTATCATCTGTTCCAACATCAATCTGTTCACCGCCGCCGGGTCCACTGGGTTCGGGTAAAAATGAGCCGGTGGCGCCAGTGGCGTTGTTAACATTATCGCGTGAGGTGCAATGGTGGATCCCTGGAACGGCAAGTTCTGTGGCGGGGCCGGAGTTGTATGCTGTGGCTGATGCAGGGGTATGCCCCCGGTGTAGCTGGGGATCGGTGGAGACACCGTCGCCTACGGAGAAGCTTCTGAGGCCTGACTGTTGCCTCCAGGGGTCTCTGGTAATGCTTCGGTTTGCCCGGATGTCGAGAGTTGAGCAGCTATGTCAGTCAACTGCTTCCTTAGCAACTCGATCTCCCTTTGATACTGCTGCATCATAAGTAATACAGCTGGGTCAGTCATGGAGAGGCTAGGGGTGCCCCCTCTTTCTTCAGCTGGCGTCTCCTCGGGTGACGTGGATGGTCCTCCCGTGGTGCCTTCAGTAATAACATTGGTAGCCAGGGCCATCGATGGTTCTCCATAATCAGCTCCCCCAGTGTGGACTCGCATCTTCTCAGTTGCTGCTTTCCCTCTTCTAGTGAGAGGTCCCAGCCTTGCTACAAGTCTGGCCACTTCCTCGGGCTCGGTCGGTAAGGCCCCGTACCAGCCAAGTACCCCAGCCATGTTGCAAGTATAGACCCTTAGGTCTCTACCTCTTCTTGTCATTCTTCTCGATGGCCTACCTGGGAAGACCAACCTGTCGAAGACCGACCCCCGCGGCCTCTCTTCTTCCCTCAGCGGGGACTGATAGCGCTCCTCCGAGTGGTTCCTCGACTCGGCACTAGGCACAGGTCGGGCTTCTTCTTCTTCAAATTCAGAGGCCAATGCCCCCAGCAGTCTCTGATGACCCAGGGGAGTGCTCCCCAGACCCCGCAAGTAATTTCTCATGGCCTGCTCCACTCCTTCCCATTCTTGATCAGGAGGAGAGGCGGGTGACACCGTCCTATTGATAGCAACGGGCATGCGGGCTACAGGCTCCGCACGGGCAGCCTGGTGGTGACATCGGTGGTGTCGACGGCGGGTGTTCTCTGGCAGGGCCAGTGTGACCAATGCTAGTTTGTAGACGGGGGCCGATGTCTTGACCCGGTCTGCCTGTTGAGCCCTTGCCGGGCGGAAGGTGTCGGGCCCTGCTCGGGTTGGTGAAGTGACCCGTGCTGCTTTGGGAACCCATGCCCGTTTGCCCTTGGTCGGCCTAGGGACCGGTTGGTGCTGTGGAACGGTGGCTAGAGATGCGGGCGTCATACCGCCCTTCATATTCCCCAGTGGCTGGAAAGATTTGCACACTGGTACAGTGGGTATGATGCGATCTGGGATCACCTCGGAGCGTTGCCCGGAAAGATGCACCCGGAAAGTTCCGACGACAGCAGACTTGCCGGTGCTGCCTCGGGGTGACATAGTGGCATGGCTCCTCCGGAGCCTTCTCTGGTGGGAAGCCGAGTCTGGGCGTGACGGGCCGGCATTCTGGTGCACATTGCAGCCCAGCGTCTTCACTGGGACAGTCTTGGGGGATTCGGCCATTGGTCCGCCGGTAGTAGCTTTGGTGGCCCCCTGGATGGAGGCGTTGCCATCGATCCCATCAGACGCCTCGATGTCTAGCAGGTTCGCGAAGGCCACTCCCAAAAAGTTGGGGAAGCCAACTGAGGGAGGGAAGCTCCTGAAGGCGAGAGGGACGGCCAAGTAGCCGTTCCGCACATGGCTTTCGACGGGATGCTGGCCGAAAGCAAGGGCCATCTTGACGTTCGGAGTGCAACCTGCATTTACAAATTGAGGAATTAGTATTACAAGAAGGGGGGCTGTGGAGCCCTTAATTCTGGCAAAGAGATGAAGGGTGATCCAGTCCCACCGGGCGTGCCAGACTTGTGGACGCACTTCTCGTTTAGCTCTTTGGTTTCATTGGTTTATTGATTTATTAAGTGCATGTGCATGCCAGTCACAAAGTGACAATTTGTTGTGCGCTCGATCTGACTCAGTCAGGCGATTGTATGGTTCGGGTCGGGACCGAGACCCGTTGTGCCATGAAGGTCACAACGTCATTTACATCCCCTCAGAGAGGGGAACACCCTTGATTGATTGCCGGAAATAAGGGCTCCACGGCCGAAAGAAATACTAATTAATGCAGGAAGGAAACAGTCGTCGGGCTATGCGGTGAGCCCGAGGTGAGGGCATGAATACTCGGATTATGTCGGTCATCGATGGACCATTCCATGTTTGGACAAAAGTTCATGCGGAAAGCAAGACGGTAACGGAGGACGAATCCATGCAGATGTCTGCCGAGAGATGGCAATTTTAATATAGGGAGGAAAGTCAAATCCCGGTGAGGGAGGGGACCCTGATGAGATATTGGCCGGAGGTAAGGCCGAGTGGTCACCATGACGAGAGAGAGGACTCCCGAGGGTGAAGTTCAGCTTACAAGAGCATCATCAATATTCTCGGATTCGGAATCCAAGAAGGGGAGACGAAGACCATGTCGTTATGTTCGTGAGTTGCCTTGAGTGACATGTATCATTACCGCTCATCTATTAGAATTACTCCCTCTATTTTATCACCATTACTATTATTTGTTGCTCCTTTTATCATGAAATCTTTTACTATATGTGTGTATTTGTTGAAGGGATGATGAGGTGTACCACCGGGGGATTTAGGAGTGTGCCGCTGGAGGTTGAAGGTAGTCGTACCGCTGAAGGGTGAAGGACGTGTATCGTTCAGAAGGCAAGGAAGAGTGTACCGCTGGAGAGTTCAGGAATGGGGGTGAAGGGTTAAGGGAAAGTGAGGTAGAATTTAGATGAATGGACCGAAGTTCAACTGAGAGCGTACCGCTGGAGGTGGAATTGGGAGTGTGTCGCTGGAGAGTTGGGAGGAGTGTCGCTGGCGAAATAGGAAGTGTGTCGCTGAGGAGCCAAGGGGAGCGTACCGCTGGGGGGTTAAGAGTGTGTCGCTAAAGAAATAGGAAGTGTGTCGCTGAGGAGCCAAGAGGGAGTGTACCACTGGGGGCTTAAGAGTGTGTCGCTGAAGGACTGAAGAGGGCCAGGGTTCGAGCGAGGATTCCTCGTCCGGTTTATGTCTTATAGAGAGTCCCAAATGGTTAAACTTTCAATTCCCTGTCATGAGGTTGAGTCCCAAGTCATGTTCAGCAGTGCAGTCCCTGGGAGTCTTGCTCAGCCGATCCCTGGAGCTTTAAACAGTTCTCTTAGTTGGTTAGAATGTTTTTTTACTGTTGTTCGCTTCATTTGCTTGTTGCCTCCTTTTGTCTTTTAACTTATTGTTATTTTTGACAAAAATTCGGCAGCATCTCCCCTTAACCCGGACGGTAAGGGAATGCAAGGGACATGTCCACAAGGAGTGACATGAACCAACAACTAAGGTCTGTGCCTAAGCAGCCCCCTTTGGGAAAACTTCAAAAAACTCGGAGAAAACACCGACCGAGGAACCAGTAGACTGAGGCAAGCTATGGGTGCACTGGGGAGATGGTGGTCAAGGGGTGCCAGGCTGACAGCCCAAGGGTGTGCCGCTGGGGCTCGTCAGGCCAATAGAGGAGGTGTGCCGCTGAGGCAGCCAAAGGAGGTGTACCGCTAAGCGAGAGGATGGGAAGGGTGCACCGCTGAGCGAACCTGGGGAGAGTGTGTCGCTGGGCAGACTCAAGGGGGGACCGTGCCGCTGAGCAACCCCCGGAAGGTGTGCCGCTGGAGGGCAAAAAGGGACGCTCCAGGCATTGAGGGGATTCAAAGTGTCCAAAGGAGAGTGGACTCCCACGGACATGTATGGCGAAAATCAGGGGGGGTCGTTACACTAAGGAAAGCTAATAGAGGGGAGATAAAGGCCGGCCCTGCCCCATCAAGCCAAGAGATGAACCTCTCAATCAAGTAGACCCATGCCATGGGAGATGAGATCAAGCAAGAAGTTGGGGGACTGGAGGCAGACGCCAAACTCATAGACCAATAGTAAGAAGAAATCAACAAATGCGACAAACGGAGGCAAAGCCAAAGGGTATCTCATTCATGACAAACTCAAGGTGACAAAGCTTATGGCCTGAGGGCCAACTACAATATACTTCACAACAAAGAAAAAAACTATGAAAAGAGAAGAGGAAAATTGAGAAATGAAAAGAGGAGCAAAAGTAAATAGTGCCGGGGGAGAGTTGGAACAAGGGAGGGTGCCTCCCTTCACCCCATTCCTTCTCTCCCCCATACAGGTGGCTCACTCCCTCTCAATCTCTCCACACTTCTCTACCTTCTTCTTCTTCTCTTCTTCTTCTCCCTGTGTGTGGTCTCTTCGAATGGGTGCCTTCGCTTCTCACTCTCTTCTTCTCTTTCTCTGTGAGGGCCTTTTATACGTGGGCCGTTGACGAGGGGCCTCATGATGGCACTGCCATCTGAGGTTGACCCGGATCTTGTCTCCGTCAGGTGGGGATCTCTCTCATCCAACCGGAGGGCGACACCAACGCAGGGGGTTAGCTAGCGTTGACATGGCCACATTGCGCGCCAAGGGGCCCCTCTAATGACCGTTGTGTATCTTGCCGGTTTGTGCCTTTCGGGGGAGTTCACGCTGTGCCGCTGGGGCTGAGGGGCCGTGCCGCTGGAGGGCAGGGAGGCTGTGCCACTAGGGGCTTGGAGGCTGTGCCGCTGAGAGGGCGTTGGGGCTGTGCCGCTGGAGACTTGGAGGCTGTGCCGCTGAGAGGGCGTTGGGGCTGTGCCATTGAGAGGGCGTTGGGGCCGTGCCGCTGGAGGCTTGGAGGCTGTGCCACTGAGAGGGCGATGGGGCCGTGCCACTGGGGGCTTGGAGCGTGCCATTGGAGGAGCAACGGGCGCACCGCTGAAGGGCAATTGGGATGTGCATCCTTTGGGATATTTCTTCACCGTTACGGACCCGAGGGTGGGTCCACAGTAGTGTATCAATTCAGGAGGGTATCCTGTGTTTTCCTTGTCATTTAATGCGCCCGTGTAAATGTGGGGATTTGCGAGACGGTAGTATTCTCCCGGAGCCCTGGATGGCCAGTCTCCCCGAGTCTCCTCCTTTCGACTTTGGCGCTAATGCGGGGCTTGGTAGGACATATGAACGTACAATTTTATACGTCCACAGGAGGCTACTGGTTCTCTGCACTAGGTGGAGGTGGAAAGGGGAGGTGGAGGAAGAACTAGTTGATGGAGGGGGGGGGGGGAAGAATGGAGGGGGGCGACCAGATCTGATGGCCCTTGGTTGAAGGCGGCCTAGGGTATGGAAAGGGGGATGGTGGAGTGGAGGGAAAGATTCAAACTTCTTTTGGGAGATGGGAGATTGTGTGGGGAAGAGATGAGATTGTGTTGGGAGTGGTAGGGGGTGGTTGGTGGTTGGGAGGTGGAGTGGAGATTGGTGGAGTTCTCCCTTGGAACTAGGGGGTGGAGTAAAGAGGGTTGTGGGGAAGGGGAGTGGTCTTAATAGGGTAGGTGGGAGAGGGGTGGTTGGGAAGAGGAGGAGAGAGAGTAGGGGCGAACCCCTTAGAGAGAGAGAGGGTTGGGTGGGGACTCTCTCCCCTAGGGTTTCTCACCAACTATTGGATTCACTCCACTAGAACTAAGAATTTGAACTCTCAAAATGGAAATTTGACTTTCATTCATTAACTCAAAATGAGGGGAATGGGGTCCTATATATAGGCAACCCACATTTTACAAAAAGATACGGACATTTGACTCAATGACAAATAACCAAGGAAGGGGGGGCGCCCATGGGCCTAGCCCAATGAATTGGGCCCAAAACTAATCTAATGAGCCTAATGACACACAAACTTAGGGGAATAGCAAAGACCTAGGGACATGACTCAAATAAAATGGACAATACATCAAATGACTCAAATAGAAAGCACAAAATGGATAATTGGGCCTTTATAGAGAGAGGCCCGAGCTCAAATGTCACCGGAGTGTGAAGAAGACCCGAGACAAAGGGAGTCACGGGTGATGCCTCCATCAAATCCCCTGGGCTGCAAAAAGCTCGACTCCGTCGAGTAGTGGTCCATCTGGCTGTGATACTGCTCGAGAAGGTCGGGATCCAGCTGCTGGAGATCCTCCCAACTCACCCACGAATCCTCCGAAGGAGGCCGATCCTTCCACCTGATGAGATAGCGCTCGTATACCTTGCTCCGAGTGGTAGTGACATATTCATCCAATATTCGTTCAGTGTGCTTACGCTGGGCTCTCTTGACTGGTGGTCTCTCCTCACGGGTGGGTGCTCTCTCAACGGAAGGAATAGGCTCAATATCCTCACTGGGTTCCACTGTGGGTCCCTTATATGGCACTAGGTCGGCAACATTGAATGTGGGACTTACTCCATACTCCCCGGGGAGATCTAACTCATAGGCATTAGCGCCAATGCACCTCTGGACCTGGAAGGGACCAACCCCACGTGGCCTCAATTTGGAGATGGCTCCCGGGGACAGCCTCTTTTTCCTTACCATCACAAAGTCACCCACATGGAATTCTTGATGATGCCGATGAGAGTCGGCCAGCCTTTTATAAGTCTCATTCTTTTTGCTGATGTGCTTGCGGATCTCTTCATGCATTTCTCTAATATGTTGTGCAAAAGACTCGGCTGAAATGGACACTCTAGCATGAGGGGGAAGGGGAATGACATCGGAAAGTTTTCTTGGTGTGTACCCATGTACAGCTTCGAATGGAATCATCCCTAAGGACTTATTGATGGTGTTGTTATATGGAAATTTGGCCTGTGGTAAGATGAGATCCCAATTCCCAGGATGATCCTCAACAAGACACCTAAGAAGGTTCCCTTGACTCCGATTGACAACTTCGGTTTGGCCATCAGTTTGAGGGTGGTAGGCTATGGAGAATTTGAGGAGGCTACCCATCAAGTGCCAAAGAGTCTTCCAAAAAAAGCTAGTGAACTTGACATCCCTATCAGAGACTATAGTCTTGGATAACCCATGGAGACGAACAACCTCATCAAAGAACAATCGGGCAACATGGGAAGCATCGGAGGTTTTGGAGCATGGGATAAAGTGGGCCATTTCGGAAAATCTGTCAACTACCACATAGATTGAGTCATGCTTTCTTTGAGTCTTGGGTAGTCCTAGCACAAAGTCCATGCTTAAGTCTTGCCATGGACGATCGGGGATGGGGAGTGGAGTATATAGGCCAGTGTTTTCCTTCACCTGTTTGGCCGAGGCACATGTACGGCATTGACCTACTATCTTGCCTACGTCTCTTTTGAGACTTGGCCAATAAAACTGACCCTCAACTAGAGCAATGGTTTTGTGAACCCCAAAATGACTAGCTAATCCTCCTGCATGTAATTCCCAAACCAAGAAATCACGGAGGGATGTCCGTGGAATGCAAAGCTTTGGTCCCTTGAAGAGGAACCCATCCTCTAAGACAAATCCCTCATGTTCCTTGCTAGAATGGGTGGTCAAGGTGGTATAGATGTGCCCAAAGTCGGGACAGCTAGGGTACTCATCCTTGAGCCTATCAAATCCGGTCACTTCCACTTGGATAGTGGATAACAAAGAGACTCTCCTACTAAGGGCATCCGCCGCTCGATTCTCACTTCCCGCTTTGTGTTTGAAAATAAAAGTGTAGGATTGGATGAACTCAACCCATCGGGCATGGCAGGCATTCAGCTTTTGTTGGGAGTTAAGCTATTTGAGGGCCTCATGGTCAGAAAAGATGATAAACTCTTTGGGCAACAAGTAGTGCCTCCAATGTCGGAGGGACTGAACCACAACATAGAACTCTTTGTCATAAGTGGAGTATCTTGTCCTAGCATCACATAACTTCTCACTGAAGAAGGCTACCGGGTGTCCCTCTTGGCTAAGAATTCCTCCTATTCCTATCCCGGATGCGTCACATGTGACTTCAAAGACTTTCGAGAAATCGGGTAGGCATAGGACCGGGGCTTGGGTCATCTTCTCCTTAAGTTCTTGGAAGGCTTTAGAGGCTGATTTGGTCCAAACAAAAGTCCCCTTCTTAAGACAGTCGGTGATGGGGGCAGTGATAGTGCTAAATCCCCGAATAAACATTCTATAGAAGATGGCCAACCCATGAAAACTTCAGACCTCATGAAGAGTGTGGGGTTCCGGCCAATCTAGAATAGATTGGATCTTCTCGAGGTCCATGGAGACACCTTTGGTGGATACCACAAATCATAGGAAAGTGATGGATGTGGTCAAGAAGTGACACTTGCCTCGGTTGGCAAATAGGCTCTCATGTCGTAGGATAGTGCAAACTTGTCTAAGGTGATCAAGGTGGGCCTCTTGGGATTGACTATATATGAGGATGTCATCAAAGTAGACAACTAGAAAGACCCCAATGAAAGGCCTAAGAACCTCCGTCATGAGGCGCATGAAAGTACTTGGGGCTTTTGAGAGCCCAAAAGGCATGACCAACCATTCATACAAGCCATCCTTGGTCTTGAAGGCCGTTTTCAACTAATCTTCGGGCCTAATTCTAACTTGGTGGTAGCCACTCTTAAGATCAATCTTGGAGAAGATAGTGGCTCCCGCTAGCATGTCAAGCATGTCATCAAGCCTAGGGATGGGGAACCTATACTTGACGGTGATCTTATTAATGGCCCGACTATCCATACACATCCGCCATGATCCATCCTTCTTAGGAGGGAGAAGGGCCGGTACGACACATGGGCTTTGGTTAATGCGGATGAAGCCCTTCCTAATGAGTTCCTCTATTTGCCTCCGGAGTTCAGCATGTTCCGTGGGATTGAGGCGGTAATGAGGTAGGTTGGGAAGGGTCGCCCCCGGGATTAGATCAATTGCATGTTGCACATCACGCATGGGAGGGAGTTGATCCGGGAGTTCCTCCGGGAACACATCATGAAACTCCTCTAGGAGGTGTCGGACTTCTATCGGATGGGGGTTGGAGGGGGTGGCTTCTCTTAGACAAATGACTACCGCACATAGGGGTGTCCCTTGAGCTATCCCCTCCTCAAGCTCTTTCTTGGTGATGAGGTGAAGGCCCCTGGTCAATCCCGAGGTCACACCTTGTTTGGGATTTTGGGTAAGGGATTGGGTTGGAGGGGTGGAGTTCCCCATGACTTGAGATTTGGTGGACTGTTGACCTTGAGGGGGTGGGCTTTTCTTAGGTAAGGGACGTGGTGGGGAGGGATTAAGACTGATGCTCTTTCCCTCATGTTCAAACGTGCATGTGTTGGTCTTACCCAAGATGGTGGCATCCACATCATAAAGCCAAGGTCTTCCTAATAAGATGCTACCTACTTCCATGGGAATAACATCACACCATATTTGGCCATGGTAGGAAGAGAAGGTGAGGGGCACAAGGCATTGGGTGTTGACCGGGATGGAGTTGTTGTTGATCCATGAGACCCGGTATGGATTTGGGTGGGGGGGAAAAGCAAGCCCAAGGAGCTTAACGGTATCAGGTGATACGACATTGACGCAACTCCCATTATCTAAGATCACTTTTCTAACATGACCCCCTATCTTGACAAAGGTGTGAAAGATTGAGGTTCGACGCCAATCCTCTTCTTGGGGTTTAGTGAGGGTGCATCTAATCACTCCTAGATGGGAGTTGGTAGATGGAGTGGTGTGATCTAGACCCGATTCAAGGTATTGGGTCTCACACACTTCTTCCCAATCCAGTGAGGCTTCATGGACCTCAACCACACTCTCAAGTTCCTCTTAGGGTGGGGGAGCTTCTTCCTCAATAAGTAAGCTAGACAACCCTTTGAATGGGCATTGCCCCGCAAAGTGGCCAAACCCTTGACATCTATAGCATTGTTGGCGCCCAGTACCCGGGGTAGTTCCTCCTACATTTGGGCCCTTGGGATTCTCTTCTCTCCGTGGACGAGGATGGCTAGGGGTGGGCTTGGTTGGAGTGATGGTGGGAAGGGGGTTGTAAGGCCGTAATTGGATATTTCCACTTGGGCTAGGGGCCTTCATGGGGGTGGTTGGAATGGATCGTGACCCCATGCTTTTGGGATCGGCCGATCGAGGAGTAGCAAAATATGGGATCCTAGAGAATCTCTCAACATCCCTAGCTATTTGGTAGGCTAGCTCAAGGTTGTCAACATCTCTCATGAATAGTTCTCTCTTGATATGACTTTGGAGTCTATTTCTAAAGCGGGACAAGGTGACGGTCGGGTCCTCATGAACTCGACACTTTAAAAGATAGAAGTCAAAATTTTCAATATATTCAACCACGGTCTTCCCTTCTTGGGTGAGGCTTTGCCATTCATCTAAGAGCATTGGTGGTAGGATCGGGGTAGGTATTTATTTCTAAGTTGGTTCTTCATACCCTCCCAAGTGTCAATAGGCTCTACCCGCCTAATCCTTCTTAATCCTTCTTGGTTTAGCCAATAAGTTTTGGCTAATTTGGTGGGATGCATTTTTGCCAATCTTACCCTCCTTTGATCGGGCATAGGGTACCATTCGAAATATTTATCCATGGCGGTTTCCCACTCTAAATAGACACTTGGTTCATGGGAACCATCAAAGTTTGGGGCCTCTACCTTAATCATCCTTAAGAGAGGGTCATCCGGGTCGTCCCGTGGATGCCTTTCATGATTTTGATGGTGGCGAGGCCTCTCATAGTCATGGTATGGGTCAATATTCAAGTCTTCCCTATTAATTTCAGTATGTGGAGGGTGGGCTCTTGGTCCCTTGTTCCTTGGGTGGAACTCATTCCTATGAAATTCAACATGTGGAGGGTGGATTCTTGGTTCATTGTTCCTTGGGTGGAACTCATCCCTATGAGGGTCATCATGTGGAGGGCGGGCACTTGGGTCATTGTTCCTTGGGTGGAACTCATCCCTATGAAGTTCAACATGTGGAGGGTGGGCTCTTGGTTCATTATTCCTTGGGGGGAACTCATGTTCTTCTAGCCGAGCGAGCCGAGTGGAAAGGGACTCAAGTTGGGCAAGAATGTATGTAAGGGCAGCATCTACCCGGTTCATTTGGCCTTGGGGTTCCTCCCTAGGGGCATCTTGGTTGAGTTGAGGATTGGGATCCATGGGGGGAACCGAAGATGATGGGTCGGGTCGATAAATGGCGCCACTACGGGTGGACATGCAAGGGAATGAAATGAAGGATGGACACACAATGCAAAAAGCCCTGGGACTTAGACTTGATAGAGACAAGTCAATGACTTGCTCTGATACCAATTGATGTGACAGAACCTAGGACTTACCAAGCAAGCACAATTGGCATTCCAAACGGACCGATAACGGCGACCGCTCACCCGATGCTCACCATGACCCGGGGTAACTTGGCAATGCCAAGTGGAGGATGTGAGGGCTGGGTCCTTGCTGGTAGAGGGTCAGCAAGGCCAAGGAATGTTCTCCCAAGGGTATGGCTGCCCAATTCAAGGGAGCCGATGTTGTGCCAAGGGCACGGGTACACTCCTCTCACCACGGTGATCGCTTGAAGTAAAGGAACTTAAGGATCGAGCTCTCACTCTCACAGCCAGCGGAACTATGAACTAATATTGAAAGAACAAGCACAAACTTAGAGCTAGGTTGGAGCACTTACTCGACCGGTTTGAAGAAACGGGTCCCGCTCGGAGACGAGGGCGAGCGGGGAGGCGTGGGTTCCCTACACGCCGCGTCGGAGAAGCTTGACCCGTTTAAGTGTTACAACACAACACCTCTCGCAGGAGGGGGATCTTGGGGTGGGGACAGATTGTTATTACATTCAAAACTACTTCCACACAAGGAGGGGCCTTCAGCCGGCCAAGCGGGGTGGGGCGAAATCGAGCTAGAAGCTAACAAGGGAGCCAATGCCGATTCTGTCCGCTTCCTGCGCTTCAGGATAGACAGTTAGATAACTTAACGCTGCGACCACTCCCGATTTTTGTTGATGATGAAACCAGTTGAAATTTCTTCGTAGCTGGATCGGGATGGCGCCTGAATTTTTTTGATTTCTCTGGTCACAGGTGCTGGTCGGGGCAGAAGCTCGAACAGGGTGGCAGGTCTTTGGTTCTGACTACTTCAGGTTCACAACATCAGGAAGAATAGGTTGCCACAAGCGCTCCATAGCTCGGAATAAAGCACCACTAGAGTCGTTGGAACTATCGGTGAGTCCTCTTCGAAGCGAGACCAACGGGGATGCCAAACGTTGTCGGAGTACACCGGTAGAGCTTGAACAATGAAGGGGGGTCGGAGTAGACTATCAGGAAGCAGAATCGCACACCCGGAGGATGAAAATGAGAACTCTTGATTTCGGGCGCAAAACAGAGCTCCGCTTCTTGATTCTGGAAGTAGAATTGTCTAAGAAGCTCCCGGACAAGACTCGCCTCCATATCTTCAAGAGAGTGGTCGTGGTAGCTTCAGGAGTCAGCTTCAGGTTGCTCTTCAGGGAGGAAGTGTGCAGTCGGGGAAGATCGACTCCACCGGACGACCACGAACTCAGAAAGGGATGGGACCACCGCCGTTGCGAAGAGGACAAAGAGACACTTCCAACGGTAGCTCTTGGGTCTCCAGGGACACTTAGACGAAGCCGTGGTTGCCTCTGCAAGCTGATGATCCTCTGCTGGCTCTGAGCTGCGAACAGAACCCTGGTTGTATCTTCATGTGAGGCTTGTGATGGGGGTAGTGAAGGTGCTAGATGTTGAAGGGAGGTGGTGGAATGGTGGAAGGGGATGTGGAGAAGGTATGGTTGTAGGGATGTGGTGGGGGTTAGAAGGGTTTGAGAAGGGGAGGAGCAGAGAGGCTGCTGGTTCTCTGCACTAGATGGAGGTGGAAAGCGGAGGTGGAGGAAGAACTAGTTGATGGAGGAGGGGGAAAGAATGGAGGGGGGCGACCAGATCTGATGGCCCTTGGTTGGGGGTGGCCAAGGGTATGGAAAGGGGGATGGAGGAGTGAAGGGAAAGATTCAAACTTTCCTTGGGGGATGGGAGATTGTGTGGGAAAGAGATGAGATTGTGTTGGGCGTGGTAGGGGGTGGTTGGTGGTTGGGAGGTGGAGTGGAGATTGGTGGAGTTCTCCCTTGGAACTAGGGGGTGGAGTAAAGAGGGTTGTGGGGAAGCGGAGTGGTCTTATTTGTTAGGTACGGTGCAAGTATTCAGAGGGTGGGTGAATGAATATAGTATATAAAAACTTTCACCCAATATAAAATTTCGCTCAATTAGAATTTCGCTCACTCAACAGATTAAACACTTAGAACAAAATCTGATCAAATCATCTAATGAACCTGTGATCAAACACTTGGAGCGCCCCTATGCAAACATCTAGCGGAAGTAAACCATAAGCAATCAAACCACAATGTAAAAGGGGTTTTTAGGTGGTTCGGTACTGCAGACCTACATCCACCCCATACTCAACCCGAGTGTGGATTCCGCTGACTCACAGCTTGAACAGCTGGGCAACACAGCTTGCCTTACATCCGCTGGGCAACACAGCTTGCCATCCGAGGAATCCTCCTCGCCCCGCTGAGCAACACAGCTTGCTGTCCAATGGAATCCACCACTGCAAACCGCTGGACAATACAGCTTAGCCGTCCAGAGGCAGCACCTCTGCAATCTGCTGACTAACAGCTTGAAGAAGATGTAAAATAGAAAATAGAAAAATGGAAATAAACAGCAATCTGAAAGCTGTAAACAATGAAGCACAATGTGGCTCTTAAAGAGCTGGATGGCCTGGATTTGATCCACGGTCCATCAAGAACAGATCTCCCTCGATCTCACTCTCTTTCTTCACTCTCTCTCTTTCTCTTTCTTCTCTGCTGCACTTCTCTTCTTTTCTCGATCTCTGTTCTCCTTTTCTCTCTTTCTCTTTTTCTTTTCTTCTGCTAGATCGTGGAAGCTCTCTCTTCTTTTTCCCTTTCTTCTCTCAGCTTCTGCTCTCTGGCTTCGATCACGATCAGCCTCCATCTGAACACGAAGGGTCCATTTTATACCAGCAGCAGTAGTGAGATAGGGCGTGTGCTTCCCACGCCTTCCGTCCAGAAGATTCCTCCTCGGATCACGTGCTCAGCACCCACCTCGGATCACGTGTCAGGTGCCAGCTTCAGGTCACGTGCCCATTCATCAGTACGCTCAGCAACTGGAGTTAGATGGCGTCAACCCACTTGCTCCAAGGAGTTGACGCACCCTTCAGAGATCTTCAACCCTTTTTAACTGCTGCATCGACGCTTCCAACCCGTGGCGTTGACGCATTGATGCGTTCCAGCAAGCAGGTCTTCAGCAGATAGACGTGCTGCGTTGACGCTCTCAGCATGCTGCTTTGACGCATCAGTGATCCAGTGAGCAACCAGCCTAGCCTTTTCTACCTGTTGCGTCGACGCTGCTCTACTGCTGCGTTGATGCATTGGAGTATTTCTGACAAGGCCTCTGCTTCTTGAGTGGCTGAGTTGACGCAGCCTTTGCGTAGAGTTAACGCTGTGAAGAGTATCCGTGGATGCATCTTCACTGGTGCGTGGACGCCTTAAGCTCTAGCGTCGACCCTGTTCCCTTCAGCAACAAGAAAGAAGTCATAAGATTTAAGTATGTACATTGCAGTGTATATACTTCGTTGTATAGACTTGTGAAGGTGAATGCAACGTACAGACTTGCCCAATGTGTTAACTTCAACAAGGGAGGCAACAGCTATATAGACTTTAAATCCTAAAGGCAGTGTATAGACATTGAAGAACAACAACCAATGTATATACTTTACAATGCAAACAACAATGTATAGACTTCATATAAAAGCCCAATGTATTGACATTGAATTCGCTGTGAATGTACAGACTCTGAGGAAATGAAACGAGTCAGTGTACAGACTTCAAATTGAAGACATCCGCTGTATAGACTTTGAAGACGGAAGCCAGTGTACAGACTTTGAAGACGGAAGCCAGTGTACAGACTTTCCACCGACCAGTGTATGGACTTCAATAGTGAACGGCTGTACAGGCTTGGAAGGATTGAAGCCAGTGTACATACTTGATGAAGCGAAGTCAATGTACAGACTTAGAGTGTAGCTAAAGCCTTGATCGTAGGAATAGGCTGGACTGTATAGACTTCAGGCTTCAGAAACGGATGTACAGACTTCACTTATGAAACGTAGGGACAGACCCCAATGTATAGACTTTGCCTAATGCATGAAGACAGACGCTGTACACACTTAGCCTAGGACAATGTATAGACTTGCGTTACTGTAGCAACGTGTAGACTTTGCCTTAGACGCTAAATGAGACACTGAAGTCTGTATAGACATTCTAATGTCTAGACTTGCAGATGTGAACGACACAATGTATAGACTTCAGGTGTGAAGACATTGTGAATGCAAATGCAATGTTCAGACTTCATTGTATAGACTTGGAGAGCCTGAATCAATGTGCATACTTGGAATGCCTGAAGACCAGTGTCCAGACTTGGAATCAATGAAGGCGTTGGCTGTACAGACTTGGCCAAACAACGGTAATCGGATGTACAGACTTAGCATGACTGCTGAAGGAGTCGACCCATCAGAGGATGTGTCGACCCATGACATATGAGAAATGGAAACAGTAGTGAATGGAATGTAAAGAACACACAGAGGCTGTATAGACTTGGAATCCAATGCACACAGCTGACAGACTTGAAGTGAACTGAATGAACATGATGTACAGACTTCAAGGCTTGAATGCAAATGATGCAATGCAATGCACAGAACAGAAGTTAAGCACAAATAATATATCAATCATACACATGCATTCTCCAGATAATATATCAGTCATAGTCATATGCATTCATATTGCTATCATCAAAACACAATATCAAATGCACTCAAAAGCACTCACTGTCTTGCTATCATCAAAACTAAATAGCATTGCTATCATCAAAGCAACATAGCACATGCTTGTGCCTAAGGGGCACAACATTCTCCCCCTTTTTGATGATGGCAATAAACAGTGACAGTGAGTCACACACAAAATTTTCTCCCCCTTTGACATAATCGAAAAGGGAAGAACAATAAGAACATGAGTGTAACATGGCAGTATGCATGCAAGTGACTGCTAGAGCAATAAACTCCCCCTGAAGGTATGACTCCTCCTGAATTATTTCTCCCCCTAAATAAATGCTCCCCCTTTGAGAAGGAATATGAACAGATAAACAAGGTAGAGAAGGTAGGAGGGTCACTTGATAACAGCTGAATCATAGGTTCAGAAAGGAAGCATGATTATAAACAACTGTTAAAGTATAAGAATCAGCAACATACAATTTTGAGAAAAATTCAGGTTTAACAGTGATAAATCTAGAGTAAAACACCTGACCCCTGAAAAAGAGTTTATAGACTCCATTTATAGCAATGAATCTAGGGCACATGGTATTAATAGATAAGTCAGAAATAATACCCTTTTGTGATTAAACAAGGAAATTCAAGAGAGGTAACTTGAACATGTATTGATAAAAAAAAACAATTTTCACTCATTGACTTTTGATTTTTCGAAAGGTTACAGCAGTTTGATTTTCACTTTTGAATTTTTCAGAACCTGAACTAAGTAAATAGATCAGTGGTATTTATGCTGTTGACATTAGGTGTACACCTTAATCAGAGGCAGGTACCCCCAGTTACTAGACATAAACTACTAGACCTATTTCAGATCAAAACCCACAAAGAATAGTCTTCACTTTTGACATTAAGGGTACACCTTGATTAGAGGCCAGTACCCCCAGTTACTTGGTGAGAACTCCCTCTATAGATTTGACCTTTTGAACAGAGATATTCTGAAGCACTTCATGACTATGAGTTCTCCTGCTTCATTGGAGGAGATCACAATTTCTCAGTGCAATTCAGCCATTTGCTCTGTCACTATGTTCAGTTCATAACATTAATAATCTTATTTACTGCTGCCCTCAATTCTTTTAGAGTGATTGTTTAAAAAATCAGTACACACTCTTATTAGCCTGTTCTAGACATATCCAGTTCAACACATTTAGGCATTACAAAAACTTTTTTCTATTTTAGCCATGAGACAAAGATTAAGAGCTATAAAAGTTTTCTTTTATCTCAAATTCTGAAGTGCAGACACTTAACTCTCTAATTTATAAAGGTTAAACCTTTAGTTCCTTTCAATTTGTAAGTGTGATTCTTATAAATGAACAATTGCAATAATCACCATTCAATGTACTAAACCAGAAACAGAACTGTTGTTCAGTGAATGTTAGGGAAATGATAGCAATAGGCATTGAGTTCCTGGAGCATCTGATGTCAAAAGATATGAAAGATCTAGATGGGGATAGTGAGAAGTTATAAGATTCATAGAGTTGAACAGAACTCTCAGCTCCTCCTGACACCAAGATGCAAAAGATATGATATGCAATACACTGTTCTACATGCAGACTATGCAGCAAATCTGATAATGATGACCAAGCGACAGCATACAAGCTCCCCCTGTCTATATGCATGAAATGTATTGAAATCACATCACATGATATCAAAATTTGCATTCGGATATGATTCATACAAATTAGACAGAAGAGAATTACCATTAGCATGATTGTTCAATTCATATTGCAGAAGCTTCAGTTTAGCGCCAACAAATCAACATGTATTTCTCAATTCAGTTCTGAAGGTAAATCACTTACCTGCTTTACTAGATTGATTTATTTTTTACCCTTGGTGTTGCATCAGATTTTTGACAAGGCCTCCAATTTCCTTCAGCTCTTAGGATTTTGGCCCTGCCTTTTGTCATATGCCTGAAGTAGCTTTTTCTGTTTCATCAGTTTGTTCCCGGCTACCAGACATACTTGCAAACACACATAGGGAGCATGTTTTGGAACCCAAGATATTTTGGGCCCCAAGATAGAACCAGACACTTGAGAGTGAAAACATGACAACAACTGTTTAGGGATCCACATTTGTGTAAAGATGGAAGGTTTGGTGGATTCTACAGCTTGAGAGTTCTTTTTATTATTTTTCTTTTTCTCAGCACCAACAGGTTTAGTTTTCTTTTTCTGGTGCTTTGATGGTTGTTGTGTAGTCCTGGCATTCATTTTATTAAAAATGTTTTTATTTTTCTGCCAGTGCCTTGGCCAATGAATGTATTGGAAGTTGTGGCCCAAATTGGTCTTAGGCTGATCAAAAACCCTTGGTGACTAGGACTCCATGTCCTAAAATGACTATCCCATCTCCTAGCTGGCTGAGGTCTATATGGCTGATACCAAGTGGGGAAATTCTGATACCCAGACCTCATGTATACAGGGTTCCACCCAAACCTATTAAGTGGTTGAGGATGAAAGTTATGATAGACTTGGGCTCTAGGGAAATAGGGATGAGCAAACTGGTTCCTAGCTTCACTAGGTCTCCCTCCCACCTTTGACCCACTAGGTTTCTTTACTGACTTATACTGGGTCTTTTTCTGAGCAGTTGATGGTGATGGAGACTTAGCAGCCTTGGGCTGGGGTTTTGATGTGCTAGCTGGCTGACCCCTAGCCTTGGACTTATCCTTGGGTGAAGAGCATACAGCTCTAGGCTCAACAACTTTCTGCTTTCCCTTGTCCTTAGCACTGGACACTTTTGATTTTACATTTTTGAAAGCAGATTTTTCATTGACCATTTTTATGAGTTGTCCTTTATTCTCTTCTCCCATTAATGAAACAGTTTTCAATTCAAAGCTCTTTTTAGCTGAGGGATTAAAATCGAGACCCTCCTTTCTGAAATTAATTTTGACTCTAGCAAGGCATTTAGATTTTCTGTTCCTTGGGTCATGCTTTCAATGATTTTCATTTTGTCAGAATTTTCATTTTCCAGATTTTCAATAGTTTTCTTTAATTCAGCATTCCCTGACAAAATAGCTTCATATTTTTCATTTGAAAACTTTATTTCATTTTCAGACTTCTGAATTTTCAATTTCAATTCATCAACAACATTTTTCAGCAAATTATTTTCTTTCCTACAATCAATCACAACATGCTTTAATTCATCAAAATCAGAACATGCATTTTTTAATTTTTCATTCTCTGATTGTAAACATGCAACTTTATCAATAAGTGTTTTATCATTAACTATAGAATTCATTTTCTTCTTCAAGTGTCTGTTTTCCTTCTTAATCTCATTAGCTTTATTTAATAGATCTCCATAAGCATCTTCCCAATGAGAAATAGTGTATTGTTCGAAAAGGGATGATACCT
Source organism: Amorphophallus konjac (assembly GCA_022559845.1). Classification (NCBI taxonomy): domain Eukaryota; kingdom Viridiplantae; phylum Streptophyta; class Magnoliopsida; order Alismatales; family Araceae; genus Amorphophallus; species Amorphophallus konjac. The sequence goes on along the minus strand of CM040123.1, from coordinate 190,276,489 downwards.
GATTAGACTCTTCTTTTTCTTCTCCATTTCTGGCCATCAAGCAGATGTCCTTTTCTGATTTTCTACTATCTGAGGAAGTGCTCAGCGTGCCTTCTTCCTCATCACTCCATGTACTGACCATGGCCTTTCCCTTTGGCGCTTTCTTCCATGGTCTTCCTTTGATTTTCTGTAACTCTGGACAATCAGCCTTCATGTGGCCAGCCTTCCTGCATTTGTAGCAAACATTAGTGTCAGCAATCTTGGCAGGATTAGAATTATACCTTGTTTGCTTTTTGCCACCATCAAGCTTTCCTTCTCTTTTTCTCAGAAATTTCCTAAAATCACTGATCACCATTCCAATGTGGTCTCCATCAATTTCAAACCGCGACAGGCTGATTTTCTCGCTTGATGATCCACTGTGGCTGGATCTATTTGCTTTGCTGGAGCCAGCCTTCAACACGATTGGTTCCATTTACAAATAATCTGAAGACACAGAAAATACTGAAGCACCTAAACCAAATAAGCAAGACAAAGCACTAATTCGGAGAATCAAAACAACGAACACAGAAAGCACACTCTGAAATGCACCAAACACTAGCAGGATCCTCTGCAGATTGTTAGATCTGATAGATCAGAGACCCGCTCTGATACCAATTGTTGGGTTCGGTGCAAGTATTCAAAGGGGGGGTGAATGAATATGGCCTATAAAAACTTTCACCCAATATAAAATTTCGCTCAATTAGAATTTCGCTCACTCAACAGATTAAACACTAAGAACAAAATCTGATCAAATCATCTAATGAACCTATGATCAAACACTTGGAGCGCCCCTATGCAAACATCTAGCGGAAGCAAACCATAAGCAATCAAACCACAATGCAAGAGGGGTTTTTAGGTGGTTCGGTCCTACAGACCTACATCCACCCCACACTCAACCCGAGTGTGGATTCCGCTGACTCACAGCTTGAACAGCTGGGCAACACAGCTTGCCTTACATCCGCTGGGCAACACAGCTTGCCGTCCGAGGAATCCTCCTCGCCCCGCTGAGCAAGACAGCTTGCTGTCCAATGAAATCCACCACTGCAAACCGCTGGACAATACAGCTTAGCCGTCCAGAGGCAGCACCTCTGCAATCCGCTAACTAACAGCTTGAAGAAGATGTAAAATAGAAAACAGAAAAATGGAAATAAACAGCAATCTGAAAGCTATAAACAATGAAGCACAATGTGGCTCTTAAAGAGCTGGATGGCCTGGATTTGATCCACGGTCCATCAAGAACAGATCTCCCTCGATCTCACTCTCTTTCTTCACTCTCTCTCTTTCTCTTTCTTCTCTGCTGCACTTCTCTTCTTCTCTTGAACTCTATTCTCCTTTTCTCTCTTTCTCTTTTTCTTTTCTTCTGCTAGATCGTGGAAGCTCTCTCTTCTTTTTCCCTTTCTTCTCTCAGCTTTTGCTCTCTAGCTTCGATCACGATCAGCCTCCATCTGAAGACGAAGGCTCCATTATATACCAGCAGCAGTAGTGAGATAGGGCGTGTGCTTCCCACGCCTTCCGTCCAGAAGATTCCTCCTCGGATCACGTGCTCAGCACCCACCTCGGATCATGTGTCAGGTGCCAGCTTCAGGTCATGTGCCGATTCATCAGTACGCTCAGCAACTGGAGTTAGATGGCATCAACCCACTTGCTCCAAGGAGTTGACGCACCCTTCAGGGATCTTCAACCCTTTTTAACTGCTGCGTCGACGCTTCCAACCCGTGGCATTGACGCATTGATGCGTTCCAGCGAGCAGGTCTTCAGCAGATAGACGTGCTGCGTTGACGCTCTCAGCATGCAGCGTTGACGCATCGATGATCCAGTGAGCAACCAGCCTAGCCTTTTCTACCTGTTGCGTCGACGCTGCTCTACTGCTGTGTTGACGCATTGGAGTATTTCTGACAGGGCCTCTGCTTCTTGAGTGGCTGAGTTGACGCAGCCTTTGCGTAGAGTTAACGCTGTGAAGAGTATCCGTGGATGCATCTTCACTGGTGTGTGGACGCCTTAAGCTCTAGCGTCGACCATGTTCCCTTCAGCAACAAGAAAGAAGTCATAAGATTTAAGTATGTACATTGCAGTGTATATACTTCGTTGTATAGACTTGTGAAGGCGAATGCAACGTACAGACTTGCCCAATGTGTTAACTTCAACAAGGGAGGCAACGGCTGTATAGACTTTAAATCCTAAAGGCAGTGTATAGACATTGAAGAACAACAACCAATGTATGGACTTTACAATGCAAACAACAATGTATAGACTTCATGTAAAAGCCCAATGTATAGACATTGAATTCGCTGTGAATGTACAGATGCTGAGGAAATGAAACGAGTCAGTGTACAGACTTCAAATTGAAGACAACCGCTGTATAGACTTTGAAGACAGAAGCCAGTGTACAGACTTTCCACCGACCAGTGTATGGACTTCAACAGTGAACGGCTGTACATGCTTGGAAGGATTGAAGCCAGTGTACAGACTTGATGAAGCGAAGTCAATGTACAAACATAGAGTGTAGCTAAAGCCTTGATCGTAGGAATAGGCTGGACTGTATAGACTTCAGGCTTCAGAAACGGATGTACAGACTTCACTTATGAAACGTAGGGACAGACCCCAATGTATAGACTTTGCCTAATGCATGAAGACAGACGCTGTACACACTTGGCCTAGGACAATGTATAGACTTGCGTTACTGTAGCAACGTGTAGACTTTGCCTTAGACGCTAAATGAGACGCTGAAGTCTGTATAGACATTCCAATGTCTAGACTTGCAGATGTGAACGGCACAATGTATAGACTTCAGGTGTAAAGACATTGTGAATGCAAATGTAATGTTCAGACTTCATTGTATAGACTTGGAGAGCCTGAATCAATGTGCATACTTGGAATGCCTGAAGACCAGTGTCTAGACTTGGAATCAATGAAGGCGTTGGCTGTACAGACTTGGCCAAACAACAACAATCGGATGTACAGACTTAGCATGACTGCTGAAGACATATGAGAAATGGAAACAGCAGTGAATGGAATGTAAAGAACACACAGAGGCTGTATAGACTTGGAATCCAATGCACACAGCTGACAGACTTGAAGTGAACTGAATGAACATGATGTACAGACTTCAAGGCTTGAATGCAAATGATGCAATGCAATGCACAAAACAGAAGTTAAGCACAAACAATATATCAATCATACACATGCATTCTCCAGATAACATATCAGTCACAGTCATATGCATTCATATTGCTATCATCAAAACACAATATCAAATGCACTCAAAAGCACTCACTGTCTTGCTATCATCAAAACCAAATATCATTGCTATCATCAAAGCAACATAGCACATGCTTGTGCCTAAGGGGCACAACATTATTGGGATAGGTGGGAGAGGGGTGGTTGGGAAGAGGAGGAGAGAGAGTAGGGGCAAACCCCTTAGAGAGACAGAGAGAGAAAGAGAGAGAGGGTTGGGTGGGGACTCTCTCCCCTAGGGTTTCTCACCCACTATTGGATTCACTCCACTAGAACTAAGAATTTGAACTCTTAAAATGAAAATTTGGCTTTCATTCATTAACTCAAAATGAGGGGAATGGGGTCTTATATATAGGCAACCCACATTTTACAAAAAGACCCGGACATTTGACTCAATGACAAATAACCAAGGAAGGGGGGGGCGCCCATGGGCCTAGCCCAATGAATTGGGCCCAAAACTAATCTAATGAGCCTAATGACACACAAACTTAGGGGAATAGCAAAGGCCTAGGGACATGACTCAAATAAAATGAAAAATACATCAAATGACTCAAATAGAAAGCACAAAATGGCTAATTGGGCCTTTATAGAGATAGGCCCGAGCTCAAATGTCACCGGAGTGTGAAGAAGACCCGGGCCAAAGGGAGTCACGGGTGATGCCTCCATCAATTATGCTATAGATTTATATAATATATATATTCACTTGTATATAATATATTCATATAATATATATATATTCATAATATATATGCATATAACATCTATAGATATACTATATTTACTTGAAATAGATAAATATGTAATATATAGACATATTATATATAATGTATGAAGCCTTACGTTATTTCAGACTAGATCATATATACACCAAAGCCCTTCATGCCTTCACGCAAGGCATTCTTATATAATATATGTATACATGTTACGTTGAAGCATCCTAATATACAACCCTCCTAATATATGTACTATATATATGCAAGTTATATATACATATATATATATAACTCAGGCACTTTGGGCAATTCACGCTACATGCAGGAGGTGGGCCATGCAGACTTCTTCACAAGGCTAATGGCCTTCACGTGGCTCAAATTCACCATGCAGGCGAGGGGGCCATGCTTCAGCCGACAAGGCATGTTGGTAGGCTTCACGCAAGGCACCTCCACACGGGTCCACGCTCAAATGAGTAGGAGATGCCAAGTACTTCACATGCGAGGTCTTCACGTGGTGGGCAAACCACCTAAGGTCAGCGCCAGCGGGACGCTTCACATGGCGTCAACGAGTCCCCTTCATGCAAGCTGGCTGCGGCTTCACACGGGCGGGTGGCTTGATCGACGGTGCGCCCTCATGCGAAGTGCGAATGCACAATAGAGGAGAGAGGCTTCAAGAGGCAAGTCGGCCAGGGCTTCAGCATTCACACGGACCCAACGCAAAGGCCAAACGCGGCTGAGTGGTTCACGGGGCTTCAATGCGCCATTCACACAGACAGTGGCAGAAAACAGAGAGGTGAAGAGAGCAACAAAGAGAGAAACAGAGGGCTAGTTCAAAGCCTATAAAAGTGATGGGGACATCGCTAACCACTTCCCATTCCTCCATGGGTCCCGATGATCGCCAATGTGTTCGTCTTGATTTCTTGAGTCAAGTTATGTAATTTTCATATTTTCCTGGAGTCATATCATTGTAATTTTTCTTTTATTTGAGTCAAGTCCCTAGGTTAATGAGTCTTCTACCTAAGTTTATTATCATTACGTCAGTTAGATTGGTTAATGGGCCCAGTTATATGGGCTTGGCCCAGGGGCGCCCCTTTCCCCCTTGGTTAGTTGTCATTAGTCTAAGAGTCAAGGACTTTTGTTGAATTGTGGGATTCCTATAAATAAGACCCCAATCCCACCAGTTGAAACTAATGACTGAATGAAAAATTTGAATATCTTGAACATAAGTGCACCTCTCCCTCTCTCTCAAGAAGGGGCGACCCTTTTCTCTCTCCTCTCCCCTCCCTCTCTCTAGGCCGACCAGCCCCCTCTCTCCTCACCTACCCACTCTCCACTTGCCACATCACCCACCCTTTCACCTCCCAAGGCCACATTAACTCTCCCATTTAATCCTCCCCTCTTCCAAGGCACCCCTTGGTATTCCCCATACACCCCCCTCATTTCCCCAAGCACCCCCCTTCACCCCTCCCAAGCTAAAATTCAAATTTTCCTCCCTTTGGGGACTGCACCCATTCATTCCCAGCCCCTTCACCTCCCTAGGTCGCAGCCCCCCAACCCCCTTCCCATTGTTCTTCCTTTGGCCAACCAAGTTCTTCCACCCCTCTCCCCCCTTTTGATCAGTCTGCAGGTGGCAGAGGAAGGGTCATCTTGCAGACGCTGTCACGGAGTCATACGGAGACCTCTGAAGATGTACCATGCATTGCTGGAAAGGTCGACCAGTTGGCATCGCAGGCGAGGTGATCTCATCCCATTCCGACGTCGCTACAGCTCGTGGTGCCCATTCTCCCTCGACTGCGCAGAGCTCCCCCTGCAGAGTGCCTGAACCAGAAGGGTAGCTGTGCCACGGCGAACCCTAGCAGAACCAAGCCAAAGTCTCTTCATCAAAGTCCTTCCACGTCCTGTCCTCTTCCAGGATCAAGAAGCGGAACTACGTTCGGGTTCCGTGGGATAGAGTTAAAAAGTTTCTCCTCCGATTGCTCCAAGCTGCTTCCCCAAGTCTGCTACGACCTGTCAGCACCTTCTTGGGTCCCGCTTTCTCCTCCGACCTCATCCGGCTTCCCCGTTGATTTTTCTGCGAAGTAGACTCGACCACGATTCCAGCAACTCTGACGGCTCGTGATTCAGAGTTCGGGAGTGGCCGGGGTAGCTTCTGTAAGTCGCTGTCTGAATCAGGTAGCTGTTACGGCCAGAAACTGCCACCTTGTTCGAAGCTCGACCCAGACCAGCCACTGCAGCCAAAGAAATTGAGAAAATTCTGAAGCATCCTGGTTCTAGATACGAAGACTTCCCAGCTGGTCTCGTCTTCAGCGAAATTCTAGAACGTGATCTACGGCCTCTACAGTGACTGGCAGTCAGCCATCACAGCAAGCAGGGAGTTTCCATTTCGACTACACCGGCGTGTCCTCCGGCGAATCTCCCTCTCCCGCCTGGCCGGCTTACCGCCCCTCCCTGCGTGGAGGTAGTGTTTGAGTGTACTTAATTATCCCCACCCTAAGTTCACCCTCCTGCGCGAGGTGTAGTGATTGTAATCATTCAAAACATGATTGAAGCTTCACCGCGCAGTGTGCGGGGAACCACACTTCCCCGCTCGCCCCCGTCTCCGATCGGGGTTGGTTTCTTCAAACCAACCAGGTGAGCTCCTGCCCTTGCTCCAGTTATTTCTGTTCATTTCATATCCGTAAAGCTTGTTCGCTGGTTGGTGAGAGAGCGCCCGTTCCCGGAGCCACTAACTCTTGTGTGGTCACCGTGGCCATAGTGAGTGAGTGACCTAGTGCCCCCAAGGCACCCGGCCGCCCTCGTTTGTGGGCTTCATACCTTCGGGAGGATCAACCTAAGTGGTGCTGGCCCTAGCCAGCCAGGGGCTTTCTCCACTACCTCGACTCGGCATCACCGAGTCACCACGGGAAGCGGGTGTGCGCGGTGTAACGGCGACTCTCGAGTTGCTCTCGACTCTTGTGATTGTTATTGCGAATTAAGTCCTAGGGTTCACATTCCATCGCTGCCATATTGTGTCACATCACTTGGTATCAGAGCAAGTCGTTCGATTTGTTCTATCCAAATCGGGGTCCTAGGAATCTCATGTTCACCATGTTCTTTAGCTTCAAAGTAGTCCTAGCCCACAACAAAATCACCACTGTGTTCCTTGATGAGTACCAATCGGAAAATTATGTCTCCCAAACTCTTGTGAACTCCTTGTCGCAAGAAGGGAAAATTGTCATCGATGGGGAATGGGTTTCGTAGAGTTCTACGTACCTTATGTAAGCCGCATTCCCTCTAAATCCATTACGTGGGGTAGTGGGGCCTGGTGCAAAATTCGGCCCCTTGGGTCACATATTATTTTGGGAAAAGAATGGATGGAAGAACAACAAGCAATCATAGATCTCGAAGGAAAAGGGTGTCACTTGCAATCCCCGAGAGACAAGAAAAGGTTCCACTTCCCAAATTCTTATAACCAAGCCCTCTCCAAGTTTGAGCAAACCATTCAAAAGCGGTCAGTTAAAGTGGAAAATGAGCCTCAAATCTCCATTGCACAAAACCAACCCAAACCCCAACATGAGCAACTCATCCCACCCGCTAGTGAGCTAACCATAGAAGAACCCCTAGCTACCTGGCTCAAAAATGGTCCCATCTTGTACCCTTCAACCCCATGCAACCTCCCCATAGAGCAAGTTCAACTAGTGCCATGTCATTCTCTTCACACAACATATCAATCATTTTGCTTTGTGGAAACCCTTGAAGACTTACTTAGGAGTTTGAGTTATCAAATGGGGTTAACTAGCATGTTGGCCATGGAACCCATTAAGCCCAAGTACCTTGCCTTTGCCTACTCATCCATTGGTTCCATTACATCTATTTGCACTATAGGCCAATGCACTAGTGAGCTTTTAATCTTCCTGCCAACCCCTGGGGAACTTGACCCAATGAACCCCACAAAAAATGCTCTCCACTCCTCAAGGTCACACTTCCTAGTGAGTCCACACTCTCGTTGTTGCCCCTTGTCGATGCAGGTTCAACATGCATCGGGGAACGTCCTACTTGGGCCAGCCTATCCAAGGACATAGAGGAATCCCTCCATAAGAGTTTCAATTTCTATGATCCTTTTGACCCCACTCAATGGAAATCCCCTCCTTCCATGAGAATTATGATTTTAGGGGAACCCCTCATTGAGTGGCCTAAGCAAAACCTCCTCCTCCACATCATGCACCCCCCTATGGAGAATCATTACCCAATTTTGCCCACTCCTCCATTCCACACAACCTACCAATCGTTCTCCTTTGTGGGAGCCATGAGGGACTTGATTAAGAGTATACTTTGGCAAATAGAAGTGACAAACATGTGGGCCTTAGAAGCAAGCCACGTGGGGTACCTTAGTTTCTCACACCCCTCCATTGGGTCCATCACCTCCATTTACACCAAGGGTCCTTGCATGAGTAAACTCCTATTATTTCTACCCGAGCCTAATGAGTCTTACATCACCCCCTTACCCTCCTACAAGGAGCACTGCATTGGGTCCCACCAGGGTCATGACTTCCACTTCCCTATGTGTGCTAGGGACCCTAGGGCGAACACTTGGATTGAAACCCCCCACGTCACTCACCCCTTAACCCATCTTGATCTGTTTGGCCACTCCCTATGGGCTTCCAAGTACTCATCACTCACCACCCACTCCCTCCTACCCTCACCCACCATGTCAGTACTAACCCACCCATTCCGAAATTCCGCCCACACTATGAGAGTCAATGCCAAGAGTGACATCAACCTTGGAAAAAAGGGAGTGACCCATCCCAAGAACCGCTTCGATCCCTATGAGTGGAAACCCCCAAAACTCACAAATGGGACCATCTTGATAGGAAACCATGTATCACAACCTTTCGCATCATGTGGTCAGACTAGTCACATCATTTGCGTCACTCACGCACTAGGACCGATGCATGATAGGATTACATCTGGATGTCCAGGCCCCCCAAAGTCAGTCATCGTGAAGTCTAAGCATGAAGGAAACATTCATGGATGTCCGGGACCCCCGACATCAAACACCCTTTTGCATAATAGGTTCACCTATGGATGTCCCGGTCCTCCTAGGTCCATCAAAGTCTACGTAGCACCATGGCATGCTAGGTCCACTTTTGGTTGTCCAGGACCCCCATTATCCACTGGGAGTCAACACCTTAGAGAGTTGCATGAGGATATTCCCAAAAACATCAACAAGAGCAATGAGATTTACAAGAAGTCAGCTTATTCCCACCGCCGCCACCAAGAATTCCAAGTTGGTGATTTTGTGATGGTGAGAACTGAGAGGTTATTCCCTGGGAATGTCTCAAAGTTGAGGTCGCGTGGAGTCGGCCCCTTTCAGGTGTTGAGGCGCCTTAGCACAAATACTTATGTGTTGGACCTTCCTGAAGAGTAAGGAGTAAGCCCCACTTTCTATGTGGCTGATCTGGTGCCCTACAAGGGTCCCACGGTGACACCCAGTGAGGAGATCCAGCCTACCCCACCCCTTGAGAGCGTCCCCACACCTCAGAGAGCTCCATCCAGCCTGAGATACCAGCGTGATCAAGTGGAGCAGATATTAGATGAACAGGTCACCAACACGCGGAGCAAGGCGTATGAGCGATACCTGGTTAGGTGGAAGGGACGGCCACCTTCGGACGATGCCTGGGTGAGTCGGGAGGATCTCCAGCAGCTGGATCCTGACCTATTGGAGCAGTACCGCAGCAGGGAGGACCCTCACTCGACAGAGTCGAGTTCTCTGCACCCTGGGAGTATGATGGGGACATCGCTAACCACTTCCCATTCCTCCATGGGTCCCGATGATCGCCAATGTGTTCGTCTTGATTTCTTGAGTCAAGTTATGTAATTTTCATATTTTTCTAGAGTCATATCATTGTAATTTTTCTTTTATTTGAGTCAGGTCCCTAGGTTAATGAGTCTTCTACCTAAGTTTATTATCATTACGTCAGTTAGATTGGTTAATGGGCCCAGTTATATGGGCTTGGCCAAGGGGCGCCCCTTTCCCCCTTGGTTAGTTGTCATTAGTCTAAGAGTCAGGGACTTTTGTTGAATTGTGGGATTCCTATAAATAGGACCCCAATCCCACCAGTTGAAACTAATGACTGAATGAAAAATTTGAATATCTAGAGCATAAGTGCACCTCTCCCTCTCTCTCTCTCTCTCTCTCTCTCTCAAGAAGGGGCGACCCTTTTCTCTCTCCTCTCCCCTCCCTCTCTCTAGGCCGACCAGCCCCCTCTCTCCTCACCTACCCACTCTCCACTTGCCACATCACCCACCCTTTCACCTCCCAAGGCCACATTAACTCTCCCATTTAATCCTCCCCTCTTCCAAGGCACCCCTTGGTATTCCCCATACACCCCCCTCATTTCCCCAAGCACCCCCCTTCACCCCTCCCAAGCTAAAATTCAAATTTTCCTCCCTTTGGGGACTGCACCCATTCATTCCCAGCCCCTTCACCTCCCTAGGTCGCAGCCCCCCAACCCCCTTCCCATTGTTCTTCCTTTGGCCAACCAAGTTCTTCCACCCCTCTCCCCCCTTTTGATCAGTCTGCAGGTGGCAGAGGAAGGGTCATCTTGCAGATGCTGTCACGGAGTCATACGGAGACCTCTAAAGACGTACCATACATTGCTGGAAAGGTCGACCAGTTGGCTTCGCAGGCGAGGCGATCTCATCCCATTCCGACGTCGCTACAGCTCGTGGTGCCCATTCTCCCTCGGCTGCGCAGAGCTCCCCCTGCAGAGTGCCTGAACCAGAAGGGTAGCTGTGCCACGGCGAACCCTAGCAGAACCAAGCCGAGGTCTCTTCATCAAAGTCCTTCCACGTCCTGTCCTCTTCCAGGATAAGGAAGCGGAACTGCGTTCGGGCTCCGTGGGACAGAGTTAAAGAGTTTCTCCTCCGACTGCTCCAAGCTGCTTCCCCAAGTCTGCTACGACCTGTCAGCACCTTCTTGGGTCCCGCAGTCTCCTCCGACCTCATCCGGCTTCCCCGTTGATTTTTCTGCGAATTAGACTTGACCACGATTCCAGAAACTCTGACGGCTCGTGATTCAGAGTTCGGGAGTGGCCGGGGTAGCTTCTGCAAGTCATTGTCTAAATCAGGTAGCTGTTGCGGCCAGAAACTGCCACCTTGTTCGAAGCTTGACCCAGACCAGCCACTGCAGCCGAAGAAATTGAGAAAATTCTAAAGCATCCTGATTCCAGATACGAAGACTTCCCAGCTGGTCTTGTCTTCAGAGAAATTCTAGAACGTGATCTACGGCCTCTACAGCGACTGGCAGTCAGCTATCACAGCAAGCAGGGAGTTTCCATTTCGGCTACACCGGCGCGTCCTACGGCGAATCTCCCTCTCCCGACTGGCCGGCTTACCACCCCTCCCTGCGTGGAGGTAGTGTTTGAGTGTACTTAAGTATCCCCACCCAAAGTTCACCCTCCTGCCCGAGGTGTAGTGATTGTAATCATTCAAAACAAGATTGAAGCTTCACCGGCGCAGTGTGCGGGGAACCACACTTCCCCGCTCGCCCTCGTCTCCGATCGGGGTTGGTTTCTTCAAACCAGCCAGGTAAGCTCCTGCCCTTGCTCCAGTTATTTCTGTTCATTTCATATCCGTAAAGCTTGTTCGCTGGTCGGTGAGAGAGCGCCCGTTCCCGGAGCCACTAACTCTTGTGTGGTCACCGTGGCCATAGTGAGTGAGTGACCTAGTGCCCCCAAGGCACCCGGCCGCCCTCGTTTGTGGGCTTCATACCTTCGGGAGGATCAACCTAAGTGGTGCTGGCCCACTAGCCAGCCAGGGGCTTTCTCCACTACCTCGACTCGGCATCACCGAGTCACCACGGGAAGCGGGTGTGCGCGGTGTAACGGCGACTCTCGAGTTGCTCTCGACTCTTGTGATTGTTATTGCGAATTAAGTCCTAGGGTTCACATTCCATCGCTGCCATATTGTGTCACATCAAAAAGGCGTTGAGATGTGGTCTAAGGATAAAAAAGCTTCGTAATACAATTTTTAGTTACTTTGTTCTTGTGAGAGAGTTTATGAGTTTTTGGTGTTTTTGAAGAAGCAAGGAGAGAGAGAGGGGCAGGAGGCCCCTTCAGGTTCCATTTTATTTCACTCTTGTGATCCATTTAAATTATTAGAAGTTTTGGGATTGTAATGTTGTTGTTATTACAAGTTGTTAAGATTTCAGCCATTTATTAGTCGTTTACATATTTTTTTGGTCTTTATTTTAATTTATTATCTTCAGAAAAGTTGTTCATATTGAAGTGTTCTTTAATTTTTATTTTTATCATTTCCTCTAATTCCTCTCCATTTTTAAGTTATTACACATTTTTCTAAGTTCTGTCCTGGCACATTACTGTTCATCCGAGTTGATACCTTCTTTTATTCCTCCATTTTGAAGCCCTTCAGTATTCTTTTATTTCTGAGTTCTTCATGAAAGTTGTTCCACTCTTGTAGATCTAAATTTTCTTCATCTACCACTTCCTCTGATTCTTCACCGTTTTTAAATTATATTCAATTTGTAAAGGTTCTGTCTTTTACGTGTTTACTGTTCACCCGCGCGGATAGATCCTAGTATTTCATGTTTTTCACCTTTATCTTCTCATATTCTGTCTCCGCACTCTTTATTAAACTTTTTCCCCACCCTTCGATCTTCAACTTTGTCTTCTATCACTTCTTCTAATTTTGTCTGGTTTGAATGTTATTTCTATTCCTAACTCACCCTAATTTCATTATAATTTTCCATGTGTTCTTCTATCAATTCCACCCCTTCTAAATTGCATCCAAATCTCTCTAAGGCAGTTTCAATTCAATTTTCATGATTTTTAAATCTTAAAAACTCAAGGTTTTCAACTTTTAAATCTACTTCTCCCTGTGGATTCGACTCGGTCTCATCACTTAACTATTCTATTTATTTAATTTCTAGGCCGGATATTTTAATTTGGTAGCGGGGCGTAGTAATGACGTGCGTTTTCCCGCCATCATTATGCTACCGAATTATTCCCATGAGCATAATGTCATCTTAAATCATTCTTGATCTCTCATATTCTTAATTGAAGCATTCATTCTTTGATGATTGTTGTCATTGATTGAATTTGTTATATTACTGGTCATACTTTATTGATACACTCATGGAAGTAGCTTGATTTATACGTGAAGATGCAGTTCGGGCACTGATTGTGTCAAAGGGCTCTATGCTAGTCCCCTCGGCTGATTGCCGGAAATATACTATTATAAACCATGGGGTATGATGCTACTGGCGTCGCATTACGCTGGGAGTACTTTCTTTATAAATAAGTGAAATCCACGAGCACTCGTGAAAATCTAGTGAATTACTACATGATTGACGTTATAGTGCGTAACCTTTATGGTTATGAAAGTGAAAAGTGAAAGTGCATTCTCGTTACATTCTTGTTCATAAAAGGTCATGCTATATTCTTGATCATACTTATTACATTCTTGCTAGTTCATACTCGTTCATCTTATCTTACATGATCATCTTGTTACTTTGATTTGATCGCATGATTTATCGCAATTCGCATGATTTTACCTTATTCTTTAGTGCTAAAATGCTAATTACTTAAACATTGCTAATCATGTTGATGCGAAGAAACCTACTGGGTAAGTGTGCTCATTACCTATTTCTAATCTTTTTCAGGGAGTGGAAGTGAGTCGGGTTTGGATTCAGAATGTTAAAGTAGCGGATCCGAGATTGAATAAAGAATGAGCCAAGACTTAGGAACTTTACATTGTTTTAGATCGAGTCTTTGTAATTTCTTATTTCTTGAGTCTAGTATGATGGAAGTTGAATTAGTGGTTGTATTTGATTATTAATGAAATAATTTGAAGTTTAGTAAATATTGTGCAATTACATTTATGTGTGTGATTGTCTTGTGCTCTGATCATTCTTGCTTGCAAGAGGCTTACCATGCCGGTTGTTCACGTTCCTCGAGTTAGTCTTTCACTGTCATAAAGGCTCGGGACGTGACAATTAAGTTGGTATCAGAGCCTAAGTCTCAGGACTTAGGGAGAAGAGTCATGTCGTAGGATAAGTCCAAGGTTTTAGGACTCATACCTATGAACTAAGGAAGAAATTTCCTCACCTATGTAAGAATTGGGTAGAACCTGGGATGAGATAGTTATATAGACATTATCTTGGGATAAATCTTCCCGACCTTAAATAACTAAAATGTCCATGATTCTCAGGTACCTTGATTCTCAATGGATCATCGTATAAACTGGGACGAGATGCAGCAAACTATTGCGGGACTTACTCAAGCCCTACAGACAGTGGCCCAAGCTGGTGGAAGGGCTGGCGCGGGTAACTTACATGGCAATTTCTGAAGTTTAAATCCTCCACGATTCTCTAGATCTTCTAACCTAGATGAAGCGAAAAATTGGATCGATGAGATGAATCGAATATTCGATGTCATGCAATGTACTGACCATGAGAAAGTTTGACTTGCCACATTCCAACTCAACAAGGATGCTCGTACATGGTGGAAATCCATTCCGACGCCACCTGCAGATGCACCTCATACATGGGAGGGTTTTCTTACACTTTTTTGAGCCAAGTACTTCTCCGAGCATGTAAAGGGGAGGAAGGCTATGGAATTTGCCTCCTTAAAATAAGGCACGATGTCCGTGGCAGAATATGAATTACAATTCTCTCGAGTAGCACCTTATGCTTCTCACTTGGTAAGCACTGATTTATTGACGGCCAACTGATTTATGGATGGTTTTAGACCCGGATTTATCCAACAACTTGGGACTCATAATATCCGCACCTATACCGAGATGGTACAAAGAGCGCATCTATGTGAAAGAGCAATGGAGAAGGTGGAGAGGCTCCGAGGAGAGAGGTCAAGCCGAAAACATGATAGGCAAGAAGAGAAAGACGTGGATGAGGATGAAAATCGTCACATTAAGTGGTCCCGTAATGGAAAAAGAAATGGAAATGAAATGGAAAGAACAAGAAAGTTAAAGAAGAGAAGGAGCAAACCGTGGCACCTTGCTCATTTTGTGAAAAATCTGGGCACTCGGTAGAAGAATGTTGGAAATGTCTAGGCGCTTGTCTCAAATGTGGAAGCCGGGAACATCGCTTGTCCCTATGTCCTCTCATAAATGAACAATCTTCAAGGGATAACAACGGACGTGGGAAGCGAGGTCGATTAATTGCCATTCTAGACGAGGGAGGTGAGATGATTAAAGGTACCCTCTTAACCCATTTGCCGTATGTTAATTTTTAATACCTTAAAATACGTACACTCTTCGTAAAAACTCATATATTGAATTTGGGGACCAAATTCTCTTAAGTGGGGGAGGGTGTAAGGCCCCAGAATTTATATATAATAATTTCTGGATTAATTATGGAATTTTTTGAGATTTATAAGGGCTAAATAAATTTTTAAATGGATTATTGAATTAATAAATAGGTTATAAGGCCCAAATATGGTAAATAATTAACCTAGCCTATTTAATTGAAACCCAGTAGGTTCATGGACCAAGCTCTTTAAGTTTGGCCCATATTCTAGATGGTTATTTAGCCTATTCACGAATTTTAAAGATAAATACTACTTTTATAGAGAATTATATAGATAAAATGAATAAAAGAGTTTTATTAAATTGAAACTCTGCACACGTTGGATGTAACGGTCTATCGGGCGATAGCTACAGTGGTGTAACACACCTAGACACGACCGTTACACCTTGCTGATTCTGTAAGTTGAAGAACTTACAAAAAGATTGGATTTTTACTAGCTTATCTCTTAGAGATCGAGATGGGAAGACTAGTAGAGGTGTTAAGAACTCTTAGAAGTTGATCTAAGCTTTAACAAGGACTCTAGAATCGATCTAATCTTCAAACCCTAATCAAAACCCTATAAATAGGACCTAGTTCTGAACTAAGCGACCCTTGCTTTTGGCTCGTGAAGAAATAAGGTAAGGAGATAGAATCTAGGATAAGTTCTTTAGAGTATTTTGTTCCTAATACTTTAGACTAACTACCCTCAAAATTTTATGTTAGGAGATCAAGTAACCAGGGAGATAAAGGCTTCTAAAGTCGGTGATTCGGACATAGCAACCCAGGATTCAGAGCAAAGGACCGCTGAAGATCAGGGAAAAAGAGAGCCTAAACGAGGTAATTAGAATTAGATGCTTTAGAACTTTTTGTTCCCAATAGTATCATCTTTCTAACCTCAAAATTTCACGTCCTTAGGTCAAGAGGTTGAGGAGTTAGAGCGACGTGAAGTTGCTGAAAAACTATAGGAAGAGAAGAACTAAGGCGACCCTTGAAGACTCAAATTAGAAGTTTAAAGCCCAGATAAGAGGTAGGTCATCTCATGAACGGCAAAAATAACATGTTAGGGATAAAAGTCCTCTGATTTGACTTGATTTCATGCATTATAGATTATGAATTTCATGTTTTAGTAAGTTTATGCATACATGCATATCTTTAGCCTTAATGGAAAATAAAAGATACTATCTTGTTAATTCACTGAAACCTATGCATATATTTGGCCTTTACTTCGTTTATCATGACTAAACTAGTTAGTGATTATAATTCTTCTTACATGGCCATAGTTCCTTATCTTTATCCTCAGCAGAAGCTCTGATGGATTAGGGTAGGACCGTCACATGACGGTAACGGCCTTACGATAAGCCGTCACACTCTCTATTGTGTTTAAATTGTTTTGTTGTCTCTGACGCACCATAGCAGGAGCGTTACAATACTGTAACGGCCCCTCGATAAACCGTCACACGGCTGTAATGCGCCTATGCTAGACCGTCAGAGTGCTATTTTCTGTCAACCCGAGAGAGGACTGAGGACAGTCAAACTTATTTATAAATAAGTCTAGTCATCTAAGTTTTGACCTGCTATCATGACTTTGAGTTTATTTATTGATTCATGATAGGAATTACATGATTACAAGCATCTTGAGTTATTTTAAGGTATGTTAATTTCATTGGCTAAACTCTATAGTTTGTATTTAAATTATGATTTCAAATGATGTATTGACGGATTTTTATCATGGTTTCACATCGTTTCACAGTCTTTTCTATCCATAGAGTCATTTTCTTTAAGTACATGGCATATATTCCTGTATATGGCCATTAGTTTACACTTTGCACTATAGGAACATATTCTTGAACATGAGGACCTCTCTATTGGATATTCCTTCCAATGGACTAGGAAATCTTTCAAGGCCTCCGTAATTCTCCGCGAGCCTGGGATTCCCACTAGGACGCCGAGTTGGTTGTATCATGAAAGCCCAATCATTAGAAAATACTATCGATGGTTTATGATTTTTGGAGATGTAACGGATCCATGTTGGACCGTCAGGCTCATCTAACGGCCCAATAAACGACCGTCACATTGAACTGAGTCCAATCTCTTTGTTTCGGGATTCAGACCATTGTAACGGCCCTATACTGGAGCGTCACATTATGTAACGGCCCAGTATAAGACCGTCATAGTTCTTGAGTACATTAACCTAAGGTTTGACCAAAGGGTTGATATTCTAAAAGTTCTTAGATGGATTATTGATGGTCTAGAACTTGTCATATTGTCCAAAGAAACTTAATTTAAATTATGAAAGATAACGAATGTACCGTTATGCTACCGAATTATTCCCATGAGCATAATGTCATCTTAAATCATTCTTTATCTCTAATATTCTTAATTGAAGCATTCATTCTTTGATGATTATTGTCATTAATTGAATTTGTTATATTACTGGCCATACTTTATTGATACACTCATAGAAGTAGCTTGATTTCTACGTGAAGATGCAGTTCAGGCACTGATTGTGTCCAAGGGCTCTATGCTAGTCCCCTCAGTTGATTGCTGAAAACATACTATTATAAACCATGGGGTATGATGCTACTGGCATTGCATTGCGCTGGGAGTACTTTCTTTATAAATAAGTGAAATCTATGAGTACTCATGAAAATCTAGTGAATTGCTACATGATTGACGTTCTAGTGCGTAACCTTTATGGTTTTGAAAGTGAAAAGTGATAGTGCATTCTCGTTACATTCTTGTTCATGAAAGCCCATGCTACATTCTTGATCATACTTGTTACATTCTTGATAGTTCATACTCGTTCATCTTATCTTACATGATCATCTTGTTACTTTGATTTGATCGCAGGATTTATCACATTTCGCATGATTTTACCTTATTCTTTAGAGCTAAAATGCTAATTACTTAAACATTGCTAATCATGTTGATGCGAAGATACCTACTGGGCAAGTGTGCCCATTACCTATTTCTAATCTTTTTCAGGGAGTGGAAGTGAGTCGGAATGTTCAAGTAGCGGATCTGAGTGAATAAAGAATGAGCGAAGACTTAGGAGGTTTACATTGTTTTAGATCGAGCCTTTGTAATTTCTTATTTCTTGAGTCTAGTATGATGGAAGTTGAATTAGTGGTTGTATTTGATATTTATTATTAATGAAATAAGTTGAAGTTGAGTAAATATTGTGCAATTGCATTTATGTGTGTGAATGTCTTGCGCTCTGATCATTCTTGCTTGCAAGAGGCTTACCATGTCGGCTGTTCACGTTTCTCGAGTTAATCTTTCGCTGTCATAAAGGCTCAGGGCGTGACATGATGAAATGAAATTAATAGAATGAATTGAACCGAGATATATAATTTCTTGGAAATTGGCCGAGTAAGCACGCAAGCAAGTCATATCGAGATAAATTCCATGTAGGAATCTAATAGAATGTAGAGAAAAGAGATGAATGTCATAGACACACGCTAGTCATGCACTCGGTGCAATGCCTCACCATGTCATTATAACTCCCCGGGGCATTAGCACTTTTTGGGCGCTCTTCCGAGGACCAGATCGGGCCCTTATGATGCGTTGGCATTGATTTGGTGGATCCAAGATCCCAATTAATATCTAGACACTCATGGGAATCGGCCAAGAATTCCAAGGTCAAGCTATGTAACTTAATCTCTAAGATTAACAGACATTTCAGTAATAGAATGGGAATTCATAAGGTTTGGGGCTTGTTGGGGATAAAAACCAAATCAAGATTTATTGTAACATAAGCCCATCTTGGCTCAGCTTACCAGAACACACAAGAAACACGTAAAACAAGCTTCAGGCTGAGTTGCGGTCGAACCTAGTCCGCAACAGGACAAAAATGGTCTAACACGAACTGCTACAAGTGATATCGGGCTAGAAGAACGAGACCCAAAATCAGAAATAAAATGTTCCTAGATGGGCCGTTACCAATTGAAAACGGTCCCCAGGGGGGTGCCAAGCACGAGAAGGTCCCTGGGCCACAGCAAAGGTAAATGGTCACTCACCAGGCAGCCCCATCCTGAAATGGTCGTTGGACGGCCGCTTGGAGCATGAAAATGGTCCAATGACAACCGTACACAATCTGGGCCCAGCAAGATTGAATCGATGGACCTAAAGGGCTCCCAGCCTGCCCAAGTCATGATGGAGTTGAACCAGGGTCTCACCCATACCTCTCAGGTCGAGCCAGGGGCGATTTGGTCAATTTAGACATTGCTAGGTTGATGGAACCCAAGGGAGATGACCAGCAGAACCTGGCCCATGGCCAGCAAGAAAATGGTCATGACTAGACCGCTTATAGCACCAAACGGTCTAGCCCAGGGCCACCTTTTAGTCAAGATAGACCCATACTCTGGGCTGTAAAACGGGTGATTCCATCTAGATATTGGTGCAGGTCTTGAAGGTACAACCCGTCCGGCGTCCTAGTGAGAATCCCAGGCTCGCGGGGTCTTACGGAGGTCTCATAATAGAGGTCCCAGTCCGATGGAAGCAGTATCCGGCGGAGAGTCCCAGCCATTACAAGATTAATGGTTTAACGAAACATCGGAAAACGGTGGATGATCGGTCAGTCAGTACCACCGGAGTGGAGTGACTGTCAAACAATCCTAGAAATTTTCACATATTGACATATTGATAAAAGTTTTATTTTTATAACCAAGATCATGTTAGAGCACGTAGTATGATGGAATGGGACAGAGATTAATCACAAACATAGTTAAATTATTCCTAAACTTACAAATTTTTGTGTGGGTTTCTATCCTACACATGCAATCTTGCCAAGGAAATCAACAAAATTAAAACATACAACAAGTGAAATCAACGACACTAAACAGTCTAGGGAGGACCGCTAACAGAGGCTAGCGGTCTATCGAATGACTGCTTAGGGTGACGATCAACAGGGCTAGCATAAGGGGGAAAACGGTCCCTCGATTGACCGCTGGATGCCTTAAATGGTCATTTGATAGGCCGCAAAGTCCAGAACAGTAATAGGGGGAAACGGTCTATCGTTTGACCGCTAGGGACCCAGGCGGTTCCTATTACAACTGCTAACAAGTCGACACACCCGGTCTCTAGTGACCTTTGATAGACTCTAATTGTAAGATGAAATTCGTGACGCAAAATGCATAAAATTTGGGCAAAATAGGACTACTAAAAAGAGCATAAAATTTCACATAATGAGGCATATTTTAATTTGATTGTAGCCCTCTGGATAGCCTATGATCAGATCAAATGTGAAAACTAAGCATGGAAGAAACCCTAGTTGACATGCTTCTACTAAAATCTGCCCTACGATCTCAATACAAGATGGATTTTGGGGCTTTTACTATGGATCGAAAGAGGACTTAGAGATGCTTCCAAAGGTATATTTTGTATTGGGTTTGGACTACGATTGCCTACCTTAATCGAAGGAAGAAGACAGCGCAAGCACCTGAACCGCACGAAGAGAACCTCGCCCTCGCTGCCAAATACTCCCACGTCCTTGCTCCTCGCCGGTAGCAGTAGCAAACGTCGACTCTAGGTCGGGCTAGGGTCGGTTTTATATGATTAATTGATTTCTAGAGGGATCGATCGAGAGGATAGAGTCCACGAACTCCGGTCGTGCGATATTCACGCATTGACCCGACCACGCCGCCATCCTCCTCAAATTCGAATTCTAGGGTTAGGTTTAACGCGAGGAACAAGATGGCTTTTGGGCCACTCTCAAAGGCTGACCTATTAGGCTTGGTTTGGGCTCAAACGATCGTGATTTGGGTTCTAATTAAATGACCTAAGGTCTAGATACTCTAAGGTCCATTTTTTTGCCTTAAAACCTTAATTCAGCTTTGTTAAAATTTAAATTAGGGTTTACCTCAGAAGACAAAAAGTCTAAATGTTTCATCCTCTACGTAATTATCATTTTTCCAGATTTTTTTGAATTAGTTGAATTTTAACCCAAACGGATTTCTAATTTAATAAATCAGAAATTTAGGAAATGAATATAAATTTTATTTAAATAAATTCTTGGGGTGCTACACCCTCCCCCACTTTAAGAAATTTGGTCCTTCAAATTCACTGTACTTCTTGAAATGGGGATAGTAAGATAACTGACATTTGAATAAATCAGGGTATTGCTTTCGGATAGCATCTTCATACTCCCAAGTACCTTCTTCGGTCCCTCGTCGGCTCCATTGAACTTTGACCATAGGTATGGAATGATTCCTGAGTTGTTATTCCTTCCAATCCAAAATCTTTATGGGTCACTCCTCATACGTCAAATCTTCCTTAAATTCTAGATCCGCATATTGAATGATGTGAGTGTGGTCATAAACATACTTCTGCAGCATAGACATGTGGAAAATATTATGCACTCCAGATAACTGAGGTGGTAAAGCTACTCTGTAAGCAACTTCTCCAACTCTCTCTAAAATTTAAAATGGCCCAACGTATCTTGGACTTAGCTTACCACGAATGCCAAACCTTCGAATTCCTCTCATCGGCGAAACCTTCAAGAATACATGCTCGCCTATTTGAAACTCCAAGGCTCTTCTTCTGCTACCAGCATAACTTTTCTATCTTGATTGTGCCACTTGCAGGCGATCTCGGATAATACGGATGTTCTTGGATGATTCTAAAACGAGATCTGGTCCCAGCCATTGTTTCTCTCCTATCTCATCCCAACACAATGGTGATTGACAACTTCTCCCATAAAGGGCCTTGAATGAAGCCATCTGGATACTAGACTGGTAACTGTTATTGTAGGCGAACTCAATCAAAGCCAAGTGCTCATGCCAACTGCCTCCAAAATCAATCATTCAAGTCCTTAACATATCTTCAATAATCTGGTTAGTTCTTTCAGTCTGCCCGTCGGTCTGAGGATGAAAGGTAGTGTTGAAATTCATATGGGTTGCCAAGGACTCTTGCAGTCCTCTCCAAAGATGCGAAGTAAACCGGGGGTCTCTATCTGACATAATGCTTACCTGTACTCCATGTAGTCTTACAACTTCCTTCATATACAGGGCAGCCAAAACATCAACTATCCAATTTCACTTAATGGATAAGAAATGAGTGGACTTAGTCAGTCTATCAACAATGACCCATCTTGCATCAAATCCATCACGAGTCTTGGGTAGACCCATGATAAGATCCATGCCGACACTTTCCCACTTCCATTGTGGTATATCGAGTGGCTTTAACTTCCCTACGGGTCTGAAATGTTCAGCCTTTACTTGTTGACATACAAAACATCTACTCACAAATTTTGCCACTTCCTTTTTCATGCTCGGCCACCAAAAGATCCTTTTCAAATCCCGATACATCTTAGTACCTCCAGGGTGAATAGTAAACCTAGACCTATGGGCTTCTTCTAAGATGTTGCCTTTTACTTTGGCCACATCAGGAACACACGTTCTTCCTTGAAACAATAACATGCCATCATCAGTTAACATAAAATCTGGTCTATTTCTCAGACTTTCCTGGATCTCTACCAATATCGGATCATTTCCTTGCAGGGACTTGGTTTCCATCAATAATTCTGGACGAAGTTGAAACTGAGCAATCATGACCCGGTCCTCTCTAATATTGAGATCTAAACTAGCCAATTATTCCAGCAGTCTCCATTCTTGCAACATGAGATTTGACAATCTTGCTATCGGCTTGCGGCTTAAAGCGTCAGCCACCACATTACCCTTTCCAGGATGGTACTCGATGGAGAAATCAAAATCCTTGAAATACTCGAGCCACCTTCTTTGCCTCATGTTAAGTTCCTTTTGAGAAAACAAGTATTTAAGGCTCTTATCGTCAGAGAATACGGTAAAAGCCTTTCTGTATAAATAGTGCCTCCAAATTTTAAGGGCAAACACTACTGCAGCAAGTTCCAAGTCATGAACGAGATAATTCTCTTCATGCTTCCTCAATTGCCTCGAGGAATAAGCTATTACCCTGCCACTCTGCATAAGCACACAACCCAAGCCAATGCCTGAAGCGTCCATGTAGACCTCGAATCGTCCTTCTCCAGAAGGCAAAGGCAAAATAGGGGCAGTGGTCAAAAAATCCTTTAGAGTTTGGAAACTCCGCTCATAATCTTCCGACCACTCAAACCGATTCTCCTTACGGGTCAATCTGGTCAGGGATACCTCAATCTTGGAGAAATCTTTAATGAATCTCCGATAGTAACCTGCTAGGCCTAGAAAACTTCTTACTTCAGTGACATTCGTAGGCCTATCCTAATCTCTTACTGCCTCCACCTTCGAGGGGTCAACAGAAATTCCTTCCTTAGTGATAATGTGTCCTAGAAAAGACACTTCCTGCATCCAGAACTCACACTTACTAAGCTTGGCGTACAACTGTTGATCTTTCAATAACTGCAATGCCACCCTTAAGTGCTCAGCATGTTCCTCCTCACTCTTAGAGCATATCAAAATATCATCTATAAACACCACGACTCACTGATCTAGGTAGGGCCGAAACACACTATTCATCAACTACATGAAAGCTGCAAGAGCATTCGTCAGTCCAAAAGGCATTACTACAAATACAAAATGCCCGTACCTACTACGGAAGGCTGTTTTAAAGATATCATTGTCCTTGATCCGCAGCTGATGGTACCCCGATCGAAGATCAATCTTAGAGAAATATGATGCTCCCGCAATCTGATCGAACAGTTCATCTATTCTTGGCAATGGATACTTGTTCTTGACAGTAAGGTGGTTCAATTATCGGTAATCAATGCACAGTCTTAACGAACCATCCTTCTTTCATACGAACAACACGGGGGCTCCCCACGGGGATGTACTAGGGCAAATAAACCCCTTCTCGAGCAACTCCATTAATTACCTCTTTAATTCTCTCAACTCCGCTGGAGACATACGATACAGAGCCTTAGAAATAGGAGACGCGCCAGGAATAAGATCAATAGAAAAGACTACCTCTCTTTTAGGCGGAAGTCCTAGCAAATCCTCAAGAAAGACATCAGGAAACTCTCGGACAATAGGGATATCCTTAATCTCAGACTCCTTATTTGTTAAAGAAACCAAGGCTAGAAAAGCCTGACATCCTTTCTTCATTAACTTCTCAGCTCGAAGAGCCGAAATGAGCAGCACGGATCTGGAGTGCCTAACCCCAACAAAAGAAAGTTCGGGGTGTCCAGTAAAAGACACAGAGCTAGTTCTACAATGAACACTGGCCTCATTTCTAGCCAACCAATCAGCTCCTAGGATTACATCATAATCCTTCATTGCCATACAAACCAAATCAGTTGGCATATTCTGCCCACTAATCAGGATCTTACTATAAGGGTAGTAATATTTGATTGTTGAACCTGAACCAATAGGAGTTGAAATTTCCAATAGAGAATTCATTAATACCGATTTCACAGTAAAGGATTTAGTAAAACTCTGAGAAATAAAAGAATGTGTTGCTCCAGTATCAAATAGAACAAATGCTGGCTTATTAGAGACAATAAGCGTACCTTCAACAAGTCCACCCTCCTCAGTGGTTTCAATCTCAGTTTCCTGTAGGGCTTGAAGCTTGCCTTGCCGCTTCTGACCCCCTTGTGGCTTGTTTGGTGTAGCTTGGTCGGACAGGAGGGGACACTTAGGAATACGACAGTCCCGGCTTCCGTAATGTAAATAGGCACCTATTTTGCACCAACACTCCTCCATCTTGTGACCTGGTCGGTCACAAAACTTGCAAATAGTCTTAGACGGGGCAGCCGAACCTGCCTTCTTATCTCCATTCATCGACTTCTTATCCTGTAAGAAACTTGACCCGCCATTGGGCCTCTTCTTGCCATTGTTGGGTTTGAAATTCCCAGAACTAGTGGCATGCTCTTTCTTAGGGTTCTTTCCTCGGATCCTATCAGTCATGTCTAATGTATCTTCAAGAACTTGAGCTTTCCTAACAATCTCGGCATAGGTAGAGATCTCCATTGGTGCCAACTGGTTAATATATTGAAGCTTCAACACGTTCATAAAATGCTTGGCCTTCATCTTCTCGGTGGATACCAAGTGTATTGCATAGCGGGATAGTCTGGCAAACTGGGCTTCATATTTCGCAACTAATAGGTTCCTCAGTTTCAGAGTAGTGAACTCTGCCACCTTCTTCTCTTGCACTCGGTCCGAGAAGTACTTGCTATTAAAATGTTCCTTGAATTCGTCCCATCTTGCACGCCTATTTCTGAGCATAGCTTCTACAGCCTCCCACCAAGCGTGTGCATCGCGTTCCAGCTAGAAAGTTGCCAAAAGAACTCGATATTGGTCATTGCATTGCATTACTCTAAAAACTCGCTCCATCCCCTTCAGCCAATTCTCAGCTTCATCGGGATCCGCGGATCCACCAAAATGTGGGGGATTCAGGCCTTAGAAATTCTAGTGGAGATCATCGGCTCAATGATGTGCTGCTCCAACTTGGGCTACCTGCTGGAGGGCATGAGTCAAGCCTTGCACAGTATGCTGCATATCCCTCCATTACACACGTTCTGCTGCCATCGAAATATACTCCTACATATGTGCAAGAAAAATTTATTAAAAATAGTCTAGCAAGAATCTTTTAGAGTTTATTAGTTAACTTAACCCCAAGTCTCTACCCAATCTCACCGGGTTAGATCCTTAGACTTTAACAATGTTACAGGTTCTACGACATCACTGATAAACCTAGGAACTTAGAAACCTAGGCTCTGATACCACAAAACTGTCACGCCCCGACGTGAAATATCAGAACGCGGCTGTTATATATATTCATGATAAATAGAGCAATAACGGTATTATCAACAATGTCTGTAACAATGTCTCAACTAATCAAAGCGTTACATCCACAATGCATAATGAGGACATATTATCTTATAATGCACTTTCTGAGGAAGTCCCTTCAACCCAAACATCCAAGATGCTTCGGATGAAAGAGGAAATTACATTGTCATCTCAACATTTGGGCATTAAAGATATTCAAATTATTAACTCAAAGGCTGTATCTGAATTATCTGCTACAGAAAATTCTCGGATGATCAGTCAGGAAAATAGAAACGCATCTGTATTTGCCCAAGTCAAAGAAACAAATGAGATTTCAACTATCCCAGGGGATCTTATTAGTGATGCTCGCCTGACCAGAGCTAAAGCCAAGGTATTGGCAGCTAACCCCTCATCCTCTTATGCCCATGATTAACTTAGTTCTTATATGGAATGTTAGAGGTATAGGAAACAAGGCGACTGTTAGGAGCCTTGCATAGATTATAAAAGCTCAAAGGATTTGCATGGCAGTTATATTTGAACCTCGCATTGATTTTAGTCATGCTAATAAAGTGGCTCACCGAATTAACCTTCAGTTTGTTTTGGGTAACAATGGTGATAACTCAAAAATATGGCTATTCCATAGAACTGATATTAGTATTGATGTCGTTGAGCAGCATCCTCAATTTATTACAGCTGCCCTTAAAGAGGACAATTCACTTTATATGTACTTTACTGCCATATATGCATCATGCAATGCTAGAATTCGGAGGGACATGTTTGACTCTTTGATGGATTTCAGTCAAGGGGCAACCATTCCCTGGGTTATTGGTGGTGATTTTAATTGTATTATCACTCCGGAAGAGATGATTGGTGGGCTTATGCCTTCTACTGATGCTATGATAGACTTTCAAAGTTTCATATCTGCTATGGGTTTAATTGATGCTGGATATACAGGAACTCCATACACATGGTCCAATAACCAAATTGGGACCTCTCATATCAGAGCTCGAAAGGATAGGGTTCTTTACAATGACAATTGGTTAAACTCTCCTTTTAATTTGTCTGTCAAACATTTAATCAGAGGGCCATGTGATCATGCTCCACTCCATTTGAATATGCTCCCAATGAAAACTGCTCCAGGGAGATTTATATATCAACAAATGTGGCATACTCATCCAGATTTCATGGAATTTATTAAGCTGCATTGGAACAGACAGGATCAAAACTGTCAACCTTTTTATGCACTGCAAGAAAAAATGAAGCATTTAAAAGCTGCATTGAAAGGATGGAACAAAGAGGTATTTGGCAATATTCACCAAGCCAAAGAATTTGCTGAGGCTCAATTACTATAGGTCCAAGAGAGTTATGATGATATTCCTTCTGTGGAGAACCGGATAAATCTCCAAAAAGCTAATGCTGAGATGAGGCTAATTCTTCATAGGGAGGAAATCTTTTGGTTTCAAAAATCCAGGCTTCAGTGGGTAACCTATGGAGATCGCAACACTAAATACTTTCATCATTATACCAAAATAAAAAGACAGAGGAATTATGTTTATAAGTTGAAACTAGATGGCATCTGGGTGGAGGATCAGATAGTTTTACTAAATGGTGCTGTTGATTTTTTCAAGAATCTATTATCTTCTGAAACTCATAACATTGATAACCATATATTATCAGTCATCCCTAATCTGATTACAGAAGATCAGAACATGGCTTTATGCTCTATTCCATCAGCTGAGGAAATTAGAGGCAATGTCTTTGCTCTACCTGGAAATAGTTCCCCTGGCCCTGATGGTTTTACTGGTACCTTCTTTACCTACTGCTGGGATGTTGTGGGAAATGATGTAATATGTGCCATCCAAAGTTTCTTTCAAGGAGGGGGACTTCCGAAGGGAGTCACTTCTACAACACTATGTGTCACGCCCCGAACCGATAACAGCGGAACGTGTAGTTCGGAACGTGGCAGTGATACAGTCATGAATAATCAGAGCGAACATAAGACACGAAATTACAACCTGGACAATGTGGGCCAATTTAATCTTTATTAATATTCAAATATTCAAATTACATACCTTGACTCAACTTACATAAGTGAAGAAAGAACTCAGTATTACACGCTAATAAAGAGAAAGGACTCAAATAACAGGACGAGACTCAAAGAAAGACATCGACACGATTCTCCATTTCGCTCATCACTCTTGCCCTTTCCCATCTGTTGGACTATCTTCAATATCATTACTTGAAAAATGTTAAAGATAGGCTGGTGAGCGAAATGCTCAGTAGGAATTACATCTCTCATCAAGCAGAATATAAGTGATTAACCAATTACTCATGTTCATGACAAATGCAATGCAGGAAATGGTATAACTTGAAAATCATGACAATTGATCTAACAGTAAGGATAAATATCAAGGCCAAAGGCAGTTACGAGCTCAAGAGAAATAGGAATGAATTTCCCATGCAGAGTCAAGGACAAGCTATCAGAATATAACACGGACAGATACTTAGATGAACATAACTTCAGAATTGGCCAGAATATAACAGAGTTTCAATAAATATAAGCAGAATTAAACAATCTAGCAGAATATCTAAATTATCAGAATAATCAAGCAACAAAATATCAGAATAACAAAATTAACAGAATTAACAGAGTTTATAGAATAACAGATATAACAGAATAACAGAATATGACAGATGTACAGAGTTTGGTTCAATGCCACACCCAGAATTCCCATGGTTTACAGAATTGGACTTCCGTCCTACCTGGCACTGAAAAGTCGCAGACCCACAACCCTTAATGTTTCAGAATCAGTTTTGGCCAAATACAGAGTCAAAGGGTTATG
Source organism: Amorphophallus konjac (assembly GCA_022559845.1). Lineage (NCBI taxonomy): Eukaryota > Viridiplantae > Streptophyta > Magnoliopsida > Alismatales > Araceae > Amorphophallus > Amorphophallus konjac. The sequence goes on along the minus strand of CM040123.1, from coordinate 190,247,661 downwards.
TTCTCAAATTGATGACAAGAAGATTCCAAAAGGAGTAGTGAGTCAAGACTAACGAAAAACCAAAGTGACATGAATCGGATCCCGAGGTTTTTAGGGTACAACCAACTCGGCTGCCTTGAGGGAATCCAAGGCTAGCGGAGACTTACGAAGGTCTCAATGACTAACTTGCCAGTCCGAAGGAACGGAATATCCAACGGAGGACTCATATGTCACCGAGAGTTGAGGTGTATAACGTGAACCAATCATGTAAAAGGGTTCCATCAACGGACGTGAGACGAGAGTGCCAAAAGACCCAAGGTATGGGTCAAAACCGGAAGAAAACGGTGAGAACATGAATGCATTAATTATAGAATTCACGTCAATCTAATTCTATAATTAACTATAATTAAATAAACTTGTTTTAATTGACGTCCATGAGTAGTGTCATTTAATAATTAGCGTCCACTTGGAGGGACGTTAATTCTATGATTTTTAACTTAATTTATTTAACAAGAATTCACCTCAATATCTATTTAATTGAATAATTTCAAAAATATACATTCAAAGACATATTTATTTTTTTAAAATAATTTATAGAAATAAAATATATGATAATTAGGAGAAAAATATAAGGATTCCAAATATATAATTTTTATAATTTTCTATTGCATATCTTAATAGACATGAATTTTCAAAGATATACTTACAAGATATATATATATATATATATATATATATATATATAAGATATGACGCCCTTACATGCTGGCGTCAAAACAATTTGACAACAAACACGTTGTCGTCATTTACATATATTGTGTCAACTCTTTAAACCTCTCGTTTCCTGACGTAATCACGTCGGAATCGAGCCTATGATATACCGAAATGACGGGCTCGAAAAACTCTACCTAACCAGATGTTCAAAATAATTTTTCGTCGAGAGATGGGGGATCTTGATATAGGAGGCACGGAAAATGGTGCAACCACTCTCACTACCTGGGTCTCCATCCCACTAGTACACCCATAAATTTTCATGGCCAAAGGAGACTCCGGTACTCACAAACAATCCGTTGAGGCAAAAACTCCATAACTAACTAGCTGCTGAACATGTAAACTTAAATACAAAAGCATGCAAACCGTTCAATATCTACATGACAAGCTAATGCAGTTTTTTCGTGAATATTGCATGCATCTTTTAATCGTGTTTAGGCTCTTAGAGAGACCACCTACATATGCATTAAAGATTAAGGTATATACATATATGCAGAGACCATATTAAGATTTAATTGTTCTTAACAGGTTTAGCTTGATGCGAGAACACCTACATGTTAATCGATGGACTATGAACTCGAACACGAAATATAAGCATGCTGTTATGATCATAGGCGCATGTATTATCTTTGTTAATTGAGTTTAGCCGTCAGAGAGAACACCTACCTTTCGGATGATTAAACAGATGAATAGTGAAGAACTAGATTGCTGCTACGACACTCTGTTTCGAATAGGGCAAATCATAGGAAGAAGAAGAAGATAGAGGAAGAAGGGATAATAATCTCCTTAGCAGAAGATTACAGCTTCTTCGTGAGGCTCTTGCAAGAAGAGAACAACAACCAATGATGGAGCAATATTCCCTCACGCTTGGCACAACAGCAGGTTGAAGTTGAGAGCTAGAAGTTCAACGGGTTGGGGTTTCTGTGGGGTATTTATAGTGCTTGGGAACCCAATGGGTTTAGTGTTCGATTGGGACTCAAAACTCCTGAGTACATGTCCTAATAGCATTACGATTTCCCTTACTAATCTTTCCGAAACACAACACTTCCTAGTTAGAGTGAAATGGAAATGACGCCTCAGGTTTAGGCGTTATTTCAATAATTGATGCTGGTATACACAGTCGTCAAAAATAAAATGACGACTTGCTAGGAGGCGTCATTCACCTTTCCCTATTTGTTAATTTAAGGTGTAACAATCTTTCTAGATTTTTATCTTTTTTTACTTGATGTGATATAGATGGGAAATTTTAGGGGTATGAGTTTTCCATTTTTCTCTATTTTTCCATGTAATTAGTTTTCCAAAATTCTTTAATAAAAAAAATAGCACTATTCATTTACAATAAAATAACGACTTTGTTTAAGTCGTTTCTTATGGAATCAACACCTATACCAATGGGCGTCCATTGGCATTTGGCATTTCTCCATGCCCTTATAAGGACCAAAATTGTATTTATACCCTATAAACCTTATCTATAAACCTTATTTTATATCATTTATACTTTAAATAACGACATACTGTATGTCGTTTATTATGTGAATCACGCCCACACAAACGGGCGTCATTTGATTTTTGACCCTTTCTCAATGCCCTTGAAAGAACCGAAATTGCATATATGCTCATTCTTTTATTTTTTTTACATATCTTTAATATAATTAAATCCTATATATATATATCCTTCTCCCTTCTAATAAGATTATAATGTAATAAATGTGGACTATTAAATTTTCTAAATTAGTAATAAAATATAAATTGATATTTTCTTCAAGATTTAATGATTCTTAATTCAATTAAAATTACGTTGTGCATTAAATGACTACCTAAAATAACATGTCATTCTTAAATTTATTATAATACAATAGTAGTGTCCATGAGTTCTTTTGTCAGACTTTTTAGGATGTCGGGGGTTGTGACTCAAGGGCCCTTACAGTGTGTGTGGGTTTCATATATCTTGATATATATACTAAACCTATTTCAAAATTACCGGGCGTTACACTATGTCTGATATCCAAGGTAAAAAACCCTACTTCCTTTGCTGATTTCAGGCCAATCAGCTTATGCAATTTCACATGCAAAATTGTTTCCAAAATTATATGTGATCGCATGCGCCATATTCTCCCTTCCATTATATCAGAACAGCAAAGTGGTTTCATAAGTGGCAGAATAATCACTGACAATTTTTTACTTGCCAAAGAATTATTCATGGAAATGGATAGACCTGTTAGAGGGCATAACATTCTTATTAAACTTGACATGGCCAAAGCATATGATTGAATTGAATGGGATGGGATTTCATACTCTCTATTATGAAAAGATTTGGGTTTTCTAGCAGATTTGTTTCCCTTATCTCTCAGCTTTTAATGAACTGCTGGTTCACCATTGCCTTTAATGGCCAATCTCATGGATATTTCAAATTCTCTCGGGGAGTAAGACAAGGGGACCATTTAGCACCAGCCCTCTTTATTTTAGCAGAGGAAGTATTAAGTCGGGGTCTTTGCAAGTTATTCAAATCTGGACAATGCATATATTATCATCTTCCACGTAATGTTATGCCCATATCTCACATACTATATGCTGATGATTCCATCATATTCACAAATGGGGGCCTGAATTCAGTAAAACATCTTCTCAAATTTTTGAGAAGGTATGAAGAATCATCAGGGCAGAGGATTAATTCCCATAAAAGTTCACTCATGGTGTCCAAACATATGCCTAGAAATGCAATAGATAAGATCAGACAGATAACTGGCTTTCAACACAAAACTGGAAGCATCAATTATTTGGGGATTCCTCTCTTCAAAGAGAAGATCAAAATTCCACATTTAAAATATCTGCTTGACAAATTTAATGCAAAGCTTGCTGGTTGGCAAAGCAGGTTCCTCTCTCAGGCAGGAAGAATCGCACTTATTAAATCGGTGCTATCTTAAATTCCCATATATTCAGCCAGTGCTACTGCCATTCCATACACTATACACAAGCAAATTGAGAAAATATGTGCCAATTTCTTATGGCAAGGAACTGAAAATGCTCATAGGAAACATTGGGTATCTTGGAACAAAGTATGTAGACCCTTATCTGAAGGTGGTCTGGGTATTCGAAGACTAAGGGACATTCAACTGTGTTCATATGTGAAACAGCTGTGGCAGTCCTTACATAGTAATTCTTTATGGGCAACCTTTACCAGAAGTAAATACATACACAATCAGCATATATCAGACTGTAAAATACCATTCCCAGCTGGAATAAAAGTCAGGGACTTTGATAAGGCTCACTCTGTTCTATTAGCTGGTATGAGGAAGGTTGTATTTAATGGTGAAACTACTAACTTCCTCAAGGATATACGGTACAAGAATAAGCCCTTCATAGAGTATTATTCTCATCAAATGCCTCTACCTGAAGATTTCCCTGTTCAAACTGCCTTGGCTGCTCATCAACACTCTATTTGGCAAGGATTCAAAGATAACAGATTGCATATTGATATCCCCAGGTTTGCTACACAAGAAGGAAATGACATCTCAGTTTGGTCCTTCACTACTACTGGTAATTTTGATACCAAATCTACTTATAGATACATCAAAGGGCAAATGGCAGTTAACTCTGTTAGCAAACTATGGCATCGAAAATTTCCTCCTCAAACTATGGCATCGAAAATTTCTTCCTCGGGCCTCTCTATTATACTTGAAACTTTTAAATCATGCTGTGCCAGTTGATAATCAAATTCAAAATAAAGTAATACACATGGCTTCATGTTGTAATTGTTGTTCCCATTCTCATGATATTGAAAATTCTAATCACCTTTTCATTAATAGTGAAGTGGCCAGCTACTTGTGGAATAAATTTGCTCCTCTCATAGACAATTCATATTTGGAAACAAATACCATCTATGGTCGGTTACATAAAATCCTCAATGAGGTTATTGTCTACAGCCAGCAAGGATTTCTTTCACTGCTTGTATCTATGCTTATTATCTGGGAAACATGGAAATACAGATGCTGCAATAGATTTGAAGGCATTAGAAGAAACATCTCCCATATTGCTGATCAGATACAAGAAGATATTATTCAGATTATGCAGCAGATCACATTTAAACGGGGTATTGGCTATCCTATCTGTCATAGATTTCAAACCATGGGCATTATAATTAAACATAAATTTCTCTGTTGCTTCACTGTCCGCTGGTTAGCTCCAAAGCTTAACTACTCTCTCAACATAGATGGTGCTAGCAAAGGCAATCCTGGGCCATCTAGATGGGGTGGATGTTTCAGAGATTCTCAAGGAAAAATGCTATTGGGTTTTTCTTACTTTTATGGTCAAGGTTCCAATATGGTTGCAGAAGGAAGGGCTCTTCTCGATGGTTTCAGATTTGTTCAACTGCATAACATACCAATATCGATAATTTGGTTCATATGAAATCTGAACTCTTTATATGCAATAAAATCTCATCTAGTGGCAAGAAGGTGGAGTGAGAACATTTCTTTCCTATGGAATGGGGTGCACTCTCATTTTTGATCCATTAGGTGATTTCGCCCAAAAAAAAATAACGGTATTTAAAGAACATAAATGCAACAGAAAGGAATTAACCCAAAAGAAACCAACTTCTTTAAAAATAGGAGACATAAAAATGTTTCCACATCTAGCCTTTCTTAAGTCACAACTCAATAAAGAGAAAATTACAACTTGAATCGACTGGTTGAACTGACAACATAACAATACGACCACATAAACTAACACTACTCAGGTCCACGCTTGCTAGGGTTCACTCCAGTCTTTACTCTTGCCCATCCGCATCCGTTTGTGTTTCATCACCAGAACTACCTGAAAGGGGAAAACTGGGTAAGCAAACGCTCAATAGGCAATAGCAGGCATGTTTAGGTAGTTAACCAAGTTAAATAACTGTCATGCATGCGAACTAAGAACTATAAACAAGTTAACATAAGAACTGATGAAACAAAATTAATAGAATGAATTGAACTGAGATATATAATTTTCTGGAAATTGGCCGAGTAAGCACGCAAGCAAGTCATATCGAGATAAATTCCATGTAGGAATCTAATAAAATGTAGAGAAAAAATGATGAATGTCATAGACACACGCTAGTCATGCACTCGGTGCAATGCCTCACCATGTCATTACAACTCCTCAGGGCACTAGTACTTTTCGGGCGCTCTTCCCAGTACCAGACCGGACCCTTATGATGCGTTGGCATTGATTTGGTGGATCCAAGATCTCAAGTAATATCTAGACATTCAATGGAATCGGCCAAGAATTCCAAGGTCAAGCTATGTCACTTAATCTCAAAAATTAAGAGACATTTCAGTAATAGAATGGGTATCCATAAGATTTGGGGCTTATCGGGGACAAAAACCAAATCAAGATTTATTGTAACCTAAGCCCATCTTGGCTCAGCTTACCAGAACACACAAGAAACACGTGAAACAAGCTTCAGGCTGAGTTGGGGTCGAACCTGGGCCGCAACAGGACAAAAACGGTCTAACATGAACCACTAGAGGTGATATATGGCCAGAATAATAAGACCTAAAATTAGAAATAAAACGGTCCTAGATGGGCCGTTATTAATTGAAAACGGTCCACAGGGTGCCGCCAAGCATGAGAAGGTCCCTGGGCCACAGCAAAGGTAAACGGTCACTCACCGGGCCGCCCCATCCTGAAACAGTCCTTGGACGGCCGCTTGGAGGATGAAAACGGTCCAATGACAACCGCAAACAATCTGGGCCCAACAAGATTGAATCAATAGACCTAAAGGGCTCCCAGCCTGCCCAAGACATGATGGAGTTGAACCAGGGTCTAGCCCACACCTCTTAGGTCGAGCCAGGGGCGATTTGGTCAATTTAGACATTGCTAGGTTGATGCAACCCAAGGGAGATGACTAGCAGAACCTGGCCCATGGCCAGCAAGAAAATGGTCATGACTAGACCGCTTACAGCACCAGATGGTCTAGCCCAGGGCCACCTTTTAGTCAAGACAGACCCATACTCTGGGCTGTAAAATGAGCGATTCGATCGTGAAATTGGTGTAGGTCTTGAAGGTACAACCCGCCTGACGTCCTAGTGGGAATCCCAGGCTCGCGGGGTGTTACGAAGGTCTCATAATAGAGGTCCTAGTCCGACGGAAGGAGTATCCGACGGAGAGTTCCAGCCATTACAAGATTAATGGTTTAACGAAACATCGAAAAACGGTAGATGATCGGTCAGTCAGTACCACTGGAGTGTAGTGACTGTCAAACAATCCTAGAAATTTTCACATATTGACATATTGATACCAGTTTCAATTTTATAACCAAGATCATGTTAGAGCACATAGTATGATGGAATGGGATAGAGATTAATCATAAACATAGTTAAATTATTCCAAAATTTATAATTTTTTGTGTGGGTTTCTATCTTACACATGCAATCTAGCCAAGGAAATCAACAAAATCAAAACATACAACAAGTGAAATCAACGACACTAAACGGTCTAGGGAGGACCATTAACAGAGGCTAGCGGTCTATCGAATGACCGCTTAGGGTGACGATCAATAGGGCTGGCATAAGGGGGAAAATGGTCCATCGATTGACCACTGGATACCTTAAATGGTCATTTGATAGGCCGCATAGTCCAGAATAGTAATAGGGGAAAACAGTCTATCGTTCGACCGCTAGGGACCCAAGCGGTTCCTGTTACGACCGCTAACAGGTCGACACACCCGGTCTCCGGCGACCATTGATAGACTCTAATTGTAAGATGAAATTCATGACGCAAAATGCGTAAAGTTTGGGCAAAACAAGACTACTGAAAAGAGCATAAAATTTCACCTAATGAGACATATTTTAATATGATTTTAGCCCACTAGATAGCCTATGATCAGATCAAATGTGAAAACTAAGCATGGAAGAAACCCTAGTTGACATGCTTCTACTAAAATCTGCACTACGATCTCAATACAAGATGGAATTTTGGGATTTTACTATGGATCGAAAGAAGACTTAGAGACGCTTCCAAAGGTATATTTTATATTGGGTTTGGACTACGATTGCCTACCTTAATCGAAGGAAGAAGACAGCGTAAGCACCCGAACTGCACGAAGAGAAGCTCGCCCTCGCCGCCAAAGACTCCCATGTCGTTGCTCCTCGCCGGCAGCCGTAGCAAACGTCGACTCTAGGTCGGGCTAGTGTCAGTTTTATAGGATTAATTGATTTCTAGAGGGATCGATCGAGAGGATACAGTCCATGAACTCCGGTCGTGCGATATTCACGCATTGACCCGGTCATGCCGCCATCCTCCTCAAATTCGGATTCTAGGGTTAGGTTTAGCGCGAGGAATGAAAGGTCTTTTGGGCCACTCTCAAAGGCCGACCTATTGGGCTTGGTTTGGGCTCGAACAATCGCGATTTGGGTTCTAATTAAACGATCTAAGGTCTAGATACTCTAAGGTCCGATTTTTAGTCTTAAAACCTTAATTCGGCTTGGTTAAAAATTAAATTAGGGTTTACCTAAGAAGACAAAATGTCTAAATGTTTCGTCCTCTATGTGATTATCAATTTTTTTCAGATTTTTATGAATTAGTTCAATTTTAACCCAAAGGGATTTCTAATTTAATAAATCAAATTTTTTTGAAATGAATAGAAATTTTGTTTAAATAATTTCTCGATGTGCTACATGTTGAGTCAGGCATTTATGTCTAGCATTGTCATAACAGTATGATAGGTCAACATGCTGTATCCAAAAGTGTTGCATAGAGTCATGGGGAGCATGTGTTTCTTTTTGTTAAAGAGAGTTCATAAACTATGTATCAATTCTTATTCTCATCTCTGAACTTCTCGCAACCAAAATCTCTTAAGGTCAATGTCTCTGAGTATTCTTGATATTGAGATTACTTCCCTTAAGAAAATTTCACATGCTATCCCGTTGTATGAAGTTGATACTCATCACTTGGTAGCACACTGCTTGTCATCTTGATCTTCATTCCTATCAGCTGGTCATCACTTTGCAACTCATCCACTTACACTTCTGAGAATCTGAAAGAATGACAAACTGATAATCTATTCACGACTCTAAGGAACTAAATTCAGATATCTAATTCTGTACGAATCTGAATGCACCTTGAATGAACTAATTATTTATGCTTAATGAACTTTAGAGTCTAAATACTTCGCTCAATAAAAAATGATAGTTCATTTCTATTAATAACTCTCAACCATCCTTTACATGTTGTGTCTGATATAGTCTTTCTAAAACTGAAAGTCTAAAAAGTTCAAGAACTCTTAGTTGAAAAGCTATCGTCTTGTATGTTTCTTTTTAAAAAAACAAAGGGCAGCTGAGTACAACTCTTGAGTAAAAATAGTTGACAGAGCAATAGCTGAATGCACAGAGAAACTGGGTCCTCCATCAAAGAAAAGGATTAACCCATGTCATGAAGTGCTTTAGTTACCTCTGTTTAAAGAGGATAAAATTTTTGAGCCAAAATTAATTGGTAGAGCAATGGCTAAATACACGGAGAAACTGGGTCCTCTATCTGAGAAATAGGGTGAGCCCATGTCATGATGTGGTTCAGTTACCTCTGTTCAAAAATGAAACAGAATGATGAATCCTACTGAGTAAACTGGGGGTACTGCCGTCTGATCAACGTGTACCTCTTTGTATATAGGTACAGATCATATCTGCCTTGTAATGCCCGGAGTTTTTCAGATCTAGATCCGTGGGTTTTGGATCGCTTTTCACGAGTTATGGATCCTGTCCGATTGAGCTTCGGACTATTTTTATCTGATTGTCGGACCCATTGGTGGTGTGACCGTGAGTTTCCTTAGGAACGTGGTGTTGTGAGGAGCACGCCAGTATTTTTCTGGATTTTTCGGAGCACCTGTGTGGGTCCCGGGTTGCGTTTTAGGTTTTACGCATGTTTTCCATCTGTCAGACCCTCGGAACCCCATGTAGGGTGAACTGTTGCGTTCTCCGACTCCGGGACGTTACCACTGCGTTGTTCGTCTTTCGAGGACCAATGAGGTGATTTTTCTCTATTTCTCGTATTTTTGGTAATTTCTAGATTTTCTATATATATAACCTTCTTTTTCCATGTCTCCCTATCTCTCATTTCTCTCTTCCCTCCCTCTCTCTTCTCTCACGTTCTCTCCTCTCCCCCTCTCACTCCGGGCGGCCGACGGAGGCAGCGAGGGTGGGGCGGCGTGGCTCGTGGGGCGTGGAGCGATGGGCACGGGATGAGGATCGCGATGGTGGAGGCAGTTCGTGAGATCGTGAACCAGCGAGGGTTTAAACGATGTTTCTTCGTGGATCGGCGACCTCAGGGTGTGAAACCTTCGGAGGAGGTAGGGAGATTGACCCCCAGCTCGTGCTCTTCCTTTCCCGTGAGTTTTGTAGGCCGTGGTGAGCCGAGAGGGCCTATTTGAGCTTTTTGGGGAAAATCCATGTTTTTGGGGTGTGAGATGGATCTCTCATTTTTGCGGTGTTTTTGGCCGATCCAGGGGTTTAGATGCATGCTAGGGGCTTAGGGATGGATTCCCCCTGGTTTTCCCCATCAGCGGGCGATGATCGGGGCGTGGAACGAGATTTTTGGATTCTTCCCGCTGGCCTGTTCTCGGGCTGGTATGGCGGTCCTTCCAGAGACCGCCAGAGACTCTGGCGGCCCAAGGGTGGAGCGTGAGAGACTGTGGCGGCCCAAGGTGGGTGCGCTAAAGGGCACTATTTTGTCGGCAGGTCCCGACGTCGCTTGGCGGCTGTACGATAAACCGCCAGACGGTGTGGCGGCCTAGGGTCAGACTGCTACCTCATTTTTGACCGTCGCTTCTCGAGTCGCGTGCTTTCTGACCGTCGGGAGTCACGTGCCTCTAGTGGCCGTAGGTATGGGCGCCATAGGGCTTATAGCACGCCAAGGCTTGACCGCTAGAGCGTTGTGGCGGCCTGGATGGGTGCGCCAGAGCCAGTGTGACTCATTCTTCTAGCGCGCCTGGGTTGTACCGCTAGAGTCCCTGTAGCAGACCATAGTTGGACTGCTGGAGATTGTAGCGGCCCATGATTGGACCGCCAGGCTCTGGGCTGCACCGAGTGGTTTGCAGTCCCGTTTCTCTTTGACCGTGGTTTCCGTGAGTTGTGGTCGGCCTCGCGAGTGTCCCGGACACCCCGTAGGTTCCGTGTCCATGTTTCTGGGGTGTCTGGAGGTGCCGTGTTACCTCGACCAACGTGCCCATAGGTGTGTGTGCTCTGGGCTTTTTGTGTTACGCTCGATCGAGTCACCGTGTATCGGTGTGAGTGGGGTGGGGTTCCCCCACATGTCATGGGTTTCTGCGGAAGATGGTTTCTGAGTGGGCCAAGTGTTTGGCCTTGGACTGTGAGTCCAGTTCCCAGCCTTGGGCAGGAGGTTTCTCGCTTTTCCCTGGGATGGGGAATCAGCGTGGCGGCTTGTGAGCTGCCTTGGGAATCATGCTTTGGTGCTTTCCACGTGGGCCGTGTGTGTGACCTTGGACTGTGAGTCCAGTTGTCCAACCTGGGGCTGGAAGGCTTCATAGTTCCCTTCCCGAGGGAATGGTCTCGGCGGTTCATGAGCTACCTCGGTATTCGTGCTACCGTGGTTTTAGACCTAGGGATTAGGCTAGATTGACGGCCTTGTGCTGTTGCGTACGACGGTCTTGACCCCGAGTCTTGTGACTCAAGGACTGTTGGATTTAGTGAGTCTAGAGGACTGTCCTGAGTCCAGTGGCTCGATGTGACTTGGTTCTTCTCAACTTTTGCAGAGGGTGTGTGCATGTTTCTCGGAGTTTCTCCTTGGAGAGTGGTCACACCAGTGACTCTCCGCTAGTCGTAGCCTTCCGACACGCGAGTGGTCCCACCAAGGAGTGGTGTCGAGGCTATCCCGAGAGACGATTTTTAGACTGGTTTCCGTTGGGCCCCACGTCTTGCAGCTAGAGTCCGACTGAGGGGAAAACCAGTCAGAGGGCCAGACTAGAGATGCGCAGTCTGTGTGTGCACACGTGATTGGGGGCGGTTGGACCCGCGCTGACGAGTACGACCCCAGCTAGTCACTTGTTTTGTGGGTACTAGAAAGGTGTCCCCGTTCCACTAGGGGTCGCGGGGGACACCTGAGGCATGGACTAAGACGTCAGTGGATGCATCCGGCCTTGCTTATGGTGGGCTAGTACTCCTGTCACGTGAGATGTTGTTTGCGATGGGGATTTTTTTTTTATTTTATTTTATTTTTATTATTTCATTTGGGTTTATTTGGTTTATTTGCGCGTCGATCAACCAATTAACTAACCGGTAATTAACTGACTGATTGACTGCGCGGGCGTACCAGTAACGTACGTGACGAGTTTATTGTGCGCTCGACCTGACTCAGTCAGTCGATTGTGATATTCCTGTCAGGACCCGGAGTCTGTCATACCATAAAGGCTATACCGTTAATTACGTCCTTCCAATGAAGGACAACCCTTGATTAGTTGCCAAGAAAGGATGCCTCGGGGGTAAAACAAGATAAGACTATTACGCTAACTCCGCTAACGGGATGCGAAAAATGCATAGAAAACCATGCTACGCGGGACATGATAACAGTGTTATGGCGCAAATCCGACAGCATATCCCTTTATTTTGGACTATGCCAAAGGGGGAATATAGGTCATCCACCCACGGAATGCCGGGATGGAAGCCGAAAGGAGAGCCGGGCGTAGCCCGAGATCCAGAAGGATTTAAGTGTGACGGGATAGTGTCCATTACCACGGTGTTTGTTGATATTCCCTTCAGAGACCATTGGGGGACTTGCAATGGCAAGACTCCCAGGGTCGGTAGGGTTGGAAGAAAAACCCGACAGTTAATGGCATAGAATATCAGGGTAAGACCCCGTTAATATAGCTCCGTTTAGACATGGATGAAGAACCATGAGACCCTCATGATATGATGGGGACTGGTATAATGGCCTGTGGGGGTCAGGGTCCTAAGTCTAGGCTGATGGTGGACTTGGTAGGACTTTTGAGAGTTAGATATATGGCAGGTGGCCAACAACGGTAGGGGCCGGCACGGCTAGGGTTTCGGCACGAAGGTAAATGGCGTGGCAGGGTCGGCACGACCAGCTCGTCAGTGTGCCCTTCACCCGGCGCGAAAGCGGCACCGGGAGGAGGTTGCGCCGGGAGGACTTGTGGCGCCGATAACTGGGTGTTCATTAGTTTTTCAAGTGCTGTGAGGGCTTTGTGAGTCCGAAGGGATATTCTGTGTTTGATTGGGGTTTCATGGGTTTGTCCATGGTTGTATTTGAGTGGGGTAGAAGGTGAGGGTAGACTCATCCACATGAGGCCTAAGGAGACCATGTGATTGTGATGTTCATATTCCCCTTTCTCGGTGGTGGCCAAAGTGTCACGAGATGGTATAGCTCAACTCTCTGCCACACAGTTGGGGTTAAATTAATCATTTCAATGGAAGCATTATACTACACTATGAAGTAAAGCTCGTGGATGGATTTTGACAGCACCTCCCCTTATTTTGGAGTGTGCCAAAAGGGTATTATAAGTCATCCACTCATGAAATGTCGGAGTGGAAACCAAAAGAGAGGCGGGCGTAGCCCTGGATCCCAAAAGGATCCCCATCTTATGTGACATTATCCACGTATTGTGAGATTCATTAATGTCCCCATATAAAGTCAACGGAGGACATACAGTGGCAGAACTCCGTGACTTGTTGGGTTGGCAACATGTGGGGGATTAACCCCTTTGATATAGCTCCCACGAGGGTCTAGGGAAGGATAGTATTTCTCCTTTAGATGGATGGCGTATCATGACCAAGGTTGGCATGGCTCGAAGGTATCGGCACGTGTCTATCGGCGTGGCCGGCTTCAGCACGAAAGGTATGAAGGTCTCGGTGCAACAAATAGAGCCGGCCTCGGCGCGGCGGGAGAAGTTCCGCCGGCACGGGCAGTCCTCGACGCGAGACTCGCGCCGAGAGGGGTTCGCGCCGGGAGGCTGGGAGGGCTTCTGAAATGAGCGTTTCAGCGAGGTTTTGAAGATATTTTCTTTTGGAGTAGAGGCTTCAAGGGGGTTCTGGAGCTTTAAAGGAGGGTTTATTCAGGGATTTGTAAAGAGGGTTTATTCAAGGGTTTGACGACCACTGAAGGGGGGTTACAGAGAGGGTATAATCCAAGGGGATGGCAGCCTTCCCTCTGAGGCCTCACTGGGGGCATAACCACATACGGAAACTTCTGAGTCTATCCCTCTTCATTTCACAGACGAGAAGCCATGAGATAGACTGTCTCAGGCTCTCGATGTGGATACGAGGTGGTGACGAAAAATAGCAGAGAAGCTTTCAGCAGATCTAGAAGATTAAACTATAAGATATATGTGGCTTGCGGTAGCCGTTGCATATATTAAACCTCGGATGCAGGGGAAGAGAAAACAATAATGAAAGGGCAAAACTCAGCCCACTTTTATTAACTATTTCATCTAAACGGCATACACGAATCCAACTCGGAAGAAAATCCAACCAAAAACATATACACCAACTCTATCCCTGACAACAGGGTTACATTAGCATTCAATGCTACTGGAGCAAAGATGCTCGAAAGCAGAGATACAAAAGAAGAAAAAGAAAATGTCCAGAAAAAACAGGGGGGAGAAGAACTGTAGCCCCTCGGGGCGTCAGACAGCCAACCCCACCTTGCTTCTTCCTTCGAGTCTCTGCCACTCTCTCTTCTCTCCAGCTTCTATGGAGGGCTCTCAAGCTCCCCTTTCTTTCAGTGGCTACTGCTCTCTATTCCCTCTATTGCCTCTTATTCTCTTCTTTTTTTTTTCGTTGTTGTCTTGTGTTCCCTCTCTTGTTGTTGTTTATGTTCGAAGGCAGCAGTCTTTATAGAAGGGTGGCCTTCTGTTCTCGGCGTGAGCTTCCCGGCGCGCCTCAGCACGCATCATCTCGGCGCGCCTGGCTTCGTATTGGGCTTGGCCCATTTGTTCAGAACCCGGTGCCGGAAGAGGCTCATCTAATGGGTTTCTTTTCCTTGCCCTGGTGGGCTTCTTGGTATATTCCTCTTGAGGCTTGTTTAGCACCTTGCGTTCGCGCCCATGTGTGAGGCAGTGTGAATCCCTTTTCATGAGAATCATAATTATCTGAGTTTTCTCTTCAGCAGGTAGATGGTTGCCTGAATGTTGTTATAATTTTATCATCCTGACTATCTGAATGACAGCAGTGCTGGACAGCGGCCTAGCCAGAGATGGCTTTAGCCGGACAAAGTGTTAGGGGTAGTGGACCTCTTCTATTCTGATTCTTAGTACTTCTAGGGATGGTACAGAGCCGCACCATTGGTTGACCTTTAGGGCCCTGAGTCTACTTTGGTCTCTTCTGGTATATTTTAGGTGTCAACAAATGCCCCCCACCCGCAGGTGGCGTAAGCGAAGGATGAGTGACACGGGACATGAGGGTGTACATTGCACTGCACTTTGTAATTTCTTCAGGTATGCTCCCATTCATTGTTCATTTTTATGACTCTGAGTCTTCATTCTGTTTGTATAATCCCAGTACTTATAAGCATACTCGGACAGACATCAGCATTCTTGGTTTAATCTTCTGATTGCAGCACCCGTGGGTGAGCCAACTGGCACTGTTGACAGTCTCGGCACGCCCATCTCGGCGTGGCAATTCTCTCGGTGCGGTGATGCTCTCGGCGCGGCCGATATCGGCGCGCCTTCTCTTCTATTGTCACTCCCGGCGTGGGTAGGCATCGGCGCGCCTTTAGTCGCATGCGCTCTCGGCACGGGGGTGATCTTGGCGCGCATTAGGGTTTACCCTTTTTATGCGCCGAGTGGACGGAGAAAGCTCATTTCGCACTGAGCTTTCTCTCTCTTCCCTCCTCATCTTCCACCGTAATAGCAATTGGCGTGGAGAGCCTCTCCCTCTTCGTTTAATGCCCCGTAGGCAAAGGGTTTTGTATGTTTAATGCCCCATCGGTGGAAGGTTTAGTCGGCTTAACGCCTCCTCGGTGAAAGTCTTAGTCGGTTTAGCGCCTCGTCGGTGAAAGGTTTAGTCGGTTTAACGACCCGTAGGTGAAAGATTTAGTCGGTTTAACACCCCGTAGGCGAAAGGTTTTGTTGGCTTAGATGAAAAGTCATGACACCAACCCCATGAGAAGTCTATTTGCAGGATGGCTGGAGGTAGAAGGTGAAAGACCATGTTTGCCTCAAGGCTTACTTTCTTTTCTTCTCTTCTTCTTTCATGTGGGGAGGCAAGTGGAGAGACCACGTATGCCTGATGACTGTTCTTTTCTTTTCTACTCTTCTTTTTATTGTGAAGAGGTGGTAGAGTCTTTTGCTTCTTATGCCCCCACGACGGGGTGTAGTCTTTGCTTCTGATGCCCCAGAGCAGGGTAGCGTCTTTACGGCCTCTATGCCCCTGGGCGGGGTGTCTGTTTTTCTTCAGATCCCCATAAGTCGGGGTATATTCTTTACAACTTCCATGCCCCCATGGTGGGGTATGTTGCTTCTTCAAATGCCCCTAAGGCGGGGTACGCCTCTCTTCACATGCTCCCGTGGCGGGGTATGTTTCTCCTTCAAATGCCCCTAAGCTGGGGTGCCTCTTCTGCTTCCTATGCCTCCAAAGGGAGGTATCTTCCTCTTCACATGCCCCCGGCACGAGATGTATCTTTTGCTTCTTATGCCCCTGAAGGGGGGAGGGTAGCTTTATTTCACGTGCTCCCACGAGGGGTGTGTTTTGCTTCTTGTGCACCCAAGGTAGGGTGGGTCTTTTCTTCACGTGCCCCTAGATTGGGGTATAACTCTGTTGCTTATCGTGCCCCCAGGCCGGGGTAGATTCTTCTGCTTCTCCGACCCCAGAGAGGGGTATATTTCTCTTCGTATTCCCCTAAGTGGGGGTGTAAACTTTGCTTTATGTGCCCCCAAGTCGGGGTGGATTCTCTTCATGTGCCCCCGGGCCGGGGTGCAACTCTATTTCTTCTTATGCCCCCAAGTCGGGGTAGATTCTTCTCACATGACCCCGAGTCGGGGTGTATTCTATTCATGTGCCCCCTAAGCGGGGTGTATCTTTTTCTTCTTATGCCCTAGAGCGGGTGGATTCTCTTTTTTCTACCCCGACACACTGGGGGATGTTTGCTTCTTGTGCACCCAAAGTGGGGTGTATTGCTGCTTTTGATGCCCCCAAGGTGGGGTGTATTTTTCTTCTTCAGATCCCCGTAAGTTGGGGTGCATTCTTTACGGCTTCTATGCCCCCCGTGGTGGGGTATGTTGCTTCTTCAAATGCCCCTAAGCTGGGGTGTATTCTTTTGTTTCTTACACCCCTATGGCTGGGTGGATGAATGCTCTCTTCTAGATTCGTGGCCGTGCTCGGCCTCATTGCTATAAAGTATTCCCCACGGCGGGTAGGAATTCATCAAGCTATAGTTGCGACTTGTCGGATCTTCTAACAGCCACTCGAGGGGCCGTCTTATGCCAGATAGGGGCAGCAGGAAGGTGGAACGGACCAGGGCATTGCACCATGGACTTGGACCCTCCTAGAGCCTGGCGGGATGTCGACCTTCTTCTTATTCTCTTGGCCAGCAACGCTTGTCAACTTTTCTTTTTGTCCCTTTCTTTTCTTCTCTTCCCTTTTAGTATAATAGACCAAGGTGGGTGCGCAGGAGAGCGCTCACCCCCTCAGGGAGGGGATGAGTGGTTCACTCCACCGCATCAATCCCACAGTGGTAATCATTATTCAGCATGGGTCTCGACGGATATGGCCGTACAACCCTCTCTCGCCAATTCTTTCTCCTCTCTTTTTTTTTCTTCTTTTAGCGGCCTTCATGATTCCTGGAAGCTGCATATGCCTCAGAGTAGTGTCCCCGAGGTCACAAAGACAATTGCGCCTAGTCTGTCTTTTCTCCTCATAGGTCTAACAAAGACAGCACCTGCAATTCATCAAAGCAGACAAACATCGTTTATTAGGAGGCCATGAGGCCCCAAATCCCGGTGAAGAGATGAAGGGTGGTCCAAGTCCCACCGGACGTGCCAGACTTGTGGACACACTTTTTGTTAAGATCGTTGGTTGTTCGTTTATTGGGTTTATTAAGTGCGTGGGCGTGCCAGTCACCTAGGTGACGATTTATTGTGTGCTCGATCTGACTAATCAGACGATTGTGTGGTTCGTGTCGGGACCGAAAACCGTCGCGCCATAAAAGTCACGGCGTTATTTACATCCCCTCGGAGAGGGGAACACGCTTGATTAATCGCCGGAATCAGGGCATCATGGCTAGGAAATTATATCGAGAGAAACTAGCCGATAGCGGTCTCGAATCAATCGGAAAGCCTGATGTCTAGAGAAGCAAGCATTCGAAATACGTCGGTCACTCAAGGGACCATTTCGATATTCGGACAAGCGTCCGGCTTCAGAAAATCATGATTGTCACGGGGAAAACCAGAGCATATGTATGCCAGGGTACGGAAAATTTATTGTTCAAAGGGGGGGGAAACGTTGAGTTAAATCCCGGTTAGAGCTGTCGGAAACCGATAAGTTTGTCGGCCCGGTGCAAGATCAAGCTACGACCATACTGCGGTGGGCCCCCCGCGGTCGAAGTCGGGCTCGCGTAGGCACCATTAATATTTTCGGTGCCGAAGGGCAGCGGGAAAGTGTTCCGGGACCAGATTCCAAAATAGAGATGTGTACAGAGATAGATGGCTATAGGCCTAGGATGTGGGTCAGGCGATGACCATGGTTGGGGCGAACCCGATGTCCGATCGTGACTCACGACGGTCTTAACGATGTTCCCATGCGTAGGGTTCGGGGAGGACGAGAGCCGCCTCATTCCGTTCGGATTTTTTCGGTCATACACGGGCCATTTTATGTTCGGACAAAGGTCCGTATAGAAAACAAGACGGCGAGGGGAGCAAGTCCGTGCAAATGTCTGCCGTGAGTACGGCAAGTTTAATGCAAGCGCGGGATTAGATCCCGGCATATATGTCGGTCACTAACAGACCATTTTATGTTCGGACAAAGGTCCGAATAGAAAACAAGACGGTGACGAGAGCAAATCCGTGCAAATGTCTGCCATGAGTACGGCGAGTTTAATGCAAGTGCGGGATTAGGTCCCGGTATATATATGTCGGTCACTAACGGACCATTCATTGTTCGGACGAGAGCAAGCATTTGAAGCGTCGAAGACGACAATAAAGCCATACGAATATCTGCCGTAGGTACGGCAAGTTTCATGTGGGTGCGGGATTGGATCCCGGCATATATGTCGGTCACTAACGGACCATTCATTATTCGAACGAAAGTCCGTATTAGTAGCGTCGAGGATGACGATAAAACCGTACGGATGTCTGCCGTAGGTGCGGCAAGTTTAGTGTGGGTGCGGGATCGGGTCCCGATAGAAGTGGGTCGAGCTGATGGACTATTGGCCCGAGACGGTTTCAGACTATGGCCATGTCGGGGATTCCGAGGTCCACATCTAATACCATGGGGTATCGTTGCTTTTCTCTTCGCGCAGAGTCCGGGGAATCGAATTATTAAATGTAAAGCTCGAACTCGCCAATGCGCGCCCTCGCACGCAGATCGACCTGCGCGGTGTTGTGCGCGCCGGATTAACAACACATAAAGGGGGCACGCCGGACTAGCATCATGTAAAGGGGTGCACCGGATTAAGCATAAGCAAGGGGGCGCGCCGGATTAAGGCCCCTTGGGTGGGGCGCGCCGGTTTAAGGCTATGCCGCACCGGTTTAAGCATCAAAGGGCTCCCTCCCAGCTTAGTGGCGATTCGGACAGATGCTTGCCCTCCTGTGTTACTTTAGTTGTGAGCCTCCGAGTCTCGATTCAAGGCTTTGAGTGATTTCCGGTGTATGCCGAGCATGCGTTTGAATTCCTGAGTTTCTTTTGATTCGACCTTCGGCATTGCCGACTTGGGAGCCGGGGCTATCTCTTCAACCCGAGGGGCTTCTTTGTTGGGTGGCGGAGCACCGGGTAGGTATTCGTCCTTCTTGGAGGAGGCATAGGGTTTATTCGGCCTTTTCATCTTCGACTCGCTCTCGAGTGCTGAGACGTGCATGTCGTATGATCATCATCATTTTTTTTGACGTCCACAGGGCCTCGCTCCACCGCATGACGGGGTTCCAGAGGTTGCCAGATTGGTGCAGATGTAAGTCTTGCCGGAAAGAAATGTCAAAAATATGACTGCTGGCTGATGAGAGGTCCATCCGGGACGGGCTTTATTATCGGCGGGACAACCGATGGGAGTGCCACTCAGAGGCATAGCATATACTTTATAGTAATCACATTACTGACCCAAGCATCCTTTCAGGTTTTGTCGGGGCCCGATTTGGGGAAATGCTGGCCGACCTTGTCGATGGTGACAAGGGTCGAAAAGGTAGTTGGTCTTGCCAATGGTGACAAGGATCGAAAAGGGTAGCGACCGATCTTACCGATAGTGACAAGGGTCGAAAAGGTAGACGGTCTTACCGATGGTGACAAGGACCGAAAAGGGTAGACAGTCTTGCCGATTGTGACAAGGACAGGAAAGGGTAGCGACTGATCTTGCCGATGGTGACAAGGGTCAAAAAGATAGACAGTCTTGTCGATGGTGACAAGGACCGAAAAGGGTAGACGGTCTTGCCAATGGTGACAAGGACAGAAAAGGGTAGCGACCGATCTTACCGATGGTGACAAGGGTCGAAAAGGGTAGACGGTCTTGCCGATGGTGACATGGACCGTAAAGGGTAGCGACCGATCTTGTCGATGGTGACAAGGGTCGAAAAGGTAGACGGTTTTACCGATGGTGACAAGGATCGAAAAGGGTAGACGGTCTTGCCGATGGTGACAAGGACCGTAAAGGGTAGCGACCGATCTTGCCGATGGTGACAACGGTCGAAAAGGTAGACGGTCTTGCCGATGGTGATAAGGACCGGAAAGGGTAGACAGTCTTGCCAATGGTGACAAGGACCGAAAAGGGTAGACGGTCTTGTCGATGGTGACAAAGACCGAAAAGGGTAGACCGTCTTGCCGATGGTGACAAGGACCGGAAAGGGTAGACCGTCTTGCCGATGGTGACAAGGACCGTAAAGGGTAGTGACCGATCTTGCTGATGGTGACAAGTGTCGAAAAGGTAGACGGTCTTGCCGATGGTGACAAGGATCGAAAAGGGTAGACGGTCTTGCTGATGGTGACAAAGACCGAAAAGGGTAGCGACCGATCTTACCGATGGTGACAAGGGTCGAAAAGATGGACGGTCTTGCCGATGGTGACAAGGACCGAAAAGGGTAGATGGTCTTGCCGATGGTGACAAGGACTGGAAAGGGTAGCGATCGATCTTGCCGATGGTGACAAGGGTCGAAAAGGGTAGACGGTCTTGCCGATGGTGACAAGGACCGAAAAGGGTAGACGGTCTTGCTGATGGTGACAAGGACCGTAAAGGGTAGCGACCGATCTTGCCGATGGTGACAAGGGTCGAAAAGGTAGACGGTCTTGCCGATGGTGACAAAGACCGAAAAGGGTAGACGGTCTTGCCGATGGTGACAAGGACCAGAAAGGGTAGACGGTCTTGCCGATGGTGACAAAGACCGTAAAGGGTAGCGACCGATCTTGCCGATGGTGACAAGGGTCGAAAAGGTAGACGGTCTTGCCGATGGTGACAAGGACCGGAAAGGGTAGACGGTCTTGCCGATGGTGACAAGGACCAAAAAGGGTAGACGGTCCTGCCGATGGTGACAAAGACCAAAAAGTGTAGACGGTCTTGCCGATGGTGACAAGGACCGAAAAGGGTAGCGACCGATCTTGCCCATAATGACAAGGGTCGAAAAGGTATTTTGGGATGGAATGACGAACGAGGATAAACCCGTTACTACATCATCTTTTCATTTCATCATCATTTTTTATCATCATTTTTTTTTCTATTCTTTCATTTCATCATTTTTTTTAACCACATTACCGACTCAAGCGCCCTTTCGGGTTTTCGCCGAAGTCAGCCCCCTTTTGCTTTTGCCCACGCGCCCTCTCGGGTTTTCATGTGGCGGGGCACCCGATTTTACTTGCAATGCCCTTTCGGGTTTTCGCCACAGCCGGGTTATAGCCAGTTTTCCCCTTGTCCCCATTTAGGAACAAAGCCGGCGCGGTATCTCTATTTTTAACCCCATTTCTATTTCTTTTCTCTTTTTTTTTCTTTTAATTTTCCGGAGGATCCGGAACACAGGAGAGCTTGTTTGCTAGGATGCCGACCGGCCTTGTTGATGATGACAAGGGTCGGATCCTGGTTCGGTTCGTCGACATTGGTTAAATGCCGAAGCAGAGGCTATATGGTTCTTGACCGGGACGAAAGGTCCAGGCCAAGGGACAGAGGTCGACCTACCTCACTGATGATGATGAGGGTCGAACCTGGGTTTGTTCATCGATGTGGGTTACACGCTGAAGCAATGGGTATATTCATTCACATGGATGAAAGGTCCAAGTTAAGGGTAGAGGTCGACCTATCTCACCTATGATGACGAGGGTCGAATCCTGGGTTTTTTCATCGGCAGGGGTTACATGTCGATGCAAAGGTATGATTATTGACAAGGACGAAAGGTCCGAGTTAAGGGATAGAGGTCGACCGGTCTCGCCGATGATGACGAGGGTCGAACATGGGTTTGTTCGTCGACATGGGTTACATGTCGAAGCAAAGGATATATTCAATAACAAAGAAGGAAGGTCCAAGTTAAAGGAGTAGAGTTCGACCAATCTTGCCGATGATGACGGGGGTCGAACACGGGTTTGTTCGTCGACATGGATTACATGTCGAAGCAAGGGACATGGTCATTAACGAGGACGAAAGGTCCAAGTTATAGGATGGAGGTCGACTGATCCCGCCGATGATGACGAGGGTCGGACACAGGTTTGTTAGGGGATCTCCGGTGGGACTTCTGATGGTTATCCCTTGGGAATCTCATTGAGAGGAGGATGAAGAGAAACTTTTGGATTACCACTTTACTGACCTAAGTGCTCTTTTCGGGTTTTCACCGAGGCCAGCCCCCTCTTGCTTTTGCCCACGTGCCCTTTCAAGTTTTCACGTGGCGGGATACCCGATTTTGCCTGCAGCGCCCTTTCGGGTTTTCGCCACAGTCGGGTTATAGCCATTTTTGCCCTCATCCCCGTTTAGGAACAAGGCCGGCAGGGTATCTCTATTTTTAACCCCATTTCTGTTTCTTTCTCTTTCTTTTGAACTCATGTAGCAGAAGGATGCTGAGAGGGTCGGCTAGAACATGAAGTATCGCGCCGAAAAAGGGGTTTATTCGTTAGCAAGAAGGTAATGCCAACGCGAAGGGTAGATTTGTGCCGATTCGGGCGTAGGGCCCGCAATGGCAATGATGTATAAAGGTTGGCTAGGACATAGAGTCTTGCGCCAAGCAAATAGGTTTATTCATTAGCAAGAAGGTAATGCTAACGCAAATGATAGATTTGAGCCGATTCGGGCGTAGTGCCCGCAATGGCAATGATGTATAAAGGTCGGCTAGGACATGGAGTCTTGCGCTGAACAAGGGGTTTATTCGTTAGCAAGAAGGTAATGCTAACGCAGAGGATAGATTTGAGCCGATTCGGGCGTAGGGCCCGCAATGACAATGATGTATAAAGGTCAGCTAGGACACGGAGTCTTGCGCCGAACAAGGGGTTTATTCGTTAGCAAGAAGGTAATGCTAACGCAAAGGATAGATTTGAGCCGATTCGGGCGTAGGGCCCACAATGGCAATGATGTTTAAAGGTCGACTAGGACACGAAGTCTTGCGCCAGAAGCATGATTTATTCGTCAGCAAGGAGACCATGCTGACGCAAAGGATGGATTTATGCCGATTCGGGCGTAAGGCCCGTAATGGCAAAGATGTATAAAGGTTGGCTGGGACACGAAGTCTTACGCCAGAAGAATGGTTTGTTCGTCAGCAAGGAGACCATGCTGACGCAAAGGATGGATTTACGTCGATTCGGGCGTAAGGCCCATAATGGCAAGGATGTATAAAGGTTGACTGGGACACGAAGTCTTGCGCTAGAAGAAGGGTTTATTCGTCAGCAAGGAGACCATGCAGACACAAAGGATGGATTTATGTCGATTCGGGTGTAAGGCTCGTAATGGTAAAGATGTATAAAGGTCGGCTAGGATACGGAGTCTTGTGCCGAATAAGGGGTTTATTCGTTAGCAAGAAGGTAATGCTAACGCAAAGGATAGATTTATGCCGATTCGGGCCTAGGGCCCGCAATGGCAGTGATGTATAAACGTCGGCTAGTACACGGAGTCTTGCGTCGAACAAGGGGTTTATTCGTTAGCAAGAAGGTAATGCTAACACAAAGGATACATTTGTGCCGATTCGGGAGTAAGGCCCGTAATGGCAAAGTCGTAGGTATTATGTGAGTCTGGCCAGGGCAGAGTGCCACTAGACCGAGGTAAGTGTAGCTCGATTAGGATGGAATGCCACTAGACCGGGGTAAGTGTAGCTCGATCAGGGCGGAGTGCCACTAGACCAAGTTTGAGGTAGCTCAGTCAGGGCGGAGTGCCACTAGACCAAGGGTGGAGGTAGCTCGATCAGGGCAGAGTGCAACTGGATCAAGGGTGGGGGTAGCTCGGTCAGGGCGGAGTGCCACAGGACTAAGGGTGGAGGTAGCTCGGT
The DNA here is from genome assembly GCA_022559845.1 of Amorphophallus konjac. Classification (NCBI taxonomy): domain Eukaryota; kingdom Viridiplantae; phylum Streptophyta; class Magnoliopsida; order Alismatales; family Araceae; genus Amorphophallus; species Amorphophallus konjac. The sequence goes on along the minus strand of CM040123.1, from coordinate 190,223,327 downwards.
CAGGGCGGAGTGCCACTGGACCAAGGGTGGAGGTAGTTTGGTCAGGGAGGAGCGCCACTGGACCAAGGGTGGAGGTAGCTCGGTCAGGGTGGAGTGCCACTGGACCGAGGGTGGACGTAGCTTGGTCGGGGTGGTGTGGACACCAAAAATTGCACGCACAGATATCCAGCTCAGCCCAGCATTAACAACGGCACCGAGTGAAGAAGCCCCGGAGGGACTGGTCATCCGGACTCCCTAAATATGCACACTGCCGTGAAGCCGTCTCCGGAGTCACGATAGTGAAGAGAAATCAACCACCAAGAGCCCCCACAATCTATGGGCCTCAAAGAAAATTAAATGGGCCACAACTTATGCTCACAACGGGCTCAGAACTGCCCATTTTAGCCCTTCAGCGGCACAGCCTTTTGGCCCTTCCGCGGTACACCCCTTGGGCCATCAGCAGCATAGCCCTTTGGCCCTCCAGCGGTACACCCCTGGGCCTTCAGTGGCACGCCCTTGTGCCCTTTCAACGGCACACCCTGCAAGCCTTCAACGGCGCACTATTTCAAGCCTTCAACGGCACACTATTTCAAGCCTTCAACGGCACACTATTTCAGGCCTTCAACAGCACACTATCTTTGAGGCTCTCACTCTTCGAGAATTGAAATTGCCTATGTTTGTGCCTTTATCTTGATCACAAACTTGGTATCATATATTTGAGCCTCTATCTTGTTCATGTTATGTCATATGCTCCCTTATCTTTTTGTAGATGACAAAAAGGGGGAGAATGATTGGTGTGTATAAATGGTGTATGAATGTTGTTGTCTTAAGGAGTCTTGGGGAGAATGTGTATGCTCAATGTTTGCACATATTTTCAACACATGTTTTCAAAATCTGTATTATCACACACATCATTTTGTCATCATCAAAAAGAGGGAGATTGTTGCATCCCATAGTTCGTGCTTGGTTTCAATGATATCAAAACGATTGTGTTTGTGTGTGTACGTGTTTCATTGAGCAACATGTTGTATATCTTGATTTTATGAGTTGAAAGATGGAGTCAATGGTTACTCTTGAAAGCCATGTGAACTCTCGGTGTTTAAGGAACTAATGTTATATTTATGTTGGTTTGTAGGAACACGACTTCATGGCTGATACTTGGAATCTTAAGGAGTCCATCAATGAAGCTCTTCTTCTTAAAGGGAGTTAACTCTATTCATGTTTAAAGTTATGTGAATGATTTGTATTTAAGGATCTCATGCCTTGAATATTTTGATTTGCAGGATCAAAATCCATGCTTCATGTTTGGAACTCAAAGGAGTGCGTCAATGAAGATCTTATTGAAAAAAGGGGGTTGCTTCTCTCATTGCATTGCAATGATTCTTCTACATTTCATTCATTTCATCTAATAACTTTCAACATCTTGGTTGGATATTTTCATGCATTTTCTTCATAATATTTTTGGACTTGAAATATTCATACAAGACTTCATGAAAGTTGGTTCCATATTACTCATGTATTGGATGAATGATTGGTCATGTGTACTTTGCTCTATAAGCTTGAGTTAATGACTTCTGTATGAAAGAATTACATGAAGATGGCTTTTCTGGAGATGACTTCTTTTGGGTCTTAATCTATGAGATTGTGTTCACTGAACACACATTTCTAATTGACTGATAGTGACATATCATTCATAGAGTTATTGTGATTTCAATATGTGCATGAATCTGTGAAACATGCTTGGAAGAATGCACATGCCCTGTACTCAAGAGAATTCATGAGAAAGCATGTTTGCATGATTGGTATATACTGATGTGTGAGATGCATGTGAAGACAATGTACCTCTTGGATAATGCTTCATGAATGTTAGCTCTTAATCAACAAGAATGCCATTTGAATGAATGTGGTTCCATGATATTATGCATGCTTTGCATTTGGCATATTTGTTAACACTTGTGTGATGAAGTATTTTGATGTTGAAGATTTGGTTGATTCAAGAATATGATTGAATGGTTGAGCTTCCATATTATTATAGTTGATTGAATGATAGATTCATGCTTATCATTTCAAAACCTTGTCATTTGGTCAAATATATTTTTGCTAAGTGATTTGAGAAGCAAAACGCATGTTTGAATAGGTTCAATGATGTATTTCATTGTGAACATGTTCATAGTGTTAATGCATAACTCATATATTTTGATTCGCAACTAACCTCTTGGTTTATCATGTTTTTCAGGATGCAAAATCATTGTTGATCTTCATGGGATTATGGTAACATTTAATCAATTGTTTCCCTTTGGTTTGATGGAGGTTTTAGTTATTTTTCAAACTCAAACTGTCTTACAGTCTTCACCATTTTCAATCCCACTGTTGGATCTCCCCATAAAAATTATATGTTGTAGCTCTGCGAGTCCTCTTTCCAACGCCTCCAGTCTCGCTTCGATCGGAGTTCAGAGCAAGGAGAAATAATTCCTGCCGCCGGAGCGCGCAGTGCTATTTTTTATGTAACCTGCCTGAAAGGGTCGACCCCAGGGGTCGACCCCTGTAACACAAGGTGCTGTTTTGTGTTTTCCAGCAACCTGTTGCCCAGGGTCGACCCAAGGGTCGACCCCTTCCGGACGGGACTTCCGAAAGTGTTTAAAACCCTTTGAAAACCATGTCAAACATTACCATACTACCCCCTATTAGTTTCTATTGTTATTAAGGTGTTTTTAACATGTATTAGGAGGGTTTTATGAGTCTTTTCCCCACCCCTTGAGTTGCTTATATAAGAGTTACGAATTTGGGATGTAATCAACCCTAATGCTCATTTGCTTTTTCGTATAGGTGAAGAAAAAGAGGAGAACGTACTGGAGCTCTTCCAAGGAGGATATCATCCACTTTCGTGAAGATCTGGAGATCGTGGAAGAAGAAGAAAAGGTGCGGATCGAAGAGAGGATCAAGAAGACGTAAGGATCATCTTCATCCGGCTTCCCTCCAACTCGTGGTTCAAGGAACATCATCAACCGACCTTGAAGAACAAAGGGGGATCACTTCTAGGTCTTCTATCAGTTCTTTGTGATGTATTCTATGATCTATATTTTGGGTTTGAGCATACCTGAATATTTGTGTTCATTTTCTGAACATTAGAGATATTTGTGTGTGTGACCGGTTGTGTATATGGTCGTGTTTGATCGCCTTCGTGCGATCGTGTTTATGTCTTTGTGCTGCGGTTGTTGCAGCGTGTGTGTGTGTGTTGTGATCCGGTCGTCGGATCGTGTGTGTGTGTGTTGTGATCCGGTCGTCGGATCGTGTGTTGTGTTTGTGATCTGGTCGTCGGATCGTGTGGGAGACTTCGTCTCCGTCTGTGTGTGTGTTGGGGTGTGTCCCCGTGTGTGTGCGGGCGTCGTCCCGTGTGTGTTTGGAGCGTCGTCTCCGTTTGGGGATTTATCCCCGAGTGAAGTCTCACCGAGTTTGGTGAGGGGTGGACGTAGGGAACCCGTCGTGGTCCCGAACCACCTTAAAAATTCTGTGTCTTGTGGTTTGCTTTTGTGGATACGTGCTTAACTGTTTATATTGGTTGAATGTTCGTGTGTGAACGGTGAGATCGAGAGAACCTAGTTATCATGTTTAGCTAATTTCTCAATCTTATCAATCTTGTTAATTCCGATGTGCGCTAGTTTTTGTATTTTAATTGGACATAGTTTTAGTAGAAGGATCTATTCACCCCCCCTCTAGATCCGTGTTCTTGCACTACGGGACCCAACAATTGGTATCAGAGCAAGGCTCTGCTATCCCTAGATCTCACGATCTACAGAGTGATCCTAGTGCATTCTATAATCATGAATTTTTCTGTTGAACACATGTCAATGAACTGCCTTCCTATTCTTAATGGTTCTGATGTTACTTCATGGATAGGTAAAATGTGTAGACTGATCAATTCAATTAATCCTAATCTTTGGAAGTTGATTTATGATGGTCCTCACATATTGCCTTTAGATGAGACCAAGTGGTCTAGTCAAGATAAATTGAAGAACCATGAAAATGTCATTATCTTAAGTTTATTGAAAAGTGTCATTGATACTCATATGTTTCCATTTGTTTCTTCTTGTAGAACGGCGAAGGAGCTTATGGATCAGTTGATCAAAGCTCAAGAGATGGAAGGGCAAAAAGGTTTCATGGCCGACGATGCTGATCAATGCCATGATGAAAATGTTGATGAGGTAAATTCTGAAAATGAAGAACTCTCTAATGAGGAATGGCAAATGGCATATGATGAACTATATAAAAAATGCAAGAAACTCATATCTGAAAATAAGAACTTGAAAAGGAAGATTAATGAGAATGTGCATGATAATCCTTCTTGTGAAAATTGTAAAACTTTGGACTCAAAGATTGAGAATCTGGAATATGAAAAAGAACTTCTAGAATCCAAAGTTGAATTATTTTCAGATGAGATGTCTTGTATGAATGAAGAGCTTGAGATGTTTAGAAAATCTAATACTGCTCTTGAAATTGATACTGATTCCCATGATTTGCTTGATCAAAATAAACACTTGTTGTCTAAGATTTCATTGCTTGAAGAAACAGAAAAATATCTTAGAAACAAGTTAACTTCTTTGTCTGATGATGATAAAATGTTTGAAAAGCTACTTGATTCTGAAATTGATAGCAAAAGTATCATGAATGAAAATGAAGATCTTAAAAAGAAAAATGGTGCCATGTTAGTTCAGAATTCCTTACTTGAGGGAAGATTGAAATACTTTGATAAGCTTGAACAAGAAAATTCCTTGTTGAAATCCAAGAATGAACAATTACTTGTTAAGATTTCAAAGTTTGTTGAAACTGAGAAAGTTCTTGAAAACTTAACTGAAAAACTCTATGCCATGAATGATGAAAATAAGGAAATCTTGAAAGAAAATGAAAACTTGGAATCTGTGAATTGCCTGCTTAATGAGAAAATCCTTGCATGTGAAAAAGAGACAAATGATTTGAAAAATGACTTGTTTAGATTTGTCAAAGGAAAGGAAAATTTGGATAAAATATTGGGTGTTAAGGTGAACTTTCAAAAAGAAGGTCTTGGATACACCCCGGCCAATAAAAAGTCCTTTGAATCCAAATTGAAAACTTCATTTGTTCATGCATCTGATATTCCAAGCACTTCCAAAGCACCACCTCCAATTGCACAAATGAAGAATTCTGAAAATAGATTTGAGAAAATGAAGAATGTCAAACCAACCATACCAAATGGATTTCAAAAATCGAAGTTCAATGTTGAATGCTTCTATTATGGTGTGTTTGGACATGTGATAGATGAATGTGTTGTCATGAAAGAGGATGACAAATTTGTATGTAAAGAGAAAAATATTTTCAAATCACAAAGAAATGGTTCTTACTTTCATTGTGGTAAGTTAGGCCACACGATGAAAAATTATTTTTCAAAACAGAAAGATGAACAAAATGCTTTCAAAGAAAAGAGAAATGTTTCTTGTTTTTATTGTCACAAACTTGGCCATGTCATGGATGATTACTTTGTGAAACAAAATGATGATTATCGTGTCATGAATGCTAAGTTTAACCTTCAAAGTAAATTTAGAAATGAACATACTTCCCATGCTAAAAGGTTTGCATCCCATAAGAGAAACTTGTTCATAAACACTCATGCAAATAATGGAAAGTCATTCCGTAGACCCACATCTCCTTGTTGCTTTCATTGTGGGAAGTACGGACATCTTATGAAAGAGTGTTGGCTTTTGAAAACAGAAAACTTCCATGCTTCTAGAATGCATGCTAGGTCTAATTTTGTTAAATCTAGACCTTTTGAAAATAGAAGATGGAATGGACTTGTAACTTTCTTTACTCCAAAAAGGAAGTCTTTTGGTAAAACTACTTTTCCTCAATGCCGTTATTGTGGAAACCATGGACATATCATTGAGAATTGCAGGATCATGAAGAATGATGATATTGTAGCAATGAAAAGGAAGAAAGCATTTGGTGGCAATGCTACCAACCTCCAGAGACCCAAAAAGGCTTGGGTGCCCAAATCTGTTGAATGAATTATTTTGGATGCAAGTGTGCCTTGAGGTAAATAAAGAATGAAAGAGGTTCCAATAAAGGGAACAAGGCACACTCATATGGTAAAACCCCAACTTTACTTCTTCACTGTCAAACTTGATGATTTTGATATTTTGGAATGAGATTTTGGTGTGTTCTCATGTTCTGCTCTAATTTCTTCACAAGCCACATATATCTTCAATGGATGAATATTTTGTATATCAAATGGTGGTTAGAGAAGGTTAGACTACGTTCAACTGGATACTTCCACTAAGCGTGATGGTGGTCTTCGGACCTATGTTCTCCGCCTAGTACCAAAATTCAGAAGTTGAATTATATGGCTTATAAGGAATCTTGTGTTGTGAATGAAATCAATTTACCTTTGATTTGAATAGCTTTCAAATTGAATATTAAAAACTCTCTTGTTTCATAAGGTAAAATTCTCTGAGCTATGGACTTGCTTGATCAAATGCAACAATTGATATTGAATGTTGAGCATGGCTCAGTTTAAAGCTCATTGACCATATGTGATTGATTCGCCAAATTGATAAGTTGTTTGACATGTTCAAAAATATACTCTTGATAATAGTTGTTCAAACACTTATCTTGCTCATTTGCTAAATTTTGTGTGAAATCTGTTGGAAACTCGGTTATTTTCATATTCACACATGCAGGGCATATCATGTTCAAACTAAAGCTTATGTCTCATGGAATATTATCTTTGAATGATCATAGTTGAACATTTGGGTTCTAAGGGACATGACTTTTCATGATGAAATCTGAAATAAAATGCTCATGATTCAGTGCCAAAATCATTGAAAATCCATCTCATGCATTCACCTGGTTCATACTTTTCTTATATGCTCAAGTCATTAAAAAAAACTGAAAACTTGCATAAAAAGAATGCATTGGCATCTTTGCATATCATTCATATACTATGCATATAAAATGATAAAAAGATGCATATTGCATATTCATGCATATAGAGCATATGCATATATTTCATGATAATCACATATCTTGACTCATGAATGCTTGCATGAATACTTTCATCAATCCTTGCATGCTTGTAAGTATTTATCCTATGAAATCAATTCTTGATCTTTCTAAGACCTCACCTCCTTGATAAATAACAATGCAGTGATTTTATTCATATGTGATCCATGTCATATATTAAGGGGGAGGATTTGATTCCGACCGTGCATATATTTAGGGGGAGTCATAGCTATGTCTTGTCGAATTCATTTTATACATGCAAAATAAAAATTTACCCCCACACTCTTGCACATAATGAATTCAATGAATTTCATTGATAAGGATTTAAGAAATTCTTTCCAACACTCTAAAGGGAACTTGAATCTCTACATGGACATTAAAGAGTAATCGTGAGGAAAAAGTTACCTACCCTACAAAAAAATTCAATAAGTGGTATGTGGATCCGAGTAACCAGGAATCCCCCCTGAAACAAAGGAGGAAACTCGTGTCAAAAGGAGAAACAAAAATCCATTTGTGTGACGAATCCAAGTAGCCGGGAATCCCCATTGAGACATATGAGGAAACTCGCGTCGAAAAGTGAAGTCTATTAAAAGAAAATTCGGGGTTGTGCGAAGCTACCGAAAGTCGAGAATCTAAAGCGAAAGTGTAGAGAGGAGATTACCTTCCAGTGTTCTTTAGAAAATCTGACAATCCATATGTTTTGAAGCTCATTAGTCATTGCCTCACATTTCACATGGGCATTTTTGTGATGTATATATCTTATGAATTTGCCTACACTCATGGTTTATGTAGTACTCCTAGTTGTGTATGCACAAAACCTCTTAGTTATGCTTCATGTCTTACATTCTTGAATTTGAATCACATGCTCTTTTGTTAACCTGTGCCTCATTTAGGGGGAGTTACTATATGTAATATTTGTGTGCATGACGATTGTGCTTGTGTGCTTGCATGTTCATGTATTCCCCTTGAGTCTAATTCTGAGCATAAACCTTACATTAGAAGGATAGAAGTCATCATGTGCATAGCTTCATAAATTGCATGATTAGCATTCACATAGTGTATATTCAGTGCTAATTTGCATATTTGCATATTTGACATTTTCAGCATGCATATAGGTCCTTCATGATATCATCTTGATCAAATCCATACTTTTCAACAATTGGCACAGTTCATTTTGAAATGCATATTCTGAACACTTCTTGTTGCTTAAATGCCAAAATGAGTTCAACCAACAAATGGTATCATGATCTACAAATGCTATCTTTGAGGCTCTCACTCTTCGAGAATTGAAATTGCCTATGTTTGTGCCTTTATCTTGATCACAAACTTGGTATCATATATTTGAGCCTCTATCTTGTTCATGTTATGTCATATGCTCCCTTATCTTTTTGTAGATGACAAAAAGGGGGAGAATGATTGGTGTGTATAAATGGTGTATGAATGTTGTTGTCTTAAGGAGTCTTGGGGAGAATGTGTATGCTCAATGTGTGCACATGTTTTCAACACATGTTTTCAAAATCTGTATTATCACACACATCGTTTTGTCATCATCAAAAAGGGGGAGATTGTTGCATCCCATAGTTCGTGCTTGGTTTCAATGATATCAAAACGATTGTGTTTGTGTGTGTACGTGTTTCATTGAGCAACATGTTGTATATCTTGATTTTATGAGTTGAAAGATGGAGTCAATGGTTACTCTTGAAAGCCATGTGAACTCTCGGTGTTTAAGGAACTAATGTTTTTCTTATGTTGGTTTGTAGGAACACGACTTCATGGCTGATACTTGGAATCTTAAGGAGTCCATCAATGAAGCTCTTCTTCTTAAAGGGAGTTAACTCTATTCATGTTTAAAGTTATGTGAATGATTTGTATTTAAGGATCTCATGCCTTGAATATTTTGATTTGCAGGATCAAAATCCATGCTTCATGTTTGGAACTCAAAGGAGTGCGTCAATGAATATCTTATTGAAAAAAGGGGGTTGCTTCTCTCATTGCATTGCAATGATTCTTCTACATTTCATTCATTTCATCTAATAACTTTCAACGTCTTGGTTGGATATTTTCATGCATTTTCTTCATAATATTTTTGGACTTGAAATATTCATACAAGACTTCATGAAAGTTGGTTCCATATTACTCATGTATTGGATGAATGATTGGTCATGTGTACTTTGCTCTAAAAGCTTGAGTTAATGACTTCTGTATGAAAGAATTGCATGAAGATGGCTTTTCTGGAGATGACTTCTTTTGGGTCTTAATCTATGAGATTGTGTTCACTGAACACACATTTCTAATTGACTGATAGTGACATATCATTCATAGAGTTATTGTGATTTCAATATGTGCATGAATCTGTGAAACATGCTTGGAAGAATGCACATGCCCTGTACTCAAGAGAATTCATGAGAAAGCATGTTTGCATGATTGGTATATACTGATGTGTGAGATGCATGTGAAGACAATGTACCTCTTGGATAATGCTTCATGAATGTTAGCTCTTAATCAACAAGAATGCCATTTGAATGAATGTGGTTCCATGATATTATGCATGCTTTGCATTTTGCATATTTGTTAACACTTGTGTGATGAAGCATTTTGATGTTGAAGATTTGGTTGATTCAAGAATATGATTGAATGGTTGAGCTTTCATATTATTATAGTTGATTGAATGATAGATTCATGCTTATCATTTCAAAACCTTGTCATATGGTCAAATATATTTTTGCTAAGTGATTTGAGAAGCAAAACGCATGTTTGAATAGGTTCAATGATGTATTTCATTGTGAACATGTTCATAGTGTTAATGTATAACTCATATATTTTGATTTTCAACTAACCTCTTGGTTTATCATGTTTTTCAGGATGCAAAATCATTGTTGATCTTCATGGGATTATGGTAACATTTAATCAATTGTTTCCCTTTGGTTTGATGGAGGTTTTAGTTGTTTTTAAACTCAAACTGTCTTACAGTCTTCACTATTATCAATCCCACCATTGGATCTCCCCAAAAATATTATATGTTGTAGCTCTGCGAGTCCTCTTTCCAACGCCTCCAGTCTCGCTTCGATCGGAGTTCAGAGCTAGGAGAAATAATTCCTGCCGCCGGAGCGCGCAGTGCTATTTTTTATGTAACCTGCCTGAAAGGGTCGACCCCTGGAACACAAGGTGCTGTTTTGTATTTTCCAGCAACATGTTACCCGAGGGTCGACCCCAAGGGTCGACCCCTTCCGGACGGGACTTCCAAAAGTGTTTAAAACCCTTTGAAAACCATTTCAAACATTACCATACTACCCCCTATTAGTTTCTATTGTTATTAAGGTGTTTTTAACATGTATTAGAAGGGTTTTATGAGTCTTTTCCCCGCCCCTTGAGTTGCTTATATAAGAGTTACGAATTTGGGATGTAATCAACCCTAATGCTCATTTGCTCTTTCGTATAGGTGAAGAAAAAGAGGAGAATGTGCTGGAGCTCTTCCAAGGAGGATATCATCTACTTTCGTGAAGATCTGGAGATCGTGGAAGAAGAAGAAAAGGTGCGGATCGAAGAGAGGATCAAGAAGACGTAAGGATCGTCTTCATCCGGCTTCCCTCCAACTCGTGGTTCAAGGAACATCATCAACCGACCTTGAAGAACAAAGGGGGATCACTTCTATGTCTTCTATCAGTTCTTTGTGATGTATTCTATGATCTATATTTTGGGTTTGAGCATACCTGAATATTTGTGTTCATTTCTGAACATTAGAGATATTTGTGTGTGTGACCGGTTGTGTATACGGTCGTGTTTGATCGCCTTCGTGCGATCGTGTTTATGTCTTTGTGCTGCGGTTGTTGCAGCGTGTGTGTGTGTGTTGTGATCCGGTCGTCGGATCGTGTGTGTGTGTGTTGTGATCCGGTCGTCGGATCGTGTGTTGTGTTTGTGATCCGGTCGTCGGATCGTGTGGGAGACTTCGTCTCCGTCTGTGTGTGTGTTGGGGTGTGTCCCCGTGTGTGTGCGGGCGTCGTCCCGTGTGTGTTTGGAGCGTCGTCTCCGTTTGGGGATTTATCCCCGAGTGAAGCCTCACCGAGTTTGGTGAGGGGTGGACGTAGGGAACCCGTCGTGGTCCCGAACCACCTTAAAAATTCTGTGTCTTGTGGTTTGCTTTTGTGGATACGTGCTTAACTGTTTATATTGGTTGAATGTTCGTGTGTGAACGGTGAGATCGAGAGAACCTAGTTATCGTGTTTAGCTAATTTCTCAATCTTATCAATCTTGTTAATTCCGCTGTGCGCTAGGTTTTGTATTTTAATGGGACATAGTTTTAGTAGAAGGATCTATTCACCCCCCTCTAGATCCGTGTTCTTGCACTACGGGACCCAACAAACGGCACACTATTTCTAGCCTTCAGCGGCACGCCCATTTGGGGCTTCAGCGGCACGCCTTTTTGGCCTTCATGCGGCACACTTATTGAGCCCGCCAGCGGTATAGCACGAAGGCGTTTCAACAGCCGAACGACGTGAAGCCCATGCCCTACGTATCCTTGGCGCGTAGTGAGCTGTCCGAGGTGTCAACCAACGGTTGGGCCACACAGGCTACTCCCCTGATAGCCAGGACATGGGAAGTCAAACCCCATCATCACCAGCCGCTTCCCGCCCTCGACGGCCGTGCTCGAGGGCTCCCGCTGCTGGGGGTATAAAACCCCTCCCATTCCAGAGAAGACAAAAAAAGGAGGACAGACGGAGAAGAGACCCAGAGGCAGAGACGAATAGAGGGGGTTGCATACGAGAAGAAGAAGAAGAGAGAAGAAAAGGGAGAGGGCTCCGGCGTGGAGTCTTTCGACAGCCACCAGGCAACGAGAAGAGAGTAAGGGAGAGAGAGGGCTTGATATAGTAGGGGAAGGTGGGGGAAAGAGCAGTGGACGATCGTCTCTACTTCGATCCCCAACACCTCCTCCTCTTTTGTTTCTCTGTTTTCCCCCTCTCTATTCCTTTGTTCTTAGGTTTTCTTTCTTGCCTATAGCCTTAGCTCGGGCATGTTTTGTGATGTATACGGGTGGCTACGGCCCTTTATTTCCCATGACTGAAGATCTCCCCCCCTCAGTGGGTTTTCTCTTTGTCTCATTGTTTTGGGCCGCAGTGCGTTTGATTATTTTTCCCTTCGCTTCCCGGTGTTTTCCTTAACTCCTCCTGCCGACAGTTTCCTCCGGACACCGCACCACCTCGGGTTGTATGAGGTCGTGAGCCTTTCCAGTGCACAGCCCCTCCGCGTTGTGATCTTCTGGTAGAAGCCCACCTGCAAGTCCCTTGCCTGCCCTTTGAGCCACCTCCCAAAAATATTTTCCTCGTGGGCTTGATCAGCCCAATGCCCCTACCCCATTAGCACGCCAGCCCCTTTTGGGGGCCTTGCCCGGTGCGCCTGCACCCCCGTCCAGCGGTACACCTTCTGGCTCCTTGGCCGGCACACCCTTCTGCACCTTCAGCAGCACACCTGCACTTTCCCCCAGCGGCACACCCTTCCGGCACCTTGGCCGGCACACCCATAGTAGCCCTCCAGCGGTACACCTCCCCTTGGTGCTTCAGCGGTACGCCTGGCCCCTCCCTAGTCTGGTACACCCCTCAAGCACCCTGTGCTCGTCCTTGGCCGGTACGCCTTGGCTAACCCCCAGTCCACCCTATCCAGTCTTAGAGGTCTCCCGCTCGTTGTTTTCTCCGAGGTTTTCTGAAGTTTCATTAAAGGTGCTGTCGCCTTTGGGCGCCCACCTCCAGTTGACGGGTTCCGCCACTCCCTGTGGGCGCGTTCCCTTTATCTCCCTTACGCTCGGGTCAAGGGGAGATGCTGCCGAATTTTCGCTAGAAACGATAACATATTAAAAGGATAAAAGGAAGCAACCAACAAATGGAACAACAAAATATTATAAAGAATAGGCTGTGAGGAAAAGGAGGAAAGACTTGTATAAAACTACTCAAAACCCAAAGAAAAGAAGAAAAGAAAAGCCTTAAAGCAAGTAGCAGGGGAGTGGGCCTTCATCGGTACGTCTGTTCCAGCCTTCACCGGTGCACCCTATTAGCCCTTCAACGTCACACCTTCTTGGCTCCTCACCGGCACACTCCTCCTCCGTTTCAACCTTCCCCTCACCGGTACACTCCCATCCTCCTTCGCCGGTACACTCCCACCGTCTCTCCCTCACCGGTACACACCTCCTTACCGTCCCACTCTCTTTCTTACTCTCCCTCTCACCGGCACACTCCATTCCCCCCCTCACCGGTACACTCTCTCCCTCACCATCATACTCTCTCCCCCCACTGGTACACCCTCTGTCTCTCCCTCATCTATCTCCCTGTCTTACCTCTTCTTCCACCGTCTCCCAGAAATAGAAACCAATGTACAGACTTGGCAGGTTGAGGCACGAACGTAGCAACAAGCAATGTACAGACTTTGAGCTGCAATGTGAAGACTTCGAGCTGGCCAACGTACAGACTTTGAGTTGGCCAATGTATAGACTTTGGGCTACAGCCAATGGCCAATGTACAGACTCTGAGCTGCAATGTACAGACTTTGAGCTGCAATGTATAGACTTCGAGTTGGCCAACGTATAGACTTCGAGCTACCCAATGTATATACTTTGAACTCCAGCCAATGGCTGATTCATAGACTTTGGGTTGGCTGACGTACAGACTTTGAGTTGTAATGTACAGACTTTGAACAATGTATAGACTTTGGGTTGGCCAATGTACAGACTTTGGACTGGCCAATGTATAGACTTTGAACTCCAGTCAATGGCTAATGTACAGACTTTGAGCTGTAATGTACAGACTTTGAGCTGTAATGTACAGACTTTGAACAATGTATAGACTTTGGGTTGGCCAATGTACAGACTTTGGACTGGCCAATGTATAGACTTTGAACTCCAGCCAATGGCTAATGTACAGACTTTGAGCTGCAATGTACAGACTTTGAGCTGCAATGTACAGACTTCGAACTGCAGCCAATGGGCATCGTACAGACTTTGAGCTGCAATGTATAGACTTTGAGCTGGCCAACGTACAGACTTTGGGTTGGCCAATGTATAGACTTTGAGCTACAGCCAATGGACAATGTATAGACTTTGAGCTGCAGCCAATGCACAATGTATAGACTTTGGGTTGGCCAGTGTATAGACTTTGAGCTGGCCAACGTACAGACTTTGGGCTGGCCAATGTATAGACTTTGAGCTGCAATGTGCAGACTTTGAGCTGAAGGATGTACAGATTTTGTATGCAGCAACCAGACGATGTACATACTTCGGGTCGCAGCGACCAGCCAATGTATAGACTTGGGGCTGAGGGACGTACAGACTTCGTGTGTGCTAGTAGCCAGTGTACAGACTTTGAGTTGCAGTAAATGGACGATGTACAGACTCTGCGCGTGTGCTAGCAGACGATGTACAGACTTCGAGTTAGCCCGACACGCCCGCCAACTCCCTCCCCGGCATACTCTCTTGGCGCTTCTCCGGCACCCTCTAACCTACCCGGTACACTCTCCCAGCCCCTCTCCGGTACGCTCTCCTAGCCTTCGCCAGTACACCCTTTCTGCCCCCAACGGCCCACTTTTCCTTCCAAAATAAATATATATAAACATATATAAATATGTCATGATAATGATAATGATAATAATGATAATAAATTAATAAAAAATATGATAAATAAATAAACCTGAATATATATATATATGAGAAATAAACAAAAAATGTGAAATAATAATAATAATAGTAAAAAAAGAAAGGGAAAATATAATAGTGATAATAATAAATAAAATGGAGAAATCATCCAGAATAAATACATAAAAGGGAAATAAGCAATAAAATATATATGCACATAATTTAAAGCCCAGATAAAGAAAATGGTAAAATCTATGTTGCAGCCCTGTCTCTCCCGTGACCCGATGCTGAAGGAACAACAATGCCGCCCTTCCAGGTTGGGCCTGAGTCTTGGGAATTATCCCGACATGGCCAGGCCCCGACCTAGTCTTGGGCCGACATTCCAATCAGACCGAACTCGCTCCTCAGGCCGGATCCCCTCCGAGCCACTACTAAAATTGCCGCACGTTCGGCAAACATTTGAACGGGTTCGCCTCGGTTTTCGTCGCGTTTCTATCATGGACCTGTGTCTGAACATGAAAAGACCCGTGAGCAACCAACATGGCCGACGGCTCCTACCCCGACGTGGTCATGACCCAGCATTGCTCTGGGCCGATAGCTCGCCAAATCGGATTCACCCTATCGGGATTCGTTCCCGCCCTTTTATTGAAATTGTCGTAAACTCGGCATACACTTGTACGGGGTTGTTCCTATCCACGTCGCACCTTCAATATGGACCCTTGTCCGAATATCAAGTGGTCCGCAAGTGACTGATAGAAATCTGAATAGAACGAGATGGCTCCTATCATCCCTAGACCCTATATACGGGAATATCAATAAGGCCTTTGTGGGCTGTGCTTGGACCTCGGGTCCGTCCCGATTATGGTCATTGTCTGACCCACGCCCTCGGCCTATAGCTCGCTTCCTTCGAACATGTTTTGGGTTTTGGAATCTAGGCCCGGGACTCTTCCCCGTTGCCCTCCGGCATCGCGAACATTAATGATGCCCACGCAAGCCCCGTTTGACCGCGGGAGGCGCCCCCGGTATGGTCCCGACTCGATCTCGCACCGGGCCAATAAATTCGCTAGTTTCCTGCTACACTAATCGAGATTTAACCGAATGTTTTCAGTGTCTCGGAATAATGTATTTGATGTATCACAGCATACATATGTTTCAGGTCCTCCTGCGACGATTATGATACTCTCAAGCCGGACACCCGTCTGAATATTAAACGGTCTCCCGAATGACCGACACGTTTCGAACGTCCGCTTCCCTAGACACAGGGCCTTTCAGCCGATTCAAGGGATATTCCCTCGTTGCCCCTTGGCACCGGAAATATTAATGACGCTCATGCAAGTCTTGTTTCGACCGCGGGGGGCCCACCGCAGTATGGTCGCAGCTTGCTCTTGCACCGGGCCAACAGATTTACTGGTTTTTGACCGCTCCAACCGAGGCTCAGCTGAACGTTTTCCGCTCTTCCGAACAATAAATTTGCCGTACCTCGGCTTACATGCGTTCCGGTTTTCCCGCGACAACCGCGATTTTCTCGAGCCGGACATTCGTCCGAACATTAAATGGTCAGTACACGACTGACATGATCGCGAATGTTTTCTTCTTACCCTCATACGGGGGTTTCGATACTTCCTAATAGACCTTTCGTGCAATTAATTTCTTGGCCATGAGGCCCTGAATCTCGGCGATTAATCAAGGGTGTTCCCTCGTATGGGGGATGTAAATGACGCCGTGACCTTTATGGCGCGACGGGTGTTGGTCCCGACACGAACTACACAATCGTCTGACGAAGTCAGATCGAGCGCACCATGGGCTCTTCGGGGCCCGAATAAATTGTCACTTCGGTGACTGGCACGCCCACGCACTTAATAGACGAACCACCTGAACAAGCGAATTTTAGTGCGTCCACAAGTCTGGCACGCCCGGTGGGACTAAACCACCCTTCATCTCTTCGCCGGGATTCAGGGCCTCATAGCCCCCTAATAAACGATGTTTGCCTGCTTTGATGAATTACAGGTGGTGTCTCCGCCAGTCTTATAAAAAAAAAGAGAAGCCAGACTCAGTGCAGCTGTCTTCGTGGCCTCGAGGACGCTACTTCGAAGCATATGCGGCTTCCAGGAATCATGGGGGCTGTTATAAAAAGGGGAAGAGAAGAGAAGAGAAAGAGAAGAGAAGGGAGGGGAAATCAAACCCTCCCCTTTTCCTCAAGAAGAAAGGGAAGAAAAGAAGAAAAGAAGAAAAGAAGAAGAGAAGAAAAGGAGAAAAGAAGAAAAGAAGAGAAGAAGAAAAAGAGAAAAGAAAGAAGCAAAAAAAAGAAGAGAAAGAGTCGGCGAGAGAGGGCTGCACGGCCACGCCCGTCGAGACCCGTGCTGAATTAAGATTACCATTGTGGGGTTGATGCGGTGGAGCGAACCACTCATCCCCTCCCTGAGGGGGTGAGCGCTCTCCTGCACCTCCACCCTGGTCAATCATACAAAAAGGGGGAGAAATAAAGAAGAAAGGAAGAAAAGTTGGCCAGCATCGCCGACTGAAAGAGCAAGAAGAAACCTGGCATCCCGCCCGACTCTAGGAGGTCCCGAGTCCGCGGTGCAATGACCCCGCTCGTTCCTCCTTCCTGCTGCCTCCATCCGGCACAAAACGGCCCCCGAGTGGTTGTTAAAAGACCCAGCGAGCCACAATTGTAGCTTGGTGAATGGTTGCCCGCTGTGGGGAATGCTTTACAGCAATGAGGCCAAGCATGGCCACCACTCCCGAAGAGAGCATGCACATACCCCGCCATGGGGGATGAGAAGAAGATATATACCCTGCTACGGGGGCATAGGAGGCAAAAAAGAAATACACCCCATTCCCAGGGGCACATGAAGAGAATCCGCCCCGACTGAGGGGCACACAAAGCAAAAGCTACACCCGGCTTCGGGGCATTTGAAGGAGAATCTGCCCCGACCTGGGGACGTAAGAAGAAATAGAGCTGTACCCCGGTTTAGGGGCATTTGAAGGGGAAATACACCCCGATATGGGGGCACCTGAAGCAAGAAACATACCCCGCCATGGGGGCATAAGAAGAAAATAATTCACCCCGGCCTGGGACACACAAAAAGAGAAACTCACCCTGGCTTATGGGTATATGAAGAAGGAACGTACCCCGGCCTGGGGGCATAAGAAACAAAAGCACACCCCATGCTAGGGACATATGGAGAGGAATGCGCCTCGCCCTGAGGGGCAAAAAAAAAAAAGAGTATAAGAACACACCCTGGCTTAGGGGCATTTGAAGAAGAAACATACCCCGCCAGGGGGCATAGAAGTCATGAAGAATACGCCCCGGCTTAAGGGCATTTGAAGAAGTCACATCCCGCCTCGGGAGCATGAGAAGCAGCAAGAATACACCCCGGCCTAGGGGTATTTGAAGAAGAAATATGCCCCGCCTGGGGGCATAGAAGCCGTAAAGAACACGCCTCAGCTCAGGGGCATTTGAAGAAGCTACATCATGCCTTGGGAGTATAAGAAGAAAAGAGTCCACCCCATCTTAGGGGTATTTGAAGAAGAAACACACCCCGCTATGGGGGCATAGAAGCCATAAAGAATACGCCCCGGCTTAGGGGTATTTGAAGAAGAAGGATACCCCGCCTCGGGGGACATTGCAAGCAGCGATACACCCTGCTTGGGTGCACAGGAAGCAAACCACACCCCACTCCTGGGGACACATAAAGAGAGTACACCCCGCCATGGGGGCACATGAAGAGAATCCACCCCGACTCGGGGGTACATGAAGCAACAAAGAATACACCCCGCCTTAGGGGAATCTGAAGAAGAAGCATACACCCCACCAACGGGGGCACAGGAGCCGTCGAGAATCCACCCCACTTTGGGGGCACAAGAAGCAGACATTCCCCAGCATGTCGGGGCAGAAGAAGAAGAATCCCCCTCGGGGGCATATAAAAAAAAAGCAAAGATACACCCGGTGCCCGGCGCACATGAAGAGAAAGGCACCTCCCTCTGGGGGCACAACAAGCAACAAAGATACACCCCATTCCCAGGGGCACATGAAGAGAAATACACCCCTGCTCCAGGGGCATATGAGACAAAACTATACCCCGATTTAGGGGCATTTGAAGCAAAGACTTCACCCCGCCTCAAGGGGGGGGCATAAGAAGCCAAGAAATATACCCCGCCACGGGGCAACGGAGGCAAAATGCATTCCCCCCGGGGGCACATAAAGCAACATACCCCTCGCCTCGGCAGCATATGAGGCCAAGAAGCTACATCCCGGCTCGGGAGCATAAGAAACAAAAGATATACCCCACGTCCGGGGCATATGAAGCCAAGAAACACACCCCCGTCTCGGGGGTATTTGAAGAAGAAGCATACCTCGCCTCGAGGGCCTAGAAGCTATAAAGAACACGCCCCGACTCAGGGGCATATGAAGAGAAGTCCACCCCGGCCTAGGGGTATTTGAAGAAGAAGCATGCCCCGCCAGGGGACATAGAAGCCATAAAGAATACGCTCCGGTTTAGGGGTACTTGAAGAAGCTACATCCCGCCTTGGGAGCATGAGAAGAAAAGAGAATCCACCCCGGCTTAGGGACCTTTGAAGGAGCATACCCCAGGCTCGGAGTCCATGAAGCAACATGCACCCCCCCGGGGGGGACATCTGAAGCAGAACAAACAACATCCCCCGGCTTAGGGAAGCATATGAAGAGAGGAATACACCCCGATATGGGGGCACGTAAACAAAGAAGAAGAATTCACCCCGCATCGGGTGCATAAAAAGCAAGAACCACACCCCGCATCAAAAGCGGCAATACACTCCACTCTGGGGCACTAGAAGCGGAATACACCCCGTGCTGGGGGCATATTAAAAAAAGGGGATACCTCGCTCTGGGGCATCAGAAGCAGCAATACGCCCCACCTTGGGGGCATCAAAAGCAGCAATACACCCCCACCTTGGGAGCATAAGAAGCAAACATTCCCCCCGGTGTGTCTGGGAAGAAGAAAAGAATTCACCCCGGCCTAGGGGTATTTGAAGAAGAAGCATACCCAGCCAGGGGACATAGAAGCCATAAAGAATATGCCCCATCCTAGGGGTATTTGTAGAAGAAGCATACCTCGCCTCGAGGGCCTAGAAGCTATAAAAGCGCATGCCCCGACTCAGGGGCATATGAAGAGAAGTCCACCCCGGCCTAGGGGTATTTGAAGAAGAAACATACCCCGCCAGGGGGCATGGAAGCCATAAAGAACACGCCCCGGCTTAGGGGTATTTGAAGAAGATACATCCCGCCTCGGGAGCATAAGAAAGAGAAGAATACATCCCGTCTTAGGGATATTTGAAGAAGAAATATACCCCGCCAGGGGGCATAGAAGCCATAAAGAATATGCGCCGGCTCAGGGGCATTGGAAGAAGAAACATACCCCGCCTGGGGGACGCGGAAGCAAAGAGACAGAGTACACCTCCACCCGGGGGCGTAAAGAAGCAAAGAGACATACATCCCGACCTGGGAGCACATGAAGAAAGAATATACCCCGACCTAGGGGCGTCAGAAGAAGAAACATACGCCCCGATCCAAGGACATAAGAAGTAAGAGAATACGCCATACGAAAAGGGTATAAGAAACATGAAGAATGCACCCCAGCCTAGGGGCACAAAAAGAGACACACTCTGCCCTTGGCACATAAGAAGCAGAAGCACCTACCCCAGCCTGGGGGCACAAAAATACACTCCGCCCTTGGCGCATAAGAAGCAGAAGCATCTACCCCGACCCGGGGCACAGAAACAAAGAGACATACATCCCTATCCGGGAGCATGAGAAGAAAGATATACTCCGCCCAAGCGGCATTTGAAGAAACAACATACCCTGCGTCGGGGGCACAGAAGCCGTAAAGAGATACACCCCCACCACAGGGGGGCGTAAGAACCAAAAGACACACTCCACTCTGGGGGGCATAAGAAGCAAAAGATACACCCCCGTCCAGGGGGCATTTGAAGAGAGCTACGCCCCGTACCAGGGGCATATGAAGAAGAAACATACCTCGCCTCGAGGGCCTAGAAGCTATAAAGAACACGCCCCGGCTCAGGGGCATATGAAGAGAAGTCCACCCTGGCTCAGGGGTATTTGAAGAAGAGACATACCCCACCTGAGGGCATAGAAGCCGTGAAGAGTATACCACACCATGGGGGCATTTAAAGAGAGCTACACCCCGCCTCGGGGGCATTAAAAAAAAACACACCCTGGTCTGGGGACATAGAAACCAAAAAAATACACCCCGCCTGGGGGCACAGAAGCGAAGAGGCAAAACACACACCCCTCAGGGGGGATGCACACCAAATGAAGCTACGCCCCAACCTGGGGCACATTAAGAGAAATAAAGAGCAGAGTAAAGAAAAAGACACGCACGAGGCAGACGTGGTCTTCGAGCCCGCCTTATCACACAAAAGAAGAGATAAAAAGGAACAGAAGACACATGAGGAAGACGTGGTCTTCGAGCCCGCCTCATCACGCAAAAGAAGAGAAGAAAAGGAAGAAGATACACATGAGGCAGACGTGGTCCCTGAACCCGCCTCTTCAATAAAAGAAGAAGAGCAGAACCAAAAGAAGACACATGAGGCAGACGTGGTCTTCGAACCCGCCTCATCACACAAAAGAAAAGAAGAAAAGAAAGAATACACATGAGGCAGACGTGGTCTTCGAGCCCGCCTCATCACACAAAAGAAAAGAAGAAAAGGAAGAAAAGACACATGAGGCAGACGTGGTCTTCGAGCCCGCCTCATCACGCAAAAGAAAGAAGAAAAGGAAGAAGAGACACATGAGGCAGACGTGGTCTTCGAGCCCACCTCATCACACAAAAGAAAAGAAGAAAAGGAAGAAAAGACACATAAGGCAGACGTGGTCTTCGAGCCCGCCTCATCACACAAAAGAAAAGAAGAAAAGGAAGAAAAGACACATGAGGCAGACGTGGTCTTCGAGCCCGCCTCATCACGCAAAAGAAAGAAGAAAAGGAAGAAGAGACACATGAGGCAGACGTGGTCCCTGAACCCGCCTCTTCACATAAAAGAAGAAGAGCAGAACCAAAAGAAGACACATGAGGCAGACGTGGTCTTCGAGCCCGCCTCATCACACAAAAGAAGAGAAGGAAAGAAAGAATGCACATGAGGCGAACACGGTCTCTGCACCTGCCTCTCTACAAAAAAAGAGAGAAAGAGTCACGAGGCGAACATGGTCTCTACACCTGCCTCTCTACAAAAGAAGAAGAGAAGAAAAAAAAAAGAGAGTCATGAGGCAGACGCGGTCTGTGCACCCGCCTCTCCATGAAAGAAGAAGAGAAGAAGAGAAAGAACAATCACGGGGCGAACACGGTCTCTGCACCTGCCTCTCCATGAAAGAAGAAGAGAAGAAGAGAAAGAACAATCACGGGGTGAACATGGTCTCTGCACCTGCCTCTCTACAAAAGAAGAAGAGAAGAAAAAAAGAGAGTCACGAGGCAGAAGCGGTCTTTGCACCCGCCTCTCCATAAAAGAAGAAGAGAAGAAGAGAAAGAACAATCACGGGGCGAACAGGGTCTCTACACCCGCCTCTCCATAAAAGAAGAAGAGAAGAAGAGAAAGAACAATCACGGGGCGAACATGGTCCTTGCGCTTGCCTCTCCATAAAAGAAGAAGAGAAGAAGAAAAAGAACAATCACGGGGAGAACATGGTGTCTGCACCTGCCTCTCTACAAAAGAAGAAGAGAAGAAAAAAAGAGAGTCACGAGGCAGACGCAGTCTTTGCACCTGCATGTCCATAAAAGAAGAAGAGAAGAAGAGAAAGAACAGCCATCGGGGCGTTAAACCAAAAAAAATATTCAGCCATCGGGGCTTCAAGCCGATAGATGTTCCGCCAACGGGGCGTTAAACCGGAAAATATTCCGCCGACGGGGCGTTAAACCAAAAAAAAATATTCAGACATCGGGGCTTCAAGCCGACAGATATTCAGCCATCGGTTCTTCAAGCTGACAGATATTCAGCCATCGGGCCTTCAAGCCGACAGATACTCAGCCATCGGGGCTTTAAACCGACTAGACCTCCCGCCGACGGGGCGTTAAACCAACTAAACCTTCCGCCGACGGGGCATTAAACCGACTAGACCTTCCGCTGACGGGGCGTTAAACTGACTAAACCTTCTGCCGACGGGGCGTTAAACCGACTAGTGCGTTAAACCGACTAGACCTTCCGCCGACGGGGCGTTAAACCGACCCGACCTTCCACCGATGGGGCGTTAAACCGACTAAACCTTCTACCGACGGGGCGTTAAACCGACTAAACCCTCCGCCGACGGGGCGTTAAACCGACTAAGCCTTCCGCCGACGGGGCGTTAAACCGACTAGACCTTCCGCCGACGGGGCACTAAACCGACCAACTTTCAGCCATCGGGGCTTCAAGCCGACAACTACCCCTTCATCGGCCTTCGGGTCGACAGCTATTTAATTATCGGCCTTTGAGCCGACAGCTACTTCATCATCGACTCTTAGCCGACAGCTACCTCATTATCGGCCTTTGAGCCAACAGCTACCTCATCATCGGCTCTTAGCCGACAGCTACCTCATCATCGGCTCTTGGCCGATGGCTACCGCTTCATCGGCCTTCGAGTCGACAGCTATATAATCATCAGCTCCTAGCCGACAGCTACTTCATCATTGGCACCTCAGCCGACAGCTTCCCAGTTAAAAAAAATAATAGACCTCTCACTTTGGTTCGGATCCTTCCCCGGCCAGAGGATAATAGAATAAACCTTTCACTTTGGTCCGGACCCTTCCCCGGCCAGAGAACAAAAGAGACCCATCTCTTCGACTCTCACATCCCGCTACCCAACGCCCCTCTGCAGGGCCATTTCGGCCGGGGCCCACTGTCAGGGTTAATCCATCTGTCCCACCGCGCTTCCCTTAACTTCGGCTCCTGCAGCCCGCTTCCTAATTTCGGCCCTTATGGCCCACTCCCCTAATGTCCCTTGGGTTCTGTAGCCCGCTTCCCCAATACCCTTTCAGCCGTTCGCGGTCTGCTTCCCTAATACCTCTACTACCACTACACTTATACGTAACAACAATATTTTCTTATGCCACAAAAAAAAACAACAAACAAAAAAAAACACAGAAAAACAAACAACAAAACAACAAAACAAAAAAGAAGAAAGAAGAGAATGCTTGATTGCCCTGTTTGCATGGTTGCTTAATATAGAATAATACACCTCCTTGGAATTTTCTAGGACCGTGTTTCCTTGCTAAATAATATCGCCCGATTCCGGATGCACGAGCGTCAGGGCATGCGCTCGAAGGGAACCCTATTATGGCGGGTGCACACGTCAAGGGGAAGAGTCATGGTTGAATCGCTAAGCCCAACTCACAAAATAAACCTGAGGCAACGCTCCCACACTTAGCACGTAGCGTGTTCAATAGCTTTTAACTATAGGGATTGCCCGAATTTCTTCTTAGCACTCTACGGATGCTTGAATTCCTGCACTCGCGTGAAAGGTAATCGTGAGGAAAAAGTTGCCTACCCCCACTATAAAAAAACAAAAAAAAGAGAAAAAAAAGAGAGAAAAAAAAGAAAAGAGAGAGAAACGCGGAGCCGAGTAGCCGGGAATCCCCACTGAAACAAATGAGGAGACTCGCGCGAAATGGTGAAGCGAATCACAATAAGGACGAATCTTAGTAGCCGGGAATCCCCATTGAGACACATGAGGAGACTCGCGCCGAACGGTGAAATCTGCTACCAAAATAAACAGATGGGGGCTGTGTGAAGCTACCGAAAGTCGAAAGCCTGGAACTAATGTGTAGGCGCTAGAGTGATCCTCGAGTGTCACCAGGAAAACCTGCATATCCCTATGGTTAGGGCTCTTTGTTCACACATTTATACCGCCACGCCACAGAGAATTGCCTCGGGTGAAATACGTGAATTAAGGCTATGCATGCAAGACGTGCGATATCCTCTTGACGGGTGCACCACCCCTCAATTGTGCCTCATGACCCGCACCGTGTCTGCGAATTATGGGCGATGTCCCTACCCCATCCCCTATAGAGGGAGCTATCACATACGTATATTTATGTTATGTCTGCTAATGAATGCCTGCATGCTTGAATAAAAAATAATAACAAAGAAAAATAATAATAAATAAAAAAAATAATGTGTGTATACAGTAAAATCAATTTCGGCCATCGCAGCCTATTTTCTCAGCTCTGGCTCGTAGAGCCCAATCTTGGCCCCCCCCTATGGCCTATCTCTTGCCCTCGCGGCTCGTTAATCTCCCAACTCCGGCTTCTGTAATCCGCTTCCCCGATTTGGGCTTCCACATCTTACGCCATAATTTCGGCTGTTGCAGCCCGCTTCCCAACAACTTTGGCTCTTGTAGCCTGCTTACCTCGGCCCCCATGGCCCGCTTTCCCGATTCTGGCCTTCACGGTCTGCTTCCCGGAATTCGGCCTTCACGGCCCGCTTCCCATAATTTCGGCTCTTGCAGCCCGCTTCCCAACAACTTTAGCTATTGTAGTCTACTTACCTCGGCCCCCATGGCCCGCTTTCCCAATTCTGTCTCTCGTAGCCTGCTTCCCGGAATTCAGCCTTCACGGCCCACTTCCCATAAGTTCGGCTCTTGCAGCCCGCTTCCCAATATCCTTGACTTTCATAAGCTGCTCCCCCAATTCGGCCTATGCGGCCCACTTCCCGACTTTGGCTCTTCTGGCCTGCTTCCCTGCCGCTCTCAGCCTACCTTCCAAGTTTTGGCTCTGGCAGCCTGCTCCCCAAATTTCAGATTTCGCAGCCCGCTTTCCTGATTTGGGGACACTAAATAATTTATCACCCCATGTTTACGTGCAGGGGAATATAGAAGAGGAGAAAAGAGAAGAGAAGGTGAAAATAAGGAAAGAAGAAAAGGAAACACTCTTGAAGTGCTCCAACGGCGCATTAGCCTGCAAGCCCTTCAGCGGCACACTACTAAGTGCCCTCAGCGGCACACCCATTGTGAAGCCTCCAGCGGTACGTTCTTCGGGGCGCACTCCCAGTGCCCTTCAGCGGCACAGCCTCACGCCCCCTCAGCGGCACGCTCCCAGGCGCCCCCACACCTTCGGAGTGCCTTACGCGACACACCCTCCTGTGCTATCTCCCAGTGCGCCCTTCAAGCGTCCCGGCGGCACGCTCTAGCCAGTCCTTAAGCGGCACGCCACCCTCGCCCCCTTTATACGGCGAGCAAAAAAAAGAGAAAAAAAAGGGAAAAAAAAAGAGGAGAGACGGTAAAAGAGGAAGAGAATGGATAAAAAAAAGAAAGCAAAAAGGAAGAGAGGGGGGGGATTTCGACGAAAAAAAAGAAAAGAAGAAAAAAAGAGAGGGAAGAAAATAAAAAAAGAAAAAAAAGAGAGAGAGAAAGAAGAGAAAATAATAATAATAATGATTTATATATATATGTGTATACATATGTCTCCCGTCCACACGCCCCTACGTATCGACGGGCATCCGCACAGGCAAAGACGGCTCCACCCTGCATTGGCGTTAGTCCCTTGCCAACAAATAAGTCCTTTTCCGGTGCAAGGCTTCGTGCCCTAGCCACCCGCTCTCACACGATACTGCCACTACGGACCTTACGTCCGAATCGACAGGAATTCTCCCGTTGCGTTGGCATTATCTTCTTGCCAACGAGTGAGCCGTGCCTTTCGGTGCAAGGCCTCGGGCCCTAGCCAACCATTACATATCACACACTTGTCAAATATATATATATATATATATACACATAATAAAAAAGAGAAAGGGGCTTAAAATAGAGGTGCCCCGCCGGACTTGCCCCTACTCAGAGACAAGGGCAAAAATGGCAACAACCCAGCTGTGGCGAAAACCCGAAGGGGCGCTGCAGGCAAAATCGGGTACCCCGCCACGCGAAAACCCGAGAGGGCGCATGGGCAAAAGCAAGAGGGGGCCGGTGCTGGCGAAAACCCGAAAGGGCGCTTGTACCGGTAATATGGTTCAAAAAAAAAGGGAAAAAGAGAAAAGAGACGAACAGACCAACATATCATGTCAGCTTCCGGCACCCTATCGGCACTGACGAAGAGACGAAGAGACAAAGAGATCAACAAATCAGGTCAACTCCCGGCACCCTGTCGGCACTGATGAAGAGACAAAGAGACTAACAAACCAGGTCAGCTCCCGGCACCCTGTCGGCACTGACGAAGAGACAAAGAGACCAACAAACCAGGTCAGCTCCCGGCACCCTGTCGGCACTGACGAAGAGACAAAGAGACCAACAAACCAGGTCAGCTCCCGACACCCTATCGGCACTGATGAAGACACAAAGAGACCAACAAACCAGGTCAGCTCCCGGCACTTTGTCAGCACTGATGAAGAGACAATGAGATCAACAAACCAGGTCAGCTCCCGACACCCTATTGGCACCGACGAAGAGACAAAGAGACCAACAAACCAGGTCAGCTCCCGGCACCTTGTCGGCACTAATGAAGAGACAAAGAGATCAATAAACCAGGTCGGCCCCCGACACCCCGTTGGCATTGACGAAGAGATAAAGAGATCAACAAACCAGGTCAGCTCCCGACACCCTGTCGGCACTGACGAAGAGACAAAGAGACCAACAAACTAGGTCAGCTCCCGGCACCCTGTCGGCACTGACGAAGAGACAAAGAGACCAACAAACCAGGTCAGCGCCCGGCACCCTGTCGGCACTGACGAAGAGACAAAGAGACCAACAAACTAGGTCAGCTCCCGACACCCTGTCGGCACTGACGAAGAGACAAAGAGACCAACAAACCAGGTCAGCTCCTGGCACCTTGTCGGCACTGACGAAGAGACAAAGAGACCAACAAACCAGGTCAGCTCCCGGCACCCTGTCGGCACTGACGAAGAGATAAATAGACCAACAAACCAGGTCAGCTCCCGGCACCCTATCGGCCCTGACGAAGAGACAAAGAGACCAAGAAACCAGGTCAGCTCCCGGCACCTTGTCGGCACTGACGAAGAGACAAAGAGATCAACAAACCAGGTCAGCTCCCGACACCCTGTCGGCACTGGTGAAGAGACAAAGAGATCAACAAACCATGACAGCTCCCGACACCCCGTCGGCACTGACGAAGAGACAAAGAGACCAGCATACCATGTGAGCGCCCGACGCCCTGTCGGCACTGATGCAAAAGAGAAGAAGAGACCAACACGCTACGGCGGCTCCCGACGCCCTGTCGGCACTGATGAAGAGAAGAAGAGACAAGCATGCTACGTTAGCTCCCGACACCCCGTCTGTGCCGATGAAGAGAAAAGAGACCAGTACACCCGCGGGCACCGCCCGGCTCATCCTTCGTCTGCGCTACCCGTGGGTGGGGGGGCATTTGTGGACGCCAAAAATTGCACGGACAGATATCCAGCTCAGCCCAGCATTAACAACGGCACCGAGTGAAGAAGCCCCAGAGGGACTGGTCATCCGGACTCCCCAAATATGCACACTGCCGTGAAGCCGTCTCCGGAGTCACGACAGTGAAGAGAAATCAACCACCAAGAGCCCCCACAATCCATGGGCCTCGAAGAAAATTAAATGGGCCACAACTTGTGCTCACAACGGGCTCAGAACTGCCCATTTTAGCCCTTCAGCGGCACAGCCTTTTGGCCCTTCAGTGGTACACCCCTTGGGCCTTCAGCGGCACAGCCTTTTGGCCCTCCAGCGGTACACCTCTGGGCCTTCAGCGGCACGCCCTTGTGCCCTTTCAACGGCACACCCTGCAAGCCTTCAACGGCGCACTATTTCAAGCCATCAACGGCACACTATTTCAAGCCTTCAACGACACACTATTTCAGGCCTTCAATGGCACACTATTTCAGGCCTTCAACGGCACACTATTTCAAGCCTTCAACGGCACACTATTTCTGGCCTTCAGCGGCACGCCCATTTGGGGCTTCAGCGGCACGCCTTTTTAGCCTTCATGCGGCACACTTATTGAGCCCGCCAGCGGTACAACGCGAAGGCGTTTCAATAGCCGAATGACGTGAAGCCCATGCCCTACGTATCCTTGGCGCGTAGTGAGCTATCCGAGGTGTCAACCAACGGTTGGGCCACACAGGCTACTCCCCTGATAGCCAGGACAGGGGAAGTCAAACCCCATCATCACCAGCCGCTTCCCGCCCTCGACGGCCGTGCTCGAGGGCTCCCGCTGCTGGGGGTATAAAACCCCTCCCATTCTGGAGAAGACAAAAAAAGGAGGACAGACGGAGAAGAGACCCAGAGGCAGAGACGAATAGAGGGGGTTGCATACGAGAAGAAGAAGAAGAGAGAAGAAAAGGGAGAGGGCTCCGGCGTGGAGTCTTTTGACAGCCACCAGGCAACGAGAAGAGAGTAAGAGAGAGAGATGGCTTGATATAGTAGGGGAAGGTGGGGGAAAGAGCAGTGGATGATCGTCCCTGCTTCGATCACCAACACCTCCTCCTGTTTTGTTTCTCTGTTTTCCCCCTCTCTATTCCTTTGTTCTTAGGTTTTCTTTCTTGCCTATAGCCTTAGCTCAGGCATGTTTTGTGATGTATACGGGTGGCTACGGCCCTTTATTTCCCATGAATGAAGATCTCCCCCCCTCAGTGGGTTTTCCCTTTGTCTCATTGTTTTGGGCCGCAGTGCGTTTGATCTTTTTTCCCTTCGCTTCCCGGTGTTTTCCTTAACTCCTCCTGCCGACAGTTTCCTCCGGACACCGCACCACCTCGGGTGGTATGAGGTCGTGAGCCTTTCCAGTGCACAACCCCTCCGCGTTGTGATCTTCTGGTAGAAGCCCACCTGCAAGTCCCTTGCCTGCCGTTTGAGCCACCTCCCAAAAATCCTTTCCTCATGGGCTTGATCAGCCCAATGCCCCTGCCCCATTAGCACGCCAGCCCCTTTTGGGGGCCTTGCCCGGTGCGCCTGCACCCCCATCCAGCGGTACACCTTCTGGCTCCTTGGCCGGCACACCCTTCTGCGCCTTCAGCGGCACACCTGCACTTTCCCCCAGCGGCACACCCTTCCGGCACCTTGGCCGGCACACCCATAGTAGCCCTCCAGCGGTACACCTCCCCTTGGTGCTTCAGCGGTACGCCTGGCCTCTCCCTAGTCCGGTACACCCCTCAAGCACCCTGTGCTCGTCCTTGGCCGGTACGCCTTGGCTAACCCCCATTCCACCCTATCCAGTCTTAGAGGTCTCCCGCTCGTTGTTTTCTCCGAGGTTTTCTGAAGTTTCATTAAAGGTGCCACCACCTTTGGGCGCCCACCTCCAGTTGACGGGTTCCGCCACTCCCTGTGGGCGCGTTTCCCTTTATCTCCCTTACGCTCGGGTCAAGGGGAGATGCTGCCGAATTTTTGCTAGAAACGATAACATATTAAAAGGATAAAAGGAAGCAACCAACAAATGGAACAACAAAATATTATAAAGAATAGGTTGTGAGGAAAAGGAGGAAAGACTTGTATAAAACTACTCAAAACCCAAAGAAAAGAAGAATAGAAAAGCCTTAAAGCAAGTAGCAGGGGAGTGGGCCTTCATCGGTACGTCTGTTCCAGCCTTCACCGGTGCACCCTATTAGCCCTTCAATGGCACACCTTCTTGGCTCCTCACCGGCACACTCCTCCTCCGTTTCAACCTTCCCCTCACCGGTACACTCCCATCCTCCTTCGCCGGTACACTCCCACCGTCTCTCCCTCACCGGTACACACCTCCTCACCGTCCCACTCTCTTTCTTACTCTCCCTCTCACCGGCACACTCCATTCCCCCCCTCACCGGTACACTCTCTCCCTCACCATCATACTCTCTCCCACCACCAGTACACCCTCTGTCTCTCCCTCATCTATCTCCCTGTCTTACCTCTTCTTCCACCGTCTCCCAGAAATAGAAACCAATGTACAGACTTGGCAGGTTGAGGCACGAACGCAGCAACAAGCAATGTACAGACTTTGAGCTACAATGTGTAGACTTCGAGCTGGCCAACGTACAGACTTTGAGTTGGCCAATGTATAGACTTTGAGCTGCAGCCAATGGCCAATGTACAGACTCTGAGCTGCAATGTACAGACTTTGAGCTGCAATGTATAGACTTCGAGTTGGCCAACGTACAGACTTCGAGCTGGCCAATGTATAGACTTTGAACTCCAGCCAATGGCTAATGTATAGACTTTGGGTTGGCTGACGTACAGACTTTGAGCTGTAATGTACAGACTTTGAACAATGTATAGACTTTGGGTTGGCCAATGTACAGACTTTGGACTGGCCAATGTATAGACTTTGAACTCCAGCCAATGGCTAATGTACAGACTTTGAGCTGCAATGTACAGACTTTGAGCTGTAATGTACAGACTTTGAACAATGTATAGACTTTGGGTTGGCCAATGTACAGACTTTGGACTGGCCAATGTATAGACTTTGAACTCTAGCCAATGGCTAATGCACAGACTTTGAGCTGCAATGTACAGACTTTGAGCTGCAATGTACAGACTTCGAACTGCAGCCAATGGGCAACGTACAGACTTTGAGCTGCAATGTATAGACTTTGAGCTGGCCAACGTACAGACTTTGGGTTGGCCAATGTATAGACTTTGAGCTGCAGCCAATGGACAATGTATAGACTTTGAGCTGCTGCCAATGCACAATGTATAGACTTTGGGTTGGCCAGTGTATAGACTTTGAGCTGGCCAACGTACAGACTTTGGGCTGGCCAATGTATAGACTTTGAGCTGCAATGTGCAGACTTTGAGCTGAAGGATGTACAGACTTTGTATCCAGCAACCAGATGATGTACAGACTTCGGGTCGCAACGACCAGCCAATGTATAGACTTTGGGCGGAGGAACGTACAGACTTCGTGTGTGCTAGTAGCCAGTGTACAGACTTTGAGTTGCAGTAAATGGACGATGTACAGACTCTGCGTGTGTGCTATCAGACGATGTACATACTTCGAGTTAGCCCGGCACGCCCGCCAACTCCCTCCCCGGCATACTCTCTTGGCGCTTCTCCGGCACCCTCTAACCTACCCGGTACACTCTCCCAGCCCCTCTCCGGTACGCTCTCCCAGCCTTCGCCGGTACACCCTTTCTGCCCCCAACGGCCCACTTTTCCTTCCAAAATAAATATATATAAACATATATAAATATGTCATGATAATGATAATAATGATAATAAATTAATAAAAATTATGATAAATAAAAAAACCTGAATATATATATGAGAAATGAACAAAAAAAATGTGAAATAATAATAATAGTAGTAAAAAAGGAAAGGAAAAATATAATAGTGATAATAATAAACAAAATGGAGAAATCATCCAGAATAAATACATAAAAGGGAAATAAGCAATAAAATATATATGCACATAATTTGAAGCCAAGATAAAGAAAATGGTAAAATCTATGTTGCAGCCCCGTCTCTCCCGTGACCCGATGTTGAAGGAACAACAATGCCGCCCTTCCAGGTTGGGCCTGAGTCTTGGGAATTATCCCGACATGGCCAGGCCCCGACCTAGTCTTGGGCCGACATTCCAATCAGACCGGACTCGTTCCTCAGGCCGGATCCCCTCCGAGCCACTACTAAAATTGCCGCACGTTTGGTAAACATTTGAACGGGTTCGCCTCGATTTTCGCCGCGTTTCTATCATGGACCTGTGTCTGAACATGAAAAGACCCGTGAGCAACCAACATGGCCGACGGCTCCTACCCCGACGTGGTCATGACCCAGCATTGCTCTGGGCCGATAGCTCGTCAAATCGGATTCACCCTATCGGGATTCGTTCCCGCCCTTTTATTGAAATTGTCGTAAACTCGACATACACTTGTACGGGGTTGTTCCTATCCACGTCGCACCTTCAATATGGACCCTTGTCCGAATATCAAGTGGTCCGCAAGTGACTGACAGAAATCTGAAAAGAACGAGATGGCTCCTGTCATCCCTGGACCCTATACACGGGAATATCAATAAGGCCTTTGTGGGCTGTGCTTGGACCTCAGGTCCGTCCCGATTATGGTCATTGTCTGACCCACGCCCTCGACCTATAGCTCGCTTCCTTCGAACATGTTTTGGGTTTTGGAGTCTAGTCCCGGGACTCTTCCCCGTTGCCCTCCGGCACCGGGAACATTAATGATGCCCACGCAAGCCCCGTTTGGACCGCGAGAGGCGCCCCCGGTATGGTCCCGACTCGATCTCGCACCGGGCCAATAAATTCGCTAGTTTCCTGCTACACTAATCAAGATTTAACCGAATGTTTTCAGTGTCTCAGAATAATGAATTTGCCGTATCATTGCCTACATATGTTCCAGGTCCTCCTGCGACGATTATGATACTCTCAAGCCGGACACCCGTCTGAATATTAAACGGTCTCCCAAATGACCGACACGTTTCGAACGTCCGCTTCCCTAGACACAGGGCCTTTCAGCCGATTCAAGGGATATTCCCTCGTTGCCCCTTTGCACCGAAAATATTAATGACGCTCATGCAAGTCTTGTTTCGATCGCGGGGGGCCCACCACAGTATGGTCGCAGCTTACTCTTGCACCGGGCCAACAGATTTACTGGTTTTTGACCGCTCCAACCGAGGCTCAGCTGAACATTTTCCGCTCTTCTGAATAGTAAATTTGCCGTACCTCGGCTTACATGCGTTCCGGTTTTCCCGCGACAACCACGATTTTCTCGAGCTGGACATTCGTCCGAACATTAAATGGTCAGTACACGACCGACATGATCGCGAATGTTTTCTTCTTATCCTCATACGGGGGTTTCGATACTTCCTAATAGACCTTTCGTGCAATTAATTTCTTGGCCATGAGGCCTTGAATCTCGACGATTAATCAAGGGTGTTCCCTCGTATGGGGGACGTAAATGATGCCGTGACCTTTATGGCGCGACGGGTGTTGGTCCCGACACGAACTACACAATCGTCTGACGAAGTCAGATCGAGCGCACCATGGGCTCTTCGGGGCCTGAATAAATTGTCACTTCGGTGATTGGCACACCCACGCACTTAATAGACGAACCACCTAAACAAGCGAATTTTAGTGCGTCCACAGGCAGAGTGCCACTAGACCAAGTTTGAGGTAGTTTGGTCAGGGCGGAGTGCCACTGGACCAAGGGTGGAGGTAGCTCGGTCAGGGCGGAGTGCCACTCGACCAAGGGTGGAGGTAGCTTGGTCAGGGTGGAGTGCCACTGGACCAAGGGTGGAGGTAGTTCGTGTTAGTGTTGGTGTGCTACAGGCCAATTTCGGGTCGGGTAGGCCTAATAGTTGTACGATCTTGTTCATTATTAATAAAGTGGTATTTGAGCGTAAATATGTGATTCTGTATTACTTTATGATGTCCATAGGATATGTGGTTGTAAGGTCAACTTGAGATGGGATCTCGATTTTGAGACTGACTTTACATGAACACATACCTTAAACTGTTCATGGTTGGAGGGTAAACACTCGGGGACTTTGATTACCTATTAAACTAGTACACATGATGTGTCAGTGACCAGTCTCATTGTCATTGGTGCGGGGCACCAACACATATGTGTAGGTGTATGTCCTTGGAGGATGTACACTGAACTGATCCGCTATTGGATCTTCAGATGGTTGATTATACCTAATGTCAACTGAAGATCCAACTGTCTCAGTAGCATCGTTGGTCCTTTGACTTGAGACATTGATCGAATGTTACACGAGGACTAGAATGGTTTAATTACTTGGCTAAGTGACTTTAACCATAAGTCATGAGTTGCCGAGTCATTAACCAATCTAGGATACGTGTGAAGATCATCAATGGTCAAGTGGGGATCGCTCACTATCGGGTATATATCAGACAGTTAATGGGTCATGACATTGACGCTCCGTTAAATCCCTGGCCAGGGTCGTGTGAGTTTGTTTAGAACGGACGTCATACACTTTAAGAGGTCATGGTCAAATGGCACGATCATGGGGTTTGACAGAAACCATACCCTCGATCGTACCAGACTCATAGAAGGAGCGAGGGATTATATCGATGCGGTAACTGTGGACTTACAGGTACCAGATAGGCTGGTTTAAACCCGGCATCCTCTAGGATCACGCGGATTTGCTTGACCCAACCGGATCGAAGGTTCGGAATAAATTAAACTATTATTCTGCTCTAGTAGAAGTGAATAATACGTTTAATTTACTTCTAATTGGGAATTAGAAGTTAATGGGCCTTAAACTAGAGTGACTATGGGCCTAGAGGATCACACACAATGGATTCTTCGGTGACAGATTATTATTATACAAAGGTATGTATTATTTCTATTTAGTTCCTTTTGGAAAGGAGTGTAAATGGAGCTTAATACATATGTATAATAGTAGATAGGATATATATATAATTTCGGTCTTTTGGAGCCCTTTCAGAAATGACCAAAATTCTATATATATAGCATCCTACATGAGCTCATTCGATTCTTCCCTTAGGTTAATCAAGCATTTAGGCTTAAGGGAGAGGATTAGCTCCTCCCCCCTTCCTTCCTCTTGCTCTCTCTCTCCAGAAGGTGAAAGGGTCGGGGAAGGTTCGTGCCGGGGGCACCGTCGCTGCGCAAGGGTCCGTGTAGATCTCCTCTAGAGGCCGTACAGCTGTGATGCTCGGTATTCTGCATCGGGCATAGCGGGCAGCGCCGTTCCGCGCAAGGTATAAACACTCAACCCGTAATTAGGGGGTTGGGATGATTAAAACACCGATTAGAACACAGATCTAGGATTCCATAGCACTAAGATCGGGGAAATAAAATTTTTGTTATCCGCTGCGTTGTCCGTAGGTGCTGTGCGAAACCTTACAGTGGTATCAGAGCCAGGTTGTCGCTCTAATCAGTGTTTTATCGTCGTTTAGAACCATGCTTCAATTGTTATTGCTAGAAGGGGATGCTGGGCATCTCCGTTCTTCCAGGATGTTGGGCATCGTTGGAGTAAATTTAAAAAAAAAAATAAAATTGCAAGCCCTGTTTGGGCGCATTGCGCCCAGGGCGCACTGTGCCGGCGGGCTCACCTGCGGGTGCGCCCGCGTGGGTGGGCGGGCGCCGCCCACGGGGAGCTCCCGCGTGCCGGGCGCCCGCCACGTGGGCGCCGCCCACGAGGGGCGCCCGCAACGCGGGACGCCTGCAAAGCGGGCGCCGCCCACGAGGGGCGCCCGCAACGCGGGACGCCTGCAAAGCGGGCGCCGCAAATGCGGGCGCCCGCGCTTTACGTGCGCCAAAATGTTTTTAATTTAAATAAAAAAAAATTACTTTTTTATTTTTAATTTATTGTGCATTGATATTAATATATATATATATATATATATATATATATATATATATATATATATATAAATGCACAGTAAATTAAATAGAATTTTATCTCGTAGGTTAATTGTGTTATCTCGATGGTAAATGTCAAATGTTGAATTTTATTTAATCGTGTTGAATTTACCGAGGTGAGATAATTACTATTTACTTTGAGATAAAATGGTAATAATTGAAGTTACTTCGGTAAAATTTAAGTTTCTGAATTTTTAATTATTAGGTAATTAGAAAATTCAAAATTTAAATTTTATTGAAGACAAATGTAGAAAATTCAAATATTTGAATTTTCATTATTAGATAATTGTTAAATTCAAATTTTGAATTTTAAAAAATTGCTAATTGAGGATAATTGCATTATTTTAAATTTATTTTCAAACAAAATTATTGGATAATTAGTTTGAATTTAAATTTAAATTATTGACATGTTTAAATTTTGAATTTAAATTTAATTATTGGATAATTAAATTTAAATTTAAATTTAATTAATTATCTCAATTATATGCCCTTGTAGAAAATGATGGTTCTTTACGTGCTCTACTTTATTTATCTTGTATTGGCCTGCTTGTCTGTTTAATTTTAGTTAATCATGTTTCGATTTTTAAAATTAAACAAAGCTGGCCTGTTTTTGTTTGTACATCCCATTTTTAAATTAAAAAGTAAGGATTATTTTTAGAAAATAACCCTTGATTGATTTTATTTGAATGGGTTGGCAAGTGATCATGGACTTGGATTAATGTAATTAATTGGGGTCTGCAAACCTCCTTTCTCTCTCTGTTAAAATTCCAATGTACTTCTATCTTCCTCCATTGTTGTACTCGCCCTAAGGGCTGCTGGAATTTGAGTCACATGTAATTTATTTTTTTCGGTCTGCGTGCCGTGTA
This sequence comes from Amorphophallus konjac, assembly GCA_022559845.1. Classification (NCBI taxonomy): domain Eukaryota; kingdom Viridiplantae; phylum Streptophyta; class Magnoliopsida; order Alismatales; family Araceae; genus Amorphophallus; species Amorphophallus konjac. Next base: position 190,186,580 of record CM040123.1, on the reverse strand, counting down.
AAAGTTATAATTAATGCGACATCGGAGTTTGAAAGCGCGGAGCACACCCGACGAGGACGATCCAGCTGTTTCGGAAGCAGGCCGGATGTCTTAGTTACATTAGGGTTAAAGTCCATAATCACTTACGTTTAATTTTGCATTGGATGCATTTATTTTGTGCAAACTACTAGGTACGGTAAATATATTGGATATATTTATATTACCACCTAGGGTGAGATCAAGATAAAATTAAATTCCCTCGCGATTGAATTTTAGATCTGGTAAGCGTGGCTCTAGGAGTCATCGTGGCCCTCCATCATTATGGAGTGAATGAACGTCTTCATTTCATAGATTTTGTGTACTTTCCACAAGGTCCATGAGTTTGGGGGCGGGATTAAACTCCAAGGCTCGGCCTCAATAGGGTGAGGAATTGAACTCGACCTTGTTGTGCTTTCCACAAGGGTCGGGTCATGAACTCATTGCTATATAGTAATGATAGTTAGATCTAACCGAGAATATCCTTTGTTGTGCTTTCCACAAGGGGATGATTTCTCGGGGGCCAAATATAGGATATTGCATTAGATGCAAGTGCCTGTTGACTGCCCTTGAGATGGTGTATGGTTGGTTATGCTTTCCACAAGGTCGTACATCAGTCTCGTTGGGATTCTGACCCACTAGGTTGATCTCGCTGATCTCCCGTTCTATATACTGAGGGTTATATAGTTCGATCAAAAAATAGTGGGACTAACTAAGATAGAAAACCACATCTAAGTTAGAATTTGAACACATGCTAAGTTGTCTTTTATTTCTTATCCAGATTACAATGTCGTCGTCCAACTCCCTCTACGGCATCTTGGATGCAAATAGATTAACTGGACTGAACTACTCAGATTGGCTGCGTAATCTACGCATAGTCCTTACCGCCGAAAAGATAGCTTACGTGTTGGACATGGTTCATTCTGAGCCAGCTCCTGATGTCGACGAGGGCGAGTTATTAGCTTATGCCAAATTGTTTGAAAACTCCTCCCTTGCCCACTGTTACATGTTGGCCTCTATGGCTCCCGAGTTGCAGAGGCAATTTGAAAAGACTGATTGTAGAAGCATACTTCTCAATCTACGCCAGCTCTTCGGGGAGCAGGGTAGGATTGAGAGATATGATATCTCAAAAGGGCTTTTCAGGACACGGATGTCTGAGGGTTCATCAGTACAGGCCCATGTACTGAAAATGATGGAGTGAATTGAAAGACTCAATGCATTAGGGTTCAAGTTGGATCTTGAACTATGCATTGATCTTATACTCCAGTCATTGCCCGATTCCTTTTCTTCCTTCATCATGAACTTTAACATGAACATGATTGAAGCAACTCTCCCAGAGCTGCTAAATATGTTAAAGAGTGCTGAAAGAACCATGCAGAAAGATAAATCATCTTCGTCTATAATGATTGTTGGCCGAGCCAACAAGAAAAGGAAGGCCACCCAAATATCCACCACAAGTAACAAAGGGAAGGGAAAGAAAAAGGCCACGGGTAACTAACTCGCCAAAGTTGACAAAGGGAAGAGCAAGAAGAATGAAAAGGAAGACAAATATTTTCGATGCAGGAAAACTGGGCATTGGAAAAGGAATAGCAAGGCAATTCTAAATGAAGGTATTTTTGTCATAGACCTTAATTTGTCATATATGGAATCCACATCATGGGTATTGGATACTGGATGTGCATCTTATATCTGTAATTCTGTGCAGGTGCTGACAAATAGAAGGCGGCTGGGTAAAAAGGAGATTGAACTGAGGATGGGCAATGGAGCTTTAGTTTCTGCAAAAGCTGTCGGGACTACACGTCTCAGTTTACCTTCAGGAGTCATTCTGGAGTTGAATGACTATTATTATGTTCCTAATATTATTAAGAACATTATTTCAATCTCTGGCTTGTATAACATTAGATATACATTAGCTTTTAATAGCACAGGGTGCTCTATAATGAATAATGGTTTGATTATAACCAATGGTTCATTAGTCAATGGTCTTTATGACTTAGATACACGTTCTAATGTTATGCAAATTTTTAGTGCTGATGAAGTGAATTCTGCATATCTATGGCATTACAGACTTGGTCATGTAGGTGAGAAAAGAGTCTCTCACTTACACTCAAATGGGTATTTGAATTCGTTCGAATACAAGCCATTTGATACCTGTGAATCGTGTCTCATGGGAAAAATGATCAAGGCTCCCTTTAGTGGACATGGTGAGAGGGCTGTTGACTTTCTCGAGCTCATACATTCGGATGTATGTGGACCCATGTCCATAGAAGCAAAAGGGGGTTACCTCTATTTCATTTCTTTTATTGACGACTTCTCTAGATATGGCTATGTGTATTTAATTAGAAATAAGTCACAAGCCTTTGAGAAGTTTAAGGAATATAAGAATGAAGTAGAGAAACAGACTGGCAAAGGTATTATGGCTCTTCAATCGGATCGAGGAGGTGAATACTTGAGCCATGAATTCACTTCTTATCTTAAAGACCATTGAATAGTTTCTCAGTGGACTCCACCGTATACACCACAACAGAATGATGTATCTGAAAGGAGAAACAGGACCTTGTCAGACATGGTCCGATCCATGATGTCTATGTCAGGACTACCCTTGTCTCTCTGGGGCTATGCATTAGACACTACAGCATATTTGTTGAATAGGATCTTAAGTAAATCAGTTCCTTCTATACCATATGAGATATGGAAGGACATAAAACCAAATTTTAATCACATTAAAATTTGGGGGTGTCCTGCCCATGTAAAGAAGAACGATAGTGATAAGCTTGAGTCGAGAACCAATAAGTGTAGGTTTGTGGGATATCCAAAGGAGATGTTTGGATATCATTTCTATCATCTTTCTGAGCAAAGTGTCTTAGTGGCCAAGAGAGCTGTATTTATGGAAAGAGAATATCCACTCCAGAAAAATAGTGGGAGCCAGATAGAATTAGACGAGGTCCAAGAACCAAACCCATAGACACAAACTCATTAGATGAGACTGTATCGGTTGATCCTATTCAGAGTGAAATACTGACACTACGGAGATCTGGTAGACTACAGAGAGAACCTGAGAGATATGTTGGACATGTCTCAGAGGGGTCCTCTAAGGTATGTATCAATGAGGATGATGATCCTCAGTTATACCAGGAGGTGATCCGTAGTGTAGACTCCAAGAAATGGTAGGAGGTAATGGATTCAGAGATCTAGTCCATGTAAACCAAGAAAGTTTGGAACTTAGTTGATGTACCCAAAGGGAAGGTCCCTATCGGCTGCAAATGGATTTTCAAAAGGAAAATCGGTGCAGATGGACAGGTTGACACATACAAGGCTAGACTAGTGGCGAAAGGATATCGTCAAAGGCAAGGCATTGACTATGACGAGACTTTTTCACCGGTAGCCATGGTTAAGTCAATCAGAATCCTCCTTGCCATTGCTGCATACCTGGATTATGAGATCTGACAAATGGATGTGAAGATAGCTTTTCTTAATGGAAATCTATCAGAAGAGGTGTACATGGTATAGCCTGAAAGATTCACCTCCAAGTTACATCTTAATAAGGTATGCAAACTTGAAAGGTCCATTTATGGATTAAAGCAGGCATCTAGAACCTAGAACTTAAGATTTGACGAGGCTGTCAAATCTTTCAACTTCATTCGGAATGAAGATGAACCCTGTGTTTACAAGAAGGTCAGTGGGAGCTTTGTGACCTTCTTGGTCCTTTATGTTGATGACATCTTACTCATTGGGAATGATGTAGGGATGTTGACATCAACTAAGTCTTGGTTATCCAAGACCTTCTCCATGAAGGATTTGGGAGAAGCATCCTATGTGCTGGGCATAAGGATCTATCGAGATAGATCTAAAAGGATGCTAGGATTATCCCAATCTATGAACATAGACACTATCCTCAAAAGGTTTAGGATGGAAAATTCCAAGAGAGGTCTTATTCCCATGAGACATGGAGTTTACCTATCCAAGGGGATGAGTCCTAAAACTTGTGAGGAAGTGGCACACATGAATAAGGTGCCCTATGCTTCGGCAATAGGGTCAATCATGTATGCAATACTATGTACACAGCCTGATGTTGCCAATGCATTAAGCATTGTCAGTAGATATCAGGCAAATCCAGCCGAAGAGCACTAGAAGGCAGTAAAGGGCATCCTTAAATACTTGCGAAGGGCTAAGGATCTTTTTCTGCTTTATGGAGGAGATGACCTACAGCTTAGAGCTTACACAGACTCTAGTTTCCAGTCAGATCCAGATGACCGTAAATCCATGTCTGGGTTTGTATTCATGTTGAATGAGGGGGCAGTCAGTTGGAGAAGCTCCAAGCAAGATACGACTGCAGATTCGACGACGGAGGCAGAATATATTGCTGCAGCTGAAGCTGCTAAGGAAGTAGTCTGGATGAAGAAATTCATCTTAGAACTTGGCGTAGTTCTCGAGATATCAACTCCCATCCCATTATTTTGTGATAATAATGGGGCCATTGCCCAGGCGAAGGAACCGAGATTTCACCAAAGGTCGAAGCATATTCTGAGGCACTTCCACCTTATTCGGGAGATTGTTGACCGTGGAGATGTGGCTGTAGAGCGTGTACCGTCAGAAGACAACATAGCAGATCCACTGACTAAGCCTTTGACACAGACTGTATTTGAGCGCCATCGGGATAAGATGGGCCTCAAAGTTGTGGGTAATTGGCTGTAGTTCAAGTGGGAGATTGTTAGTGTTGGTGTACTACAGGCTAATTTCGGGTCGGGTAGGCCCAATAGTTGTACGATCTTGTTCATTATTAATAAAGTGGTATTTGAGCGTAAATATGTGATTCTGTATTACTTTACGATATCCCTAGGATATGTGGTTGTAATGTCAACTCGAGATGGGATCTCGATTATGAGACTGACTTTACATGAACACATACCTTAAACTGTTCCTGGTTGGAGGGTAATCAGTCGGGGACTTTGATTACCTATTAAACCAGTACACATGATGTGTCAGTGACCAGTCTTATGGTCATTGGTGCGGGGCACCAACACATATGTGTAGGTGTATGTCCTTGGAGGATGTACACTGAACTGATCCGCTATTGGATCCTCAGATGGTTGATTATACCTAATGTCAATTGAAGATCCAACTGTCTCAGTAGCATCGTTGGTCCTTTGACCTGAGACATTGATCGGATCTTACATGAGGACTGGAATGGTTTATTTACTTGGCTAAGTGACTTTAACCATTAGTCATGAGTTGTCGAGTCATTAACCACTCCAGGATACGTGTGAAGATCATCAATGGTCAAGAGGGGATCGCTCACTGTCGGGTATATATCAGACAGTTAATGGGTCATGACATTGACGCTCCGTTAAATCCTTGGCCAGGGTCGTGTGAGTTCGTTTAGAATGGACGTCATACACTGTAAGGAGGTCATGGTCAAATGGCACGATCATGGGATTTGATAGAAACCATACCCTTGATCGTACCAGACTCATAGAAGGAGCGAGGGATTATATCGATGCGGTAACTGTGGACTTACAGGTACCAGATAGGTTGGTTTAAACCTGGCGTCCTCTAGGATCACGCGGATTTGCTTGACCCAACGTGATCGAAGGTTCGGAATAAATTAAACTATTATTCAGCTCTAGTAGAAGCGAATAATACATTTAATTTACTTCTAATTGGGAATTAGAAGTTAATGGGCCTTAAACTAGATTGACTATGGGCCTAGAGGATCACACACAATGGATTCTTGGGTGACGGATTATTATTATACAAAGGTATGTATTATTTCCATTTAGTTCCTTTTGGAAAGGAGTGTAAATGGAGCTTAATACATATGTATAATAGTAGATAGGATATATATATAATTTTGGTCTTTTGGAGCCCTTTCAGAAATGACCAAAATTCTATATATATGGCATCCTACGTGAGCTCATTCGATTCTTCCCTTAGGCTAATAAAGCATTTAGGCTTAAGGGAGAGGATTAGCTCCTCCCCCCTTTCTTCCTCTTACTCTCTCTCTCCAGAAGGTGAAAGGGTCGGGGAAGGTCCGTGCCAGGGTACCGTCGCTGCGCAAGGGTCCGTGTGGATCTGTTCTAGAGGCCGTGCAGCTGTGCGGCTCGGTATTCTCCATTGGGCATAGCGGACATCGTCATTCCGCGCAAGGTATAAACACTCAACCTATAATTAGGGGGTTGGGGTGATTAAAACACCGATTAGAACACAGATCTAGGATTCCATAGTACTGGGATTGGGCAAATAAAATTTTTGTTATCCGCTACGTTGCCCGTGGGTGCTGTGCGAAACCTTACAGTTCCGTCGGGGTGGAGCGCCACTTGACCGAGGGTGGAGTTAGCTTGGTCAGGGCGGAGTGCCACTGGACCAAGGGTGGAGGTAGCTCGGTCAGGGCGGAGCGCCACTGGACCGAGGGTGGAGGTAGCTCGGTCAGGGCGGAGTGCCACTGGACCAAGTTTGAGGTAGCTCGGTCAGGGCGGAGTGCCACTGGACAAAGGGTGGGGGTAGTTCGGTCAGGGCGGAGTGCCACTGGACCAAGTTTGATGTAGGTCGGTTAGGGCGGAGTGCCACTAGACCGAATTTGAGGTAAATCATTCGGGGAATGCCGGTTGAACCGTGTGATACGGCCTTAGGTGCTTCCCACTAAGGGGAGAGAATTGGATGACTCCTTTGTGATCCGCAAGGACATACGCACCCCCTTCATATGCTCGGTGGATGACATACGGTCCGACCTAATTTTCAACCAACTTCCCCTTGGGGTTGGAGGCATCACCTCTCTTCTTTTAACCATCACCAGGTCACCCCTTTTGAACTCCCGTCCTTTGACTAGCTTATCAAAAGCACGGGCCATGCGGGCTTGATAGAGTTGAATATTCTGTTGCGCCCGGAGACGCTTTCCTTCAAGCTCGGCGAGCTCTTCTAGTCTTCTTTCCACGTTGGCCTGCTCGTTGCCCACCAATCCATGCTGGATGGCGACCCGTAATGAGGGGACCTCCAGCTCAATTGTCACCACAGCCTCTGACCCATACACGAGGGAGTAGGGTGAGCAGTCGGTAGGGGTCTTGTAGACTGTACGGTAAGCCCACAGTGCCTCGTACATTCTTTCTTCCCAATCCCTTCTGTTAGTCTTGACAATTTTCGCCAGCAGAGTGCACATCGTCTTGTTAAAGGCCTCTGCAAGTCCGTTTGCCTGAGGGTAGTAGGGAGATGATGTTCTCCAATCAATCTTGTATTTGTCAGCTAGCCGATAAACCTTCTGATTTCTGAAGTGGCTGCCGTTGTCGGAGATGATTCGGCTGGGAATCCCGAACCGAAATATTACATTCTGCTGGAAGAATCTCGTAACTAATTCTCCCGTGACTTCTTTTAGTGCTACTACCTCTGCCCATCTGGAGAAGTAATCTGTAGCTGCTAAGATGTATTTTCACCATGATGAAGATGCTGGTAGTGGCCCCACCACGTCCGTGCCCCACTGGGCAAACGGCCAGCTTGGTAAGGTAGGATGTAGAGGCACTGGAGGTCTTCTTGACACATTGGCGTGCTCTTGACATTTCTGACAAGTCTTGGCGAACTTGCAGCAATCATCAAATATAGTGGGCCAATAATAACCCAATTTCTTTATTTCGATCTTCATTTTCGGACCGGCCTGGTGCGCCCCGGCTGACCCGGCATGGACTTCTTGCATTACCTGCATGGCTTCCCCTGGAGATAAGCATCGAAGTAATGCCTTCTTTTGGGCATCTGCCATTATTCGGAACTATGTTCCATTCCTCATCTCATAAGAATCTTTGACTCTCAGAAGTTTCATTCTCTGTTCTTTCACCTTTGGGAGCTGTTGGTGTTGGAACCAATGCAGGAGGTATTCCCGCCAGTCGGGTTGCTGGACTAGTTCAGCAACTGCTACTTCATTGGCTTGTTCATCGGCTAAAGCTTCTGTCATACTGGGGACCTGCCGCTGGTTGATGACTGTTATATTTAGGCTCGTATCAGGCGGGATCGCCAAGGAACTTGCCAACTTTGTGAGGGCGTCAGCTTGAACATTCTATCCTCGATTGACGTGCTTGACACTGACGAAGTAGAATCTTGCCATTAGGCGTAGGGCCAGATGGTAGTAAGGGACGAGCTCCTGCTTTCGCACCTCGAACTCCCCTTCCAATTGTTTTATAACTAGCATGGAGTCCCTGTACGCTTCTAGCATTTGAATCCCCATGGACAGAGCAATCTGTAGCCCGATTATGAGGGCTTCATATTCTGCTTCATTATTTATGCAAGGCTTATTTATTGAGCAGGACGTGTATATGACTTCCCCTTCAGGAGACTTCAAGACTATGCCTGCTCCTGCGCGGACTCTGGCCGATCCCGTCGCTGAGGTGTCAATTCTGGAGGCACCATCAAAATATAGCTGCCATAGAGAGGGCCGCACCTAGCCGACCTCTAAAGTTTCATCTTCAGGAAGCTTTGGTTCCAGAGGGTAGTCTTCGGGTACTAGATGTTCAGCAAAGAAGTCTGCAATAGCTTGGCCCTTGATGGCCCTCTGCGGTACATAGGAGATGTCATACTCCATAAGAATCACCGCCCATTTGCCCAGGCGGCCTTTGAGGGCCGGTTGGGACATGATGTATCTAAGCAGATCCTCCCTAGAAATTAGCTTAACTTCGTGCGACAGCATGTAGTGCCGCAACTTCTTGACCGTGAAGACCAATGCCAGGCAAATCTTCTCGATGTAGGTGTACCTTTCCTTAGTTCTGACCATTCTTCGATTGAGATAGTAGAGGGCTTGTTCTTTTCCTTCTTCATTATTCTGGGCTAGCATTGCTCCTAGGGAATTGTGCGTGGCTGCTATGTAGAGGCTCAGCGACCGTCCTTTCACTGGCGAACCCAGCACTGGAGGGGTTTTCAGGTAATCCTTCAGTTTATCGAAGGCTATCTGGCATTCTTCGTCCCAGTAGAAGGAAACATCCTTCATCATCAGCTTGTGAAAGGGGTGGCATCACCCCGACAAGTTGGATATAAACCGCCGAACGTATGCAAGGCGGCCCAGAAGGGATCTTAGCTCAGAGAGATTCCTTGGCGAGGGTAACTCCTGAATCGCCTTGATCTTGGCGGGGTCTATTTCAATTCCCCGATACCTGACAATGAAACCCAAGAACTTTCGCTCGAGACTCCGAACGCACACTTCATAGGGTTCATTTTTAATTCATACCGCCTCAGCCTCTGGAAAATGACTCGGAGGTCTTGCAGATGGTCTTCTTTCTTTTTGGTCTTGACTACCAGGTCATCTATGTAGCACTCGACCTTATGGTAAAGCAGCTCATCAAATATTCTAGTCATTGCCCACTGATAAGTTGCGCCGACGTTCTTTAATCCGAACGGCATTCTTTTGTAGTGATAAATGCTTTGGGGTCCGGAAGGCAGTGTGGATCCGGTCATGTTCCGCGATCCATATCTGGTTGTAGCCAGATGACCCATCCATTAATGATAGGGCCTCATGACTAGTTGTTGCATCTACCATGACCTCCGTTATCGGCACTGGGAAGTCATCTTTAGGGTAGGCTTTATTCAGATCTCGGAAGTCAACACATATCCAGATCTGTCCGTTCTTCTTCTTCACGGGCACGATGTTAGCTAACCACGTGGTATATTGATTTTCCTCGACGAAACCCACATCAATGAGCTTGTCGACCTCTTTGCATATTTGAGTGATGAGCTCTGGCCTCATACGCCGAGGGGGCTGTTTCACCGGCTCTACCCCAGGGTTTATGGTCAGCTCATGCTGTGAGACTGAGGGGATTAGTCCTGGCATCTCTCTATAGGTCCAGGCAAAGCAGTCTTGATATTCTTGTAGCAGCTGGATGTACATCCTCTGTTCTTCGGCAAATAGTTGGGCGTTGAGGAAGGTTGGCCTGGGGTCATCCTCGTCTCCCAAGTTGACTTCTATTAGTTCATCGACTGTGGCTTGACCTCCGTCTTCTATCTCAGGGGGTGCAGGCTGGAGGTCGACAAAGTCTAGTATATCATCTTTGAGGTCGAGGACCTCGATCCCTTCGTCTTTCCTTATTTGAGTTCTGCCAGAAATCTCTTGTTCGAATGATAATGGCTGCATGCACTATTCTGCCAACAAGTTTACCTTACTAGCAACTTCAAGGGGCGAGTTGATTCTCTCACCCCCTACTGAGGGGGTTGTAGTCACTAAGGGCTGGTGATTATTTGTCATTAAGTTAGAGTAGCCTTACAGCTCCGTGGCAAGGGGTGAAGAGATCTCGATCCTTCGAACCACCATGTCCTCAGTGAAGGTAACCATTTCTCTTCTAGCAGCATCTGTCTCTTGATCGGGCTCGGGGGAAGCTTCCCCGACTGGTTCGAGAAGTGCCGACATCATGAACAGAGGAGGGCCACTGGAGGGAGGCAGCTCTGCTTCTTCAACATCTTCAACTTCACTACGGCTAGCTGTGTCAAATTTGGCTTGAAGAGCTGCATCTTCAGGATAGACTTGTTCCCAGCACCGGCAGGGGAATACAGCCTCGGATTTTGGATTCCTTGGCCGGGCTGGCTGAATGCACTCAACTTCTGTCAGGTGTTCACCAATAGTTTCCCCTAGTGGGTTATCCTCCATTGGGTAGAAAGCAGAGATGGTATCCACTTCATAGCATCCGCTATAATAATATTCTTTGAGGGTGAAGCCCAATCCCGGGTGCTGAGAGACACGCCTCATTTCTTTGTCCAGGCTCGGAGGGTACCATAGCTTCTGGAATGCTTCTTTCAACTTGTGAGGCTGGCCAGAAGGGATGTGCTGCTTCTGGAACATCTTGGCCATTCGATTTGTTATAAATGTCAGCCCCTGTATAGGCATTGAGGGGTTTTCTATATCTTCAGGCAGATGACAATCAGTGTCTTCCTGTGTAGGGTGCTCTTCAGCTGTGTAGAACAGGCTACTAGGACCATATATCTGTGTCACCTCCCAAGCTTTGAAAGGCTCGACAGTAGCATTGTCGAGGCTGAGAATTGTCTTGGGAAGACCTTCGGGGATCCCGATGTGGTCGTGCTGCTGGTCAACCCTGACTTTATTAGTTTCGGGGTAGATGGCGAGAGGCGCTATCCGGTCTACATCCCTGGTGACAGTGATGTGTGAAACCACCTTGGGATCGATATATCCACGCGGCGGCGGAGGGAACCATTCTACTTTGGAAGTGCCTTTTGTTGTGCTAGAAGAGGTCTTGGCCGCAGGGACCTTCTGCGACCATTCTGCATATAGAGGGGCGTCTGCCAAGTGGCATTCGAGTACTTCGAATGGGTGGAGATCAGCAAATACTCTTTTCTCTCTCCCATCCATGCTGTATTTGATGCATTGGTGAAGTGTGGAAGGTACCACCATATTCTCATGTAGCCAAGGGCGGCCAAGCAGCGCCTTGTATGAGGTGCGAGAATAAATGACATGAAATTGCACCTTCGTGACAAAGTCCGCTAGAGTGAGTGTGAACTCTGCTACTCCTAGCGACACTTCGCACTTCTGATTGAAGCCGGTAATGCGCATATCACCGACCGTTTGTAGGTGCACGTTGAAGTACTGCCTCTCATATATCCTGTAGGGCAGGATGTTGACAGCTGCCCCGGGGTCCACCAGGATTCTGTTCAGCTCCCGGCCATTTAGATGTCCCCTCATATACAGAGGTCTGTTGTGACTGGTGGTGGGGAGCAATATGTCTTCCTGGGTGAAGGTCATGCTGGCCTCCGGTAGTGCCTCAGCTAGGCAGACTTCATATTGGGCAGGCATCTTGAGAGCAGTAATGATCGCCTGTCGAGTCTCTTCACTGAGAGAGAGGATTTCCTAGATAGTGAATCTTGCTGGGAGCTTCTTCCATAGTTTGACCACCCGACTTCCAGCTCGGACATTGGATAGCTTCATTTCATCTGCCCACCTGGGCTTGGAAGATCCTTGGACTGTGGCCCCTGATGGACCTGCTTCATCAGACTCGGAGGCTACACCCTTTTGCTTGGGATTATCTCCTGGCTGCTCCTCACTGGCTGCTGCCGGGCGAGTTTCTACCTCTTCTGGCAATTCGGGAGATTGCTGGAGTTTTGGGTGACTGCCCCCGGTTACCGGTTCAACCTCCCAGCATGGCTGCTTCCCTTTTGACATCTTTATGAACTCCAGAAATGAAGGAGCGGGAGTGCCGCCCCCAGTTTGGTTGTATAAGCCTGACGGAGGAGGGATTTGAACTCCCTTGACCTACGGAGGGGGTATCTTGTAGGGTTGCTCCCCTCTGAAGATAATGTTATGGTTGGAGGGCGGCTGACGCCCCCACCTTCGGCCCGACCGGGTTGCATGTGCGGCAGTTGTGGCTTCGGCCTGGCTTTCCTTAGCGGTGGGTGTGAAGCAAATCTCTTCTTCATCCTCCTCACCGGGTAAATTGAACAGAGCAGAGAGGGTGTTGCAAGAAAGGATCACACCCGTTGTAGCCTTGCCGGCCCTTCTCTTCCTTCTTTGTCTTCCTTTCTTTTCTTTGGCTGGCGCTTGCCCCCAGAACAGGCTGCCATCCATGTCTGATGCTTTGTCAGCTTCCTCTTCCTACTTTAGTGAAAGCTGTTCCAGCTCCTGCCATGGGAGATGATCCCGTACCAGCAAAGGTTCTAGCTCGGGCTGTACATACTCATCTAGCCCATTTATGTAGTCCTGTAGCCGTTGGGCTTCTGGATTGATCTTCTTGACAGCCGACAACGGAGTCTACCTCCTCCGGTTGCAGGTAGGTATCTGGATAACTGCTGGCGGATTGGTCCACACAGGTGTTGCTACTGGTGAAGGGGGTCGTGGCGTGATGCCACGAATATGTGCCCCTGGTGTTGGGCGAGGCATGCCCTTTTTCTTGGCTCTTGCAGGGACTTGCTGCCAACCCTCCTGTTCTTTCATTGGGGCCAGAAAGCATGATTCATATGATGTGTCCTCTGTGGTTCTGGAGTTTTGATGATGATAGATATTATGCCTCATTATGTTTACATCCTTGATAATATAATCCTGTTGCATTATGAGAAACTGTCAGAACAGGTTTAAGGATGACTCACAGGTCATAAAGTTAACCCAAGTCAAAGTCAAATCATGATAGGTAAGGTTAATGCTCAGATCAGGTAATGCTATTTAGTTCTCCTGCATACATTCAGTTCATATCTGCTATATGCATTCACTTCATCGATCCATGTTCATTGTGCCTGAAAGTCTGTACATTATCCGTTGTTTCATTGCATCAGTCATATAGTCTGCACTCTTCATTCATGCCATAGTCTATACATTGCCTTGCCTCTCCATGCATATGCAAGTCTATACATCAGTCAGCACAGTCTAGACAGAAGTGGGTTGACCCCCCAGATTCGCAAGTCTGTACATTGTCCTCATGCATACACAAGCATCCTGTTTGCATTTAAGTCTGTACAGCACACACACACCCAAGTCTACACATCATTGTTGTATGCATGCTTAGTCCATACACTTGTTGATAGCAAGTATATACATTGTCACCTGCATGCATTACTTCAAGTCTATACAGCCTGCCTTCATGGTATTGCAAGTCTATACATTGTGCGTGGTTCAAAACAAATCTGCACAGTGTCTGTCGCATGTAACTCATTCAGAGTCTATACATCAGTCAGCATTGCCTGTTGCATTGTTCATCAAGTCTAGACATTGTGCATTCCTTCATATCAAGTCTAGACATTGCATGCCACAAGTCTGCACATCCTGTTTGCACTAAGTCTGTACACTATCTGTGCTTTCACGTGTCTGGTTGCATGAGTCATTGAAGTCTGTACATCGCTTGGCGCTCACCAAGTCTGTACATCGCCCAGTCGTGTGAACATTGCACTGCAAGTCTATACATCGGCCTGGGGCTTGCTAAGTCTGTACATCGCATTTGACGAAGGCATTGGAAGTCTATACATTGATTCACTATTCATGCATTCATCGAACAGGTCTATACATTCATGGCATATGTGCAACGTTTGTTCTGCAAGTCTATACATTGATTCACTGTTCATGCCTTCACTCAAAGTCTGTACAGCCATTCCTTGAGATCAAGTCCATACATTGCACTGTAGCTTGCTTAGGTGAAGTCTGTACATCCACCGCTGAACCTTCCAAGTCTATACACTGTCCTGTTGCTTTCAAGCCATTCATCAAGTCTATACATTCCCAATCTTTACCTACGTTCAGAACCCCAAGTCTGTACATTGGTAAAGTCTGCACATTGTGCTTTGAAGATTCATCAAGTCTAGACATTGTCCTGTAGCTAGCACGAAGCCTAGTCTATACATTGTCTCGTTCACATGCTTCAAAGTCTATACATCGTGGGCTTCGAGTCTTCAAAGTCTATACATTGCCTTTGGGCATCAAAGTCTATACATTGGCAGCTGAACTGTACAAGTCTATACATTGCCTTTGGGCATCAAAGTCTATACATCGCTTGCATCGTTAAGTCTATACTTTGTCCCTTGCATCATGAAGTCTATACATTGACTGCCTGCCCCGCACACACCAAGTCCATACAATGCATCAAGTCTATACAACAAAGTATGTACAGTGTCTCATATTGGCAAAGTTTGTACATCGTTTGGCCTGTGCATGCTTCATCTTCCAAAGTCTATACATCCGTCACACTCCAGCCTTTGCATCAAAGTCTATACAGCATGTGTCTGCATCAGTTCATAAGTCTACACATTGTAGCATGCTCGAACAAACAGAGACTGTACACACTTCAGCACTTAAAGTCTGAACATCTTTCAAGTTAAAGTCTATACACTGAGGTCGCATGAAGGCACTCAAGTCTACACATTCTCACATTGTACACACTTGCTTATATGCTGCATCTAAAGTCTGTACACTGAGGTCGCATGAAGGCACTCAAGTCTACACATTCTCACACTGTACATACTTGCCTATATGCAGCATTCATGTCTATACACGCTTTGTTAAAAGCCTTAACCAAGTCTATACATCCATCTGATACTCTCTTATGACTGTGTCACAGGTATACACTTCGAGAAGAAAGATGGTTGGGCACGTGATCCGAGGTTGGCACCTGCCACGTGATTCGAGGACAAGAGGGCACAAGCCCTACACACGCCCTAGCTACGGCTGGTATAAATATAGAGCTTCTTCCACATGAAGAAGACTGATCAAGATCAAGGAAGAGTGATCGAAGTAGAGGCAGAGAGTAGAAAAAGGTAGAAGAAGAAAAAGGAGAGAGCAGCAGTAGAGAGGCTGAAAGCAGAAGAAGAAAAAGAAAAAGAGATTGAGATCGAGAGTGAAGAAGAAGAAGAATAGTGTGAGCGTGATACTGAGAAGAAGAAGAGAGAGAGAGAGAGTTCGTGGAGAAGAAGAAAGAAGCCTTCATTGAAGATTCATCTGTTTGGCATTGGATCAAATACAAACCAGTTTTGCTCCTGCGAGAACTACTTAGTGTGTCTCATTTCCAGCTTTACGTTCGCTGTGTTTTTCCTTTGTGTTTGCTTTTTATTTTGTTCTTTCCATCTATTCACCTTGTTCTTCTGATTCCCTTGTTTGGGATCGGGGTTCCTCCTGTGGTCTCAGGAGAAGGGAGACTTGTTCTCCGGTTTTGCTAGTGACTGGGTAGTCACTATTGGTTCCCTCTGGTGTGGAGGAAGAGAGGTCCGTGACCTCTGGTTTGCAAGTGGCTGGGAGTCACTTGTGGGTTTCCCTCCGGGTTGGAGGAAGGGTGATTCGTCTCCGGTTCTGGTCTTGTGGGTTGCAAGTCCAGGTGGGTTCCCTCCTTGGTGGAGGAAGAGAGACCTTGGTCTCTGGTTGCTAGTGACGGGTAGTCACTAGCGGTTGCCCTCCGGTTGGGAGGAAGAGGGGAGGTTGTTCCCCTGGTCAAGCTATTTGGCAGCACCTGTTGCAGACTGAGTCTGCGGTTCTAGCGTTAGCTAGTGGAAGCGTCACTCCGGTTTGGAGTGAGGGGTGGACGTAGGTCTGTGGACCGAACCACCTAAAAAATGATCTGTGCCATGGTTTGCAGTGTGCGTTTGCTCCTTGTCTTCTACCTCTTTCACAGGTTGTATGAACATTCTTGTTTCTACCTACAGTGACCTTGAGCATTACATATTTTGCTAAGTGAATCTGGTGTGCATAGTTCTATCTTCGGCATTAGTCTTGATCAGGTTCCACTAGTTTAGTTAGCAGTTCATCTGGTCGATCAAATGTTTAATTGAGCTCTATAGTTCTTATTTCGCAATTGTATCTAGCAGCAGGCTTATTGTTTTTAAGTGGGGCAATATTTTTGAAGGGGATACATTCACCCCCCCTCTGTATCCTTCGCACCGTCCCAACAATTGGTATCAGAGCGGGTTGTCTGCATAGAAGGTCCAACGACCTGTAGATTCGATCCTGCTGTCTTGGTGCTTGCTAGCTTTTGGTGCTTCATTATTCCTATTGCATTTATCTGATCAGTTTTCATGGGTGATCCACCGGTTTTCAACGGTTCTAATTTTAATGTGTGGTTTGTCAGTCTGCGCAATTATGTTGATGCAGTTAATCCAGATCTGTGGAAGTTAATTTCACAAGGTCCTCACACATTACCAAAGAAAGTGTCCAAATGGACCAACAGCCACAGATCAAAGGATGGAGAAAATCAGAAAGCCTTCAATCTGATGAAAGCAGCCACTGACAGAGCGTTACACTCCTGTCTTTATGATTGCAGGTCTGCTAAGGACATTCTAGATGTGCTGAAGTGAGTTCACAGGATAAATGAAGACAGCTGCATGATGGCTAACAGAAGTAATCAAAGTGGCAGCCAAAATGAAGAAGAGGATGATGATGAGGTAAACATCTTCGAGAATTTTTCTTTAGATGATTGGCAGGGTGCATATGGTGAGTTACATGAGTCACATGAGATGCTAAGAAAACAATATAAAAAATTGAAAAAGAAAATTGATCTGAATAGCTCAGAGTCCTCATGTGAAAATTGCTTAAAACAGAAACAGTCCTATGATGCATGCTTGTCTGAAGTCCAAATGCTTAAGAAACAAATTGGCTTAGTTAAAGAAGAAAATCAAGAACTTGTATGTGAAATTTCTGAACTAAAAGGAAAACTTAGCTCGATTGAGGATGATCAGGTTCATGTTAATAATGTAGTTCAGAATGAAAAACTGTTGAAAGAATTTGATTCTGTTAGCGCTGAATTGGATGTTCTAAAATCTGAAAATGAATGTCTTAAGAAACAATGTGAAAAAGTCCAGGTTCAAACAATATGTTCTGGTAAATCTGCATGCAATGAGTGTCCATTTCTCAAGGAAATAAATGAAAATCTTCACTCAAATTTAGAATGGCAGAAGGAGTTTATTGTTTCCCTAAAGGAAGAAAACAAAGATCTGTTAAACAAGATTCTGGAGCTTGAACAGATAGAGGAAGAGTTGAATGATAAAATGAGCTCAATGAAAATTGATAAAGGCTCTGTTGAAGAAATTGAAAATCTGAAATCAAAAAATGACAAACTAACCAAAGAGGTTGAAGGATTGAAGCAGTTGAACACTGCTATGTCAGAGAAACTTCTTCTCTTAGAAAAAAGAAAATCTGTTTACATTGAAGAATCTGAAAAATTGAGAAATCTGGAACAAGAAATTGAGGAATGTAAAATTGCAAACAAGGTGCTAAGCGAATGTGTAAATTGCAATGAACAAGAGATTGCCAGTTATGAAATACACATTATTTCATTGGAAAATGAAATTGAAGATTTGAATAATTCCTTGTCAAAATTTGTAGACGGAAAAGATAATCTGGACAAGATTCTAGGAACTAAGGTTAATTTTCAGAAGGAAGGGTTGGGCTATAACCCCTTAAACAAGAAGAGTTTTCAAAACAAAGTTCAAATTTCCTTTGTGTCCAGCTCAACTTCTCACAGCCCTCAGAACCTTCCGGGTTGTCAGTCATCTACTCAAAAGAAAACAATAGAAAAATAGAAAGAAAAGAATCAACATGTTTCTCTTCCCACTCTGCATGATTCACCCACACACTCACATGCATCTAAAAAGAAAATGATTTGTCATTACTGTCACAAGTTTGGCCATCTGATGCATGAGTGTAGATTAATGGAACTAGATGATTTGAATGCCAGGAAATCTCATGATAAAAATTCTTCATCTCAGAAAAAGAAAATAGAATGTTCTCACTGTGGCAAATTAGGACACACGATTGCACAATGCTGGTTTGCAAGTGGTAAGAAAACATTTCATTCATATCATGCTAAATTCCCTGCAAGCCAGCATGGTTTTAATAAGAACAAATTTGTTCCTGTAAACTAGCACATCACTTGCTATAACTGTAACAAATTTGGTCACAAGGCCACTGAATGCTGGTCAGGCTCTTTCAGAAGAAATCCAATTAGTTGCTCTCAATGTGGAAAGCATGGCCATACAGTCAAGGACTGTTGGCATCTTCAAGATAGGCGGGCAAATTTCAAATATGCTAGACATCCTTCTAAGGAAAACATGTTTGGTAAGATTAACAGGAACAACTTCCATAATAAAAATAGAAACCAGTATGCACCTGCAAAAAAATTATATGCTAATAATTGTGTGTATAACAATAAATCAAATCATGTTGCTTCCTGTTATTATTGTGGGCAGTTTGGGCACTCCATGAGTGACTATCGTTTAATGAAATCTGATGACTTACATGCCCAAAGATTATGGAAAGCACCTATCAGAGGTGTTACTAATAATGTAGGACCCAAGAAGTCTTGGGTACCTAGAAACACAAAATGAGATCTGTGCTTTGCAGGTATGCCTTGGGGATGAGTAATAAAAGGGGGTCAAATAAACCAAGACATCCAAAGTTTGGTAAAACCCTAACTCTGCTGTTTAAATGCTTGTTCACATGAATTTTTTCTTTTAACTGAACTTCATGCTTAATATGTTAATTAAGATCTCATGCATACACGTCCATAACTGCATCTGCCATTTGAATTTTTTTTTCTGATCATGCACTGGTGCATACATGGGTTTAAAGGTTGTCTGCATTTGATGCATACATATGCCAATTGCAGTTGTTTGATATTTGTAAAATGCATAATCACTGAAAACAAATTACATTCTGAAAAATCTGAAAAGGTGAATTGAATAAATCTGTTGCTTGGATGATGTCTCATGATTAAAATGTTCATCTACACATTTGACATGCACATGCATTCACAATCGCATATAAGTAGCATATTGTCAGCTTAAGATGCATACAGAACTGCATCTGCATTGGATTGACATGCATGACTCTTGGTATATAAATAGTGAGATACTAAACGGCAGATGAATTCTGTCTGGAAGTGCTTGCTGTGTGTGAGGAGGTCTTTAGACCAAGTCCTCCACCTGGTACCATAGGTCAGAGTTGCATACATTTAGGAATGCTAGATCATGCATACATTTAGGGGGAGCATTATTCATATTCTATCAACTAAACTTCCCATCTTCAGATTGACCTGCTATCTTGCTTAAATCCCTGTGATGAATGTGTAATGTAACACATTTTAGCTTCCTGCTTCAACTGTTATCAGCCACTTTCACTCAACCTATCCATTGGTATCTGTTGAATTGGCTGTTCTTTAAATGTTTCGGCCTTCCTTAAAAATTCAGAAATACTTCTCTGTGCATATCCTGATCATAAATCTGAAAATAACTTAAAGAGGAATCTTCTATTATATAGGACTCTGAATGTCTGATACTTTCAGCCGGTTGATGTTTCATGTATGTCTTGTGTTTGCTTATGAACATATCTTGAAAATATCTGAGTTAGTCTTAATAAACTTTAACCAATATTTTCATGTTGTGTCTTTTAAACTCTTCTAAATTCTGAAAATTCTGAAATCATGATATTCCTTGATTGATATGTATGAAATTAGTATTGATTTTTAAACATATGAGAATATGTAACATGTCTAAGGGTAAATCTTGTCAGAGCAATGACTTTGGTCACTGAGAAACCATGTCCAAAGGACAGTGTCATGAGGTGCCATAGTTAACTCTGCTTAAGAATGATTGATAATCTGGCAGAGCAATGACATGCACACTGAGAAATACATCTCACTCATCAAAGAAATGATTTGTAGTGTGTCATGAAGTGTAAATGCAATCTTTGTTCCTATGAAGCATGACAGTTAGTCCTTCCAAGTGCTTAGGGATACGGGTGTCTAAACAACGTGTATCCTCTAGTTACAAGGGTGTACTAAACTCAAGTGCTCATGAAGAATGTTATAAAAATTGTTGTTGATCTAGTTTATCATTTGAAAAAGTGTGCAAAAGAAATATTCTATTGGAACCCTTGACAGAAACAAATGTTTTCTTATGTGTTTTAACTTCATTACTATTGATTGCATCTCTTAAAGGAATCTTTGAAATTGAGTGAGTAAGAAAGAAGAAGATCAAACAAGACTTTCAATATGAAAGCTAGGTTCACTTTTATTAAAACTGATTTCAAATATGAGAACAGAATGCTAATGAACAAGCCTTGCATACATCATATTCTGATCTGACTTGTCAATGAAGATCATTCATAAATCTCTATAATAGAAGAGTCTGAAATACCTATTTAATCAGATTTATGAAATTGATATCCCATTGAAAACATTTCTCATTCATTCTGAGTGCTTTCTTTCTCACAGTGGACTCCATTACTTCAGACTTGACTGTTGACTTCTTTATATCCTGAGCTTCATTCCAATCACTGTCCATCTAAGGGGGAGAATTCTTGCATGTCCCTGTGGTTCAATGTTCATTCAGGAGAGTATCTTGTCAGGGGGAGTTTTTTATGTCTGTAACTCACAGCTTTGCATAATAGCTCCTTCAACAGTCAATGAACATTCCATTGTTTTTGATGTTGTCAAAGGGGGAGAACTTTTGTGAGTCATCATTTGCATCAATCAACACTTGCATCACATGGTGTTTTACAATGCTCACTTCTGACCGTGCTTTTCTATGGTGCATGTTATATGGTATTTCATAATCATCATGATGAATCTATTGCAATGACTCATAATATTGCCATCATCAAAAAGGGAGAGATTGATGTGTCCCATGTGGTTTTGGAGTTTTGATGATGACATATATTATGCCTCATTATGTTTACATCCTTGATGATATAATCCTGTTGCATTATGAGAAACTGTCAGAACAGGTTTAAGGATGACTCACAGGTCATAAAGTTAACCCAAGTCAAAGTCAAATCATGACAGGTAAGGTTAATGCTCAGATCAGGTAATGCTCTGTTAGTTCTCCTGCATACATTCAGTTCATATCTGCTATATGCATTCACTTCATCGGTCCATGTTCATTGTGCCTGAAAGTCTATACATTCTCCGGTGTTTCATTACATCAGTCATACAGTCTACAATCTTCATTCATGCCATAGTCTATACATTGCCTTGCCTCCTCATGCATATGCAAGTTAATACATCATTCAGCACAGTCTAGACAGAAGTGGGTCGACCCCCCTTCCAGATGGGTCGACCCCCCAGATTCGCAAGTCTGTACATTGCCCTCATGCATACACAAGCATCCTATTTGCATTTAAGTCTGTACATCACACACACACCCAAGTCTACACATCATTATTGTATCCATGCTTAGTCCATACACTTGTTGACAGCAAGTATATACATTGTCACCTGCATGCATTACTTCAAGTCTATACAGCTTGCCTTCATGGTATTGCAAGTCTATACATTGTGCGTGGTTCAAAACAAGTCTGCACAGTGTCTGTCGCATGTCACTCATTCAGAGTCTACACATCAGTCAGCATTGCCTGTTGCATTGTTCATCAAGTCTAGACATTGTGCATTCCTTCATATCAAGTCTAGACATTGCATGCCACAAGTCTACACATCCTGTTTGCACTAAGTCTGTACACTATCTGTGCTTTCACGTGTCTGGTTGCATGAGTCATTGAAGTCTATACATCGCTTGGCGCTCACCAAGTCTGTACATCACCCAGTCGTGTGAACATTGCACTGCAAGTCTATACATCAGCCTGGGGCTTGCCAAGTCTGTACATCGCATTTGACGAAGGCATTGGAAGTCTATACATTGATTCACTATTCATGCATTCATCGAACAGGTCTATACATTCATGGCATATGTGCAACGTTTGTTCTACAAGTCTATACATTGATTCACTGTTCATGCCTTCACTCAAAGTCTGTACAGCCATTCCTTAAGATCAAGTCCATACATTGCACTGTAGCTTGCTTAGGTGAAGTCTGTACATCCACCGCTAAACCTTCCAAGTCTATACACTGTCCTATTGCTTTCAAGCCATTTATCAAGTCTATACATTCCCAGTCTTTACCTACGTTCAGAACCCCAAGTCTATACATTGGTAAAGTCTGCACATTGTGCTTTGAAGATGCATCAAGTCTAGACATTGTCCTGTAGCTAGCACGAAGCCAAGTCTATACATTGTCTCGTTCACATACTTCAAAGTCTATACATCGTGGGCTTCGAGTCTTCAAAGTCTATACATTGCCTTTGGGCATCAAAGTCTATACATTGGCAGCTGAACTGTACAAGTCTATACATTGCCTTTGGGCATCAAAGTCTATACATCGCTTGCAACGTTAAGTCTATACTTTGTCCCTTGCATCATGAAGTCTATACATTGACTGCCTGCCCCGCACACACCAAGTCCATACAATGCATCAAGTCTATACAACAAAGTATGTACAGTGTCTCATATTGGCAAAGTTTGTACATCGTTTGGCCTGTGCATGCTTCGTCTTCTAAAGTCTATACATCCGTCACACTCCAGCCTTTGCATCAAAGTCTATACAGCATGTGTCTGCATCAGTTCATAAGTCTACACATTGTAGCATGCTCGAACAAACAGAGACTGTACACACTTCAGCACTTAAAGTCTGAACATCTTTCAAGTTAAAGTCTATACACTGAGGTCGCATGAAGGCACTCAAGTCTACACATTCTCACATTGTACACACTTGCTTATATGCTGCATCTAAAGTCTGTACACTAAGGTCGCATGAAGGCACTCAAGTCTACACATTCTCACACTATACATACTTGCCTATATGCAGCATTCATGTCTATACACGCTTTGTTAAAAGCCTTAACCAAGTCTATACATCCATCTGATACTCTCTTATGACTGTGTCATAGGTATACACTTCGAGAAGAAAGATGGCTGGGCACGTGATCCGAGGTTGGCACCTGCCACGTGATTCGAGGACAAGAGGGCACAAGCCCTACACGCCCTAGCTACGGCTGGTATAAATATAGAGCTTCTTCCACATGAAGAAGACTGATCAAAGTAGAGGCAGAGAGTAGAAAAAAGGCAGAAGAATAAAAAGGAGAGAGCAGCAGCAGAGAGGCTGAAAGCAGAAGAAGAAAAAGAAAAAGAGATTGAGATCGAGAGTGAAGAAGAAGAAGAATAGTGTGAGCGTGATACTGAGAAGAAGAAGAGAGAGAGAGAGAGTTTGTGGAGAAGAAGAAAGAAGCCATCATTGAAGATTCGTCTGTCTGGCATTGGATAAAATCCAAACCAGTTTTGGTCCTGCGAGAGCTACTTAGTGTGTCTCATTTCCAGCTTTACGTTTGCTGTGTTGTTCCTTTGTGTTTGCTTTTTATTTTGTTCTTTCCATCTATTCACCTTGTTCTTCCGATTCCCTTGTTTGGGATCGGGGTTCCTCCTGTGGTCTCAGGAGAAGGGAGACTTGTTCTCCGATTTTGCTAGTGACTGGGTAGTCTCTAGTGGTTCCCTCTGGTGTGGAGGAAGAGAGGTTCGTGACCTCCGGTTTGCAAGTGGCTGGGAGTCACTTATGGGTTTCCATTCGAGTTGGAGGAAGAGAGATTCGTCTCCGGTTCTGGTCTTGTGGGTTGCAAGTCCAGGTGGGTTCCCTCCTGGGTGGAGGAAGAGAGACCTTGGTCTCTGGTTGCTTGTGACGGGTAGTCACTAGCGGTTGCCCTCCGGTTGGGAGGAAGAGGGGAGGTTGTTCTCCTGGTCAAGCTGTTTGGCAGCACCTGTTGCAAACTGAGTTTGCGGTTCTAGCGTTAGCTAGTAGAAGCCTCACTCCGGTTTGGAGTGAGGGGTGGACGTAGGTCTGTGGACCGAACCACCTAAAAAATTATCTGTGCCGTGGTTTGTAGTGTGCCTTTGCTCCTTGTCTTCTTCCTCTTTCACAGGTTGTACGAACATTCTTGTTTCTACCTGTAGTGACCTTGAGCATTACATATTTTGCTAAGTGAATCTGGTGTGCCTAGTTCTGTCTTCGGCATTAGTCTTGATCAGGTTCCACTAGTTTAGTTAGCAGTTCATCTGGTCGATCAAATGTTTAATTGAGCTCTATAGTTCTTATTTCGCAATTGTATCTAGCAGCAGGCTTATTGTTTTTAAGTGGGGCAATATTTTTGAAGGGGATACATTCACCCCCCCTCTGTATCCTTCGCACCGTCCCAACATCATATGTACGCTGAGTACTGGCTTCTGCGGTCTCCTCAGGCAAGGCTTGATATAGAAAGACCATGTTGACGGTGGCTGTAGCAACCCTGATAAAATATTAATAATAATAATGATTTTTTTATATAAATCAAATAAATAAATAAAATGAAATAAAAATAACGCCTCTGATAAAGGCGCTATTTAAATTAGAAACGCCTCCAGTTAAGGCGTGACTCAAGAAAGGACGCCCTCACCACAAGTCGTCAATTCCAAACGCCAAAAAGGGCAACGACAAGAAACGCCCTTTTATTGGGCGTGTTTTAAAACAAGGAACGCCCTTATACAAGGCGCTACTTATGAAACGACCTCAACCAGGTCGTCAATTTAAGAATCGACGCCCTGACCCATGTCGTTAATTCCATTTGTGAACTGTTCGAACCCAGACCTTATCCAGGGAAGGATTTACCTAATCCAGTAAGTGTCTACTAGGGTAAGGACTCTATTAGGGATATATTACCCGCAATCAAACACTACTTTTGTTAGGATTCCAAAATCCTATAAATAAGCTGCTCGATCCAAACCCTAAACCTATTTGATCGACTGCTGCTGTTACGGTAAGAACTGAACGTTCTTATTTTCTTCTGTTTCTCTTCCTTATGAACGTAGTAGGAGAAGAATTAATATTCTTCGTTGCTTCTCTTCTTACAGGTTAAGAAGCCCTACGTTTTGAAGAAAGCAGAGTGCTACTTCCGGGTAAAAAGTTCTTCCTCTTTCTTTTTCCCTTGCCTTTAGGTTACGTAGGTAAAGAAGATTTATGTCTTCTCATCCTTTACAGGTAGCCGTGGCAAAATCATCCTGAAGAACGAAGGTTCTTCATCCACGTACATCATCAGTAGTGGTTTATTGATCTTCAGAGGGCTCTGTTCTAAACAGAGCATCGTTTCCATTAAAACCTTCACGGTTCATCAAAAGGTAGGATTTTCTCAAGTATGTAGCCCAAAGTATATAAGGATCATAGTGAAATCATATGAGCATGCACCTGCATATAGTTTTCCTAAGTTTTAAACGTTTCTGATGAATTCTTGAAAGAAACGTCCTTACAAAGGGCGTGCTTTTGAAATATACGCCCACAAACGAGGGCGCTACTTGTAAAGAAACGACCTTAAACAGGTCGTCAATTTCAGAATCAACGCCCTATACACAGGCGTTAATTTTCATGAAAATCATAAATACCCATATTATAAAGATGATATATATGAAATCTTGATTCTAATATAATGCATGACTCTTCCTACTAGTTTCCTGTCCTGTCCATGAAATTTGATCTCGGAAAATTGCTTGTTATATAACTTCGTTACTGTTCATGACCATTGAAGAATTAACGACCTAAGTTAGGTCGTGACTTGTGAAACTAACGCCCTGAACTAGGGTGTGAGTATGTAAATAACGCCCCTTCACAGGGCGCGTTTCTGTAAATTCCTGAAAATATATATTCTGTAAAAAAAATAGAATTAAATAAGTAACGCCCCTTCCCAGGGCGTGTTTTCGATAAAATCCTGAAAATTATTTATATTCTGTCAAATATGTAAATAATAAGACGCCTGCTGCTGCAGTCGTCAAATCTTGAAGAAACGACCCTGACCAGGGCGCGTTTTAGATAAATTCCTGAATTTTGAAAATTCTGCAAAATGGAAATATATGCAAACGCCCTTCTGATAGGCGTTAATTACTTGATACACGACTTTACTTAAGTCATTATTTTTTGAAAAATGATTTTTATCCTGATTCTGTTAACCGATGGTTTCATATTATACATATACATATATATCGGCACTATTCTCCACTCCGTGAGTATAGTCCCACTTTTCACGTTGTTTTATCGATCACACTCAACTCTCATTGACATACAAGCTCTCCATTGGACATTCCGTTCCTTTGGACTAGCGAGTTAGTCATAGAGACCTCCGTAAGACTACTCGTACCTTGGATTCCCTCAAGGTCGACTGAGCTGGTTGTACCCTAAAAACCCATTACACCATTGATGCCATGTCACTCTAAAGAAATATGGGATACCGGCCCTTATGATTATACAAAGAGTATATCATAAGAAATTCTTAATGGGATGATGATATCATGCCATATCATGTCGTTCTTGTAAAAACCTCAATTCTATGATAGGAATGAGGGTATTGTACCTTTGATATACTGTTCATGTGGACCTCAATTCTATATAAAGAATGTCCATACTGATTTGTCATGGTGCCCCAGTTAAGGGAACCATATTCTACCTAGATTTTTATCGATATCGTGATTATACCGTTATTATCGCCACTCTATGTCCTTTGTCATATTTTGGACTCTATTCTATCAAAGTTGTCATACGTGTCTACAAGCTTGATTATTGAAATTCTACGTTGGCTATAAACAAGAGTGGATGTCAAAACACATGATAAATGCCTGCGCATATAGGGCCCGATCTGGTCCTGGGAGGAGCACCCGAAAGTACTTGTGCCCATGGGAGTTAAAATGATAAGGTATCTGGCATTATACCGAGTACTTGACTTGCTTGATTAGACATTTCACACACATCTTGTACTTGAATCGTACTTGACTTGACATGAATTGCGTGGCCCGAAAAAGGGTAATTTACTTGCTTGATACATGATAGCCAAAGTTCTTGACATGACTTGTTAAACGTACTTGCTTGAATA
This sequence comes from Amorphophallus konjac, assembly GCA_022559845.1. Lineage (NCBI taxonomy): Eukaryota > Viridiplantae > Streptophyta > Magnoliopsida > Alismatales > Araceae > Amorphophallus > Amorphophallus konjac. The sequence continues at coordinate 190,159,424 of CM040123.1, read as the reverse complement.
TCTTGAATAAACTTGTTATCTTGTTGAAAGTTCATGATTTGTTCATCTTAATTCCTTGATATTACATTCTCTCTATCTTGTCGTTTTATGCGAGCATGCATAGCTTTATTGCATTCATGAAAGATGTAATTACTTAAACCCCTTGTTAGTACTTGAGATATAATTTCCTACTGAGCGTTCGCTCATTCCGATTGTCCCTTTTTACTTTTCAGGTAAGTCCGACGACGATGGAAGTCAATCGGATGGGAATGGTCAAGAGTGAAAGTGATAGAGCTACTCAAGTGTCAATTAGTCTTTTCTATAGTTTCTTGAGTCAACTATGTACTTTCCTTTTTATTTAACAGAGTATTGGATTTGTAATAGCCTATTAATAATAAAGGATTGGGTTATCTTGCTATTTTACGCATCTCTATCTTTGTGTCGAATACACGACCACTCTGATTGATATGATTGATATAAACTCGTCACGCGTCTCCGGGTATCTTCCGCGCTCGGGGCGTGACAGTTTTTGTGGTATCAGAGCCTAAGGTATTCAATTCCTAGGAAAAACCCAAGTCCAAGGATAAGTTGAACGTTTAACCAAGTGAGATTGGGTAGAACCAAGGGGTAAGAGTCAATGAGTCTTTTAATAAGATCACAGTGATATAATACTAATGTAGCTATTATAATTGTAGGATAATGGCTGCCGAACGTGCTCAATGGCGCAACATGCAGCGTACCCTCCAAGGGATGACTCAAGTGCTACAACAGGTAGCACAAGGTGGTACTCCACAAGCTGGAAGCTTACACCAAGCCTTTAAGAACATGAATCCCGCGAAGTTTATGGGATCGACCGATCCGGATGATGCCGAGCATTGGGTTCGGGAAACCGAACGCATATTCCGTGTCATGCAATGCACGGATCAGGACAAAGTTCTATTAGCTACATTCCAGTTAGAGAAAGATGCTAGATGCTGGTGGGAGTCTATTGAAGCAACCATCGATCCTACTCAAGTAACATGGGAAGAATTTGTGGAATACTTCAATGCTAAATATTTCTCGGACTGAGTCCAAGAAAAGAAGGCTGCAGAATTCGCTGCATTAAAGCAACGATCTTTATCATTAGCAGATTATGAAGCTCAGTTCTCCAGGTTGTCTAGATATGCTAAGCATCTTATTAGCACGGAGAAGATGAAAGCCCGTAGATTTCTTAATGGCCTTAGGCCCCACTATATTACTCAACTGGCGCCTATGGACATCCAAGTTTATTCTGAAATAGTGCGCCGAGCTCAACTACTTGAAGATGCCACGGATCTATCTGATAGGATCCGTGGGAAAGACAAGAAGGAACAAGTCACGGGTTCGGGTTCTTTCAAACCCAATTTCAAGAAGAGGCCCAATAATGGAGGTTCTTCCTCTCAAGACCATAAGTTCAAAAAGACCAAGCCTTTCTCTATCACAACTACCCCTTCTAATACAGTGTGCAAGCATTGTGACAAGGCTGGTCACAAGACAGAAAAATGCTGGAGGAAATTAGGAGCTTGTCTCCGTTGTGGGAGTCGCGAACATCGGATTCCCGATTGTCCATTAATGAATGACCAAGCCGGTGACGGTAAACGCCCGGTGACAAAGAATGCTCGTCTTCATGCAATCAAGGAGACCGAACAAGAAGAAGGTGGACTGGTAGAAGGTACATTGAAAATTTGTTCCAAAAGTGCTTATGTCTTATTTGATACGGGTGCATCGCATTCCTTTATTTCTAAGAAGTTTGCCGACCCGTTACCATTAGAACCAGAATGGATAAAAATAGTTCTAACTACTCCTCTTGGAAGTGAAAATGATATTACTCATCACTACCAAAACTGTGAGGTAATGGTTCAAGGTAGGAATTTACCTATAGATCTCATATGCCTCGATCTAAAGGAGTATGATGTTATACTGGGAGCGGACTTGTTATCCAAATACCAGGCAACGGTTGATTGCCGCAATAGCCAAATTGCTTTCAAAGATTTTCCAGAATTAGTCTTTACTCGCCCCAAGAGTCGGAGCAAATCCCCTCTTATTTCGGCTCTTCGAGCAAGCAAGCTCGTCAGGAAAGGATGTGTATCCTTCCTTGCTTTCGTCACTGTTAAAGAAGCTAAGGAAACCAAGATAGAAGACATTCAGGTAGTGCAAGAATTTCCAGACATATTTTCGGAAGATTTGCCGGGATTACCCCCTCAAAGAGAAGTGGCCTTCACCATTGACTTAGTCCTTGGTGCTGGTCCAGTTTCAAAGGCACCCTATAGAATGTCCCCTGCGGAACTCAAAGAGTTGAAGGAGCAGTTGATGGAACTCATTCGAAAAGGGTTTATTAGACCAAGTACTTCCCCGTGGGGAGCACCAGTCTTATTTGTGAAGAAGAAGGACGGATCCATGAGATTGTGCATCGACTATCGACAGTTGAATCATCTCACTATCAAGAACAAGTATCCACTGCCGAGAATCGATGAGTTATTTGATCAGATTTTAGGATCCAAATATTTTTCCAAGATTGATCTCAGGTCGGGATATCATCAATTAAGAATCAAGGATGATGACATTCATAAGACTGCATTCAGAAGCAGGTATGGCCATTACGAATTTGTTGTTATGCCTTTTGGACTAACAAATGCCCCTGCTTCCTTTATGCAGTTAATGAATAGCATATTCAGGCCTTATCTAGATCAATTTGTGGTGGTTTTCATTGATGATATATTGATATATTCCAAAACTAAGGAAGAACATGAGGAGCATTTAAGGATCGCATTGCAAGTATTGAGGGAAAATCAATTATATGCAAAGCTCAGCAAATGTGAATTCTGGCTTGAAGAAGTGACTTTACTCGGACATGTGATATCCAAGGATGGTCTATCTGTTGATCCATCAAAGGTTGAAGCTGTTAGAAACTGGGGAAGACTAACCAATACTAGCGAGATCAGAAGTTTCTTAGGTCTTGCAGGCTATTATCGGCGATTCATCAAAGATTTCTCTAAGATCGCCGTACCACTTACAAGATTAACTCGTAAGGAGATCCGATATGAATGGAGTGAGGAATGTGAAAGAAGTTTCCAAACTCTCAAGGATCATCTCACTACAGCTCCGGTGTTAGCTCTACCAATAGAAGGAGAGAAATTTGAGGTCTACACAGATGCTTCTGGCATTGGCCTCGGATGTGTCCTAATGCAACAAGGAAAGGTCATAGCATACTCTTCACGTCAACTGAAGAAGCATGAGGAGAATTACCCCGTCCATGACTTAGAACTGGCCGCGGTGGTATTTACCCTAAAGATATGGAGACACTACTTATATGGAGTGCAGTTTACTGTATACTCTGATCACAAAAGTCTGAAATATCTATTTTCACAAAAGGAGCTAAACATGAGACAAAGACGCTAGCTAGAATATCTCAAGGACTTCGACTTCAATATACAATACCATCCCGGAAAGGGTAATTATGTTGCTGATGCCCTTAGTCGAAAGCCGAGAGCAATGATAGCCAATTGTATGATACAAGAATGGAGGTTGCTAGAACAATTCTCCGAGCTCAATATAAGCTTGGACAAGGAAGCCAAATTTGTCACATTATCTCATGTAAGCATACAGTCAGATTTATTATCTGAGATACAAGCGCTTCAGGATGATGATCCTATATTAGTGGAAATCAAAGGCAGATTAGAAGGACAATCTGATTTTCAACTAACTTCTGATGGAAGATTATTATTCAAAGGTAGAACTTGTATACCCGACTGTCCGGAATTAAAGAAGAAGATCTTAGATGAAGCTCACCGATCAAGGTACACGATTCATCCAGGATCAACCAAAATGTACCAAGATGTAAAGAGGAACTTTTGGTGGCCTAATATGAAAAGAGAAATAGCGGACTATGTATCACGCTGTCTCACATGCCAACAAGTCAAGGCAGAACACCAAAAGCCTGCTGGTAAACTTCATCCTCTAGATATTCCTAAGTGGAAGTGGGAGGATATTGGTATGGACTTCATCATGGGTTTGTCTAAATCTAAAGGAGGACATGATGGAATCTGGGTTATCATTGACCGATTAACTAAATCGGCACATTTCTTGCCAATAAAAAGCCGATGGTCAATTGATGTGCTAGCTGCACTATACATCAAGGAAATAGTCAGGTTACATGGAATTTCTGTCTCAATCGTGTCTGACAGAGATCCCCGTTTCACTTCTCATTTTTGGAAAGGATTACAACATTCGTTGGGAACAAGGCTCAACTTTAGTACTGCTTTTCACCCACAAACGGATGGTCAGACCGAGAGAGCTAATCAAGTTGTTGAAGATATGCTAAGAGCTTGCATCATTGACTTTGGTGGAAGCTGGCATGAACATTTGCCACTAGTGGAATTTGCATATAATAATAGCTACCAAGCTAGTATCCAAATGGCACCTTTCAAAGCTTTATATGGAAGGAGTTGCCGATCACCCTTATTGTCACGCCCCGAGCGCGGAAGATACCCGGAGATGCGCGACGTGTCTATATCAATCATGTCAATCAGAGTGGTCATGTATTCGACACAAAGACAGAGATGCGCAAAATAGCAAGATAACCCAATCCTTTATTTCATAATGGATAGACTATTACAAATCCAATACTCTGTTAAATAAAAAGGAAAAGAATACATAGTTGACTCAAGAAACTATGGAAAAGACTAGACGACACTTGTAGAAGCTCTATCACTTTCACTCTTGACCATTCCCATCCGATTGACTTCCATCGTCGTCGGACTTACCTGAAAAGTAAAAAGGGACAAACGGAATGAGCGAACGCTCAGTAGGAAATTATATCTCAAGTACTAGCGAGGGGTTTAAGTAATTACATTTTCATGAATGCAATAAGGCTATGCATGCTCGCATGAAACGACAAGATAGAGAGAATATAATATCAAAGAAATAAGATGAACTTTCATGAACAAGATACAAGTTATTCAAGATATTCAAGTAAGTACCATTATCGAGTCATGTCAAGAACTTTGGCTATCATGTATCAAGCAAGTAAATTACCCTCTTTCGGGCCACACATTTCATGTAAAGTCAAGTACGATTCAAGTACAAGATGTGTGTGGAATGTCCAATCAAGCAAGTCAAGTACTCGGTATAATGCCAGATACCTTATCATTTTAACTCCCATGGGCACAAGTACTTTCGGGTGCTCCTCCCAGGACCAGATCGGGCCCTATATGCGCAGGCATTTATCATGTGTTTTGACATCCACTCTTGTTTATATAGCCAATATAGAATTTCAATCATCAAGCTTGTAGACACGTATGACAACTTTGACAGAATAGAGTCCAAAAATATGACAAGGACATAGAATGGCGATCATAACGGTATAATCACGATGTCGATAAAACTAGGTAGATTATGGTTCCCTTAACTTAGGTACCATGACAAATCAATATGGACATTCTTTATATAGAATTGAGGTCCACATGAACAGTATATCAAAGGTAAGATACCCTCATTCTTATCATAGAATTGAGGTTTACAAGAACGACATGATATGGCATGATATCATCATCCCATTAAGAATTTCTTATGATATACTCTTTGTATAATCATAAGGGCCGGTATACCATGTTTCTTTAGATTGACATGGCAAAAACTGTGTAATGGGTTTTTAGGGTACAACCAGCTCAGTCGGCCTTGAGGGAATCCAAGGCTACGAGGAGTCTTACGGAGGTCTCTATGACTAACTCGCTAGTCCAAAGGAACGGAATGTCCAATGGAGAGCTTGTATGTCAATGAGAGTTGAGTGTGATCGATAAATCAACATGAAACGTGGGACTATACTCACGGAGTGGAGAATAGTGCCGATATATATATATATATATGTATAATATGAAACCATCGGTAATAGAATCAGGATAAAATCAGTTTACAGTAAAATAACGACTTAAGTAAAGTCGTGTATTGAATAATTAACGCCTAACAGAAGGGCGTTTAAATATATTGCCAATTTGCAGAATTTCCATTATTTCATTAATTTATCAAAAACACGCCTTTCCTGGGGGCGTTTCTTCAAAGTTGACGACTGCAGAGGCAGGCGTCTCATCATTTACATATTCGACAGGATATAATTATTCTCAGAAATTTATCAAAAACGCGCCCTTGGAAGGGGCGTTACTTTCTAATTCCATTTTACAGAATATGTGAATTTCAGGATTTAACAGATACACGCCCTAGGAAGGGGCGTTACTTTTCAGATTCACGCCTTGTACTGGGGCGTTAGAATATGGAAAACGACTTTGTCCAAGTCGTGAATTTCAAGGGATTTACGATATTTTAATAAATAATATTTCGAGAGACAGGAGACATGTCATGGCAGTAAAATTTAACAGGAATTCACAGAGTCATGCAAGATATTAAAAATCAATATTTCATATGTATTGTAATTTTTAAACAGGATCAATTATTAATCACATGCGATTCTTATGAAATTAACGCCTGCGTAGAGGGCGTCAAATATTAAATTGACGACCACTAGCATGGTCGTTTCTTTTAAATTAGCGCCCTAATCAAGGGCGTTTCTTTCAAAATTTTGCAGAAAACGTAATAAAACCTTATAAACAGTATGCATGCCATGCTCATATACGTATGTATAGATATCTTGCATTAATTCTTATTTGGGCTACAATAACTTGAGAAAATCCTACCTTAACAATGGATTTGAAGGTGACAGACACGTGAAGACGTTGATAAGGATAAACTGAATCAGCAGTAGGCAGAGAACCTTTGTTCTTTGGTCGATCTCTAGAGTTTTCCTATAGAGGAATATGAAGAGATATTAGAAATTTCTTCATAAGCTTGGCTGAAGATGGAAGTTTAGAAGAACTTACCCTTGTTCTTCACGATGTCTAGGCTTCCTCAACCTGTAAGAAGAAAAGAGAGTGAAGAATCATTAGTTCTTCGTGTAGGCAAAGCAGAGATCAAAGGAATAGTTTGTTCTTCACGTACCTAGCAGCAGACGTTCGATCAAATGGGTTTTAGGGTTCGATCGAACATGTTATTTATAGGATTTTTGGAGTCCTAACAAGAGTAGGGTTTGATTGAGGGTAGTATATCCCTAATAGAGTCCTTACTCTAATAGATAGTTACTAGATTAGGTTGATCTTTCCTTGGATAAGTTCTGGGTTCGATCGGTTCTCGAACTGAATTAACGACTTAGGTCAGGGCGTGTATTCGTTAATTGACGCCTTACTTTAGGGCGTTTCTTAAAAAGCGCCTTGAAAAAGGGCGTTTCGTGTTTTAAAACACGCCCAAGATAGGGGCGTTTCTTTTACTTACCCATTTGGTCGCATGAGAACTGACGACCGCATGTGTGGGCGTCCTTTCTTTAGTAACGCCATGGATAGAGGCGTTTCTTTATAAATTAACGCCTTAATAAGAGGCGTTATTTTTAATTTTGTTTTATTTCATCCAATTAACCCTATTCCTTTTTTATATTACTTCTGTAATATATATGTTTTAATTCATTTCAATTATTCATTTATTAGGGTTGCTACACCCTCCCCCACTTAAAAGAATTTGGTCCCCAAATTCAATATATATATAATTATACATGCGGAGAGTGTAGGACATATACCTCTTAGAATAACTCTGGAAATCGTTTCTTCATAGATTCCTCGGTCTCCCATGTCGCTTCGCGTTCAGGATTCTTATTCCATTGCACCTTAAGCATGGGAATAACCTTATTCCTTAGAGCTCGTATTTCTCGATCTAATATCTTTAAAGGCCTCTGTTCATATGTGAGATCTTTCTGGATCACCAGATCTCCATGCTCAATAATATGTGACGGATCGTGCACATACTTCTTCAACATAGATATGTGAAATACATTGTGTACCTCGGACAACTGAGGAGGCAACGCGATGCGATAAGCAACCTCGCCAACTCTTTCGAGTACCTCAAATGGTCCGATGAATCTTGGCGTAAGCTTGCCCTTAACACCAAATCTTCGTATGCCACGTCCAGGGGATATTTTAAGAAATACATGATCTCCGATTTGGAATTCAAGATCTCTTCTTCTTGTATCTGCATAAGTCTTTTGTCTGGTCTGAGCAACTTGTAATTTTTCTCTGATTACCTGTATCTTCTCAGTTGTATCCCTTACCATGTCTGGACCTAATAGTTGTTTCTCTCCAACTTCGTTCCAACATATGGGAGATCGGCAACTCCTTCCGTATAAGGCTTCGAAAGGTGCCATTTGGATACTAGCTTGGTAGCTATTATTATATGCAAATTCAACTAAAGGTAAGTGGTCATGCCAGCTTCCTCCAAAGTCAATAATGCATGCTCTCAGCATATCTTCAACAACTTGATTAGTTCGCTCGGTCTGACCATCCGTTTGTGGGTGAAAAGCAGTACTAAAGTTGAGCCTTGTCCCCAACGAATGTTGTAATCCCTTCCAAAAATGAGAAGTAAAACGGGGATCCCTATCAGACACGATTGAGACAGGAATTCCATGTATCCTGACTATTTCTTTAATGTATAGTGCAGCTAGCACATCAATCGACCATCGGCTTTTGATTGGCAAGAAATGTGCCGATTTAGTCAATCGGTCAATGATAACCCAGATTCCATCATGTCCTCCTTTAGATTTAGACAAACCCATGATGAAGTCCATACCAATATCCTCCCATTTCCACTTAGGAATATCTAGAGGATGTAGTTTTCCCGCAGGCTTTTGGTGTTCCGCCTTGACCTGTTGGCATGTGAGACAGCGTGATACATAGTCCGCTATTTCTCTTTTCATATTGGGCCACCAAAAGTTCCTCTTTACATCTTGGTACATTTTAGTTGATCCAGGATGAATAGTGTATCTTGATCTGTGAGCTTCATCTAAGATCTTCTTTTTTAATTCCGGACAATCGGGTATACAAGTTCTATCTTTGAACGATAATCTTCCATCAGAAGTTAGTTGAAAATCAGATTGTCCTTCTAATCTGCCTTTGATTTCTATTAACATAGGATCATCATCCTGAAGTGTTTGTATCTCAGATAACAAATCTGACTGTATGCTTACATGGGATAGTGTGACAAATTTGGATTCCGTGTCCAAGCTTATATTGAGCTCGGAGAATTGTTCAAGCAACCTCCATTCTTGCATCATACAATTTGCTATCTTTGCTCTCGGCTTTCGACTAAGGGCATCAGCCACATAATTACCCTTTCCGGGATGGTATTGTATACTGAAGTCGAAGTCCTTGAGATATTCTAGCCAACGTCTTTGTCTCATGTTCAGCTCCTTTTGTGAAAATAGATATTTGAGACTTTTGTGATCGGAGTATACAGTAAACTGTACCCCATAGAGATAGTGTCTCCATATCTTTAGGGCAAATACTACCGCGGCCAATTCCAAGTCATGGACGGGGTAATTCTCCTCATGCTTCTTCAGTTGACGAGAAGAGTATGCTATGACCTTCCCATGTTGCATTAGAACACATCCGAGGCCAATGCCAGAAGCATCAGTGTAGACCTCGAATTTCTCTCCTTCAATTGGTAGGGCTAAGACCGGAGCTGTGGTGAGATGATCCTTGAGAGTTTGGAAACTGCTTTCACATTCCTCACTCCATTCATATCGGATCTCCTTACGAGTTAATCTTGTAAGTGGTACGGCGATCTTAGAGAAATCTTTGATAAATCGCCGATAATAGCCTGCAAGACCTAAGAAACTTCTGATCTCGCTTGCATTAGTGGGTCTCTCCCAGTTTCTCACAGCTTCAACTTTTGACGGATCCACCGATAAACCGTCCTTGGATATGACATGTCCGAGAAAAGCCACTTCTTCAAGCCAGAACTCGCATTTGCTGAGTTTAGCATATAATTGATTTGTCCTCAAGACTTGCAATGCAATCCTCAAATGCTCTTCATGTTCTTCCTTAGTCTTAGAATATATCAATATATCATCGATGAAGACTACTATGAATTGATCCAAGTAAGGCCTGAATATGCTATTCATTAACTGCATAAAGGCAGCAGGGGCATTTGTTAGTCCAAAAGGCATAACAACAAATTCGTAATGGCCATACCTGCTTCTGAATGCGGTCTTGTGAATGTCATCATCCTTGATCCTTAATTGATGATATCCCGACCGGAGATCAATCTTGGAGAAATATTTGGATCCTGAAATCTGATCAAACAATTCATCGATTCTCGGCAGTGGATACTTGTTCTTGATAGTAAGATGATTCAACTGTCGATAGTCAATACACAATCTCATGGATCCATCCTTCTTCTTTACAAATAAGACTGGTGCTCCCCACGGGGAAGTACTTGGTCTAATAAACCCTTTTCGGATTAGTTCCATCAACTGCTCCTTCAACTCCTTGAGTTCAGCAGGGGACATTCTATATGGTGCCTTTGAAACCGGACCAGCACCAGGGACTAAGTCGATGGTAAAGGCCACATCTCTTTGCGGGGGTAATCCCGGCAATTCTTCCGGAAATACGTCTGGGAATTCTCGTACTACTTGAACGTCTTCTATCTTGGTTTCCTTAGCTTCTTTATTAGTGACAAAAGCAAGGAAGGATACACATCCTTTCCTGACGAGCTTGCTTGCTCGAAGAGCCGAAATAAGAGGGGATTTGCTTCGACTCTTAGGACTAGTATAAGTCAGTTCTAGAAATTCTTTGAAAACAATCTTGCTATTACGGCAATCAACCGTTGCCTGGTATTTGGATAACCAATCTGCTCCTAGTATAACATCATATTCTTTTAGATCTAAGCAAATAAGATCAATAGGAAAATTCTTTCCTCGAACCAATACCTCACAATTTTGGTAATGATGTGTGATATCCGTCTCGTTTCCGAGAGGAGTAGACAATATTAACTTCATCCATTCTGGTTCTAGAGGTAATGGGTCAGCAAACTTCTTGGAAATAATGGAATGCGATGCACCTGTATCAAATAAGACATGTGCATATTTGGAACAAATTTTTAATGTACCTTCCACCAATCCGCCTTCTTCTTCTGGTTCGGTCTCTTGGATTGCATGAAGACGCGCGTTCCTTGTCACTGGGCGTTTACCCTCACCGTCTTGGTCATTCATTAATGGACAATCGGGAATCCGATGTTCACGACTCCCACAACGGAGACATGCTCCTAATTTCCTCCAGCATTCTTCTGTTTTGTGACCAGCCTTGTCACAATGCTTGCATACTACGTTTGAAGGGGTAGTGGTGATAGAGAAAGGCTTGGATTTCTTGTACTTCTGATCTTGAGAGGAAGAACCTCCATTATTGGGCCTCTTCTTAAAGTTGGGTTTAAAAGAACCCGAACTTGTGACTTGCTCCTTTTTGTCTTTCCCACGGATCCTATCAGATAGTTCCGTGGCATCTTCAAGCAACTGAGCTCGGCGCACTATTTCAGTATAAACTTGAATATCCATAGGCGCCAGTTGAGTAATGTAGTGGGGCCTAAGCCCATTAAGAAATCTACGGGCTTTCATCTTTTCCGTACCAATTAAATGCTTAGCATATCTAGACAGTCTAGAGAACTGTGCTTCATAATCAGCCACCGATAAAGATCTTTACTTTAATGCGGCAAATTCGGCGGCCTTCCTTTCCTGGACCCTATCAGAGAAATATTTGGCGTTGAAATATTCAACGAATTCACCCCATGTAACTTGAGTTGGGTCAATAGTAGCTTCAATCGACTCCCACCAGCATCTAGCATCCTTTTCTAACTGGAAAGTAGCTAATAAGACTTTGTCCTGATCCGTGCATTGCATGACACGGAATATACGTTCAATCTCCCGAACCCAATGCTCGGCATCGTCTGGATCGGTCGATCCCATGAACTTCGGGGGATTCATATTCTTGAATGCTTGGTGTAAGCTCCCAGCTCGTGGAGCACCACCTTGTGCTACCTGTTGTAGCACTTGGGTCATCCCTTGAAGGGTACGCTGCATGTTGCGCCATTGAGCACGTTCGGCAGCCATTATCCTACAATTACAATAGCTATGTTAGTATTATATCACTATGATCTTATAAAGGACTCATTGATCATTTAACCCTTGGTTCTACCCACTCTCACTTGGTTAAAGGTTTTGAAACCTATCCTTGGACTTGGGTTTCCTAGGAATTGAATACCTTAGGCTCTGATACCACAAAGACTGTCACGCCCCGAGCGCGGAAGATACCCGGAGATGCGCGACGTGTCTATATCAATCATGTCAATCAGAGTGGTCATGTATTCGACACAAAGACAGAGATGCGCAAAATAGCAAGATAACCCAATCCTTTATTTCATAATGGATAGACTATTACAAATCCAATACTCTGTTAAATAAAAAGGAAAAGAATACATAGTTGACTCAAGAAACTATGGAAAAGACTAGACGACACTTGTAGAAGCTCTATCACTTTCACTCTTGACCATTCCCATCCGATTGACTTCCATCGTCGTCGGACTTACCTGAAAAGTAAAAAGGGACAAACGGAATGAGCGAACGCTCAGTAGGAAATTATATCTCAAGTACTAGCGAGGGGTTTAAGTAATTACATTTTCATGAATGCAATAAGGCTATGCATGCTCGCATGAAACGACAAGATAGAGAGAATGTAATATCAAAGAAATAAGATGAACTTTCATGAACAAGATACAAGTTATTCAAGATATTCAAGCAAGTACCATTATCGAGTCATGTCAAGAACTTTGGCTATCATGTATCAAGCAAGTAAATTACCCTCTTTCGGGCCACACATTTCATGTAAAGTCAAGTACGATTCAAGTACAAGATGTGTGTGGAATGTCCAATCAAGCAAGTCAAGTACTCGGTATAATGCCAGATACCTTATCATTTTAACTCCCATGGGCACAAGTACTTTCGGGTGCTCCTCCCAGGACCAGATCGGGCCCTATATGCGCAGGCATTTATCATGTGTTTTGACATCCACTCTTGTTTATATAGCCAATATAGAATTTCAATCATCAAGCTTGTAGACACGTATGACAACTTTGACAGAATAGAGTCCAAAAATATGACAAGGACATAGAATGGCGATCATAACGGTATAATCACGATGTCGATAAAACTAGGTAGATTATGGTTCCCTTAACTTAGGTACCATGACAAATCAATATGGACATTCTTTATATAGAATTGAGGTCCATATGAACAGTATATCAAAGGTAAGATACCCTCATTCTTATCATAGAATTGAGGTTTACAAGAACGACATGATATGGCATGATATCATCATCCCATTAAGAATTTCTTATGATATACTCTTTGTATAATCATAAGGGCCGGTATACCATGTTTCTTTAGATTGACATGGCAAAAACTGTGTAATGGGTTTTTAGGGTACAACCAGCTCAGTCGGCCTTGAGGGAATCCAAGGCTACGAGGAGTCTTACGGAGGTCTCTATGACTAACTCGCTAGTCCAAAGGAACGGAATGTCCAATGGAGAGCTTGTATGTCAATGAGAGTTGAGTGTGATCGATAAATCAACATGAAACGTGGGACTATACTCACGGAGTGGAGAATAGTGCCGATATATATATATATATGTATAATATGAAACCATCGGTAATAGAATCAGGATAAAATCAGTTTACAGTAAAATAACGACTTAAGTAAAGTCGTGTATTGAATAATTAACGCCTAACAGAAGGGCGTTTAAATATATTGCCAATTTGCAGAATTTCCATTATTTCATTAATTTATCAAAAACACGCCTTTCCTGGGGGCGTTTCTTCAAAGTTGACGACTGCAGAGGCAGGCGTCTCATCATTTACATATTCGACAGGATATAATTATTCTCAGAAATTTATCAAAAACGCGCCCTTGGAAGGGGCGTTACTTTCTAATTCCATTTTACAGAATATGTGAATTTCAGGATTTAACAGATACACGCCCTAGGAAGGGGCGTTACTTTTCAGATTCACGCCTTGTACTGGGGCGTTAGAATATGGAAAACGACTTTGTCCAAGTCGTGAATTTCAAGGGATTTACGATATTTTAATAAATAATATTTCGAGAGACAGGAGACATGTCATGGCAGTAAAATTTAACAGGAATTCACAGAGTCATGCAAGATATTAAAAATCAATATTTCATATGTATTGTAATTTTTAAACAGGATCAATTATTAATCACATGCGATTCTTATGAAATTAACGCCTGCGTAGAGGGCGTCAAATATTAAATTGACGACCACTAGCATGGTCGTTTCTTTTAAATTAGCGCCCTAATCAAGGGCGTTTCTTTCAAAATTTTGCAGAAAACGTAATAAAACCTTATAAACAGTATGCATGCCATGCTCATATACGTATGTATAGATATCTTGCATTAATTCTTATTTGGGCTACAATAACTTGAGAAAATCCTACCTTAACAATGGATTTGAAGGTGACAGACACGTGAAGACGTTGATAAGGATAAACTGAATCAGCAGTAGGCAGAGAACCTTTGTTCTTTGGTCGATCTCTAGAGTTTTCCTATAGAGGAATATGAAGAGATATTAGAAATTTCTTCATAAGCTTGGCTGAAGATGGAAGTTTAGAAGAACTTACCCTTGTTCTTCACGATGTCTAGGCTTCCTCAACCTGTAAGAAGAAAAGAGAGTGAAGAATCATTAGTTCTTCGTGTAGGCAAAGCAGAGATCAAAGGAATAGTTTGTTCTTCACGTACCTAGCAGCAGACGTTCGATCAAATGGGTTTTAGGGTTCGATCGAACATGTTATTTATAGGATTTTTGGAGTCCTAACAAGAGTAGGGTTTGATTGAGGGTAGTATATCCCTAATAGAGTCCTTACTCTAATAGATAGTTACTAGATTAGGTTGATCTTTCCTTGGATAAGTTCTGGGTTCGATCGGTTCTCGAACTGAATTAACGACTTAGGTCAGGGCGTGTATTCGTTAATTGACGCCTTACTTTAGGGCGTTTCTTAAAAAGCGCCTTGAAAAAGGGCGTTTCGTGTTTTAAAACACGCCCAAGATAGGGGCGTTTCTTTTACTTACCCATTTGGTCGCATGAGAACTGACGACCGCATGTGTGGGCGTCCTTTCTTTAGTAACGCCATGGATAGAGGCGTTTCTTTATAAATTAACGCCTTAATAAGAGGCGTTATTTTTAATTTTGTTTTATTTCATCCAATTAACCCTATTCCTTTTTTATATTACTTCTGTAATATATATGTTTTAATTCATTTCAATTATTCATTTATTAGGGTTGCTACACTTATGCTGGAACGAAGTTGGAGAGAAACAACTATTAGGTCCAGACATGGTAAGGGATACAACTGAGAAGATACAAGTAATCAGGGAAAGATTGCAAGTTGCTCAGACAAGGCAAAAGGCTTATGCTGACACAAGAAGGAGAGATCTTGAATTCTAAATCGGAGATCATGTATTTCTCAAGATATCACCTGGACGTGGCATACGAAGATTTGGTGTTAAGGGTAAGCTTACGCCAAGATTCATCGGACCATTTGAGATACTCGAAAGAGTTGGCGAGGTTGCTTATCGCATCGCGTTGCCTCCTCAATTGTCCGAGGTACATAATGTATTTCATATATCTATGTTGAAGAAGTATGTGCACGATCCATCGCATAATATTGAACATGGAGATCTGGTGATCCAGAAAGATCTCACATATGAACAAAAGCCTATGAAGATCTTAGACCGTGAATTACGAGCTCTAAGGAATAAGGTTATTCCCATGTTCAAGGTGCAATGGAATAAGAATACTGAACACGAAGCGACATGGGAGACCGAGGAATCTATGAAGAAACGACTTCCCGAGTTGTTCTAAGAGGTATATACTCTACACTCTCCGCGTGTATACATGATATGCAATTGAATTTGGGGACCAAATTCTTTTTAAGTGGGGGAGGGTGTAGCAACCCTGATAAAATATTAATAATAATAATGATTTTTTTATATAAATCAAATAAATAAATAAATAAATAAATAAATAAAATAAAAATAACGCCTCTGATAAAGGCGCTATTTAAATTAGAAACGCCTCCAGTTAAGGCGTGACTCAAGAAAGGACGCCCTCACCACAAGTCGTCAATTCCAAACGCCAAAAAGGGCAAGGACAAGAAACGCCCTTTTATTGGGCGTGTTTTAAAACAAGGAATGCCCTTATACAAGGCGCTACTTAAGAAACGACCTCAACCAGGTCGTCAATTTAAGAATCGACGCCCTGACCCAGGTCGTTAATTCCATTTGTGAACCGTTCGAACCCATAGCTTATCCAGGGAAGGATTTACCTAATCCAGTAAGTGTCTACTAGGGTAAGGACTCTATTAGGGATATAATACCCGCAATCAAACACTACTTTTGTTAGGATTCCAAAATCCTATAAATAAGCTGCTCGATCCAAACCCTAAACCTATTTGATCGACTGCTGCTGTTATGGTAAGAACTGAAAGTTCTTATTTTCTTCTGTTTCTCTTCCTTATGAACATAGTAGGAGAAGAATTAATATTCTTCGTTGCTTCTCTTCTTACAGGTTAAGAAGCCCTACGTTTTGAAGAAAGCAGAGTGCTTCTTCCGGGTAAAAAGTTCTTCCTCTTTCTTTTTCCCTTGCCTTTAGGTTACGTAGGTAAAGAAGATTTATGTCTTCTCATCCTTTACAGGTAGCCGTGGCAAAATCATCCTGAAGAACGAAGGTTCTT
This sequence comes from Amorphophallus konjac, assembly GCA_022559845.1. Classification (NCBI taxonomy): domain Eukaryota; kingdom Viridiplantae; phylum Streptophyta; class Magnoliopsida; order Alismatales; family Araceae; genus Amorphophallus; species Amorphophallus konjac. The sequence continues at coordinate 190,142,764 of CM040123.1, read as the reverse complement.
CATCCACGTACATCATCAGTAGCGATTTATTGATCTTCAGAGGGCTCCGTTCTAAACAGAGCATCGTTTCCATTAAAACCTTCACGTTTCATCAAAAGGTAGGATTTTCTCAAGTATGTAGCCCAAAGTATATAAGGATCGTAGTGAAATCATATGAGCATGCACCTGCATATAGTTTTCGTAAGTTTTAAACGTTTCTGATGAATTCTTGAAAGAAACGTCCTTACAAAGGGCGTGCTTTTGAAATATACGCCCACAAACGAGGGCGCTACTTGTAAAGAAACGACCTTAAACAGGTCGTCAATTTCAGAATCAACGCCCTGTACACAGGCGTTAATTTTCATGAAAATCATAAATAGCCATATTATAAAGATGATATATATGAAATCTTGATTCTAATATAATGCATGACTCTTCCTGCTAGTTTCCTGTCCTGTCCATGAAATTTGATCTCGGAAAATTGCTTGTTATATAACTTCGTTACTGTTCATGACCCTTGAAGAATTAACGACCTAAGTTAGGTCGTGACTTGTGAAACTAACGCCCTGAACTAGGGCGTGAGTATGTAAATAACGCCCCTTCACAGGGCGCGTTTCTGTAAATTCCTGAAAATATATATTCTGTAAAAAAAATGGAATTAAATAAGTAACGCCCCTTCCCAGGGCGTGTTTTCGATAAAATCCTGAAAATTATTTATATTCTGTCAAATATGTAAATAATAAGACGCCTGCTGCTGCAGTCGTCAAATCTTGAAGAAACGACCCTGACCAGGGCGCGTTTTAGATAAATTCCTGAATTTTGAAAATTCTGCAAAATGGAAATATATGCAAACGCCCTTCTGATAGGCGTTAATTACTTGATACACGACTTTACTTAAGTCGTTATTTTCTGAAAAATGATTTTTATCCTGATTCTGTTAACCGATGGTTTCATATTATACATATACATATATATCGACACTATTCTCCACTCCGTGAGTATAGTCTCACTTTTCACGTTGTTTTATCGATCACACTCAACTCTCATTGACATACAAGCTCTCCATTGGACATTCCGTTCCTTTGGACTAGCGAGTTAGTCATAGAGACCTCTGTAAGACTCCTCGTACCTTGGATTCCCTCAAGGTCGACTGAGCTGGTTGTACCCTAAAAATCCATTACACCATTGATGCCATGTCACTCTAAAGAAACATGGGATACCGGCCCTTATGATTATACAAAGAGTATATCATAAGAAATTCTTAATGGGATGATGATATCATGCCATATCATGTCGTTCTTGTAAAAACCTCAATTCTATGATAGGAATGAGGGTATCTTACCTTTGATATACTGTTCATGTGGACCTCAATTCTATATAAAGAATGTCCATACTGATTTGTCATGGTGCCCCAGTTAAGGGAACCATATTCTACCTAGATTTTTATCGATATCGTGATTATACCGTTATTATCGCCACTCTATGTCCTTTGTCATATTTTGGACTCTATTCTATCAAAGTTGTCATACGTGTCTACAAGCTTGATTATTGAAATTCTACGTTGGCTATAAACAAGAGTGGATGTCAAAACACATGATAAATGCCTGCGCATATAGGGCCCGATCTGGTCCTGGGAGGAGCACCCGAAAGTACTTGTGCCCATGGGAGTTAAAATGATAAGGTATCTGGCATTATACCGAGTACTTGACTTGCTTGATTAGACATTTCACACACATCTTGTACTTGAATCGTACTTGACTTGACATGAATTGCGTGGCCCGAAAAAGGGTAATTTACTTGCTTGATACATGATAGCCAAAGTTCTTGACATGACTTGTTAAACGTACTTGCTTGAATATCTTGAATAAACTTGTTATCTTGTTGAAAGTTCATGATTTGTTCATCTTAATTCCTTGATATTACATTCTCTCTATCTTGTCGTTTTATGCGAGCATGCATAGCTTTATTGCATTCATGAAAGATGTAATTACTAAAACCCTTGCTAGTACTTGAGATATAATTTCCTACTGAGCGTTCGCTCATTCCGATTGTCCCTTTTTACTTTTCAGGTAAGTCCGACGACGATGGAAGTCAATCGGATGGGAATGGTCAAGAGTGAAAGTGATAGAGCTGCTCAAGTGTCAATTAGTCTTTTCTATAGTTTCTTGAGTCAACTATGTACTTTCCTTTTTATTTAACATAGTATTGGATTTGTAATAGCCTATTAATAATAAAGGATTGGGTTATCTTGCTATTTTGCGCATCTCTGTCTTTGTGTCGAATACACGACCACTCTGATTGACATGATTGATATAAACTCGTCACGCGTCTCCGGATATCTTCCGCGCTCGGGGCGTGACAGTGGCTCTTCTTACGGGCGCCTCATGTGGTTGTGGAGGGTCGACCTTGTACTCCCCTAATTTTATTTCTTCCTTTCTCACCATGCCTTCGATAATATCCTTGAAAACATAACAGTCTTCAATTGGATGCCCCAGCATCTGGTGGTAGGGGTAAAATCTTGGGCTATCTCTTCTCTTCAGGTCCTCCGGCCTCCTCGGCTCAGGCAGGGTGACCTTATCATACTGGGTAACCCAGTCAAACAAGATCCTGGTCTTCTCCTTTGGGAAAGAGTAGGCCTTCTTCATTTTATCCCGGAGGGATGGGCCTTCTTCGCCATCTCCGATCTTGGCAGGCTGAGGAGCATATGTCTTCTTGCCTTTATCTTTTTGCTGTTCAAACGCCTTGATATCAAGGGCGTTTGCTTCTTTCGGTGCCATGCGCCGTTATGCTGCCTTGCCCTTTTGTGCAGTAGGAATATTTGGTGTAGGGGCCGATTTCGCTAAGAAAGCCTCCACTTCCGCCACAATATTGTTCAGACGGTCGAACGACCAGATTTCCATGCCAATCATCTTCTCCAGCACCTCTCTCCTGAGGTTCTGTTTGCAGATCTGTACAGCATCCTCCTGGTGCGGGGGCCGCTTGCATCTCATCCCGAGGTTCCTCTACCTCTTGATGTAGTCGAGAGCGGTCTCATCTGCCCTTTGTCTTGTTGAATAGAGTTCAGCCACTGTGACTTCCCTCTCTGTGACGTGGAATCTTTCTCTAAACTTCCTCTGCATGTCCGACCAGTCGCTGATCGACCCGGCCGGGAGGCTGGAGTACCATTCAAATGTGAGCCCCGTGAGTGAGGACCCGAAGAACTTCAATAAATATGACTCATCGGTGGCCAAGTCACCCATGACGGTCATGTAATAGGCAACATGTTCCTTCGGGGATCCCTTCCTGTTGAACTTGTCGAACTTCGGCGGCTTGCTAATCCCGGGAGGGAGCCGCTTGGCAGCATGATGCGGTGGGTATGGAACCCTATATGCATCGAATACAACATAGTCACCTTCAGCCCTTTCAGCGAGCTTCATCTCGATCATCCTTTCTACCATTATCTTGCTCATGATGGTCGGGTTGACTGGTTCCGGGTAGAAATGCGCCAGCTGCATGTAGGGGGTGACCAGGGTGGTCGCCTGTGGAGGAGGGCATAGCAGTGGAGGCGTATGGTGGACCTGTGGTAGCACTGGTGGAGCCAGTGGCTGTGATGGGCGCTGTTGAGTTGTCGCCAAGTTTGGTTCCGCTTGCAGAGGCGGGGTATAGAGTGATGGGAAGTCATTCTTGCTTACGGCTCCCCTTGATGATTCGGCCTGTACATCAGGCTGCTTGGAGGCAGAGGACTGCTCTATCCTTTCCGTCAATTGCTTCTTCAACTGTTCTATCTCCTGGCGGTACCTTTGGAGCATCATCAGTACGGCCGGGTCCATAGCTGCTGTGCTGGGGATGGCCTCTGTCGTCTCGCCAGATGCACCCTGAGGTAGGATGTCAAGCAAGACATCTTCTTCTTCACCTGCCGTTATCACATTTGTTGTGAGAATAACGGCCTTGTCATGCTCTTGGAGGCGAGGTAGGGCTTGCTTTCCTTCGGTCGCCGCCAGCTTCTCTTTTGCGGCCTCCACTCTTCGAGTGCTCGGCCCCGGTCTTCCGGCTAGCCAAGCCAACTCTTGAGGCTCCTCGGGCAATTTTTCATAATGGCCATCTATCCCGGCCATATTGCATGTGAAAATCTGCATCTTTCATTTCTGTCTGCGAACCCTCTTCTTGACATTCCCCGGGAAGGTAAGCCTTTCAAACACAGAGATCCTTCTCTTTTCCCCTTGGCGGGGAGCAGTGTCATTGGCTTGAACATCAGAGCCGTCTTCATATCCATTGTCATCAACCGATGACGTCATCCTCCTATCTTCTTCTTCTCCCACTGCCATTAATGGACAACGATCTTCTTCAGCTGCGGCTGCCTGCAATAGCCGTTGTTGGCCCAAAGAGAGGTTGCCTAACCCCCTAAAATAACTTCTGTCCATATTGGTCATTTCTTCTTGCCCTCGGCCCGGGTGTAGGGTCGGGGACAGTTGTCGACCTCCCATCGGAGGAATGTAAGCAAACCGAGCCCTCTCGATAGTCTGCCGTAATCTTCTTCCCACAACGGGGATGTTGGCTTGTCGGGCGTAGGCCCTAAAGCTTTCTCGGCGTGGCGGATCCACGATTGTCTCTTCCTTCCTCGGGACAGGGTCCCTCTTCTTGCTCTCTTCTACTCTGGTGAACCTGGGGTGGTACTGCACTGGAGCTTCTTGCTGGACAGGCTGGACCTTTTTGGGGACCCAAACCTGTTTAAATCTTCTTGGCTTGGGAGCCAACCTTCTCTGGACATGGCGGCCGGCTTCTTCTTCTTCGGCTCTTCTTCCAGCAAGAGCTTGATAGGAGTTGTGGACTGGCACTATAGGGATCACCCGGTCCGGGCTCACTCGAGCCTTATGTCCATCTAGAAAGACGCGGAGGCCACCGACCAGCATAGACTTGCCGGATGCGGAGAGACGTCCGATCACAGCAGCATCAACCTTCCTTCGGGGGTTCCGGTGTCGGCGCCTCCTGAAGTTCTTGGCAGGGACGGGGCGTGCCCCGTGAGCAATATGATGCACCATGCAGCTGGCAACTTGAATCGGGCTGGTAGGCGAGCCAGCACAGTGTCGAGCCTTCGAGTCCTCGACCCTCTCTGCAGCCTTCTCTTCTGCGGGCCTTGAGGACTCCATCTGTAGCATGTCGGCAAAGGCCAACCCCAAGAAGTTGGGGAAGCCTATAATTGGTGGGAAGGAGCCGAAAACCATGGGCACCGCCAGGTACTCGTGCTCCGCGTGGTCGGCGACGATTGCGGGGCCGAAGCCAACACCGGTGAGTTCGTATGACGTCATCGTTTGCCTGAGACAAACAGACAAACAATCAGTATTCTTGGGGGAAGCCCCCGAAGGTATCCTCTCTTGGCAAAGAGATGAAGGGAGGTTCGAGTCCCACCGGGCATCCCAGACTGTTTGTGAAGGGGATTTTGTTTTTATTTTATTTTATTTTTATTATTTCATTTAGGTTTATTTGGTTTATTTGCTCGTCGATCAACCAATTAACTAATCGATAATTAACTGACTGATTGATTGCGCGGGCGTGCCAGTCACGTACGTGACGAGTTTATTGTGCACTCGACCTGACTCAGTGAGTCGATTGTGATATTCGTGTCAGGACCCGGAGTCCGTCATACCATAAATGCTATGACGTTAATTACGCCCTTCCAAAGAAGGACAACCCCTGATTAGTTGCCAAGAAAGGATGCCTCGAGGGCAAAACAAGATAAGACTATTACGCTAACTCCGCTAACAGGATGTGAAACATGCATAGAAAATCATGCTACGCGGGACATGATAACATTGTTATGGCGCAAATCCGGCAGCATATCCCCTTATTTTGGACGAGGCCAAAGGGGGAATATAGGTCATCCACCCACGGAATGCCAGGATGGAAGCCGAAAGGAGAGCCGGGCGTAGCCCGAGATCCAGAAGGATTTAAGTGTGACGGGACAGTGTCCATTACCATGGTGTTTGTTGATATTCCCTTCAGAGACCATTGGGGGACTTGCAATGGCAAGACTCCCAGGGTCGGTAGGGTTGGAAGAAAAACCCGACGGTTAATGGCATAGAATATCGGGGAAGACCCCGTTAATATAGCTCCGTTTAGACATGGATGAAGAACCATGAGACCCTCATGATATGATGGGGACTGGTATAATGGCCTGTGGGGGTCAGGGTCCTAAGTCTAGGCTAATGGTGGACTCGGTAGGACTTCTGGGAGTTGGATATATGACAGGTGGCCAACAACGGCAGGGGCCGGCGCGGCTAGGGTTTCGGCACGAAGGTAAACGGTGCGGCAGGGTCGGTACGACCAGCTCGTCGGCGCGCCCTTCACCCGAGGCGAAAGCGGCACCGGGAGGAGGTTGCGCCGGGAGGACTTGTGGCTCCGATAGCTGGGTGTTCATTAGTTTTTCAAGTGCTGTGAGGGCTTTGTGAGTCCGAAGGGATATTCTACGTTTGATTGGGGTTTCATGGGTTTGTCCATGGTTGTATTTGAGTGGGGTAGAAGGTGAGGGTAGACTCATCCACATGAGGCCTAACGAGACCATGTGATTGTGATGTTCATATTCCCCTTTCGCGGTGGTGGCCAAAGTGTCACGAGATGGTATAGCTCAGCTCTCTGCCACACAGTTGGGGTTAAATTAATCATTTCAATGGAAGCATTATACCGCACTAATAGGTCCAGAGGGGGGTGAATGGACCTTTACCAGTAAAAACAATGAGGATTAAAAACTAAGTTCTCAATTAGGAGTTTCCGAAAAAGATCTTAATGGTCAAATACTAACCGCGCAGAATGATCAGTTAGGAAGATAGAGATGGATCGGCCTAGACAAGCATCTACCGAATAGATCCAAAGCCAGAAGATAAATCAAAACACACTGCGCCAGAGATTTTTAAGGTGGTTCGGTCAGACCTCCAGTCTGCCTACGTCCACCCCTCACTTCAAACCGAAGTGAGGCTTCCACTAGCACCAGCTTGCCAAGCAGACTCAGTCTGCCACAACGGCTGATTCACAGCTTCACCAAGGGAACACCCTCCCCTCTTCCTCCACACCTGGAGGGAACCCTAAGGATGCCAAGTCCCTAGAAACTAGGAAACACGTTCCTCTTCCTCCAACCGGAGGGAACACTAGTGATCTGCAGTCACTAGAACCAGAGACCAAGGTCTCTCTTCCTCTGAACCCCATAGGGGACCCACAAGCAGTACACGGCCACTTGCAACCGGAGACAGCGTCTCCCTTCTCCTGAACCAACAGAACAGAAGGACCACCGATCTCAACCTGAGACTCGGAGACAAAACTAGAACAGTAAAGAAAGATAAAAAAAAACAAGAAACACAAAAAGATATAGCAGACTGAATGCTGGAACGATGAAACATGAAATATAGCTCACAATAGAGCAAACTGGTTCGGATTTGATCCTGAAACCAGAAACCTTCTTCTTATTATTCTTTCTGAACTCTCAGCTTCGAGCTCTCTCTCTCTCACTCTCTCTGCTATTCTATCTTCTTCCTCTACTTCAGTTTCTGCACTCTATTTTCTTCTCTTCTTTTTCTGGATCGAACTCTCTGCACTTCTTCTTTTTGCTTTTCCCTTTCGATCAACCTTCATCTGTGGACGAAGGCTTCAATATATAGCAGCAGCAGGTGGATAAGGTGCAGAATGCGTGTGCCTCCCACACTTGATCCAGAACCTTCTTTCCACGTGCCTTTATAGCATTGGTTCCTTTAGCATTGGATCACGTGCAGCCCAGTCACTGGGAATATTCTTCCTCGGACCACCTTCTTCTTTTTGTTTTTCTTCTTCTCCTGCAAAGAAATTAAAACCATTAAAACTCAGGGCCATACAAACTAAAACTGCATGTGGTATGTGATAGCAATACGAGATGCACTATACTGAGAACGACATGAGATACACAAGATTATTACAGTATGAAATAAAGAGAGAATGACACGAGGTCAGATGAAAAACAGCACGAGGTAAAGGGAGAACGACACGAGATACACAGTAATAAAGCTAACACTACAAAGGTAACGACACGAAGTCAGATGAGAACAGCACGAGGTGAGAAAGGAAATAACACGGAGTAAAATGGTAGTAAAACACGCGATCAGAGAAAACTTGGACGGAGATAGAAAGAGGCAACACGAAGACATAAAAACAACACTAAGACACAAACACAGAAATAACATGAAGACTCAAACACAAAAATAACACGAAGACATAAAACACAAAAGATAACACGAAGACATGAAACACAACTCGAATACAAGATTGCTCGAACTAACGAACGACTCGAAGACGAGGACGACACGAAAACAGCACGGACTGAAACCAACTCGAAGATGAACACAGAAACCGACACGAAGTGTGTTCACAAAGCAAGAAAAGACACGGGGTCTAGGAAAGACAACACGAGGACGACACGAAAACAACACGGACTGAAACCAACTCGAAGATGAACACAGAAACTGACACGAAGTGTGTTCACAAAGCAAGAAAAGACATGGGGTCTAGGAAAGACAACACGAGGATAAAAGACAGGAACGGCTACAACGACACATGATAAAACAATGAAAGTAGGAAAACGACTCGAGTAACTACAGTAAATGACACGAAAACACAAGAGCAAAAATAAAAAGGATGACTCGAGATGAGCAACTAAATACTGAAGAAACGACACGAGGTGGCACAGAAAGCAACACTAGGTGCTGCAATGTTCTGCACGCAATGGAACAAATAACGACACGAAGACAAGCCCTGAAAATAATGTTTAGACTTCACGCTGTACAGACTTTGAGGAGTCTGAACCAATGTACAGACTTTAAAGGCTGTGAATAGCAAGGCATGGTGTACAGACTTGAAACCTATGAAGATGGAGTGTATAGACTTGAAAGTCTGAATGCGATGTGCATACTTGCTGAGTTGACGCTGCAGCCCAATGAGTTAATGCTGCAACGTATACACTTTGCGTTCAACTGAAGGTGTATATACTTGAAGTTTCAAGGCCACAATGTATAGACTTCAAAAGAAGCAGTCCGATGTACAGACTTCAAATTTAACAGTGGATGAACAGACTTCAGGTGTGAAGATATTGTGAATGCAAATGCAATGATCAGACTTCATTGTATAGACTTGGAGAACCTGAAACAATATGCATACTTGGGACGCCTGAAGACCAATGTATAACATGACTGAACATAATCAATTATGCAATGCCATATCAGAACTAATGAAGAACTGCATTATGATCAGAAAGTGAATACTAGCGATTTGACTCACACAAGATGACTCACAGTGAATAGCTCACTACAAAGGCCAACCATCAAAACCACCATTAAAACCATCATCAAAACCACAGGGGCACAACAATCTCCCCCTTTTTGATGATGGCAACACTACACAGTGAGTCATCTGATGACTCAAACTATTCTCCCCCTTTGACTTCATCAAAAAGAAAATAGTTTGAGAAATTAAAGCAACCAGCATGCTATAATTGAAAACCAATCTCCCCCTTTGATATAGCCAAGATGAATCATGGGAGGATAAGAATGCATATGCACGTGGAGATTTCAAAATGCAAGATCACAATTCTTCCCCGTTGGCAACATCAAAAAGAAAGAAACAAAAGGAGGCAGAAATGCAAATGATATGAGATGTAATTAACAAATCCAAGAGTGAGAGATCCTCCAAATTGGCAAAAAATACAGAACACTATTTTTAAGGAGAAAAGAATCTGGCATGTCTGTTGGAATGGCCACGCTGCCTATCTTGTGGTGGTCTACCCCTAGGAGCAATAGAGGAGAATTCTTGAGTTGGACTTCTGCTGGAGGAAGCCTGACCAGGAGCTGAACCCAAAGCAGAGTGAAGATCCTTCAAGTCATTGGACAATTCAGCTAGCCAATACACAACAGAGCTTCTGACATGTGCCACTTCTGAAATGATGTCTTCCTGGCGAATATTAACAGATTCATATCTGTCAGTCAGAGTTCTCACTTCTGTTAAGAAGGCGATCAATCTGTCATAGATCTTCTGGACATCTGGACCTAGGGCACTAGATGACCCCTTCAAAACTTCTAAGGATGTCCTGATCTCAAAAAAATGATCTATAATGCTGGCAGATGACTTAACAGAGGAAATATGAGCATCTTGTAATTCACGAAGGGCTGTTGCTATCTTCGAACATACCACCTGCAGGATTTCCATCGAGGACCTGGTGGCATCATCTGAAGCTTTCTTGTTTAGCAGGAACTTTTTCCATTCAATCAGGAGAGAAATTTCAAGCTTCAGTAGCCTGGAATGAACTTGATTAATATTTAAAGTGACATACTTAAGCAGATCATCCATTTTCTTATCCTGTCTCTGCATCTGCTGAGTCAAATTTATAAGGAGTTCTTCAATGTTGGGCGCCCGAGCAGATAGAAGTCGAGGTTGACCTAGAGGATTACCATAATATTCACAGCCTGGTGCAGTTCCCTCATCTGCTTCTCCTTGTACTGGCGTTTGGCTGTCTTCTGCTGGAACCTGATCTTCATCTTCAGCTTGGATTTCATTATCAGGAATTACATTTTCAGGAGCCTCTTCTTCAGTTGATGATTCTGCTTCTTGTTCTAGGTCAGTAACTTTCTCCTGAACCTCATCCACTCTTTCTTCCATGAGATCATCATCTGCAGAGATTTCAACAGGTGCCTGTTCTATAATTTCAGCTGAAACCACGATGTCAGCCTCTTCCAAACTTTTCTCCATAGTTTCTCTTAGAATTAAATTAACAAACTCAACCAGGTCTTGCCCATTACTTTCTTGCTCTTGAGCAGGCTGTTCCATGGGCAACCTTATTTCTTCTGATGTCTTCCCAAAGCAATCAAACAAACCATCAATGTTTGTATCTAGTTCAGGCTGAATGCTGTTTTCAGACATCCTAACTTCTTCAGATGCAATCTCAACAAGCCTCTGAAAAGATAGAGATGCTTCAGTGGGTGCAGCAGACATAGCAGACTGTGGTAGTTCAGATGGTGTTTCCTGTAGAGTAACCTCAGAAGCTGATGCTAAAACTGTTTGGGCAGAATCTTGAGGGTGTTCCAGGAGCTCCCCCTGAGCTTGTGATTCCTTGACTTTCTGGGCCTTAACGTGCCCCATGAGAGAAGAGCCCTCCAAGCCCAAAAATACTGAAACAAAATTCATGTTAAATATGTTTCGAGTCCTCACTTCAGACATGACCTCTCCCTCCAGGGAAATCTTTGAATACTTGAAAATATCTGTCAGATGGGCGGCGTAGGGCAGGTGTCTTTTGGACCCAATACACCCATTCATGACATTAAAAATAATTTCAGGCAAACAGATCTTTACGTGCTGAATCAGACAAAACAATAGAAACCTCTGAGTGTCTGTGATTCTTCCTCTAGCTCCAGTCTGTGGGGTGATTATAGAAGCAATGATGTTCTGAAGAAGCTTGTGAAGAGGGGGAAATGACGAGGTTTGGTAAGCTTTCAGCTTCAATTGTCCCTTGTCATAAATGTTACTGGGTTTACCAGTAATGACCGAAAAAGCTTCGTGCAGACTATATCTAAACTCTCTCTCCACTTCCCCTTTTTCTGGAATACCGAGAGCTTTGTGGAGAGAGTCACACGTTACTGCAATCTCAACCCCTTTAACAGACGAGATCAGAGCAACCTTATCTCGGCTCAAAGATAAATTATTATAAAATTCCATTACCAGGCTAGGGTAATACACACGGTGATTTTCTAGGAATTTCCTCCATTCTTGAAACTCAAAAATCTCCAAAAGTTCTGGAAACTTTAAAACCAGGGTTTCATCTCCGAAATCTATTATCCTTGGAGGAATAATTTTCCCACTCTCTAAAAACACGGTAGACTGAGAAGGCCTAGTACCTAGTGCAGAAGAAATATCCACCGCTATTTCTGGTTCAACACATCTTTGCTGCTTGGACGAAGGCTCCTAAACTGTTTCTTTTCCCTTCCTCTTCCTTTCAACAGAAGCGACGGATTCTAGCTGATCCATTTGCCGTAACTCCCAGAGTATCAACCCTTTCTTGCTGGTTGCTGCTGGAGATGAAGCTAGGACCAAGAACGGAAGTGAACTCTATAAGGCCGATGAGATTTTTGTGAAGAATAATGAGCGGGAGAGAAGGGTTTGAAGAAGCATACAAGACGTATCGACACGAGGAGACACAGGAAGCGGCAAGGGCACGCGAGAGTTTATGGATGTAACCTTGAGGAACAAGAAGGGTTTTGGGGGGTCACTTTTCACTCTTATCGTACTTTTTAGGAAATGCCCAAACTACCCTTATTCAATATGTAACACAGCCATTTCCCGTTAAAGTTCGCTCTTCAATATATGGAATTATTATATTCTTCCGAATACCTTGGTCAGTTACCTCAAGACATTAAATCAACACGATCACAAAACTAGCTGTTAAAGGTACTTAGCCTACAGAAGGTCACGATTAAGATACACCTTATGTTTGTCAGGCCAGAAAATAACAAAAAGATAGTCAAGCAGGGTTCATTACTTCATTTAAAGGACAAGAGAGGGCATACAGAGTCAACCAATTTGTTGAGCACTAGGTAGAATTGTCCCTTTTTACACAAGGAGACATGTTTATAAGACACCAGAATCCCTGGTTACTCAGGACAGGCTACCTTTATGCCAATGAAAACCAATGAATTTTTTGTTGACTTTTCTTTCCCCCTTTTTTTTTTATTTCAACTTTTCCATAAGAAATAGAGATAGCTAATTGTATCATGACAGAAACTCTAGACTTCTTTGATCTAGAATATCTATTTCTCCACAACTGCCATTGCTCTGCCACAAGGTATGGCGTATTCCCTGGTAGCACCTCTCATGATCTTGGACAAAAGACAGAGCCCTTACATAACACAATTTTTTATCTCATAGCCCTCTTCACATAAGTTTCAGTTAAAACGAAATCCTCAGCAAGGTTTTTTCCATTTAATAGAAAGTTTTACAATATGTTGACCAACAATAGAGAGGATAACTTAGAAGGATTAAAGGACAGGATATAACCCCCATACATTAAAGTTCTTTATTAACAGGGGTAACTTGTTACAATAAATTTTGGGTGGTTTAAGGCATTCATGATCAAATCTGATAAGAGTAACAAGGCTAAGAAGGAATTTTTCTTCAAGACTATTCCTGAACCAAAAGGGATAATAAAAGAATAAGTAGGTGACAACCAGAATGGATAGAGATGAGATGAGATGAGAAGCACTCCTTACAACAAAGCAGCAAGTGAGAGACTACTCTAGAGAGTAAAGACCGACGGAGCTCACAAATGAAATCTTCCTGAGGAACTACAATCTCGTAACCAGAGAATGCTCTTGGGCAATAAGCTGCAACCTCATGAGATGACTGAACTCAGCACCAATTAACCACATAGGCAGACAAAGATTCTTCAGATACCAGATGACCTGACATGCTCCTTTTCAGCCCACGCGAGGACATCTCACACACACAACTCTTGGAAATATTAATTATTTATTGAGTAACATGCATGCTATCAGCTGAAGTACAATACGTTGAAGCAAACTTATGGTTTTTCAAATAAATGGAATGTGATGCAATGAGCATGCAGTGAACACGAATCAGTAAGTTGACCCAATACTTGTATGCCTCCCCCTGACTATGAGCATGATCATGGAATTCTCAGTTGCATACTGACTATATCACATAACCAAATTTAAGTCACAATACACCAAAAATTAAAGCAGGTATTGGGAACTGACCTGAATATTAAAATCCTGGGGTTTATTTCCTTTCGAGTGCCTTGGTTTATTACCCCTCTTTATTCTTCAGCTTCCAAGGCACACTTGCAACAAATCAAATTATTTTGGTCCTACAGGGACCCAGGCAAACTTGGGTCCTGCTTCAATTCTAGCAAATTTTTTGGAAACCAACAACTTACCTTTGGACATGGTATGTCCAAACCGACCACCATGGCGCTCACAACCTGATTTCAAATTCTGTTCATACATACTATGATAAGGATGAAATATGTGTGCATTGACAGGAAAATTTTTGTTATTAACATGAAATTTTTCCTTTTCATATCTAGCCTGCCAACAGTCATCAGCTCTGTGGCCTGATTTTCGGCAGTTGATACATGCTGAGAGATTCTCTTTAATGACAGCCACATTGGGAGCAGGAAGTTTTCTAGATCTAGAATTGAATCTACTCCCCTGAACATGCCAACAATTTTTTAAAGTATGGCCGTGTTTCCCACAGTAGTAATAGTGAATTTTCTTACCTCCTGGTCTATCCCAACATGGGGCAAAAGTGTGGCCTAGCTTGCCACAACAAAAACACTGAATTTTCTTTTTCTGACGAGAGAAGTCCCTTTCATGAAAGTTCCCTGTATGTCTTTCACTAGCCAACCAGTCATCTTTATCTTTTATCCTACACTCATGCATCACATGTCCAAGTCGGTGACAGTAGTGACATTGAACTTTCCGTTTAGAGGCATGAGTGTGTGTGTTTGTATTGTGATCCACATACACAGATGAGCCCTTTTTATTCATTTTCTGTCTCTTATCCTGTTCTTGTGTTTTCTTAGCCTTATAGTGAGGTGGTGATGAGGTAGAAGGCATTTCCTGTTCAGAAGATTTAACACGAACATTTTTCAGCTTGGATCCATCACCCTTTTTTAACTTTTCAGCTTGTTTTTGGTTTTTCTGAACGGTGGATTGTTTATCTTCTGAGGTGGTGGCTACATCAGATGCTTTGATAAATGATGTCATTAGTTTATTTTTGAAGGTCTTCTTGTTGACATTGTTGTAGCCTAACCCTTCCTTTTGAGTATTGACCTTAACACCTAACAGCCTGTCCAGATTTTCTTGTCCTTCCACAAATTTTGACAGGGATTTATTCAAATCTTCAATTTCATTTTCCAGAGAAATGATGTGTATTTCATAACTGGCAATCTCTTGTTCATTGTAATTTACACATTCACTTAGCACTTTATTTACAATTTTGCAATCCTCAACTTCTTGTTCCAGATTTCTTCAATGTAAACAGATTTTCCTTTTTCTAAAGCTAGAAGTCTCTCAGACATAGTGAAGTTCAGCATTCTTAACTTCTCATTTTCTTCCTTAAGTTTGTCATTCTGAACTAATTCATTTATCAAAATCTGATCATCAGAGTCAGTTTCAGATTTTCTTCCATCTTTAAGAGCTTTCAAGTCTTTTTGCAGTTTCTCAATGTTTTTCTGTAATTGAAAATTGACAGACTTAATGGCTTCAGATTTTTCAGCAAGTAATTCATTTTCAATCCTGATCTTCTCTAAACTTTCCTTGCTTTCAGCTGAGGATTTTCTCAGGGAGTCAATCTCACTCACATGATTCTTATTACCATTGCTTAGCACTTCATTTTGTTTTTTCCAAACTTGTAGATCAGACACACAGGCATCATGAGAATTCATCAATTCAGCACATTTTTTACAGTCTGACTTTGAATTATCTAGCCCATTATTCCTTTTCAATTTTTTATATCGTTTTTGCAATTTTTCATATGACTCAGATAAATCCCTGTAAGCATTTTCCCAATCTTCTATAGAAAGGTTCTCGAAGAGGTTTACCTCTTCTTCATTCTCCTCCACCTCTTGGCTGGTATTGTGGTCACTTCTGCTAACCATCATGCATGTGCTTTCATTTCTCCTGTGAGCTAGCTTCAGCTGGTCCATAATATCCTTGGCGGATCTGCAATCATTGAAACAAGAATGCAAGGCTTTATCAGTCGCTGTTAACATTAGGTTTAAAGCCTTTTGATTCTCTTGGAACATCTGATTCTCACTATCCGTCCACTTGGACCTTTTCTTGGGCAGTTCATACGGACCTTGTGAAATCAACTTCCACAAGTCCTTATCAGCTTGTTTAACAAACATGCGAAAAATGCTGAACCAAATGTCAAAATCAGATCCCTTAAAAATCGGTGGATTAACCATTGCCATCAGTTCAAATGAACAGATATCAAACACTAACTCACAACCAGAACAATACACACAGGAAACACGTAGAGGATCCTCTCAGAATCGTTGGATTCTGAACCAGAGACCGCTCTGATACCAATTGATAGGTCCAGAGGGGGGTGAATGGACCTTTACCAGTAAAAACAATGAGGATTAAAAACTAAGTTCTCAATTAGGAGTTTCCGAAAAAGATCTTAATGGTCAAATACTAACCGCGCAGAATGATCAGTTCGGAAGATAGAGATGGATCGGCCTAGACAAGCATCTACCGAATAGATCCAAAGCCAGAAGATAAATCAAAACACACTGCGCCAGAGATTTTTAAGGTGGTTCGGTCAGACCTCCAGTCTGCCTACGTCCACCCCTCACTTCAAACCGAAGTGAGGCTTCCACTAGCACCAGCTAGCCAAGCAGACTCAGTCTGCGACAACGGCTGATTCACAGCTTCACCAAGGGAACACCCTCCCCTCTTCCTCCACACCTGGAGGGAACCCTAAGGACGCCAAGTCCCTAGAAACTAGGAAACACGTTCCTCTTCCTCCAACCGGAGGGAACACTAGTGATCTGTAGTCACTAGAACCAGAGACCAAGGTCTCTCTTCCTCTGAACCCCAGAGGGGACCCACAAGCAGCACACGGCCACTTGCAACCGGAGACAGCGTCTCCCTTCTCCTGAACCAACAGAACAGGAGGACCACCGATCTCAACCTGAGACTCAGAGACAAAACTAGAACAGTAAAGAAAGATAAAAAAAAATAAGAAACATAAAAAGATACAGCAGACTGAATGCTGGAACGATGAAACACGAAATATAGCTCACAATAGAGCAAACTGGTTCAGATTTGATCCTGAAACTAGAAACCTTCTTCTTCTTATTCTTTCTGAACTCTCAGCTTCGAGCTCTCTCTCTCTCACTCTCTCTGCTATTCTCTCTTCTTCCTCTACTTCAGTTTCTGCACTCTATTTTCTTCTCTTCTTTTTCTGGATCGAACTCTCTGCACTTCTGCTTTTTGTTTTTCCCTTTCGATCAACCTTCATCTGTGGACGAAGGTTTCAATATATAGCAGCAGCAGGTGGATAAGGTGCAGAATGCGTGTGCCTCCCACACTTGATCCAGAACCTTCTTGCCACGTGCCTTTATAGCATTATTTTCTTTAGCATTGGATCACGTGCAGTCCAGTCACTGGGAATATTCTTCCTCGGACCACCTTCTTCTTTTTGTTTTTCTTCTTCTCCTGCAAAGAAATTAAAACCATTAAAACTCAGGGCCATACAAACTAAAACTGCATGTGGTATGTGATAGCAATACGAGATGCACTATACTGAGAACGACACGAGATACACAAGATTATTACAGTACGAAATAAAGAGAGAATGACACGAGGTCAGATGAAAAACAGCACGAGGTAAAGGGAGAACGACACGAGATACACAGTAATAAAGCTAACACTACAAAGGAAACGACACGAAGTCAGATGAGAACAGCACGAGGTGAGAAAGGAAATAACACAGAGTAAAACGGTAGTAAAACACGCGATCAGAGAAAACCTGGATGGAGATAGAAAGAGGCAACACGAAGACATAAAAGCAACACTAAGACACAAACACAGAAATAACATGAAGACTCAAACACAAAAATAACACGAAGACATAAAACACAAAAGATAACACGAAGACATGAAACACAACTCGAATACAAGATTGCTCGAACTAACGAACGACTCGAAGACGAGGACGACACGAAAATAGCACGGACTGAAACCAACTTGAAGATGAACACAGAAACCGACATGAAGTGTGTTCACAAAGCAAGAAAAGACACGGGGTCTAGGAAAGACAACACGAGGATGACACGAAAACAACACGGACTGAAACCAACTCGAAGATGAACACAGAAACCGACACGAAGTGTGTTCACAAAGCAAGAAAAGACACGGGGTCTAGGAAAGACAACACGAGGACAGAAGACAGGAACGGCTACAACGACACGTGATAAAACAATGAAAGCAAGAAAACGACTCGAGTAACTACAGTAAATGACATGAAAACACAAGAGCAAAAATAAAAAGGATGACTCGAGATGAGCAACTAAATACTGAAGAAACGACACGAGGTGGCACAGAAAGCAACACTAGGTGCTGCAATGTTCTGCACGCAATGGAACAAATAACGACACGAAGACAAGCCCTGAAAATAATGTTTAGACTTCACGCTGTACAGACTTTGAGGAGTCTGAACCAATGTACAAACTTCAAAGGCTGTGAATAGCAAGGCATGCTGTACAGACTTGAAACCTATGAAGATGGAGTGTATAGACTTGAAAGTCTGAATGTGATGTGCATACTTGCTGAGTTGACGCTGCAGCCCAATGAGTTAACGCTGCAACGTATACACTTTGCGTTCAACTGAAGGTGTATATACTTGAAGTTTCAAGGCCACAATGTATAGACTTCAAAAGAAGCAGTCCGATGTACAGACTTCAAATTTAACAGTGGATGAACAGACTTCAGGTGTGAAGACATTGTGAATGCAAATGCAATGATCAGACTTCATTGTATAGACTTGGAGAACCTGAAACAATATGCATACTTGGGACGCCTGAAGACCAATGTATAACATGACTGAACATAATCAATTATGCAATGCCATATCAGAACTAATGAAGAACTGCATTATGATCAGAAAGTGAATACTAGCGATTTGACTCACATAAGATGACTCACAGTGAATAGCTCACTACAAAGGCCAACCATCAAAACCACCATTAAAACCATCATCAAAACCACAGGGGCACAACACACACTATGAAGTAAAGCTCGTGGATGAATTTTGATAGCACCTCCCCTTATTTTGGAGTGTGCCAAAAGGGTATTATAGGTCATCCACTCACGAAATGTCGGAGTGGAAG
This sequence comes from Amorphophallus konjac, assembly GCA_022559845.1. Lineage (NCBI taxonomy): Eukaryota > Viridiplantae > Streptophyta > Magnoliopsida > Alismatales > Araceae > Amorphophallus > Amorphophallus konjac. The sequence continues at coordinate 190,123,890 of CM040123.1, read as the reverse complement.
CCAAAAGAGAGGTGGGCATAGCCATGGATCCCAAAAGGATCCCCATCTTATGTGACATTATCCACGTATTGTGAGATTCATTAATGTCCCCATATAAAGTCAACGGAGGACATACAGTGGCAGAACTCCGTAACTTGTTGGGTTGGCAACATGTGGGGGATTAACCCCTTTGATATAGCTCCCACGAGGGTCTAGAGAAGGATAGTATTTCTCCTTTAGACGGATGGGGTTTCATGACCAAGGCTAGCATGGCTCGAAGGTATCGGCACGAGTCTATCGGCTTGGCCGTCTTTAGCACGAAAGGTATGAAGGTCTCGGCGCAACAAATAGAGCCGGCCTCGGCACGACGGCAGAAGTTGAGCCGGCGCGGGCAGTCCTTGGCACGAGACTCGCGCCGAGAGGGGTTCGCGCCGGGAGGCTGGGAGGGCTTTTGAAATGAGCGTTTCAGCGAGGTTTTGAAGAGATTTTCTTTTGGAGTAGAGGCTTCAAGGGGGTTCTGGAGCTTTAAAGGAGGGTTTATTCAGGAATTTGTAAAGAGGGTTTATTCAAGGGTTTGACGACCACTGAAGGGGGCTTATAGAAAGGTTATAATCCAAGGGGATGGCAGCCTTCCCTCTGAGGCCTCACTGGAGGAAGAACCACAGACGGAAACTTCTGAGTCTATCCCTCTTCATTTCACAGACGAGAAGCCATGAGATAGACTGTCTCAGGCTCTCGATGTGGATACGAGGTGGTGACGAAAAATAGCAGAGAAGCTTTCAGCAGATCTAGAAGATTAAACTATAAGATATATGTGGCTTGCGGTAGCCGTTGCATATATTAAACCTCGGATGCAGGGGAAGAGAAAACAATAATGAAAGGGCAAAACTCAGCCCACTTTTATTAACTATTTCATCTAAACGGCATACACGAATCCAACTCGGAAGAAAATCCAACCAAAAACATATACACCAACTCTATCCCTGACAACAGGGTTACATTAGCATTCAATGCTACTGGAGCAAAGATGCTCGAAAGCAGAGATACAAAAGAAGAAAAAGAAAATATCCAGACAAAACAGTGGGGAGAAGAACTGTAGCCCCTCGGGGCGTCAGACAGCCAACCCCACCTTGCTTCTTCCTTCGAGTCTCTGCCACTCTCTCTTCTCTCCAGCTTCTATGGAGGGCTCTCAAGCTCCCCTTTCTTTCAGTGCTTACTGCTCTCTATTCCCTCTATTGCCTCTTATTCTCTTCTTTTTTTTTTCGTTGTTGTCTTGTGTTCCCTCTCTTGTTGTTGTTGTTGTTCGAAGGCAGCAGTCTTTATAGAAGGGTGGCCTTCTGTTCTCGGCGTGAGCTTCCCGGCGCGCCTCAGCACGCATCATCTCGGCGCGCCTGGCTTCGTATTGGGCTTGGCCCATTTGTTCAGAACCCGGTGCCGGAAGAGGCTCATCTAATGGGTTTCTTTTCCTTGCCCTGGTGGGCTTCTTGGTATATTCCTCTTGAGGCTTGTTTAGCACCTTGCGTTCGCGCCCATGTGTGAGGCAGTGTGAATCCCTTTTCATGAGAATCATAATTATCTGAGTTTTCTCTTCAGTAGGCAGATGGTTGCCTGAATGTTGTTATAATTTTATCATCCCGACTATCTGAATGACAGCAGTGCTGGACAGTGGCCTAGCCAGAGATGGCTTTAGCCGGACAAAGTGTTTGGGGTAGTGGACCTCCTCTATTCTGATTCTTAGTACCTCCAGGGATGGTACAAGAGCCGCACCATTGGTTGACGTTCAGGGCCCTGAGTCTGCTTTGGTATCTTCTGGTATATTTTAGGTGTCAACAGACGTGAGTCTCCTGTTTCCGGGTTCCGTTTCTGATCTACGAGATGTGGTTTTCTGGACAGGCTGGTATTTCTGAGTTAGTGGCCAGGGTGCTAGTAGCTTTATCGAGATTGCGTCTTGTTTGTACAGTGTCCGCGACTAGGTGGTCGGGGTTGCACCTTGGACAGCATGTCCAGGTTGGCCATGTCCTGGGAGACAGGCCTCTACGGCGGGGTTGCCGTGGATTTTTACTTTGGTAAGTGGTACTAGTGTGGTTCGGTAGCCCCGATCGTGAGATCGGGGGTGTGTTTTTCTAGTACAGTAGGAGTAGTTGTAGTGCCGAGTTTTGACCGGCCACCGGTTGGTTGTTCCTGTTGTAGTTGTAGCTTTCATTTCCGCTACCGCCGTTGGTTCCGGTTGGGGTTCCGCGGGACCCCTGCTGAGTCTTTGTTTGGAGACTCATCCCCGCTTTTCAGGTGCAGTGGTTCTTCCTCGAGGTTCGAGGGTGCTGTTCGGAGGTTCTCAGTTGCCAGCTCGCCGGGCCGAGTGTTCACTTGGCATGTGGTACGTTTTACTGCTTTAGAATGTACTTTATTTGGACTGGACTCTTTTGTAGTAGTTATTTATTTATTTCTGTTAATTGTTGAATTGTCCTACTTTATTTCCTATTTCTTTGTACCTCCATACTCCTTTTAGCCCTTCCGAGCCCTCCCGACTCGTGGGTGGCAGGTCAGGATTCGAATGGTATTGGGTTCTTCCCGATATCCAGATCTTGGGTCATCACATGATTTGATATTCTATTTAAAGGGGAGAGTTTGAGAGTTTGATTTTTATCTCTGTAGTGGGAGATGTGAGATTATTCTTGATATTATTATATTCATCATGGCACACTGTGACCCTTGCATTTTCTGACTTATAATGCATTAGTGTTGCCATCAAAGCATTTCAATGTTGTCATCATCAAAAAGGGGGAGAATGATGTGTCTCCCCTGACTTGATGTCATTCTCGTCTAGTTTTAATGATTGGCAACGGTAGTTTGACCATTTGATGACTTTTGCAACATCAGCTTCTTATAAGTCAAAATATGTCACACTAGCTGTTACAGGTCGGTGCATAGTCAGATTATTGCATATCTAGCCCAATGAAGGTCGGTGCATGTTTCATCTTAAGGTAGAATAAGGTCAATGCATGCTTTGTCTCACATATAGGTCAGTGCACATCACTATTCACATGCACATTCATAGTCAAAGCTCATGCATTTTTCGTGTGCAAAGTCAGTGCACATTCTATCTGTCTACATATAGGTCGATGCGGGTTTTGCATTGTGCTTGCATATAGTCAGTGCACGTGTCTGTAGAAACACGCTTGCATATAGTCGGTGCACATTTCTTCCTCATGCATATAAAGATCGGTGCACCTTTTTGCCTTGTGTATACAAGTCTGTGCATGTACAGTAGCACACTTGCAGTATGCATATCTAAGGTCCGTGCATGTTGTTAAGCATAGCACGTCAGTGCACTTTCCTATTTCTTCGTTAGAAGGTCGGTGCACATTTTGTTATTCAGCATAGAATGTCGGTGCACATTGTGCCCAGCGCACATTGAAGGTCGGTGCATGACTACCCTGTGGAAAACAAGGTCGGTGCATGTTGTCCTTTGCACAAATCAAGGTCGTTGCATATCATTATTCTCATGCATACATAAAGGTCGGTGCATGTTTTTACTGTAATGCATAAGGTCTGTCCACGTTTCTATGCTAGCTGTTATAAGATCGGTACACACTCTCGCTTCATCATATGAAGGTCTTTGAACGTTACTGCTTGATGTATATGGAGGTCGATGCATACACTGTAGCCGGTCGGTGCATGTTTGAATACAAGCATTTGAAGGTCTGTGCACGTTACTGCTTGATGTATATGGAGGTCGGTGCATAGACTGTAGCCGGTCAGTGCATGTTTGCATACAAGCATATGAAGGTTTGTGCACGTTACTGCTTGATGTATATGGAGGTCGGTGCATACACTGTAGCCGGTCAGTGCATGTTTGCATACAAGCATATGAAGGTTGGTGCATTTTTGCGTTGTGCATATAGGTCCGTGCATATATGTTTACTCAGGTTTGTGCACATTTTAACTTGAGCGACACAAGGTCCGTGCACATTTTCCCTTGTGCGATACAAGGTCGATGCACACTTTGCTGCATGCATATCAAGTCGGTGCAAGTTTTTGTCACCTGCATACAAGGTCAATGCATATTTGTTATCGAGCATATAGAAAGTCAATGCACGTCTACCTTGGGACTATATAATGTCAGTGCATATTGTCTGTGCTACATATATAAGGTCTAACATGTTTGCACTTTTCTTCACAGGCTAAGGCATTTCCTCCAACCTAGCATACTCTCGAGCATCTGAACCGCATGAGGGCAGATATCATCGTCTGTCACGTGATCACTTAAAATCACACCTAAAGCATGAGCCTGTGAAGGGATAATAGAACCAATGATTGGCACATGATCCGAGAACCTTCTATTACGATGATCATTGTCCTATCTGCACCCGACACGTGGCTTCTCTGGAAAAGGTGGAACGAGCCTTCCACACGCCGGACGCGTGAGGTCGTGGGAACCTAGCCTGAAGCCTTATAAAAAGGCATCTTCTGCGATAAAAAACTAGGGTGAGAGGATAAGAGGCGGCCATAGAATAGCCAAAGAGAACAAAAAGCAAGAGAATCATGAGAGAAGAAGAGGAAGGAGAGAGTTCAGAAAAAAGGAGAGAAAACAGAGTATCGTAGAAGAGAGTTGAGAAGAAGAAGTGAGTTGAGAAGAAGAAGAGAGTCTGGGCGAGGCTGACTCTTCCTGACTTCTGGATCAAATCCAGAGTCATATTGCTCCTTTCAAAGAGTGACATTTCTATCTTCTATATGTATTTCATTTATTCCTTTGTTTTCTTTTCAAATCTACTTTAAGCTGTGTATTAGCAGAGCTAAGCTGTATTGCTCAGCGAGCGAGGGTGTTCCTCGGACAGCAAGCTGTAAGGCTCAGCTGTTGTAGGGATTTCCATCCCCAAAGCTGTGGATCAGCGGTCTTCAAGCTATGTGGCAGCAGGAAGCCTTACTCGGTTGAGTAAGGGGTGGACGTAGATCTCTAGATAGAGATCGAACCACCTTAAAACTCTATTGTCTTATGAATGATTTACTGTTTTATCACCGAGTAGATGAATGCCTAGGCTCGCCTGATGGTTTAGCATGTGTTTGATTGGATAGCATCCGTCTGCCTTGTTGACTTGCCTCTCTCCACCTTGCGCCTTCAACTTAGTCACTACTGATGGTCGATTTCACGCGCTTGTAGGATAGCTCATATTCTGAATATGTGTATGAGTTTATAGCAGTTCATTTAATTTACGCACTAGTTCTTTTAAACTGCTATTGTGTGTTTATCTTTGGGGTTAGATCTATTCACCCCCCGACTAGATCTGTTCCTCGCACCCATCAGACCGCCTCTCTTTGGGGCAGTCCAACATCTGGCCGCCTTTGCCAGGGACGGTCCGGAGTGGACCGCCACCTATGTTCTATCCGACCGGAGTTAATTTCTTGCCGATTCAAATCCCGGGTAAGTGGACCTCGATCCCCATGCTGACCTGTGGTCCTACTGATGTTGGGCATCATGTGGGGGTTGTACGTGGGTGCCGTGGGACCCTAGGGAGTGGCATGTTTCGGCTGGTGACACCGTGAGTCAGTGTCGGTACGAGGAGCTATCCTTGTACTTTATCCGGTTCAGGCGTTGTTTTCCATTGACTAGAGAGTCTACTCCTTCAGCGACCCTCCACTAGTCGTAGCCTTCTGACACGCGTGTGATCCCACCAAGGAGTGGTGGCGATGCTACCCCGAGAGAGATAGTTTTTAGGCTGGTTACTGTTGGGCCTCACGTTCAGATCATGCTCTCCTACAAAACAAAGCCAAAACATAAGAGAAAAACCCATTATATCATGAAGTGTAGTATCAATCCTGTAATGAAAAAATAGCATGAATAAAAGGGAAAGAACGCACCGAGGGAGGGTTTTTAACCCCTATGGAAGGGTGGAAATAATAGGTGTGTGTGTGTTGTGATGAGAATGAAGTAAAGATATGATAAAACTACGTAGCATATTTGCAAGAAAATGTGCATGCAAAATGAGGAAAAACGCATGTGTAGCAGAAAAATAGTGTTTTGTAATGATTTGTGATTTTGGAGAGAGGAGAACTAAGAATATAGACCATGAAATTAAGTCCAAAAGGATACAATAGAAAGCCAATACTTCCCTCTTCCAACCAGGGTCGAAGGATTGAGTCGGCGGTGCAGCATGGCTTCGCTCGGAGTTGAAGAAGAGCCCCCCTTCGCCACTACGAGCCGGGCAGTTTATATAGAGTTTTGTAGGAAATCCTTATCTTCCTCTCATGATTCCTGAAGATATAGTCCAAGATAAATCGAGTTCTATGGATCAAACTCGAGATAATACTAAGGACAAGATAGGAATAAATGGGGATCAATTCGGAGTTGTATTCTAAAAGATATGCTCGCCGCAAGATAGCCCCGTCGCACTGGAAATCAGAGTTTGACTCAAACTAGGATGCATAAATCCCAAACTTGCGACCTTGATTCCGAGAGATATAGTTAATGAAAATTTGAGTTCTATAGATCAAACTCAAGATAATATAAAGGGCAAGAGATAGCAATAAATGGGGGTCAATTCGGAGTTGTATTCCAAAAGATATGGCTGCTTAAAGGAGGCCACGACGATCAGGTTTTGGAGATAGAGTCCAGCACAGGCTGGACTCTTGGCTGGCTTAGCGGTCAGTACCGTTAAGGAATAAACGGTTGGCCGACCAACCGTTTGCAATAAGAAACGGTCGTTTGCACTACCGTTTGGGCAGACTTCGCGCGACTTTAGAAATCAGATCATATCTCCCAAACGGTGTAGAACGAGTGAAAGTAGTAGAAGAAGAAATTGTAGATAACTGAAAGATGAACAACTTTGTTGAAGAGAGAAAGATGATAAAATGACTGGAAGAGGTAGAAAAATGGGGCGAGAAGAAAGAGTGAAAATATTGGGACGTAGGTGAACAGCACAGCCTGCCAGAAAAACGTGAATAATTTGAAATCGGTGGTGAACTGGCCAATGGAGTAGAAGAAGAAATTGTAGAACATTGAACGACAAACAACTTTGGTGAAGGTCACATTTTAAATAGAGGAAGAAGAGAGGATGAAAAAGGACTATTTTCAAGACTGTGCAATGAAAATAGCTGAATGCTTGATGGAAAGTCGACCAAAAATGGGCTGCAAGTCAACTTGGTGGGCCGGGAGTTGATAAGATAAGCTCCAGGGCTCTAAGAAATCATGATCTCTGAAGTCCAAAAGGCTAGGAAATGATGAAATGGGCTCGAAATCCATCCAAGGAAGGCTCCAAAATAATGGATAATTTGGGACATCACAATGATGAATAAGAGAAATACCACAAATTACGGGTTAAAATGGGTGTCAACAGATGCCCCTCCTTGATGTCCGCTTTGCAAGGGAAGGAGCGAAAGCGACGTGGAGGTGAAATGGAAAGGAGATGGAGCAAAAGTGACAGTGACGTGAAATGGTGATGAAGTAGAGAAGAAGTAGAGAGAACTAAAAAGCAGACATCAAGGCAAAAGACACCCGTCACAACCAACAAGTGATAGGAATTCTCCCGAAAATGCCGAATTAACCACGAGGAATGATTGACGCGGATGAGACATGTGTGGAGAACTAAACTAACTAAAGGAAAGGAAACACGGCCAACCTCATCGGAGACACAATCCATAAACAATGAGTGGGTCGGAAGGAAATACAACATAAGAGCTGGAAAAGGAGAGATAAAATCCAGATAGGAATAATGCTGGCCAACCAGACCGAGCGAGCAGATCAGAGAGAGCGTTCAAATTCAGAGTGGAATGAGAATCTCTTATCCAAGAGAAAGATAACACAATCAACCATTGCTGAGGAGAAACCTTGAGAGGATCACGAGACGTGAGTACTCAAAATGACATGATACATGCTAGGCTGAAATAAAGAAATCATCAAAACAAAGACAAAGAAAACATAAAATAGAAAGTACTCAAGGATACTATTGCTAGACCAAGCCAAGACGGGGTCAAGAGTATTCTTGCAACCATGGCGTGCGAGACAGAGTCCATCGTTCTCCACCTGACTCAACCTAGCGGCCTATCTAACGATTAACCATATGCTCCTAGATCATCATCATTTTTGTTAAAGGGGAACATCAGATCCTAGAACACACGGCCAACCAGCCGATCCTTGAGAGGCTATAATAATGTAGATACTATATAGTAATACAACAATGAGAAGGGATAGAGATCCATACCTGACTTACGTGCCAAGCGAAATGGCATTTTTCTTTTTTTGATTTTTCTGATTTTTAGTGATTTTCCAATAAGACAGACATGACAAATAAGTAAGCATAAACATAACTAAGACAACATAACCATCAACTGAACGATAGACAACACAACATAACATAACAATCAAATGAATGGAAATTAATATAACATAACATAACAAAGATAAACAAGCACACATATGTAATGGCATGAACAAACCACATGTATGCACGATGAACATAGTGGGACAAGATAATAACGCGGTGGGACAACACACAGTTGGGACAAGAATATGAGGGATGACCACACGGTTGGGACAACACACGGGACATAGAGGGACGACTAACAACATATGCAAGACAACTAACAACATACGGTGAGGGACAAAACAACATGCGTGGGACGACACGGAGGGACATAAACACGATACAAGGACATGGCGGGATGAAAAACATGACAAATATGCCCTTCAATCAAAGCCCAAGATCAGAATGAAGGAGAACCGCCAGGTTCATAGTCGTGAGACAATGCCTTCTTATAAAGATATGATGAAGCGAAACGAGAGTTGAGAAGGACACGAGCTTCAGAACAGATCAAGAGATAAGATTGAAGAAGAGAACAGATACAAGATATAAACAGGAGACAAATTGAACAAAATATGGAGCAAGGAAAGCCTGAGTACCTGCTACCTGCACACTTAACAAAATAGATCATGTATCTGCTCTCAGACAAATAGATACAAAACACATGAAGAAAGGAACGGAAGACAAATATTTTTGATTTGTGCAATTTTTGTTTTTTTTTATTTTCAACAATATCTTTTTTTTTATTTTTAAAATATTTATTTTTTTTTTTTACAATATCTCATTTTTTTAATTTTGAAGTATTCGATTTTTTTGGAATTTTGACATATCTAATTTTTTTGGAATTTTGAATAAAGATATCTACAACACCTAGAGACAGGCTTAAACTATTGACTAGGGGTCGTCGTTCCTACTCTTCTCATTAAAGGCTTCCCTTAAGCATGGCGTGCATATGAGGGTGGCTCACCACAACCAACTGCCTCTAAAGAATGGTGCCCCTACTAAGGCCATACACGGGATAAAACCCAGCCTAAGAGGGAGAAATAGAAGAATAATTGGAGACAAGCTTTATACAGGATGAGAAACATCACGACTTGAATTCCTTCCAGGGCACTACCCCTCAAAGATACAGTCTGTTGCGCCGGGGTCTTTGATTTTCGGACCCATATTTTTCAAGTATGCATGCGACTAGGCTCATGACGTCCCGCGGGGAACTGTACTGCCACTCTTTCCATGCCTTTGATTCATAATTTTGCTATTGATTTATTTCCTTTGATTTAATTTTTGACAGCCCTTATTGGCTAGATTTTGCATGAAAGCTTACTTTTGACGGTCAAGATTGTCCCTATTTGAGACCTCTCTCGTATTAGGGAGTGCCTAGGTTGGTCATCTCATCCATCCATCTCTTACCCTTGCATTTGGCTGAGCAGAGAATAGAAAAAACCTTTGTGCATACCCATGGTATGGCCAAAGCAGTAATAATGTTACTCAGAGAGATCGGCTATGGCTCGCCGTGTAGTGTGTGAAAACCCATGCAAAAGGTCACCCTCAACGATCGGGGAAAGAAACTAGACTCCCAATGCGGAGCTATCACTAGCCTAAGGATGCCGCAGAAGCGAACTCTTTTTAACTAAAATAAGCAAACTTTCTAAAAGCCACTCAATCATGTTGAGGAAATAACATTATCTTAACCATGCACAGAAAGTAAAGTAAATAGCAGCGATATCATGTTCTTGCACAAAATAAAGGATACCTTGTAAATCCATAGCGTGGAAACCAGCGTCCTAAAGCGATCTTCACCATCGAGCTTTTGAGCAGCACGAGCTTCATATTCCTTGCTTGACAGGACAAAGATGAGGAAGATAGCAAAGGATCAAAGATTTCTCTACACGGAGGAGCGGCAGACACAAAACTGGACGAAGAAGGATTAAAAAGGAAGAAAGACGAGGGCTAGAACTCCTTCATTAAGGTGCGGAGACCCTGATAACAAGGAACCTGATACAGAATAAGTAGAGATCAGCTGGGATCAAGGCGGGCTAAAGCCTCGAAAATAGCATGAAAAAGGGTAATGACCCCGAAAGGGTGAAGAAGAAATAGGATGGTGAGAATGAAAATCATCCGATGTGATCGAAGAAGAAGAATGAGAATCATCCGACATGGTTGGAGATGGAGAATGAGAATCATCGGAAAGGGTCGGGGAAGGAGAACTAGAATCACCCGATAAGGTCGGGGAAGGAAAATTAGAACCCGGAGATACTGGAGGAGAAGAATCAGAAGATATCCCAGGATCGGGATGATGAGAGGGCATAGACCGAGGCCTAGAATTGTGAGAGGCGGGAAAATCCAGAGACTCTGGATGTGAAGAAGAGGAATGGGGGTTTGCAGACTGGGGAAGAGAGGAGAAGATGATGGCGGCATGATTTGAAGTGGGAAGATACATCACCCAAGGGTGGGAGCTAAGCAAGAGAAAGGATGAATGAAAAGAAGTAGAAAGAGAAGTGGACCCCTCAGTGCACCCTACGCGGCCTTTGAACTTGTGACGCCGCCTTTTCTTAGCAGAGATTTCTTCAACACGGTCCCGCCAGAAGCGGACTCGGACCTTCGGGCTTCTCAACCTGTAATATCTTTTCAAATACCGGGTCCACCAGGCAGACGACCTGACCCGATCATGAACATGTATCTTCATCGGGGCGGTTGCCCCTAGACACCCAATGCTAACCATAGTTGGACATTCTCAGACAGATAACTCCTCAAAATGTTGCATGTCATGGAACCATGGTGTCTTGTCTCATGGCACAAGCAGCACGAGGTTTGGCAACTCCACTCGGCAATCGGGCTTGAAATAAAAATACCTTGATAGAAGGGACGGACGAAACTGAGGGAGAGCAATACATGGCGTTGACGTGGCTAGCGTACTGATAAATTGAGAGAGACTGTGTAAGGTGTGCAGAATGTCTTTGGAGATTGCAGAAGATACGGTGAATCACCCTTTGAACATAGAATCCATAATCTACTTGGCAGCCATATGCGTTAGCATGATCCGGGTGGAGAACCCTTCTTGGCCAGTAATCTGAACAGCAACGGAGCGAGATGTGATAACAACATCAATGGTGAACTCTTTGGCGAGCAAAGAGATTGCCACTAGCCTCGCTCTTGAAGACACTGACATCAACTCAAGGGAACTCTTCTTAGCAACTGTCATCTTTGAAAGTAGAGGCACATCATCCCCAAAATAGCCAGGGACCAGGACACGGATCGGTATCCGAGCGCTAAAATCTTGAATCTTGAAATGTACGACTGGCACTGAATCATCCTGGCTTGGCTTATTGTCTCCCTGGGGACTAGACTCGAGGACCACTATGGGTAATGCACACCCACTTCGTGGGGTGGAAGTAGGTGGAGGAATGGGGATAGGAATAAGTCCAAAAGACGCAGAGGTTTCAACGGGAGTGGTGTGTTTAGGTGGAGGCAAAGGGGTTGCGACGATGGCAAGTTTGAGTGCAGGCAAAGGTGAAGGTGGGGGTATAGCCTGCTCAGGCTCGAGCCACGATGGTGACGGAAATGGCAAAGGCGGTGGAGATGGTGGAGGTGATAGAAGCACTGGTGGCGGAGATGGAGATGATGGTGATGGCAATGGAGATGGTAAGGATGGTGATGAAGGCGATAGGGGTAGTGGACATGGAGGTCGAGAGGGTGAAGAGGGAGGTCGTGGTGCCCACCGTCAACCTGTCGACACAACGCGTCGAGTAGCGTCAGGGATAGAAGTAGTGGAAGTGACGACGGGAGAAGAAGGGGAGGCACTGGCCTGAGTAGAGGCCTGGGTTTGTAGAGGTTGCGGAGATTGGATAGGAGATGGCGGAGGTAACAGGGTAGGTGACGGGGCAAGTGCAGCACTAGACGAGGAATCACAGGGGTGCCCCTGGTGTAAAAGTAATGGAGACGGCTACCTGGGTGGCACTTCTTGTTGCTACTGCTTGCTGTAAAGATGTAGAATGCCTTTGTGAATAGCGGCCCAATCAATCCTTTTCTGAACTTCCAAGTCATAAACAAACTTCAAGAACTCGGGGCAATCCTCAACCAAATGCCCCTGCTAGCGGTGAAATTCACAGAACCAAAGCATATTCCCAACCGCGGGTCGGCAAGGCACAACTGGAGAGAGCGGCAACGCGTGAGTGGCCATCAAAGCCTCAAAAATGTTGGTAAAACACTCCGGCAACGGAGGACAAGGAGCCTGCTTCGGGCAAGGTGGATGCCGAGGGATATGAGAAAGTAATGAAGATGGTTGTGGGGGTTGCATAGGCAATAGTGGTTGGCCAGCGGTGGAGGAATTTGGTGAAGGCATATGGGGAGCACGATGAGAGGGTATATAGACGGCGTCCACCTGCTCTGGATGTGGTGTTTCCTTGACCGGGGGCGGCGGCGGATTTGGGTATGAGGAGATGGAGGGTTGGCTCGTGGAAGGCTGACTTGTGGAAGTGTACAGGTATGTAGAAGCGGAAGGTTGACTCACGGAAGGATGACTCAAGGGAGCGCAGGTTGGCTTGTGGAGGGTGAAGGTTGATATATGAAGGTGGAGGTAGATGTACATGACGGGGTGTAAGTGGGAGTAGAAGGTGGAGAAGACTCGGGGTCAAGGGAATCTTGGATTTGTCGACGAATGAAGCGGGCTCTACTATAGAGTTGCTGCCAGGAGGTAATGTTGTTGAGGGCTAAGATGAAGCGATATTCAGGCGTTGCATTAGAAATTAGCATCTTGATTTGTTCTCCCTCCGGAATGTGTCTCAGAACTTGCGCGGCAAGGCGGCACCAGCGGTCAACAAAGGTGCAGAAATCCTCGACGAGTTGCATTTTCTCGTGGGCCAGATCCACCATGGAATACTTGGGCCCAACCTTGTCATGAAATTGCTGAATGAACTTCTCTTGTACGACTTAGAAATTCATAATCTACTCTTGTGGAAGAGAAAAGAACCAATCCCGACTCGGGCCTTCCAATCACAGACCAAATAGATAGTCCATCAAACATTGGTCATGTCGAAATTGGGCCGACTCATAGACGAACTCCTTCAAGTGCACATATGGGTCACCGACTCCACCATAGTGGCAATATGCGGGAATTTGTGAAGATGGCAGGAGCCGAAGATTTTGAAATACAAGCGGGACACTCAAGAAGGTTTTAGGATCAATCTGACGTTGAAGTTCATCAAGCTGGCGTTGGGTTTGAGAAATCATCTCCGGAGTAGGGAGAGTTCGAGAAAAATATGGGCCAACTTGAGCAAGAGGTGGTGAACTCAGACCAGGATGATAATGGACTGGATAAGAGGATCCGGGCTGAGAAGGAGAAGAAAAGCCCATTTCAGGAGTGGAAGAATGTGTGGGTCTGGAAGAGATGTTGGCATATGGACTAATAGGGCCGGCATCATAAGCAGAAGAAGAATGAGGCCCATTAGAAAAATAAGGCCAATTCGGAGAATGGGGCCCGTTATAATGATGAGGCCCATTAAGAGAAGGAGGCCCATGAAGAGGAGATGCAATAAGACGTTGGGCCTGTGCCGGGTCCATTAGCTGAACAAGGCTTGATAAGTGGGCCATGAGATTAGCATGTTCCTCGGATGGATCAGAAGTACCACGGGAAGATGGACCCGCGTGGGAAGGGGATTCCACGCGGGAATAGGAAGAAGATTGAGAAGAAGAATGATACAAGGGGTTGGAATGATACTCCATGAGATCAAATGGAGACTTAATACAAGGATATCAAGAAGAATATAGGTGGGGAAGCAATGACTTAATGGGCTTGAAGGACAAGAGGGGACTAACCCACTAATGCAAAGACGATAGGACAACGGACCAAGAGACTAGACAATGGCCACACAAAATGGGCTAACCTAAATGGGCCTAACAACAACAAAACATGTGGATGATGAAAGAATGCAACACAAACACCACTAATGGGCTTGGACAAGTCCAAACAACATAAACAATGCAATGTGAGAGTTTTCACCCAAGTCAAACAAGTTGATATGATGGAAAATATTTTAGAAGTTTTAATAGACCTTTTAATGATTTGAGTTAATAACAATTCCATCAAGATAGGAATCCTATGGGAATAAGGTCCAAACTTTGGGTTAACTAAGGTTAATTCTCTCACACGTATGCAAAATGCAAGCCTAAGGGGTGGAAAGGTATAACCGGTCCAGCGTCCGTGTGGGAATCCACGGCTCGCGGGGACTTATGGACGTCCCGGATAGGATCACCTAGTCGACCACAAGGAATATGGAGGCGAGAGGATCTCTTACCAAGGTAGGAATGCAACTATGATATGCAATGCATGGCCCTACGTGCCCCAGAGTGCATGCAAAAATATCTAGTATAAAAGTGAAAAATGAAAGCAAGATTTACCTATGCAAACACAATGATATGAGTGCAAATAATATATGAAAATGAAGATAACACGAAGGACAACAAGGCAGGATGAGGAAACAACACAATCGGAACCCGGAAGGCAAAGAAATGATCAATGCAATATGTACCTGTGAGTCTGCCCCTGAACCTGCATGCAGATTTTATGCACAAAATGCTAAAATGGAGACAAGATTTGACTATGCAAACGTGACCCAAATAATGAAAATAAGATATGGATGGAAATACAATACAAAGGTATACATAATGAGCGAAAGAACAAAGCAATCTGACCTCGAGAGGTCAATTAAATCATCCAAGAAAGTTACCCCCGTGAACCTGTGCGCTGACCACATGTAGATTTTATGCACAAAATGTTAAAATGATGACAAGATTTGACTATGCAAATGTGACTCAAATGATATAAATAGTATATGGATGGAGAGCTAATACAAAGGTCTACACAATGGGCCCAAGAAAAGAGCAATCCGACCATAGGAAGTCAATCAAATCACTGAGCAAAGTTACCCCCGTAAGCCTGTGCGCAGACTGCATGTAGATTTTATGCATAAAATACTAAAATGATGATAATTTTTAACTAAGCAAATGAGACCCAAATGATGCAAATAAGCTATGGATGGAAAGATAATACAAAGGACTACCCAATGGAACACAAATCAGTGCAATCATACATCGGGAATGTAGTCAAATCATCAATCAAAGTTGTACCTGTGAACCTATCCCTGAGCCTTCCTACAGAATTTATGCAGAAAACTCAAAAAGTTGGACAATATTAGACTATGCAAATGTGACCCAAATAGTGCAAATAGTATATGGATGGAGAGACAATACAAGGGGCTATCAATGGAAGAAAAATCAGCGTAATCGGACTTCGAGATCAGAAGTTATGCCTCGACGAATAGGGCCCCATGAGCATGCACGCAGAATAGCTAAAATTCGTAAACGGTCCACCCGATGACCGTTTATTTCCCCCTTGCGGCATACCAGAAGATCGCCAGGCCACTAGAGGCCTTAAAACACCCAAAACAGTGGGAGAATGGAGGAAATACTACTCAAACATGAACATGCGCACAACCAACTTATAAAAGAGCATGAAAACAAGCGTGATGGGCATTGGTGTCCCACCGTAATCGCCAAAAAATTGTAGATAGATTAATCTACCCCACCCCCTTTAAACTAAAACATGCATAGAAGTTTGAATCAAATAAAAAGGGAGATGAAAGGATGAGAAAGACATACTATGATCGCCACCAAGGTTCCAACAACGCCGAAAGGATGAAGAGATGAAGGGACGGTGTAGCAACCCTGATAAAAATAAGATTTTTAAATAAATCAAATTAAAAATAAAAGATAAGTAAATAGATGACAAAGAGCCTAAATGAGTAAATCATTGATCAAGAGGAAAATAACGCCTTTTATCAAGGCGCTGATCCAAAAGGAAACGCCTCTGTATAAGGCGTTAATTTAAAAGGGACGCCTAGACAATAAGGCGTCAAATTTCAAACGACGGGAAAAATAAAATTAAGGAAAGGAAATGAAACGCCCTCTACGTGGGCGCGTTTACATAAGTAACGACGCTCGACAAGGCGTCAATTTAAATTCGACGCCCTCGCTTAAGACGTTAATTCAGTTCGAGTTTCGTTCGACCCAGGAGTCTATCTAGGGCAAGTTATGGATAACTACGTCGAAGGTGGAGTATGGTAAGGACTCTATCATGGAAGTATTACTTCCAATACAACTCTAACCCTAATAGGATCCCCTAAAATTCTATAAATATCCTCCCGATCGACCTAGACCGCTATTTTGGCGATCTGTTTCATCGTGCTGCTGCTGTCAACCGTGAAGAACAGGTAATGTTCTTCCTCTTTTCTTTTCCTTTAGTTATGTATGATGAAGAAAACTAATTTCTTCATCTTATTTCATGTAGGAAGTCTACAGTAGGTAGTAACTCTTTTGTCAAAGAGAAGATCGTGGGTTCTTCGTCCACATCGTTCTTCTTCCCTTGCCTTCAGTTAAGTATTATGAAGAAAAAACTAATGATTCTTCATCTTATTTCTCTGTAGGAAAGCCTTCTTGACCTACTGAAGAACGAGATTTTTCATCCAAAGCAAGCTACGCGTAGGAATCACATCCTCTCAACTTCTCTATCTCGGTACCTGCTGATCAGATAAATCCCAGAATACTCTGTATATAACAGAGTGACGTTGTTCTTCAACTTTCTCCATGAATCATCACCCAGATCTTAATCAGGTAGGTTTTCTCAAGAAACGTAGCCCAAATTAATTTAAGATCCTTAATAAAATCATATGTTGTCCATGCATATAGTTTCATCATGGTTTTAAATATTTTCTGTAAAATTTTGAAAGAAGCGACCCTGACAAGGGCGCTAATTCTTGTTTTGACGCCCTACCTAGTAGTCGTCAATTTCATATAAATTGATAATTACCCATGTTTAAAACTCGATATCTATGAAACCATGAACCTAATCTAATGCATGTTCATCCTGATTGAATCCTGCTAATTCTTTGGTCCTGAAATTTTATTATCTGAAATTTGGAAAATTGCTGGATTAACGACCTGAACAAGGTCGTCTCTTATTGAACTGACGCCCCAGACCAGGGCGCTAATTGAAAAGTAACGCCCCTGTCTAGGGCGCGTTTTTGTTAAAATTCCAGAATATTGATTTTCCGTAGAATGGAAATATTGAAGGGACGACTAATGTATAAGTCGTCAAATTGTGAATAAACGCCCCTGAGTAAGGCGTTAATTGAATAATTAATGACTTAGCTTAAGTCGCTATTTTCTGTATTACTGTTTTACACTGGTTACTGTCACCGAAGGGTTTTATATATATATATATATATATATATATATATATATATATATATATATATATATATATATATATATATATATATATATCGGCACTATATTTCCAGTCCGTGAATATAGTCTCACGTTTCATGATGATTTATCGTTTACCCACTAATTCTCATTGACATACAAGCTCTCCATTGGACATTCCGTTCCTTTGGACTAGCGAGTTAGTCATAGAGACCTCCGTAAGTCTCCTCGCAGCCTTGGATTCCCTCAAGGCCGACTGAGCTGGTTGTACCATAAAAACCCATTACACTATTTTGCCATGTCACTCTAAAGAAACATGGTATACCGGCCCTCATGTTATGCAAAGTGTGTATCATGAGAATTCTCTTAATGGGATGAGGTTATCATGTCATTTGATGCTGTTCTTGTAAACCCCAATTCTATATCAACATTGTCATGATATTCTTGTAAACCCCAACTCTATATCAACATTGTTATGATGTTCTTGTAAACCCCAATTCTATATTCAACATGATGTTCTTGTGGACCTCAATTCTATATTAAGAATGAGGACGTCTTGCCATTGATGTGATGTTCATGTGGACCTCAATTCTATATAAAGAGTGTCCATACTTGTTTGTCATGGTACCCAAGTTAGGGAACCAATTCCACCTAGTTTTATCGATAATCGTGATTGTACCGTTATTATCGTCATTCCATGTCAAGTGTCATATTTTTGGACTCTATTATATCCAAGTTATCCTACGTATCTACAAGCTTTATTCTTGAAATTCCATATTGACTATACACAAAATGGATGTTAAAATACATGATTAATGCCTGCGCATATAGGGCCCGATCTGGTCCTGGGGGGTGCACCCGAAAGTACTTGTGCCCATGGGAGTTGATTGATCACGATATTGTCATTATACCGAAGTGCATGACTAGCTTGATTGAACATTCCACAAATCTTGTACTTGTACTTGACTTGATATTACATGACTTGCGTGACCCGAAAAAGGGTAATTGCATACTTGCGTGCTTGAACGTGATAGCCAGATTCCAACATGACATGATGAATACACTTACTTGAATATCTTGATATCTTTTGATATAAGTTCTTGAAAGTTCATGACTAGTTCTCGTCGCTATCTTATTGTTATACACTCTCTCTATCTTGTCATTTTATGCGAGCATGCATAGCTATAGTGCATTCATGAAAGATGTAATTACTTAAACCCATTGCTAGTTCTTGAGATATAATTTCCTACTGAGCGTTCGCTCACTTAGTGTTTCCCTACTTTTCAGGTAAGTCCGATGATGAGGGAACTCAAACGGATGGGGAAAATCAAGAGTGAAAGAGATAGAGCTTCTTCCGTGTTATCTAGTCTTTTTCATATTTTCTTGAGTCAACCTTGTATTTTCCTTTATTTTAGTTAGTACTTCAAGGTTTGTAATAGACATATTCTTATCAAGGAATAAAGGACTGGGTTATCATTACTTTTGCGCATCTCTGATTTTTGGTGTCGAATACACTAATACTCTGATTGACATGATTGATATAAACTCGTCGCGCATCTCTGGGTACCTTCCGCGCTCGGGGCGTGACAGTTTTTGTGATATCAGAGCCTAGGGTATTCAATTCCTAGGAAAACCCAAGTCCAAGGATAGGTTTAACCTTTAACCGGTGAGATTGGGTAGAACCAAGGGTTAAAGTTAACATAGAAATGCTAGCTTCTAGATGAGATCACGTATTGATCTAGTTATTGTAATTGTAGGACGATGGCTGCCGAACGTGCTCAGTGGCGCAACATGCAGCGTACACTTCAAGGCATGACTCAAGTGCTGCAATAAGTAGCACAGGGAGGTGCACAACGAGCCGGAAGTCTCCACCAAGTCTTCAAGAACATGAACCCTCCCAAATTCATGGGTTCTACTGATCCGGATGACGCAGAGCACTGGATCAGGGAGACGGAGCGTATATTTCATGTTATGCAGTGCACGGATCAAGATAAAGTCTTATTAGCTACTTTCCAACTAGAAAGGGTTGCCCGATGCTGGTGGGAGTCAGTCGAAGCTACTATAAATCAAGACCAAATTACTTGGGAAGAATTTGTTGAACATTTCAACAATAAATATTTTTCAGACCGAGTCCAAGAAAAGAAAGCTACCGAATTTGCCGCACTCAAGCAACGGTCATTATCGGTGGCGGAGTACGAGGCACAATTTTCTACATTATCTCGGTATGCTAAGCACTTAGTTAGCACCGAGAAGATGAAAGCTAGGAGGTTCCTAAATGGGCTCAGGCCTCAATATATCACACAGCCGGCGCCAATGGATATTCAGGTCTACTCAGAGATAGTACGCCGAGCTCAATTGTTAGAAGATGCCACGGAGCTATCAGATAGAATCCGTGGGAAGGATAAGAAGGAACAAGTTACAAGTTCGGGTTCCTTTAAACCCAACTTCAAGAAGAGGCCTAGCACTGGAGGTACTTCTTCTCAAGACCAAAAATTTAAGAAGACCAAGCCCTTCTCTATCACTACTACACCTTCGAATATAATATGTAAGCATTGTGACAAGGCTGGTCATAAAGCCGAAGAGTGCTGGAGGAAACTTGGAGCATGTCTCCGTTGCGGGAGCCGTGAGCATCGGATTCCCGATTGCCCATTACTTAATGATCAAACCGGTGACGGAAAGCGCCCGGTAACCAAGAACGCTCGTCTTCACGCAATTAAGGAGACCGAAGAAGAAGAAGGCGGACTAGTAGAAGGTACACTGAAAGTTTGTTCCAAGTATGCACATGTCTTATTTGATACGGGTGCATCACATTCTTTTATTTCCAAGAAGTTTGCTAACCCACTACCTATGGAACCGGAATGGATGAAAATAATTTTATCTACTCCTCTCGGAAACGAAACCGATATTACTCACCATTATCAAAACTGTGAAGTCTTGGTAAAAGGAAGAAATCTTCCTATCGATCTCATAAGTTTAGATCTAAAGGAGTATGATGTCATACTGGGAGCGGATTGGTTATCCAAATACCAGGCAACAGTCGATTTCTGCAATAGCAAGGTTACTTTCAAGGACTTTCCAGAACTAGTCTATTCTAGCCCTAAGAGTCGGAGCGAGTCACCTCTTATTTCGGCTCTCCGAGCTAGCAAGCTCATCAGGAAAGGATGTGTATCTTTCCTTGCATTCGTCACGATTAAGGAGGCTAAGGAAACTAAGATAGAAGATATCCCAGTTGTGCAAGAATTCCCGGACGTATTTCTGGAAGATTTGCCTGGATTACCCCTGCAAAGGGAAGTGGCCTTCACCATCGACTTAGTCCCTGGTGCTGGACCTGTTTCTAAGGCACCGTATAGAATGTCGCCTGCTGAACTCAAGGAGTTAAAGGAGTAATTGATGGAACTCATTAAGAAAGGATTCATAAGACCAAGTACTTCCCCATGGGGAGCGCCTGTATTATTTGTAAAGAAGAAAGATGGATCTATGAGGTTATGCATCGACTATCGACAATTGAATCATCTCACGATCAAGAATAAGTATCCACTGCCGAGAATCGATGAGTTGTTTGATCAAATTTCAGGATCCAAGTACTTTTCCAAAATTGATCTTAGGTCAGGATATCATCAGTTAAGAATCAAGGATGAGGACATTCATAAGACTGCATTCAGAAGCAGGTACGGCCATTATGAATTTGTTGTTATGCCTTTCGGACTAACGAATGCCCCTGCTGCCTTTATGCAGTTGATGAATAGTATATTCAGGCCTTATTTGGATCAATTCGTGGTGGTCTTTATCGATGATATATTGATTTATTCCAAGACCAAGGAAGAGCATGAGGAGCACTTAAGGATTGCATTACAAATATTAAGGGCAAACCAATTATATGCAAAACTCAGCAAGTGTGAATTCTGGCTTGAGGAAGTGACTTTTCTCGGACATGTTATATCAAAGGATGGCTTATCAGTAGATCCATCAAAAGTTGAAGCTGTAAGAAATTGGGAAAGACTGACCAATGCTAGCGAGATCCGAAGTTTCTTAGGTCTTGCCGGCTATTACAGGCGATTCATCAAAGATTTCTCTAAGATCGCCGTACCACTTACGAGGTTAACTCGCAAGGAGATTCGTTACGAATGGAGTGAGGAATGTGAAAGAAGCTTCCAAACTCTCAAGGATCATCTTACTACAGCTCCTGTCTTAGCTTTACCAATGGAAGGAGAGAAATTCGAGGTATACACTGATGCTTCTGGCATTGGCCTCGGATGTGTTCTAATGCAACAAGGAAAGGTTATAGCTTACTCTTCTCGTCAATTAAAGAAGCATGAAGAGAACTACCCCGTCCATGACTTAGAATTAGCCGCGGTAGTATTTGTACTAAAGATCTGGAGACATTATCTATATGGAGTGCAGTTTACTGTATACTCCGATCACAAGAGTCTCAAGTATCTTTTCTCTCAAAAGGAACTAAATATGAGGCAAAGACGTTGGCTAGAATATCTCAAGGACTTCGACTTCAATATACAATATCATCCCGGAAAGGGTAATCATGTAGCAGATGCCCTTAGTCGAAAGCCGAGAGCACTGTTAGCCAATTGTATGATTCAAGAATGGAAGTTGCTGTAGCAATTCTCTAAGCTCAATATAAGCATGGACACGGACTTCAAAAGTGTCACATTGTCTCACATAAGCATTCGTCCAGACCTATTAACTGAAACACAAGCACTTCAGGATGATGACCCAATATTAGTGGAAATCAAGGGCAGATTGGAAGGACAATCTGATTTCCAAATAACTTGTGAAGGAAGATTAATGTTCAGGAATAGAACTTGCATACCGGATTGTCCCGAGTTAAAGTAGAAGATCTTAGATGAAGCTCATAGATCAAGATACACGATTCATCCAGGATCAACCAAAATGTACCAAGATGTGAAGAGGAATTTTTGGTGGCCCAACATGAAAAGGGAAATAGCAGACTATGTATCACGCTGTCTCACTTGCCAACAGGTCAAGGCGGAACACCAAAAGCCTGCTGGAAAATTACATCCTCTAGATATTCCCAAATGGAAGTGGGAGAATATTAGCATGGATTTCATTATGTGTTTATCTAAATCAAAAGGAGGACATGATGGAATATGAGTTATTATTGACCGATTGACTAAATCGACGCATTTCTTGCCAATAAAGAGCCGATGGTCAGTTGATGTTTTGAATGCATTATACATCAAGGAAATAGTCAGATTACATGGCATTCCTGTTTCAATCGTGTCTGACAGAGATCCCCGCTTTACTTCTCATTTTTGGAAGGGACTACAACATTCGTTGGGAACAAGGCTTAACTTTAGTACAGCTTTTCATCCTCAAACGGATGGTCAGACCGAGAGAACTAATCAGGTAGTTGAAGATATGCTCAGAGCTTGCATCATTGATTTCGATGGAAGCTGGCATGATCACTTGCCGTTGGTGGAATTTGCATACAATAATAGCTACCAGGCAAGTATACAAATGGCACCTTTCGAAGCCTTATACGGAAGGAGTTGCCGATCACCCTTATGCTGGGAGGAAGTTGGAGAAAAACAACTATTAGGTCCAGACATGGTAAGGGATGCCACTGAGAAGATACAATTGATTAGAGAAAGACTGCGAGTTGCTCAGTCTAGGCAAAAGGCTTATGCCGACACGAGAAGGAGAGATCTTGAATTCCAAGTTGGAGATCATGTATTTCTCAAGATATCGCCTGGACGTGGCATACGGAGATTTGGTGTTAAGGGCAAGCTTACACCAAGATTCATCGGACCCTTCGAGATACTGGAACGAGTTGGCGAGGTTGCTTATCGCATCGCATTGCCTTCTCAACTGTCCGATGTACATAATGTATTCCACATATCTATGTTGAAGAAGTATGTGCACGATCCATCACATATTATTGATCATGGAGACTTAGTGATCCAGAAGGATCTCACATATGAGCAGAAGCCTATGAAGATACTAGATCGTGAAGTACGTACCCTAAGGAATAAGGTTATTCCCATGCTTAAGGTACAATGGAATAAGAACTCCGAACATGAAGCTACGTGGGAGACCGAGGAATCCATGAGGAAGCGATTCCTAGAATTATTTTAAGGTATATACTCTACGCTCTCCACTTATATATATACTATTGAATTTGGGGACCAAATTCTTTTAAGTAGGGTGTAGCAACCCTGATAAAAATAAGATTTTTAAATAAATCAAATTAAAAATAAAAGATAAGTAAATAGATGACAAAGAGCCTAAATGAGTAAATCATTGATCAAGAGGAAAATAACGCCTTTTATCAAGGCGCTGATCCAAAAGGAAACGCCTCTGTATAAGGCGTTAATTTAAAAGGGACGCCTAGACAATAGGGCGTCAAATTTCAAACGACGGGAAAAATAAAATTAAGGAAAGGAAATGAAACGCCCTCTACGTGGGCGCGTTTACATAAGTAACGACGCTCGACAAGGCGTCAATTTAAATTCGACGCCCTCGCTTAAGACGTTAATTCAGTTCGAGTTTCGTTCGACCCAGGAGTCTATCCAGGGCAAGTTATGGATAACTACGTCGAAGGTGGAGTATGGTAAGGACTCTATCATGGAAGTATTACTTCCAATACAACTCTAACCCTAATAGGATCCCCTAAAATTCTATAAATATCCTCCCGATCGACCTAGACCGCTATTTTGGCGATCTGTTTCATCGTGCTGCTGCTGTCAACCGTGAAGAACAGGTAATGTTCTTCATCTTTTCTTTTCCTTTAGTTATGTATGATGAAGAAAACTAATGTCTTCATCTTATTTCATGTAGGAAGTCTACAGTAGGTAGTAACTCTTTTGTCAAAGAGAAGATCGTGGGTTCTTCGTCCACATCGTTCTTCTTCCCTTGCCTTCAGTTAAGTATTATAAAGAAAAAACTAATGATTCTTCATCTTATTTCTCTGTAGGAAAGCCTTCTTGACCTACTGAAGAACGAGATTTTTCATCCAAAGCAAGCTACGCGTAGGAATCACATCCTCTCAACTTCTCTATCTCGGTACCTGCTGATCAGATAAATCCCAGAATACTCTGTATATAACGGAGTGACGTTGTTCTTCAACTTTCTCCACGAATCATCACCCAGATCTTAATCAGGTAGGTTTTCTCAAGAAACGTAGCCCAAATTAATTTAAGATCCTTAATAAAATCATATGTTGTCCATGCATATAGTTTCATCATGGTTTTAAATGTTTTCTGTAAAATTTTGAAAGAAGCGACCCTGACAAGGGCGCTAATTCTTGTTTTGACGCCCTACCTAGCAGTCGTCAATTTCATATAAATTGATAATTACCCATGTTTAAAACTCGATATCTATGAAACTATGAATAATGCATGTTCATCCTGATTGAATCCTGCTAATTCTTTGGTCCTGACTATATAAATTGTTCCTGAAATTTTATTATCTGAAATTTGGAAAATTGCTGGATTAACGACCTGAACAAGGTCGTCTCTTATTGAACTGACGCCCCAGACCAGGGCGCTAATTGAAAAGTAACGCCCCTGTCTAGGGCGCGTTTTTGTTAAAATTCCAGAATATTGATTTTCCGTAGAATGGAAATATTGAAGGGACGACTAATGTATAAGTCGTCAAATTATGAATAAACGCCCCTGAGTAAGGCGTTAATTGGATAATTAATGACTTAGCTTAAGTCGCTATTTTCTGTATTACTGTTTTACACTGGTTACTGTCACCGAAGGGTTATATATATATATATATATCGCCACTACATTTCCAGTCCGTGAATATAGTCTCACGTTTCATGATGATTTATCGTTTACCCACTAATTCTCATTGACATACAAGCTCTCCATTGGACATTCCGTTCCTTTGGACTAGCGAGTTAGTCATAGAGACCTCCGTAAGTCTCCTCGCAGCCTTGGATTCCCTCAAGGCCGACTGAGCTGGTTGTACCATAAAAACCCATTACACTATTTTGCCATGTCACTCTAAAGAAACATGGTATACCGGCCCTCATGTTATGCAAAGTGTGTATCATGAGAATTCTCTTAATGGGATGAGGTTATCATGCCATTTGATGCTGTTCTTGTAAACCCCAATTCTATATCAACATTGTCATGATATTCTTGTAAACCCCAACTCTATATCAACATTGTTATGATGTTCTTGTAAACCCCAATTCTATATTCAACATGATGTTCTTGTGGACCTCAATTCTATATTAAGAATGAGGACGTCTTGCCATTGATGTGCTGTTCATGTGGACCTCAATTCTATATAAAGAGTGTCCATACTTGTTTGTCATGGTACCCAAGTTAGGGAACCAATTCCACCTAGTTTTATCGATAATCGTGATTGTACCATTATTATCGTCATTCTATGTCAAGTGTCATATTTTTGGACTCTATTCTATCCAAGTTATCCTACGTATCTACCAGCTTTATTCTTGAAATTCCATATTGGCTATACACAAAAGTGGATGTTAAAATACATGATTAATGCCTGCGCATATAGGGCCCGATCTGGTCCTGGGAGGAGCACCCGAAAGTACTTGTGCCCATGGGAGTTGATTGATCACGGTATTGGCATTATACTGAAGTGCATGACTAGCTTGATTGAACATTCCACAAATCTTGTACTTGTACTTGACTTGATATTACATGACTTGCGTGACCCGAAAAAGGGTAATTGCATACTTGCGTGCTTGAACGTGATAGCCAGATTCCAACATGACATGATGAATACACTTGCTTGAATATCTTGATATCTTTTGATATAAGTTCTTGAAAGTTCATGACTAGTTCTCGTCGCTATCTTATTGTTATACACTCTCTCTATCTTGTCGTTTTATGCGAGCATGCATAGCTATAGTGCATTCATGAAAGATGTAATTACTTAAACCCATTGCTAGTTCTTGAGATATAATTTACTACTG
Organism: Amorphophallus konjac; assembly: GCA_022559845.1. Lineage (NCBI taxonomy): Eukaryota > Viridiplantae > Streptophyta > Magnoliopsida > Alismatales > Araceae > Amorphophallus > Amorphophallus konjac. The sequence goes on along the minus strand of CM040123.1, from coordinate 190,097,421 downwards.
AGCGTTCGCTCACTTAGTGTTTCCCTACTTTTCAGGTAAGTCCGACGATGAGGGAACTCAAACGGATGGGGAAAATCAAGAGTGAAAGAGATAGAGCTTCTTCCGTGTTATCTAGTCTTTTTCATATTTTCTTGAGTCAACCTTGTATTTTCCTTTATTTTAGTTAGTACTTCAAGGTTTGTAATAGACATATTCTTATGAAGGAATAAAGGACTGGGTTATCTTTACTTTTGCGCATCTCTGATTTTTGGTGTCGAATACACTAATACTCTGATTGACATGATTGATATAAACTCGTCGCGCATCTCCGGGTACCTTCCGCGCTCGGGGCGTGACAAACGGCGTCGTGTACCTTGGAACTTGAAGAGTTGATCGTGCTTGAAACGGGGTGCGGGAGCAATGTGGGTTCAAACCTCCTCATCTTCCAACTGGCTAGAAGAAGAGGGCCTTACGTTCATATCATGCTCCCCTACAAAACAAAGCCAAAACACAAGAGAAAAACCCATTAGATCATGAAGTGTAGTATCAATCCCGCAATGATAAAATAGCATGAATAAAAGGGGGAGAACGCACCGAGGGAGGGTTTCTAACCCCTGTGGAAGGGTGGAAATAATAGGTGTGTGTGTTATGATGAGAATGAAGCAAAGATATAAGAAAATCACGCAGCACAACTGCGAGAAAACGTGCATGCAAAACGGGGAAAAATACATGTGTAGTAGAAAAATAGTGTTTTGTGATGATTTGTGTTTTTTGGGAGAAGAGAATTAAGAATATAGACCACGAAATTAAACCCAAAAGGATGCAATGGAAAGCCAATACTTCCTTCTTCAAACCAGGGTCGAAGGATTGAGTCGGCGGTGCAGCATGGCTTCGCCCCGAGTTGAAGAAGAGCCCCCCGTCGCCACTGCGAACCTGGCAGTTTATATAGAGTTTTACAGGAAATCCTTATCTTCATCTCATGATTCCTGGAGATATAGTCCAAGATAAATTGAGTTCTATGGATCAAACTCGAGATAATACTAAGGACCAGAGATAGGCACAAATGGGGATCAATTCGGAGTTGTATTCTAGAAGATATGCTCGCCGCAAGATAGCCTTGTCGCACTGGAAATCAGAGTTTGACTCAAACTAGGATACATAAATCCCGAACTTTCGACCATGATTCTGAGAGATATTACTAATGAAAATTTGAGTTCTATAGATCAAACTCAAGATAATATAAAGGGCAAGAGATAGCAACAAATGGGGGTCAATTCAGAGTTGTATTCCAAAAGATATGGCTGCTTAAAGGAGGCCACGTCGATCAGTTTTTGGAGATAGAGTCCAGCACAGGCTGGACTCTTGGATGGCTTAGCGGTCGGTACCGTTAAGGAATAAACGGTCGGCCGACCGACCGTTTGCAATAAGAAACGGTCGTTTGCATGACTGTTTGGGCAGACTTTGCGCAACTTTGGAAATCAGATCATATCTCCCAAACGGTGTCGAACTAGAGAATGTAGTAGAAGAAGAAATTATAGATAACGGAAAGATGAACAACTTTTATGAAGAGAGCAAGATGAGAAAAGGTGTGGAAGAGGGAGAAAAATGGGGCGAGAATAGAGTGAGAAAATTCTCGGACGTAGGTGAATAGTGCAGCCTGCCAGAAACACGTGAATAACTTGAAATAGGTGGTGAACTGGCCAATGGCATAGAAGAAGAAATTGTAGAGATTTGAAATACGAACAACTTTGGTGAAGGGCACATTTTAAATAGAGGAAGAGAAGGGGATGAAAAGGGATTGCTTTTAGGACTACGCAATGGAAATAGCCGAATGCTTGATGGAAAGTCGACCAAAATGGGCTGTAAGTCAACTTGGCGGGCCGGAAGTTGATAAGATAAACTCCAGGGCTCTTAAAAATCATGATCTCTGAAGTCTAAAAGACTAGGCAATGATGAAATGGGCTCGGAATCCATCCAAGGGAGGCTCCAAAATATTGGGTAATTCGGGACATCACAATGACGAATAAGAGAAATAACGTAACTTACGGGCTAAAACGGGTGTCAACAACTAGCACACCTTCTAAGGAGGTGTGTAAGTATTGTGACAAAGCCAGCCATAGGGCCGAGTGTAGGAGAAGATTGGGAGCATGTCTCCATTGTGGAAGTCTGGACCACCGAATTTCTGATTGTCCATTGCTGAGTGAACAAACCAATAAAGAGGAAAAGCGCCCGGCAAAGAAGCAAGGCCGTCTACAAGCACTTCAAGAGGAGGATCAAAATGAAGGTGGACTCATGGAAGATACCTTAACTGTTTGTTCCAAGTCTGCCTTAGTTTTATTTGATATCGGCGTGACACATTCATTCATCTCTCGAAGATTTGCCAAGTCATTACCTATGGAACCTGTTTTATTGGATTCGGAACTAGTTATCTCCACCCCAATTGGAACTGGTTCCGAAATTACACACCACTACCAGGAAACTAAGGTAGTTATTGAAGAACACAACTTACGGGCCGACCTAGTCTGCATGGACATGGAAGGCTATGATGTCATCCTTGGAGCCGATTGGCTAGCTACACACACGGCAGTCGTAGACTATCGAAAGGGTAAAGTAACCTTTGAAGACTACCAGAAGCTTATCTACACTAGTCATCGAAATCGAGTAAAGTTACCCCTTATTTCGGCTCTCTGAGCTAGCAAGCTCGTAAGAAAGGGGTGTGTGGCTTTCTTAGCATTTGTGACTGCCACGGAAGTTAAGGAATCAATGATAGAAGACATCCGCATAGTCAGAGAGTTTCTCGATATATTCCCCGAGAATTTGCACGGTTTACCCCAGAAAGAGAAGTGGCTTTCACCATCGATCTTGTCCCTAGTGCTGGCCCTGTCTCTAAGGCACCTTATAGAATGTCCCCCGCCGAGCTAAAAGAATTGAAGGAACAATTGATGAAGTTGTTGAAAAAAAGATTTATTAGACCAAGTACTTCCCCGTGGGGAGCGCCTGTGCTATTTGTCAAGAAGAAAGATGGATCGATGAGACTCTGCATCGATTATCGGCAGCTGAATCACCTTACTATCAAGAACAAGTATCCACTACCGAGGATCGATGAATTATTTGATCAAATATCTTGAGCTAAATCTTTTTCGAAGATTGATCTCAGATCGGGATACCCTCAATTAAGGATCAAGGATGAGGATATTCACAAAATGCTATTACGGAGCAGGTATGGGCATTATGAATTTACGGTTATGCCTTTTGGACTAACAAATGCCCATGCACCCTTTTTGCAGTTAATGAACAGCATAGTCAGGCCTCATCTAGATCAATTTGTTGTGGCCTTTTTATTGATGATATATATTGATCTATTCAAAGTCCGAGGAAGATCATGAAGAACATTTGAGGGCTGCATTGCAAATATTAAGGGAGAATCAACTTTTTGCCAAGCTTAGTAAATGTGATTTCTGGCTCGAGGAGGTATCTTTCTTAGGGCATGTGATTTCAAAGAATGGAATTTCTGTGGATCCATCAAAAGTTGAGGCTGTGAAGAATTGGGAAAGACTTACAAATGCTATCGAGATTTGTAGCTTCTTGGGTCTAGCTGGTTATTACCGGCAATTCATAAAGTATTTCTCCAGGATTGATGTTCCTCTTACTAGACTGACACATAAGGAGATTCCGTATGAGTGGAATGAAGATTGTGAGAGAAGCTTTCAAGCCTTGAAGGAGCATCAGACGACTGCTACAGTCTTAGCATTACCAGCTGAAGGAGAGACATTCCAGGTGTATACCGATGCATCTGGCATTGGCCTGGGATGTGTATTAATGCAGCACGGGATAGTCATTACTTACTCTTCCCGACAACTAAAGAAGCATGAGGAGAACTACTCGGTGCACGACCTAGAGTTGGCTGCAGTAGTGTTTGCTTTAAAGATTTGGAGGCATGATCTCAACGGAGAACAAATCACCGTGTACTCTAATCACAAGAGCCTCAAATATTTATTCTCACAAAAGGAGTTAAATATGAGACAAAGACGTTGGCTAGAATATCTCAAGGACTTCGATTTCATAATACAATATCATCCTGGAAAGGGTAATCCTGTAGCTGATGCCCTCAGTTGGAAGCCGAAAGCATTATTGGCTATTTTAATGATTCAAGAGTGGAAGATGTTAGAGTAATTCTCCAAACCTGATATAAGCACGGACAAGGAGAAAATGTGTATTACTCTATCACACATGGGGATACAACCGGATTTACTCTCCAAAATTATAGGGTTACAAGAGGAAGACCCAGTGCTAGTGGAGATCAAGGGTAAGCTAGAAGAGCAACCAGATTTCAAGCTGGCATCTGATGGAAGGCTATTATTTCGTGAAAGGACATGTGTGCCGGACTGCCCAGAATTAAAGAATAAAGTCTTAGAAGAAGCTCATCGATCAAGGTACATAATTCATCTTGGAGCTACCAAGATGTACCAGGATGTGAAACAGACCTTTTGGTGGCCCAATATGAAAAGGGAGATAGCAGACTTTGTGTCTCGCTGTCTCACATGCCAACAAGTCAAGGCGGAACACCAAAAGCCCGTCGGTAAGTTACATCCTCTAGACATTCTCAAGTGGAAGTGGGAAGATATTGGAATGGACTTCATCATGGGTTTACCTAAGTCTAAGGGCGGACATGATGGAATATGGGTGACTATAGATCGATTGACCAAATCAGCACATTTCTTGCCCATCAAGAGCCGATGGTCGGTCGATGTTCTAGCTGCCTTATATGTAAAAGAGGTCGTGAGATTACATGGAGTTCCTATTTCGATCATGTTTGACCGAGACCCGCGCTTCACTTCACACTTTTGGAAGGGTCTGCAACACTCCTTGGGGACGAGATTCAACTTCAGTACTGCCTTTCATCCCCAAACAAATGGTCAAACTGAGAGAACAATTCAAGTCATGGAAGACATGCTACGAGCCTGTGTTATTGATTTTGGTGAAAGCTGGCATGATCACTTGCCCCTGGTCGAATTTGCTTATAATAACAGTTACTAGGCAAGCATTCAAATGGCACCCTTCGAGGCATTGTACAGAAGGAGTTGTCGCTCACCAATATGCTAGGCTGAAGTTGGGGAAAAGCAACTTCTAGGTCCGGATATGGTAAGAGATCCGACCGAAAAAGTGCAACTTATTAGAGAAAGACTCAAGATGGCTCAGTCGAGAGAAAAGACTTATGCCGATATTAGAAGAAGAGACATGGAGTTCCAAGTCGGAGACCACGGCTTTCTCAAGGTTTTCCCAGGTCGAGGTATCTAAAGATTTGCTGTTAAGGGCAAGCTTACACCAAGATATATCGGTCCCATTGAAGTGCTGGAAAGAGTTGGCGAGGTTGCCTACAGGATCGCCTTGCCACCACAACTATCCAAAGTCCACAATATGTTCCACATCTCTATGTGATGTGGGACGGACAGCGAACCTGGCACTCTAGCTCGCGGACGTCCCTAGCGAGGGAAACGCGGGATCGTGCGCGGGTGAGAAACTGACAATGAGTCAAGGGTACTCGGCTCATTCGTGCTCGGATCGAGTCACGGGACGGGTCACGCTCTCATTCACTATGCTTAAGAAGTATGTTGATGATCCATTTCACGTCATAGAACACGACAATCTAGTGCTATAAAAGGATCTCACATATGAACAAAAACCTTTGAAGATCCTTGATCATGAGGTTCGCGTGTTGCGAAACAAGACTATTCCTATGGTGAAGGTTCAATGGAACAAAAGTTTCGAACATGAAGTCACATGGAAGACCAAAGAATCTATACGCAAGAGATTCCTTGATTTATTTCAATAGTAAGGTAAAATACACCCTATATCTATATATACATATATATGCAAATTGAATTTGGGGACCAAATTCTTTTAAGTGGGGGAAGGTGTAGCACCTTGAACAAAACCTATAGAAATAAAAAAATCCTAAATAAGTTAAACATAATAAATTCAAAGGCCCAACCAAAATAGAAATGATGAACCCTCTAACTTATAACCAATTAGCCTAACCCATATATATATGAGCCTCACATATATAGGTTTAGCCTAAGGCCAATGTGCCTTACGGTTGTATGAAGGAGCCAAAAAGGATGTAGGTATAATTACTAAAATAGTGAAGGGCTTTTGTTATAAGAATCTTCCATCACATTCGATGCTTGCATGAGGAGATTAGGGTTCCTGATCAAACTAGGAAGGCGGCTTCGGATGTGGCAGGAAGAGGATTTGCATGGGAAACTTTAGATCAACTAGGATTCTTACGTAGGAAAAATAATTCCCATTAGGATTCTAAAACCCCATTAGGATTCCTTCTCTATAAATAATCCCCCATCGAACGATGCAAAACCCTATTCCTGTTGCGTTCGTGAAGGGAGGCATGTTACTGTCGCTGCTAGTACGTGAGGATGAGAGGGAGCTTCTACATCCTCTTCTTCCTTTGCTGGTTTCGAGCGTGGGCTGTGGCTATCTCCTTCCTCTGTTGCTGCTACTGGTGCGTGAGGACGTGAGGAGACTACATCTTTTGTCTTCCTCCTACAGCTGTTGCCGTAAAGAAGCGTCTACTTCTTCCTCTTCTTCCCCTTCATCCCGTGTCTCTCTTTTCTTTGTACAAGTGGTAGGTCATCTCAAGAACTATAGCACAAGACCATAGTAATAGGTATTGCATGCATGAAGATCATGATATCCTGTTTATATCTTACTTCCAAGATCCATGTTCTGAGTTTTTACGTAGAAGTTATTGTTTTTGTTTCATATGAAAATAGTGACCAGAGCAGTGGCCGCTTATTAATGAACAACCGAGTAGAAGGCCGTCAATTCTTGAATTAGGCGACAGTTTTCTAGCCGCCAATTAATGAGCGACCATTACACTGATGCTATCCCTTTCAGTACACTTAATAATTAACCCATACTTAAAAATTAATAATTATGGAAATTGGCTCTGATAATTCTGCATGAGTATGTTTTTAGCATCTCCATATTTTTCTCTGCCTTTCCATGTCTTTAGTTTCCTGAAAATCCTGATAAACATCAACATGCTACTATTCATGCTAAACTTAGGAAAATGAACAGTGTTTTGTCTCTGTGAACGTATCCAAAAGATGCATTGCAGAGTGTAACACTGGAACGAATTGGCGACCATGACTGTGTCGTACATTAAAGAACATGCGCCCTTCCAGAAAGGTGCCTTTTCCTGTGGAAAAGAATTAGTAACCTTTGAGAAGGCGCTATTTCCTACATTATATATATATATAAATATAATAAATAAAAGAATTAGCGTCGTACCGCACGGTGCAGATTAATGATAATGTGCCTCTCCGAGGAGTCGCCATTTTTTGGTAATTAAAGTAAATTTTGGAAATTTTTTGAATTAACGTCCACACAGTGGGCGTTAATTAGAAGTAGCAGCCACTGCTAGGACATAGTTTTCTGTGACTGTTTCCATCTCGTGTTTTCCTCGATCCTATACTGCTGGATCTCTTGGCACCACTATCTCGCGTCCGAGACTTGGTCCCTATTTTTTTTTGACGCTTACACTCAACTCTTGGTGATGATTGGACCCTCTATGGGATATTCCTTCCTTCAGACATGTACTTTTTTCATTGAGACCTCCGTAAGTCTATGCTAGCCTTCGATTTCCTTAAAACAACCGAGCAGGTTGTACCCTTAAAACCATGGAACCTTAATTGTCATGTCACTCTGAAGAAACATGACGCCATAGCCATCATAGAGCGTTGTTTATAGTGTTCTGTAAAAGTTTGTCTCTGTCTGGAAATGGCGACCACTAGTGGACGCTAATTGAATTAGCGACCGTTTGAGTGGTCGCTATTTCTTCGTGCCTATGTTGTTCCCAGAATTAGCGGCCACCCTAGTGGGCGCCAATTATGGAATTTGTGGCGGTTTGCGTGGACGCCAATTACCTAGTTTCATGAATTATCGTGATTTTACGAGAGACTTGTCGCTATGTCATACTTGTCCAAAGTTATGTCCTTGAACTCATTATTACGTAAATCTACCTTATATTCCTACAATGACTTATTCATTTGGAATTCTATTGGCTATAACTATAGTGGATGTCAAAATATTTACATGACTCAATGCTGGCATTAATGGGACCCGATCTAGTCCGGGGAGGAGCACCCGAAAGTACTTGTTCCCATGGGAGTTATATTGATCACGGTGTGTCATTGCATCGAATTGCATGACTTTCTAGATTTTGACATTCCACAATCTTGTGCTTGACTTGACTTGACATGACATGACTTGCGCGGCCCAGAATGGCAATTTACTTGCTTAAAAATTTAAGTAGCCAATTCTCACGACATGACTTGATAATTACTTGCTTGATATTTCATGATACTTTACATGATTCCTCTTGAAAAGTACTAGTTCATCCTTGATAATTCTCGTTATTTCACTCTTGACACTATCTTGTGTTCATGCATAGCTATACTTGCATTCATGTAACATGTATTTTACTTAAAGCAAGCTTGTTCTTGAGATATAATTCTTACTGAGCGTTCGCTCACCCTAGTGTTTCCCTTTTTTTAAGGTAGTTCTGATGAGGAAGATCATTCGGATGGGAATGGACACGAGTGAAGAGAGTAGAACCGTTCCGATTGTTGAAGTTGCTATCTAGTCGTGTCTTTTTCCTATTTTCTCGAGTCATTATTGTAATTTCCCTTTTATTTGGTGTAGTGGATTATGTATTTGAAATATTTGGTTTATTAATGGAATAAAGGACTTGGTTATTGTCTCTATTTTGTGCACTCTGTCTATATGTCAAATTTTCTTATGCTCTGATTGACATGATCGATATAAACTCGTCACGCATACCGGGTTCCTTCCGCGCTTGGGGCGTGACACCAGACGTCCCCACTTCCTCCCAGACCTGGTGGCATGATGGGAGGTGGAAGTTTCGGCCGAGATTGCTTCAGTCGGCGCAAATAAAATTTTTTCATCACCTTCTTCAGAGCTTTAGGCGATGGTAAACAAAGCTGACAAAGTGTTGCAGGAGCTGGTTGTACCTTTCTTTTTGTTCTTTGATTTCCTCTTTTTCTTTCTTTTCTCAGCTGGCATTCGCCTGCATGGAGCATCTTTTGGGGAAATCCCTCCCCAAAATTCATCTTCAGCGTCTTGCTGTAGCCCGAGGGACTCTAGATGTTCCCAAGGGACATATTCTTTTAGCTGTAATGGCTGGAGCTTGGGTTGTTCATATTCATGTAACCCATTTATAATCTTCTACATCTGCTTGACTGTTGGGCTGAGTCCTTGATGTGTCCGTAATGGGGCTTGCTTCTTCTTATTATCGGTTGGCCTCCTGGTGACCATTCGAGGGGCTATATCGTGCCAGATCGGGGTTACAGCAGGTGGAGATAGCTGGGGCGTTACACCATGAATTTAGACTCCCGAAGTAGGGCGGGATGCTAGTCTTCTGTTTGCCTTTGTAGGTACCATGTGCCAGTCTTCCTGGTCTTTTGCTGGGGTCAGCACAAAAGCCTCATAGGTGTACTTTGTGCAAGCTTCCACCACCTCTTTCGGAAAGTGCTGATATAATGATATCATATTAACAGTTTCCCCCACAGTGGGTATTTCATGTGGGCATGGAGGATCTACCTTGTACTCGCCCATCTATAGCTCCCCCTTTCTAATTAGACTTTCAATGATGTCCTTGAAGACATAACAGTTATCTATGGGGTGCCCAAGCATTTGATGGTACGGGTAGAAGCGCAGATCATCTTTCCTCCTAGCATCACCTGGCCTCTTCGAGTCTGGTAATGTAATCTAGTCGTAGTGGGTAGCCCATTCAAACAGGACCCGAGTCTTCTCCTTAGGGAAGGAGTATAACTTCGTCATTTTATTCCATAAGGATGGGCCCTCCTAACGTTCAACTGGCTTCACTGGAGGGGAGTTAGCGACTCCCTTGTCTTTATCTTTCTGCTGATCAAATGCCTTGAAGTCTATAGTATGAACTTCTTTGAGCACGGGCCGCTTATCAGTCGATTTGGCTTTTTGACTGGAGATAGTAGGGGCAGAAGAATATCTTGAGAGGAAGGCCACGATTTTCGCCACTACGTTGTTTAATCGGTCGAAAGACCTGATTTCCGTTCCTATCATCCTCTCGAGGACTTCCCGCTTCAGATTCTGTTTACAAATCTAGACTGCATCTTCTTGGTGTGGCGGACGCCTACATCTCATACTGAGATTCCGCCACCTTTTGATATACTCCAGGGCTATTTCATCATTTTTCTGCCTGGAAGCATACAATTCTGCCATGGTGACCTCCCTTTCAGCAACGTGGAACCGCTCCCGGATCTTCCGTTGCATATCGGGCCAGTCGATAATGGACCCGGTCGGCAGGTTCAAGTACCACTCAAAGGCGAGGCCTGTAAGAAAAGACCTGAAGAACTTCAGCGGGAAGGACTCATCCGCTGCCAGATCGGCCATCACGTTCATGTAATAGGCTATGTGCTCCTTCAACGATCCTTGCCCATTGAACTTGTCAAACTTTGCTGGCTTATTGACGCCAGTAGGGAGTCTTTTAGCAGCATGGTGGACCGGATACGACACCTTGTATATATCAAATGAGGCATAATCATCACCGCCTTGATCTGCTAGCTTCATATCTATTATCTATTCAACCATGAACTTGCTCACCATTGCCGGGTCCACCGGATGTGGATAAAAGTGGGCTTCCTGCATTTGAGGCATCCCCAACACCGTTGTAACACCCCTACTATTTTATAGGATTTTTCAGAAATTAAATAGATCAATTAAGCTCAAAATAAGCTAATTATTGATTTAGTGGGTTATTTTTCATTTATTTAAGGCCCAAATAATTATAGCGCATTAAGACTATAGCGGCAAGAAAATGGTTCCTAGGCCACGTATCACCTTCTCTATTTATTTGTTGGGGAAGTCGTCTCGCGCCCGTGGAGCCCTGCACACACCAAGAAACCAGAAGGGCATCAGAAGGAGTCCCGGGTGTTACCCTAGGGGACAACCCTCCGATGCTTAAGTCAGCAAGGGAACAATGAGCAATAGAGAAGAGCTATGTAAGAGAGAAGTAGAGGCCATACTAGATGATCCGAGAGGCGTGTAGGTCCTCCGCACGTGTGCTCGTCGCTCCCAGTGGGCTCTCGGAGAGTGCTCGTTGGATGGTAAGGCCGTGCAGGAGTCGTAAGCTTTATGGTTGTAGCGGATGGCCTCTCTGTCGTAGTTGCAGGTTGGGTTGCCCCCTTCTCAATAGGAAGCTCTAGTGGCTGGAGTGCTCACTGTGTCTCCTCTTGCATAGTAGTATGGGGGTTTAGTAGAAGAATCTACCGTCCTCTTCTCTTTTGTTGATGTCCCTTTTAAATGGGTTGTCCTGGAGCGAGGGGCCTTATCCCTTGATAGGGAAGGGTCCTTTTAGTAGAGTAACATTCCCCCACTATGCTGGCGGGAATTTCTCGTTCGAGGGTGATAGCCCAGACACTGGCCGGTCCCTAGGCGAGTCTTACGGCACTCATTGTGCGTGCTCGCCCGTTACGGGGTCAAGGCCGACGTCGCGGGGGCAACGGTCGATCGTCGGAGTGTCCTCCGGTTAGAACTGCGCTTGTGCCGGCCTTATCAGCGTCGTGGAATCTGATGCTCTATTGGGCCAGTCATCCTTTTATTGGGTTGAGCGTGTACGTTCGCCCCTTGTCTAGGCCTAGCTTGCCCAAGCCTTAATGGGCCTCTCGAGTTTGGGCCATTTCTGGGTCGAACCATTTTTACCCTCCTCACTTCCCCCCCTACTCTTAGTTGCCGAGCACTCGCAGTAGACTGAGAGTAGCCCAAGAGAGGGTTCTTCTGAATGGTGTGATCCGAAGACGATTTCCTCGTACGACGGGAGGTGGTGGCTTTGAGAGCCTACTTGGCGCGCAAGGCGCCTCTGGCAGTGGCAGAGGTCACGTTGGCAATGATGACTTTGGGTCTTGTCCTATTCTGGGGATGTGTGCTGAGAACGGTCGCCTGGCTTCAGTATCCGTACCGCCGTAGCAGTAGACGTCCCTTCGCCTGACCCTCAGGGGGCAACCGTCGAACTGTAGTGGGTGGTTTATAAGAAGTGCCATGGGGCCTTTTGTTGGCCTGGGGGGTTTTGTCCCTCTTCTCTGGCATAGGAGGCTTCTCCGTAGGTACCCTCCCACACAACAAAAATGGGTACCTTGCGCCTGCTCGGAGATTCAGCATGATCGTTGGCAAGGGACGACGCCGAAGAAGTGAGTCGCTGGAGTCATATGTCTCCACCGTCGAGCACGTCTTGTCTCTCCTTGTACTTGTATTTGGCCCATGCGAGGGTATTTTGCCAATTTCTGGCAGCTTGTATTTTGACTTAAAAAATATCAATTCTTTATTCTGAGCCAATACTATTGTGTACCTTTCGTTGGAGTGCTTCTGCGTGCTTTCTGAGCGATCCTCCGTGCTCACATTCCACAGCTTTCATGTCCTTCACAGGAACCCTTAGGTTTCCACTTTGTTTTCAAGGGGAGCGGTGCTCGCCTTTAGGGAACCCTTAGGTTACCTCCTTATTTTCAAGAGGAGCAGTGCTCGCGCCTCTAGGGAACCCTTAGGTTACCTTTTTGTTTTCATGGGGAGTAGTGCTCACGCCTCTAGGGAACCCTTAGGTTACCTACTCATTTTCAAGGGGAGTAGTGCTCGCGCCTCTAGGGAACCCTTAGGTTACCTTCTCATTTTCAAGGGGAGCAGTGCTCGCACCTCTAGGGAACCCTTAGGTTACCTTCTCATTTTCAAGGGGAGCCATGCTCGCACCTCTAGGGAACCCTTAGGTTACCTCCTCATTTTCGAGGGGAGTAGTGCTTGCGCCTCTAGGGAACCCTTAGGTTACCTTCTCATTTTCAAGGGGAGCAGTGCTCGCGCCTCTAGGGAACCCTTAGGTTACCTTCTCTTTTTCAAGGGGAGCAGTGCTCGCGCCTTTAGAGAACCCTCTGGTTACCTTTCGTGGGTAACTTACCTTAGCGGGGTATGGCTAGTGACGTTTCACTAGAAGTATTTCCTAAGGTTGACAGAGTTCCACGTCCTGGACACCTCTCTCCCCCCCAACATCACTAGTATGTACGCTCCTTTGCCGAGTGCTTCGGTTACCCGGTACGGGCCCTCCCAGTTCTGTGCGAGTTTTTCTGTGGCCCCCCGTAGGTCAGCCACACTTGCTCGCCGTAGAACCAGATCTCTGTGGAAGAAGTGTCGCTCCTTAACCCGGGCATTATAATATTGAGCCAGCTTCTGCTGATATGCCGAAAGTTTTACCTGGGCGTTGGTTCTTCTTTCCTCGAGCAAGTCCAGGTTCTCTCGCATTGCCTGGTTGTTTCTGGCCTCATCAAAATATCCCACTCATAACGAGGGTTTGGATATTTCCACCGGAACCACTGCCTCAGCTATGTAGGTGAGATGGAAAGGCGTCTGCCGAGTGGCAGCCCTAGAGATGGTCCGGTGAGCCCATAGAATACTGGGGATTGAATCGATCCATGCGTCGCCTGCTTGGTCCAGGCGGGTCTTCATGCCATGAAGTAGAGTACGGTTGGCATTTTCCACCAACCCGTTGGCATGGGGATGCCCCACCGAGGTGTAGTGGTTCCAGATCCCCAACTCCGAGCACTTCTCCTGAAAGGTAGTGCTCGTGAACTGTCTGCCGTTGTGGGTAGTGAGAACCCTGGGGATCCCAAACCGGCAAATGATGCTACGCAACACGAATTTCCAGGCTGCTTCACTCGTTATTTTCTCCAATGGTTCGGCTTCAATCCACTTGGTGAAGTAGTCAATGGCGACTATGAGGAACTTCTTCCTTCCTTGTGCTTCAGGGAAGGGCCCCAGTATGTCGACCCCCCACCGAGCGAATGGGCGGGGCTCCGTCAAGGCGTGGAGCTGCGTCGATGGTTGGTGGTGCAGGGGGGAATACTTCTGACATTAGGGGCACCTTCGGACATAGTTGAGGCAATCTTGTTGCAAGGTGGGCCACCAATACCCTTGCCGGATCAGCGTCCTTGCAAGTGCTCGCCTTCCCACATGGCTCCCGCAGAGTCCTTCATGGACTTCTTGGATGTCCTGGTCGGCCTCCGTGGGGAAGAGGCACTTCAGTAGAGGAGCTGAGAGGGACCGGTGGTATAGCCGGTCGTCCACCACGGTGAAGTAGGCCGCTCTTGCCCACATGCGTCGCGCCTCGGCGTGGTCACTCGGGAGCTGTTGCCGAAGGAGGAAATCGAGCAGAGGATCCATCCAGGAAGGTTCGTAGTCGATGGCATTTACCTGGAGCACTGGATCATCTATGCTTGGTGCTGATAGTTCTTCTATCAGGACTAATCTCGAACTGGAAACCATAGTGGCTGACGCTACGTGGGAGAGGGCATCTGCTCGGACGTTCTCCTCGCGCGAGATGTGGACCACTTCAAAGTGGGCGAATTCATTTGCCTTGGCCTTGTCCTTCTCTAAGTATTTCATCATGGAGGGATCACGGGCTTCGAACTTCCACCTGACCTAGTTGGCGATTAGCATGGAGTCGATGTATGCTCGCACACTTGCAGCCCCCAGGTGTTTCGCCATGCGTAACCTAGAGAGAAGTGCCTCGTACTCGGCCACATTGTTCATGGTTGGGAAGTTGAAACGCAAGGCGTACTGTATCTCCACTCCTTATGGCGAGAGTAAGATCAATCTCGTGCCGCTGCCCGCAGCGTAGGATGACATGTCGACATATAGTTCCCAGGCGGGACCCGAGGACTTCTCGGGTGAGTCTTTGGTGGGAAGGGTGCACTCAACGACGAAGTCTGCGAGTGCCTGGGCCTTGATCGCTATCCTCGGTTGGAATTTCATGTCGAATTCTCCCAACTCGATGGCCCACTTGACTAGTCTTCCGGACGCATCAGGGTTCTGAAGAATTTGCCGGAGGGGCTGATCGGTGAGGACGACGATTGGATGGGCCAAGAAGTATGGCCGTAGCTTGCGAGCAGCTGTAATCAGTGTGAGGGTGAATTTCTCGGTCTGCGAATACCAAAATTCTGGTCCTTGCAATGCTCAACTGACATAGTAGACTGGCTTCATGACTCTCGTCTCCTCTTGTGTGACCACAACACTCATGGTGCTGGGTGTTACGGATAGGTACAAGAGTAGCTGTTCCCCCGCTTGGGGTTTGGCAAGGACATGAGGTGTCGTCAGGTAGCGCTTCAATTCTCTGAACGCCTGCTCCCACTCCTGGTCCCAGTCGATCCATCCCTTCTTCTCCGATGCCATGTTGGCTTGCTTGATCAGTCGGAAGAAGGGTAGACATCGTTTGGCGGCTCGGGATAAGAACCGGGCCAGAGCGGCGACGCGCCCGGTGAGGCACTATACGTCCCTCACCCGTTTAGTTCGCTCCATCTCCAACACTACTCTGATCTGATGGAGGTTGGCTTCGATTCCTTGGTGGGTGACGAGGAAACCTAAGAACTTGCCTGACCGCACCCCAAATGCACATTTAGCAGGGTTGAGTTTCATGTTGTACCTTCTGAGTGTGGCGAAGGTCTCTGCCAAGTCGCACAAGTGTTCAGTTGCTCGAAGGCTTTTCACGAACATGTCGTCGATGTAGACCTCCATGTTGCGACCGATCTGTGAGTCAAACATATGGTTGACTAGGCATTGATATGTGGCTCCCGTGTTCTTCAGCCCAAACGGCATGCGGGTATAGCAGTACAAGCCGTGGTCGGTAATCAACGCAGTTTTGTCTTGGTCGAGTCGGTGCATGCTGATTTGATGGTACCCAGAGTAGGAGTCGAGGAAGCTCAGCATTTCATGCCCGACCGTAGCGTCGACCAGCTGGTCGATCCGTGGCATGGGGAAGCTGTCCCTGGGCGTGACTTTGTGGAGGTCAGTGTAGTCCACGCACATCCACCACTTCCCGTTGCGTTTAGGCACCAGGACTACGTTGGCTACCCAATCTGGATACTGGGTAGGCCAGAGCAGCCCTGATCGCAATTTTTCTCCCACATGTTCCCTGATGATGGCTTGTCGCTCCGGGTTGCACTACCTTCGGCTTTGCTGTATCGGGCGGCAGGTGGGGTCCAACCTTAGTTGGTGCGTGATGACCTCCGGGGGAATTCCGGGAAGCTCGTCCTGGGGCCAAGCAAACACGTCCTGATTGGCCACAAGGAAGCTTGCGTACGCTTGCATATCATGCTCGACCAAGGTAGCGCCAATCTTCAGTGATCTGCTTGGGTCATCCCCAACCTGGATGAGGTATAAATCCTCGGCTGGCGCGCTCGTGCTCGGGCCCAGATCTTCGGTCCTCGCCTTCTTTTCTGGAGGCACCTCTTCAAGACGTCGATCACAGGTGGAGATAAGGTAGCATCTTATGGACTCCCATTGATCACCTCAGACTTCCCCTACTCTGCGAGGGGTGGGGAACTTAAGCTTCTGGTGGTAGGAGGAAGGGAAGCCTTGGAGCGTGCCGAGGATTCCTCAGCCGATGATGGATTTGTACCCTGTCATTGCACAAACCACAGTAAAGTTGGCGAGGAAGGATACCTCTTTCGGTGTCATTCCGAACGTGATCGGGAGCAAGATACGCCCTTCTGGGTAGACAGTCGTGCTGGAGAATCCATACAACGGCGTGTGCAATGGTGCCCATGAGCATAAGACAGTCGTACGCAATAACATGGGGTCCACTTCCATTGCGTCGCACAGTACATTGGTTAATGGTGGCGGAAACCACCAAAGCATTAGAATGGGGCATCGTGACGCCTTTCAGGTCATCCTCGGAGAAGACTATAGGGTCTCCCGGGTGACCTGAGGGGGAGAATTCCCTTGGGGTACCGTTGCATTGGTCGCCTGTTGATGGATGTCGCATACCGACGCCTTCTGCTCGGGCTATCCCCCTCCATAGTGGGCCCTCCAGAGATCATCATGATCTCTTTGCCGTTGGGCCGATTGTCGATCGGAGGAGGCGTCTTCTGTCGTCTTTCGGCGGCCTTGGCGAGGACATTATCGAGGAGTCCTCTGCGGACTAGATCATAGATAACATCCTTCAAGTTGATGCAGTCGGCAGTGTCGTGGCCGTGGTCTCGGTGGAAGTGACAATACTTCTTCTTATTCTGCAAGTTAGGATCCGACTTCATCCAGGATGTCCATTTGAGGAATGGCTCCTCGCGGATCTCCATCAGGATCTGGTCGGGCGGGGCCGTCAGGGGCGTATAGTGGCGCTACCCACCCCTTTCCATCTCGGAGCGGTCATGATGGTCCCCATCGCGTCACTCCCGCTTGCCCCGACCCTCTCGTGGTTGGTCGGCGGCCCTTTTTCGATCAGGCTGGTCGGTCCCGGCCACGCGGCGTAAGGCCGCGGTGTTCTCCTCGCAATGGCAATGTGCATGCTTCTGGGCCAGCGCGAGGAGGTCTAGAAGGGTTGTCGGGGCTTCGACTCTGAGCGCGCGCCGGAGGATGTGGTCCCGCGTCCCCTGGGTGAGTGCCATGGTGGCGATGCCAACGTCGAGATGGGGGATGCGAAGCGCCTCTATGTGTAAGCGGGAGAGGAAGTCCCATAGCATTTCTTCTTTCCCCTGCCTGAGGGCGAGCAGGGTTACCGCATAGCTGGCTACCTTTCGACAGCCCACAAAGTTCTCCTTGAACAACTTTTTGAGCTCCTGGAAGGAGGAGATCATCCCGGTTGGAAGGGACGCGAACCATGCTTGGGCGTTCTCCCGGAGGGTCGTAACGAACGCCAAGCATTTCACGGTGTTGGAGGCCCGGTGGAACACTAGGTGAGACTCGAAACCATGTAGGTGGTCGGTCGGGTCGGAGGTGCCGTCGTAGGAGGTGAATGACGGTAGCTAGAGCTTTGGGAGGATGGGGGCTTCCATAATCTCCCTAGAGAAGGGAGCGTGGAAGTCCTGGTCATCGTTGAGGAGGCCGCGATTCTTCGCGGCCAGGAGGACGTCGTCCAGGTACCGGAACATATCTTCCATTTCGTCAAACCGTTGGAGCCGATGGTCCATCTCCGGGTTGGAATGTAGTGGGCTACGTACCTTAGGCGCAGGCACACTACGTGACCGTCGGGTCCTCATGACGGAGGAGTGGGATGCCTCCTGCACCTGTCGGAAGTTCTCTCCGGCCTGGCCTCCTTCGCCCTCACGTCATTCGGGTGGGGCGTACTGGGGCCTCTGGTCCCCGAGTTCTTGGTAGAATTCCGCCAAGGCTCTGACCTCCTGGCGGAGCTCATCTAGGTCACCCGGGGAGACCTCCTATTGGGGGTGAGCGGAAGAAGGTTCTTGCGATCCCCGACGAGAGTTGGGTCCCTGATGGGAACCCCGCCCCCGGTTGTTGGCGTTGCGGAGGCTTCCACAGGGCGCCATAGCTTTTCGCTCATCTTCCCATAGACGGCGCCAAGAAGTGTAGCAGCAGGAAAATGGTTCCTAGGCCACGTACCATCTTCTCTATTTATTTGTTGTGGAAGTCATCTCGCACCCGTGGAGCCCTGCACGCACCAAGAAACCAGAAGGGCGTCAGAAGGAGTCCCGGGTGTTACCCCAAGGGACAACCCTCCGATGCTTAAGTCAGCAAGGGAACAATGAGCAATAGAGAAGAGCTAAGTAAGAGAGAATAAGAGGCCGTAGTAGATGATCCGAGAGGCGTGTAGGTCCTCTGCATGCGTGCTCGCCGCTCCTAGTGGGCTCTCAGAGAGTGCTCGCTAGGTGGTAAGGCCGTGCAGGAGGCAGAAGCTTTCTGGTTGTAGCTGATAGCCTCTCTGTTGTAATTGCAGGTTGGGTTGATCCCTTCTCAGCAGGAAGCTCTAGTGGCCTGAGTGCTCACTATGTCTCCTCTTACGCAATAATATGGGGGTTTAGTAGAAGAATCTACCATCCTCTTCTCTTCTGTCGATGTCACTTTTATATGGCTTGTCCTAGAGTGAGGGGCCTTATCCCTTGATAGGGAAGGGTCCATTTAGTAGATTAACTGTCACGCCCCGAGCCTTTATGACAGCGGAAGAATCGCTCGAGAAACGTGAACAGCCGGCATGGTAAGTCTCTTGCAAGCAAGAATGATCAGAGCGCAAGATAATCATACACATAAATGCAATTGCACAATATTTTTATCAAACCTCCAACTTATTTCATTGATAACCAATATTCAAATATAATAACTTTTAACTTCTTTCAATCTATCAGACTCAAGAAATAAGAAAATTACATAGACTCAATCCAAACAATATAGACTTTCCTAAGTCTTCACTCTCATCTTGACAACACTTTCATTCGCTCTCGGACCCGCTACTTCTATAACCCGAATCCGAATCACTTTCATTTCCTGAAAAGAATGGAAATAGGTAATGAGCACACTTGTCCAGTAGGTATCTTCGCATCAACATGAAGGCATCATGAAAGTAATTAACATTTTTGCTCTAAAGAAATAAGGTAAAATCATGCGAATGCGATCAATCATGCGAATACCCAAAGTAACAAAGATGGTCGTTTAAGATAGAATGAGAGCGAGTATGAACTAGCAAGAATGTAACAAGAACATGTTATGGCCTTTCAAGAACAAGAATGTAACGAGAATGTACTAGCAAGCCACGTAATCATCACTCCAGTATCTTTTACTTATGAGCAAGTACTTCCTGAATTTTTGTCGAATATCAAGTCATGTACAAGAAAGTAATGTTGTGCCATGGATCTTCACTTATTTATAGAGAAAGTACTCCAAGCGTAATGCAACGCCAGTAGCATCATACCCCATGGTTTATAATAGTATGTTTCTGGCAATCAGTCGTGGGGACTAGCATAGAGCCCTTGAACACAATCAGTGCTCGATCGCATCTTCAAGTATAAATCAAGCTGCTTCCACGCATGTAACAATAAAATATGGCCAAGAATGTAGAATTCAATAAGTTCATGATAACACTATTCAATGAATGAACGCTTCAATTTAACAATGCGAGAGTCAAGAATGACTTAAACAAGGTTATGCTTATGGAAATAAATCGACAGCATAACGGTACATTTCTTTAACTTTTTGATGTAAAACCGACCTTGGACCTATTTTGCAAGCATTCAAGTTTGAGCAGCGGACTCACACTAGTGAGCTCACCCGTATGGCACACACTAGGGCCCGAAGGCAACTAGGCGATGTTGGAGAGGGTCCGAGGTGGGACCATGAGGCTCCAAGGGTTGGCAAGCTTGGGGAGAACCCAAAATGGGCCTAGGATGCCCAAATCATGGGCGGCCAACACACCAAGGGTGTGGGTTAAGTGGATTCACTCTCAACTCACCCGCGGTGGTCACTCAATTTGGTGGCAATGTAAAATCGGACACTCTCTTACTGCCGACGGAGTAACTATAGCAATACTAAGCTAAGCAAGTCCAATACAGCAATGAGGGATGTTCAGGAGCTCACCTAGCCGGCGTGAAGACGCCGACTCCGGCCGGAGACGGGGGCGAGCGGGGAGGCGAGGGTATGTACCCGCACGCCGCGTCGGTGTCGCTTCAACCTGAAAGTGTAAAGAGTACAACACTACGCCTCTCGCGGGAGGGATGATCTTGGGGTGGGGATTAAGTTAATTACATCCAAAACTACCTCCACGCAGGGAGGGGCCTTCAGCCGGCCAAGCGGGTTGGGGATTACGCAATGAAACTTGACCTCCCGAGCTCCATCGGTTCTGCCCTGCTTCAGGTTCACTGGACAGACAGTCGGAGACGGTGCTGCCACGGGTTCCACGGAACTCGGATCTTGACGAGACCAGCGCCAAAAGTTTCCCAACTGACAGAGGATGAAGCTTGAATTTTTGGGGAAGCTTTGATACTCGGGGCTGACCACGCCGGTGACTGGAACAGGACAGCAGCGTCTGGTCTCTGGCGGGTACCGAACTGATGCAGCAGGTTGCAGAAGTCACTGTGGGCTCTCCCGGACTCCGATTGGAATGAAACTGGGACCACAGGGGGCAGTCTGCTGTCTCCGACGAAGAAAATTGGAGCAGAGGGTTCCGGTGGCCGATTGAGTCCCTTCTTCTTGGAGGTGGCAGCTAGCTTGAAGTAGTTTCTTCCCTCCAAAAATGGTGCTCAGAGCCTTCACGAGTTGGCCGTGGCAGAGGTTGGGACCGGACTGATTGATTCTGCCTCTGTCTGGTGCAGATCAATGTGGCTGGTTGCAGAGGGTGCCACGATCTCTAACGAGCTCTGATTGAGGCGAGACCTAAACCGTTGGAACCATAGCCGAGTCTTCTTTCTGTCGGCATTGACGGCGATGGCGGCAGATGTCGGAGAAGACCAGGACGATCAGATGAGTAGAGGGGTGTCGGTTCTGGATCCTATAAACTGACCTGACACACTTGGAGTAGAAAATTTGTAACTTGAGATGTCAATGTCCAAATGCAGCTCTGCTTCTTTAGGATGAAAGAGGACTTGAGAGGGAAGAACTTTGCTGAAGAACACGTGATCGGAATCCCAAAAGGTTCATCGTGGTCGGGCTTCCAATCTCGCTCTGGTTCTCTGCCTGGGGTCTTCTGCGCAGTCGTGGGAGATCAGCTCCTGTGGATAGCTCCGACCTCGGAAGCCGGCGAGACCACCACCGTTGGAAAGCTATCTCGATGTCGATTCCATAAATGTAGACCTTGCCACATGAATCTTTGAGAGATGGTCGTGGCTGCCTCTGCAAGTTGCTACAACTCTGCTGTCTGAAACAGAGGCTGAATGAGAAGAAGATGAGGGGGTGGGGAAGGGGATGGCCAAGAGAGTAAGAGGTGGAGGGTGAACTTGGCTGGTATGGGGAAGGGGGGCTGCGACTTTGGGTGGTTTGGGAGGTGGGGAGATGGAAGGGCACTGCCCTAGGGAGAGGGAAATTTGAATTTGGGCTTAGGGAAGAGCCCCTTCAACCTTGGGGAGAGGAAGGGGTGCTTAGGAAGTGGTGTTGGGTAGTTGGGGGTTGGGAGGTGGGGTGTGGATTGGAGGATGCCACCTTGGGTTGGGGGGGAGTTAAATGGGTGTATGGGGAAGGGGAGAGGTCTTAATGAGGGGTGAATGGCGAGGAGAGAGAAAATTCTGAAAATTGGGTGGAGGGAGAGAGAGAGAGAGATAAAGAGAGAGAGAGAGATAATGGGTGAGAGAGGGAAGAGAGATTTGGTAGAGAGGAGTAAGACTAGAGAATTTTTTCTATTCAAATGATTCTTCAAAAGTTGTTACATATGAGGAGTGGGGTGGTCTATTTATAGGCACATGACTTTTTCACAAAGGACCCTAACAAAAGACACAATGACTAATAACCGAAGGGAAGGGGGGGCATCCATGGGCCTAGCCCAATGAGATGGGCCCAATAACCTATCAAACCAACATAATGACTCAATACTTAGGAAAATGACTCAACAACCTAGGTACATGACTCAAATAAAGGGAAAATTACATGATATTGACTCAAAGAAAATGTGAAGATTACATGACTAGACTCAAAAACACATGACTAACATAATGGCGCTTGCCGACGAACAATCCGAGGCCGGAGAAAATGTGGAGGGGCAAGGGATGCCCTCATCATACCCCCGGGGTGGGGAAAACTCGACCCCGTCGAGTATGGGTCCACCAGGGAAGTAGTACATCAAACTGCGGCTCTGGGTGATCCTCGATCTCCATACTCAACCCGCGACCATAGTCGGGGAACGGCGCTTCAGCTCGACAAAGTGACTCGGTCATACCCTCATGCTGGCGATGGGATCTTGCTTGCCTAGTATTGCCGCTGTGTGCTCACATCGGGCTCTCAGGCTATTTGTGGTGGCACTCCGAGGGTGTCTCTCACAAGGGTAGGTGTAAGCTGGAGGCACTCACTAGGATCCACCGCGGTGCCCTTATAAGGTGCTAGATCCGCCACATGAGAAATGGGGAGAATCCCAAAACCCTTTTTGAAAGTTCAACCCATAAGCCGGGTTGCCAAAGCCACTCGAAACTTGGCAAGGTCCAAGTCCTCGTGCCCTCAATTTGGAGGTGACCCTGGGGTAGAGCCACTCCAAAGTCATCATCGTCAAGTTACCAACTTGGAATTCCAAGTGGCGCTCATGAGTTTTTGCTCGCTTGTTGTGAATATCACCGCTTGTTGCTTGATATGTGCTTGGATGCATATGCCATGCTTGATGATGCGATGTGAGTGGGCAATGTTTGGTATGCAAAGGTGGTCTGGGGCAGCCACATGTAGATCGATCATGCTTTGATGCTATGAAGATTGTGACAGACTCAGGGGGGCCGGGACATCCATAGATGAACCTTTTATGCATGGGTATGACAAATGTCAGGGGACCCGGACATCCATGTATGCTCCTCTCATACTTAAGACTCATGATGAATGAGGGTGGGCCAATACATCCAAATATGGTCCACTTATGCTTCCTACTTGACATGTGGGTGATGTAAATGAATGTACCCGACTTATGAATCATGCCAAGTGGTGTTGTATGCCAAGACTTATGCACTCTTGTGACAAAGATGTCTCCTATGTGTGGGCCTTTGGACTTCCATTGGAATGGGTCGAAGGGGTCTAGAAAGGTAGATATCATGAGATGGGGCACTTCCTCGATCCCTAGGTGTATACCACCCAAAGTCATGGTTCCCATGGTGTAACCCGGGTCTGGGATGGGGTGGATTGGATCAAACATGGGGGGTTGGGGTAGGGAAAGGTAGGTGGTAGTTAAGGTGGTTGGGTTACTTGGGTTCCTAGACTCCCATTGGAATGGATCATAGGGATCATAAAGTGGGTTACCAAGGGGCTCCATGTCCTCAAGGTCCTCAAAAGGTGATGAGTCATCTTCTTCTAGTGGAATGGTTGGGCCGGTGTATGGGGTGGGCTGGTTGGTCAAGGTTTTAGGAATCACAATGGTAGGGGAGTGGACCAGGATGGGCTCTTCCACTATGGGGAGAAGGAAAAGGATGTCACTAGTGTAGCAACCAATAGTGCAAACCGAGGAGATAGACCCAATGCATGGATGGATGAGGTTAAGGCTCTTGGGTTGGTCCGCTCCTAGGGCCAATAAAGAAGTCAAGTCTGATTGCCACTTTAAACCTTTGAGGAGATCATCCCAATCTTCTACCTCATAGTAGGATTAGATTGTGGTGTGATAGGAGTGGAGGGGAATAATTTGGGATGGATATCCCAAAGGTGAGAGAGGTGGGGGTGAACTAGGAAGGGTGGGTCCTTGCTTGAGCCATTGGAGTATATGCTCATTCATGGTGAAGGTGGGTGACTCTTGAGGATCCGGGCTATTTGAAGTGGTAAAGGGTTGAGGCTTTTCCTTACCATTGGTGTGATCTTGGGCTTCCTTATGGGTGGGAATGGGTTCCAGACTAGCATCTACTCCCATGTGGAGTGTTGTGGAGGTTTCAATTCCTAGTGTTAATGGGTTGGGTAGGTCTAATGCGGGAGAATTGGTGATAGCTGGAGCATGGTGCACTTGGGGTGGTGGGCAAGGGTGGACTTGGATCGGAAGGGGAAGTAGAGGAGGCCTAGGTTGGGGAAAGATTGGTGTAGGAAGCGGGAGGTGAGTTGGGTGAGGGGTTTTGGGTTTGGGGATGGTGGCCATTATGGGCCTTGGTGGAGGGGTGGACACGGTGTCCACATGGTTTTTAATGGTGAGGGTTGGATGAGTGGTGGTCACCATGGAGGGAATTGGGTCGGTTAGGGGTCTCTTGCCCTTGGGATCATTTGGGGTGGAAGTGGGGGCTAAAGAGGCTTGACTAGTGTAGGTT
Source organism: Amorphophallus konjac (assembly GCA_022559845.1). Classification (NCBI taxonomy): domain Eukaryota; kingdom Viridiplantae; phylum Streptophyta; class Magnoliopsida; order Alismatales; family Araceae; genus Amorphophallus; species Amorphophallus konjac. The sequence goes on along the minus strand of CM040123.1, from coordinate 190,072,708 downwards.
AGTGAAGGGGGTTTTGGTTGGGGTGTGGGGGCCATCATGGGATTAGGTGGGGAGGTGGAGGCCTTGGAGACTTGGGTTCTAGTGGTAAGGGTTTGGACGGGTGGGTTTGGAGGAGTGAGAGTGCTCCTCGAGTTTTGGTAACCCGGGTAGGAAGGGGACATATATTTTGCTCTAAGTTGCTCCTTCATGTCCTTCCAAGTGGTGATGGGAGTTTACCTTCTAAGTATCTTTAGCCCGACAATTTGCATTCAATAAGTTTCCGCCCGTTTGGTAAGTTGCATTTTGGCAACCAATGCCTTTTCATCCTCGGATATATGATACCAAGTGAAGTATTGGTCCATTGTAGCTTCCCAATCTAAATATTCTCTAGGAGAGGTTCCATCAAAGGTGAGAAGTGGGAAAGGGACCATTCTATCGTCTGTCCTTGGGGCGGGCCTATTTTCTCCAAGTTGGTTGAGTCGGTCCGATATGTTATCAAGCCGCTCATTGGCATAGGTCAAGGCTTTCATGAAGTAGTTGACATGGCCAGGGAAGTTATGGGTGTTAGTGGTAGGCATCTCTTGGTGGCTTGGACTTATGAAGTGGGCCGATTGGTAAGGTTGATATGAGGTGGCCATACTAGGGGACAAGAGTGATGCACTTGAAGACTCTAAATGCATAGACATGCCCTAGGACCAACTTGATAGAGACAAGTTGTGAACTTGCTCTGATACCACTTGATGTAAAACCGACCTTGGACCTATTTTGCAAGCATTCAAGTTTGAGCAGCGGACTCACACTAGTGAGCTCACCCGTATGGCACACACTAGGGCCCGAAGGCAACTAGGCGATCTTGGAGAGGGTCCGAGGTGGGACCATGAGGCTCCAAGGGTTGGCAAGCTTGGGGAGAACCCAAAATGGGCCTAGGATGCCCAAATCATGGGTGGCCAACACACCAAGGGTGTGGGTTAAGTGGATTCACTCTCAACTCGCCCGCGGTGGTCACTCAATTTGGTGGCAATGTAAAATCGGACACTCTCTTACCGCCGACGGAGTAACTATAGCAATACTAAGCTAAGCAAGTCCAATACAGCAATGAGGGATGTTCAGGAGCTCACCTAGCCGGCGTGAAGACGCCGACTCCGGCCGGAGACGGGGGCGAGTGGGGAGGCGAGGGTATGTACCCGCACGCCGCGTCGGTGTCGCTTCAACCTGAAAGTGTAAAGAGTACAACACTACGCCTCTCGCAGGAGGGATGATCTTGGGGTGGGGATTAAGTTAATTACATCCAAAACTACCTCCACGCAGGGAGGGGCCTTCAGCCGGCCAAGCGGGTTGGGGATTACGCAATGAAACTTGACCTCCCGAGCTCCATCGGTTCTGCCCTGCTTCAAGTTCACTGGACAGACAGTCGGAGACGGTGCTGCCACGGGTTCCACGGAACTCGGATCTTGACGAGACCAGCGCCAAAAGTTTCCCAACTGACAGAGGATGAAGCTTGAAATTTTGGGGAAGCTTTGATACTCGGGGCTGACCGCGCCGACGACTGGAATAGGACAGCAGCGTCTGGTCTCTGGCGGGTACCGAACTAATGCAGCAGGTTGTAGAAGTCACTGTGGGCTCTCCCGGACTACGATTGGAATGAAACTGGGACCACAGGGGGCAGTCTGCCGTCTCCGACGAAGAAAATTGGCGCAGAAGGTTCCGGTGGCCGATTGAGTCCCTTCTTCTTGGAGGTGGCAGCTAGCTTGAAGTAGTTTCATCCCTCCAAAAAAGGCGCTCAGAGCCTTCACGAGCTGGCCGTGGCAGAGTCTGGGACCGGACCGATTGATTCTGCCTCTGTCTGATGCAGATCAATGTGGCTGGTTGCAGAGGGTGCCACGATCTCTAACGAGCTCTGATTGAGGTGAGACCTGAACCGTTGGAACCGTAGCCGAGTCTTCTTTCTGTCGGCATTGACGGCGATGTCGGCAGATGTCGGAGAAGACCGGGACTATCAGATGAGTAGAGGGGTGTCGGTTCTGGCTCCTGTAAACTAACCTGACACACTTTGAATAGAGAATTTGTAACTTGAGATGCCGATGTCCAAATGCAGCTCTGCTTCTTTAGGATGAAAGAGGACTTGAGAGGGAAGAACTTTGCTGAAGAACACTTGATCTGAATCCCAAAAGGTTCGTCGTGGTCGGGCTTCCAATCTCGCTCTGGTTCTCTGCCTGGGGTCTTCTGCGCAGTCGTGGGAGATCAGCTCCTGCGGATAGCTCCGACCTCGGAAGCCGGCGAGACCACCACCGTTGGAAATCTATCTCGATGACAATTCCAGAAATGTAGGCCTTGCCACCTGAATCTTTGAGAGACGGTCGTGGCTGCCTCTGCAAGTTGCTGCAACTCTGCTGTCTGAAATAGAGGCTGAATGAGAAGATGATGAGGGGGTGGGGAAGGGGATGGCCAAGAGAGTAAGAGGTGGAGGGTGAACTTGGCTGGTATGGGGAAGGGGGGCTGCGACTTTGGGTGGTTTGGGAGGTGGGGAGATGGAAGGGCACTGCCCTAGGGAGAGGGAAATTCGAATTTGGGCTTAGGGAAGAGCCCCTTCAACCTTGGGGAGAGGAAGGGGTGCTTAGGAAGTGGTGTTGGGTAGTTGGGGGTTGGGAGGTGGGGTGTGGATTGGAGGATGCCACCTTGGGTTGGGGGGGGAGTTAAATGGATGTATGGGGAAGGGGAGAGGTCTTAATGAGGGGTGAATGGGGAGGAGAGAGAAAATTTCGAAAATTGGGTGGAGGGAGAGAGAGAGAGAGAGATAATGGGTGAGAGAGGGAAGAGAGATTTGGTAGAGAGGAGTAAGACTAGAGAATTTTTTCTATTCAAATGATTCTTCAAAAGTTGTTACATATGAGGAGTGGGGTGGCCTATTTATAGGCACATGACTTTTTCACAAAGGACCCTAACAAAAGACACAATGACTAATAACCGAAGGGAAGGGGGGGCATCCATGGGCCTAGCCCAATGAGATGGGCCCAATAACCTATCAAACCAACATAATGACTCAATACTTAGGAAAATGACTCAACAACCTAGGTACATGACTCAAATAAAGGGAAAATTACATGATATTGACTCAAAGAAAATGTGAAGATTACATGACTAGACTCAAAAATACATGACTAACATAATGGCGCTTGCCGACGAACAATCCGAGTCCGGAGAAAATGTGGAGGGGCAAGGGATGCCCTCAGCACTTTTATTTCATTATATTAAGCCTCTTTGGATAATATGGCAAGTTCTAGATCATCAATAATCCATCTAGAAACTTTAGAACATCAACCCTTGGGTCAAACCTCGGGTTAAGCACTCAAACAATGTGACGGTCAAGGACTAGGCCGTTACAAGATGTGACGCTCCAGTATTCAACCGTTACATTAGTCTGAATCCAGAATTAGTAAAATAGACTTAGTGAAATGTGACGGTCTTATATTGGGCCATTAGATGCTCCTGATGGTCCAGTATAGGTCCGTTACATTGCTAGAACCAGAAACACCGATAGTGAAAACTCCTAAATAGGCTTTAATGGTACAACCAACTCGGCGTCCTATTGGAAATCTCAGTCTCGCGGAGAATTACGGAGGCCTTGAAACAAGATTTTCTAGTCCATTAAAAGGAATATCCAATAGAGAGGTACTCAAGTCCAAGAATAATGTTCCTATAGTGTAAAATGTGAACTAATGGACAACATACCGGAATATGTGCCATGTACTTAAGAAAATGACTCTATTGATAGAGAGAATGTGTAACAATATGAAATCATGATAAAACTCCGTTCATACATCATTGAAAATAATGGAGTTAATACAAACTATAGTGCTTTGGCATGAAATTAACATATCCTTAAAATAATTCAAGATGCTTTTAACATGTGATACTTATCATGAACCAATTAATAAATTTAAAGTCATATCAACAGGTCAAAACTTAGATAACTAGGCATATTTATAAGTTAATGTGACTGTTCTTCAATTCTGTCTACAGTTACTCTGATGGTCGAGAATGGGGGCGTCATAGTGATTGTGACGGTTTATCGTGTGACCGTTACAGTGTTGTAACACACTGAGTCTGGGCCGTCAGAGATAACAGAGAAATTTAAAAACAACAGATGGTGTGATGGCTTGTCGTAAGGCCGTTAGATCATTGTGACAGTCTTACCTTGATGCGTCAGATAGTCTGCTGGCAGAAAAGATATAAAAAAATCTAAGGTTTCAACTTACATCATGTCTGGAAATCATATATAAACTTCCACATGATAGAATGAAGGATAACCTACTAGTATGCATGGGTTTTCTGTGAATTTGACAAGAGAGTTCCTTTTTAACTTAGTTAGGGTTAAGAGTATACATGTATGCATGACCTACTAAAACATGGAATTCATGATCTATGATGCATGAAATCAATCAAAACCAGAGGGCTTTTATCCCTAACAAGATGTTTTTGCCAATCATGAGAAGACCTACCTCTTAACTAGGCTTTAAGCTTCTAATTTGAGTCCGAAAACCGTGCCCTAGTTCTCCTTTTCCAATGAGTTTCCAGCAACTTCATGCTGCTCTAGCTCCAAGACATCTTGACCTAAAGATGTAAAATTTTGAGGGTAAGAAGATGAAACTAAGGTGAACAAAAAGTTCTAAAGGATTGAGCTCTAATTATCTCGTTTAGACGTCCTAATCTCTTGATCTTCAAGGGTCTTGCGTTCTGTTTCCTTAGTTATTATGGTCGAACCAGCAACTTTGGAAGCTTCAATCTTCTTGGTTGCTTGATCTCCTAACATGAAATTTGGAGAACTATTAGTCTAAAGTATACTAAACAAAGTCTTCTAAAGAACTTACCCTAAATTATGACTCCTTACCTTGATTCTTCACGAGCCAAAAGTAAGGGTCGCTCAGTTCAGAACTAGGTCCTATTTATCTGGTTTTGGCTAGGGTTTGAAGATTAGATCGATTCTAGAGTCCTTAATTTGCTAGAACATAACTCCTAAGAGTCCTTAGTAATGTTATAAGCTCTCCCAAGTTGATCTCTTACAGATAGGAGCTAAAGTTCCAATCTTTATGCTCGTTCTTCCATTCACGGAACTATCAAGGTGTAACACATCAAGACTGGTGCGTTAGGTGCATGTGGCGGTCGCACGATAGACCGCTACATCCAACGTGCACAGAATTCAACATAAATCAAACTCTTTTGTTAATTATCCATATTATTATCCATACAAATGGTATTTATCCTTAAGAAATGTAAATAGGCTAAATAACCTTCTAGAATATGGGCCAAACTTAATGGGCTTGGTCCTTAAACCTTTTGGATTTTATTTAAATAGGCTAGGTTAATTATTTAACACAATTGAGCCTTATAATGACTTATTATTTCAATAATCCATTTATTAATCTATTTAGCCTTTATAAATTCCTAATAAATTCTAGAAAATTCTATAAATAATCCAGAAATTATTATATAAATTCTGGGGCACTCCACCCTCCCCCACTTAGAAGAATTTGGTCCCCAAATTTAATACATAGATTATGGAGAGTGTACTTACAGTTAAAATAATTCTGGGAATCTTTTCCGCATGGCTGCTTCGGTTTCCCATGTTGCTTCATATGGCCATATTTTCTTCCATTGAATCTTGACCATCAGAATAACTTTATTTCTTAGTTGACGCACTTCCCGTTCCAGAATCTTTATTGGCGTTTGCTCGTACGTCATATCCTTCTGAATCTCCAGATTGTCATAAGTGATAATATGGTCAGGATCATATACATACTTCTTCAGCATAGAGACGTGAAATACGTCATGAACTCCTGCTAATTGTGGAGGTAAAGCCAGTTCACCGACCCTTTCAAAAATTTCAAACGGGCCAATGAATCTTAGAGTTAGCTTGCCCTTAATGCCAAATCTTCGAATACCATGACCTGGAGAAATCTTGAGATACACATGGTCTCCTACTTAAAATTCCAAGTCGTGTCTTCGATTATTAGCATAAGATTTCTGCCTATCTTGTGCCATCTTTATTCTCTCTTGAATGAGCTTGATCTTCTCTGTAGAATTCCTGATAATATCGGGGCCTAGGCATTATCTTTCCCCTATTTCATTCCAACATATTGGTGATCGACAACTTTTTCCATATAGAGCTTCAAAAGGTGCCATTTGTATGATGGCCTGATAACTGTTGTTCTATGCAAATTCTACAAGAGGTAAGTGATCATGCCAACTACCTCCAAAATTAATAACACAAGCCCTGAGCATGTCTTCTACCACTTGATTCGTTCTTTCTGTCTGACCATCAGTTTGTGGATGAAAGGCTGTGCTGAAATTCAATCTAGTCCCTAGTGACTGTTGTAGACCCTTCCAAAATTATGATGTGAATCGAGGATCTCTATCAGATATAATAGTGACAGGGACACCATGTAATTTAACAATTTCTCTTATGTATAATGCTGCCAGGATATCCACAGACCATCGACTTTTGATTGGTATAAAATGTGCAGATTTATTTAATCGGTCTATGATTACCCATATACCATTGTGTCCACCTCTTGTCTTAGGTAACCCCATAATGAAATCCATCCCTATACTCTCCCATTTCCATTCGGGAATATTCAAGGGATGCAGTTTACCTGCGGGTCTAAAATGCTCTGCTTTACTTGTTGACAAGTGAGACAGCGAGACACGAAATCAGCTATTTCCCTCTTCATGTTGGGCCACCAGAAATTTCTTTTGAGATCCTGATACATTTTTGTACTACCTTGGTGAATGGTATACCTGGATTTATGTGCTTCTTCTAGAATCAATGTCTTCGTATCTGTTGACATGTTCGTTTTACTCTCTTTCTCTTCAATACCTGCTTGAAAGATCTCTACTCTCCCCTTCTACTAAATCGATATGTAAAATAAATGGGACAGTAGAAGGAGAAAAGAAGAGAGTAAAGAACCATGATCGCCACCAAGATGCCGTACGTGATGAACATGCCATATCTTGGAAAGAAAGGGAGACACTCGCCTTAAAATCAGCACTGCAGGGGATCAGCGGCCCGTGATGAACCACCTGTATGTTGGACGGCCGCACGACAGACCGTGCTTCAGTGCTGTGGGGGGCACAGGATGTAGAACTACTGGCTGATGGATGGTTTAGGAACGACCGCAGGACGGTGAAAGACAGTCAAAGATGCACCGCACATGCCATAGAGCGGTCCTTATAGAGCCGCACAAGACCATCACGCCAGAAGTTGCAAAAGGGTCCAACCTCCACCCTCTCCGGCCGGCCAGAGGGAATGGGCCTCGTGCTAGGGATTGCTGACCTGCAAAATAACGTGAAAACACAGAGAGGAAACCCAAATTAGAACTGAAAAGTGTAGTAAATGCCAAAATAAGAAGAAATGAACATGAACAAATGGAAAGGGGGATACCTGGGGAGTTTTAAACCTCTGGGGTGTCATAAACGTGGGTGGATGTGTGTGTGGCAATGAAGGTGAAGAAAAACGTGGGGAGAAAGTGATGCATGCAATGAAAAATACACAAAACCTATCAAACACGCAAGAGTTAAAAACTAGACTACTCTCTGAATCGGATGCTTATATGGACGTGGAAAGCCTCCCTTCTTGGTGCTAGGTCGCTCAAGAATACGGCAGGGCTTCGCCGTCGACCAAAAATCTCCCCTCTTTCAAACCCGGCCTTTAGGGTCTATTTATAGAGCACCTAAAGTCCTAGCTCGAAATTAGGGTTTAGAAGCATTTTCAAGTCGAGATAATCAAAGGAAAATCATAGATAATCAAATTATCTCTCATCCAGTCGAAACGTCACTCAAAATGGTTCATTATCCGCTGAGAAAATGACGGGAGAAGTTGGGGATAAAACCACGGATAAAGAGATAAAATCTGTTAAAATTCAAGAATCGAACGGATGAACGGTCTTATGATAGACCGTTCAACTGGATGTGCGGTCATGTCCTGGCCGTCCAACCCTGTCGGTGGAAATTCAAAATAAATTATAAATTATCCAAATTATCCATCGAACTGACCGAAACCTTCGCCGTTGGACTCTCATAGATGAACGGCTCAGATGAGACCATTCAAAGGTAAAGCAGCCAAAGGTAAACCGTTCTAGCCTTATCGGTGATAAATAGATTAATTGGATAATTATCTGAGAACACCACCAAGCGTAGGACTCTGAGAGATGAGCGGCTACCATCCGTCTGTTCATCAAGTTGAACGGCCAGAGGAGGGCCGCATAAATGCTTGTTGGTGGAAATTCAAAAAATTAACCAAAATATTCCAAAATAGGTGGACGATTCACAGGCAACCGCGCATTGATTGAGCGGCCAGGGATGCACCGTACATGTACATGGGTGTTGAAACTCATAGAAAAGCACAATTAACCAAAACCAAGACCCGTTAAGCTCTGAATCAACTCGGACCTAACCAGGGAGGGAGGCTACCCAGAAAACTGGCCTAAGACATGCCTAAAAATAGCCCCAATGAGAGATGGAAAACTCGAGGCATCAACAAATGGGAGTAAGAGGAATGACTCAACTTATCGGTAAAAAACGGGTGTCAACAGATGCCCCTCCTTAACGTCCTCTTTGCAGGGGAGCGAGCAGAGGTGAAGCGAAAGTGACATGGAACATGGAGATGGAGCGGAAATGCAGCGGAGTGGACCGAAAAGTGGGCGTTAAGGTAAAACGACACCCGTTTTTACCAACAAGCGATAGGAATCTTCTGGAAAACTCTGAACCAAACGCAAGGAATGATAAAACCAAAAGTGACGCCAGCCCGGAGGAACTAAACTAAATGAAACAAATCGGCAAGACCAACCTCTGGGGGACACAATCCCGCGGTCCAATGAGGAGGCCAAAAGCAGGCTGCAAAAGTAAAGAAACAGGCTAAAGCTCCAGACGGGGACCTTTTAATCAACCAAACAAGCGAATTGACCAAAGAGAATCTTCCAACTCATAGTGGAATTAGTTCCTTTTACCTAAACACTGAACATACAGCTAACCATTACTGATGGGACATTCTTCAAGCAAACCATGGGTCATGAAAGCTCAAAAGGATGCGTATGATGCATGCTGGGCTAAAATAAATGAAATCGTTAAAATAAATGCAAAGAAAGATTGAAATATAAAATACTCGAGAATAATATTGCTAAGTTGGGAAAATCAGAGTCAAGATATCATCCGCAACCATAGCGTGCAGGATAGAACTATCCTCCCCATGACATCCCAACCTAACGGCCTATCCGAAGGTTAAACACGTGAACCTGGATCGTCATCATTTTTGTTAAAAGGGAACATCAGATCTTGGAACACGTAAATAACCAACTGGTTCTCGAGATAATATATTATAGTACCATATAATAATGCAATAAGGGTGATAAAGTTAAAAGGCCATACCTGACTTACCTGAGCAGGTGAAACGGCAAGTTTTTGGATTTTCTTTTTCAGATTTTTATGAATTTTTATGAATAACATAAACAAGATAAACATAGCGATTAACATAATGACAAACAACATAACATAACATGACGAATGGAAACAACACAACAAGATGAACAAGCACCTAGGCAAAGGCATAAACAGACAATACGTATGCATGAACATGGTGTGACGAGACAACAATCGGTGGGACAACACATGGTTGGGATAAGAACATGACGGATCACACGGTTGGGACAACACCTGGAACATAGAGGGACGAATATCAACATATGCAAGACAACTATGTGGTGAGAAACAAAACAACAAGCGTGGGACAACACGGTGGGACATAGACACGAGACAATGACACGACGGGACAACACATGAACAAACACGCACTTCAATCAAAACCCAAGATCAAAATGAAGTAGAACCGCCAGGTTCATAATCGTGAGGCAAAGCCCTCTCATAAAGATATGATCATTGCAAACAAAAGTTGGGAGGATATGAGATTTAGAACAGATCGAGAGTGGATCGAAGAAGGAAATAGATCAGAAGATGTGAATAGGAGGCAGAGCAAAAAGATATAGCAAGGAATGCCTGAGTACTTGCAACCTGCACACTTAGCAAACGGATTACGTATCTGTCCTTAAAACAAATGCAAATGCATGAAAAAGACACATTTTTTTTATTTTTATGATCTTTTTTTTTAAGATTTTCAATAGTATTTCATTTTTCTAGATTTTTTTTGAAGTATTTGATTTCTTAGGTTTTTGAGATATTTGATTTTTTTAAAATTTTGAAGTATTTGATTTTTTTGGAATTTTGACAATATTTGATTTTTTTTTTGAAATTTTGATTTTGACATAGCAATCTACAGCACCTAAAGACGGGCTCAAACTACTGACTAGGGATCGTCGTTTCTACCCCTTTCATTAAAGGCTTCCCTTAAGCAGGGCGTGCATGTGAGGGTGGCTTACCACAACCAACCGCTTCTAAAGAACGGTGCCCCTACTAAGGCCATACCTGTGATACAACCCAGCCTAAGAGGGAGAAGCAGAAGAAAAATTGGAGACAAGCTTCATGCAGGATGGGAGATATCAAGGCTCGAATTCTTTCCAGGGCACTACCCCTCAAAGAGATAGCCTGTTGCGCTGGGGCTTTGTGTCTTTGATTTTTAGAACCATATTTATCAGGCACGCATGCGACCGGGCTCATGACGTCCCGCGGGGAACTGTACTGCCACTCTTGCCATGCCTTCCAATCATAATTTTACATTGAATTATTTTCTCATTTTGCTAGCCCTTATTGGCCAGATATAGTATGAAAGCTCACTTTTGAGGGTCAAGACTACCCCTATTTCAGACCTCTCCCGTATTAGGGAGCGCCTAGGTTGGTCATCTCATCCATCCATCTCTTGCCCCTGCACTTGGCCGAGCAGAGAAAAGAAAAGATCTTTGTGCATACCCAAAGTATGGCCAAAGCAGCAACGGTGTGCCTCAGAGAGATCGGCTATGGCTTGCCGTGAAGTGTGTGAAAAATCCATACTCATAGGTCACCCTCAACAATCGAGGAAAGAAACTAGACTCCCAGCGCGGAGCTATCACCAGCCTAAGGATGCTGCAGAAGCTAACTTTTTTATTTGACTAAGCAAACTAACTAAAGCCTAAGGCCACTCAACCATGTTTTAAGGAACCAACATTATAAGCGCGTGCAGAAATAACAGAGTAATAGCAATGATAACATGTTTCGGCACAAAATCAAAGATACCTTCGCAAATCCATGGCGTGGAAACCGACCTCTTGAAGTGATTTTGATCATCGAGCTTTAAGGAGCGTGAGTAGCTTTGCATTCCTTGCTTGTCAGGATAAAGGATGAAAGGAGAGCAAAGGATTGGATTCCTCTACACAGAGGAGTGGCAGACATCATACTGGACGAAGAAGGGATAAAAAGAAAGAGAGACGAGGGCTAGAACTCCCTCGTTAAGGCACTGAGGCCCTGATCACAAGAGATACAAAATAAAGAAGGATTAACTGAGATCAAGGCGGGCTAAAGCCTCAAAAATAGCAAGAAAAAGGGTGGTGACCCCGAAAGGGTGAGACATATAGAACAGAAAGATGACGAAAAGATAACTGTGAAGATAAGGTAGAAAGAGAAAGATCATCCGACGTGGTCGGAGGAAAGGAGTAGCGATCACCTGACAGAGGCGGGGAAGAAAATGCATGAACACCCGACAAAGTCGGGGAAACGAAATGGAAACCACCCGACAAAGTCGGGGAAGGATCAGAAAAACCACCCGATATGGTCAGGGAACGAGCACAAGGAATCCCCAACAAGGTCGGGGGAAAGGGACGAGAAGTGAAATCCGGGCATACCCAGGGAGAAAAACTAGAAGATGCCCCTAGATCAGGGGAAGAGGGGGACATAGGCCGATGCCTAGAATGCTGAGAATTGGAGAAGATGGTGGAAATATGTTCAGGTGGTGGAAGGTACACCACCCAAGGATAAGAACCGAGCAGAAGAACAGACGAATGGACGGAAGAAGGAGAGGAGGAAGTGGACCCCCAAGTGCACAACTGACGGCCCTTGAACTTATGCTGTCGCCTCTTCTTAGCAGAAATCTTCTCAAAACAACACCGCCTGGCGTAGACTCGAACCTTCGGGCTTCTTATCTTGCAATACCTTCTTAAATAACAGGCCCACCTGGCAGACGGCCTGGCCTGGCTGTGCACATGCAACTTCATCAGGGCGACTGCCCCTAGCTGTGCAGTGCTAACCTTAGAAGGACATTCCAGAATAACTAACTCCTTGGGATGAGCATCAGGAAGCAATAGAGTTTTGTCATTCATCACTAGAAGCATAAGATTCGGCAACTCCACTCGGCAATCGGGCATGAAGCACAACTCCCTTTCCAGAAGCACAAGACGGAACTAAGGGAGGGTGATGCGCGGCGTTGACGTGGCCGATTCACCAATAAACCGAGGAAGATTACATAAGACGTGCAAAATGTCCTTGGAAAATGAAGAAGACACGGCCAATTGCCCCTTGAATGCTAAATTCATTAAACCTTCGGCGGCCGTGTGGGTTAGCACCATCTGGGCGAAAAACTCTTCTGGGCCAGTGAACTGAATAGTAATCAAGCGAGGGGTGATAACAACATCAATCGTGGATTCTCTTGCGAGCAAAGAGACTGCCACCGGCCTCGCTTTAGAAGGAACTGGAACCAGTGCTAAGTAACTCTTCTCAGCAACCGCCTTCATATAAATGTAGGCTCCTTGTCCCCAAAATAGCCAAGGGCTAGGACTCAGATCGGCATGCGGGAAATAACATCCTTGATCTTGAAATGCACGATTGAAACCTGGCTTGGCTCTTTATCTCCCTGGGGACTAGACCCAAGGGGCACCAAAGGTAGCGCGTACCTGCTCTGCGAAGTGGGAAGTGGTAGGGGGAGGTTAGAAGGAGGAGGTTTGAAGGGTGCGGGTGGCGTTAGCGCAAGTGATGGAGAAATACTGATGATGACGGGCATGAGTGAAGGTAAAGGCAAAAGTGGAGGTATGGGTTTAGGGTCGGCCTGCTCGGGCTCAGAGGATGATGGCGAAAGAAGTGGCATCGGTCGCGGGGATGGTTGTGAAGGGGACGGAACAGGGATTATTACGAGGGGAGGTGATGACGACGGTGGTGAGGGTAATGGGGATAATGGAGAAGGTGATGATGGAGATGTGGCCAATGGAGGTGGCGAAGATGGGGGTGGAGAAGATGGTGGCAAAGGGGGTGATGTGGTTGATGGAGATGGTGAAGGTGAAGAGGAAAGAGGTGTAGGTAGGGATGGGGAAGAAGGAGGAGAGGAAGGTAGTGGCGTAGTGAAGGAAGTGGTGGGTGGTGGCGTTGCTGGCCGGGGCAGAGTCTGGAACTGGATTGATTCGTTCTGTCTCTGTCTGGTGCAGAACCAATGAGGTTTGTTACAGAAGATGCCACGAACTCTACCAAACTTCGATTGAGACAAAGTTGGCGTTGAAGCGACCGTGGCCGAAATAGCTTCGAGCAGGAACTGACAGGACCCCAAAAGGAGGTTGGAGAAGAGAATTCTGATCAGAAGACTGGGGGGTGGTCCAACCTGGAACAGTAGGGAGCAGCCTGTGCACTTCGACGAGAATAATTGGAACCGGGGGCTCGGGAGGGCGAATGACCTCATCCTTCTTGGTACTGAAAGGGGACTGGTCGAAGTTCCTTCCCTCTGAAGATGGCACCCAGAGCTTCACCGACCTGGTCGTGGTGGCCTCCACTCTCAGCCTCATGTCACCAGCCGGAGACGGGAAGCGCAGTCCGGCGAGATCCGCTCCTCCGATCAGCTCCGAGCTTTGATGGTCGCGGGACCACCACCGTTGGAAAGCTGACTCGATCACTTTCCCACGATCTATGGTATGCCTCCAGAAACCTCACGGTGGCGACGTGGTGCTCGCTGAAACCTGCTACTACTCTGCTGCCTACGACCCTGGACTGTATCTGAAAATGAAAAGAGATTTGGGTGAAGGGGTGGTGAAGGTTTAACAGAGGATTGGGGTGCCTGAAGGCTGTGGGAAGGGGAGGGGGTCGATGGAGGGCTGTTGGGGTGGCTGGAGAGTCAAGGGGTGGGCGGGTGAAGGGGGTTGGAGCTGGCTGGAGTGGGTAAGGGAAGGGGGAGGGCTGCACTAGGTATGCAATGGAGAGGATGGGGGAGGACGACCAAGGGCTAGGTGTGGGGATTGGTTTTGGGTGACCAAGACCTGGTAGGGGGGGTTGTGAGATGGGAGGGCACAGCCAAATGAGATGGAGATTCAAATTTGGCCTTGGGAGAAACTCCTTCAGCCTTGGGGAGATGGAGAGGTGCTTACGAAAGTGGATTGGGTAGTTCGTGGTTGGGGGGTGGAGTTTGGATTGGTGAAAGCTATCTTGTGGCTGGGGTGGAGTTATTGGGGTGGTGGGTAGTTGGGGAGGTCCTTGAATGAGGGAGGGGGAGTTAAGTGGTAGGTAGGAGATGGAGGAGAGAGAGGGGGGTTCGCCCCTTCCCTTGAGGAGGGAGAGAGAGATAATGAGAGAGAGAGAGAGAAAAGAGAAATTTTGTGGAGGAGAGAGAGATTTTGGATTTTATACTATTCAAAATGATTCATCAAAAGTTGAGTATATGGGGAGAGACGGGGCATATATATAGGCATCAACTCTTTACATGACCAAAATACCTTTGACAATTAGACAAAAGACCAAGCATATCCTATACTTAATCCTATGGGCCCATTACTAAGGTACTAAGGCCCAATTAAGCATAACAAGAGAAATGAACTAAAACAACATGACTCAATAAAGGAAAGTACATAAGATATGACTCAAAGAAAAGGAAAATAACATGTGAACACATAGCCGTGCTTCCTCAAAGTGATGCAGGCGATCCGAGCCAAAGAGAGCGTTGTGAGATGCCCTCATCAAATCCCCCAGGGTGGGAAGAACTCGACCCCGTCAAGTATCGGTCCGCCTGACTGTGGTAGTGCTCCAAAATGTCTGGGTCAAGGCGTAGCAGGTCTTCCCGACTCACCCAAGTATCCTCGTTCGGGGGATGACCCTTCCACCTCACTAGGTAACGCTGGTATACCCTATTCCTAGTAATGGTACTCTGCTCATCCAGTATTGCCTCCACTTGCTCACGTCGGCCTCTCAAGCTAGGAGGTAGAGTCACACCGTGGGTGTCTCTCTCAAGAGTTGGTAAAGGCGCAAGCTCCTCACTAGGTCCCACCGTAGGGCCCTTGTAGGGTATCAGGTCTGCCACGTTAAAGGTAGGGTGTGCCCCAAAATCCTCAGGTAGGTCCAGCTCATAAGTGTTACTGCCTAGTCGTCTCAGAATTCGAAAGGGTCCCGATCCTCATGCCCTCAACTTGGAGGCAGGCCCCGGAAGGAGCCGCTTCGTCCTCACCATCACCGAGTCTCCCACTTGGAACTCCCAGTGGCGCCGTCGAGCATCTGCATGTCTTTTGTAAGCCTTGTTGCTCTTCCCTATATGCTTGTGGATGTCATCATGCAACTCTTTGATATGCTGTGCAAAGGACTCAGCTGAGACTGACACTCTAGCATGTGGGGGAAGGGGGATAAGATCTGAGGGTTTTCTAGGCCTATAACCATGTACTACCACAAATGGACTCTTGCCTATGGACCTATTGACGGAATCATTATAGGCAAACTCGGCCTGAGATAAGAGGAGATCCCAATTCCTAGGGTGGTCCCCTACTAGACAACGGAGCAAGTTCCCAAGGCTTCGGTTGACGACCTCAGTCTGGCCATCTGTTTGAGGAAGATAAGCGGTGGAGAATTTGAGGAGGGTTCCCATCAGATGCCAGAGAGTTTTTCAAAAGTAACTGGTGAATTTCACATCTCGGTCGGACACAATGGTTTTAGGTAGTCCATGGAGTCGGACCACCTCATCAAAGAACTATCGGGTGACCCTAGAAGCATCCGAAGTCTTGGCACATGGGATAAAGTGGGCCATCCTAGAGAACCTGTCAACAACGACGAAGATGGAATCATGTTTGCATAAGGTACTAGGTAGGCCAAGGATAATGTCCATGCTCAAATCCTCCAAAGTTCGATCTGGGATGGGAAGGGGTGTATAAAGCCCAGTGTTTTGCCTCACTTGCTTAGCTGCGGCACAAATGTGACATTTTCCCACAATGTGGGCCACATCCTTCTTAAGACTGGGCCAATGGAATTACCCCTCAACTAGCTCTATGGTCTTTTGAACCCCAAAGTGACCAGCTAGGCCACCACTGTGTAACTCCCAAACTAAGAAGTCCCGAAGTGAAGTCTGGGGTATGCATAGCCTAGCTCCCTTGAAAAGATACCCCTCTTGGAGTATGAATCCCTCATGTTCCTTGTGGGGCTGAGTGGAGAGGGTGTTGTAGTGAGTCCCAAAGTTGGGGCAATTTGGATATTCCCCTTTGATCCTCTCAAACCCGGTGACTTCCACCTGGATAGTGGAAAGTAAGCCTATCCTCCTACTTAGCGCATCGGCGGCACGGTTCTCACTACCCATCTTATACTTGAGGACAAAGGTATAGGCCTGAATCTATTCTACCCAACGGGCATGGCGGGCATTGAGGTTTTGTTGGGTGTTGAGGTACTTCAAGGCCTCGTGGTTCGAGAAGATCACAAACACCTTTGCTAGGAGATAGCGCCTCCAATGCCAAAGGGATTGAACCACATCGTAAAGCTCCTTGTCATATGTGGAGTACCTAGTCCTAGCCTCACAAAGTTTCTCACTAAAATAGGCTACTGGGTGACCCTCTTGGCTAAGAATGCCTCCAATCCCTACCCCATATGCATCACAAGTGACCTCGAAGACTTTTGAGAAGTCGGGTAGGCAAAGGACCGGGGCTCGAGTCATCTTTTCCTTTAGCTCTAGGAATGCTTTGGAGGTTGCCCTAGTTCACAAAAAAGTGCCCTTCTTGAGGCAATCCGTGATAGGAGCGGTGATAGTGCTAAACCCACGGATGAATCTCCTATAGAAAGTGGCTAGCCCGTGAAAGCTTCGGGCCTCATGGAGGGTCTTGGGCTCGGGCCACTCAAGAATGGCTTGGACCTTCTCGGGATCCATGGATACCCCTTGGGATGAGACAATAAATCCTAGGAAGGCTAGTTGATTGGTCAAGAAATGACACTTCCCAGGGTTGACAAAGAGACTTTCTTTCCTATGAATGGTGCAAACTTGTTTGAGATGATCTAGGTGGGCTTCCTTGGTTTGCCTGTATATGAGAATGTCATCAAAGTAGACGACAAGGAAGATGCCAATGAAGGGCCGGAGGACCTCGGTCCTGAGGCGCATGAATGTGCTTGGTGCATTGGAAAGGTTGAAAGGCATGACAAGCCATTCATAGAGACCGTCCTTAGTTTTAAAGGCGGTCTTCCACTCGTCCCCGGGCCTAATGCGAACTTGGTGGTATCCACTTTTGAGATTGATCTTAGAGAAGATGGTGTCTCCTGCAAGCATGTCTAGCATGTCATCTAGCCGAGGGATGGGAAACCTATATTTGACTGTGATCTTGTTGATGGCCCGGCTATCCACATACATGCGCCAAGTTCTATCTTTTTTGGGTGTGAGGAGGGCAGGGACGGCACATGGGCTTTTGCTAATGCGGAGGAAGCCCTTCTTGATGAGCTCCTCAATTTGCCTCCTAAGCTCGGCATGCTCGGTGGGATTGAGACGGTAGTGGGGGAGGTTGGGTAAGGTAGCCTCGGGCACAAAGTCGATGGCATGTTGCACATCACACATAGGTGGTAGCTTATCCGGTAGCTCATCGGGGAACATATCATGGAAGTCCTCAAGGATTTGTGGAATTTCTATTGGGTGTGGGTTGGTATGTGTAGAGTCCCCAAGGCAAATAACAATGGCACACACTTGTCCTCCTTGGTTGACTTCTTCCTCAAGTTCTTGCCTAGTGATGAGGTGTATGCTCCTAGTAGTCTCATTGGTCAAACTAGGATTAGGACTTGATGGGTGGGGTTTGGTGGGATTGGAATAGTGGGAGTGGTAGGGGATCCCTCAAGGGAGGGAGATGCCTTCTTGGGAAGGGAGCGGGGTGGAGAGGGGTTGAGTTGGATTCTCTTCCCCTCATGAGTGAAAATGCAAGTGTTCGTCCTTCCAAGGAAGGTGGCATCTACATCGTAGATCCAAGGCCGCCCTAGGAGTATACTCCTAACTTCTATTCGTAGAATGTCACACCAAACTTGGCCTTGGTAGGATTGGAATGTGATGGGGACAAGGCAACGAGTACTAACGGATACGGATGTGGCATCAATCCACGCTACCCGATATGGGTGTGGGTGTGGGGAGATGGTAAGGCCCAAAAGTTTGACGGTGTCGGGTGACACCACATTCACACTACTCCCATTGTCTAAGATGACTTTCCTAGCATAGTTCCCTATCCGAATGTAGGTATGGAAGATGGTGTTTCTCCTCCAATCATGTTCTTGAGCTTGAGTTAGGGTGCACCTAACCACTCCATGGTGAGGGTCGGTGGGTGGAGGGGTTTGTTCTTGATTGGTCTCCATGTAGTGGGTTTCATACTCGTCCTCCCAATCGGGAGAGGCCTCATACACCTCAACTTCATCTTCAACTCTAGTTTCGGGTAGGGGGCTTGTCTCCTCAAT
The DNA here is from genome assembly GCA_022559845.1 of Amorphophallus konjac. Classification (NCBI taxonomy): domain Eukaryota; kingdom Viridiplantae; phylum Streptophyta; class Magnoliopsida; order Alismatales; family Araceae; genus Amorphophallus; species Amorphophallus konjac. The sequence continues at coordinate 190,054,117 of CM040123.1, read as the reverse complement.
GAGCAAACTAGATGTGCCCTTGGTGGGGCATTGATTGGCGAAATGTCCATACCCAAGGCACCTAAAACATTGCTGCCCACTTTGGTGGTTTGGGGCAGCCCTAGTGTGAGGGAGAGTGGGTGCCGGAATTGGTCTATTGGGAGTGGGGTTGAGGGGCCCACTTGTGGGGCGAGGAGGAGGGGTGCCACTAGGAGGGGTTGCCCGGGTGGGAGGAGCTCCCATGGGGGTGGGAAGGAGACCTCGTTGAGGAGGTGGGGGGTTGGTCCGAGGTACTATGGATTTTGGGTCCATCCCCCGAGGGGGAAACATTCGGGTGTATCGAGATAATTTCTCGGCATCTCGGGCTACTTGATAGACTTGCTCTAGAGTGGCTACTTGACGCATGAATAGCTCCTTTTTTTGTGGAATTGAAGCCCATTTCTAAAGCGGGATAGTGTGACGACGGGGTCCTCTTGGACTCCACACTTAAGAAGGTAGTAGTCAAATTTCTCAATGTACTCCATAACGGTCTTCCCTTCTTGGGTTAAGGCTTGCCACTCATCTAAGAAGTTTTGATGGTAGGAGGGAGGGACATATTTGAGTTTGAGTTGTTCCTTCATGGCCCCCCATGTGGTGATGGGAGCTTCCCTCCTAACTATCCTTAATGCTCAATGTTCATCCAATGAGTCTTAGCTAATTTGGTAAGTTACATTTTTACAAGCCGGACTCTCCTATCCTCGGTCATTGGGTACCAATCAAAATATTGGTCCATAGCCGCCTCCGAATCTAAATAGATGCTTCGGTGATGAGACCCATCAAAGGTGGGGGCATCTACTTTCACAAGTCTCATAAGGTGGTCATCCGGGTTGTCCCGGGGGGGTCTCTCATTCCTCCTTGGAGGTGGGTCTCTTTTCGGTTTGGGAGGATGGTCAAGGCTGAGCTCTCCTATGGCTGGTTCCTCATGCGGGGGAGGTGCCCTCCTATCACCCACCCTTGGGGCGGGCCTATTCTCCTCAAGTTGCTCAAGCCGGGTCGTTATGTCATCAAGCCATCCAAAGATACTTGCCATACCCTCCACTAGGAATCTCATGTGATCGGGAAGCTCATGCTAGTTGTTGGCGGGATTCCCTTAGGGATTGGGATTCATTGTGGAATTGGAAGAGGATGGATGGGTTTGATAATGAGCTCCACTACGAGTAGTCATGCAAAGTTGGGTGGGCTATGCATGGGTGTGCGGATGCACCTATGAATGATCTAGTGTGAAGACGACCCAAGACTAGACTAGTAAGAACAAGCCTATGACCGCTCTGATACCACTTGATGTGTCACAGCCCAAAGATGATAATGAATAAATTGTTGAACCTAGGACTTAGATCCGCAAGCATACAAGCACTTTCAACGGACTCACGTTAGCGGCTCACTCGCTCGGCTCATACGATCTCCCGGTGGTACCGGGGGATGATGACAAGGGTCCGAGGTGGGACCCAAATATTCAAAGGACTACGTTGGCTTAGGCTGACCCATAAGGGTCTGGGATTCCCAACTTCGTGGGCAGCCGGCACACCGGGGCGTGGGGTTGGGTGGCTCTCACTCACAATCCGCGGTGGGCGCACTAATGAACAAATACGGGTCCGAACACTCCCTCACCGACCGACGAGCATAAGAGATAATACTAAACTAGCAATGTATGGACCAGCAAGGGAGGGACTATGTAAGGTTTTGCACAGCACCTACGGGCGATGCAGCGGATAACAAAAATTCATTTGTCCGATCCCGGTGTTATGGAAACCATAATCTGTGCTCTAATCGGTGTTTCTAAGACTCCAACCCGCCTAATTACAGGTTGCGTGTTTATACCTTGCGCGGAACGACGCTGTCCGCTATGCCCGATGCAGAATACTGATAAGTGTTCATTTTCGGTGATAATTCATCACATGTACACCATTTTATGTGCATATAATTAGATAATTATGCATGTCCTATCATTAATCTCAACTTTACATGTAAATTAAGTATTTCACGTAAATTAATTAATTTGGTGATATTATTTAATGAATTAAAGTTGAGGGCCATGAGCATTAATTCTCCATTGCATAATTAATCATGAGCATTTAAGATTTATGTGCACACTATGATAATTTTTATGGACTAAAGTGCAATTATGTGTGTGTAGGACACCAAAGGTAATTACAAAAGAAGCCGAGGGCAAAAAGGGTCATCACCATTTTGACCAAGTCAAATAAAGAATTCAAAATATTTTGGTTGGAGGGAAAGGAAAGTTCAAAATTTCGAATTCAAAGTTTGAAAAGGAGGAATCCAAAGTTTAAGTTTGAAAAGGAGGAAAAGGACATTCAAAGTTTGAAATAAAGGAGAGGAATGATGAGTCTTGGGAAGGGGGTTGTCCAAAGCCCAAGGAGGGTGTACTCACCTACTTTTTCTCTTCCCCATGCATCATATTCTACTTAAATCTATCCATCCATCTCCTTTGATACAATCTCCACCCTCCATCTACTCAACTTTTCCTATAAATAGCCCATGACAAGAAGGAGAGGGGGGTTCTTCTTTTGGCAATTTCTCTCCCAACCTTAGGCCTCCGGTTTCTGCCATGTACGTTCGTTTTCTCCTTTTGTGTTCTTCATAAAAGTTCTTCATTTTGACGTTCTCTACAACTTCTTCTTCTTGCTCAACTTCTAATTCCTTCTGGTTTTCAAGATATTTTATATTTTTCACTGTGCTGTCCTGTTCATCTGTGACCCAATATTATTCTCTGTTCTTTCCCTTATTTCTCCCTCTTCTAGTCATTTTATGCTCTTGTTGTCTTCATAAAAGTTCTTGGTTTTTACGTGTTCTCCAACTTCTTCTTCTTGCTCATCTTCTAATTCCTTCAGGTTTTTATGATATTTCTCGTTTTTCAACTTGCTGTCCTGTGATTTCACTGTTCATCCGAGGTGCTAGTTTCTGTTATGTCTCCATTTTGAAGCTCTTCTTCTCTTCTTTTCTCTCTGAGTCATTCATTAAAGTTTTTCCTCTCTTCCCCCTCTTCAACTTCTTCTTCTTGGGCATCCCCTAATTCCTCTTGAGTTCAAAGTTATTCACCCTCCAAAGGCAGCTTCAACGACAAAGGCGACTTCCTCCCGGTGTAGACGACATCTTCCACAAGGTGGTTCGTGATCCAAGGCCAAGAGAGGACGGCGCCGTCATCACCATTACGGCTACCATCTTCACATCTCAGGCTCCTCTTGTTGCTATTACTTTACTTTCATTTTACTTCATTGTAATCTTGTCACATCTTTATTGTAAGCTCGTCTTGCACTTCATGTAATCGTTTCTTTATGTTAATGAAAAAAGTGTCATTTGATCTAGAGTTTGTTCATCTTCCCTCTCTTCCTACTTTTTCTACCTCTTCTTCCCAATGTTATGCAATTATTTCCCATGGCATAGACTCATAATCATAGACATTTTGATTTAATTGTTGGAATCATTCTTTGTTTAATCATTCTCTTCAAGCTACAAAAAATCACAAACATTTTCTAAAAGGTTACAAGGTTTTTAACTCTAAAAGTATCTTCTTCCCTGTGGATTCGACCCGTGCTTACCATAGTACTACGTTCTCCTTTGATCATTTTGTGCGAGTTCAGTTTTAAGATTGTTATACGCGTGTTTTAAACGATAAACTTTCGCGTTATCAATTTTTGGCGCCGTTGCCGGGGAAGAATGATGATTTTTGATTTAAGAACTTTATTTTCCTTATGTATATAGTGTACTAATAAAGCTCTCTTTTATTTTTTTTTACAGGTTAAAAATAAAACCCAGAAAAATTAGAGGTAAGTTTACATTTCTTTCTTTCATCTTTTGAGTTGTCATTCATTTCAAAAAGAGAGAGAGAGAGAGAGAACGAGGGATTGCGCATCAAGTAAGTCTTCAAACATATTCCTCTCATTTTATGTCATTTCCTTAATGATTCTTGCATATTGTGGTTAGATAGGTTCACAAAATAATTTAAAAAAAACTCTTCACTTGAACCCAATAAAAAAAATCCTCATTCCAAGAGTAGAAATCACATTTTCATGCTCTAAGTCATGCATCATTTAGGATAGAATTTTTTTTCAACTTGTTGTTTAACTTTGGTCGTTGCATTTTGGAGATTGCGAGGTGCAAGGTGAGTTCTTTTCTAATCTTTTTCTTAATCACATGCTCATGCATACTTGCATAGAACCCCTTGTTTGAACTTGGTTTGTTGCATATCATTCTAAAATATTTTAAGGGCAACACCCATAAGCAAGATAAGGTGGGGATTTCATCACCCTTCCTTAGCCCACAAACCACAATTTCCTTCATCTTTGCATCACCTAGACCCTAAATAAAATTCAATAGACGTTGGCCCTAGGTTCACACTGTGGTTCTTGTGTTATTTGGGCTTACCCTTTTGTGAAAATCAGTGCCTAAGGTAAGACGGTAGGACGGCAAACGCCTTAAGCGGGCTAGTGGTTTGTAATTAGGTCCCTACGAAAGTAGGGGGAGCCTCCCACTACCCCACCCCTTACCTGGCCGATGGAAATATTGAGGGTGAACTCAAGTTGCACTTTAGCCATTTTGTGAAACCTAATTTGTAGGTCTAAGTCACATCTAGGTCATTAGGTAATTTGTTTCACAACTTGTTTGTGTTTGCATAAAAAAAATAGAAAACAAAAATAAAAATAAAAAAATCCTCATCTTCTCTCTCTTCGTCCAAGTTTGTGTCAAAACCAAAAAAAAAATATAAATCATCATAAAAAAATATCTCTCTCATCTCTCTTTGTCCTAGTTTATGCAAGGAAGAAGATCACAACATCCAAACCTACTAGGACCCATTCAGGAAATAGAGAGAGTCTTGTATCCAAGAGATGACCTCCAAGAAGATCTTATGGCCGAAAATCAAGAACCTCACCACCAAAATCTCATGGCCGGAAATCCCAATCCTCCAAAGCAAATGAAGGATTATTTCATTCCCAACCAATATCAACCTCCATCTTGCATTTACATTCCTCAAAATCAAGCCATCCATTATGAGATCAAGTCAAGCACAATTCAAATGCTCCCCTCATTTTATGCAAATACCAATGAGGACCCCTACAAGCACATTGATGAATTTTTAGAAATTTGTTCCACGGTAAAAATCCAAAATTTCTTGGATGATGCCCTTAGATTGACCCTCTTTCCATTCTCTCTTAAGGATAAGGCTAAATATTGGTTAGACACTATAGGGAAGCCAATGAGAACTTGGGCCGAGATGCAACAAGAATTTTTGAAGAAGTTCTACCCTATAGGCCGCACCAATACTATGAGAAGGGCAATCACGGGTTTTACCCAAACTCCAGGGGAACAAATGCATGAGTCATGGGAAAGACTCAAGGAATTGCTTAGGAAGTGTCCTCACCATGGGTTGTCCAAATGGCAAATAGTCCAAGCTTTTTAAGAGGGTCTATCTGATCAATTTAGACAAATGGTAGATGCATCATGTGGAGGGGCATTCATGAGCAAAAGTGAGGATGAGACGTATGATTTGTTCGAAATGCTTAGTGAGAATTCTATCAATCATGCTTCTTTATCATCCTATGAGAGATCCATTGGGCCCTCTAAGCGGGCCGGATTATATGAGGTCAAGGCCCGAGGTGATTTTGAACCAAGATTGGACATAAGTCTCATCACTCAAAAGTTGGATAAAGTAGAGAGTATGACTCAAAAGTTAGACCAACTCCTGACTTTGAAAGACCCTTCTTGCCAACCATCATCCCATTCCTACTCGGGTCAATCGTCACTCCACATGAGGCATGCACTCTATGTGCAAGCCCATCCCATCACATCACGGAGTGTCCAACTGCGGCTCAATTACCCCCTGCCATCCAGGAGCAAGTCTTTGCAGCCCAAGGATTCTCTAAGCCCAATAATGACCCATTTTCAAACACATACAATCCGGGCTGGAGGAATCACCCGAACTTTTCTTGGAAATCCCAACAAGCTTTACCTCAAGCAACCAACCCCTCTATTCATCAAGCCCAAAAGCAACCCATGCAAAGTCAATTTCAAACCCAACCTAACACCTTCAATCCATTTGGTAGAGGTCCACAAGCTCAATTCCTTCCTATGGGCTATTCACATTTTCAATCTAATCAAGGCCAACACACTTACCAACCTCCGCCTCAATCCAACTTTGAAGATAAATTCAATCAACTCCAACAAATCATCTTGAATCAACAACAATCTATTTCCAAGTTGGAAAGTCAAATAGGACAATTGGCGGAAGCTATAATGAGAAGAGAAGTGGGTCAACTTCCAAGTCAACCCGTGGCCAACCCAAGAAACCAACCCCCGGGTTTTCCTCCACAACCGGGCCTCCTACCTCAACCCATCCCACAAGCCCAACCTAAAGGCCCACAATTTGAAAATGTCAAGGCTATTTCAACTTTGAGGAGTGGGAAGGTGTTAGATGACCCATACAAGGATGGAAAGAAGTTGCAAGATTCCATAGAAAAAAATTAAGATAATGAGGATGCAAGCAAGGAGGATTACACTCAAGATAAGTTGGGGGTGATCCTAAAGGGAAAGGAATGGCCCATGAAGATCCAAATTTCTATCAACCCAAGGTCCCCTTTCCTAATGCCCTAGAACCGAAGCCCACTAAAACTAGGCCAGCCCAAAATGAGGAATTCATGGAGCTCTTTTCACAAGTTCACATCAATATTCCACTCCTGGATGCCATAAAACATGTTCCGGCCTACGCCAAATTCCTCAAAGAGCTTTGCACTCCAAGAAGAGGGCCCAAGTCGACCCCTAACAAAATTTGGCTCTCCGAGGATGTTAGTGCGGTCTTGATGAACAATCTCCCTAGAAAGTTGAAGGATCTCGGTGCTCCCCTCATCTCATGTGATATAGGTGGTGTAACCTTTGACCGTGCCCTCCTCGACTTAGGAGCTAGTGTCAACCTTTTACCCACCTCTGTTTATGAGCAATTTGATATAGGGGAACTCAAGCCAACCCCCGTCATTCTCCAATTGGCCGATCACTCAGTCAAGACCCCTCGAGGTTTGATAGAGGATGTGATTGTAAAAGTCCATGAATGCTACTTCCCCGTTGATTTCCTCATTCTTGACATGGCCTCCTCCTCGGAGCTAAGTCACACCCCAATCATCCTAGGCCGCCCATTCCTTGCTACTGCAAAGGCCAACATCAATTGTGCTACGGGGACGATGGACATCTCATTCGGAGGTCAAAAAGTTTCTCTCAATGTGTTCAAAGCTTCCCAATATTTGGACCTAGATGAAGAATGCCACTTCATAGACATCTACGATGAACTTATTGAGAATGATCTGGGCATGGGTCAAATAAGGGAGGTCAATGCTCTTCAAGATTCCCCTCATCATAGTAGCATTTGGCATAAGGTTGAACCACTTCCAGCCTTGCAAGATGAACCAGCCCTTCAATCACTTGAAAGTCCTCCTAAACTTGAGCTTAAGCCCCTTCCGGACTCTCTTAAATATGCATTTCTAGGCCCCGATCAAACCCTTCCTGTTATCTTAGCTTCCAATCTTACCCCTACCCAAGAAACACTTCTCCTAGAAGTCCTTAGGACTCACAAGAGTGCCATAGGTTGGACAGTGGCCTATCTTAAGGGGATAAGTCAGTCTATTTGTATGCATCACATTTACATAGAGGACAACGCCAAACCTAGTCGGGAAATGCAAAGGAGGTTGAACCCGAACATGAAGGAGGTGGTGAAGAAGGAGGTTGTCAAATGGCTCGATGCGGGAATTATTTATCCCATATCGGATAGCCAATGGGTGAGTCCCACTCAAGTGGTTCCTAAGAAATCGGGACTCACCGTGGTCCAAAATGAACAAGGAGAAGATGTGCCCACTAGGCCCACCACGGGATGGAGAGTGTGCATCGATTATAGGAAACTCAATGCCATGACCAAAAAGGATCATTTTCCACTCCCCTTTATTGATCAAATTCTAGAGAAATTGGCGGGTCAAAGATATTTTTGTTTCCTAGATGGATATTCTGGGTACAATCAAGTGGCCATTTATCCGGAAGACCAAGAGAAGACCACATTCACTTGTCCATATGGAACATTTGCCTTTCGGAGAATGCCATTCGATCTTTGCAACGCACCGGCCACTTTTCAAAGGTGCATGATGGCCATTTTCTCTGATATGGTAGGAGAATTCTTGGAGATCTTTATGGATGATTTTTCTGTGTTTGGGGAGTCATTTGAAAACTGCTTGGAAAATTTGAAGAAAGTGCTTGCGAGATGTATTGAAACCAACCTTGTTCTTAGTTGGGAAAAGAGTCACTTCATGGTTCAAGATGGCATAGTTTTGGGCCATATTGTGTCCGAATGAGGTATAGAGGTGGATAAAGCCAAGATCGACCTTATTTCTAATCTCCCTCCTCCGACCTCTGTGAGGTAAATTCGTTCATTCCTCGGCCATGCCGGTTTTTATCGCCGGTTCATAAGTAACTTTTCTAAGATTGCCCGTCTGTTAACTCTTCTCTTGGCCAAAGACACTCCATTCCATTTAGATGCTGCCTGCCTTGAGGCTTTCAATACCCTTAAAGAGGTTTTGACCAAGGCACCCATTCTCCAATCTCCTAATTGGTCTTTGCCTTTTGAAATCATGTGTGATGCCTCCGACTATGCTATCGGGGCAGTTCTAGGCCAAAGAATTGACAAGTGCCCGGTGGTGATATATTATGCGAGTCGCACCCTCGCTGATGCTCAGCTTAACTACACCACCACGGAAAAGGAGTTGTTAGCTGTTGTCTTTGCCCTTGAAAAGTTTCGATCATATCTCTTAGGGGCAAAAGTCATTGTGTACTCTGATCACTCAGCTCTCAAATATTTGTTCTCTAAAAAGGATGCCAAACCTAGACTCATTAGGTGGATCCTCCTACTCCAAGAATTTGATCTTGAGATCCGAGACAAAAAAGATTCTGAGAAGAAAGTTGCCGATCATCTTTCTCGGATTCTCACAACTGATAATGCTCCTTTGCAAGATTCATTTCCAGATGAACATCTCCTGTCCATCACCCATAGTCAACTCCCATGGTTCGCAGACATTGTCAACTACTTAGCTGTGAGACAAATTCCTAATGGGTGGTCTAAACATGAAAAAGAGCATTTCTTTGCCAAAATCAAACACTATTGCTGGGAAGATCCTGAATTGTTCCACGTAGGTCCAGATCAAATAATTAGAAGATGTGTCCCCGAGGAAGAACAACAAAGCGTCATGCATTTTTGTCACACTCTATCTTGTGGGGGACACTTCGCGGGAAAGAAAACAGCCGCCAAAGTGTTGCAAAGTGGATTCTTCAGGCCCACTCTCTTCAAAGACGCCAATGAATTTAGCAAGACTTGTCTCAGGTGTCAAGCCATTGGAAACATGAGCAAACGCGATATGATGTCACTCAACCCCATTCTAGTGGTCGAAATCTTTGATGTTTGGGGAATTGATTTTATGGGGCCCTTTCCACCATCATTCGGACATGAGTACATTCTTGTGGCAGTCGACTATGTGTCTAAATAGATTGAAGCCATTGCCACCCGGACTAATGATCACAAAGTTATCATGAAGTTTGTCCGAAAGAATATATTTTCAAGGTTCGGGTGTCCGAGGGCGATCATTAGTGATGGAGGTTCTCATTTCACTCATGCCCAATTCCGGGCTCTTCACGGGAAATATGGGATCACTCATAAGATTGCCACCCCCTATCACCCCCAAACAAGTGGCCAAGTGGAGACATCCAATAGGGAGATCAAAAACATCCTGCAGAAATCTGTTAGGCCCGATAGGAAGGATTGGTCCGAAAGATTGGATGACGCTCTTTGGGCCTATCGGACAGCATACAAAACCCCCATTGGAATGTCTCCATATAGGTTAATCTTTGTAAAAGCTTGTCACCTACCTGTTGAGCTTGAGCATAGGGCCTATTGGGCTATTAAGCAGTTCAATTTTGACTTAGCCCAAGCCGGATCTCATAGGACCCTACAACTAAATGAGTTGGAGGAGCTGAGGAATGAAGCCTATGAAAATGCCAAGATTTACAAAGCTAAGACCAAAGCTTTCCATGATAAACACATTATGAGAAAATCATTTCAACCTGATCAAAAAGTTTGGCTCTTTAATTCAAGGTTGCGCTTATTCCCCGGAAAATTAAAGTCTAGATGGGATGGACCATTTGTTGTGCTCAAAGCCTTTGATCATGGTGCTGTCAAAATTCTAGATCCTAAAAATGGTCAAATTTTGACTGTCAATGGTCAGCGTCTCAAACTCTACCTGGAGAACACACAACTTCTATCAAAGGAATCAATCCCACTGAGTGACCCATGATAAATACAAGAATGTCGTCTGGCTGAAGACGTTAAATTTAGCGCTTGTTGGGAGGCAACCCAACCATTTCTCTTCAAAAATCTAGTGAGTCATTTTCATTTGTGTTTGTAGGAGCAGGAAGAAGTCATTCGCAAAAATTGCCTACCAAAATAGCCACGTCTGCGCACCCCAGGTTGTACCTTTCCTTCCCAAGCATTCATGTATGCATTGTCATATTCATATATTCTACATGTCATTGAGGACAATGCCATTCAAGTTGTGGGGGAGAGAAAAATTTTAATGATGCATATTACACAACATGATAGGAGTTTTATCTTGCATGTCATCATTCCATGAAGGTAGAAAGATGTAAATCTCATTTTGAGTTTCATGATTCATGCTTAATTTAAAAGTAATTCTGGAATAGAAAAGACTAGGGAGAAGGATGATGGAAAGTTTAGTCAATATAGCCATGGAAAACTGACATAAGAATCCCTTTAAAGTTCATGTGCACTGTGAAAAAAAAAAAGAAAGAAAAGAAATTCATGTTGCACACTAATGAAACAAGCAAGACAAGCCCTCTGCTATTTTTGGTATGATGTCTAATATTCTGCACTTCATAAGAAAAGAGATCTTTTTACAAAGCTTTCTGTCAAATTATCTATCAAATAAGCGTAATGGTACAAAAAAAACGGAAAAAAAAGAAAAAAATACACCATGAAAAATGTCCCTAGTCTTAGTAACCGGGCCTACTTCACCTAAGACATGTTGAGGTTCGCGTAAAACGGAAAAGGGAACCTTGATCTGTGAAACCGGGCCTGCTTCTCCTAAGGCAAGAGTCGAGGTTCGTGTTGAGCAGTGAAGAGTAGTGTAGCATCATATGTGGTATAAAAGATCCCAAAAGGGACAAAGTAATAAGGCAGACAAAAAGCTAATATACATAATGCTCTGATCTAAGAGGTGCAGGGTTGAAAGGCATTTGTTTGGAATAGCGAATGAATGACGCAATTGTCTAAGCTGTGGATTTGGTAGTTATATATGCACAAGTGCTATTGAGCTTTGATTTGAATTCTTGATCATGTAGTTCCTACGTAAGGCTAGTGTGTATTAATGATTCTAGATTCTTAATCTTTGGTTGATTCTATGAAGGGAGAGCTGGATATGAGAGTATGAATTTTATAAACTCTTGTTAGTCCTAAATTTTAATTTTATTTGCATTGCTAAGGGACTAGCAATGAGTAAGTTGGGGGGTGTGATAAGTGTTCATTTTCGGTGATAATTCATCACATGTACACCATTTTATGTGCATATAATTAAATAATTATGCATGTCCTATCATTAATCTCAACTTTACATGTAAATTGAGTACTTCACGTAAATTGATTAATTTGGTGATATTATTTAATTAATTAAAGTTGAGGGCCATGAGCATTAATTCTTCATTACATAATTAATCATGAGCATTTAAGATTTATGTGCACATTATGATAATTTTTATGGATTAAAGTGCAATTATGTGTGTGTAGGACACCAAAGGCAATTACAAAAGAAGCCGAGGGCAAAAAGGGTCATCACCATTTTAACCAAGTCAAATAAAGAATTCAAAATATTTTGGTTGGAGGGAAAGGAAAGTTCAAAATTTCGAATTCAAAGTTTGAAAAGGAGGAATCCAAAGTTTAAGTTTGAAAAGGAGGAAAAGGACATTCAAAGTTTGAAATAAAGGAGAGGAATGATGAGTCATGGGAAGGGGGTTGTCCAAAGTCCAAGGAGGGTGTACTCACCTACTTTTTCTCTTCCCCATGCATCATATTCTACTTAAATCCTATCCATCTATCTCCTTTGATACAATCTCCACCCTCCATCTACTCAACTTTTCTTATAAATAGCCCATGACAAGAAGGAGAGGGGGGTTCTTCTTTTGGCAATTTCTCTCCCAACCTTAGGCCTCCGGTTTCTCCTATGTATGTTCGTTTTCTCCTTTTGTGTTCTTCATAAACGTTCTTCATTTTTACGTTCTCTACAACTTCTTCTTCTTGCTCAACTTCTAATTCTATCTGGTTTTCAAGATATTTTATATTTTTCACTGTGCTGTCCTGTTCATCTGTGACCCAGTATTATTCTCTGTTCTTTCCCTTATTTCTCTCTCTTCTATTCATTTTATGCTCTTGCTGTCTTCATAAAAGTTCTTGGTTTTTACGTGTTCTACAACTTCTTCTTCTTGCTCATCTTCTAATTCCTTCAGGTTTTTATGATATTTCTCGTTTCTCAACTTGCTATCCTGTGATTTCACTGTTCATCCGAGGTGCTAGTTTCTGTTATGTCTCCATTTTGAAGATCTTCTTCTCTTCTTTTCTCTCTGAGTTCTTCATTAAATTTTTTCCTCTCTTCCCCCTCTTCAACTTCTTCTTCTTGGGCATCCCCTAATTCCTCTTGAGTTCAAAGTTATTCACCCTCCAAAGGCAGCTTCAACGACAAAGGCGATTTCCTCCCGGTGTAGATGACATCTTCCACAAGGTGGTTCGTGATCCAAGGCCAAGAAAGGACGGCGCCGTCATCACCATTACGGCTACCATCTTCACATCTCAGGCTCCTCTTGTTGCTATTGCTTTAGTTTCATTTTACTTCATTGTAATCTCGTCACATCTTTATTGTAAGCTCGTCTTGCACTTCATGTAATCGTTTCTTTATGTTAATGAAAAAAGTGTTCATTTGATCTAGAGTTTGTTCATCTTCCCTCTCTTCCTACTTTTTCTACCTCTTCTTCCCAATGTTATGCAATTATTTCCCATGGCATAGACTCATAATCATAGGCATTTTGATTTAATTGTTGGAATCATTCTTTGTTTAATCATTCTCTTCAAGCTACAAAAAATCACAAACATTTTCTAAAAGGTTACAAGGTTTTTAACTCTAAAAGTATCTTCTTCCCTGTGGATTCGACCCGTACTTGCCATAGTACTACGTTCTCCTTTGATCATTTTGTGCGAGTTCGGTTTTAAGATTGTTATACACGTGTTTTAAACGACAAACTTTCGCGTTATCAAATATCGAGCCGCACAACTGCACGGCCTCTAGAGCAGATCCACACAGACCCTTCTGCAGTGACAGTACCCCCCAGCACGGACCTTCCCCGACCCTTTCACCTTTTGGAGAGAGAGAGCAAGAGGAAGGAAAGGGGGGAGGAGCTAATCCTCCTCTCTTAACCCTTAATGCTTGGTTAAGCCAAGAGAGATTGGAAGAAGCTCGAATGAGCTTCACGTAGGATTCTATATATAGAGTTTAGGCTTATTTGAAAAGGGCTCCAAAAGATCGAAACTGTATATATGTCATATCTCATATTATACATATGTATTAAGCTCCATTTACACTCCTTTCCAAAAGGAATTAAATGGAAATAATACATACATTTGTATAATAATAATCCGTCACCCAAGAATCCATTGTGTATGATCATCTAGGCCCATAGTCACTCTAGTTTAAGGCACATTAACTTCTAATTCCTAATTAGAAGTAAATTAAACGTATTCTTCACTTCTCCAAGAGCCGAATAATGGTTTAATTTATTCCGAACCTTCGATCACGTTGGCTCAAGCAAATCCACGTGATCCTAGAGGACGCCGGGTTTAAACCAGCCTGTCTGGTACCTGTAAGTCCACAGTTACCACATCGATATAATCCCTCGCTCCTTCTATGAGTCTAGTACGATCGAGGGTATGGTTTCTGTCAAACCCCATGATCGTACCATTTGACTATGACCTCCTTAAAGTGTATGACGTCCGTTCTAAACGAACTCACACGACCCTGGCTAGGGATTTTACGGAGCGTCAATGTCATGACCCATTAACTGTCTGATATATACCCGACAGTGAGCGATCCCCTCTTGACCATTGATGATCTTCACACATATCCTGGAGTGGTTAATGACTCGGCAACTCATGACTTATGGTTAAAGTCACTTAGCCAAGTAATTAAACCATTCCAATCCTCGTGTAAGATCCGTTCAATGTCTCAGGTCAAAGGACCAACGATGCTACTGAGACAGTTGGATCTTCAGTTGACATTAGGTATAATCAACCATCTGAAGATCCAATAGCGGATCAGTTCAGTGTACATCCTCCAAAGACATACACCTACACATACGTGTTGGTGCCCCGCACTAATGACCATGAGATTGATCACTGACACATCATGTGTACTGGTTTAATAGGTAATCAAAGTCCTCGAGTGATTACCCTCCAACCAGGAACAGTTTAAGGCATGTGTACATGTAAAGTCAATCTCATGTTCGAGATCCCATCTCGAGCTGACTTTACAACCACATATCCTAGGGACAACGTAAAGTAACACAATCGCATATTTACGCTCAAACACCACTTTATTAATAATGGACAAGATCGTACATTTATAGAGTCTACCCGACCCTAAATTGGCATGTAGCACACCAACACTAACAATCTCCCACTTGAACTACAGCCAATTGCCCACAACTTTGAGGCACATCTTATCCCGATGACGCTCAAATACAGTCTATGTCAAAGGCTTAGTCAGTGGATCTGCTATGTTGTCTTCTGACGATACACGCTCTACCGCCACATCTCCACGATCAACAATCTCCCGAATAAGGTGAAAGCGCCTGAGAATATGCTTTGACCTTTGGTGAGATCTCGGTTCCTTCGCCTGGGCGATGGCCCCATTATTATCACAAAATAATGGGATGTGAGCTGATATCTCGGGAACTACGCCAAGTTCCAAGATGAATTTCTTCATCCAGACGGCTTCCTTAGCAGCTTCAGCTGCAGCAATATATTCTGCCTCAGTCGTATCTTGCTTGGAGCTTCTCCAACTGACTGCCCCTCCATTCAACATGAATACAAATCCAGACATGGATTTGCAGTTATCTGGATCTGACTAGAAACTAGAATCTGTGTAAGCTCTAAGCTGTAGGTCCTCTCTTCCATAAAGCAGAAAAAGATCCTTAGCCCTCGCAGGTACTTAAAGATATCATTTACTGCCTTCCAGTGCTCTTCGCCTGGATTTGCCTGATATCTACTAACAATGCTTAAAGCATTGGTAACATCAGGCCGTGTACATAGCATTGTATACATGATTGACCCTATCGCCGAAGCATAGGGTACCTTATTCATGTGTGCCACCTCCTCAGAAGTTTTAGGACTCATCCCCTTGGATAGGAAAATTTCATGTCTCATGGGAATAAGACTTCTTTTGGAATTTTCCATCCTAAACCTTTTGAGGTTAGTGTCATGTACATGGATTGGGATAATCCTAGCATCCTTTTAGATTTATCTCGATAGATCCTTATGCCCAGCACATAGGATGCTTCTCCCAAATCCTTCATGGAGAAAGTTTTGGACAACCAAGACTTAGTTGATGTCAACATCTCTACATCATTCCCAATGAGTAAGATGTCATCAACATAAAGGACCAAGAAGGTCACAGAGCTCCCACTGACCTTCTTGTAAACACAGGGTTCATCTTCATTCCGAATGAAGTTGAAAGATTTGACAGCCTCGTCAAATCTTAAGTTCCAGCTTCTAGATGCCTGCTTTAATCCATAAATGGACCTTTGAAGTTTGCATACCTTATTAGAATGTAGCTTGGAGGTGAATCCTTCAGGCTGTACCATGTACACCTCTTCTGACAGATTTCCATTAAGAAAAGCTGTCTTCACATCCATTTTCCAGATCTCATAATCCAGGTATGCAGCAATGGCAAGGAGGATTCTGATTGACTTAACCATGGCTACCGGCGAAAAAGTCTCATCATAGTCAATGCCTTACCTTTGACGATATCTTTTCGCCACTAGTCTAGCCTTGTATGTGTCAACCTGTCCATCTGCACCGATTTTCCTTTTAAAAATCCATTTGTAGCCGATAGGGACCTTCCCTTAGGGTACATCAACTAAGTTCCAAACTTTGTTGGTGTACATGGACTGGATCTCTGAATCCATTGCCTCTTGCCATTTCTCGGAGTCTACACTACGGATCACCTCCTGGTACGATTGAGGATCATCATCCTCATCGATACATACCTTAGAGGACCCCTCTGAGACATGTCCAACATATCTCTCAGGTTCCCTCGGTAGTATACCGGATCTCCGTAGTGTTAGTGTTTCACTCTGAATAGGATCAATCGATACAGTTTCATCTAATGAGTTTGTGTCTATGGGTTGTGGTTCTTGGACCTCGTCCAATTCTATCTGGCTCCCACTATTTTTCTGAAGTAGATATTCTCTTTCCAGGAATACAGCTCTCTTGGCCACTAAGACCCTTTGCTCAGAAGGGTGATAGAAATAATATCCAAACGTCTCCTTTGGATATCCCACAAACCTACACTTATTGGTCCTCGACTCAAGCTTATCACTCTAGTTCTTCTTTACATGAGAATGACACCCCCAAATTTTAATGTGATTAAAATTTGGTTTCCTGCCCTTCCATATCTCATATGGTATAGAAGGAACTGATTTACTTGATATCCTATTCAATAAATAAGTCGTAGTCTCTAACGCATAGCCCCAGAGAGACAAGGGTAGTCCTGACATAGACATCATGGATCGGACCATGTCTAACAAGGTCCTGTTTCTCCTTTCGGATACACCATTGTGCTGTGGTGTATACGGTGGAGTCCACTGAGAAACTATTCCATGGTCTTTAAGATAAGAAGTGAATTCATGGCTTAAGTATTCACCTCCTCAATCCGATTGAAGAGCCTTAATACTTTTACCTGTCTGTTTCTCTACTCCATTCTTGTATTCCTTAAACTTCTCAAAGGCTTGTGACTTATATCTCATTAAATACACATAGCCATGTCTAGAGAAGTCATCAATAAAAGAAATGAAATAGAGGTAACCCCCTTTTACTTTCACGGACATGGGTCCACACACATCCGAGTGTATGAGCTCGAGAAGGTCAACAGCCCTATCACCATGTCCACTAAAGGGAGCCTTGGTCATTTTCCCCATGAGACACGACTCACAGGTATCAAATGACTTGTATTCGAACGAATTCAAATACCCATTTGAGTGTAAGTGAGAGACTCTTTTCTCACCTACATGACCAAGTCTGTAATGCCATAGATATGCAGAATTCACTTCATCAGCATTGAAAATTTGCATAACATTAGAACGTGTATCTAATACATAAAGACCATTGACTAATGAACCATTGGCTATAATCAAACTATTATTCATTATAGAGCACCCAGTGCTATTAAAAGCCAATGTATATCCAATGTTATACAAGCCAAAGATTGAAATAATGTTCTTAATAATATTAGGAACATAATAACAATCATTCAGCTCCAGAATGACTCCTGAGGTAAACTGAGACGTGCAGTCCCGACAGTTTTGGCAGAAACCAAAGCTCCATTACCCATCCTCAGTTCAATCTCCTTTTTGCCCAATCGCCTTCTATTTGCCAGCACCTGCACAGAATTGTAGATATGAGATGCACATCCAGTATCCAATACCCATGATGTGGATTCCATATATGACAAATTAAGGTCTATGACAAAAATACCTTCATTTAGAATTACCTTTGATGATTCCTCTTCCAATGCCCAGTTTTCCCGCATCGAAAATATTTATCATCATTTTCATTCTTCTTGCCCTTCCCTTTGTCAACTTTGACGATTTGCTTACCCGTGGCCTTTTTCTTTCCATTCCTTTGTTACTCGTGGTGGATATTTGAGAGGCCTTCCTTTTCTTGTTGGCCCGACCAACAATCATTACAGACGAAGATGGTTTACCTTTCTGCATGGTTCCTTCAGCACTCTTTAACATGTTGAGCAGCTCTGAGAGAGTTGCATCAATTCTATTCATGTTAAAGTTTATGATGAAGGAAGAAAAAGAATCGGGTAATGACTGGAGTATAAGATCAATGCATTGTTCAAGATCCAACTTGAACCCCAATGCATTGAGTCTTTCAATCCACTCCATCATTTTCAGTACATGGGCATGTACTGATGAACCCTCAGACATCTGTGTCCTGAAAAGCCTTTTTGAGATATCATATCTCTCAATCCTACTATGCTCCCCGAAGAGTTGGCGTAGATTGAGAAGTATGCTTCTACAATCAGTCTTATCAAATTACCTCTGTAGCTCGGGAGCCATAGAGGCCAACATGTAACATTGGACAAGGGAGGAGTCCTCAGACCACTTGGCATAAGCCAGTAACTCGCCCTCGTCGGCATCAGGAGCTGGCTCAGAATGAACCGTGTCCAACACGTACGTAATCTTTTCGGTGGTAAGGACTATGCGTAGATTACGCAGCCAATCCGAGTAGTTCGGTCCAGTTAATCTATTTGCATCCAAGATGCCGCGGAGGGGGTTGGACGATGACATTATAATCTGGATAAGAAATAAAAGATAACTTAGCATGTGTTCAAATTCTATCTTAGATGTGGTTTTCTATCTTAGTTAGTCCCACTATTTTTCGATCGGACTATATAACCCTCAGTATATAGAACGGGAGATCAACGAGATCAACCTAGTGGGTCAGAATCCCAACGAGACTGATGTACGACCTTGTGGAAAGCACAACAAGTCATACACCATCTCAAGGGCAGTCAACAGGCACTTGCATCTAATACAATATCCGATATTCGGCCCCCGAGAAATCATCCCTTGTGGAAAGCACAACAAAGGATATTCTCGGTTACATCTAACCATCATTACTTCATAGCAATGAGTTCATGACCCGACCCTTGTGGAAAGCACAACAAAGCTGAGTTCAATTCCTCACCCCATTGAGGCCGAGCCTTGGAGTTTAACCCCGTCCCCAAACTCATGGACCTTGTAGAAAGCACAACAAATCCATGAAATGAAGACGTTCATTCACTCCATAATGATAGAGGGCCACGACGACTCCTAGAGCCACGCTTACCAGATCTAAAATTCAATCCCGAGGGAATTTAATTTTATCTTGATCTCACCCTAGGTGGTAATATAAATATATCCAATATATTTACCGTACCTAGTAGTTTGTACAAAATAAATGCATCCAATGCAAAAATAAAACGCAAGTGATCATGGACTTAATCCCTAATGTAACTAAGGCATCCGGCCCGCTTCCGAAGCAGCTGGACCGTCCTCGTCGGGTATGCTCCGCGTTTTCAAACTCTGACGTCGCAGTAATTACAACTTTTACATAGCACGTATGCCGAAAAAAATGTAAATTACATATCAATAAAATTCCAAAAGCCCTTAGGGCGAGTACAACAATTGAGGAAGCATTAGAATTTTAGCAGAGAGAGAAAGGAGGTTCGCAGACCCCAATTAATTACATTAATCTAAGTCCATGATCACTTGCCAACCCATTCAAATAAAATCAATCAAGGGTTATTTTCTGAAAATAATCTTTACTTTTGAATTTAAAAATGGGATGTGCAAACAAAAACATGCCAGCTTTGTTTAATTTTAAAACTCGAAGAATGATTAATAAAAAATAAACAGACAAGTAAGCCAATACAAGGTAAATAAAGTAGAGCACGTAAAGAACCATCATTTTCTACAGGGGCATCTAATTGAGATAATTAATTAAATTTAAATTTAAATTTAATTATCTAATAATCAAATTTAAATTCAAAATTTAAACATGCCAATAATTTAAATTTAAATTAAAACTAATTATCCAATAATTTTGTTTGAAATTAAATTTAAAATAATGTAATTATTCTCAATTAGTAATTTTTTAAAATTCAAATTTTAAATTTAACAATTATCTAATAATTAAAATTTAAATAATTGAATTTTTTTACATTTAACTTCAATAAAATTTAAATTTTGAATTTTCTAATTATCTAATAATTAAAAATTCAAAAATTAAAATTTACTAAAGTAACTTCAATTATTACCATTTTATCTCGAGGTAAATAGTAATTATCTCACCTCGGTAAATTCAACACGGTTAAATAAAATTTAACATTTGACATTTACCATCGAGATAACATAATTAACCTACTAGATAAAATTCGATTTAATTTACTGTGCATTTTCATATATATATCATATATATATATATATGTACAATTTTAAGCACACAATAAATTAAAAATAAAAAACAAAAATTTTTTTAAAAAAAAAAATTTTGGGCCGGCTGACACGCAATGCGGGCCCCCACAACCCGGGGTCCACGTGGCGGCGCCATGCGGCGCCCGCCCCGCGTGCGCTGACCCGCGGGCGCCGCCTGCGGGCGCCCGCCATGCGGTTGCCCCGCGTGGGCGGTGCCCGCCTTGCGGGCGCCCGCCACGTGGGTGCCCCGCATGGGCGGGGCCCGCCGGCGCATTGCGCCCTTGGAGAACGCCCAGGGCGCAGTGCGCCCAAACCGAGCCGGCACAAATTTTTTATTTTTTTTTTAAAAAATATTTTGCTCTAGCGATGCCCAACATCCTGGAAGAACGGAGATGCCCAGTATCCCATTCTAGAATAATAATTGAAGATTTTAATTGCCCCTAAAACATGGTTCTATACGATGATAAAACACCGACCAGAGCGCAAACCTGGCTCTGATACCACTGTAAGGTTTTGCACAGCACCTACGGGCGACACAACGGATAACAAAAATTCATTTGCCCGATCCCGGTGTTATGGAAACATTAATCTGTGCTCTAATCGGTGTTTCTAAGACTCCAACCCGCCTAATTACAGGTTGCGTGTTTATACCTTGCGCGGAACGACGCTGTCCGCTATACCCGATGCAGAATACCGAGCCGCACAACTGCACGGCCTCTAGAGAAGATCCACACAGACCCTTCTGCAGTGACGGTACCCCCCAGCACGGACCTTCCCCGACCCTTTCACCTTCTGGAGAGAGAGAGCAAGAGGAAGGAAAGGGGGGAGGAGCTAATCCTCCTCTCTTAACCCTTAATGCTTGGTTAAGCCAAGAGAGATTGGAAGAAGCTCGAATGAGCTTCACGTAGGATTCTATATATAGAGTTTATGCTTATTTTAAAAGGGCTCCAAAAGACCGAAACTGTATATGTGTCCTATCTCATATTATACATATGTATTAAGCTCCATTTACACTCCTTTCCAAAAGGAATTAAATGGAAATAATACATACATTTGTATAATAATAATCCGTCACCCAAGAATCTATTGTGTGTGATCCTCTAGGCCCATAGTCACTCTAGTTTAAGGCACATTAACTTTTAATTCCCAATTAGAAGTAAATTAAACGTATTCTTCGCTTCTACAAGAGCCGAATAATAGTTTAATTTATTTTGAACCTTCGATCACGTTGGGTCAAGCAAATCCGCGTGATCCTAGAGGACGTCGGGTTTAAACCAGCTTGTCTGGTACCTGTAAGTCCATAGTTACCGCATCGATATAATCCCTCGCTCCTTCTATGAGTCTGGTACGATCGAGGGTATGGTTTCTGTCAAACCTCATGATCGTGCCATTTGACTATGACCTCCTTAAAGTGTATGACGTCCATTCTAAACGAACTCACACGACCCTGGCCAGGGATTTAACGGAGCGTCAATGTCATGACCCATTAACTGTCTGATATATACCCAATAGTGAGCGATCCCCTCTTGACCATTGATGATCTTCACACGTATCATGGAGTGGTTAATGACTCGGCAACTCATGATTTATGATTAAAGTCACTTAGCCAAGTAATTAAATCATTCCAGTCCTCGTGTAAGATCCAATCAATGTCTCAGGTCAAAGGACCAACGATGCTATTGAGACAGTTGGATCTTCAGTTGACATTAGGTAAAATCAACCATCTGAAGATCCAATAGCGGATCAGTTCAGTGTACATACACCTACACATATGTGTTGGTGCCCCGCACCAATGACCATGAGACTGGTCACTAACACATCATGTGTACTGGTTTAATAGGTAATCAAAGTCCCTGAGTGATTACTCTCCAACCAGGAACAGTCTAAGGCATGTGTACATGTAAAGTCAATCTCATGTTCGAGATCCCATCTCGAGCTGACTTTACAACCACATATCCTAGGGACAACGTAAAGTAACACAATCGCATATTTACGCTCAAACACCACTTTATTAATAATGGACAAGATCGTACATTTATCGGGTCTACCCGACCATAAATTGGCATGTAGCACACCAACACTAACAGACTAGTCACTCACCTGATCGGTGTGAAGACACCGATCCCGGCCGAAGATTAGGGCGAGCGGGGAGGCGTGGGTACGCACCCGCACGCTGCGTCGATGCCGCTTGACCTGAAAATATATAAAGTACACCACTACTCCTCACGCAGGAGGGTGGGACAAGGGGTTGGTGTTAATGTGTTGTAGCCAAACACTACCTCCACGCAGGGAGGGGCTGTAAGCCGTCGAGGCGGGGTGAGGGAAACTAAGATAGAAAAATCGATTCGCAGAGCTTCGCCAATTCTGCTAGCTTCAGGAACAGCTGGACAAGTTGTTGATGATGGCACCGCCATGGGATCAGCTGAGCTCAGAATTAGTCAAAAATGGTGCCGAAACTTTATAAACTGACCCAGGATGACGCCTGAATTTTTGGGGAATTTCGTGATGACGTTGCTGGCCGGGGAAGAGTCTGGAACCGGACTGATTCGTTCTATCTCTGTCTGGTGCAAAACCAATTAGGTCTGTTGCAGAAGATGCCACGAACTCTACCGAACTCCGATTGAGACGAAATTGGCGTTGAAGCGACCGTGGCCAAAACAGCTTCACGCAGGAACCGACGTGACCCCAAAAGGATGTCATAGAAGAGAATTATAATCAGAAGACTGGGGGGTGGTACAACCTGGAACAGCAGGGAGCAGCCTATGCACTTTGACGAGAATAATTGGAACTTGGGGCTCGGGAGGGCGAATGGCCTCCGCCTTATTGGTACTGAAAGGGGACTGGTCGAAGTTCCTTCCCTCTAAAGATGGCACCTAGAGCTTCACCGACCTGGTCGTGGTAACCTCCAATCTCAGCCTCACGTCACCAGTCGGAGATGGGAAGCACAGTCTGACGAGATCGGCTCCTCCGATCAGCTCCGAGCTTGGATGGTCGCGGGATCACCACCGTTGGAAAGCTGACTCGATGAAGTTTCCCATGATGTATGGTATACCATCAGAAACCTCACGGTGGCGATGTGGTGCTCGCTGCAACCTGCTACTAATCTGCTACCTGCAACCCTGGACTGTATCTGAAAATGAAAAGAGATTTGGGTGAAGGGGTGGTGAAGGTTTAACAGGGGATTGGGGTGGCTGAAGGCTGTGGGAAAGGGAGGGGGTTGATGGAGGCTGTTGGGGTGGCTGGAGAGTCAAGGGGGGGTGGGTGAAGGGGGCTGGATCTGGCTGGAGTGGGTAAGGGAAGGGGGAGGACTGCACTAGGTAAGTAATGGAGAGGATGGGGAAGGGCGACCAAGGGCTGGGTGTGGGGATTGGTTTTGGGTGACCAAGACCTGGTAGGGGGGTTGTCAGATGGGAGGGCACAGCCAAATGAGAGGGAGATTCAAATTTGGCCTTGGGAGAAACTCCTTCAGTCTTGGGGAGATGGAGAGGTGCTTACGGAAGTGGATTGGGTAGTTGGTGGTTGGGTGGTGGATTTTGGATTGGTGAAAGCTATCTTGGGGTTGTTGTGGAGTTATTGGGGTGGTGGGTAGTTGGCGAGGTCCTTGAATGAGGGAGGGGGAGTTAGGTGATAGGTGGGAGATAGAGGAGAGAGAGAGGGGTTCTCCCATTCCCTTGAGGAGAGAGAGAGATAATGAGAGAGAGAGAAAAGAGAAATTTTGTGGAGGAGAGAAAGATTTGGGATTTCCTTCTATTCAAAATGATTCATCAAAAGTTGAGTACATGGGGAGAGATGGGGCCTATATATAGGCATCCACTCTTTACATGACCAAAATACCCTTGACAATTAGACAAAAGACCAAGCATATCCTAGACTCAATCCTATGGGCCCATTACTAAGGTACTAAGGCCCAATTAAGCATAACAAGAGAAATGAACTAAAACAACATGAGTCAATAAAGGAAAGCACATAAGATATGACTCAAAGAAAAGGAAAACAACATGTGAACACATAGCCGGGCTTCCTCAAAGTGATGCAGACGATCCGAGCCAAAGAGAGCGCTGTGAGATGCCCTTATCAAATGTTCCCCCACTATGCTGGTGGGAATTTCCCATTGGAGGGCGATAGCCCTGGCGCTGGCCGGTCCTTGGGCAAGTCTTACGGCACTCATGGTGCATGCTCGCCTGTTACGGTGTCAAGGCCGACGTCGTGGGGGCAACGGTCGGTCGTCGGAGTGTCCTCCGGCGAGAACTGTGCTTGGGCCGGTCTTATCGGCGTCATGGAATCCGATGCTCTGTTGGGCCGGTCATCCTCTTATTGGGTTGAGCGTGTATGTTCGCCCCTTGTCTGGGCCTAGCTTGCCCAAGCCTTAATGGGCCTCTCGAGTTTGGGCCGTTTCTGGGTCGAACCATTTTTACACTCCTCAAAGACCATTTAAAATGGGCCCATAGACCAAATTCTAAGACTGTTAGGCCCAAGCCCAACCCTAAAGACGTATTAGGGTAATTTCCTCCAAATAAATCAGATAATTAGGGGATAATTAGGAAGGTGTTTGAACAAAATTAAAATTCTGGCACCTCGGCAAGTCGCTGTCAATCGCGCGAATGTCACCTGATGATGGCGGTCCAAAGAAGACTGCTATTTAGTTCCGTAAACGGGTGACGGAGAAGTGTGAAAAGATTGGATTTTTATTGATCCCATCGCCATAGATCAATGTGACCTGGCATGGAAATCTGTCTAGGACTCTTAGGGATCGATTCTAACCTCTATAAAGACTCATATTTCGATCTAATCCCTCAACCCTAGGCCAAACTCTATAAATAGGGCCCAATTTTGACCTGCACGAACCCTAGTTTTGGCTCGCATAGTTCGAAGGTAAGGCGTCGTCTGTTCAGGTTGGTCCTTTAGGGTTATTTGTTCTCTTTTATATCTTCTAACTTCCTTATAAATCTCGTGCTAGGAGAACAAGCCATCGAAGAGTTAGAAGGTCTGGAAGTAGCTATTTCTACGTAGAATGCGAATGAATGGGCGTGTTCTTCCGGTGAGGATCTGAAGTTTAAGGACCTATTCAGAGATATTTTTGTAATGCCTGCAAATTTTTTAGGAATTTTTTAGATTTAAATATAATTATTTAAGACCATAAATGGACTTAATCGGCTATTTAAGGAGAAATGGGCTTTTTAAATTAGATTGGAAGACCAATTAATAACTGAGCACTTTGGCCCGCTTGAATCAGGCCCATAAACCCAATCCATTAGCTTTAAGCCCCAAAGCCAACTCTAGGAGGAATTTGATTTTTATTCAAATTATGGCGCCAAAAGGAAATGCCAGTCTATCGCGAGACTGCTACCTATAATATGCGGTCCTCAAATGACCGCAAACGTCTTCCGAAACTGTGAATTATAGAAGCGTGAAAAGATTGGATTTTTCCCATCCAAATCAATTGGGATCGAAGCTATCTGGCATGGAAAGCTATCCATGACTCTTAGGGATTGAATTGATCACAACATAGGACTCTATTTCGACCTAATCTAGTAGCCCTAACTCAACCTCTATAAATAAGCCCTAACTTCGACCCATGCGAACTCTAATGTTGGCTCGTCATGTTCAAAGATAAGGAGACATTATCTCAGGTCATTCCTTTTGAAGATTTTGTTCTCCTTTGTATTGTCTAACTTCCCTCTAAAGTTCGTGTTACGAGGTCAAGCCGTTGAGAAGATAGAACCCTCAGAAGTTGCTGGTTTCCTGTAGTTTGCACAGGAACGAGTTTCCTCCGAGAAGGAACAGGACATTAGAAGCCCTAGACGAGGTAAGTTCAAGTTGTACCTTTAGAACTATTTGTTCCCCTTCGAATTTTCTACCTATTCTCCAAGTCTCATGGATTTAGGTCAAGGGATTAAAGATATAGAAGGCCAGGAAGTTGCGATTTCTACGCAGGACGCACAAGAACCAACACCGTTGAAGTCTAGAGCTTTACCCAGAGGTAGGTTATCTCATGAACGGCTTAAATATCAAGTTAGGATTAAAAGCCCTCAATTCTCTTATGATTTCATGCATTATACATAGAGTATTTTACATTTTCTTATAATCGCACATGTATGGTCTTCATGGCATGTTATCCTTGCACCTTAAGAAGGAAAGATGAAAACTTTGGCTTAGTTCATGCAAGCCCATGTGTTTCCATGATTTAAATTTGTCCTAGCATGTTTTATATCTCAGCCTAGCATGTTTTCCATGCTTAGTTGCCCTAGATTAGCCTTGTACCTCAATTTTCATTGTTGTTTGCCACAGACAAAAATGGTCCATCAGAGACCGCTATCCTCAGATAGCGGCCGTGCGGTAGACCGCAACTTGATGATTGCGGCCTCATCAAGACCGCAAATTGTTTCATGTATCCAGTTTATATATATGTATGTCCTTAGTCTACAATGCTAGAAACTATGCCTTAGCCCTATTATTTCTGGCATTATCCCATGGTTAGAAGTGATTTCATGATCCTTACAACGTTTTGTTTTATGTTATCATGTTTCACCTTTATTTTCATGTATATTAATTTCATGCCCCAAAGGCATATAGTTTTGTACTAAAGCCATTTTACATGGGTTATACACTTGTTTTATGGATGTATTAATCGTTGTGTTCTACACGATTCCATCTCATCTATGAGTCTTTCTTAAGTACATGGCATGTATTCCGGTACAATGTCATTAGTTACACTTTGCACTTAAAAGCACACTTTCTTGGACTTGTGAACCTCTCTGCTGGATATTCCTTCTGCCGGACTAGGTGATCATGTTTCAAGGCCTCCGTAAGTCTCCGTGAGCCTGAGATTCCCACTAGGACGTCGAGCTGGTTGTACCATCAAAGCTCATTTGTCTAGAAAGCACTCAAGTGACCAGTATTTTTTTCCTGTGTCCTGGATAGTAGCGGCCCTCTGGAGACCGCCACTGTCAAGTAGCGGCCGTCCTGTGACCATTTTCTTCCAAAATTTTAGTGTGTCGACTCTTTCTTCTTTCTGGTGTCGACTTGGTCTACTTGCGGCCATCCCAGGATGGCCACCTTCTGGTTGCGGCCAGGCTGGGACCGTTATTTCAAGAAACGGTCCAGACTAGACCATTTTATGTCCCATTGTTATTTAACCCGGTGTTTGACCCAAGGTTTGATTTTCCTATGTTCTTAGATGGTCTCTAGATTATCTGGAACCTAACATCTCGATTCATAAGACATTAATAAATTATGGAAATTAATGAATGTATCGTTATGCTGCCGAATTTCTTCTGTAGCATGACCTTGTTCTTAATTCAACCTTGGGACTCTCATATTCATAAGTGGTGCATTCTTACTTTGATATTGTTATCATGAACTATTGTTTGAACTTGTTATTATCGGCCTACATATTTATATTTCTCATGGAAGTAGCTTGATTTATAACTTGAAGATGCAAGAGCGGACGCGGACAGTGTCCAAGGGCTCGACGCTAGCCCCCTTGGCAGATAGCAGGAAACATACTATAAACCATGGGGTATGATGAACACTAGCGTCGCATTGCGCCGGGAGTACTTTTTTTATAAACGGGTGAAAATCACAAGACAATCTTGTGAATTTACATGCTTAATAGTACATTCGTATTACATGACTTTCTAGTGCATGACCTTCAAGGTTATGAAAAGTACCTTCTCGTTCATGAAAGGCCAAGTTACATTCATGTTATAATCATTCTCAATCTTTCTCTCATTATACATGAACACTCATGTCTTTTAGATCTTGCTACTTGCGTTGTTACTTTCATTTTATGCAAATGATTTATCGCATTTTCATTTATCTTAACTTTTAGAGCTAAATTGTTAATTACTTAAACATTCCCTTCATGTTGATATGAAGATACCTACTGGGCAAGTGTGCTCACTCCCGACTTTTTCAATCCTTTTCAAGAAATTCGAGTGAGTCGGATTCAGACTATGCTAGTGATGGGTCCGAGAGCGAATGATGGTTCACGAGAAGACTTAGAGTTGTC
Source organism: Amorphophallus konjac (assembly GCA_022559845.1). Lineage (NCBI taxonomy): Eukaryota > Viridiplantae > Streptophyta > Magnoliopsida > Alismatales > Araceae > Amorphophallus > Amorphophallus konjac. The sequence continues at coordinate 190,025,751 of CM040123.1, read as the reverse complement.
AAAGAGTCTAGTCATGGTTATGTAATTTCATTTTTTCTTGAGTCTAGTAATGTTAGAGTCAAGAGTCAATATTTTGTACACTTTTGATTATCATCAATAAAAGTTAGTTTTGTCAATTCTTGTGCATTCCTCTTTATGTGTGAATGTTTAGTGCTCTGATTATCTTGATTGCGAGAGACTTATCTTGCCGGCTGTTCATGTCCCCAATAGTACTTCCGCTGTACATATATCTCGGGGCGTGACAATTTTCAAGTTCAGCCTTTAGAGTTAATTGTTCCCCTTTGTGTCTTCTAACCGCCCTCCAAATCTTGTGAAAGAAGATCAAGCTGTTATGGAGATAGAATGTCTAGAAGTTGTTGGTTCCATGCAGGATGCGCAGGAATGAGAACCTTCTTCCAACAACAAATTCGAAGCTTAGGAAGAAACCTAGAGGTAGGCTATCTCATGTTGGCTTAAACATCAAGTTAGGAACAAAAGCCCTCGGTTACCTGATGATTTCATGCACTATACATGAAGTATTTGATATTTTTCTATGACTGCGCATGCATAACCTACACTGCATACTATCCTTGTATCCCTTAATTAAAAGATAAAAATTTTGGTTTAACTCATGTCTTATCATGCATTTTCTACGTTCTAGACGTGATATCATATCATATCTCTCAGTTCCTTATAGTTTCCATTCATTTATTACCCTATAATAGGCCCACACGTTATTTTAGCTTCTGTCTATTACAGGCAGAAGGTAGTTCCATAGAGACCGCCATCTTCAAAAGGCGGCCCCCGACAGACCGCTACCATCAAGCGACGGTCCTTAACAAACCGCCATCTGGTTTCTACAACTAGGCCAAAAACCTTGTTTGATTCCTATTATATTATTGATATTATGCATGTCTTAGCCTAGTTATTATGTTTCCTGATCATGGCATATTTCATACTTCATGTTAGCATGATTTTAATGTTTATTTTCATGTATGTTAATTTCATGCCAAACTTTATAGTTTTGTATTTAAAGGGAATTTCCATGACTTGATTACACTTTGATCTTTGTTTTGGCACGTTCCTTTCTCACCTTACTTTTGTTTCATTAAGTTCACATATAGCGTGTATTCCGGTATGTTGCTATTAGATCACTTGCACTTGATAGGAACACTCTCTTGGACTTGAGATCCTCTACGTCGGATATTATTTCTGTCGGACTAGGTGATCATGTTTCAAGGCCTCTGTAAGTCTCTGCGAGCCTGGGATTCCCACTACGACGCCGAGCTGATTGTACCCTAAAAATCTAATGGACTAGAAAGCACTTGCGTTTTCCGCATTTTCTTGCACTCGGACTTGATCGCGGCCTTCAGGTGACCGGTACTTCATGATAGCGGTCCTGGCGTGACCACGTTCTTCCTACAGTTCTACTGTGTCGACCCCTTTCCTTATTCGCTTCGACCATGTCTAAAGGTAGTCTTGACTTGATTGCTACCACAAGAAAATGGTCCTCTTGAGACCGCGTTCTCTCTAAATGCTGTCCAACCCATGGTTTGACCCAAGGGTTGATTATACTTTGTTCCCAGATGGTCCTCTGATTGTCTGGAATCTAACATCTTATTCAATAAGCCATTAATAATCTATGAAAACTTATGAATGTACCGTTATGCTATCGGAATTCCTCCATGGTATAATGTCCAATTAATTCATCCTTGATCTCATGATTTTTATTTTTTTTGTACGTTCATACCTGTGTTTTGCTCTCATGAAACTATTGTTGAACTTGATATTATTGGCCGACATTTATATTTCTCATGGGAGTAGCTTGATTTATAACTTGAAGATGCAAGAGCGGACACAGACAATGTCCAAGGGTTCGACGCTTGCCCCCTCGGCAGATGGTCGGAAACATACTAAAAACCACGGGGCATGATGAACACTGACGTCGCATTACGTCGGGAGTATTTTTTTATAAACAGGTGAAATACACAAATTCTCACGAGCCAATCTCATGAAATTACATGCTTTCTTGTTACATGACTTTCTAGTGCATAGCCTTTATGGTTATGAAAAGTACATTCTTGATACATGCTAGGACATTCTCATTATTGAAAGGTCACATTATATTCTTGCTTGATCATGCTCTCTTATTCACTTGAATTCTCATATCTCTATAATCTATATCTTGTTACTTATTATTATTATGATTTTATTTACATGTTTTACCGCATTCCATTATCTTACCTTCTAGAGTTAAAATGTTAATTACTTTAATATTACCTTCATGTGGATACGAAGATACCTACTAGGCGAGTGTGCTCATTCCCTACTTTTGTAATCTTTTCAGGAAACTCTAGTGGATCGGATTCAGATTTCTCTAATGACGGATCTGAGGGAGAGAGCGATTGATGGACGAGAGAAGCCTTAGTCTAGTCATGAGTCATATTGTAATTAGGTTCCTTCACTGTGATAGGTGGTGAAGTCGATCATGTTATGTAATTTTATTTTTATTGAGTCTAGTGGAACGTTATGTTGAATGGAGTCAAGAGTTAGCTTGTAAACTTGATTTATTACTTAATAAAGCTGGGATTTGAGTGCATTATCTTGTGTGCATTCATCTTCTATGTGGATGTATTATTGCACTCTGATTATCTTGCTAGCTTGAGGTGTATTACCGGTTGTTCACGTTCACGACTTAATTCTGCTGCATATCTCAGGACGTGACAGTTAAGTTGGTATCAGAGCCTAAGCTTAAGTAAGTCCTAGAAAAAAGTCATGTCCTAGGTTAAGTCCAATGTTTAAGGACCCACACCTATGAACTAGGAAGAAATCTTCCGAACCCATGTGATAATTGGGTAGAGCCCGGGATGAGATAGTTTATTTAGAAATTATCTATACGTTAATCTTCATGGAAATTCCAAGAAAATAACTAATTATTTATTTCCCAGGCCCCACACCCTCATAATGGCCGCTAATCGTGCAAACTGGGAAGCTATGCAACAAACGGTTGTGGGTCTCACCCAGGCCCTACAAACAGTAGCTCAAGCTAGCGCGCGAGCTGGCGCCGGTGATCTTCATCGGAATTTTAGGAGCATGAATCCCCCACGATTCTTGGGTTCATCCAACCTGGATGAAGCAGAAATTTGGATAGACAAGATGGACCGTATCTTTAATGTCATGCAATGTGTAGACCATGAAAAGGTCCTTCTTGCCACATTTCAACTAAATAAGGACACCCGTGCATGGTGGAAAGCCACCTCAGCCCATCTACAAAATGCACAAATTACTTGGGAGGAGTTTCTTGAACTCTTCTGAGAGAAGTATTTCTCGGAGCATGTCTGGGAGAGGAAGGCGGCAAAATTTGCCTCTATGAGGCATGACATGATGTCGGTGGCGAAGTATGAGCTCCAATTGTCAAGGCTAGCACCGTATGCTCCACATCTTATTAGCACAGAGCTCTTGAAGGCATATCACTTTATGGACGATTTAAGGCCCATCTTTGTTCAACAATTTGGGGCTCAAAATATCCGTACATATGTAGAGATGGTCCATCGAGCTCACTTATATGAATGGACCCTTGAAAAGGTCAAAACATTCAAGGGTAAAGGAGTAGAGGCTAGCTGGAAGCAGGATAAGCGAGGAAGGAAAGAGGAGAGATTTAGCATCACGGGGTCCTACAAATCCAGCAATAATAAGAAGCGGTCCTGTAATGGCAATAGGAATGGAAAAAAAAGAAGGTGAAGGAAGAAGAGAAGCAAGTCATGGCGGCTTGCACTTTTTGTGAGAAATTCGGTCATTTAGCCGAGGAATGCTGGAAGTGCCTTGGCGCTTGTCTACGATGTTGAAGCTGGGAGCACTGCATGCCCGATTGCCCCCTTATGAAAGATCAACCTTCTAATGGCGGGCATAGGCAGCAGGCTCGTCTAAATGCCATGCTAGACGAGGAAGCACCCAAGCATGATGGGTTAATGGAAGGTACTGTTCAAATTTATTCACATCATACTTTTGTGTTATTTGATACTAGTGATTCTCATTCTTTTATTTCTGCTGCTTTTGCTAAAACTTTACCAATTTCACCGATTCCTTTACCTTAGGACCTAGCTATTACCACACCCTTAGGTTCTGGAACCAAACATACAACCCACTACCCAAATAGTGAGGTAACGATAGAAGGCCATAACCTCCTCGCAAACCTCGTATGCCTTGACATGGAAGGCTATGATGCCATCCTAGGTGTAGATTGGTTGTGCGCTCATTATGCTGATATCAACTGTCGCAATAGGAGGATTTCCTTCCATAAATAGGATCTTTCATGGTTTTCTTTCCTTAGCATTAAGTATAAGAAGCATCCTGCCCTCATTTCTTCTCTTCGCGACTGTAAACTTATCTCGTAAGGTTTTGAAGCTTTCATTGCTTCCGTAATTATTACCGAGTCCAAGGAAATCATCCTAGAATAAATCCCCATTGTAAAAGAGTTCCCCGATATTTTTCCATCCGAATTAAACGGTTTACCGCCCGAAAGGGAAGTGAACTTCTCCATTGAACTTATCCCCAGAGCAGCACCTATTTCAAAGGCTCCTTATAGGATGTCCCCCACGGAACTCAAGGAGTTGAAAAGGCAACTTCAAGAGTTGTTGGAGAAGAGCTTTATTCGACCAAGCACATCCTCTTGGGGTGCGTCGATCCTATTTGTCAGGAAGAAGGATGGATATCTCAGGCTATGTATCGATTACCGGTAGTTAAATCAACTCACCATCAAGAATAAGTATCCACTGTCGCGTATCGACGAGTTGTTCGACCAGATTTTTGGAGCGGAATATTTCTCGAAGATAGACCTCAGGTCTGGTTACCATCAACTAAGAATCAAAGATGATGACAGTCACAAGACTGCTTTCCATAGCAGATATGGACACTATGAGTTCGTGGTAATGCCGTCCGGGTTAACCAATGCCCCTACAGCTTTCATGCAACTTATAAATAATATCTTCAGGCCTTATCTCGACCGATTGATGATATTCTCATATACTCCAAGACCAAGGAGGAACACGAAGAGCATTTAAGAATAGCTTTGCAAACACTAAGGGGGCACTAACTCTATGCAAAGCTCAACAAATGTGAATTTTGGCTAAAGGAGGTCTCATTCCTTGGCCACATCATATCGAAGGAAGGTATCGTGGTGGATCTTGTAAGGTTGAAGCTGTCAAGAATCGGTGCTGACCAATGACTGTATCTATAATTAGGAGTTTTCTTGGTCTGGCTAGCTATTACCGGTGATTCATCAAGGATTTCTCAAAGATCGCCGTTCCACTGACCAAGCTTATAAGGAAGGAGAATCCTTTTGTATGGTCAAAAGACTGTGAAGAGAGTTTATTAACTCTTAAAGAACATCTCACTATTGTGCCTGTATTAGTATTGCCCGTGGAAGGTGGTGGCTTTGAAGTCTATACAGATGCATCAGGCATTGGCCTTGGTTGTGTCCTTATGCAACATGATAAGGTGATTTGTTATGCCTCGAGGCAATTGAAGCGTCATGAGGAGAACTATCCGGTTCATGATCTTGAATTAGCTGGTGTTATCTTCACCTTGAAGATATGGCGATATTACCTTTATGGGGAGAAATTCGTTGTATTCTCATACCACAAAAGTCTGAAATATCTCTTCTCCCTGAAGGATTTAAACATGAGGCAAAGGAGATGGCAATAATATTTAAAGGACTTCGACTTCTCTATTCAATACCATCCTAGCAAGGTGAATGTTGTACATGTAGCCGATGCGCTCAGCAGGAAACCTTTGGCGACTTTATCAAGCCTCAGGGAAGGTATGACCAATCTTATAAAAGATATTGCACATTTGAACTTAGATATTGATACAGAAGAAGAAGGGTGTATGATTGCCAATATCTGGTCGCAACCCACATTCATAGAAGATCTTGTTAAATTCCAAGAGAATGACCCTATGTTGGTGGAAATCAAAACCAATCTTGACCAACGGCCAGATTTCTCTATCTCTACCGGTGGAAGGTTATTATTCAAAGGTCAGATTTGTGTGCCGGATCATGCTGATGCTAAGAAGTTGATTATGGAAGAAGCTCACAAGTCAAGGTATGCCTTTCACCCTGGTGCTACCAAAATATACCAAGATTTAAAGAGGAATTTCTGGTGGCCCAACATGAAGAGAGAAGTAGCGGACTTTGTATCTCGTTGCCTCACTTGTCAGGAAGTTACGGTAGAACATTTAAAGTCTGCTGGAAAGCTACATCCCTTAGAAATTCCCCAGTGGAAGTGTGAGAGTATAGGGATAGATTTCATCATGGGTTTGCCTAAGACAAGAGGTGGACATGATGGTATATGGGTGATCATAGACCGATTGATGAAATCTGCACATTTCTTACCAATCAAAAGTCGATGGTATGTGGAGATATTAGCAGCTTTGTATATGAAGGAAATTGTTAAGCTACATGGTGTCCCTGTCACTATGATTTCTGATCGAGACCCTCGCTTTACATCATAATTTTGGAAGTGTTTACAACATTCCTTGGGGACCCCACTCAACTTTAGCACTACTTTCCATCCACAAATAGATGGCCAAACTGAGAGAAAGAACTAGGTAATAGAAGATATACTCAAGGCTTGTGCTATTGATTTCGGTGGGAGTTGGCACAATCACTTGCCTGTAGTTGAATTTGCTTACAACAATAGCTACCAAGCTAGTATTGAAATGGCACCATTCGAGGCCTTATATGGAAGAAGTTGCCGCTCACCTATCTGCTGGAATGAAGTTGGGGAAAAACAACTACTAGGCCATGAACTCATTAGGGATACTACCGAGAAAATAAAACTTATTCGAGAAAGACTCTAGATGGCTCATGATATACAAAGGGCATCTGCTGATAATAGAAGGCGAGACCTGGAATTCCAGGTGGGAGACCATGTGTTTCTCAAAGTTTCTCCAAGTCGGGGTAGTCGATGATTTGGCATCAAAGGCAAGCTCACTCAAGATTTATTGGCCCTTTTGAAATTCTTGAAAGGGTTGGCGAGGTCACATATCGGGTAGCTCTGCATCCACAATTATTTGGAGTCCACGATGTATTTCATGTCTCTATGCTCAAAAGGTACGTCTATGACCAATTCCATGTTATAAGTCATGACGACCTGGTGATTCAAAAGGATTTGACGTACTGGCAAAGACCACTCAAAATAATTGATCGAGAGGTACGTTAGCTTCGAAATAAAACTATTCCCACGCTAAAAGTCCGGTGGAATCAAAGTACAGACCAAGAGGTGACATGGGAAACGGAAGAAGCTATACGCAAGAGATTTCCGGAGCTATTTGATTGTAAGTAAATTAACACTCTCCCAAAATCTCATACAATGATTTTAGGGAGCAAATTCTCTTTAAGTAGGGGAGGGTGTAACACCCTTGATATTTTCTAGGATTTTTCAGGAATTAAATAAATCAATAAAGCTCAAAATAAGCTAATTATTGATTTAATGGGTTATTTAAATTTTATTTAAGGCCCAATTAATTATAGCCCATTAAGACCATTTAAAATGGGCCCATAGACCAAATTCTAAGACTGTTAGGCCCAAGCCCAGCCCTAGAGATGTATTAGGATAATTTCGCCCAATTAAATCAAATAATTATGGGATAATTAGGAAGGAGTTTGAACAAAATTTAAATTTTGGCGCCTGGGCAAGTCGTGGTCAATCGCGCGACCGCCACCTGATGAAGGCGGTCCAGAGAAGACCGCTACTTAGTTCCGTAAACGGATGATGGAGAAGCGTGAAAAGATTGGATTTTTATCGATCCCATTGCCATAGATCGATGTGGCCTAGCATGGAAATCTATCTAGGACTCTTAGGGATTGATTCTAACCCCAATAAGGACTCCTACTTCGATCTAATCCCTCAACCGTAGGCCAAACTATATATAAATAGGGCCCAGTTTTGACCTGTACGAACCCTTGTTTTTGCTCACCTAGTTTGAAGGTAAGGCGTCGTCTGTTCAGGTTGGTCCTTTAGAGTTATTTGTTCCCTTTTATATCTTCTAACTTCCTTCTAAATCCCGTGCTAGCAGAACAAGCCATCGAAGAGTTAGAATGTCTGGAAGTAGTTGTTTCTACGCAGAACGCGCAGGAACGGGCATGTTCTTCTGACGAGGATCCGAAGTTTAGGGACCTTGTCAAAGGTATTTTCAAATTCAACCTTTAGAGTTAATTGTTCCCCTTTGTGTCTTCTAACCGCCCTCCAAATCTCGTGAAAGAAGACCAAGCTGTTAGGGAGATAGAACGTCTGGAAGTTGATGGTTCCACGTAGGACGCGCATGAACGAGAACCTTCTTCCAACAACAAATTCAAAGCTTAGGAAGCAACCCAGAGGTAGGTTATCTCATGTTGGCTTAAACATCAAGTTAGGAACAAAAGCCGTTGGTTACCTCATGATTTCATGCACTATACATGGAGTATTTGACGTTTTTCTATGACTGTGCATGCATAACCTTCACTACATACTATCCATGTACCCCTTAAATAAAAGGTAAGAATTTTGGCTTAACTCATGTCTTATCATGCATTTTCTTCGTTCTAGACATGATATCATATCATATCTCTTAGTTCCTTATAGTTTCCATTCATTTATTGCCCTAGAATAGGCCCTACACGTGGTTTTAGCTTCTGTCTGTTACAGGCAGAAGGTAGTTCCACAGAGACCGCCGTCTTCAAAAGGCGGCCCCCGATAGACCACTACCATCAAGCAACTGTCCTTAACATACTGCCATCTGGTTTCTAGAACTAGGCCAAAAACCTTATTTGATTCCTATTATATTATTTATATTATGCATGTCTTAGCCTAGATATTATGTTTCCTTATCATGGCATATTTCATACTCCATGCTAGCATGATTTAATGCGTATTTTCATATATGTTAATTTCATGCCAAACTTTATAGTTTTGTATTTAAAGGGAATTTCCATGACTTGATTACACTTTGATCTATGTTTTGACGCGTTCCTTTCTCACCTTACTTTTGTGTCATTAAGTTTACATATAGCGCGTATTCCAGTACGTTGCTATTAGATCACTTGCACTTGATAGGAACACTCTCTTAGACTAGAGATCATGTCCGTCAGATATTCCTTCTGTCGGACTAGGTGATCATGTTTCAAGGCCTCCGTAAGTCTCCGCGAGCCTGAGATTCCCACTAGGACACCGACCTGGTTGTACCCTAAAACTCCAATGGGCTAGAAAGCACTTGAGTTTTCCACATTTTCCTACAATCTGACTTGATCACGGCCTTCAGGCGACCGCTACTTCAAGATAGTGGTCCTGGCATGACCACGTTCTTCCTACAATTCTGCTACGTCGACCCCTTTCCTTTCTGGCGTCGACCCTGTCTAAAGGCGATCTTGACTTGACCGCTACCTCAAGAAAACGGTCCTCTTGAGACCGCATTCTATCTAAATGTTGTCCAACCCGTGGTTAGACCCAAGGGTTGATTATACTTTATTCCTAGATGGTCCTCTGATTGTCTGGAACCTAACATCTTATTCAATAAGCCATTAATAATCTATGGAAATCTATGAATGTACCGTTATGCTGCAGAAATTCCTCCGTGGCATAATGTCCAATTAATTCGTCCTTGATCTCATGATCTTCATTTTTTTATATGTTCGTACCTTGGTCTTGCTCTCATGAAACTATTGTTGAACTTGACATTATTGGCCTACATTTATATTTCTCGTAGAAGTAGCTTGATTTATAACTTGAAGATACAAGAGCAGGCACGGACAATGTCCAAGGGCTCCACGCATGCCCTCTCGATGGATGGCCGGAAACATACTATAAACCATGGGGTATGATGAACACTGGCGTCGCATTGCGCCAGTAGTATTTTTTTTTTAACAGGTGAAATCCAAGAATTCTCACGAGACAATCTCATGAAATTACATGTTTGCTTGTTACATGACTTTCTAGTGCATAGCCTTTAGGATTTTGAAAAGTTCATTCTTGATACATGCTAGTACATTCTCGTTATTGAAAGGCCACATTATATTCTTGCTTGATCATGCTATCTTATTCACATGAATTCTCATATCTCTATAGTCTATATCTTGTTACTTATTGTTACTATGATTTTATTTGCATGTTTTACTGCGTTCCTTTATCTTACCTTCTAGAGATAAAATGTTAATTACTTTAATATCCTTCATATTGATACGAAGATACCTACTGGGCGAGTACGCTCATTCCTACTTTTCTAATCTTTTAAGGAAACTCTAGTGGATCGGATTCAGATTACTCGAATGACGGTTATAGAGCAGGCTTGCACCTGGTGCGATTTCTTTCATCACCGGGACACCTGTTGGATGCACTTCTATGTTCATCATTCATTCATCTTTTTAATCTTTTTGATCTTCTTTTTTTTCTTGGTTTATTTGGTTTACTAAGTGCGTGCGCGTGCCAGTCACCAAAAGTGATAGTTTATTCGGGTTCTGAAGACCAAGGCGGTCTAGAACCACGGGTGCGCTCCATCTGACTAACCAGATGATTGTGGGTATTAGGTCTAGACTAAAACCCGTCGTGCCATAAAGGTCACGGCGTTAATTACATCTCCCCGGAGGAGAGAAAACATTTGATTAAACGCCAGGAGAAGGGGCCCTTGGGCCTAAAATTGACATTAATAAAGAGTAGTAATGAAAATTCTGAATTTTAATGAAACATCTCCCATTGAGGGGTAAACATTTGATCAAAGCCGGTCATTAATTGACCAATTCATGTTTGGACAAGAGTCCCAGTTTATAAGTGTATGTCTGCCAGGAGTATGGCAAGTTTGATATTTGGGAGTAGACCCCAATAGAAATATGTTAGACGTTGCGGGCTATTGACCCTAGAGTAGGGTCAGACCATGACCATGATGGGATGACCCCAAGGTTCAAGCATGACCTACGGAGGACTCATTAATATTCCCTTCACATAGGGTTTAAGGGAGGACGAGTGTCACGCCTCGAGCTTTTATTTACAGCGGAAGACTAACTCGGGGAGCGCGAACAACCGACATGGTAAGCCTCTTGCAAGTAAGAACGATCAGAGCGCCAGACAATCACACATAAGAATGCAATTGCACAATAGTTTAATCAAACTCCAACTTTATTTCATTAATAATCAAAATATCCAAATACAATAGCTTTCAAGCTTCAATAATCCACTAGACTCAAGGAAAAAGGAAGTTACAAAGACTCGATCTAAATAATATTGACTTTCCTAAGTCTTCACTCTCATTTTGATATGACTTTCATTCGCTCTCAGACCCGCTACTTGTATAACTCGAATCTAAATTCGTATCACTTCCATCTCCTGAGAAGATTGGAAAATAGGTAATGAGCACACTTGCCCAGTAGGTATCTTCGCATCAACATGATTATCAATATTTAAGTAATTAGCATTTTAGCTCTAAAGAATAAGATACAATCATGCGAATGCGATCAATCATGCGATTAAACCAAGGTAACAAGACGATCATGTATGATAGAATGAGCAAGTATGAATGTAACAAGAATATGATATGGCCTTTCATGAACAAGAATGTACTAGAAAGTCATGTATCAATCAAGAATGTACTATTCACTTAGTAGCAAGTACTTCGTGAATTTCTGTGGAATAACATGTAACAAGCTAGAAAGTCATGTATGTGTATATATCGTGTCGTGGATTTTCACTTCACGATGCCGTGGATCTTCACTTATTTATCAAGAAAATACTCCCAGCGTAATGCGACGCCAGTAGCATCATACCCCATGGTTTATAATAGTATGTTTCCGACAATCAGTCGACGGGACTAGCATAGAGCCCTTGAACACAATCAGTGCTCGGTCCGCATCTTCAAGTATAAATCAACCTACTTCCACGCATGTATAAAATATGGCCAAAAATGTACAATTTCAAAGGATAGGTTCAAGATAAAGTAATCTATCACAAGAATGCTTCTATTTGATTTAAAGAATTTCAATGAACATATTAAAACTAGGTTATGCCATGAAAATAAATCGGCAGCATAATGGTACATTTTTAACTTTCATAATTTAAGATTAAGTATCTTTGAACAATATGACAAGTCCTAGACCATCAATAATCCATCTAGAAACTTTGGAATATCAACCCTTGGGTCAAACCTCGGGTTAAATCACTCAAGAAATGTGACGGTCAATTAATGGGCCGTTACATCATCGTGACGGTCTATAATTGGGTCGTTACAATAGATTGAATCCAGAAAGAATAATTGGACTCAATGAATGTGACGGTTGTATACTGGACCGTTAGATGAGCCTGACGGTCTAGTATTGGGTCGTTACATAGTTGAAACCAGAAAACATCGATAGTACTTTCTAAACAATTGGGCTTTAAAGGTACAACCAACTCGGTGTCCTAGTGGGAATCTCAGGCTCGCGGAGAATTACGGAGGCCTTGAAACCAGATTTCCTATTCCATTGGAAGGAATATCCAATAGAGAGGTCCTCAAGTTCAAGAATATGTTCCTATAGTGTATAAGTGTGAACTAATGGTCATATACCGGAATATATGCCATGTACTTAGAGAATTGACTCTATTGACAGAAAGAATGTGTAACAATGTGAAACCATGATAAAACTCCGTCCATACATCAGTAAAAATCATGTTTTAATACAGAACTATAGAGTTTTAGCAATGAAGTTAACTTGTTCTTTAAAATAACTCAAAGTGCTTTAAACATACATGAATCAATTTATAAACTCAAAGTTATGAAAAATAGGTCAAAACTTAGATAACTAGGCTTATTCATAAGTAAACTTGACTATTTTTAACTCTGTCTCGGTTTGACAGAACACAGTTATTCTGACGGTCGAACATGGACGTGTCACAAGGCTGTGACGGTTTATCGTGGAGCCGTTAGAGTGTTGTAACGCTCCGGTTATGGTCCGTCAGAGTTAACAGAGAATCTTAAGTATAACAGGGAGTGTGACGGCTTATCGTAAGGCCGTTACGTCCCTCTAACGGTCTAACTATAGGCCGTTAGGGTCCTATTGTCAAAAAAGTAAAAAGATAAATACTATGCTTTGAAAACATGTCGTGTTTTGAAAAGACTTAACTACTCTAGTCATGATAAAATGAAGAATAGTCCATCTAGATGCATAGGTTACACTGAATGAATAAGAGAATACCTTTTATCTTCATTTAAGGCTAAAGACATGTATGTATGTATGATTCTCATAAAACATGAAATTCATGGTCTATAGTGCATGGAATCAAGTAGAACCAGAGGGCTTTTATCCCTGACATGCTATTCTTGCCGTTATTGAGATGACCTGCCTCTTTACTGGGCTTTCAACTTCTAATTTGTGACTGCAAGCCACGCCCTAGTTCTTCCTTTCCTGTAATTTTTTAGCAACTTCACGTCGCTCTAACTCCTCAATCTCTTGACCTAACGACGTGAAATTTTGAGCATAAGAAGGTCAAACTAAGGGGAACAGAAAGTTCTAAAGACACTTAGGCTAATTACCACATTTTGGTGTTCTAATCTATTGATCTTCAGTAGACTTTCGCTCAGATTCCTGGGTTACTATGGTCAAACCAGCAATTTTGGAAGCTTCAAACTCCTTGTGTGGTTGATCTCCTAGCACGAAATTTTGAGGAAGATTAGTCCTATGTATAAGGAACAAAAAGTTCTAAGGAACTTACCCGAAATACTATCTTCTTACCTTAGTTCCACGCGAGCCAATGTAAGGGTTCGTGTAGGTCAAAACTAGGGTCTATTTATAGGTTTTAGCTAAGGTTTTGTGGATTAGATCGATTCTAGAGTCCTTGTTAAGGCTTAGATTGACTTCTGAGAGTCCTTAACACATTTACTAGTCCTCCCATCTCGATCCCTAAGAGATAAACTAGTAAAATTCTAATCTTTTTGCTTGTTCTTCTATTCACGGAACTGACAGCGTTTAACGGTCGTGTATTGGCGCGTTACCTGACTATGACGGTTGCACGATAGACCGCTACATTCACTGTTTGCGGAATTCAACTAAATTCAAACTCTTTATTGTTTTATCCACATAATTATCTAATAAATGAGTATTTATCATTAAAATTTATGAATAAGCTAAATAACCTTCTAGAACATGGGCCAAACTTAATGGGCTTGGTCCTTAAACCTTTTGGGTTTTGTTTATCAAAGCCGGATTAATATTTTAACATAGTTGGGCCTTATAATCAATTTAAGCCTAATAAATTTTAGAAAATTCTTACAATAATCCAGAAATTATTCATATAAATTTTGGGGCACTACACCCTCCCCCACTTAGAAGAATTTGGTCCCCAAATTCAATACATGGATTATATGGAGAGTGTACTTACAGTTGAATAATTCTGAGAATCTTTTTCGCATAGCTTCTTCTATTTCCCAAGTTACTTCGGATGGCCATGATTTCTTCCATTGAATTTTGACCATAGGAATAGTTTTATTCCTTAGTTGACGCACTTCCCGATCCAGAATCTTTATTGGTGTTTGCTCGTACGTCATATCCTTCTGAATCTCCAAATTATCGTAAGTGATAACATGGTAAGGATCATATACATACCTTTTCAGCATAGAGATGTGAAATACGTCATGAACTCCTGCTAATTATGGAGGTAAAGCTAATCTATAAGCCACTTCACCGACCCTTTCAACAATTTCAAATGGGCCAATGAATCTTAGAGTTAGCTAGCCTTTGATGCCAAATCTTTGAATACCATGACCCGGGGAAACCTTCAGATACACATGATCTCCTACTAGAAACTCCAAGTCGCGCCTTCGATTATCAACGTAAGATTTCTGCCTATCTTGAGCAATCTGCAATCTTTCTCGAATGAGCTTAATTTTCTCTGAAGAATCCCTGATAATGTCGGGGCCTAGAATTTGCCTTTCCCCTATTTCATTCAAACATATCGATGATCTATAACCTTTTCCATATAAAGCTTCAAAAGGTGCCATCTGTATGCTGGCCTGATAACTGTTGTTATATGCAAATTCCACCAGAGGCAAGTAATCATGCCAACTTCCTCAAAAGTCAATAGCACAAGCCCTGAGCATATCTTCCACGACTTGATTTGTTCTTTCCGTCTGACCATCAGTTTGTGGATGGAATGCCGTGATAAAATTTAGTCGGGTCCCTAGTGAATGTTGCAGACCCTTCCAAAATTATGATGTGAATCTAGGATCTCTATCAGATATGATAGTGATAGGGACACCATGTAGCTTGACAATTTCCTTTATGTATAAGGCTGCTAGAATATCCACAGACCATCGACTTTTGATTGGTATGAAATGTGCAGATTTTGTCAATCGGTCTATGATTACCCAGATACTGTCGGGTCCACCTCTTGTGTTTGGTAAACCCATAATAAATCCATTCCTATACTTTCCCATTTCCATGCTGGAATATCTAAGGCATGTAATTTACCTGCGGGTCGAAAATGCTCTACCTTTACTTGTTGACAAGTGAAATAGCGAGACACGAAATCAGCTATTTCTCTCTTCATATTGGGCCACCAGAAATTTCTTTTGAGATCTTGATACATTTTTGTACCACCTGGATGAATGGTGTACTTAGATATATGTGCTTCATCTAGGATCAGTTTCTTCGTATCCTCATAATCTGGTACACATATTTGGCCCTTCAATAGTAATCTTCCATCATTGGAAATAGAAAATTCTAGTCTTTTTTCTATGTTGGCTTTAATCTCCAGTAATATGGGATCATCATTTTGCAGCTTGACCATATCTTCTATTAGTGTAGGTTGAGCTTGAATATTAGCGATGAAACAATCTTCTTCCTTCACTTCAATATCTAAGTTCAACTGAGCGAATTGAGGAATAATATTAGTCATACTAATCATGAGACTTGATAATTTTCCCATTGGTTTTCTGCTGAGTGCATCTGCTATCGCATTAGCCTTGCCAGGATGGTATTGAATAGTAAAATCAAAATCTTTGAGATATTCTAACCATCTCCTATGTCTCATATTTAATTCCCTTTGAGAGAATAAGTATTTCAAGCTTCTGTGGTCCGAGTAGACCGTGAATTTCTCTCCATAGAGATAATGGCGTCAAATTTTTAAGGTGAAAATAATAGCTGCTAGTTCTAAATCATGCATGGGATAATTTTTCTCATGACGTTTCAATTGTCTTGAAGAATAACAGATTACCTTTCCTTTCTGCATGAGGACGCACCCTAAGCCAATGCACTTCAAATCTGCCACCTTCCACCGGTAGTGAAAGAATAGGAGCTGTAGTAAGATGGTTCTTAAGAGTTTGAAAACTCTTTTTACATTCCTTTGACCAGACAAAAGGATTTTCTTTTCTTGTGAGTCTAGCTAAAGGAACAGTAATTTTTGAGAAGTCCTTAATGAATCTTCTATAATAGCCAGCTAGACCAAGAAAGCTCCTTACTTCTGATACAGTCGTTGGTCGGCTCCAGTTTCTGACAGCTTCACTTTAGAAGGATCCACAACGATACCTTCTTTTGAAATAATGTGACCTAGGAATGAAACTTCCTTGAGCCAGAATTCACACTTGTTAAGCTTGGCATAAAGTTTATGTTCTCTAAGTGTTTGCAAAGCTATCCTCAAATGTTCTTCATGTTCCTCTTTTGTCTTGGAATATACTAGGATGTCATCAATGAAGACAACGATGAACTGGTCCATATATGGCTGGAAAACATTGTTCATTAGTTGCATAAATGCTACTGGGGCATTTCTTAATCCGAACGGCATTACCATGAATTCATAGTGGCCATAACGACTTCGAAAAGCCGATTTATAAATGTCTTCTTCTTTAATTCTAAGCTGATGATAACCTTACCTGAGGTCTATCTTGGAGAAATACTCTGCTCCTGAAAGTTGATCGAAGAGCTCATCAATACGCGGCAACAGATACTTGTTTTTGATTGTGAGTTGATTCAGTCGCCGGTAGTCGATGCATAGCTTGAGAGAGCCATCCTTCTTCTTGACAAAAAGAACTGGCGTACCCCAGGGGGATGTGCTAGGTCTGATGAAACCTTTGTCTAGTAACTGCCTTTTTAGTTCCTTAAGTTCCGTGGGGGACATCCTGTAAAGAGCTATAGAAATAGGTGCTGCTCCTGGAATGAGTTCGATTGTGAAGTTTACTTCCCTCTCGAGTGGTAAACTAGGTAATTCGGATGGGAACACATCTGGGAACTCATTTACAATAGGGATGTCTGCTATGATGATTTCCTTGGACTCGATAACAATGACAGAAGTAAGAAAAGCTTCACATCCTCACGAGATAAGTTTGCAAGTGTGAAGAGAGGACATGATAGTAGGATGTTCCCTATACTTTATGCCAAGGAAAGAAAATCTTGGAAGGTCGGGTTTTTGAAAGGATATAATACTATTTCGGTAATTAATATCAGCATCATGCTCTATAAGCCAATCTACCCCTAAAATGGCATCATAACCTTTCATGTCAAGGCATACTAAATTTGCGGGGAGATTGTGATTTTCCACTATTACCTCACTATCAGGATAATACTCGATAAGTTTTGTTCTAGAACCTAAAGGTGTAGTAATAGCAAGATCTAAAGGTAAGGGAACCGATGCAATTGGTAATGTTTTTACAAAAGTAGTGGAGATAAAAGAATGAGAGGCACCAGTATCAAATAGCACAAATGTAGGATGGGAACAAATTTGAAGGGTACCTTTCATAAGTCCACCATCCTTGGGTGCTTCTTCTTCTTCTAGAATAGCATTGAGGTGAGCTTGCCTCTTACGTCCTCCACCAGACGATTGATCCTTCAGAACGGGGCAATCTGACATATGATGCTCCCTGCTTCCACAAAGTAGACTCGCACCAAGGAGCTTCCAACATTCTTCAGCCGAATGGCCGAACTTCTCGTAAAATGTGCAAGCCACTATGACTTGCTCCTTCTCCTCTTTGGCTTTCTTGTGCTTCTGGGAACTTCCACCGTTCCCGCTCCTGGATCTTTTCTTACTATCACGGCTTTTGTAAGGTTCTGTGATGCTGAATTTCTCCTTCTTATAATGCCGCTCAGATCGTCGGCTAGACTCTTCTCCCTTTCATTTCAACTTCTCGACCTTCTCTAAGGTCCTTTCGCATAAATATGCCCGCTGAACCATCTCCGCATAGGTACGGATGTTTTGGGTCCCGAGCTATTGAATGAAGCCGGGTCGTAACCTGTCCATAAATCGATTGGCCTTCAATAAATCGGTGCTGATTAAATGCGGTGCATAAGGTGCTAGCCTGGAGAATTGAAGTTCATACTCTGCGACTGTCATCATTCCCTGACAAAGAGAGGCGAACTCCATAGCCTTTCTTGCTTTGACATGTTCAGAGAAGTGCTTAGCACGGAATAGAGTAAGAAAACCGTCCCATGTATGAGGTGCATCAGCCGGAGGTGTAGGTACTGATTTCCACCACGTGCGTGCATCTTTATTGAGTTGGAAGGTTGCAAGATGCACTTTTTCTTGATCCGTGCATTGGATGACATTGAAAATGCTATTCATCTCATCTATCTAATTTTCTGCCTCATCCAGATTAGAAGAGCCGTAGAACCGCGGAGGGTTTAAGCTTCAAAAATTGTGATGCAAGTCACCTGCCCTTGCCCCTGTGCCTACCTGGGCCATAGTTTGTAATGCTTGACTAAGGCCGACAACCGTTTGTTGCATGCCACCCCAGTATACGCGATGTGCCATTGTAATAGTGAGGTACCTGAGAGAAATAACAAATTGTTAATTCTCATGGAATTAGAAAGAGATTAATCTTAAAACTAATTAACTATCTTATCCCGGGCTCTACCCAGTTCTCGCATAGGTGAGGAAATTTTTTCCTTAGTTCATAGGTATGGGCCCTTAAACCTTTGACTTATCCTATGCTATGACTCTTTTTCCTAAGTCCTGAGACTTAGGCTCTGATACCAACTTAATTTTCACGTCCCGAGCTTTTATTTACAGCGGAAGACTAACTCGGGGAGCGTGAACATCCGGCATGGTAAGCCTCTTGCAAGCAAGAACGATCAGAGCGCCAGACAATCACACATAAGAATGCAATTGCACAATAGTTTAATCAAACTCCTACTTTATTTCATTAATAATCAAAATATCCAAATACAATAGCTTTCAACCTTCAATAATCCACTAGACTCAAGGAAAAAGGAAGTTATAAAGACTCGATCTAAACAATATTGACTTTTTAAGTCTTCACTCTCATTTTGATAAGACTTTCATTCGCTCTCGGACCCGCTACTTGTATAACTCGAATCCGAATTCATATCACTTCCATCTACTAAAAAGATTGAAAAATAGGTAATGAGTACACTTGCCCAATAGGTATCTTTGCATCAACATGATTAGCAATATTTAAGTAATTAGCATTTTAACTCTAAAGAATAACGTACAATCGTGCGAATGCGATCAATCATGCGATTAAACCAAAGTCACAACATAATCATGTAAGATAGAATGAGCAAGTACGAGCATGTATCAATCAAGAATGTACTCTTCACTTAGTAGCAAGTACTTCGTGAATTTCTGTGGAATAACATGTAACAAGCTAGAAAGTCATGTACGTTTATATATCGTGTTGTGGATTTTCACTTCATGATGCCGTGGTTCTTCACTTATTTATCGAGAAAGTACTCCCAGCACAATGCGACGCCATTAGCATCATACCCCATGATTTATAATAGTATGTTTCCGACAATCAGTCGAGGGGACTAGCATAGAGCCCTTGAACACAATCAATGCTCGGTCCGCATCTTCAAGTATAAATCAAGCTACTTCACGCATGTAAACAATATGGCCAAGAATGTACAATTTCAAAGGATAGGTTCAAGATAAAGTAATCTATCACAAGAATGCTTCTATTTGATTTAAAGAATTTCAATGAACATATTAAAACTAGGTTATGCCATGAAAATAAATCGGCAACATAACGGTACGTTTCTTAACTTTCATAATTTAAGATTAAGTATCTTTGGACAATATGACAAGTCCTAGACCATCAATAATCCATCTAGGAACTTTAGAATATCAACCCTTGGGTCAAACCTCGGGTTAAATCACTCAAGAACTGTGACGGTCAATTAATGGGTCGTTACATCATCGTGACGGTCTATAATTGAGCCGTTACAATAGATTGAATCCAGAAAGAATAATTGGACTTAGTGAATGTGACGGTTGTATTCTGGACCATTAGATGAGCCTGATGGTCTAGTATTAGGCCGTTACGTAGTTAAAACTAGAAAACATCGATAGTGCTTTCTAAACAATTGGGCTTTAATTGTACAACCAACTCGACGTCCTAGTGGGAATCCCAGGCTCGCGGAGAATTACGGAGGCCTTGAAATCAGATTTCCTAGTCTATTGGAAGGAATATCCAATAGAGAGGTCCTCAAGTTCAAGAATATGTTCCTATAGTGCAAAAGTGTGAACTAATGGTCATATACTGGAATATATGCCATGTACTTAGAGAATTGACTCTATAGACAGAAAGAATGTGTAACAATGTGAAACCATGATAAAACTCCGTCAATACATCAGTAAAAATCATGTTTTAATACAAAACTATAGAGTTTTAGCAATGAAGTTAACATATACTTTAAAATAACTCAAAGTGCTTTAAACATACATGAATCAATTTATAAACTTAAAGTTATGAAAAATAGGTCAAAACTTAGATAACTAGGCTTATTCATAATTAAACTTGACTATTTTTAACTTTGCCTCGGGTTGACAGAACACAGTTATTCTGACGGTCCAACATGGGCGGATCATTATTCTGACAGAACGCATCCCTTGGTCAGTGAGCTAGAAAGGGGGGGATGAATAGATCACTCCCCAATTTAAAATGATTTAAAAATTAAGAGCGATGAAATCCTAGTTGCAGTAAGTGAATCTTTCTAAATAGCCCACGGAGAGAGACACTAAGTAGAAGCTAAACGAGAATGAACTGAAATAGCACAATGATCGAACAGCAGGCGTGCTTGAACCACAATAAAAGATCATCGAAAAGAACCACACAGAAGAAGACAATCAAGCACCCAACCACAAAGAAGACAAAGCGTTTTTAAGGTGGTTCGATTGCGAACTGTAATCTACGTCCACCCCTGACTCCACTGGAGTAAGGCTTCCTTGCACTAAGCAATATAAAGCACAGCAGACTCAGTCTGCAGACATCCACTGTCGCACAACTTGCCACAAGGGAACAAATCCCTCAACACCGATCCTGCTACCCACAGGAGATGAACCTGACCTTGCCCCAGCAAGATCAGAACCGGAGGACCAACCTCCCTTCCTCTAAACCAGAGGGTACACACGAGCAAAGTGCCTTCACTCGCAACTGGAGAACCAATCTCCCTTCCTCTAAAAACACTTAGAGGGTAACAAGACAGTATATAAGAAATTGGAGAAACAACTTGAAAACGAAGAAATGAGAAGAAAACAATCACTCAAAACATAAAAAATGTAGCTTCTAGAGAAGCAATCTTCCAAGCTCTAAAACCCAACAATGATCACTCAAACACTTCAGGATCTTCTCTTGTATCGGGAAATTCTTCAGTGGCTGCAGATGCTCTCTCTCTTTTTCAATTTTTCAGCTCCTACCTCTCGTTGTCTTTAGCCTCTTTTTATAGCCAGATGGGAGCGCGTGGCCAACACGATTCCCGCCCATTCCTTCTGGCAGAGCTGATCCCTTTTTGATTCCACGTGGCAGGATCGTTCTTCCAGTTCGTTGCCTCGGATCACGAGCCCTTAAATCTGGTACCTCGACTTCCACGTGGAGTGCCCCAACTGGTTTTGGGTTCGTCAGACACATGCTCGACCAGGTGACAAGTCTGCCAAGCAAGAGAAGAATATGAGTGAAAGCTACACTGACCAAGGGATGCAAGGACTTTACATATTATATTGCAAGTCATGCACGAACTCTTACTGACATGCACGGACTATGTAAAGAACAATTGCAACGTAAGACCATATATGCACAGACCATGTGTCACATAAAGGAAGAGATATTGCGTGGACCTTAGTGGCAATGCTATAGAGAGGTGCATAGAGTTGGCAGTGCAAAGTGCAGGACTTGCACAGACCTACATATGCTCATAGCAAGAGCTGCATAGACTATGCATGTGATTCTACAAAACTTGCACCGACTGTGAAATAGACAAGTATGCACGGACTTAGAATGAAGAAATGCATGGACCTCTTAGTGCATACGAGGGATGTGCACAGACTTTAACCAATGCACTGACTCCAACACGGCTGAGATAGATATGCACCGACCTCTACAGTGATATGCAAAGACTTGGGTCATGCGATGCAGAACATGCACGGACTTAGAATGTGCTTGATGCTGAATGTGCACGAAACTTATGTGACCAGATCTAAAATGCATGGACTTAGCAAGTAAGTGTGCATAGACTTAAAATGCATGATGCGAGAGTTGCACCGACTGATTTCGTGCAGCGCCAATTGTTGCACAGACTTGTTGTTCCTGGACTTCAACATGCACGGACTTAGTCACGTGCGTCAATGAGGGTTGCACAGACTTGACTAATGCATAAACAAACAATGCACCAACTTGATGCTTGCATGCACAGACTCTATTCAGTGTAGATGCAGTTTATGCGTGGACTAAACTACAGAATGGGCTAAGTATGCATTAACTTTCAGAGTTAAACCAGAGACTGCAGTATTTGAAGAATGAATATAGGTGGAACGTATTAATGTAGACTATCAAGATTGATTTATAGTGTAAGACATCATCAAAATCGTAGGAGTGCAACATTCTCCTCCTTTTTGATGATGGCAAGACTATGAGTCAATTTATGTCAGTGCAATCAAAATAGAGTGATCAAGCAGAAATCAAGCATTCATGCTTCATTTTACCCTTATTCCTGCCAAGGCAAGCACTCTCCCTGTTAAGACTCTCCTACACTAACTCTCCCCCTCAAATGCAAAACACTCTCCTCACCAATTGCCTCTCCCTCCTGTCTCTCCCCCCTAAACTTGACTCACCCTCTCCCCCTTTGACATCATCAAAAGGAGATGAAAGAGATATGTAGCTGTTGGATAAGTGGTAAAAAAAATGCAGCATGTTCACAAAGAGAGGGTCCCATGATCATATCTTAAAAGATTAAGTGGGGCACTAAAACTAGTGTAGATTCTTCAAATTAAGTAATCAAGAGTGGACCTGGAAGAGGAATGGAAGTGTATCTGCGTACAGAGGATATGATGAGGAAGCAAGAGTGGACAAATAGGACAAGAAAGAGCTGCTCAAAACTCTACTAATTAGACTTCAAGAGATTGATCCTCAGAAAAAGGTTCTTGAAGTATTGAGGACAAACAATCCATAAGTTCGCACAACATTGAGGGGTTTTACTAAAACAATTTTTTTCTTTTAAGGAGCAGTAAGTAGAGCACTGAGTAAATTGGTAAGTTGCATCTTTGACATTAAGGAGACACCTTGATCAGAGGCCGGACTCCCCAGTTACTCAATGTGAAAACCGTATTACCTCTCTTTTTAGAGAACAGAGTTAGTAATTGTGACTTTTTACGTGAGGAGACACCTTGATCAGAGACCAGACTCCCCAGTTACTCACCACTTTATTACCATTGCTTCGTCATGATCAAAATTTTCACTTCTTAATAGAGATAATCTGACACATCATGATTGAGGAAAATTTTCATTTCTTTTTGATAAAATACTCAGTTTCTTAGTGATCAGACCATTGCTCTGAGCATATAAATTTTTCGTTTTGTTTTTATCTCCTTAGATTTTTGATATGAAACCAGTACCTACCAGAAACACTGATTCTTAAGGAATGTGATCATTGAAGTCTAGGTTTCAAGTTTTTAGCAGATTTCACGACATATAAGTTTAGCTTGTTCTATGATCATGAAATATGTAAGGAGATATACTTCGAACACCTTATTCCTGTCTCAGCTAAATTACAGAATTCAAGATTCTAGCTGAGTTTTAGTTGGACAGACTTAATGATTTAAGACAAGTATGGGATTCTACTTGCTGTGAATGAACTGAATTAAGTCTTCCATGAGAAACAACAGCAACATACATCTCTCAAAAGCTTCTGAATCAGTCAATCTTCAGATACTAACCAGCTCCCCCTCACAAAATAGATGTTCAATTAAGACATACACTCCTACCCAAAAACAACTCACCCTTACTTAATGAATTGATATTCAAGAGTGACTCATGTAGAATATGCAATTACTTAGACCTCTCAGCGTAGCAGCCAGCTAATAGATAAAGCTCCCCCTCACACTATGACATGATATGCAGACATACTCATGCTAAGTGATTGAGGACATAGGGGAAACAAATTTTATTCATGGAAGCAAGGTATTTTATTCATGAAAGATAGATAGTGTAAATGCTGAAAACAAACTCATGTAGGCATTTTATTTATGGAGCTATGGTTTAAAAATGCCTAACTCTCTCCTCAAGGATGTGAATTTTTCATTATCTAGTGGCTTAGTGAAGATGTCAGCTATTTGGTTTATAGTGCCTACATGGATTAATTCAAATGTTCCTTGGGAAACCTCATCTCTAATGAAATGTTGTCTTATTTCTATGTGTTTGGTCTGAGAATGCAAAACTGGATTCTTGGCTAGATTGATGGCACTAGTATTGTCACAAAATATAGGTGTGCACCCCAGGTCTACTTGATAGTCCTGAAGTTGGTGTTTGATCCAAATGACTTGTGTACCACAACTCCCTGCAGCAACATACTCAGCCTCTGCAGTAGAGAGGGCCATAGAGTGTTGCTTCTTGGAACCCCAAGAGACTAAACACCCACCTAGAAATTCACAGTGTCCACTAGTACTTTTTCTATCTAACTTACACCCGGCATAATCATCATCCATATATGCAACAAGATCTAAGGTGTGTGATGCAAGAAACCATAAACCTAGGGTGTGTGTAGCAGATAGGTATCTGAAAATTCTTTTTACAGCTACTAAGTGTAATTCAGTGGGTCTAGATTGATAGCACACATTCCTACACTGAATTGTATATCAGGTCTCGAGACAGTTAAGTAGAGCAAGGATCCAGTGGATTAAGGATCCAATCATACTTCGGTATAGCTGTGCATCAACTTCTTTACCTGATTCATCTTCATCTAATGATGTGTTGGTACCCATTGGTGTTGTAGTGTGCTTCAAATTGTTCATGCCAAACCTCTTGAGAATGTCCAATGTGTACTTGGTCTGGTTGATAAAGCCCCCATCCTCTAATTGCTGTACCTGCAAGCCAAGGAAGTATTTTAATTCACCTACCAAACTCATCTCAAACTCAGCAGACATCAATTGAGAAAATTCATTGCATATTTCAGTACTTGTTGAACCGAAGACAATATCATCTACATATACCTGAACTATGATGAGGTCTTTATTTGAACTCTTGGTAAATATGGTTTGATCCACCTTACCTTTGTGGTAGCCCTTGCTGATCAGAAATTCTGTCAGCCTTTCATACCATGCTCGAGGAGCCTACTTTAGGCCATACAGGGCTTTATTCAACATGAAAACTTGGTTAGGTTGAGGAGAAAATTGAAATCCCGGAGGTTGTTCAACAAAAACTTCTTCTTTGATGACTCCATTTAAAAAAGTACTTTTGACATCCATTTGTTGGAGTTTTATGTTTTTAGAACAAGAAGAAGCCAATAAAATTTTAATAGCTTCCATCCTAGCAACAGGTGCATAGGATTCATCGAAATCAACACCAAATTCCTGACAGTAGCTCTTGGCTACTAGTCTGGCTTTATTTTTAGAAATGATTCCATCTTCATTCATTTTATTCATAAACACCCACTTAGTTCCTATGACATTTAAATTTTCTGGTCTTAGAACTAGCTCTCAGACATTATTTCTTTCAAATTGACCTAACTCCTCACACATAGCATTAACCCATGATTGATCATTTAAGACCTCTTCTACTGATTTAGCTTCAATTTGTGAGACCAAAGCAACTAGCTCTTGATTATGAACATTCTTAAAGTGAGACCTAGTTCGAAGTGGACCTTCAAGGTTTCCTATGATGTTATCTACTGGGTGATCTTTTAGAAATCTAACATTTATTGAAGACTCACCTATTTCAGCTGGCCCTACCTGGTTGAGAGCATCTGATGTTTCATTCGGCTGAATCTCCTCTTCTTCTGTATCTTCTAGGAATTCTCCGTCATGCTTGGAATCCCTGTCAGCATCTTCAATGTTAGTAGCACCTTTTGCTTCATTAAAATGATATGTGGAGACTCTTCAACAATGTTAAAGACCCTATATGCTCACACTTCAGAGTATCCTAAAAATATTCCAGGACAGCTTTTAGCATCAAATTTATCAAAGTCCTTGTCATTATTATGGATAAAACATTTAGCACCAAAAAACCTGAAATGAGCCAAGTTTGGTTTCTTACCCTTAAATAGCTTATAGGGGGTTTTCTTGTGAATTGGTCTTACCATGGCCCTATTGATTGTGTAAGTTGTTGTATTGGCCGCCTCTGCCCAAAACTTCCTTGGTAGTTGACTCTCAATCAGCATAGTTCGGGCCATCTCCACAATGGTTCGATTTCTTCTCTCCATAATTCCATTCTGCTCCGGTGTCCTGGGAGAAGAAAACTTGTGCGTTAGTCCCTTAGTTTCCCAAATGTCAGAAAACATGGAGTTTTCAAATTCACCTCCATGGTCAGATTGAATTGAACAAATTTTATGCTTTCCTTCTTGTTTCACCTTATTGAAAAAATGTTTGAATTTTTGAAAACCATCATTTTTGTTAGGTAAGAAAAAGATCCATGAAAATCTAGAATGGTCATCAATGATCACATAACCAAACCTACTTCCATTCAGACTCTGAGTTCTAGTAGGACCGAAGAGGTCCACATGAAGAAGTTCCAGTGGTCTGGAAGACAATGGCTCAGATCTTAGTTTAAAAGACTTTCGGGTCTATTTGCCAAGAGCACATGCATCACAAATTTTTAAATTTGAGTTGAATTTTATTTTAGGCAAACCCCTAACCAGATCAAATTTCACCAATTTATTTAAGGTATTGTAGCTAGCATGGCCTAAACGCCTATGCCAATTAAAAGCATTATTTTCAGAATCAGCAGTCAAACAAAGATTTAACTCAGATCTATCATCTAAGTCCATAATGTAGACGTTATTGACTCTATTGGCTACAAACTTCACATGGTGATAATTTATTTCTAGAATTTTACATGAATCATTATCAAACACAACTCTGTGACCCTTGTCACATAACTGACTAATACTAATCAAGTTGTGTTGAAGACCTTCCACAAGGAGAACTTTTTCAATAGAGGTAGTGGGGGACTTAGCAACTGTTCCAATGCCAATGATTTTACCTCTGTTCTTTCCTCTGAATTTGACCAGGCCCCCTACCTTCATCTCCAGCTTGCTGAATTTTTATCGGTCACCTGTCATGTGCTTGGAGCAGCTGTTATCTAAATACCACTTGTTGTTCTCGGCTGGTAGGGAAACCTGCATAGATCAAATTAAGCAAAGTGGTTTAGAACCCAAGATAGATTGGGTCCAAAAGTATTATTCAACTCTCTAAGCAGACACTTTGGAATCCAGACCTGTCTCAAGGTATTTTTCATTTTCACTCTATTTGCAGCTTTATTGAAGTTTTGACTCAAGTTCTGACCACTTGATTTATTGATGTTGAACCTGTTCCTGTTGGTGGACTAAACATTCCTCGGGTATCTATTGTACCCAAACTGTCACGTCCCGACGCGGAATATCGGGACTGGCAGTAGAAACAATTAATAATAATATGTTGATTTACAGACATGATATGCTGACGCTAAGGGTCAACACAAACACCATGAACAAAAAAATAACTTCATTCACTAAATAATCATTTAAATAATCCATATTCCAATCACATAAACCCACTGAAACAAACTTTCAACTTAACATCCAGTTGACACTATTACAATTGCTGACTTCGAATTACAATTCTCTTACCACACACTCTAAAACATAAGTAGACACAAACAACTATGACTGGCTCCACATGCTTCTAACAGGTTCGCTCCATGGCCATCACTCTTGCCCGTCCCCTTCAGTCTGCGAATCCTCACCTGAGCTACCTGAAAAGGGGGAACAACTAGGTGAGCGAACGCTCAGTAGGTAATAACAGGAAAGTTTAACTGATTAACCAATTAATTACAATTATATGCGAGAAAATAAGTAACGAAACGAAATGATTATATGATGAAACAACAATATGAAGAGAAGGCAAGATCATGATATAACTGGAAATTGGCCAACAAGCAGGAGCTAACTAAGTCAAGAAAAGATTCAAGTAATAGATTATTGTCATAGACATCACGCTAGTCATGCATTCGGTGCAATGCCTCACCATGTCATTCAAACTCCCCGAGGCAGAAGTACTTTTTGGGCGCTCCTCCCAGGACCAAACCGGGCCCTTATGATGCGTTGGCATTGATTTAATGGATCCCAGATCCAAGTTATGTCTAGACATTAATCAAGTTAAATGGCCAATCTGACAAGATATAGAACTTACCTCAGAGAGTTCCAAGGGTAAGTCGAAGAGATACTTGACCAGAAAGTTCAAATTATCATGAACCAATCGGACCTTGGATTCACACACATATAACCACGGAAAAATCACTTCTGGATGATACGCGGTCTAAAATGGGCCGCTCAAACTATACACGGTCTACACTGGACCGTTCAGGACAGAATTGGGCTGAGGATCAGCCTCACCAAAGTCAAGGATAAATGGTCCATCTTGGGCCGCTCTAGATAGAATGGTCAGAATTGGGCCGCACGTGACCATAAGAACTGGAAGCCCAAGAACAAGGTAAACAGTCCTTATAGGGCCGCTCAATGGATGAACGGTCCCATAAGATCTGTTCTAGTATGTGGACGGTTTTAGTGAGACCGCTCAAACTGGGCCCAACTTAATGAACTAGAAACCTACCCAAATGGCTCCGGGCTGCCATAAGTGGGGCAGAACTGAACCAGGGTCCAGCCTACTCTCTACTGGTCAGCCTAGGGCTTACTGGGTCGATCCAAACATGATTTGGTCGAAGATAGAATAAGGTTAATCGACTAATGTAAGTGGCACTCGGCCAGGAAATGCACGGTTCATAATGGGCCGTCTATTGAGTTAAACGGTTCGATTCTAACCGTTCAAAACTCAGTCAGTCCACATTGAGCCGTGACTCACAGAACAGTAATTCAAGCGGTTCGATCACGTAAACAAGTTTAGGTTTTGGTGGTACAACCTGCCCGGCGTCCTAGTGGGAATCCCAGGCTCGCGGGGGCTTACGGAGGTCCCGTAATGAAGGTCCTAGTCCGACGGATGGAATATCCGACGGAGAGTCCCAACCATTGCAAGGAATTGAGGCTATCAAATCATCGGAAACCAGTATGGCGGTCAGTCAATCCTACCGGAGTAGAACGACTGTCAAACAATCCTAATAGAATTTAAGAAATCATGTTTGAATTTAACATATGGAAATAAGCTAAGGCCATGAAGAATCAAAATCAAGTGAAGACAGACTAACAAAAATTCGTAATTTGTTCACTTCAATAAATTTCAGTTATCATGTGGGTTGCTAACTTACCAATTAACCACTAACCTACTAAGATAAGTCATACCAAAATAGTTTTGAATAGTTGGGCAGTCTGTAATGTGCCGCTGGGAACAGTGCACGGTCTGGGACTGGCCGCTTGGAGAAAAGGGCGGTTAGGGTTCCACCACGCATTTTATAAATCAATCCAAAGACAAAATGCATGGATGGTCAGGAACAGGCCGCCTATCGAGTATGGGCGGTCTGTCGAGAGGTCGCGCAAGTCAGGTCAGTCCGTCGCCCCTTCGCCTTGCCCGTCTCCGGCGGGGTGGGCTAGGGTTAGCAAAAATAACTAAATACGAACAATATAAAGCATGAAAATTAGGGCTTTTATAGTCAATAGAACGAGCATGAAAAGTTTTAGAAGATAGCATGGTTAATTTAATGTTTAGTACCTGAAATCCCTACGTAAATCGAGATGGAACATAGTTAACCCTAGTTCTAGCATGCTTCCACTAAAACTCGAAATCCTAGCAGGATACTAGATGAAATTTAGGGCTTTCTAGATCAATGGAAAGAGGACAGGACAACACTTCTATTAATATATAATAGTTAAGGTTTGTCTTGCTATCACCTACCTTTTTTTTTTCTATAAACCAAGTCATCATGTGGTTTGAGGGAGAGTGCACCCCCTTCCACAGGAAGGGAATGTTCTCACTCCACCAAAAAAAACCACAAAATGCTTTATCAATTTCCATATAAGCTCTCAATCCTGTACAAGCTAGGGGCAATGCCTTCATTCTGTACATCAAAAAGAGAAAAAGGGGCCCTATACAACCAATCTAAGCAAATAGAAGGCTTGCCATCAACCAACCCTAACAATAGGGTATCAAATAAACGAAAATCTATACAGCTGTAACACGAATGTTAGGAATACCCCTAATGTCCGCAAGTGCATAACCACGAGCCCTAGGAGGAAGGCCCTTAATCGAATCAAATTCAGTGTTTCTACCAGTTTGAACTGCATAATTTGCTAATGCATCTGCAAGTTGATTCCCCTCCCTATATGTATGCATAATAGGGCAGTTAATCTGCAAAATCAATTGCTTCAGCGCACTCCACCACGGGATAAGTGACCACGGAGGATCCTTTCCATTCTTCAGCAAGCCTATCAGCACCTGGGAATCAGTAAAGATAGCAGAGATTTTAATGTTATGCGACTTAGCAAGTCGCAAACCATCAAGAAGCGCCCTACCTTCAGCAACCATATTCGAGCCTTTCCCATAAAAGTATGCAAATCCAAGAATGAGCTGACCAGAAGGTCCCCTAAAATAGCCACCACCACCTGCCATACCCGGGTTCCCCTTGCTTGCACCATCAACATTTAGAGCAAAGTCTTTTTCCGGGGCAGTCCAACGAACAGTAATGATCTGTGTGTTTTTGCAGTTAACCTGAATTCCATAATCTAACAAGTTAAGCTATAAAGATTTGCTGGCTTCCTGCTTGAAGTGAATCTGGTTTACCACAGTCATTGTATCAGCAACAATTTGGTCATATGTTTTCTCCATAACGACATTAATCCCCTCAAATTTCATCTGACATCTGATTTTCCATATCATCCATATAATCAAAAGCATAACCAGAAGAGATATAAAACCCACAGGTTTGCTTAATGAGACCCTATCCACAGTAGCTAAAATTCTGCTGTGAATAGAGGGGATCTCCCAGCAAAAATGTGGTAGCAATGAAGAAAACTTAGACCACAGGCTTGTGGCTAATCCCCCCTTTAAAAAGAGGTGGTCTTCATCCTCAACCTCTGGAGCAGCAGGGCAACATACACATCTGGAGGCAAAAGGAATACCACACTGCTGTACTAAATTATCAACAGGAATGGCATGCTTCAATAGCTTCCAACAAAACATAGCAGCCCTAGGAGGGAGCTTTGAGTTCCATAATTTCCTATAATTAACATCAGAGTTCAAAGACTGACCTTTTATGAACTCATATGTGGATTTTGTACTAAACTGTCCTTCACTTGTAAGAGACCATACTGGAATATCTTGGCCAGAAGATAGGGGAAAATTCTTAATAAGGTCCCTCAGTTGTTGATTGTCAATAAGTAGCCATGTATAATGAGATGCATCAGATAGTACCTCTTTAACAGAAACATTATAAGAGCCGCGGGAAGACTGAATATCCATGCATTCCAACAGTGGTTGATTATTAAGCCAGGAGTCCTTCCAGAAATTAGTAGTTTCTCCATTAAAGACAGTCATCTTGGTGTTAGCTTGAAGGATTACTTTAGCTTTCTCAAAGTCCTTGAATTTGATGCCTGAGGGAAAGGCCATCTGGCAGTTTGAGATATGAGACCCTTTTATATACTTGCTTCGAATATACTTTGCCCACAAAGAACTCCCATTTACAGCCTGCCATAAAAGCTTTACATAGAAGCTAACCTGCATGTCTTTTTGATCTCGGATGCCCAATCCCCCTTCTGATATAGGCCTGCATATTTTCCTCTAGGACACCCAATGCTTGCGATGACTATTCTCAAAACCCTGCCAAAAGAAAGTAGAACAGATGGAACCAATGTGATATAGCATAGTATAAGGAATGGATGAGGCATTAGCACTGTATATAGGAATAGAGTCTAGCACTGAACGAATGAGAGTGAGTCTACCAGCTTGAGACAGCATTTTACTTTGCCACCCCTCCAGCTTGGCATGTATCTTGTCAAGGACATACTTGAAGTGGGGGACTTTAGTTCTACCCTTGAATAAAGGAATACCCAGGTACCTGATGCAGCCACTTTTAGATTGAAATCCAGTGAGGGAACGTATTCTGTCTATTGATCTCTTTGGCATCTGTTTAGCATGTAGGAAGCAACTCTTTGCAACATTCACCTTTTGGCTCGAAGCCAAATGTAGGAAGCCACTTCTAGATTGAAATCCAGCTATCACCTACCTTAATCGAAGGGTGAAGGAAGAAGAGGGAAGCCGATCGCACTAGGTACACACCGCCGATGATTGTCGAAATCCTCCCTCGATCGAGCTCCTCTCCGGCCGCCACATCAACTAAACGATTCTAGGGTGGCTTAGGTTCGATTATATCGGTTCAATTGTGTCTAGGGAGTCCTAATCGCGAAGATAGAGTCCTTGCACCGCGGACGTGCGAGATTCACGCGAGACTAAGTCAATCCACCATTCCGCCGCCAAATACACCTCCCAGGGTTAAGATTTCAGAGATTAACTAGAGGGGAAATGATCCAAGCCTTTCATTTGCATCCGGTTTTAGCTTAATTGGTTTAGTATTGGGCTCGAATATCACGTTTTAAGGTCCGATTAGGCTAAGTATGGTTTTGGGCCTTAATCTACTAATTCGGCGTATTTATGAATTTTATTTGGGCTGGTCGTAGAAGATAATTTTTCTTAACGTTTCATCCTATACAAGATTCTAATTTTTCCAGATTTTTACAAAATGTTCAAAATTTTACTTATCCTATTTCTTAAGGAATTTCTTATTAATTTCTCAAAAATTTATTCTTTAATAAATCGGGGTATTGCACCCTCCCCCACTTAAAAGAATTTGGTCCTCCAAATTCTTAAGGAATGTGATAACTCACCCAGAATAAGTCAGGATACTGCTTCCGTATGGTATCTTCTGACTCCCAAGTAGCCTCTTCGGTTCTACACCGACTCTATTGCACTTTAACCATGGGTATGGAACGACTTCTGAGTTGCTGCTGCATATGATCCAAAATCTTGCTAGGTCTTTCTTCATAAGTCAAATCTTCCTTCAGCTCCAAATCTGCATGTTGAATAACATGAGTGGGGTCATACACATATTTCCGCAGCATCGACACGTGGAAGACATTATGTACTCCCGATAACTGAGGCAGTAGTGCTAAACGGTAAGCAACCTCCCCCACTCTTTCCAGAATTTCAAATGGACCAACATATCTTGGACTCAGCTTACCTTGAATGCCAAACCTTCGAATCCCTCTCATCGGAGAAACCTTTCAGAACACATGCTCACCAGCCTGAAATTCCAAGGCTCTTCTTCTGTTGTCAGCATAACTCTTTTGTCTTGATTGTGCTACTTGCAACCGATTTTTGATAAGACGGATATTCTTGGACGATTCAAAAATGAGATCTGGTCCCAGCCATTGATTCTCACCTACCTTCTGCCAACATAATGGAGATCGACATCTTCTTCCATACAAAGCTTCAAACGGGGCCATCTGAATATTGGACTGATAACTATTGTTGTAGGCGAATTCAATCAAAGCCAAGTGATCACTCCAACTATCTCCAAAATCAATCATGCAGGCTCTAAACATATCTTCCACTATCTAGTTGGTTCTTTTAGTTTGTCCGTCTATTTGTGGATGAAAAGCAGTACTGAAATTCAGACGGGTTCCCAGAGATTCTTGCAATCCTTTCCAAAAATGTGAGGTGAATCTGGGGTCTCTATCGGACACAATGTTGACTGGAATACCATGGAGTCTTACAACTTCCTTTATATACAAAGCAGCTAAGACGTCAACTATCCACTTAGACTTAATGGATAAGAAATGAGCAGACTTAGTCAATCTGTCAATAATAACCCATATTGCATCAAATCTGCAACGAGTCCTAGGTAGACCCATAATGAAATCCATGCCAATACTCTCCCACTTCTATTAAGGTATATCAAGTGGTTTCAATTTCCTTGTAGGTCTGAAATGCTCAGCCTTGACTTGCTGACATACCAAACATCTACTCACGAATTTCATAATTTCCTTCTTCATATTCGGCCACCAAAAGGATCTTTTTAAATCCTTAAACATCTTAGTACCTCCCGGATGAATAGTGTATCTGGATCTATGAGCTTCTTCGAGAATCTTGTTCTTTAGTTCAGCTACATCAGGTACACAAGTCCTTCCCTGAAATAATAATCTGCCATCGTCAGCTACCATGAAATCAGGTCTACTACTCAAGCTCTCCTTGATCTCTACCAACTCTGGGTCATTGTCTTGCAAAGACTTGATTTCCATTAACACTTCTGGTCTAAGTTGAATCTGAGCAATCGTAACCCGATCCTTGTCAACATTGAGATCCAAACTTGCTAACTGCTCCAACAGTCTCCATTCTTGCAACATAAGATGTGACATCTTAGCTATTGGCTTGCGACTCAAAGCATCTACTACTACATTTCCTTTTCCAGGATGATATTCTATAGAGAAGTCAAATTCTTTAAATACTCCAGCCATCTCCTCTGCATCATATTGAGTTGTTTCTGAGAAAACAAATACTTCAGACTCTTATGATCTGAGAACACCATAAATGTCTCTCCATACAAGTAATGCCTCCATATTTTGAAGGCAAACACCATAGCTGCAAGTTCCAAGTCATGAACATGATAGTTCTCTTCATGTTTCCTCAACTGCCTAGAAGAATAGGCTATCACTTTCCCATGCTGCATGAGCACACAACCTAGACCAATGCCTGAAGCATCAGTATACACCACAAATCCTCCTTCTCCAGATGGCAAAGCCAAAACAGGGGCAGTAGTTAGACATTCCTTCAAAGTCTGGAAAATTCTCTCGCAATCCTTTGACCAATCAAATTTGTTCTCCTTGCAGGTTAATCTTGTCAAAGGCATTGCAAGTTTGGAGAAATCCTTAATAAACCTCCGGTAATAGCCTGCTAGGCCTAAGAAACTTCTAACTTTAGTTACATTAGTATGCCTATCCCAATTCTTCACTACCTCTACCTTCGAGGGATCAACCGACATACCTTCCTTTGTAATAATATGCCCTAGAAAGGACACCTCTTGTAGCCAAAATTCACAATTGCCAAACTTGGCGTATAACTTATGGTCTTTTATTATTTGCAACGCCACCCTCAAATGCTCAGCATGCTCCTCCTTACTCTTAGAATAAATCAAGATGTCATCAATAAACACAACGACCCACTAATCAAGATAGGGCCGAAACACATTGTTCATCAACTGCATGAAAGCTGCAGGTGCATTCGTTATTCCAAAAGGCATTATTACAAATTCAAAATGCCCATACCTGCTACGGAAGGCTGTCTTATAGATATCTTCTTCCTTGATCCGCAACTGATGGTATCCTGATAGAAGATCATTCTTAGAAAAATACTGAGCTCCTGCTATCTGATCAAATAATTCGTCAATTCTCGGCAATGGGTATTTATTCTTGATAGTCAGCAGGTTCAATTACCGATAATTGATGCACAATCTCATCGAACCATCCTTCTTCTGGACAAATAATATTGGGGCTCCCCACGGGGATGTACTTGGACGTATGAACCCCTTCTCTAGTAATTCCATTAACTGTTGCTTCAATTCCCTTAGCTCCGCGTGAGACATACGATGAGGAACTTTAGAAACAGGGAACGCGCCAGGAACTAAATCAATAGAAAAGATAACCTCTCTCTCTGGCGGAAGTCCTGGCAAATCCTCAGGAAAAACATCCGAAAAATCTCGAACGATAGGAATATCCTTAATCTGGATCATCTTCTCAGGGGTCTCATACATAAAGGCTAGAAAAGCCTGACATCTCCTCCTCAACAACTTATCAGCTTGAAGGGCCGAAATAAGTGGCACATGCTTATGGTGCCTAACCCCTATAAAAGAAAGTCCAGGGTGTCTAGAAAAAGACATAGAACTAGAACTACAATGAACATTGGCCTCAAACTTAGCCAACCAATCTGCTCCTAAAATTACATCATAATCTTTCATATCCATGCGAACTAAGTCAGCTGGCAAGTTCTGTTCATTAATCATAACCTTACTAGAAGGATAGAAATATTTAATTGCAGAACTCGAACCAATAGGTGTTGAAATCTCTAACGGGGAATTCATCAAGATAGGCTTCACAGCAAAAGACTTAGCAAATTTTTGAGAAATAAAAGAATGAGTGGCACTAGTATCAAAGAGAACGAATGCTGGCTTATCATGTATAATAAGAGTACCTTCAACGAGTCCACCCTCCTCGGTGGTTCCTGCATCATCTTCCTGTAGGGCTTGGAGCTTGCCCTGCTGCTTCTTGGTTCCTCGGGGCTCAGTCGGGGTAGCTTGATCAGACAAAAGGGGACACTCAGGAATACGATGGTCCCTACTACCACAACGCAAACGGGCGCCCAGCTGGCGCCAGCACTCTTCCATCCTGTGACCTGGATGGTCACAATACTTACACGCCTTTAAATGGCACAATCGGGCCAGACTTCTTGTCTTCATTCTTCGGCTTTTTACCCTTCCACGATCCAGACCCGCCATTGGGCCTCTTCTTGCCAATGTCGGGTTTGGTACTCCCGGAACCAGTAGGTTGTTCCTTCTTAACATTCTTTCCACGGATTCTCTCCATCATCTCCAAGGTATCTTCCAAGTCTTGAGCTTTCCTTACCATCTCCGCATACGTTTCAATTTCCATTGGTGCCAATTGGTTAATATAATGTAACTTCAGCCCGTTGAGAAAACGCTTGGCCTTCATCATCTCTGTAGATATCAAGTGAGTGGCATAACAAGATAACCGAGAGAATTGAGCTTCGGATTCAGCCACAGATAGATTCCGCTGCTTCAAAGCAGCAAACTCAGCCGCCTTCTTTTCTTGTACTCTATCTGAAAAATATTTACCATTAAAGAGCTCCTCGAACTCCTTCCAGGAAACTTGTCTATCACCGAGGGTAGCTTTCACCGCCTCCCACCATGTTCTCGCATCACGTTCTAGCAAGAAGGTTGTTAAAAGAACACGCTCCTAGTCACTGCACTACATTACTTCGAAGATCATCTCCATCTCCTTTAGCCAGTGCTCGGCGTCATCAGGGTCGGTCGAGCCTCCAAAACGCGGGGGATTCATCCCACAAAAGTTCCGGTGAAGATCGCCAGCTCCGTGGTTCGCTGCTCCTCCTTGGGCCACTTGCTGCAAGGCCCGAGTAAGTCCTTGAACTGTTCGTTGCATATCTCGCCATTGCGCACATTCAGCTGCCTTTAGAACGTCCTACACATAGAATAGGTTACTTTATGATTCATTTAGAAGGAATAGTTCAGAATTAGATTGTTAACTCAACCCAAGTCTCGACCCAATTCTTACTAGGTCAGATTCTTAGACTTATAACAAGGGTTATAGGTTCTACGACATCACTTAGAACCCTAGAACTTAGAAAACCTAGGAATATTAGAAACCTAGGCTCTAATACCACCAAACTATCACGCCCCGACACGGAATATCGGGACTGGTAGTAGAAACAATTAATAATAATATGTTGATTTACAGACACGATATGCTGACGCTAAGGGTCAACACAAACACCATGGACAGAAAAATAATTTCATTCACTAAATAATCATTTAAATAATCCACATTCCAATCACATAAACCCACTAAAACAAACTTTCAACTTAACATCCACTTGACACTATTACAATTGCTGACTTCGAATTACAATTCTCCCACCACACACTCTAAAACATAAGTAGACACAAATAACTATGACTGGCTCCACATGCTTCTAACAGGTTCGCTCCATGGCCATCACTCTTGCTCGTCCCCTTCAGTCTGTGAATCCTCACCTGAGCTACCTGAAAAGGGGGAACAACTAGGTGAGCGAACGCTCAGTAGGTAATAATAGGCAAGTTTAACTGATTAACCAATTAATTGCAATTATATGCAAGAAAATAAGTAACGAAACGAAATGATGATATGACGAAACAACAACATAATGAGAAGGCAAGATCATGATATAACTGGAAATTGGCCAACAAGCAGGAACTAACCAAGTCAAGAAAAGATTCAAGTAATAGATTATTATCGTAGACATCACGCTAGTCATGCACTCGGTGCAATGCCTCACCATGCCATTCAAACTCCCAGGGGCACAAGTACTTTTCGGGCGCTCCTCCCAGGACCAGACCAGGCCCTTATGATGCGTTGGCATTGATTTAATGGATCCAAGATCCAAGTTATGTCTAGACATTAATCAAGTTAAATGGCCAATCTGACAAGATATAGAACTTACCTTGGAGAATTCCAAGGGTAAGTCGAAGAGATACTTGACCAGAAAGTTCAAATAATCATGAACCAATCAGTCCTTGGATTCACAGACATATAGCCACGAAAAAATCACTTCTGGATGATACGCAGTCTAAAATGGGCCGCTCAAACTATACACGGTCTACTTTGGACCGTTTAGGACAGAATTGGGCTGAGGATCAACCTCACCGAAGTCAAGGATAAATGGTCCATCCTGGGACGCTCTAGATAGAACGGTCATAATTCGGCCGCACGTGACCAGAAGAACTGGAAGCCTAAGAACAAGGTAAACGGTTCTTATTGGGTCGCTCAATGGATGAACGGTCCCATAAGATCCGTTCTAGTATGTGGACGATTTTAGTGAGACCGCTCATACTGGGCCTAAGTTAATGAACTAGAAACCTACCCAAATGGCTCTGGGCTACCATAAGTGGGGCAGAACTGAACCAGGGTCCAACCTACTCTCTATTGGTCAGCCTAGGGCTTACTGGGTCGATCCAAACATGATTTGGTCGAAGATAGAACAAGGTTAATCGACCAATGTATGTGGCACTCGGTCAGGAAATGCACGGTTCATAATGGGCCGTCTATTGAGTTAAACGGTTCGATTCTAACCATTCAAAACTCAGTCAGTCCGCATTGAGCTGTGACTCACAGCACAGTAATTCAAGCGATTCGATCACTTAAACAAGTTCAAGTTTTGGTGGTACAACCTGCCCGGCGTCCTAGTGGGAATCTCAGGCTCGCGGGGGCTTACGGAGGTCCCGTAATGAAGGTCCTAGTCCGATGGAAGGAATATCAGGCGGAGAGTCACAACCATTACAAGGAATTGAGGCTATCACATCATCGGGAACCAGTATGGCGGTCAGTCAATCCTACTGGAGTAGAACGACTGTCAAATAAACCTAATAGCATTTAAGAAATCATGTTTGAATTTAACAAATGGAAATAAGCTAAGGCCATGAAGAATCAAAATCAATTGAAGACAGACTAGCAAAAATTCGTAATTTGTTCACTTGAATAAATTTCAGTTATCATGTGGGTTTCTAACTTACCAATTTACCACTAATCTACTAAGATAAGTCATACCAAAACAGTTCTGAATAGTTGGGCGGTTCGTTCAGAGCCGCTCACATGCCCCAGCGGTCGCACGACAGGCCGTTCACCCCCTTTCAGGTCCGAAGGCCTGCTAGGGATGAGCATTCTATAATGTGCCACTGGGGACAATGCACGGTCTGGGATTGGCTGCTTGGAGAAAAGGGCGGTTAGGGTTCCACCGCGCATTTTATAAAACAATCCAAAGACAAAACGCATGGACGGTCAGGAACAGGCCGCCTATCGAGTATGGATGGCTTGTCGAGAGGCCGTGCAAGTCAGGTCAGTCCGCCGCCCCTTCGCCTTGCCCGTCTCCGGCGGGGTTGGCTAGGGTTAGCAAAAATAACTAAATACGAACAATATAAAACATGAAAATTAAGGCTTTTATAGTCAATAGAACGAGCATGAAAAGTTTTACAAGATAGCATGGTTAATTTAATGTTTAGTGCCTGAAATCCCTACGTAAATCGAGATGGAACATAGTTAACCCTAGTTCTAGCATGCTTCCACTAAAACTGAAAATCCTAGCAGGATACTAGATAAAATTTAGGGCTTTCTTGATCAATGGAAAGAGGATAGGACAACGCTTCTATTGATATATAATTGTTATGGGTTGGCTTGCTATCACCTACCTTAATCGAAGGGTGAAGGAAGAGGAGGGAAGCCGATCGCGCTAGGTACACACCGCCGATGATTGTCAAAATCCTCCCTCGATCGAGCTCCTCTCCGGCCGCTACAGCAACTAAATGATTCTAGGGTGGCTTAGGTTCGATTATATAGGTTCAATTGCGTCTGGGGAGTCCTAATCGCCAAGATAGAGTCCTTGCACCGCGGACGTGTGAGATTCGCGCGAGACCAAGTCAATCCGCCATTCTGCCGCCAAATACACCTCCTAGGGTTGGGGTTTCGAGATTAACCAGAGGGGAAATGATCCTCTAAAACTAGCCTTTCATTTGCATCCGGTTTTAGCTTAATTGGTTTAGTATTGGGCTCAAATTTCGCATTTTTAGGTTCGATTAGGCTAAGTGTGATTTTGGGCCTTAATCTGCTAATTCGGCTTGCTTACAAATTTTATTTGGGCTGGTCGTAGGAGATAATTTTTCTTAACGTTTCATCCTCTACAAGATTTTTATTTTCCCAGATTTTTACAAAATATTCAAAATTTTACTTATCCTATTTCTTAAGGAATTTCTTATTAATTTCTCGAAATTTTTATTCTTTAATAAATCAGGGAACTATGCAAACTGTCTAGAGGAGATTGATTTATTAACAAATTTCTGTGAATGTGCAAGACCTCCCCAGATTGTTTTGTACTGATCCATTATTATAGAAGTTGAAGTTTCTATTTTGACTCACAAAGCTTGACATGTTCTTGTTCTGGTGAATGAGCATAGTAGGTTGCTTCACGAAGTTCATTCCCATTTTAGATTGTCGTCCAGCATTGTTTGTGAGTTTTCCTTTGGATGTTGAACATTTTGAGCATTGTTAGAACAGGATGGTGTGTCCAGTTTTTCTTTCCCTTTAGCTGGACAAAATGTTGTAGTTTTGAATTCAAATGGTCTTTTCTGTGTCGGATTGTAGCCCAAGCCTTCTTTATTGAAATTAACTCTAGTACCCAACATAGTATCTAAGTTCGACTTTCCTTGAACAAATTTTTCTAGGGTTTTTTGTTTATCTTCCAGCTCTCTCAGCAGTGTTTCACACTTCTTCCGGAGTTCAGAATTCACTTTCTTAACAGCTTCGTTCTTCTGAATGATTAAGTTGTTTTCACTTTGACTCTCTTGAAGCTTTGACTTAAGTTCATCAAGCTGTTTATGAACTTCCTGGTTTTCGGACTTAAGGTCATCATTCTCCTTCCTGAGAGAGTTCATCTCTTCTAATTCCTCCTTGACTTTTTGATTTTATTTGTTGGTTTCAATCTGTTCTTCAGTAATAGCATTCAGTTTTCTCTTTACCATCCTATGCTCTTTACTCAAGGCATTGAACTTAGCTAGCAATTCGGCATAGGAATCTTCCCAATCATCAATTGTAAAATTCTCAAAAATATTGGTTACCTCTTCGTCGCTTTCTACCATGAGGCATATTCCTTCTTCGTCTTCCTTTGACTAGTTGGCCTCTGGGTCTTCCTCCTCATCACTCCACGTGCAGACCATAGCTTGAGGTTTCTTCTTCTACACCTTGGAGGGCTTCTTCTAGAGATCAGGACATTAACCCTTTATGTGTCCTGTCTTCTTGCAGTGATAACATGTAACCTTCTTAGTGTTCTTGTTTTTATCATTGTTAGAATCAAACTTCTTACCAGAAGGATACGACCCTTTTCTCCTAAATGTTTTTCCCTTCGTTCACAGAAACTTTCTAAACTGACGACTGAGCATAGCATGCTCCTCTTGATCAAGGTCTGACAAGCCGTCAGACTCCCCACTGCTACTACCACTACGGCTGCTAGCTTTACGGCTGGACACCTTGAGGGCAATGTTCTTGCCCTTCTTCTCACTTCCTTCACCATTCCATTTAAAATTCATTTCGTAGGTCATTATGATCCTATCAGTTCAGTGACTGTCATTTTCAACAGGTCCCTAGACTCTTCTATCACTATGGCCTTAGTGTGCCAAGCAGGGGATAGCGACCTAAGAATTTTCCTGACAATGCCCCCTTCAGAAATCTGTTTCCCAAGCCCATTCAGACTGTTAGTAATTAATGACAACCTGGCATACATTTCAGTGATCATCTCCTCAAATCTCATTTTGAACAATTCATATTCTGAGGTAAGCATGTTTACCTTAGTGGCCTTCACTTGGGATGTACCTTCGTATATCAGCTCCAATTCATCCCACATCTTTTTGGCAATTTTGCAGGCTGAGATCTGGGCGTATTCATCAGGGTGAACTGCGCACTGTATGATGTTCAGGGCTGACCAGATGATGGTTGATAGTTTGACGTCATCATCTGTCCACGCATCTTCATTCGGTGGAAGCTCATAGGGCCCTACGGTGATCACTCTCCAGAGCTTGTGGCTCTGGGCTATCATAAACACCTCCATCCTATTTTTTCAGTAGAAATAGTTAGTACAATCAAAGAAAGGAGGGCGACTAATAGACTGTCCCTCAGCCATGAAGCTTCG
This sequence comes from Amorphophallus konjac, assembly GCA_022559845.1. Taxonomy (NCBI): domain Eukaryota; kingdom Viridiplantae; phylum Streptophyta; class Magnoliopsida; order Alismatales; family Araceae; genus Amorphophallus; species Amorphophallus konjac. Next base: position 189,982,906 of record CM040123.1, on the reverse strand, counting down.
AGGACCACTAGATCTAGGATTACCCTGGCGGTTGGACCACATGATGGGTAACATGGCTCTGATACCAATTGATAGCACGAAGAGTGAGCTAGAAAGGGGGGGGGCATGAATAGATCACTCCCCAATTTAAAATGATTTGAAAATTAAGAGCGATGAAATCCTAGTTTTAGTAAGTGAATCTTTCTAAACAGCCCACAGAGAGAGACACTAAGTAGAAGCTAAACGAGAATGAACTGAAATAGCACAGTGATCGAATAGCAGACGTGCTTGAACCACAATAAAAGATCAGCGAAAAGAACCACATAGAAGAAGACAATCAAGCACCCAACCACAAAGGAGACAAAGCATTTTTAAGGTGGTTCGATTGCGAACTGCAATCTACGTCCACCCCTTACTCCACTGGAGTAAGGCTTCCTTCCACTAAGCAATATAAATCACAGCAGACTCAATCTACAGACATCCGCTGTCGCACAGCTTGCCACAAGGGAACAAATCCCTCAACACCGATCCTGCTACCCACAGGATCTGAACCTGACCTTGCCCCAGCAAGATTAGAATCAGAGGACCAACCCCCCTTCCCCTAAACCAGAGGGTACACATGAGCGAAGTGCCTTCACTCGCAACTAGAGAACCAATCTCCCTTCCTCTAAAAACACTTAGAGGGTAACAAGACAGTATATAAGAAATTGGAGAAACAACTTGAAAATGAAGAAATGAGAAGAAAACAATCACTCAAAACATCGAAAATGTAGCTTCCAGAGAAGCAATCTTCCAAGCTCTAAAACCCAACAATGATAACTCAAACACTTCAGGCTCTTCTCTCGTATCGGGAAATTCTTCAGTGGCTACAGATGCTCTCTCTCTTTTTCATTTTTTCAGCTCCTACATCTCATTGTCTTTAGCCTTCTTTTATAGCCAGATGGGAGCGCGTGGCCATCATGATTCCCGCCCATTCCTTCTGGCAGAGCTGATCCCTTTTCAATTCCACGTGGCAGGATCATTCTTCTAGTTCGTTGCCTCAGATCACGCGCCCTTAAATCTGGTACCTCGACTTCCACGTGGAGTGTCCCAACTAGTTTTGGGTTTGTCAGACACATGCTCGACAAGGTGACAAGCCAGCCAAGCAAGATAAGAATATGAGTGAAAGCTACACTGACCAAGGGATGCAAGGACATTACGTATTATATTGCAAGTCATGCATGAACTCTTACTGACATGCACGGACCATGTAAAGAACAATTGCAACGTAAGACCATATATGCACAGACCATGTGTCACATAAAGGAAGAGATGTTGCACGGACCTTAGTGGCAATGCTACAGAGAGGTGCACGAAGTTCGCAGTGCAAAGTGCAGGACTTGCACTGACCTACATATGCTCATAGCAAGAGTTGCATAGACTATGCATGTGATTCTACAAAACATGCACCGACTGTGAAATAGACACGTATGCATGGACTTAGAATGAAGAAATGCACGGACCTCTTTGTGCATACAAGGGATGTGCACAGACTTTAACCAATGCACTGACTCTAACACGGCTGAGATAGATATGCACCGACCTCTACAGTGATATGCACAGACTTGGGTCATGCGATGCAGAACATGCACGGACTTAGAATGTGCTCGATGCTGAATGTGCCCGAACTTATGTGACCAGATCTAAAATGCACGGACTTAGCAAGTAAGTGTGCACAGACTTAAAATGCACGATGCGAGAGTTGAACCGACTAATTTCGTACAGCGCAATTTGTTGCACAGACTTGCTGTTCCTGGACTTCAACATGCACAGACTTAGTCGCGTGCCTCAATGAGGGTTGCACAGACTTGACTAATGCATAAACAGACAATGCACCGACTTGATGCTTGCATGCACAGACTCTATTCAGTGTAGATGCAGTTTATGCATGGACTAAACTACAGAATGGGCTAAGTATGCATGGACTTTCAGAGTTAAGCTAGAGAGTGCAGTATTTGAAGAATGAATATATGTGGAACGTATTAGTGTAGACTATCAAGATTGATTTATAGTGTAAGACATCATCAAAACCGTAGGAGTGCGACAAATCCTAGGTTCGCTTGAGCATCTTCTCAATCGAGGTGACAAAGCAACCACTTCAACAGAAACGAAAAACCTCAGGAGCTGCACAGACTTACGCTGGGATGACCAAAAACAACGTAAGAACATGTACGACAATCACACCAACTCGAAAAGTCACCAGCCACCTGAACAAGCCACGAAAAAAATCTCAAACAATGTACTGCAGATTCAAGCCTATCGATGAACTCTGCCAAGTACAACATGATCAAGGCAAACATCACGATGAAAAAGGAGCATCCCGTCGCATCCTGACGAGAGCAAAACCATCTCGCACAGTGCTAACATAGCACGCACAAGACAATATACGGAAACAAAGGGACAAAGAATTACGAAGCCTAACCCAGCGATACCGTATATCTCAGAATCCCATGTACTTCACACAATAATGCTCTGATACCACCTGTGACGACCCGGAGTTCGGATATCGGATATACCCGATAGGACTACCGAGTAGACCCGATACCACTTGGAACCCGTGAAGCCTCCCAAGGGTTGTAAAGCTCTGAAGGGATAAAAGGATTGTCGTGTAGTACATTGAAGTCACAGATATAACACTAAGTAATTTGATTTTCATTAATCAGGTTTGATAAAGTAGTAGAAATAAAATTACTTTTTAATTAACAGTTAAAATTAACGATTATACCAGAGTCCAGTCCAAAGGAAAGGCAAGTACAGTCCAAAAGAAAGAAGACGTACACTGAGGTCGGGGGAAGCCCGACGTAGGTACCGCTGGCAACTACGAACTCGCCACACCAGGAACCGCCAAAGAAGCAGAGACGACCCCACCTGAAAAGTAAGGGTGAGCCTCGTGTCACTGGCCCAGTAGGGGTCACACGGATCCCCACTGAAAAACAACGCAGTAACATAGAACAACAACTAAAATAGCTGTAGTAGTAAAGCAAGAAAAGTAGGGAAAACTACTACTAGAAAGCTGTAAAAGAAAGCCAGAAGAACAGTAGTAGAACGGCTAAAAGAAAAGGGAAAAGTCGTACCGAGCAAAACACGGCTGTCGAACTAATCTCGGCTCCCTAAGCTACTCCAAACAGCAACAAAAAGGTGAACCCTGATCTCAAAAAGTCAAGAGTTACCGATCTGTTGACACAGCACAAGGCCTAAGACAAAGGCATACGAGACCAGACACACAAGCCTAGGAAAAGACCTAGATTGACGAGACAGACTCTACAACTCACACGACTGGATCGCCATGCAAGCTCCCCCTAAATACAACTGCATACACGACTGGAGCGTCGTGCACGCCACAACAAGCTAGTCCTGGACAAGCCAAACACAGACCAACTCGGCAGGGGAAGCTGATCTTGGACGGAACCAAGAACAGGCTAACTCAGAAGGGGAACACAGACTCCGAGAAACATGAGAGTCAAGCGTCACGTGATGAAAGCACCTCCTCACTAGAAGAACAGCTAGCTACGTCCACTGACGTCTTATGCAGTGCCTCAAGTGTCTCGCCTACGCTGCCTAGCACACGACAGAGACTAAGACACTATAACCAGAATAAGAACCACAGTAATGTGTGACCAGTTAGGGTCACGCCCGTCGACGCATGTCCTACGCCCCTGACCACATGTGCACACACCGACTCTTGCTTAGAGCCAGGCCTCTAGCTAGTTTTCCCCCCCAGCAGGATGCTACCGTTAAGCAGGGGCCCACGGAACTAGCTTAAAAATAGTATCTCGGGAACTGTCACGCCACCACTTCTAGGTGGGTCGACATGCCGTAACGCGTCGCCATGCTACGACTAATGGAGGCTCCCTAGACACAGAACTCTGAAACACAAGCGATGTAGTACTAACAGGCAAGGAAGCACTATCACACGTACTACGAAGTACCGAGGTAGCAAGACAACTACCGACAGACTCAGGACAATGCAACTAGACCTACTACTACAACGATCCTTGAGTCTCACGTCTCGGAGTCAAGATCATTGCGCAAACCGGAACAAGCCGCCAATCGGTCTAATCCTAAGCCAGAGGAAATGACACATCCTCGTAAAATGACACACGAAGACCTGAGGGATCAACAAGACTCTCAGCACACTTGGACATGTAAATTGAGGTAAGACGATACCTCGAGACATCCAGAACTGTGTCTCGGACTGGACGAAACCACCGAGACACACACAAGGTTACCTGTCAACCACTGGGTCACCCCAGGTTGACCGGAACTAGACAATGACGATTCTACAGTAGAAAAGAGAATCCTACTTCAAGCAAGAAAACTCCTGGCTATCTCATAACGTGCCCATAGCCCTCATAAGACATCAAAAGATATCCACGGGAACGACAAACCACAAGGTTAAGCCAAGATATACGAAATTCAAAACAACGGGAAATGACACTCTGGGCTTACGCGATCCATCACTCAGCCGCTAGGTAACCAAGCAATAAAGGAGGAAGTCGCTACGCACACAGAGACGAGGATTATGGCAGTCGTAGGGTGGTCCGCTAGAGGTAGTAGCGGTCAAAGGTTGGGCTGCTAGAACACTGTAGCGGTCATAGGTGAGGCCGCCTACACCAGTCAACTCTCGCACCGACCTACCTAGTCAAACCACCCAGCGGTCTAAGATAGACGCGCTACACGGACTTGGCGGTCTAAGAATGAATCGCCACACAAATTGCCCTAAGACAAAGACCTAAGTTAAACGACATATAGCGGCCTAAGAAAGGTGCGCTACAGCGAAGAAATACATGAAGGTTGGGCCGCCAAGGCCAGCCGACTTAAATTCTTGACTAGGTCTAAAACCATGGTAACATGAATACCGAGGCAGACCACAAGTCACCGAGACCATCCCCTCAAACGGGAACTCGAGGGAGGCCACACACATGTGGGGGAACCCCACTGCACTTGCACCGATACACGGTGACTCGATCGAATGCTACACAAAGCCCAAAACACACATGCCTATAGGCACACTAATCGAAATAACACGGCACTTCTCGACATCCCAGAAACATGAACACGGAATGCACAGGGTGTCCGAAACACTCACGAGGCCATAGGTCGGTCATTGGGTCTCAACCGGATCGACCATGTCTCAAAACGAACAAAAAAAGAGAATTCCGGTCGACCTGACCCCTGGGGTCGGTCGACGTGACTGAGTCGGTCGACCGGACCTATGGGGTCGATCAACCGGACCAACAACAGGACCCAACATGGTCCGCAGGTAATCGCCGGTCGACCGGCCCATCCGGTCCGGTCGACCGGTCACGGTGAAAAACCGGCCAAACCGTAATCTCCGGCCCCGATTCCACGCCCCGTTCGATTCCGATCGAAGGGGGAAACATCCATAATGAGAATACCGACCTTCCACACTCCAGAAGGGATCAAAACAACGCACAAATGGCTTGAAAGGGCAATTCCACTGAATTGACCCTAAATGAGTCACCGATGTTCCCGGCTCATACCGGCCCCAAATGACAACGAATCGACACGAAAATAGCAGATCTGGAATGCTGGCATTCCAGGGGTTCGATTGATACCAACTGATCTAAAAACCGTCACCGTTTTCTGGCGAACCCTGCGAACACCCCAAAAGTATGGTTTTACCGAAACTGAACGAAACCTGCTCAAACTCGCACCGAACAACATGAAATTATAGAGAAAACATAGAGGAGAAGTAGAGCTTCCATCTCCCTACCTCCACCAAAGATTCTGTACACCGAAGTGACTAAACCACGCTGAAAACCACGTCGCGAGCTCGACCGTCGACTTTGAATCCACCGTTCGGGATCGCACCAGAAATAGTCCTATCCTCGCCCCATCACTCTCCGGACCACTCCCACGGCATCACCTCTACCTGCCCGAGCCTCCTCCACCTGCAGCCGGAGCCGGGAGGGCGAGAGAAGAGAGAAAATGGGGGAGAGAGGAGTCACGGTGCGGATGAGAAAGGAAAGAAGAAAAAGGAAGAAAAAGAAAGAAATTAGAAAATTTTCCTAATTTCCAAAAATTCTGATTTTTAGCCCAAAAATGAACTAATTCAAAAAAATATGTAAAAATAGTCAAAACGACCCTCGAGAAGAGTACAACATAACTGCGACGTCCACGAGTCGATGAACTGAGAAATAAACTCACCACAGGGTTCCGTAACTAGTACGAGAGAAAAACGCACGTGGATCGTAAAACACAACTCAGGACCAACAAAAGCAATCCGAAACTCTCTGACAAGGATCTGAAAGATTCGATAAGAATCCAGGGCATTACATAGTCAAATCAGGGTTAACTCGCATTCATATATCCAATCAACGTGCATAATTCTAGTGTTAATAATATCATAATCCATTCATTCTCATTTGCTTAATTAATTCATATGAGAAAATACATGCTCATTAGCTAACATATAAGATACCCATGCCTGCAACAAAACCACGGTGAGTGAGTAGTTACACATTATCACATTTTCATTAATTTCATAGTTTTGTTATTCATGGAACCGAATAGTTGCCGCAAACACAGGAGGCCCACACACCACAACGAACGAAAGAGTACTGTGCAGACCCGAGAGCGAACTCCCACCTAGACTCCTGAGGCCCACAGCGTTCTGTGGCATTACGTATGGCCGTCCCACAGAACAATCGATCGAATCATAGGATTTCAACCAGAGCGTTACGTATCATCATCCTCTGGGTTCTTTTCCTTCCACGGTGTTACGTATCACCGTCCCGCAGAAGGGACCGAAGTCCAACCTCACAGAATGCTGTTGTTTTCGATTCATAACATTCACATCGTATTCGTATTCACATTCGTACTCATTTTCTTTCAAATATTAGTATTATACTTTATCATAACAACCATGCTTCCAAATGGTTCAAGTGGATAAATCACAAACATAAGCTTACTTGATGTGGAATAGAGCATGATCAGGTTACTGTATAAAAGAGGGCAGGTTTATTTCTAGGCTATAGATGTATAGAAATTGACTTATAACTACAAGTACATGATTTTTGTGAGCATGAAATCTTTTCAGTGAGGTACTAACTTAGCCTTCTATCATTTTGTAATTTTTAAGATTTTTATGAATTAAAATGCACTTTCAAAACTCTCTTTTTCTAAGTTTCTGGAAATTGGGACAGAGCCCAAGTGCATTGACCTTACCATGGACCTGCACTGAGCTGTCCTGAGACTGCACTACATGTGCATCGACCTATCCAGGGACCTGCACTTACCTGTCCGGAGACTGCACCACATGTGCATCGACCTTACCATGGACCTGCACTGACCTGTCCAGAGACTGCACTACATGTACATCGACCTTACCATGGACCTGCACTGACCTGTCCAGACACTACACTGCATGTGTATCGACCTTACCATGGACCTACACTGACCTATCCAGGGACTGCACTACATGTGCATCGACCTTACCATGGACCTGCACTGACCTATCCAGAGACTACACTACATGTGCATCGACTTTACCATGGACCTACACTGACCTGTCCAGAAAATACATTACATGTGCATCGACCTTACTATGGACCTGCACTGACCTGTCCAGAGACTGCGCTACATGTGTATCAACCTTACCATGGACCTACACTAACCTGTCCAGAGACTGCACTACAAGTGCATCGACCTTACCATGGACCTGCACTGACCTGTCTAGAGACTACACTACATGTGCATCGACCTTACTATCCAGAGACTGCACTACATGTGCATCGATCTTACCATGGACCTGCACTGACCTGTCCAGTGACTGCACTACATGTGCATCGACCTTACCATGGACCTTAAACTTCAATAGAGACTGAGAGGAAACTCACGAAAGCCCGTAACTTGATGGAAAAAAATTGAAAATGAACATGGTGGTCGATCCCACATACCCTTAGTCCCTCTTTAAAGTATACAAAATATTTTTAAATCGTTCTAACGCATCGTTGACCCCTAAAATTTGAGGTTAGGTGCCTACCTTTGAAATGTTAGACCGACGATCCAGGGATGAGATCCACACCCCAGATCCACCTAAAGCTTTTACCCCCTCGAGCCCGAGGCGTTGCAGATTCATCCTTCACGTGTCGGATCATCCACCCACGCACTGGATTGTCCACCCACGCACCGGATGGTCTGCCCACAAAGAGACGAGGTCCCTCACTCTCTTCTCACACAAGAAGGGTAGAAGGTGGTGGAGGGTTGATGGGAACGGTTGCTAAAGACTTACCACCCTTGAAACCCACCTCCTTATATAGTTTTCAAGCCTCCCAAGATTCTACCCATGACCTACTAGGCTCCATCTTGCTCCCAAGGTCGCTGGTTTAAAGAGGAGTTAATGCTAAGCACCTCTTCAGGTCTGAACAGACATGACCCTTCGTCCACCATTCATAAATGTTGTTGTACGCGCTCTTCTTTTAGGATTTGGGTTGGGACGCCTTCAGATGAAATTAAGAGGACTTGTTGATCTAACTTTGGGTCATGGTTTCATTGAATTTCGCCAATCCTAGCCTGAGTTATGATTTTTTAACTATTAATATTCATTTTCCCCTGTTCCAATCGTGACCTTTTGGTAGCCCGAGGTAATTTGGGTATAACTCTAGTATCCAGGTGGAATCTGGCCTTGACCTCAACATAGAAGATGTGGCTAACATCTAATTCGAAATTATGGTCTTAATTTCAGATAATTTCATTAGTCAAAGATGAAGTTATGAATTTTCCATTAATTACATGTGAATTCGCCCAATAGTCGCACCTCTTCGTGACTGCTGGCATCAAAGGGCTCAGAACCTTGGGTTCTGGTGCGAATTGGGTTTCCACCTCAAAAGAAGAGTTTGGGTTAAAGGGCCAATATTTCTAATGGGATAAGTTTCATCTCATTTGGTTGACTGTGGGCCAAGATATCCTTATTTCAACGGGTGACCATTTTTCTGTGACTGTTTCAACCCATTATCACCAACTCCCTCTTACCCCCTATTAGACCCATTTTCCAGAAGTTATACTCTTCGTCAAAGTTGTTCCTTACCCAATGGTCATTGCATGGGCTTTGGTTTCACATAATTTTGACCTCCCTACATTATGTTACGAATTTTCTAAGGATCCTTCAATAATCTGTCTAGGTTTCTAGCTCGTTGAGTTCATGGGCCTGAATTATATTCAATTGGGCCAGTGCCCAGTTGGAGGTTATAATATCCTCTCCCCCTTAAAAATAATTTCATCCTCGAAATTGACTTGAGAAATTTCTTTAAAAAGAAAACTTTTACTCACCGAATAATTGAGGGTATTCCTGGTGCATCTTGTCCTCCGGCTCCCAAGTTGCTTCCTCGGAATGGGAATTCCTCCATAAAACCTTCACCAGCCGGATGGTTTTATTCATCAATACCTTTTCCTTCTAGTCTATGATCTCGCTGGGCTACTCCACATATGAGAGATCTGCCCGAACCTCCAGGGGCTCGTACTCTATAACATGTGAGGCATCTCGGACATATTTCCAGAGCATGGAGACGTGAAAGACCGGATGTACATGCGACAGAGCGGGCGGAAGTGCAAGTCGATAAGCCACCTCACCGACTCTTTGCAAAATCTCAAAAGGCCCAATATATCTTGGACTGAGCTTGCCCTTCTTTCCAAATCGCATGACTCCCTTGGTAGGAGACACCTTTAGAACACATGGTCTCCTTCTGCAAATGTTAAATCTCTCCGCTGTTGGTCTACATAACTTTTCTGACGGCTCTGGGCTGTGAGGAGTCGCTGCCTGATCATAGATATCTTCTCTGAGCAGTCATGTACCAACTGTGGTCTGAATAGCTACTTCTCGCTAGCTTCATACCAACACACTGGTGACCTACATGGCCGCCCATAAAGTGCTTCATAAGGTGCCATTCCGATGGCGGAATGGTAACTATTGTTGTATGCAAATTCTATCAGGGGTAAATGATCATCCCAATTCCCCCTCCATTCAATACTGCATGCCCTCAGCATATCTTCTAGAGTCTGGATAGTGTGCAAGGATTGCCCATCGGTCTGAGGATGAAATGCCGAGCTGAGCCGCAATTCTGTCCCCATAGCCTGTTGCAAACTCTTCCAGAACCTTGCTGTGAATCGGGGGTCCAGATCGGAGATGAGAGATAAGGGTGCACCATGCAACCGAATGATCTTAGCAATGAATAGTTTCGCTAAGGATTCGATTGGAGTCTGCTTGCTGATGGGCAGAAAGTGGGAAGTCTTTGTGAATCTGTCCACAATTGCCCAGATTGTATCATGCTTCCTCCTGGTCATGGGTAGACCAACCACAAAGTCCATGGTGATTTGTTCCCATTTTCATTGTGCCATCTCAATGGTCTGGAGAGGGACGCCAGGTCTTTGATGCTCAATCTTCACCTGTTGGCAAGTGACACATTTGGACACGAACTCCGCCATGTCTCACTTCATTCTTGGCCACCAATACTGTAACACCCCAGATTTTTTTAGGAATTTTCTGGGATTAAAATATAATTACAAAGAAATTTCAAAGGCTTAATGGGCTATTAAGAAGAAATTAAGGAGTATTTAAACTATTTAAAGGCCTTATATTCATTAAAATGCTCAGCCCAACTTAAATTGGCCCATCGGACCCAAATTAAAGCTCAAAAAGATTTGGCCCATATTCTAGAAGCTTAAATGAAGCATTTACAGAATTTATGGGGATAATTACCCCCTTTTTAGAAAAATAAATGGATAAATAATAAGAAGAGTTTGAATTAAATCTAAATTCGGCGCCTAAGACCAAAAGAAGTCTATCGCGCGACCGCTTGGGACAAGAAACAGTCCTGCCAGGACCGCTTTTTAAGAGTCCGAACGCGAGCAGTTTAGATCGCACAAAAACTCCATATTCTTCAGTCTAAATCCTCTGGGATTGATGCAATCTGTTGGCAAGAAGACTCTAGAACGCCTTTAGGATTGATTGGTGGCCTAATTAGGACTCTAAGTTCATACAAATCTCTAAAACCATAGCTAAACCTATAAATAGACCTCATAACCAACCTGTGCGACCCTCACTATTTGCTCGCGTGGAAATAAGGTAAGGAAGATGAATTAGAGGTATGTTCTTTAGAATATTTTATTTATCATACAAAGGTCTAACTACCCTCTAAATTTCATCTTAGGAGATCAAGCCACCAGAAAGATAGAGGCGTTCAAAGTTGCTGGTTTGGTACAAGAATCTCATGAAATTGTACGACCGAGCCAGATTGATCAGCAAAATAGGAAGCCTAAACGAGGTAATTAGATAGGGATTCTTTAGAGTTATTTGTTCCTTTTAGTACCCTCTTCTTACCATCCAATTTTCGTGATCTTAGGTGAAGATAATCAGAAGTAAGAAAGCCACGAAGTTACTGGTTTGCTTCAGGACGAGCAGAACTAGGGTCAAGTTCCAGCCCAAAATTTGAAGTCTAAAGCCCAGTACAGAGATAGGTTATCACATGAATGGCTTAAACATGATCTTAGGAGTAAAAGCCCCCAATTTACAGTCATTTTCATGCATCATACGTGGTGTATTTTGTATTTTATTAGGACTGCGTAGTTAGTTCCTTTACCATGCATGAACCTAGCCTTATTGAGATAAAAATGGAAATTCTTGTCTATTTCACGTCAACCCATGCATATCCATAGTTTAAGTCCTTCTATCATGTCTTAGAAGCATGTTTTAATCGTTTACCATGTATCTATTTGCCCTAGATTAGCATGTAATTCGGTTTTAATACTGTTTACAGTAGACAAGAAGAAACGGTCCTCTGTAAGACCGCCTGAGTCACTTAGCGACCCTACGATAGACCGCTAGGTCCTTTAAAAAGGTCCTTAAGCGACCATTTTTGTTTTCTAAGTTATGTAATTATGTTAACCCGAAAAATAATGCAGAGTGGCCTTATTTATCTTATGATAAGCCTAGATAATTAGGTTTTATCCCTATTTTAAGAACAGTACTCTTATACTTGGTTATGTTAGTTAATCATCTTAGTTGATTTCATGTTCTTTATGCACTTTGGAAATTATTTTAAGTTGTGTTAATTTCATACCAAAACTTATACTCTTGTATTAATTAATATAATTTTCATGGACTTGGCTAGTTTTGATCACTGTTTTATCACGATATCTTCTCATCTACGAGTCATTTTCATAAGTACATGACATGTACTCTGGTATGTGACCATTAGATATACTTTGCACTATAAGTACACATTCTTGGACTTATGAACCTCTCCGCCGGATATTCCTTCTGTCGGACTAGGGGATTATGTTTTATGGCCTCCGTAAAACTCCGCGAGCCTGAGATTCCCACTAGGACGTCGAGCTGGTTGTACCATCAAAACTAATTGTCTAGAAGGCACTTTACCGATGTTTTATGAGTTCTGGACCTTAGCGGCCCAATGGACGACCGCTAAAAGATATCAAGCGGCCATTCACTAGATCGCTAAAGCTCTAAAAGGTTTTCTTGCGTCGACACTTCTTTTTCATGCGTCGACTCTAATTATGAAACGGTCTAGACTCTAACCGCTTTCTGCATGAAACGGTCCAGTAAACGACCACTTTCTCCCTGATCCTATCTAACCCGAGGTTTGACCTTTTGGTTGGGTTTTGCAAGTTCCTAGATAGTCTAATGATTGCTGGGAACTTAACACTGGTCAAATAAGGTATTGATAACTAGGGAAAGTAAACAATGTGCCATTATGCTGCCAAATTATTTTCGTGGCATGACCTTGCTTTAAATCATTTTTGAACTCTCATATTCTTGTTTTGAAGCATTCTTGCCTTGATATTTGCTATCGTGAAACTGTAGTTTGAACTTGTTACATTACTGGCCATACTTTATTGTTATGCACGTGGGACTAGCTTGATTTATACGTGGAGATGCAGATCGGGCACTGATTGTGTCCAAGGGCTCTATGCTAGTCTCCTCGGCTGATTGTCAGAAACATACTGTAAACCATGGGATATGATGCTACTGGCGTCGCATTGCGCTGGGAGTACTTTCTTTATAAATAAGTGAAATCCACGAGAATCCATGAAGCTATCTTATGGTTGAATTGCTACATGCTTGTTACATGACATTCTAGTGCTTAACCTTTATGGTTATGAAAAGTGAAAGTGTGTTCTCGTTACATGCAAGCATATTCTTGTTCGTGAAAAGGCCAAGTTACATTCTTGTCAAATTCTTACTTAATTCTGCTCATATATCACCACTCATCGTATATCTTGATCTTATCGTGCTATTGTGTTACTTTGGTTTTATCCACGTGTTTTATCGTATATGCATGATTATCTTTACTCTAGAGCTAAAATGTTAATTACTTAAACATTGCCCTCATGTTGATACGAAGATACTTACTGGGCATGTGTGTTCATTCCCTACTTTTCCAATCTTTTTCAGAAAATACTAGTGGATCGGATTCGAATTATGCTAGTAGCGGGTCCGAGAGTGATTGATGATATATTTGAACGAGAGAAGCCATAGTTATCTAGTGTCTAGTAGAATCACATTGTAAGTTTCTATTTTTTTGAGTCAAGGGATGTAAGGATGATAAAAGTCGTGATCTTATGTACATTTGGGTCATTATTGTGAATAATGTGGATTTTTGCATTAATTATTTGTGCAATTACTTTTATGTGATTGTCTTACGCTCTGATTATATTGCTCGCTTGAGGCGTACTAGCCGTGTGATGACCCGGACCCCAGATACCGGATATACCCGATAGGACTACCGAGTAGACCCGATACCGCTTGGAACCCGTGAAGCCTCCCAAGAGCTATAAAGCTCCAAAGGATAAAAGGAATGTCGTGTAGTACATTGAAGTCGCAAATATAACAGTAAGTAATTAAATTTCATTAATCAGGTTTGCTAAAGTAGTAGAAATAAAATTACTTTTTAATTAACAGTTAAAATTAACAATTATACCAGAGTCCAGTCCAAACGAAAGACAAGTACAGTCAACAGAAAGAAAAATGTACACTGAGGTCGGGGGAAGCCCGACGCAGGTACCGCTGGCAACTACGAGCACGCCACACCAGGAACCGCGAAGGAAGCAGAGACGACCACACCTAAAAAGCAGGGGTGAGCCTCGTGTCACTGGCTCAGTAGGGGTCACGCGGATCCCCACTGAAAAACAACGCAGTAACACGGAACAACAACTAAAACAGCAGGAGTAGTAAAGCAGGAAAAGCTAAACTACAACTAGAAAGTTGTAAAAGAAAGATGGAAACGGAAGAAGTAGGAATAGCTAAAAGAAAAGGGAAAAAAAGCCGAACCGAACAAGAACCTCGGCTCCTACACTACTCCAACAGCAACGGGAACGCGAACCCTGATCTCACAAAGTCAGGAGTTACCGATCCGTTGACCAAGTACAAGGCCTAAGGCGAAGGCCTACAAAGACAGGCAACAAGCCCTAGTAAAGACATTGACGGACACGAACACTAAAGCCTACACGACTGGATTGTCATGCACGCTTCCTAAGCACAAACGCATACACGACTAGATCGTCATGCATACCACACAGCACTGACCTCGGGTAAAGCCAAGAAAAGACTAACCCGAAGAGGTCACGACGCGTGAGAAACGTGAGAGCCACGTGTCACGCGACGGAAGCACCTCCTCACTAGAAGAACAGCCAGATGCGTCCACTGACGTCTTACACTGCACCGCAAGTATCTCGCTAAGGACACCGAGAACGGCGGAGACTGACATACTCTCTGAATTAGAACATGAACTATAGTAGCGAGTGACTAGTCAGGGTCACGCCCGTCGGCGTTCATCCCAACGCCCCTGACCACGTGTGCACACACCAACTCATGCCTAGAGCCAGGCCTCTAGCTAGTTTACCCTCCCAGCAGGACACTACCGTAAAGTAGGGTCCCACGGAAACTAGCTTAAAAACTGTATCTCAGGAACTGTCTCAACCACCACTCCCAGGTGGGCCGACACTCGAGGTCATGATGCTACGACTATTGGAGGCTCACTAGACACAGAGACTCGGAAAGACGAGTGTTGGAGTACAGAGAGGCTGAGAAAGCACTGTTGCACGTACCACGTACTACGAAGCACCAAGGCAGCATACCAAACTACCAACAGACTCAGGACAGGACAACTAGACCTACAAACACAATGATCCTTGACTCTTACGACTCAGAGTCAAGATCGTCGCACAAAGGCGGAACAAGCCAACAATCGATCTAATCCTAAGCCAGAGGAAATGACACATCCACATGAAACGACTCACGGAGACCTGAGGAACCACCGAGACCCTCAGCACACCTGGACACATAGATCGAGGTAAGATGATACCTCAAGGCATCCAGAACCACTGTCTCGATCTATCCAAAATAGTCGAGACACAGACAAGGTCACGTGTGAACCACTGGGTCACACCGTGTTGACCGGAACTTGACAACTACTCTACAGCATTACAGAAACCAAAGCATGCCTGAGTACCTTATATCATGGTCATAGCCCTCATAAGACATCCACAGGATGACAGACAAACCACAAGGTTGAGCCAAGACAATTGGAAACCAAAACGTCGGAAATACAACTCTCTAGTAGTAGGTGGTCTAATGCCTGACCGCTCAGCAACGTAGGCAGTCAAGTATAGGGCCGCTTACCAGCCACAGAAATGCAGACACTGCGCGATCGTATGATGGGCCGCGTGAAAAGATAAACGGTCCATTATAGAGCCGCCAAGCGAAAGAGGTGGTCGTTCGATTGGCCGCTAAGGCCAGTCAACGACCAACCGGTTCCCCCAAACAAACCATGAGACGGTCTAACACTGAGCTGCCCCACGGACCTACGCGGTCTACCAATGGGCCACGCAAAGGGACTAGGCGGTCTAGAGGAAGGCCACTCAATCCAACCGACTTAAAACAGTAACCCGGTCAAAACGGTCTAGCAAGAGACCGCTGAAGGAAAAGAACAGTCGAGATGAGGACCGATCCATCAACCACCTTAAAACTGTTGATTAGAGTCAACGAAACTAAGCGGTCTAGCAAAGGGCCGCTTAAAGGAGCTGAACGGTCTATCGTAAGACCGCCCAACGAACCAGCGCAACCGAGGAAACTGAACAGTTCCCCCCGCGCCGTTAAAAGGACAAAACGGTCTACTAATGGACCATGAAACACAGACAAACGGTCTTATGATGGACCGCGCCAAACATGAAACAGTCACAACTGGACTACCAAAGCTTAAAAACGGTTACTGTTAAACCGTTTAGGGCGTCACGGCGGGAAAACGATGGGATCGGCCGATCATGGCCTTTCCACGCCCCATTCGTGTCTAAACAAAGGGGATACAGCCCTAATGACCAGACAAGCCTTCCACAGACTGGAAGGGGGTCCAAATGACACAAAAAACGCAAGAAACGGGCGATTCTACCGAATCGAGCCAAATCGAGTCACCGGGTTCCCTGGCTCATACCGGCCCCCAGTGGCCACCGATCACCGCAAAACTGACGGAAATGGAATGCTGACATGCTGGGGGTTCCAATGACGCTAATATAGTTAAAAACCGTTGACGTATTTCGACGAACCCTACGGACTCCCCAAAAGCATGATTTTATCAAAATAAGCTAAAACCCGCTCGTTCTCGCACCGAACAACATGAAACTACAGGAAAACGTAGAGGAGAAGTAGGTGATTCGTCTCCCTATCACCACCGAAGATTCTGTGCACTGAAGTGACTAAACCGCGCCGAAAACCACGTCGTGAGCTCGACCGTCGACTTTGAATCCACCATTTGGGATCACGCTAGAAACGGTCCGATCCTCGCTCCATCGCGCACCCGATCACTGCCACAGCATCCCCACTGCCTACCCCTACCTCCTCCGTCTGTAGCTGGAGCCGGGAGGGCGAGAGAGGAGAGAAAATGGGGGAGAGAGAGGGTCACGCGCGAATGAGAAAAGGAAAGAAGAAAAGGAAAGAAAAAGGAAAATAAATTAGGATTTTTCCTAATTTCTGAAAATTCCAATTTTTGAGCCGAAAATGGACTAATTCAAATAAATACGCAAAAATAGTCGAAACGATCATCTCAAAGAGTACATCGTAACTGTAGCGTCCTCAAGTCGATGAACTAAGAAATAAGCTCACCACAGGGTTCCGTAACTTGTACGAGAGAAAAACCCACGCGGATCGTAAACTCATCTCAGGACCCACAAAAGCGATCCGAAACTCTCCGAAAAAGACCCGAAAGAATCAATAAGAATCCAGGATATTACAGCCTCCCCTCCTTCAAGAAATTTCATCCTCAAAATTTAAGGAACGAATAAGAAGAAGCAGGGATGAACAAACCCCAAGACACAACTTGAAACAGCATGAATCTCGAAAAACACAATTCAGAGGGACACCGCCAGACCATCATCACAAGCACACGCTCTAGATCTCAAGGGAAATCGATCCAAAGGACGAGCATGGCACACAAGTGAACGCAAGTCTGACACCTCCGAAATAAGGCAACGTCACTTACGTCTCATAGGAAAGGAGACACGACTCATGCCACGACAACAGATATCAGGAAAACAAAACGACAGACACGGCAAGCATCAGCTTGAAACATAGTCCTCTCAGCTGACAGCTCGACACATCGGCTCTAGTGCCAAAAGCAACAACGAAACCTGGCACACAGGACACCAACGACAGCGCCGGACCACAAACACCATCAAGTCAGTCCTCACTCAGACGTTACATCTGATTCGAGTCGCATGCCAACTCGACTAGGAAAGAAGAGTACAACACAACCAATTGACAAGACCACGGTCCACACGATGCCAAGACATAATCACAGGGAAACAACGACAAAATGAAAACAATGACAACAGCAGCACTTGCAGGATCCCGGCTCCATACTAAATACAGAACCACAGAACACAACTACAAGCTGGGTCACATCACGGCACAATAACAGCTGAACACACGACTATAATGGACTAGTCATGCAATGAACAACTCACCAAGAAACGACCCACGACAACAAGAAGGACAATGATATTGGAAAATGCATCTCAAGGACCACGATCACGCCTTGAGAGCATAATACCCAAGAAAAAATTACAGAGCAGAGGATACTCAACCAGCAAAAATGCCGACAGATTCCCCAACACTCACAAATGACAGCGCCAACACCAGAATGCTTCCAAGAATAACGGCACGGCAACAAACAACATCAAGGCACATGAAGCCAAGATGAAGTCACATCGAGAAGAATAATTTGTTATGCCCCTGTGGTCATTTGAGTCATCTTGTGGTCACTTTGGTCATTCGACATCATCCTGTGCTCATTTGAGTTATTTGATATTCTTGGTTTTGATAATGGCTAAACAGTATAAGTCATTGATGTTTTGCCACTCTTATATGACTAAACTACTTGATGTTCTTTCATGGCAGATATGCCAAGGAATGGAGTGGAGATGGCAAAAGTGAAAGCTCAATGATTGCGCCCTCGCACGCGGATCGACCTGCCCGGTCAGGTCGCAGGAGTCAAGGAGGAAGCGTCCCTTGCAGGGGTTTCTAGGGGTGGAGCCCCCAGAAGAAAATTTTGAATTCACGAAATCAGAATTGCTCAAATGGTCTAATGTATAAACCAAGTTGAATCCAAACCCAAAATGCATGGAATAGATGAGTACATGAGTATCTTGACTCATTGATATGTTTCTGTGTCCTAACACATCATTTTTGCAGGTATGGATCATTCCGGTCGACCAAGACCATAGGGCCGGTCGACCAGAATTGCCAGAACCGAAAAGATGGCATTTTTACAGGTTTCGGTCGATCGTCCCTAGGCGTCCGGTCGACCAGTTTTTCCAGAGATGAAAAATCAACCGACTGTAAAATTCCGGTCGACCGCCCCATGCCTTCCGGTCGACCGCCAGCCCCGAGGCCCCCTTTTGTTGACTTTTGTTTCAAGCTCGAGGAGAGGTCTTTCCACCCATTTGTTTAATCCCAATGACCCCAATTTCACCATGATTTGTGGATCTGGTCTGGGGCTTGTCTATGGACCATTGAAGGGCTATAAAACATATCATTTGGAGCCATAAACCCTAAGGAACTAAGAAGGCTTACAAGGGAGATCAAGGGAGGCTACAAGGGTGTGTTCAAGGGAGAGGAGTTCGAGTACTGTAGCAGTGAACAGTACTCCAGGAAGAAGTTCTTCATCAAATCCACAAGTGATTCAAGCTACTTCAAGAGGGGATCAAGCCCAAGCCAAGATAAGATAAAACTGTTGTGCCCCTGTGATTTTGATGATAGCAAACACTATGAATCAGCTTTGCATATCATGAATTTGTGTCTGAATGATTGTTTTGCTTAGGGCATATGAATGTGTCATCTAGCATTAGTGCAGACATACAGTTCATAAAGCATTGCATTGTTATTCAGTCATCTTATCAGATCTTAACTCAGTCATTCATATGTTCAGTCTTTCAGATGCTCAGTCATTTTATCTGCTTACACTGTGAGTCATTACTTTTGATGTTCAGTCATTTTATCTGCTGCATAAAGCATGTTCAGTCATTTTATCTGCTGCATCTCTCTGCTTGTGGAAGTCTACACATTGCATAGCTGCAACAACATCAAGTCTAAACACCGCACAGCTTACAAGACTTCAAGTCTGCACAATGCACAACATGCGAGTCACCAAGTCTATACATTGCATAGACTGCAGGCATTCTAAGTCTGTACATTGCCTAGTGTCGCAACACTAAGTCTGTACATCGCACAGCATGCAGCTAGGCGAAGTCTGTACATCGCATGTAGACCGACACTCGAAGTCTGTACAGTCTGGCAGCGTCTCATGCATCGTCTTACAAAGTCTGTACAGCCTTTGCGTTTCAAAGTCCATACGTTGCACTCTCAAGTCTGTACAGCCGATCGTCTCAGTCAGCGTCTCACACTTGCAAGTCTATACATTGCCTTTGGGCATCCAAGTCTATACATTGGCAGCACTGTGCAAGTCTGTACATTGGTAGCATGTCTGTGTCTCAAGCCATTCGTCAAGTCTATACATTTCCAGTCTTTACCTACGTTCTATGCATCAAGTCTGTATATCCTTCAAGGGGCCAAGTCTATACATTGTGTCGTTCACACCTTCAAGTCTGTACATTGCCCAGTCTGCATCTTGCAAAGTCTATACATTGGACTGCGCTTCGCAAAGTCTATACATTGGACTGTGCTTCGTAAAGTCTATTCATTGGACTGTACTCATAAAGTCTATACATCCATCGGTTCTTAGTTGGGCCAAGTCTGTACATTGGTGGCTAAAGTCTATACATCGCTAAGTCTGCACATCGCAGTGTTCACGTTTTTCAAGTCTATACAACGCTACTTGAGTTTCCTCGGAGTCTGTACAGCCAGCTCTGTCACTTAGCACCTCATCAAGTCTGTACATACTTAGGCTGCATAACACAAGTCTATACATCCGCACGATAGCAAGGCATTCAGCAAGTCTATATACTACATTCATGCATTGTTCTTCACAGCAAAGTATGTACACTGAGTTCTCTTGCACGCAATCAAAGTGTGTACAGCCTGTGCTCGCATTGGTAAGTCTATACATTTGCTATGGGCCTGTTCATGCATTGTTCACATCGAAGTCTATACATTCAGATGAACTTGGAATTTGACGACCACCAGAAGTGGCGTCACTTTTGAATCTAACGCCTAGGAAGAAGGCGTCTTTTACGTTGTGCATACTTTGATGCCAGAAACTAGTCTATACATTGTGTGCATCTGCTATCAAGTATGTACATTTTAACTGCATGCCTGAGCATCCTTTGTCGTTGTGCGTACTTAATCAAATGCCAAGTCTGAACATTGCTTCAGCGTTGCCTTCAGCCAAAGTCCATACATGGTCAGGCAGCCTGCACAGGTAGTATATACATCCTCTGCCAGCCTGCACGCAGCCAAGTCTATACATCGACTGGCAGTCTTCAGCAAAGTCTGAACATTGCATCATTGTGTATGCATTGCTTTCTTCAAGTCTATACACTGTATCATATGCATACTGCATCATGTGTCAGCAAGTCTATACACTGCATCATATATGCATATTAAAGCATGTGTTAAGAAGTCTGTACACTCGTCTTGCCTCACACGATCAACTCTGTACAGCCATCCATGCTTGCCTTGCTTGCTGAATGAAGTCTGAACATTGCCTTCAGCTGATACTGTCTTCGACTGATTAACTGACAGGATTGTTGGACGAGGTTAATGTGTCTGGGCACGTGACCGGAGGTGGGCACCTGGCACGTGATCCAAGAAGCTGAGATGCTGACACGTGGTAGCATCAATTGGGCGGGAGAAGTGGAAAGCACACGCCCTAAGCTGCTGCTATATATATAGAAGACGTCTTCCTCAGAAGAAGACTGATAAGAACAGAAGAGGGCTGATTGAGACTGTGAGTGAAGAAGAAGTGAGGCAGAGAGCAGCAGAAGAAGAAAAAGAAGAAGAAGAGAAAAGAAGAGACAGAGAGAGCCTGCACGATCGAGTGTCAGAAAAAGAAAGAGAAAAGGAGAAGGAGAAGAGAGATAGTGAGAGTTCATGGAGAAGAAGAAAGAAGTCTCGACTGAAGATCTGTCTATTGGACCGTGGATCAAATCGAGGCCAGTCAGCTCCATGGGAGCCACATCTATGTTATCTTTCTTTACTGCTTTCTGATCGCTGTGTATTTTTCCTTTCTTATTTTTTCTTTTTCATTTGGTTATCTTTGTTCTTCCGATTCTCTGGATAGAGGTCGGGTTCCTCCTGTGGACTCAGGAGAAGGGAGATTCGTCTCCGGTTCTGGGCTTGTGTGTTACAAGTCCAGGGGTCCCTCCTGGTCTGGAGGAAGAGAGGTTTGTGACCTTTGATTTTCTGGTGACGGGGAGTCACTGGTGTGTCCCCTCCTGGTCTGGAGGAAGAGAGACTTCGATCTCTGGTTTCCAAGTGGTTGGGAGTCACTTGGGGTGTCCCTCCGGTGTGGAGGAAGAGGGGAGGATGTTCCCCTGGTCAAGCTGTGTGGCAGCATTCTGTTAGTAGACTGAGTCTGCAGTTTCTAGCTTGTCCTAGTGGAAGCCTCACTCCGGTTGGGAGTGAGGGGTGGATGTAGGTCTGGAGGACCGAACCACCTAAAAAATTATATGTGCAGTGGTTTGCCTTGTGCGTTAGCTCCATGTCTTCTACCACCTTTCACAGATTGTCTAAGCGTTCATATTGCTATCTTACAGTAGGTTGATTACCTTCTTCCACTTCCGCTAGTTGATTGTGTAGGTGTGAGATAGATGTTTGTTCTTCGATTCAAAAGAGATTCTGATTAGTTATCCCGTATGTCTATCTTGTTCTAGTTGGTGTTCTAGTTTTTATTGAGCGAAAAGTTTTTAAGGGTGGGATTCATTCACCCCCCCTCTGAATCTAGCGCACCGATCCTATCAATTGGTATCAGAGCGGTTTCTGACTTACAGATCCAACGATCTGCAGAGGATCCTGCTAGCGTTTTGGTGGATCATTGTCTTCTACATATTGTTTTAAAAATTGTCTGTTGATTTGTCTTCATGGCTCATCCACCGATTTTCAGTGGTACGGACTTTAATGTCTGGTTTAAAAACTTGCATATGTTTGTTACGACTACTGATCCAGATCTGTGGAAACTAATTTCACATGGTCCACATAGACTACCAAAAGATCAGTCCAAATGGACTAATCAGCATCGATCTATGTGTGCAGAAAATCAGAAGGCTTGGAATCTGATGAAGGCAACTACTGACAAAGCCTTTCATTCATGTTTCCTTGATTGCAGATCTGCAAGTGATATATTGGAGATGATGAAGAGAGCCGGGAAAGGAAATCAAACAAGCTGCATGATGGCTCGAGGAAGTGGACAAAGCAGCAATTAAGAAGAAGAACAGGATGATGAGGAGGTAAATCTCTTCGATAATTTTTATCTAGATGATTGGGAGAATGCATATGCTGAATTATTAGAGTCACATGAGAGGTTAAGAAAATAGTATAAAAAATTGAAGAAGGGTATTCGGTTAGATAGTTCAAGTTCTCCATGTAAAAATTATGCTGAATTGAAAAATGTTCATGATGTTTGTATGTCTGATTTTCAAATGCTGAAAAAACAAATTTCGTTGCTAAAAATTGAGAATCAAGATCATGTAAATGAGATATCTGAACTCAAAGAAAAACTCAGTTCAAATAATGATAATCAGACTCTTGTTAACTATCATGACCAGTATGAAAAATTGCTGAAAATTTTCGAAAGTGTGGACTCAGATTTAAACAAGCTAAAATCTGAAAATGACTCTCTTAGAAAATCTGTTAAAGAAAATGAAGAAAAATTAGAGAAACTTAAAAAGGAGAACACATTGTTGATTGAAAAATCTGATGCCATAAAATCTGTAAACATGGAGTTGTAGAAAAATATTGAAAACTTGCAAAGGGAGTATGAAACTCCAAATAATCCAAAAGTATCTCAAGATGACCAGATTCTTCTTGATGAGTTAATTCAAAATGATACTTTGGTTAAAGAAAATGAGAAGTTAAAAGTGCTGAACTCCACTATGTCTGAGAGACTTCTAGCCTTAGAAAGAGGAAAAACTGTTTGCATTGAAGATTCTGATAAACTGAGCAATCTAGAACAGGAAGTTGAGAAATATAAAATTGCTAACAAAGTTTTGAATGAAGCTATGAATTGCAGTGAGCAAGAGATTGCCAGTTACGAGTTACACATTGCCTCTTTAGAAGATGAAATCCAAGACTTGAGGAACTCTCTGTCAAAGTTTGTTAATGGGTAGAAAAACCTAGACAAGCTACTAGGTATAAAAATCAACCCTAGGAAGGAAGGGCTGGGCTATAATAAGATCAACAAGAAAGAGCTTCAGAACAAGTTGATAACATCATTTGTAAATGCTTCAAATGTAGCCACAACCTCTAAAGACAAACAGCCCATTGTTCAGAAAATGTTGGGAACGAAGGTAAATTTTAAAAAAGAGAGACTGGGTTACAATCCAGTTATGAGGAAGGTTCATGGAACCAACCTGAAAACTATTTTTGTTAAATCTTCTGAACAGGAAAAACCTTCTACCCCATCTCCAACTTAGTATAAGGCTAAGAAAACAGAAAAACAGGATAAAAATCAGAAAAGGACTATAAAACAGAAAATAAATAAAAAGGGTACATCAGTGCATGTTGATCACAGTCCTCACACACACTCACATGCATCTAAAAAGAAAATGATCTGTCATTACTGTCATAGATTTGGTCATTTGATGCATGATTGTAAATTTATGGAGAAGGATGATATGAATGCTAGGAGATTTCATGATAAAAATCCTTCACCTCAGAAAAGGAAAACTGAATGTCTACACTGTGGCAAACTAGGACACAGCATTGCACAATGCTGGTTTGCAAGTGGTAAGAAAATATCTTTTTCACATCATGCTAAATTCCCTGCAAACCATAATGATGTTGATAGGAATAAATTTGCTGTAAATAGAGAATAATCTGCATGTTTCAACTGTGGGAAGACAGGCCATAGGGCCATTGAATGTTGGTTGAATGCTGGTAGAAGAAATTTTATTTCATGCTTTGAATGTGGAAAGACAGGCCACAGGGCCATTGAATGTTGGCATGCTCAGGGAAGGAAGTCTAACTATAAATCTGGTAGATTCCCTGCAAATAGAAATTTTTTTGATAAACCTGAATTTATCTTTAACAGAAAGTTTGTTGCATGCTCTAACTGTTGGAAGCCAGTCCATCTGGCTAGAGAGTGCTGGTCATCTTTTAAGAGAAGAAATCACTCTTCTCATTTTGAATATGAAAAGTCTGGCTACAAAACTATAAATTGCTGGCCGAATGATAACAAAGGATAGAACCTTCATGCAAACAACAGAAACTTTAATTCTCATACACATAGATTTCATGATCATGCTAATGTGTACAATGAAAACAAAAATTCTGCTTTATGTCGTTATTGTGGTGGCTTTGGTCATTCAATGAATAATTGTTATTTAATGAAATCTGATGACCTCGATGCACAAAACTTGCTGAGAAAACCTGCTAGAAATGTCACTGTCAATTCAGGACCCAAGACCTCTTGGGTACCTGTTTGTGCAAAATAAGCTTTGTGTTTACAGGTATGCCTTGGAAGCTGAAGAATAAAGAGGGGCAATAAACCAAGGCATTCAAGAATGAAACCCCTAGGATTGCACTATTCAGGTCAGTTCTGAAAACTTATTTTTTAAACCTTGCCATCTGAAATTTCTAGTTTAGATGTTTGCATAATCTGTTAAGCATACATAGCTGCAGGTGTCATCTGCACAACTCTGATTGAATCTTCTCTTGCATAATAAAATTCATTACATATCTGGTTTGATGTGCTCTTGCATATTTGTCATCTTTTGAACACTATGAATATTCAAGTCTCTCAATGCTCATATTGAATTGTCTGTTTAGACATTGAAATGAGAATAAACTTGCAATATTTGAAAACCTGAACTGCATATGAATGTTGTTTGAAATCTGTCTGTTGCATAGCTCACTGAAAATCTGGATTGCCTATAGGACTGCTTGTTGAATTATCATGATTGACCAATATGATATATAAATAGTAAGCTACCAAAAGACAGGGAAATCTGTCTAGAGGTTCTCACTATGTGTGAGGTGGTCTTTTAGACCAAGTGCTCCACCTAGTACCATGGGTCATTTTGCTTTGATAGGGCAGTCTGTATGTGCATGAGTCACAAAGACATATGTTCAGTTTTCATGGCAAACATTGCATATTTTCAGGGGTAGTTAATTGCATGTCTTTGCATAGCAAACAATGTTGAGTCTTTGCATGTCTTTACAGACATGTAGTTAATTGCATTGCATCTCATGGAAAAATGTCAAAAAGATTGACTGAATGCATATTGTCAGGGGGAGTCAATGCATTGCATGTAGGTTGTCAAATGCATACACTTGTCATAATTCATTGCATATCCTTCCTTATTGATTTTGTTGACAAACCTTGATCATATTCTGAAAACATTGAGCTTCAAAATCTCTTCTATCATTTGGTATCAGAATTCTATCAGTCTTTCATGAAGATTTTAATGTGACTATTTCGATCATAAATCTGGAAACACTTGAACTAGGAATCTTCTATTATACGATTTTATGAATGTCTGAAATAACTCATGTGGTTTAAGTTTAATGTATTCATAGAGTTTGTCTGTAATTCTCTTAAAAAAATATCGGAATCATGTTTAATAAACCTTAACCAACTATTTCATTATGTGCCTTGTAAAACCTTCTGAAATATGCACTATTGAATACATGGCTTTAATTGGTTAAGTACATGAAATTATTATTGACTTGAAGCAAATGAATTTGTCTGAAATGTCTAAAGGGGAAATTTCTGTCAGAGCAATGACCTTGGTCACTGAGAAACACATGTCCAAAGGACTGTGTCATGAGGTGCCATAGTTAGCTCTGCTTAAGAATGATTGTTAATCAGGCAGAGCAATGGCATGCACACTGAGAAATACAACTCACTCATCAAGAAATGATTTGGAGTGTGTCATGATGTGTAAATGCTATCTCTGTTCATAAAAAGTATGAATGTTAGTTACACTAAGTGCATAGGGATTTTGGCGTCTGATAAACGTATATCCTCTAGTTATAAGGTGTACACGGAACTAGAGTGCTCGTAAAATTAGTAGCATGAAAATTTGTTGAACAAATTGCAATATTTGAATATTTATGCTAAAATCAAATCGCTACAACCTTAGACAAAATCTCACGACTTCATAATTGCTTGATCTCAATACAAGTGCATGTATTTCTGAAAGAAGTCAATAAATTTGATTGTGTAAGAGAAAGGGAGATAATCAAGATAGAATTATGAGGGCTTGGTTCATTTTTATTAAACCTTGATTTTAGATATCAATACAGAATTTTATTGATAAACCTTGCATACATCATGTTTAAACCATGCTGATCAATAAAATTCATTCATAAGCCCTTATAATGGAAGACTTTGAAAAATTATGTTTTGGATTTATGAGATTGATATCTCCTTGAAATTCTTGTTTTGAACTTCTTGTGTTTGAAACTCTTCTCCTCACTGTCCTCGGTTCATTGACCTGAACTTACCCTTGAATGCCACTGTAGTCTCCCTCTCAACCACATCAATTAGGAGAAATGCAACAGATGCATATCAATTGGTATCTATTCAGGGGGAGCTTCCTTGTCATATTGAATCATGTTCATATCAATTGTGACCCTGCATTCATATTCTTAGGGGGAGGTATTGCATTTCTTGCTGCATCTGCATCTCTGCATTCATACCTCTGCATGATTTTTTTAAAAAAAACAAAAGGGGAGAAATTGATTTGAGTCATATTGCTCTTTGGGGAAGAATGTGCTTTCATGAAGTTAAAGGGTTAAATGTTATTTCCATTGTTTCATACCTGCTTAATTTTCCTCTCTCTAACTAATGTTTTTTTGCTGAAGTCTAAAGGGGAGAATTGTTTTAAGTGCTTCATTGGCTAACTGCCTCTGTGTCTTTCATGTCTAAATGACTGAGTCAACGGAGTAGTATTTAATTCATTCAATCATTGCATGCATATTTGTATCTCTCATCTCAAACTATTTTCTTTTTGATGAAGTCAAAGGGGGAGAATAGTTTGACATGAGTCAGTGTGACTCATAGTGCTGCCATCATCAAAAAGGGGGAGATTGTTGTGCCCCAGTGATTTTGATGATAGAAAACACTATGAATCAGCTTTGCATATCATGAATTTGTGTCTGAATGATTGTTTTACTTAGGGCATATGAATGTGTCATCTAGCATTAGTGCAGACATACAGTTCATAAAGCATTGCATTGTTATTCAGTCATCTTATCAGATCTCAACTCAGTCATTCATATGTTCAGTCTTTCAGATGCTCAGTCATTTTATCTGCTTACAATGTGAGTCATTGCTTTTGATGTTCAGTCATTTTATCTGCTGCATAAAGCATGTTTAGTCATTTTATCTGCTGCATCTCTCTGCTTGTGGAAGTCTACACATTGCATAGCTGCAGCAACTTCAAGTCTAAACACCGCACAGCTTACAAGACTTCAAGTCTGCACAATGCACAGCATGCGAGTCACCAAGTCTATACATTGCATAGACTGCAGGCATTCTAAGTCTGTACATTGTCTAGTGTCACAACACTAAGTCTGTACATCGCACAGCATGCAGCTAGGCGAAGTCTGTACATCACATGTAGACCGGCACTCGAAGTCTGTACAGTCTGGCAGCATCTCATGCATCGTCTTACAAAGTCTGTACAGCCTTTGCGTTTCAAAGTCCATACGTTGCACTCTCAAGTCTGTACAACAGATCGTCTCAGTCAGCATCTCACACTTGCAAGTCTATACATTGCCTTTGGGCATCCAAGTCTATACATTGGCAGCACTGTGCAAGTCTGTACATTGGCAGCGTGTCTGTGTCTCAAGCCATTCGTCAAATCTATACATTCCCAGTCTTTACCTACGTTCTATGCATCAAGTCTGTACATCCTTCAAGGGGCCAAGTCTATACATTGTGTCGTTCACACCTTCAAGTCTGTACATTGCCCAATCTGCATCTTGCAAAGTCTATACATTGGACTGCGCTTCGCAAAGTCTATACATTGGACTGTGCTTCGCAAAGTCTATTCATTGGACTGTACTCGTAAAGTCTATACATCCATCGGTTCTTAGTTGGGCCAAGTCTTTACATTGGTGGCTAAAGTCTATACATCGCTAAGTCTGCACATCGCAGTGTTCACATTTTTCAAGTCTATACAACGCTGCTTGAGTTTCCTCAGAGTTTGTACAGCCAGCTCTATCACTTAGCACCTCATCAAGTCTGTACATACTTAGGCTACATAACACAAGTCTATACATCCGCACGATAGCTAGGCATTCAGCCAGTCTATATACTACATTCATGCATTGTTCTTCATAGCAAAGTATGTACACTGAGTTCTCTTGCACGCAATCAAAGTGTGTACAGCCTGTGCTCGCATTAGTAAGTCTATACATTTGCTATGGGCTTGTTCATGCATTGTTCTCATCGAAGTCTATACATTGAAGTCTATACATTCAGATGAACTTGGAATTTGACGACCACCAGAAGTGGCGTCACTTTTGAATCTAACGCCTAGGAAGAAGGCGTCTTTTACGTTGTGCATACTTTGATGCCAGAACTTAGTCTATACATTGTGTGCATCTGCTATCAAGTATGTACATTTTAACTGCATGCCTGAGCATCCTTTGTCGTTGTGCGTACTTAATCAAATGCCAAGTCTGAACATTGCTTCAGCGTTGCCTTCAGCCAAAGTCCATACATGGTCAGGCAGCCTGCACAGCTAGTATATACATCCTCTGCCAGCCTGCACGCAGCCAAGTCTATACATCGACTGGTAGTCTTCAGTAAAGTCTGAACATTGCATCATTGTGTATGCATTACTTTCTTCAAGTCTATACACTACATCATATGCATACTGCAGCATGTGTCAGCAAGTCTATACACTGCATCATATATTCATATTACAGCATGTGTTAAGAAGTCTGTACACTCGTCTTGCCTCACACGATCAACTCTGTACAGCCATCCATGCTTGCCTTGCTTGTTGAATGCAGTCTTAACATTGCCTTCAGCTGATACTGTCTTCGACTGATTAACTGACAGGATTGTTGGACGAGGTTAATGTGTCTGGGCACGTGACCCGAGGTGGGCACCTGGCACGTGATCCAAGAAGCTGAGATGCTGACACGTGGTAGCATCAATTGGGCGGGAGAAGTAGAAAGCACACGCCCTAAGCTGCTGCTATATATATAGAAGACGTCTTCCTCAGAAGAAGACTGATAAGAACAGAAGAGGGCTGATCGAGACTGTGAGTGAAGAAGAAGTGAGGCAGAGAGCAGCAGAAGAAGAAAAAGATAAAGAAGAGAAAAGAAGAGACAGAGAGAGCCTGCACGATCGAGTGTCAGAAAAGAAAGAGAAAAAGAGAAGGAGAAGAGAGATAGTAAGAGTTCGTGGAGAAGAAGAAAGAAGTCTCGACTGAAGATCTGTCTACTGGACCGTGGATCAAATCCAGGCCAGTCAGCTCCATGGGAGCCACATCTATGTTATCTTTCTTTATAGCTTTCTGATCGCTGTGTATTTTTCCTTTCTTATTTTTCCTTTTTCATTTGGTTATCTTTGTTCTTCCGATTCTCTGGATAGAGGTCGGGTTCCTCCTGTGGACTCAGGAGAAGGGAGATTCGTCTCCGGTTCTGGGCTTGTGGGTTACAAGTCTAGGGGTCCCTCCTGGTCTAGAGGAAGAGAGGTCTGTGACCTCTGATTTGCTGGTGACGGGGAGTCACTGGTGTGTCCCCTCCTGGTCTGGAGGAAGAGAGACTTCGGTCTCTGGTTTCCAAGTGGCTGGGAGTCACTTGGGGTGTCCCTCCGGTGTGGAGGAAGAGGGGAGGTTGTTTCCCAGGTCAAGCTGTGTGGCAACATTCTGTTCGTAGACTGAGTCTGCAGTTTCTAGCTTGTGCTAGTGGAAGCCTCACTCCGGTGGGGAGTGAGGGGTGGATGTAGGTCTGGAGGACCGAACCACCTAAAAAATTATATGTGCATTGGTTTACCTTGTGCATTAGCTCCATGTCTTCTACCACCTTTCACAGATTGTCTAAGTGTTCATATTGCTATCTTGCAGTAGGTTGATTACCTTCTTTCGTTTCCGGTAGTTGATTGTTTAGGTGCGAGATAGATGTTTGTTCTTCGGTTTAAAAGAGATTCTGATTAGTTATCCAGTTTGTCTATCTTGTTCTAGTTGGTGTTATAGTTTTCATTGAGCGAAAAGTTTTTAAGGGTGGGATTCATTCACCCCCCCTCTGAATCCAGCGCACCGATCCTATCAAAAGCTGCATCCTTCATCTTCTTCATCATCTCAAGGTGATCCTAAGAAGCTCATTCTCAAAGGAGATCAAATCTGCATCCTTCATCTTCTTCATCAACTCAAAGCGATCCAAGCAAGATCTCTTCACAAGGAAGAAGATACCATTGAAGCATCCGACTCAAGCTCCAGCAATCTCAGACAAGAGTTTTCTTCTTGAGCATATTCTATATCTTGTTTGTTGTTTGAGTGCTTTCATATTTATTCTTTTTCATTTCATACAAACAATTGAAATTGAAGATCGTCCCTACCTGTGGTTAGTAGGAAGGCAATCAAAAGTTGTCCGATCTGTGGTGTTGACGTCCCTACCGGTGGTTAGTAGGAAGGCAGTTGGTGGTTCTCCGATTTGCGGTTTGGTGTGCTGCACTAGTGAAGCCTCACCGGATTTGGTGAGGGGTGGACGTAGGACTGAGGATACAGTTCGAACCACTTTAATATCCTTTGTGTTGTGGTTTGTTTATGTGAATGCTTCGTTCTAGATGCATGCTTAGGTTCAAATCTATATATTAGTTGCTCATCTTGCCAAGTGAATCATAGTGTTCTTCGATAAGCTAGTTACACTCCGCTACAATTTATTTTATCTAGCTATATAGAGGGTTACATTACGAAAAGAAGGGCAGATCTATTCACCCCTCCCCTCTAGATCCGCTGTCCACTACTCAACAACTGGTATCAGAGCCTAATCTCTCATTGTGGGGTCCAACGACCTTGAGGGAAATGGTGGATTAGCGTCCAAAGGTTTCTTACCCGAAGGACATTCTGTGAATAGGCCTCCTTACTTTACTGGAACTAATTATCCTTATTGGAAACATCGCATGCAGGTGTTCAATCGCGCCCAAGACTACGAACTTTGACGAGTGATCAGCAAACGTCCGTATGAGCTTACGGATAATGAGGACTTGTGGACCAAAGAACAAAGAAGACAATCCACTGTCAACTAGAGTGCCAAACACATCATGCAGTGCTAACTCCATCCAGTAGAATTCTCAAGAGTGGCAACCCGCGCACCGGCAAAATAAATGTGGGACAAGTTAGAGGTAATTTCCGAAGGAACCTCTCAGGTACGAGAAATAAAAGCCAACATTTTAGTTTCTGAATTTGAAATGTTCCGCATCAAGCCTGATGAGTCAATTCAGAATATGTATGCTATGTTAACTGTGCTTACTAATAGTCTGACTGATTTGGAAAAGAAATACTCAGAACAGGAAATTGTGAGAAAGATTCTCAGATCATTGAATCCCGCATGGCACATAAAGGCTGCCGTGATTGAAGAATCGAGAGATCTCGCAACTACCAAGGTAGATGAACTCATTGGGTCATTGATGACCTATGAGATCAACCTTAAGAACAAAGAGACACCTAAGAGAAAGCCCCTAGCTCTTAAAGCAGGACCCAGCGGTCAAGGCACTTCTGATTAAGGTGAGGATTTGGCAAGTGAGCGAGATGAGGATGACGTAGCCATACTCACACGTAAGTTTAGAAAATTCCTGAGAAAGGAAGGTAAGAGCTTCATGAGAGGAAGGTCAAAGGTAAGAAATAGTTTCAAATCTAATTCTGAAAACTTTAACAAATCTGACAAAATCATATGTTATTCTTGCAACAAACCAGGGCATTTCAAGACTGATTGTCCTGGCAGATTCAGAAAAGCTGACAAATGGAAGGGCAAGAAGAAAAATAAGGCCATGGTGTCCACATGGAGTGACGAGGAAGAAAGTGATGGTGGGACCAGCTCTTCGGACAAAGAAAAAGAAGATCTCTGCCTCATGGCCAAAGGTGACGACGAAACTGAGGTAAACTCTCCATGCGAAAATTACACAATTGATGATTGGGAGGAAGCATATATTCAGCTCATGGAAAAATATGTCATGTACAAAAAGGAGAATAAATCATTGAAAAAGAAAATTAACTTGTTTTTACATGATCATGATATGAATGATAAGACTGCTCTACTTGAGACTGAAATTGAAGATCTTAAGAAAATGATTGAGAACTTGGGGGAAGGAAGAAAAGAAATGGCTGACTTGGAAACTGAAAATGAGAACTTAAGGAATGAAATTGACAGCATGAAACTCAAAATGCAAACCTGTGAAAAGGATAGCAAATTGAGCAATGAGAAGTATGAAGCTGTCAAACATGTCAACACTCAACTCTTGCAAAATATTAAAAGCTTACAAAAAGAGTTAAAGGACCAACAATAATCTTTAGAAAGATTTGTAGATGGAAAATAAAACCTAGATGCATTGCTAGGTACTAGAATGAACTTCAACAAGGAAGGGTTAGGTTTTGAACCTACAAACAAAAGGCCAATTCGGTTAAAAACTGTCACATTTGTTTCATCTTCTGAAGCTTCCACCACAAACACAACTCCCACACAAAACCAGCAAAAACAAAAGGATAAAAGGAAAGAAAATATTGAAGAGGCAGTCACTGAAATTCCCAAAAAGTATGTCCAAAAGCCTAAGAAAGGTCGACCTTCCCTGTAGCACAGGTCAACACTTCCTTGGCCATTGCATGCTCAATCTTCCAGATATCACCATAACTGGATTGCACATTCATATAGGCCAACACCACCCTACTTCTGGGGAAATTGTGATTCATGTGTTCACCAATCCTATAAGTTTCAATCCCCTAGGTGGCAAAACAATCACTTTCAACCCAAAACCAACCAACGGCCTTAATAGTTTAAGAAGCAAACTTCCTCAAATTTCCATAAAATCCAACAAAGAGTTTCTAAACAAAAAGTGAATGTCAAAGCTGAAAAGAAAAATCAAATCCCTGCTCGAAGCAAACAAAACGTGAATGTCAGGAAGGTTTGGATTCCAAAAGAAATGATTTCATGTTTTGAAAATCTGAAGAGTTTGATGGGACCCAAATTTGGTTGGGTTCCAAACACCATTGCTTAATTGCTTGTGCAGCAATGTCTTGCAGCCATGCATAATAGGTGGTACCTTGATAGCGGCTGTTCAGGACACATGACAGGAGACAAGATAAAATTTTATCTCTTGAAGGAAAAGGAAGGAGGACACGTCACATTTGGAGGGAACAACAAAGAAAAAATTATTGGAACAGGCAATGTAGGTAAGAACCTCTCTAACTCCATCTGTAACGTGCTGCTAGTTGAAGGCTTGAAATATAACTTGCTTAGCATAAGTCAACTCTGTGATAAGGGTCACAAAGTGTTGTTTGACTCTCAAGAATGTAGAATCTTTGAACCAAAATCTGACAAGGTAAAATTTTCTGGAAAAAGATTCAACAATGTTTACATGATTGACTTAGATGATCCTGCTCACATAAATCTTTGTCTTGCTGCATCAAAATCTGAACTTGCATGGTTATGGCATCGTAGACTAGGTCATGCCAGCTACAATGTCTTACATAAACTGTTAAAGCATTCAATGGTGAATGGATTACCTGAACTTTCTTTTAAACAAGAAAACAAATTGTGTGACGCATGTGCCCTCGGTAAACAGACAAGAAAATCCTTCAAGGCTAGATCTGCAAACATGTCATCTAAACCACTTGAGCTGATTTATATGGATTTGTTTGGTCCAACCAGAACTGCTAGTTTAAGTGGTAGAAAATATGGATATGTCTTGGTGGATGATTACTCTAGGTTCAGATGGGTTTTCTTTCTCACACATAAAAATGATACTTTTGATGAGTTTCAGGCACTCTATATGAAGATAAAGCAAGACGGTGAGTTTAAGATTTTCAACATTCAATCTGATCATAGTGGTGAATTTGAAAATGCTGACTTCTATAATCTTTGCAGGGCTGAAGGTATTTCACACCGATTTTCCTCACCAAGAACCCCAGAGCAAAATGGTGTAGTTGAAAGAAGGAATCGAACACTCATAGAGATGGCAAGAACAATACTTGCCGAACGGCAACTCCCAAGGAAATTTTGGGCTGAAGCGGTAAACTCGGTATGTTACATTATCAACCGCTCTATGGTAAGGCCATACACTAAAAAGACTCCTTATGAGTTGCTGAAAGGTAAAAAGCCTTCTCTCATACACATGAAAGTATTTGGATCTAAATGCTTCATCCACAATAATGACAAAAGAGATTTAGATAAATTCGAGCCCAAGAGCGATGAAGGTATATTCCTTGGATATTCTGATAGATCTAGGGCTTATAGAATATATAACATTAAGAGTAAAACTATGGAAGAATCACCCCATGTTTCTTTTGATGAACATCATGATGATTCTAACAGTGATAACTCTTGCAGGAAAAATGATGAAGACGGGGAATTCCTAAGCATGATGGAAAAGAGTGAGTCTCCACAAGAAGAAATAAAAGAAGATGGTGACCTAGCTGAATCAAGCAATGCAAGGGATCAAGCTCCAAGAGAAGATAATGATTCTACAAACATTAGAATTCTTAAGGATCATCCTTTGGAAAATGTCATTGGTAGCTTGAATGACCCACCTAGAACAAGGTCACATTTTAAAATTGTGGAAGAATTAGATCAACTTGCTCTTGTCTCCCAGATTGAACCCAAGAATATTGATGAGACATTAAAAGATGAAAACTAGATAAATTCAATGCAAGACGAGTTAAACTAGTTTGAATGAAATAAAGTTTGGCATCTTGTTCCTAGACCTTCATCACAATCTGTCATAGGCACTAAATGGGTCTTTAGGAACAAACTCAGTGAGGATGGCAAGATAATAAGAAACAAGGCTAGATTGGTGGCTCAAGGGTATAATTAAGAGTTTAGGATAGACTTTGATGAATCTTATGCCCCAGTTGCTAGACTTGAAGCCATCAGAATTTTACTTACCTTTGCATGCTCCCTTAGAATAAAGCTGTATCAAATGGATGTGAAAAGTGCTTTCTTGAATGGCTTGATCAAAGAAGAAGTCTATGTTGAGCAACCCCCTGGCTTTGAGAACACTAACCATGCAGATTTTGTATACAAGCTAGACAGAGCGCTTTATGGACTGAAGCAAGTACCAAGAGCTTGATATGAGAGACAAAGCTCATTCCTCATTGAGAAAGGGTATACACGAGGTAAGGTAGATCAAACACTTTTCACCAAGAAGCAAGGTATGAACATCTTGATTGTTCAAATTTATGTTGATGATATTGTGTTTGGTTCTATTAAATCTGAAATGTGTGAAGAATTTGCTAATCTCATGACTAGCGAATTCGAGATTAGCCTAATGGGAGAACTCCAATTCTTTCTCGGTTTGCAGGTCAACCAAGGAGAAGATGGGTGCTTCATAAGTCAAGCCAAATACATCAAGGAGCTGCTGAAAAGATTTGACATGACAAACAGTAAAATAATTGCAACTCCTATGAGCACCACAACATCAGTGGATTCGGATGAAAATGGTAAATTAGTGGATGCAAAGATCTATAGAGGTATGATCAGCTCTTTACTTTACTTGACTGCATCCCGACCAGATATCTAGTTTAGTGTATGTCTCTGTACTAAATTTCAAGCTAGTCTTAGAGAATCCCACTTGACTGCCGTCAAACGTATCCTTAGATATCTTGCCGGCACTCAAGATTTGGGATTGTGGTATCCGTCATCATGTGACTTATCTCTTATATCCTATTCTGATGCGGACTACGCTGGATGCAAGCTGGATCACACGAGTACTAGTGGCTACTGCCAATTTCTGGGTGGGTGTTTAGTTTCTTGGGCCTCCAAGAAACAACACTCAGTTGCCCTCTCAACCGTAGAGGTAGAATATGTTGCTGCGGGGAGCTGTGGCACCCAAGTGTTGTGGATTAAACACCAACTCCAAGACTACTTTGTGGATCTTGGTTGTGTCTCGATTCTGTGTGATAACCCTAGTGCTATCAACCTTGCCAAAAATCCAGTACAGCACTCTAGGACTAAGCATATTGAGATTAGACATCATTTCATTAGAGATGAGGTCGTTAAGAAAATTTTTGAACTGCATTTTGTTGATACTCTAAATCAAATTGTTGATATTTTCAATAAGCCCTTGTGTAAGGACAGATTTTTAACACTCAGAAGGGGGCTTGGTCTTTGCCGACCCCAGGCCAATAAAAATTAAAATGATGATCTTGTTCAATTTAGTTGTGTGTTTTTGCAGATTGGTTTCCATGCATTGTTTATGTCTAATTATGTCATTTTACATATGGTGTAGCATTGCATGTAGTCATAATGCATAATAAAGTTGAATTCATGTTCACGATGCATTGCATGATTTGTGTTGCATCATTCTTGCATGGCCATGGTATATCAAATGTTGATGTATGGAAAGGCAGGTTATGCTTGCCTAGAAGCACTCAATATGTGTGAGGTTTCACCTCCGCCAAGTACCATGCGTCACTGTCGCATATTGGCCATATAGTAAGGGGGAGTTGTCTCTTTGCTGCATTCATGCATTTATTTAATCTTCATTCTGTTGCATTTAATAAGTGTACAATCATGTGTTGGGTCATGCATTTCATGTCTGTCAAATTCATGTTTGATCAGGTCAACCCCTGCTTGGTTCTAGTCAACCTTTCCTTGACATTCGTCATTCCACTTGATTGCCAATATAACTCCTTGAGTGCCTTCACTGCATATCCTTAGGGGGGAGTACTGCTGCTATTCTTAATCTCTTGCAAAGCAAACTTCATGGCTTCTAGTTTGAAAATGAGATCATGAGACCAACGGAACTATGGTGTAAGAGCTTTCTATTATATGCACTGATGATTGTCCATCAAATGAAAATGATTCAAATTTAATGATTTCCTCGAAGTTCTGATATATCTTTTGAAATCATCTATGTTCTGTGATTTTAATAGACCTTAACTAGAGATTGCATGTTGTGCCTTGAATGACTCTCCTGAAATCTGAAAATCCAAACGTCATGACAATCTTGGTGATACTCTAGAGCTTAGTATTGTTTCTAAACATCTTGATGAGCTGAAATTCTTAAAATTAATTTGACAAAGTAATGATATTGTTGCACGGAGAAATATGTCACGTCATCAAATCAAGTGACAAATGATATGTCATGATGTGCCCCTGTTATCTCTGTCTTAATTATATTGGACTCTAGGCAGAGCACTGGCATAATTGCTGAGAAATATATCTTCTCATCAAAGAAATAAGATCAGATATGTCATGACGTGACTTTGCTGTCTCTGTTCACTCTGAAGCATAACAATCTATCTTACCAAATACCTAGGAATACTGGCGTCTAAACAACATGTATTCTTACAAATAGGAGGCATGTACTAGACTCGATTGCTCGTAAAATATTAGTCTTGTGCACAAAACTGTAAAAGATCATGCAAAACAGTGTTGAAATCATAAAATTTCATGCTTTAGTCATGCTTGTTTAGCCTCAATACTAGTTTTTGTGATATTCCCTTTGTAGTTATTGAATATGGATGTATAAGATAAGGGACGGTTAAACACTGCCATGATATGCACTTTTGCTTCATTTCTATTAAAACATGGATGTAGATGCTTTTCGAACTCTGTTGATGATATCGGATTTCATTAGCTTTGAACCATATATGTTGCTCACGGTCTGGTTCAGGTTTGCATATAATGGCTTGCTCTCAACTCCTTTCAGCTCTGGTCTGTCAGACATTAGTCACCTTCTCTATCTTATCCCTCCTTTTTACTGCTGTCAAAGGGGGAGAAAATATCTTGTTGTGAGTCCTTTTTGTGCTAATACCTTTGTCCATCCTTTGTGCAGTATTTGTGAGTTGTCAAAGGGGGAGAGTGATTTGTGGACGGGGGAGAGTCCACGGGGGAGAGAATCTTGTGAGCTTTGAGTCTTCATATGTGATGAGGGTTTATGCATAGCATTCACATGCATTGATCATCCAAGCATACATATCTGCATTCACATGTTTCACTATCCTGGATCTTGAGCTACACTTGTCGCATATGTCATAAACTGTGCCATCTTAGATATTACTGCCACATAATGACTCACAGTGTTGCCATCATCAAAAAGGGGGAGAATGTTGTGCCCCTGTGGTCATTTGAGTCATCTTGTGGTCCCTTGGGTCATTCGACATTATCATGCGGTCATTTGAGTTATTTGATATTCTTGGTTTTGATAATGGCTAAACACTATAAGTCATTGATGTTTTACCACTCTTATATGGCTAAACTACTTAATGTTCTTTCATGACAGATATGCCAAGGAATGGAGTGGAGATGGCAAAAGTGAAAGCTCAATGATTGCGCCCTCGTATGCGGATCGACCTGCCTGGTCAGGTCACGGGGGTCAAGGGGGCAGCGCCCCTTGCGGGGGTTTCTGGCCGCCCCCGAAAGAAAAGTTTGAATTCATGAAATCAGAATTGCTCAAATGGTCTAATGTATAAACCAAATTGAATCCAAACCCAAAATGCATGGAATAGATGAGGACATGAATATCTTGACTCATGGATATGTTTCTGTCCTAACACTTCATTTTTGCAGGTATGGATCATTCCGGTCGACCAAGACCATAGGGCCGGTCGACCAGAATTGCCAGAACCGAAAAGATGGCATTTTTACAGGTTTCGGTCGACCGCCCCGAGGCGTCTGGTGGACCGGATTTACCAGAGATGAAAAATCAACCGACTGTAAAATTCTGGTCGACCGCCCCATGCCTTCCGGTCGACCGCCAGCCCCGAGGCCCCCTTTTGTTGACTTTTGTTTCAAGCTCGAGGAGAGGTCTTTCTACCCATTTGTTTAATCCCAATGACTATAATTTCACCATGATTTATGGATCTGGTCTGGGGCTTGTCTATGGACCATTCAAGGGCTATAAAACATATCATTTGGAGCCATAAACCCTAAGGAACTAAGAAGGCTTACAAGGGATATCAAGGGAGGCTACAAGGGTGTGTTCAAGGGAGAGGAGTTCGAGTACTATAGTAGTGAATAGTACTCCGGGAATAAGTTCTTCATCAAATCCTCAAGTGATTCAAGCCACTTCAAGAGGAGATCAAGTCCAAGCCAAGAGAAGATAAAGATGCATCCTTCATCTTCTTCATCATCTCAAGGTGATCCAAAGATGCTCATTCTCAAAGGAGATCAAATCTGCATCCTTCATCTTCTTCATCAACTCAAAGCGATCCAAGCAAGATCTCTTCACAAGGAAGAAGATACCATTGAAGCATCCGACTCAAGCTCCAGCAACCTCAGACAAGAGTTTTCTTCTTGAGCATATTCCATATCTTGTTTGATGTTTGAGTGCTTTCATATTTGTTCTTTTTCATTTCATACAAACAATTGAAACTGAAGATCATCCCTACCTGTGGTTAGTAGGAAGGCAATCGGAAGTTGTCTGATCTGCGGTGTTGACATCCCTATCGGTGGTTAGTAGGAAGGCAGTTAGTGGTTCTCCGATTTACGGTTTGGTGTGCTGCACTAGCGAAGCCTCACCGGATTTGGTGTGGGGTGGACGTAGGACTGGGGATTCAGTCTGAACCACCTTAAAATCCTTTGTGTTGTGGTTTGTTTATGTGATTACTTCATTCTAGATGCATGCTTAGGTTCAAATCGATATATTAGTTGCTCATCTTGCCAAGTGAATCATAGTGTTCTTCGATAAGCTAGTTACACTCCGCTGCAATTTATTTTATCTAGCTATATAGAGGGTTGTATTACGAAAAGAGGGGCAGATCTATTCACCCCTCCCCTCTAGATCCGCTGTCCACTACTCAACAAGTAGTATCAGAGCCTAATCTCTCATTATGGGGTCCAACGACCTTGAGGGAAATGGTGGATTAGCCTCCAAAGGTTTCTTACCCGAAGGACATTATGTGAATATGCCTCCTTACTTTACTGGAACTAATTATCCTTATTGGAAACATCGCATGCAGGTGTTCATTCATGCCTAAGACTACGAACTTTGGCGAGTGATCAGCAAAGGTCCGTATGAGCTTACGGATAATGAGGACTTGTGGACCAAAGAACAAATAAGACAATCCACTGTCAACTGGAGTGCCAAACACATCATGCAGTGCTAACTCCATCCAATAGAATTCTCAAGAGTGGCTACCCGCGCAACGGTAAAATAAATGTGGGACAAGTTAGAGGTAATTTACGAAGGAACCTTTCAGGTACGAGAAATAAAAGCCAACATTTTAGTTTCTGAATATGAAATGTTCCGCAACAAGCCTGATGAGTCAATTCAGAATATGTATGCTATGTTAACTATGCTTACTAATAGTCTGACTGATTTGGGAAAGAAATACTCAGAACAGGAAATTGTGAGAAAGATTCTCAGATCATTGACTCCCGCATGGCACACAAAGGTTGCCGTGATTGAAGAATCGAGAGATCTCGCAACTACCAAGGTAGATGAACTCATTGGGTCATTGATGACCTATGAGATCGACCTTAAGAACACAGAGGCACCTAAGAAAAAGCCCCTAGCTCTTAAAGCAGGACCCAGCAGTCAAAGCACTTCTGATGAAGGTGAGG
The DNA here is from genome assembly GCA_022559845.1 of Amorphophallus konjac. Classification (NCBI taxonomy): domain Eukaryota; kingdom Viridiplantae; phylum Streptophyta; class Magnoliopsida; order Alismatales; family Araceae; genus Amorphophallus; species Amorphophallus konjac. Next base: position 189,941,505 of record CM040123.1, on the reverse strand, counting down.
ATTCGGCAAGTGAGCGAGATGAGGATGATGTAGCCATGCTCACGCGTAAGTTCAGAAAATTCCTGAGAAAGGAAGGTAAGAGCTTCATGAGAGGAAGGTCAAAGGTAAGAAATGATTTCAAATCTAATTTTGAAAACTTTAACAAATCTGAAAAAATCATCTGTTATTCTTGCAACAAACCAGGGCATTTCAAGACTGATTGTCCTGACAGATTCAGAAGAGCTGACAAATGGAAGGGTAAGAAGAAAAATAAGACCATGGTGTCTACATGGAGTGACGAAGAAGAAAGTGATGCTGGGACCAGCTCTTCGGATAAAGAAAAAGAAGATCTCTGCCTCATGGCCAAAGGTGACGACGAAATTGAGGTAAACTCTCCATTTGAAAATTACACAATTGATGATTGGGAGGAAGCATATATTCAGCTCATAAAAAAATATGACATGTACAAAAAGGAGAATAAATCATTGAAAAAGAAAATTAACTTGTTTGTGCATGATCATGATATGAATGATAAGACTGCTCTACTTGAGACTGAAATTGAAGATCCTAAGAAAATGATTGAGAATTTGGAGGAAGGATGAAAAGAAATGGCTGACTTGGAAACTGAAAATGAGGACTTAAGGAATGAAATTGACAGCATCAAACTCAAAATACAAACCTATGAAAAGGATAGTAAATTGAGCAATGAGAGATATGAAGCTGTCAAACATGGCAACACTCAACTCTTGCAAAACATTGAAAACCTACAAAAAGAGTTAAAGGACCAACAACAATCTTTAGAAAAACTTGTGGATGGAAAATAAAACCTAGATGCATTACTAGGTACTAGAATGAACTTCAACGAGGAATGGTTAGGTTTTGAACCTACAAACAAAAGGCCAATTGGGTTAAAAACTGTCACATTTGTTTCATCTTTCGAAGCTTCCACCTCAAACACGACTCCCACACAAAACCAGCAAAAACAAAATGAGAAAGGGAAAGAAAAGATTGAAGAGGCAGTCACTGAAATTCCCAAAAAGTCTGTCAAAAAGCCTAGGAAAGGTCGACCTTCCCCGCAGCACAAGTCAACACTTCCTTGGCCATTGCATGCTCAATCTTCCAGATATCACCATAATTGGATTGCACATTCATATAGGCCAACACCACCATACTTTTAGGGAAATTATGATTCATGTGTTCACCAATCCTATAAGTTTCAATCCCCTAGGTGGCAAAACAATCACTTTCAACCCAAAACCAACCAACGGCCTCAATGGTTTAAGAAGCAAACTTCCTCAAATTTCCAAAAAATCTAACAAAGAGCTTCTAAATAAAAAGTGAATGTCAAAGCTGAAAAGAAAATTCAAATCCCTGCTCGAAGCAAATAAAACGTGAATGTTAGGAAGGTTTGGATTCTAAAAGAAATGGTTTCATGTTTTGAAAATCTGAAGAGTTTGATGGGACCCAAATTTGGTTGGGTTCCAAACACCATTACTTAATTGCTTGTGCAGGAATGTCTTACAGCCATACATAATAGGTGGTACCTTGATAGCGACTGTTCAAGACACATGATAGGAGACAAGATAAAATTTTGTCTCTTGGAGAAAAAGGAAGGAGGACACGACACATTTGGAGGGAACAACAAAGAAAAAAATATTGGAACAGGTAATATAGGTAAGAACCTCTTCAACTCCATCTGTAACGTGCTGCTAGTTGAAGGCTTGAAATACAACTTGCTTAGCATAAGTCAACTCTGTGATAAGGGTCACAAAGTGTTGTTTGACTCTCAAGAATGTAGAATCCTTGAACCAAAATCTGACAAGGTAAAATTTCTTGTAAAAAGAGTCAACAATATTTATATGATTGACTTAGATGATCCTGCTCACATAAATCTTTATCTTGCTGCATCAAAATCTGAACTTGCATGGTTATGGCATCGTAGACTAGGCCATCCCAGCTACAATGTCTTACATAAACTATTAAAACATTCAATGGTGAATGGGTTACATGAACTTTATTTTAAACAAGAAAACAAATTGTGTGATGCATGTACCCTAGGTAAATAGATAAGAAAATCCTTCAAAGCTAGATCTGCAAACATGTCATCTAAACCACTTGAGCTGATTCATATGGATTTGTTTGGTCCAACCAGAACTGCTAGTTTAAGTGGTAGAAAATATAGATATGTCTTGGTGAAAGATTACTCTAGGTTCACATGGGTTTTCTTTCTCACACATAAAAATGATGTTTTTGATGAGTTTCAGGCACTCTATATGAAGATAAAGTAAGATGGTGAGTTTAAGATTTCTAACATTCAATCTGATCATGGTGGTGAATTTAAAAATACTGACTTCTATAATCTTTACAGGGCTGAAGGTATTTCACACCGGTTTTCTTCACCAAGAACCCCGGACCAAAATGGTGTAGTTGAAAGAAGGAATCGAACACTCATAGAGATGGCAAGAACAATGCTTGCCGAACGGTAACTCCCAAGGAAATTTTGGGCTGAAGCGGTAAACTCGGCATGTTACATTATCAACCCCTCTATGGTAAGGCCACACACCAAAAAGACTCCTTATGAGTTGCTGAAAGGTAAAAAGCCTTCTCTCACACACATGAAAGTATTTGGATCTAAATGCTTCATCCACAATAATGACAAAAGAGATTTAGATAAATTCGAGCCCAAGAGCGATGAAGGTATATTCCTTAGATATTCTGATAGATCTAGGGCTTATAGAATTTATAACATTAAGAGTCAAACTGTGGAAGAATCACCCCATGTTTCTTTTGATGAATATCATGATGATTCTAACAGTGATAACTCTTGCAGGAAAAATGATGAAGATGGGGAATTCCTAAGCATGAAGGAAAAGAGTGAGTCTCTACAAGAAGAAATAAAAGAAGATGGTGACCTAGCTGAATCAAGTAATGTAAGAGATCAAGCTCCAAGAGAAGATAATGATTCTACAAACATTAGAATTCTTAAGGATCATCCTTTGGAAAATGTCATTGGTAGCTTGAATGACCCACCTAGAACAAGGTCACATTTTAGAATTATGGAAGAATTAGATCAACTTGCTCTTGTCTCCCAGATTGAACCCAAGAATGTTGATGAGGCATTAAAAGATGAAAACTGGATAAATTCAATGCAAGACGAGTTAAACCAGTTTTAAAGAAATAAAGTTTGGCATCATGTTCCTAGACCTTCATCACAATCTGTCATAGGCACTAAATGGGTCTTTAGGAACAAACTCAGTGAGGATGGCAAGATAATAAGAAACAAGGCTAGATTGGTGGCTCAAGGGTATAATCAAGAGTTTGGGGTAGACTTTGAAGAATCTTATGCCCTAGTTGCTAGACTCAAAGCCATCAGAATTTTACTTACCTTTGCATGCTCCCTTAGAATAAAGCTGTATCAAATGGATGTGAAAAGTACTTTCTTGAATGGCTTGATCAAAGAAGAAGTCTAAGCTCTCATAAAAGTCATTATTGAAGCTTATGTTGAAGTATGTTCCCTCCCCCTTGGAGCCTCTCCCGCGCGAGGTTCTCCCTCCGGTGGTCAACTCCGTGTTGCTGTGCCTGAGCTCCGGCGATGGCCGCCGGTGAGGGGGGAGGCCATGTGCCCCCCCCCCCTCCCCCTCTCCCACCGTCGGTCCTCTCACCCTAGCGCCTGCTCTTCCCATCTCCGCCTCTGGCCTTAATGGCTTGGACGTTGCCGGTCACCCTGGAGTCCCTATTGGTGTTGCCTCTGCAGCTGGGCCCCTCCTTCCTCCTGCCTCCTCGTCGGTGGCCCACGCCGTTCGTGGCCCTGCTGCGGACATCCCTCGTTGCCCCCACTTGGCCACGGAGGGCTTGGCGCCACTGCTGATGGCCCTCTGGTTGCTTTGGCACGGGCAGCTTGTGACATTGCCGGCCCTTCTCATCTTCCGGCCTTCCCTCCTTGTCCTGCCGACGGGGCTCGCGGTTCCCTGTCTCCCTCCCCTCCTTTCCCTGGCTGCCACGTTTTTCCCCACCCTCTCATGCCACCTCAAGAGGTCTCTTCTACACCGTTGATCGCCCATCCATTACCCACACAAAGTCTGCCCTGTGGCCACATCAAGCTCCAGTCAACCTTCTCTTCCGCTTTGACCGGCCCTTGCCTTGACGGGATGGCACCTCCTTATGATATTCTATTTTTGCCCACCGTCCCACTCCACTCCCCTGCTACGGCTACGTGCGTTGCTCCTTCCTCATCCTCCCCTTGTGCCTCGTGTATCTTGCATGTTGTGGGTGGCTCGTCCACCTCCGCTCTTACCCATGGGGCCCCTCCATCGTCATCTTCAGCTGTGGCCGCACCGGAGGCACCCGCTGCTTCTTCCTTGCCCGCCGCCGGCACCTTTTCACCCAAGGGCCTTGCTGTCCACCCTACGACCACAACCCCCGGCGTCTCCCAAGCCACGCTGCCGCCCGCTCATCTTGAGTCCACTTCGGCTGCTCCACGTGCGCCTTTTGAAGCTCGCATCAAGACTGTCCGTGGCAATCGTTCTGCCTGGCCTGCGCTGGGCAACTCCACTACTCCTCTGACGGGCCTCGTCCTCCCTGGGACAGCTTCGGAGGACTGTGCTCTGCCTACCCTTGGCCTTGCCACCAAGCCCTCCTCTTGGCCTGTTGTGGCCAAGCTTAGATACGTTGACGACTCCTCCTTTGCCCAGATCGCTCGCCAGTCCCTCTCTTCTCCGACTCTATCTCTGGCCGTCCACCCCCCAACCATGACTGATTTTGGGGAACCTACGTGCTTCTTCGCCATCGATGAAATTAAGGAATCTTGCAAGCCCCTTCAGTTTGCGATCATTGCCAAGACTCCGTGAGGGCGAACGCCGTTCCAGGACATCCGTGGCCACCTGCTGCAGCGTTTCTCCTTCACTGAGGATTTCCTCATCAGTCCTCTCGATGGTCGCCACCTCATTATCAAATTTTATAACTTTTAGGAATATCTCCAGGTCCTGCTCAAGGGGACCCTCTACATCCTCGGCAAGCCCTTCAGGTTCTCCAGTTGGTCAATTGATTTCTGCCCCGGCTTCGACTCCCCAATCGTGCTCATCTGGCTGGAGCTTCCAGGCCTTCCGGCCAACTTCTTCAACGACGCAATGCTTCGCTCCATCGTTGGGAGCATTGGTCTTATACTCAGGGTTGACCGGAACTAAACTTGTCTGCTTCAAGCTCATGCTGCCAGAGCATGTGTTTAGCTGGACATCTCCAAGCCTCTACCTGCGCGTGTGTGGGTTGGCTGTGGGGTTGGTGGTTCCTAGCAACCTATCGTCTACCCCGACCCACCGTCACTCTCCCTCTCTTGTAGGCATCTCGGTCATCCCGTGGATCGGTGCAAGTCGAAGCCTCCCCCCCTCCGTGGGGCTTGCTCGTTCAGGTCCGGGTGCCCCTTCCTCCTCGCGGGGTGGTGCTTCCCGTGGTCCTCTGCCAGGGCCTTCACAAGCTTGGAAGGCGATCTCTCAAGGGGAGCTTGCTGCTTCTCCCCCTATCCTGCCCTCCTCTACTGCCCAGGAGCCTGTAGTTGTTGTTCCCTCTACGCCTCAGCTGGGTTCCTGCGAAGTTCTTGGGGTTGGTGTTGCTATCGTGGCTCCCCTAGCCCCTCCTGCCTTGCCTTTGCTCGTCGCACAGGACCCCTCTTCTGCCCTTTCGGCTTGCTCTATTGATCTTGGCACTGCTCATCCTGCTGTTGCCCACGCCCATGCAGTTTCCTTGCCAGTTGTCTTTGGCGGCTCCGCGCATAACCCTCTGCCTCTCATCCCGCCACCATGCTCCACGGTTTCTTTAGCCGTGGCTTCTACCTCTCCTCCCGTCTCTCCGGGGCCTGCTACGACGGTTACTCCGGCATGTGTGGGTGTTGCGGCCTCTCTAGCGTCATTTAGAGGGCTCGCTGTGCTCCGCCCTGTCGTTGGCTCTGACACGGTGGTTGTACCCGCTCCGGGTGGGCCTGCGGTTGGTAGCCCGTTGGTGGTGCCTGCTTCTGCCAAGCATCAAGACCCCGTCGCCGCCCCTCCGCCTATCATTCCTGCTGCCCCGACTTGTGCCTTGGCACCCCTCGCGTGCCACCATGTCATTCCCGCTCTACAAGCTGACCCACGTGACGAAGGATGCCCCCCACCTGTTCCTCTTCCTTTTGTTGTCGGCTGCGACCAGGCCTCGGTGGCCCCTCTGGAGATACCGGTCACTGGTGTTATTCACACCCCGCCGGCGAATGCCCCATTCGGCATCCCATGCGCCAGTTCTGCTCGAGGTGGTGCCGCTTCATCTTTGCCTCGGTTGTCTTTTGCGGACACTCTGCAGATGAAACTTAGTGCCTCCGACACCCGTCGCACGGAGTGCTGTTTAGAAGGGATTGATCCTCCCCCTCGTCGTTCGCTTCGGCTCCGGACGGCTGAGACGTGTTGTGCCCCTGTGGTTTTGATGATGGTTTTGATGATTGATTTTTGATGTGAGTTAATCTCTGTGAGTCATATTGTTGTGTGTGTCATCATGCTATTATTCAGTCATTCTCTGATCATAATGCTTTCTTTTATATGCTCGATTTATTCATGTTTTATCATGTAAGTGAATGGAGTTCATTTGGCTGTCAGATAACATGCTCTACTTAATTTTGTCTACACTCTGTCTGCACAGTCTCCATAGCAGTGCGTCAACTCATTGTGCTGATGCGTCGACTCTTCAGTTCAATCTCTTAAGTCTATACACTCCATGCCCATTCAAGTCTATACATTGGGTTGATTCAAAGTTTGTACACTGCTTCACTTCGTCAAAGTCCATACATCCTCAGCTGAACCCCATGTCTGTACAACGGCCTCAATCTTCATCTATCTACACTCTGCTTGGTTAGTATGGACAGTAGTGGGTCGACCCACCCTTGCTGATGCGTCGACCCATCAGAACATTGATTGTATGGGTACTAAAGTATATACATCAGCTTGATCGAGTAAGTCTGTACAGCATGCCTTATTGTTCATATCATTAAGTCTGTACATTGGCATATCATCTTCAAGTCTGTACATCGGGCACCTTCTAACTGAAGTCTATACACTGGTCTTAATATTCTAAGTCTGTACACTGCCCGACCGCTTAAGTCTTCACATTGCCAAAGTCCGATCAGCTCAACCCTATACTTCCTTCCAAGCATCAACTCTATACACTGGATTGGCAAGCATCAAGTCTATACACTGGCTCAAGCTCACCTAAGTCCATACATCACAAACTCTATACATCCGATTATTGTTGCAGTGTTCACCAAGTCTATACATCACCTTCAGACTTTCAACTCTATACACTGCTACAGGAACCAAGTCCATACACTCTCCCGTTCAAATCCTTCCAAGTCTGTACATCGGCTTCGCATCTGCAAGTCTATACACTGGACTTCATTTCACCAAGTCTATACACTGGACTTTGTTTCACCAAGTCTGTACACTCCACATCTTTTCCTACGCTTGGCCAAGTCTATACACTCATACATTTCCCTACGCTTTCCTGGCCAAGTCTATACATCGCTAAGCCTGTACATTGCATACTGCTCAAACGATCAAAGCTCAAAGTCTGTACAGCGTGAAGTCTAAACATTAGCTCAGGGGCTTCAAGTCTATACATTGAACTATTCTTCAAAGTCTGTACAGTGGCTTCGAATCGGCAAGTCTGTACATCGGCTTCATTCACTCAAGTCCATACATCCATAGTGGATCATCAAGTCCATACATCCACAGTGGTACTTCCATGTCTGTACAACGCTGAAGCCTTCACAAGTCTGTACACTGCTTGAGCCTCACCAAGTCTGTACATCGCTTCAAGCGATTCAAGTCTATACAGCCTGCCTTCACATTCTGAGTCTATACATCGTTCCTCAAAGGCTAAGTGTATACATCCTTCCAAGCTTCAAGTCTACACACTCGATTGTTAGGTCTTCAACCCTATACATTCAATTGTTAGGCCTAAGTCTATACACTCGATTGTTAGACCTTCAACTATGTACATTGGTTGAGTCTATACACTGAAGACGCTGAAGACCTCCAAGTGTATACACTCTCACATGATACACACTTGGTTAACTATTGTTTCAAGTCTATACACTCGATTCCTTCATGATTTACACTGAAGTCTACACACTCTCCTGTTATGATAATGCATTCTTCAGCAAGTATATACACTGAGCACGCATGAAGACTTCTAAGTCTATACACTCCCTCACACTGTACACACTTGCTATATTGATTTCTATAAGTCTATACATTGCTTAACGATGTACAGCCTGTGTTAATTTTGTTCATCGACTGAACACTTCTTTAATCCTGCAGGTGTCTGGCACGTGATCCAAGGAGCTGAAATGCTGACACGTGGCCAAATACTTGGGCGGGAAATGTGGAGGCCACACGCGCCCAGTGCTACCTCTGCTCGAGCTGCTATAAAGGAAGTCTCGGTTGTCTGAAGAAAGGTGATCGAAAATAGAGAAGCAGAAATAGCAGAAGTACAGAAGTGCTGAGAGTTCGATCCAGCAGAAGAGAAGAGAGTTGCAGAGAAGAGAAGAGACAGAGAGAGCCTGCGAAAGAGAAAAAGAGTGAAGAAGCAGAAGAGAAAGAGAGGGAGAGAGAAGGAGTTCGTAGAGAAGAAATGGGAAAAGCTTGAAGATCTGTCCTCTGGCGTTTGGATCAAATCCAAGCCAGACCTGCTCCCTTGAGAGCTACATTACTTGTATTTCGTTTCCAGCTTTTGGCGCTGTGATTTTTCATCCTTTCTTATTTTCCTTTTTATCTTTCATCTTTGTTCTTCCGATCCTCTGGTCTGAGGTCGGGTTCCTCCTGGTGGGTCAGGAGAAGGGAGATCTGATCTCCGGTTGCAAGTAGCTGGGAGCTACTTGTGGGTTCCCTCCGGTTTGGAGGAAGGGAGGATTGGTCCTCCGGTTCTGGGCTTGCGGGTTGCAAGTCCAGGGGTCCCTCCTGGTCTGGAGGAAGAGAGGTCTGCGACCTCTGGTTTCCAAGTGGCTGGGAGTCACTTGGGTGTCCCTCCGGTTGGGAGGAAGAGGGGAGGCTGTTCCCCTGGTCAAGCTGTGTGGCAGCAACTGTTTGCAGACTGAGTCTGCTTGGTTCTAGCGTTTGCTAGTGAAGCCTCACTCCGGTTGGGAGTGAGGGGTGGATGTAGGTCTGGAGGACCGAACCACCTAAAAATCTTTTGAGCAATGGTTTGCTTTGTGTGATTGCTTCCGCTAGATGCTTGGATAGACGCGCTTCATGTGTTTGCTCATAAGCTTAATTGAATTAGTTTTATTATGTGATTGCATCTAGCATCTGAGTTTTTATTTGGGCATTATTCATAGAAGGATACATTCACCCCCCTCTGTATCCGGGCCTAGCACCCTAACAGTTGGTATCAGAGCGGTGTCTGCATACAAGGTCCAGCGACCTGCAGATTCGATCTTGCAGTCTTAGGTGCTAATTTGTTTTTAGTGCATCAATATTCCTGTTGCATTAATCTGTTGTGTTCTCATGGCTCATCCACCGATTTTCAGTGGTACGCATTTTAATGCATGGTTCGCTAGTCTGAAGAATTATATCAAATCTGTGAATCCAGACCTGTGGAAAGTAATTTCACATGGTCCTCATGAACTACCAAAGAAAAAGTCCAAATGGACTGACAGTCACAAGTCTATGCATGAAGAGAATCAGATAGCTATAAATCTAATGAAGGCAGCTACTGATAGAGCCTTTCACTCATGCTTCGTTGATTGCAGTTCTGCTAAAGACATTCTGGATACACTGAAGCGAACTCAGGAGATAGATGTGGACAGCTGCATGATGGCCAACAGAAGAAATCAAAGTGGCAGCGATCAAGGCAGCAATCAAACTGAAGAAGATGATGATGATGAGGTAAATCTCTTCGAGAATTTTTCTCTAGAAGATTGGGAGAATGCATATGCTGAATTATTTGAATCTCATGAACTGTTAAGAAAACAGTATAAAAAATTGAAGAAGGGTACTGGTTAGATAGTTCAAGTTCTCCTTGTAGAAATTGTGTTGAATTGAAAAATATTCATGATGCCTGTATGTCTGATTTTCAAATATTGAAGAAACAAGTTTCATTATTGAAAACTGAAAATCAAGATCATATAAATGTGATATCTGAACTCAAAGAAAAATTCAACTCAGATAATGATAATCAGACTCTTGTTAACTATCATGACCAGTATGAAAAATTGCTGAAAAACTTTGAAAGTGTGAACTCAGATTTAAACAAGTTAAAATCTGAAAATGATTCTCTGAGAAAATCTGTTAATAAAAATGATGAAAAATTTGAGAAACTTGAGCAGGAGAAGAACTTGTTTGCTGAAAAATTCAATGCCATAAAATCTGTAAACATAGAATTATAGAAAGATCTGGAGAAACAGCAAAAAGAATTAAAGGAATTTGAGACTGGAAGAAAACATGAAGTCAATTCAGAAGATCAACTTCTGATAAATGAATTAGTTCAGAATGACAAACTCAAGGAAGAAAATGAGAAGTTAAAAATGCTGAACTTCACAATGTCTGAAAGACTTCTTACTTTGGAAAGAGGAAAAAATAATTGTATTGAAGATTCTGATAAACTGAGCAATCTGGAAAATGAAATTGAAAAATATAAAACTGCTAACAAGGTGTTAACTGAATGTGTGAATTGCAGTGAACAAGAGATTGCCAGTTATGAGCTACACATTTCCTCTCAAGAAAATGAAATTTAGGATTTAAAAAACTCCTTGTCTAAATTTGTCAGTGGGCAAGATAATCTGAACAAACTGCTAGGTGTTAAAGTCAATTTTCAAAAAGAAGGGTTGGGCTATAACCCAACAAAGAAAAAGAGTTTTGAAAATAAGATTCAAACTTCAGCTGTTTCAAATGTTGCCTCTGTTAGTTCAGCCAATCCTTCAGTGTTTCAATTTGCTGCTCAAAGAATTCTGAAGCCAACTGAAAAACAAAAAGGAAAGAACAAAATGGCTTCTACTACTTACATGCATCCTGGTTTTAAATCTCATGCTAACAGGAAACTCATGTCATGCCTTAAGTGTCATGAAGCTGGTCATCAAATGCATAAATGCAAACTGAAAGGAAAAGATGACATGAATGCCAGTAAAATGCATGCCAGGAAAACTCATGTCAGAAATCATGAGGTTCAAAAAAAGAAAATGTCATGTTATTACTGCCATAGAATTGGCCATTTGATGCATGAGTGTGAATTAAACGAACTGGATGATTTGAATGCTGAAATGATGAATGCTAGGAAATATCATGATAAAAAACCTGCTGTTCATTCAAAGAAAAGTGAATGCTCTCATTGTGGTAGATTAGGCCACACCTTTGCTCAATGTTGGTTTGCTAATGGAAAGAAAAAACCACTCTCACATCATGCTAAATCTTATGCTAACCAACATGCTTTTAATATAAACAAAACTGCTTCTCTGAACCAGCATGTCAAATATTTTAATTGTAACAAGCTTGGGCACAAGGCCACTGAATGTTGGGCAAGTTCTTTTAGAAGAAAGTTCTCTTTTTGCTCCCATTGTGGGAAGCATGGCCATGCAGTCAAGGACTGCTGGCATGTCCAGGGTAGGAATAGAAATTCCAAAGAACTTGGTAGGAACAAACTTGTTTTTAAAAGAATTCCTGTTTGCTCAAATTGCAGAAGACCAGGCCACCAAGTTGCTGCTTGCAGGGTAGCTGGTCATGAAAAGAAAAAATTTCATAATAATAATAGAAACCCTCATGATCACTCTTATAATGCTCAAGTTCATGCTAGTATACATAAGAGGAACATGAAACCTGCTAGTTCATGCCACTATTGTGGGTTGTCTGGGCATTCAATGCATAACTGTTTTATCATGAACTCTGATGACTATTTGGCACAGAAAAAGATGCAGGCAGTCCCAAAAGGGGCTAATTACTATGTAAGACCCAAGAACACTTGGGTTCCTGCTAGTGGAAAATAGGAAGGTGCCTAGCAGGTGTGTCTTGGATGGAATAAAGGGGTAATGATCCAAGGCACTCAAGAATGAAAAACCCCATTCTCACACTTTTCAGGTAATCTCTCTGCATTTCCCATTTTGAAACTCATTGCATATCTGGTTTGATGTATTCTTGCATATCCTATTCTTAGTTTCATCTAGTGCATGCATATTAAATCTGTTCTTGCATATTCATTCATCATCTGTCAGTTGCATTATTTTCTGATCATGCACTCTGAAATTTCTGAAAATCTGAACTGAATGTGAATATTGTTTGAAATTTGTGTGTTGCAATAGCTCACTGAACATTCCGAATTGCATATAGGACTGCATGTTGAATTATCATGCATGACCTCAATGGTATATAAATGGTAAGGTACCAAAAGGCAGGGAAGTCTGTCTGGAGGTTCTTACTATGTGTGAGGTGGTCTTTTAGACCAAGTGCTCCGCCTAGTACCATGTGTCACTTTGCTGGTTAGGACAGTCTGAATGTGCATGAATCAAAATCATATGTTCAATGTCTCATGGCAAACATTGTATGTTTTCAGGGGGAGTTAATTGCATGTCCTTGCATAGCATTCAGTGTTGAGTTTTTGCATACATATAGTGCATTGCATTTCCTTAAACTGAAAATGCCAAAAAGATTGTCTGAATGCATGTTGTCAGGGGGAGTCAATGCATTACATATAGGTTGTCAAATGCATACATTTGTCAGAATTCATTGCATATACCTTCTTATCATTTTTGTTGACAAACCTTGATCATATTCGGAAAACACTAAGCTTCAAAATCTCTCCTATCAATTGGTATCATTTGGCTTCAGAAATCTATCAGTCTGTCATGAAGATTTCAATGGGACTATCTCAATCATAAATCTGAAAAATTCCTGAACTAGAAATCTTCTATTATACGTTTTTATGAATGACTGAAATAACTCATGTGGTTTAAGTTTAATGTATTCAATGAGTTTGGCTTTAAAATCTCTTAAAAATATCTGAAGCATGTTTAATAAACCTTAACCATCTGTTTCATGCTGTCTTATAAAATCTTCTGAAATCTGCATTATTGAATTCATGGCTTTAATTGGTTAAGTACATGAAATTATTATTGACTTGAAGCAAAGGAATTTGTCTGAATTGTCTAAAGGGTAATTGTTGTCAGAGCAATGACTTTGGTCACTGAGAAACCATGTCCAAAGGACTGTGTCATGAGGTGTCTTAGTCAACTCTGCAGAATAAAATTCATTGAAAATTCATGCAGAGCAATGGGATGCACACTGAGAAATATAACTCACTCATCAAGAAATGATTTGCAGTGTGTCATGATGTGTAAATGCTATCTCTGTTCATATAAAGCATGACAGTTAGTCACACTAAGTGCTTAGGGATATTGGCCTCTGATCAAGGTATATCCTCTAGTTACAAGGTGTGCACTGAACTAGAGTGCTCGTAAAATTTGTAACATGAAAAAAATTATTGAACAAATTGAAATGTTTGAATATTGATGCTAAAATCAAATTGCTACAACCCTAGATAAAATCATATGACTTCATAATCGCTTGATCTCAATACTAATGCATGTAATTCTGAAAGAAGTCAATAAATTTGATTGTGTAAGAGAAAGGGAGATTAATCAAGATAAATATGAGGGCTTGGTTCATTTTTATTAAACCATGGTTTTAGATATCAATACAGAATTTTATTGATAAACTCTACATACATCATGTTTAAACCATGATGTTCAATAAAGCTCATTCATAAGCCCTTATAATGGAAGACTTTGAAAAACTTATGTTTTGGATTTATGAGATTGATATCTCTCTGAAAATCTGATTGAATTTTCTGAGATTGGAGCTTCTTTAAAAATCTGCTAATTGAACCTCTTCTGCTCATTGACCTGAACTTCTCCTTGTTTGCCCCTGTGGTCTCCTTCTCATTCATTTCATAAGGTTCCATTTATTGAGGGGGAGCCTCCTTGTCATATGCATCATGCTGCATAGAAGGAGAAGAATTGTGCTCTTGCATTCATATTTCTGGTATCTGCATCTACATTCATACCCCTTCCCATGGTTTTTTTTGATTATACCAAAGGGGGAGATTGTTTGCCAAAGAGGGAGAATATCATTCAATCAGTGCATACAGGTTCCTTTTGATCATCTCTAACTCATGCTTTTGCTGAATCTCTTAAAGGGGGAGAATCATGTTCTTGCAAGGGGGAGAAATTGACTGAATTTTTATACATGCTATAATTTCTCAAACTATTTTTTTTTGATGAAGTCAAAGGGGGAGAATAGTTTGTGTCATCTGCATTACTCACAGTGTAGTATTGCCATCATCAAAAAGGGGGAGATTGTTGTGCCCCTGTGGTTTTGATGATGGTTTTGATGATTGATTTTTGATGTGAGTTAATCTCTGTGAGTCATATTGCTATGTGTGTCATCATGCTATTATTCAGTCATTCTCTGATCATAATGCTTTCTTTTATATGCTCGATTTATTCATGTTTTATCATGTAAGTGAATGGAGTTCATTTGGCTGTCAGATAACATGTTCTACTTAATTCTGTCTACACTCTGTCTGCACAGTCTCCACAGTAGTGCGTCAACTCATTGTGCTGATGCGTCGACTCTTCAGTTCAATCTCTCAAGTCTATACACTCCATGCCCATTCAAGTCTATACATTGGGTTGATTCAAAGTCTGTACACTGCTTCACTTCGTCAAAGTCCATACATCCTCAGCTGAACCCCATGTCTGTACAACGGCCTCAATCTTCATCTATCTACACTCTGCTTGGTTAGTATGGACAGTAGTGGGTCGACCCACCCTTGCTGATGCGTCGACCCATCAGAACATTGATTGTATGGGTACTAAAGTCTATACATCAGCTTGATCGAGTAAGTCTGTACAGCATGCCTTATTGTTCATATCATTAAGTCTGTACATTGGCATATCATCTTCAAGTCTGTACATCGGGCACCTTCTAACTGAAGTCTATACACTGGTCTTAATATTCTAAGTCTGTACACTGCCCGACCGCTTAAGTCTTCACATTGCCAAAGTCCGATCAGCTCAACCCTATACTTCCTTCCAAGCATCAACTCTATACACTGGATTGGCAAGCATCAAGTCTATACACTGGCTCAAGCTCACCTAAGTCCATACATCACAAACTCTATACATCCGATTACTGTTGTAGTGTTCACCAAGTCTATACATCGCCTTCAGACTTTCAACTCTATACACTGCTACAGGAACCAAGTCCATACACTCTCCCGTTCAAATCCTTCCAAGTCTGTACATTTGCTTCGCATCTGCAAGTCTATACACTAGACTTCATTTCACCAAGTCTATACACTGGACTTTGTTTCACCAAGTCTGTACACTCCACATCTTTTCCTACGCTTGGCCAAGTCTATACACTCATACATTTCCCTACGCTTTCCTGGCCAAGTCTATACATCGCTAAGCCTGTACATTGCATACTGCTCAAATGATCAAAGCTCAAAGTCTGTACAACGTGAAGTCTAAACATTAGCTCAGGGGCTTCAAGTCTATACATTGAACTATTCTTCAAAGTCTGTACAGTGGCTTCGAATCGGCAAGTCTGTACATCGGCTTCATTCACTCAAGTCCATACATCCACAATGGATCATCAAGTCCATACATCCACAGTGGTACTTCCATGTCTGTACAACGCTGAAGCCTTCACAAGTTTGTACACTACTTGAGCCTCACCAAGCTTGTACATCGCTTCAAGCGATTCAAGTCTATACAGCCTGCCTTCACATTCTGAGTCTATACATCGTTCCTCAAAGGCTAAGTGTATACATCCTTCCAAGCTTCAAGTCTACACACTCGATTGTTAGGTCTTCAACCCTATACATTCATTTGTTAGGCCTAAGTCTATACACTCGATTGTTAGACCTTCAACTATGTACATTGGTTGAGTCTATACACTGAAGACGCTGAAGACCTCCAAGTGTATACACTCTCACATGATACACACTTGGTTAACTATTGTTTCAAGTCTATACACTCGATTCCTTCATGATTTACATTGAAGTCTACACACTCTCCTGTTATGATAATGCATTCTTCAGCAAGTATATACACTGAGCACGCATGAAGACTTCTAAGTCTATACACTCCCTCACACTGTACACACTTGCTATATTGATTTCTATAAGTCTGAACATTGCTTTAAGCTGATACTGTCTTCGACTGATTATCTGACAGGTTTAATGGACGAGGTCATCAAGACTTGACACGTGATCCTAGAGGCTGAAATGCTGACACGTGGACCAAATAAGCTGGGCGGGAATCGTCGAGAGCTCACGCCCTAGCACCTGCTGAAGCTGATATAAATAGAAGCTTTCATCCACTGAAGAAAGAATACATGAGAATGCAAGAGGGCTAATAGAGATCAGAAAGAAAGAGCAGAACAGAATAGAGGAGCAGAGATCGAGAGAGTGAAAGAGCAGAAGAAGAAAAGAGCAGTAGAGAGCAGAAGAAGAAGAGAAGAGAAAAGCCAGAGAGAGCCTACGAAAGAGAAGAAAGAAGAGAAGAAGAAGAAGAAAGAGAGATCATGAGGATTGAGAGAAGAAGAATAGAAGCTGCATCTGAAGATTTGTTCCTGCTGGACCGTGGATCAAATCCAGGCCAACCAGCTCCATTGAGAGCTATCTTTGTGCTTCATCTTTTACAGCTTTTGATTGCTGTGTTATTTTCTTTTCTTGTTTTCCCCTTTGTTTTTTTCTGATTACCTTTGTACTTCCGATCCTCTAGACTGAGGTCGGGTTCCTCCTGGTGGGTCAGGAGAAGGGAGATCTGATCTCCGGTTGCAAGTAGCTGGGAGCTACTTGTGGGTTCCCTCTGGTTTGGAGGAAGGGAGACTTGTCTCCGGTTCTGGGCTTGTGGGTAGCAAGTCCAGGGGTCCCTCTGGTCTGGAGGAAGAGAGACTTCGGTCTCTGGTTTCCAAGTGGCTGGGAGTCACTTGGGGTGTCCCTCCGGTTGGGAGGAAGAGGGGAGGCTGTTCCCCTGGTCAAGCTGTGTGGCAGCAACTGTTCGCAGACTGAGTCTGCTTGGTTCTAGCATTTGCTAGTGAAGCCTCACTCCGGTTGGGAGTGAGGGGTGGATGTAGGTCTGGAGGACCGAACCACCTAAAAAATCTATTGAGCAGTGGTTTGATTGCTTGATTTGCTTCCGCTAGATGCTTGGATAGGCACGCTCCTACTGCTTGTTATTATGTTCAATCGAACTAGCTTAATTCTGGAACTTGCCTAGCATCTGAGTTTTTTATTTGGGCATTATTCATACCAGGATACATTCACCCCCCCTCTGTATCCGGGCCTAGCACCCTAACAAGACGGTGCCCCCTTCCCTGGTCCACTCTACCCTCTCGGAGGCGCTCGACCACGATGATTCGGACTTTGATCCTTCTGATTGGCCAACCTTTCCGGTCTGTCAGTGTGGAGATCGATCTTCATTCTCATCCAGCTCTGAAGGGGATTTCGATGAAGGTTAATGTCGGGGCTTTGTCTTCCCCTACGTTGTGGGTTCCTGGTTTTTGGGGCTTGCTCACTGTTTCGTGGGCTTATGCGCTTTGTACTTGTCTCGCCGCTCTTCGGGCGCCGCTCCCCTCCCCTCCCCTCCCTCTGTCTCCCCTTCTTTACTACTTTCTCTTAATGAAAACGCTTGCCTGGTCACCGGGGTAGTGAGTTCATCTTCTTCCACAATGAAGGGATGAAACCCTCCCCCGTCTCCCTCCTTGCAAGTATTACCTTAGTCAAAAAAAGAAGAAGTCTATGTTGAGCAACCCCCTGGTTTTGAGAACACTAACCATGCAGATTTTGTATACAAGCTAGACAGGGCGTTTTATGGACTATAGCAAGCACCAAGATCTTGGTATGAGAGACTAAGCTCGTTCCTCATTGAGAAAGGGTACACACGAGGTAAGATAGATCAAACACTTTTCACCAAGAAGCAAGGTAAGAACATCTTGATTGTTCAAATTTATGTTGATGATATTGTGTTTGGTTCTACTAAATCTGAAATGTGTGGAGAATTTGCTAACCTCATGACTAGCGAATTCGAGATGAGCCAAATGGGAGAAATCCAATTCTTTCTCGATTTGTAGGTCAACCAAAGAGAAGATGGGTGCTTCATAAGTCAAGCCAAATACATCAAGGAGCTGCTGAAAAGATTTGACATGACAAACAGCAAAATAATTGTAACTCCTATGAGCACCACAACATCACTGGATTCGGATGAAAATGGTAAATTAGTTGATGCAAAGATCTATAGAGGTATGATCGGCTCTTTGCTTTACTTGACTGCATCCCGACCAGATATCCAGTTTAGTGTATGCCTCTGTGCTAGATTTCAAGCTAGTCCTAGAGAATCCCACTTGACTGCCGTCAAACGTATCCTCAGATATCTTGTCGGCACTCAAGATTTGGGATTGTGGTATCCATCATCATGTGACTTATCTCTTATATCTTATTCTGATGCGGACTACGCTGGATGCAAGCTGGATCGCAAGAGTACTAGTGGCTACTGCCAGTTTCTGGGCCAGTGTTTACTTTCTTGGGCCTCCAGGAAATAACACTTGGTTTCCCTCTCAACCGCAGATGTAAAATATGTTGCTGCGGGGAGCTGTGGCAGCCAAGTGTTGTGGATTAAACACCAACTCCAAGACTACTTAGTAGATCTTGGTAGTGTCCCGATTTTGTGTGATAACACTAGTGCTATCAACCTTGCCAAAAATCTAGTGCAGCACTCTAGGACTAAGCATATTGAGATTAGACATCACTTCATTAGAGATGAGGTCGTTAAGAAAAATTTTGAAATGTATTTTGTTGATACTCTAAATCAAATTACTGATATTTTCACCAAGCCCTTGTGTAATGACATGTTTTCAACACTCAGAAGGGAGCTTGGTCTTTGCCGACCTCAGGCCAATAAAAATTAAAATGATGATCTTGTTCAATTTAGTTCTGTGTTTTTGCAGATTGGTTTCCATGCATTGTTTATATGTAATTATGCCAATTTACATATGGTGTAGCATTGCATGTAGTCATAATACATAATAAAGTTGAATTCATGTTCACGATGCATTGCATGATTTGTGTTGCATCATTCTAGCATGGCCATGGTATATCAAATGTTGATGTATGGAAAGGCAGGTTATGCTTGCCTAGAAGCACTCAATATGTGTGAGGTTTCACCTCCGCCAAGTACCATGCGTCACTGTCGCATATTGGCCATATAGTAAGGGGGAGTTGTCTCTTTGCTGCATTCATGCATTTATTTAATCTTCATTCTGTTGCATTTAATAAGTGTACAACCATGTGTTGGGTCATGCATTTCATGTCTGTCAAATTCATGTTTGATCAGGTCAACCCCTGCTTGGTTCTAGTCAACCTCTCCTTGACATTCGTCATTCCACTTGATTGCCAACATAACTCCTTGAGTGCCTTCACTGCATATCCTTAGGGGGAGTACTGCTGCTATTCTTAATCTCTTGCAAAGCAAACTTCATGGCTTCTAGTTTGAAAATGAGATCAAGAGACCAACGGAACTATGGTGTAAGAGCTTTCTATTATATGCACTGATGATTGTCCATCAAATGAAAATGGTTCAGATTTAATGATTTCCTTAAAGTTCTGATATATCTTTTGAAATCATCTATGTTCTGCGATTTTAATAGACCTTAACTAGAGATTGCATGTTGTGTCTTGAATGACTCTCCTGAAATCTGAAAATCCAAATGTCATGACAATCTTGGTGATACTCTAGAGCTTAGTATTGTTTCTAAACATCTTGATGAGCTGAAATTCTTGGAAATCAATTTGACAGAGCAATGATATTGTTGCACGGAGAAATATGTCACGTCATCAAATCAAGTGACAAATGATATGTCATAATGTGCCCCTGTTATCTCTGTCTTAATTATATTGACTCTAGGCAGAGCACTGGCATAATTGATATGTCATAATGTGCCCCTTTGATATATATCTTATCAAAGAAATGAGATCGGATATGTCATGATGTGACTTTGCTATCTTTGTTCACTCTGAAGCATAACAGTCAGTCTTACCAAATATCTAGGAATACTGGCATCTAAACAACGTGTATTCTTACGGATAGAAGGCATGTACAAGACTCGATTGCTCGTAAAATATGAGTCATGTGCATAAAACTACAAAAGATCATGTAAAATAGTGCTGAAATCATAAAATTTCATGCTTTAGTCATGCTTGTTTAGCCTCAATACTAGTTTTTGTGCCATTCCCTTTGTAGTTATTGAATATGGATGTATAAGACACGGGACGGTTAAACACTGCCATGATATGCACTTTTGGTTTATTTCTATTAAAACATGGATGTAGATGCTTTTCGAACTCTGTTGATGATATCGGATTTCATTAGCTTTGAACCATATATGTTGCTCACGGTCTGGTTCAGATTTGCATATAATGGCTTGCTCTCAACTCCTTTCAGCTCTGGTCTCTCAGACATTAGTCACCTTCTCTATCTTATCCCCCCATTTTGCTGTTGTCAAAGGGGGAGAAAATGTCTTGTTGTGAGTCCTTTTTGTGCTAATACCTTTGTCCGTCCTTTGTGCGACCTTTGTGAGTTGTCAAAGGGGGGGAGTGAATTATGGACGGGGGAGAGTCCACGGGGGAGAGAACCTTGTGAGCTTTAAGTCTTCATATGTGATGAGGGTTTGTGCATAGCATTCACATGCTTTGATCATCCATGCATACATATCCGCATTCACATGTTTCATTATCCTGGATCTTGAGCTGCACTTGTCGCATATGTCATCAACTTTGTCATCTTGGATATTACTGTCACATAATGACTCACAGTGTTGCCATCATCAAAAATGGGGAGAATGTTGTGCCCATGTGGTCATTTGAGTCATCTTGTGGTCACTTGGGTCATTCGACATCATCCTGTGCTCATTTGAGTTACTTGGGTTAAACACTATAAGTCATTGATATTTTACCACTCTTATATGACTAAACTTGTCACGCCCCGAGCACGGAAGGAACCCGGGAGAACGTGACGAGTTTATATCAATCATGTCAATCAGAGTAAGTAGAATTTCTACATCACAACAGAGTGTGCAATAAAACGAGAATTTTAAAACTTAACCATATACTGATACCATCGATAACAACTTAACCATTAAACAAAGTCACATAACTCCAAGACGATACAATTCTAATCAGGCCCACAAGCCTTAAATGTAACAACTCTTGACATAACAAAATATCTAACGATAAGCCTCCAAGGAATAAACTAAAGACGACTCGACATGATAAGGTATAGCAGCATGGCGCTTGCAGATTCTACGCTCGTCACTCTTGCTCTTGCCCATCCGAGTCCGAGTCAGGGTCCGTATTACCTGAAAGGTTTGGGGAAAAGAACTTGGTGAGCAAACGCTCAGTAGGAATTATATCTCAAGAACTAGCAATTGGTTTAAGTAATTACTTCTTCCAAATGAAAATGCAAGTCTAGCATGTAAAACAGGTAAAATAGGACGATACAGGTTTGAACATAATAACGCGAGGAAATAACATGTGCTGTTGATCCAAGATAGGAAATTTCAAGTATTCAAGATTTCAAGTATTTGAACAAGTACCGAGTATATCAATAAAGTTTTTCATGTCATGAGATAATGGCTATTAACTAGCAAGTACTTTGCCCATTCCGGGCCACGCAAGTCAAGTCAATCAAGTCAAACGAGTTAAGCACGCGAGAGAGAGGGATAGAGATATAGTGGAGTGTCGTAGATTCAAGCAAGTACTTCGGTGCAATGCCACACCGTGATCAATATAACTCCCATGGGCACAAGTACTTTCGGGTGCTCCTCCCAGGACCAGATCGGGCCCTATATGCGCGGACATTGTTACATGTAATATCTAGACAACCACTTTAGTGATAGCCATGGATTTCCAAGAACAAACTCATGTAGGATATCAAGGTAGATTCGTGGATAGGTTCCACGGAATTCAAGGAAGAACATTAGATGGTCAATGATAAAACCAATGAGAACCATGACATGTCGATAACCTGGGTAGAATCGGTACCTTAACTAGGTAGCCGAGATAACTTGAGTGGATGACTAAACCTGTCACCAATCAAGCTAAGAGATTGACCCCATCTATAAGGGACTCAATCCAAGACATCGCCTAGTGGGATATCATCATTCCACTGGCTAGGATTCTTCTCTCACGGACCAAGATGGCACAATGATAGGGCCGGTTTACCACAAGACGTCGCAATCAAAAGGTACAAGGTGTTTAGGGTACAACCAGCTCAGTCGGCCTTGAGGGAATCTAAGGCTACGAGGAGACTTACGGAGGTCCCTATGACTAACTCGCCAGTCCAAAGGAACAGAATGTCCAATGGAGGGCTTCTATGTCACCGAGAGTTAGTGGGTAATGCGACAAATCATCGTGAAACATGAGACTATACTCACGGAATGGAATATAGTGCCGATATACATATATACCATATATACCATATATATATATATAAAACCCTCGGTTCACAGAAAGCCGTGGAAAATACCTATGTAGGAAATTCGCGACTTACGCCAAGTCACTATTTAATAAATTCACGACCTTCTCTGGGCCGTTTCTTTACTAATTGACGACTGCTGGAACAGTCGTCCCATCTGTAATTTCTATTATTGCTGCAATTTACCCAATTCTGTATTTCAAGAAAATGCGCCTTAGGCAGGGGCGTTATTTCACAACGAAGCGACTTGCACTGTGTCGTTAATTACCATTTTCCAGAATTTAATAACTTTTAGAAATTTCAGGAAAGTAACGACTTATCCTAAGCCATTAATTTAAAATAGCGCCCTTGGGTGGGGCGTCACTTTCATAAGAGACGACCTACTGGCTATCGTTAATTCATTCCTTTCCAAGATAAACATGAGTATTTATCAATTTCTTAAAATTAACGACTCTTAGTTCGGGCGTCAAAACATGAATTAGCGCCCTGACATGGGTCGCCTCTTTCCAAAATTTCACAGAAAACCTCTAAAATGCAGTAAAACTATATGCAGCAATTACAGATTATCATAAATTTTTATGCTAGTTTGGGCTACAATTCTTGAGAAAACCTACCTCTCGTTGATGATTAAACGATAGACAGACGATGAACCAATACTCTGTTTTGAACAGAGTGTGGTGGTTGCTTGCAGGATGAAGTAGAGGAAGAAGAAGTTGGTGCCCAGGCTTCCTAGCTGCAACAGGAGAAGAAGATGGGGTGCTTCTTCTCGTTCAGGCAATCGACAGGATGTAGGTGAGGAAGGAGATGCTCGTCCTTCACGTTGCAGTCTGCCGGAAGAAGAGTGGAAGCAGAGGGATGGAGAAGGTGCAGTCTTCTCATAACAGCCAGCAAGGAGGAAGGATAGGAGAGACGAGCCTTCGACTACAACAGGAGGAAGAAGAGTTTCTTCAACTTCCTCACGTCCGCAGCAACAGGAAACAGAGGGATGATGATCGCGGTAGCAGTAGGAGGAAGTCGATACAGCAGTAACGTTGATACGGTCGACGGAGACGTAGTTTTATAGGGTTGTGTGGGTTCTGGGGGATTCAAATGCTTAGTTACGGAAGGGATTTACGATCAAGTTTGGCAGGGTTTTAAACCTACTATGCATGGTCCTCTCCCTTCCTAGATAGCAGCCGCATGCTTCCATTTGCATAGGGAAACCCTAACACTAGCCATGCATCGACCGAACATGCCTTAATGGTTTGCACGGTTTCCTTATTTAACTCTTAGGGAAAATGACGTCTGAGGCAAGGGTGTGTTTTTCACTAAATAGCGCCTTACTTGAGGGCGTGTTTTCATTAGATAACGCCTTAACCAAGGTCGTCTTTTACTTTTCTATATTTCACCGCTTTATTTCCAATTTTCTTGGTACTAATTAGGCGCCCATGATAAGGGCGTTATTACAATAATTAGCATCTTAATGAAGGGCGTTATTTCATTTTGGCCTAATTGTTCCTGAAGTGTAAGGCCCATTTATGTATTTCTCTTGGCTGGTTTTAAAGTTCATTAAGTACCTCTAAACATATATATATATATAGCTTAATTATTTTTATTCATTTAGAATATTTTATTCCTTATTAATTATCCGGGATCTTACACCCTCCCCCACTTAAAAGAATTTGGTCCCCAAATTCAGTTGCGTGAATGGAGACATGGAGGGTATAGAGTACTAACGGTTTAGAACAATTCTGGATATCTCCTTCGCATAGATTCCTCAGTTTCCCATGTAGCTTCTTGCTCCAAGCATTTGTTCCACTGCACTTTTACCATGGGAATGGTCTTGTTTCTTAAGACTCGGACCTCTCGATCAAGAATCTTCATTGGTTTTTGTTCATAGGTGAGGTCCCTTTGAATCACTAAGTTACTATGATCAATGACGTGGAAAGGGTCGTGCACATATTTCTTTAGCATGGAAATGTGGAACACATTGTGCACTTCTGACAGTTAAGGAGGTAAAGCAAGTCGATAGGCTACTTCGCCAACTCTTTCCAATATTTCGAATGGGCCAATGAATCTCGGTGAGCTTACCTTTAACTCCGAACCTTCTTATTCCTCGACCGGGTGAGACCTTGAGGTAAACATGGTCTCCAACTTGGAACTCTAGTTCCCTTCTTCGATTATCTGCATAAGATTTCTGCCTAGATTGTGCCACTTTGAGTCTTTCTCGGATAAGTTCAACCGTTTCCGTTGTGTTTCTTACCATATCTGGCCCTAGTAGTTGCTTCTCGCCAACCTCATCCCAGCATATAGGAGATCGGAAACTCCTGCCGTACAAGGCTTCAAATGGAGCCATCTGTATATTGGCTTGATAACTATTGTTGTATGCAAACTCGGCTAGGGGAAAATGATCATGCCAACCTCCGCCAAAGTCAATAATGCAAGCTCGTAACATGTCTTCAACTATTTGATTTGTTCGCTCGGTCTGACCGTCGGTCTGGGGATGAAAAGCAGTACTGTAGTTGAGCTTTGTTCCCAAAGAGTGTTGTAGACCCTTCCAGAAATGAGAAGTGAAGCGAGGGTCTCGGTCAGACACGATTGACGTTGGGACTCCATGCAATCTCACGATCTCCTTAATATACAATGCGGCCAAAACATCAACCGACCATCGATTTTTAATTGGCAAGAAATGCGCTGACTTGGTCAGTCGGTCGATGATTACCCAAATACCATCATGTCCGCCTCTAGACTTAGGCAATCCCATGATGAAATCCATACCAATTCCATCCCATTTCCATTTAGGAATATCCAGGGGGTGTAACTTTCCGGCGGGTGTTTGGTGTTCCGCTTTCACTTATTGGCACGTGAGACAGCGAGATACAAAGTCTGCTACTTCCCTCTTCATGTTCGGCCACCAAAAAGTCCTTTTTAAGTCTTTGTACATCTTAGTTGCTCCAGGATGAATGGTATACCTAGAGCGGTGAGATTCATCTAGAATTTTCCTTTTCAACTTAGGACAGTCCGGGACACATGTCCTTTCTTGAAACATTAGTCTTCCATCAACTGCCAGTTTGAATTCGGTCCTTTGATCTAGTTTCTCCCTGATTTCAATCATTCCAAGATCTTCATCTTGTAACTTTTTGATTTCGGATAGCAAGTCCGAATGCACACTCATGTGAGAGAGAGTAATACACCCGTCTTTCTGGTCCGTGCTTATATTTAATCTGGAGAATTCCTCCAATAATTTCCATTCCCGTATCATACAGCTGGCCATAAGGGCTCTCGGCTTCCGACTCAAGGCATCGGCTACCGAATTCCCTTTTCCGGGGTGATACTGAATAGTGAAATCAAAATCTTTTAAATATTCCAGCCATCGACGTTACCTCATATTAAGTTCCTTCTGAGAGAATTGGTATTCGAGGCTTTTATGATCGGAGAATACTGTGAATTGTTCTCCGTAGAGATAGTGTCTCCAGATCTTTAGGGCAAATACCACCACGGCCAACTCCAAGTCATGCACCGGGTAGTTTTCCTCATGTTTCTTTAACTGCCTAGAAGAGTATGCAATAACTCTTCCCTGTTGCATTAATACACAACCGAGGCCAATGCCAGAAGCATCGGTATATACCTCGTACTTCTCCCCTTCAATAGGAAGAGCCAAGACTGGAGCAGTGGTCAAACGGTCCTTCAATGTTTGGAAGCTTTGTTCACATTCCCCATTCCACTCATATGGCACTTCCTTGCGGGTCAGCCTGGTGAGTGGTACTGCAATCTTCGAGAAGTTTTTAATAACACGCCGGTAATAACCAGCAAGACCAAGGAAACTCCTGATTTCTGTTGTATTTGTCGGTTGTTCCCAGTTCTTTACTGCCTCTACCTTTGCGGGGTCTACTGAGATTCCATCCTTTGAAATTACGTGTCCTAAGAAGGACACTTCTTCCAGCCAAAACTCACATTTGCTAAATTTTGCATATAATTGATTGTCCCTCAATATCTATAATGCTATCCTCAAATGCACTTCATGCTCCTCTTCAGACTTCGAATATATCAGGATATCATCGATAAAAACCACAATAAATTTGTCCAGATGCGGTCTAAAGATGCTATTCATAAGCTGCATAAAAGCTGCAGGGGCATTTGTTAGTCTAAAAGGCATAACAGTAAATTCATAATGCCCGTACCTGCTTCGGAATACAATTTTGTGAATATCCTCGACCTTGATCCTTAATTGGTGATATCCCGATCGAAGATCAATATTTGAGAAATACTTTGCTCCTGAAATCTGATCGAAGAGTTCATCGATCCTCGACAGTGGGTATTTATTCTTGATAGTGAGGTGGTTCAGCTGCCGATAATCGATGCACAGCCTCATCGATCCATCCTTCTTCTTGACGAACAGTACTGGTGCTCCCCATGGGGAAGTACTTGGTCTGATAAATCCTTTCTTCAATAGCTCCATAAGCTGCTCCTTCAACTCCTTCAATTCTGCGGGGGACATCCTGTAGGGTGCTTTGGAAACAGGTCCGGCACCCGGAACAAGGTCTATAGTGAATGAGACTTCTCTCTCTGGTGGTAGACCAGGTAAGTCCTCAGGGAAAACATCGAGAAACTCCCGAACCACTTGAATGTCTTCCAGTCTAGCTACCTTAGTCTCTGTGGCAGTTACAAATGCTAAGAATGCCTCGCATCCTTTGTTGATAAGTTTATGGGCTCGAAGAGCAGAGATGACTGGTGATCTCTTCCGGGGAGTAATGTAAGTTAACTTCGGGAAATCCACAAAAGTTACTTTTCCATTTCGATTGTCTACAGTTGCCCGATGGGTGGATAGCCAATCGGCTCCTAAAATTACATCATACTCCTTCAAGTCTAAGCATATTAAATCTGCAGGTAAGTTGTGTCCCTTAACGATAACCTTGCAGTTCGGGTAATGGAAGGTGACATCAGACTCATTCCCTAACGGGGTAGAAATCACTAAGTTTATCCATTCAGGTTCCTTAGAGAATGAAGCAGCAAATTTCTTTGAAACAAAAGAATGTGTGGCACTAGTATCAAACAGTACTTGAGCAGACTTAGAGCAGATAGACAAAATACCTTCCACCAACCCACCCTCGGTTGGTTCCGTCTCTTGGAGAGCTTGTAAACGTCCTTGCTTCTTTGCCGAACGCTTTTCTTCCTTTGTCTCCGGCTCACTCTGCTCATTCATCATTGGACAGTCGGGAATACGGTGTTCTTTACTCCCACAACGAAGGCACGCTCCGAGCCTTCTCCAACATTCCGCAGCCTGGTGACCCGGCTTGTCGTAATATTTACAATTCTCCTTTGGTGGTGCCGTGATGGAGAAAGGTTTGTTATTGGCCTTCTTGAATTTCTTTTCCTTGGAGGGTTCACCTCCATTATTGGTCCGCTTCTTGAAAGACGGTTTAAAAGTGTTGGGGCTTGTAACATTCTCCCTTTTATCCTTACCACGGATTTTGTCAGACAGTTTCGTGGCGTCTTCTAGCAACTGGGTACAACGCACCATCTCTGAGTACACTTGAATATCCAAGGGAGCGAGCTGGGTGATATACTGGGGTCGTAACCCATTCAAGAACCTTCTTGCCTTCATCTTTTCAGTGCAAACAAAATGTGGTGCATATCTAGATAACCGGGAGAACTGGGCTTCATAGTCAGCTACCGACAGGGATCGTTGCTTCAAGGCAGCAAATTCTGCGGCCTTTTTCTCCTGAATACAGTATGAGAAGTATTTGCTATTGAAGTGCTCGACAAATTCGGCCCACGTGACATGATTTTCAAGCAAGGTGGCCTCGACGGACTCCCACCCAGCACGAGCGTCCCGTTCCAGTTGGAACGTGGCCAGAAGCACCTTTTCACCATCTGGGCATTGCATGACGCCGAAGATTCGCTCGATCTCCTTTATCCAATTTTCCGCATCCTCAGGGTTTGATGATCCTGAGAATCTCGGAGGGTTGAGATTTCTAAAACACCGATGGAGGTCGCCGGCTCCATGGTGTGCCCCACCTTGAGCCACTTGTTGTAAGGCTTGAGTCAGGCCCTGAACAGTTCGTTGCATTTCACGCCATTGTGCGCATTCAGCAGCCATAGTCCTATAAGGAGTTAATCTTAATTAGTTTCATGTTGGAATTTGTAGTTGGAAGCCCTACAAGGACTTTACCCACGGCACTACCCATCCTCACAGTTTGGGGACAGACCTATCCTTAGACTTGGGTTTCCTAGGAATTTGAAATCCTAGGCTCTGATACCATAAAAACTGTCACGCCCCGAGCGTGGAAGGAACCCGGGAGAACGTGACGAGTTTATATCAATCATGTCAATCAGAGTAAGTAGAATTTCTACATCACAACAGAGTGCGCAATAAGACGAGAATTTTAAAACTTAACCATATACTGATACCATCGATAATAACTTAACCATTAAACAAAGTCACATAACTCCAAGACGATACAATTCTAATCAGGCCCACAAGCCTTAAATGTAACAACTCTTGACATAACAAAATATCTAACGACAAGCCTCCAAGGAATAAACTAAAGACGACTCGACATGATAAGGTATAGCAGCATGGCGCTTGCAGATTCTACACTCGTCACTCTTGCTCCTGCCTATCCGAGTCCGAGTCAGGGTCCATATTACCTGAAAGGTTTGGGGAAAAGAACTTGGTGAGCGAACGCTCAATAGGAATTATATCTCAAGAACTAGCAATTGGTTTAAGTAATTACTTCTTCCAAATGAAAATATAAGTCTAGCATGTAAAACATGTAAAATAGGACGATACAGGTTTGAACATAATAACGCGAGGAAATAACATGTGCTGTTGATCCAAGATAGGAAATTTCAAGTATTCAAGATTTCAAGTATTTGAACAAGTACCGAGTATATCAATAAAGTTTTTCATGTCATGAGATAATGGCTATTAACTAGCAAGTACTTTGCCCATTCCGGGCCACGCAAGTCAAGTCAATCAAGTCAAACGAGTTAAGCACGCGAGAGAGAGGGATAGAGATATAGTGGAGTGTCGTAGATTCAAGCAAGTACTTCGGTGCAGTGCCACACCGTGATCAATATAACTCCCATGGGCACAAGTACTTTCGGGTGCTCCTCCCGGGACCAGATCGGGCCCTATATGCGCGGACATTGTTACATGCAATATCTAGACAACCACTTTAGTGATAGCCATGGATTTCCAAGAACAAACTCATGTAGGATATCAAGGTAGATTCGTGGATAGGTTCCACGGAATTCAAGGAAGAACATTAGATGGTCAATGATAAAACCAATGAGAACCATGACATGTCGATAACCTGGGTAGAATCGGTACCTTAACTAGGTAGCCGAGATAACTTGAGTGGATGACTAAACCTGTCACCAATCAAGCTGAGAGATTGACCCCATCTATAAGGGACTCAATCCAAGACATCGCCTAGTGGGATATCATCATTCCACTGGCTAGGATTCTTCTCTCACGGACCAAGATGGCACCATGATAGGGCCGGTTTACCACAAGACGTCGCAATCAAAAGGTACAAGGTGTTTAGGGTACAACCAGCTCAGTCGGCCTTGAGGGAATCCAAGGCTACGAGGAGACTTACGGAGGTCCCAATGACTAACTCGCCAGTCCAAAGGAACGGAATGTCCAATGGAGGGCTTGTATGTCACTGAGAGTTAGTGGGTAATGCGACAAATCATCGTGAAACATGAGACTATACTCACGGAATGGAATATAGTGCCGATATACATATATACCTATATATATATATATATATATATATATATATATATATATATATATATATATAACCCTCGGTTCACAGAAAGCCGTGGAAAATACCTATGCAGGAAATTCGTGACTTACGCCAAGTCACTATTTAATAAATTCACGACCTTCTCTGGGCCGTTTCGTTACTAATTGACGACTGCTGGAACAGTCATCCCATCTGTAATTTCTATTATTGCTGCAATTTACCCAATTCTGTATTTCAAGAAAATGTGCCTTAGGCAGGGGCGTTATTTCACAAAGAAGCGACTTGCACTGTGTCGTTAATTACCATTCTCCAGAATTTAATAACTTTTAGAAATTTCAGGAAAGTAACGACTTATCCTAAGCCATTAATTTAAAATAGTGCCCTTGGGTGGGGCGTCACTTTCATAAAAGACGACCTACTGGCTGTCGTTAATTCATTCCTTTCCAGGATAAACATGAGTATTTATCAATTTCTTAAAATTAACGACTCTTAGTTTGGGCGTCAAAACATGAATTAGCGCCCTGACATAGGTCGCCTCTTTCCAAAATTTCACAGAAAACCTCTAAAACGCAGTAAAACTATATGCAGGAATTACAGATTTTCATAAATTTTTATGCTATTTTGGGCTACAATTCTTGAGAAAACCTACCTCTTGTTGAAGATTAAACGATGGACAGACGATGGACCGATACTCTGTTTTGAATAGAGGGTGGTGGTTGCTTGCAGGATGAAGTAGAGGAAGAAGAAGTTGGTGCCCAGGCTTCCTAGCTGCAACAGGAGAAGAAGATGGGGTGCTTCTTCTCGTTCAGGCAATCGGCAGGATGCAGGTGAGGAAGGAGATGCTCGTCCTTCACGTTGGAGTCTGCCGGAAGAAGAGTGGAAGCAGAGGGATGGAGAAGGTGCAGCCTGCTCGTAACAGCCAGCAAGGAGGAAGGATAGGAGAGACGAGCCTTCGACTGCAACAGGAGGAAGAAGAGTTTCTTCCACTTCCTCACGTCCGCAGCAACAGGAAACAGAGGGAAGATGATCGCGGTAGCAGCAGGAGGAAGTCGATACAGTAGTAACGTTGCTACGGTCGACGGAGACGTAGTTTTATAGGGTTGTGTGGGTTCTGGGGGATTCAAATGCTTAGTTACGGAAGGGATTTATGATCAAGTTTGGCAGGGTTTTAAACCTACTATGCATGGTCCTCTCCCTTCCTAGATAGCAGCCGCATGCTTCCATTTGCATAGGGAAACCCTAACACTAGCCATGCATCGACCGAACATGCCTTAATGGTTTGCACGGTTTCCTTATTTAACTCTCAGGGAAAATGACGTCTGAGGCAAGGGTGTGTTTTTCACTAAATAGCGCCTTACTCGAGGGCGTGTTTTCATTAGATAACGCCTTAACCAAGGTCGTCTTTTACTTTTCTATATTTTGCCGCTTTATTTCCAATTTTCTTGGTACTAATTAGGCGCCCATGATAAGGGCGTTATTACTATAATTAGCGTCTTAATGAAGGGCGTTATTTCATTTTGGCCCAATTGTTCCTGAAGTGTAAGGCCCATTTATGTATTTCTCTTGGCTGGTTTTAAAGTTTATTAAGTACCTCTAAACATATATATATAGCTTAATTATTTTTATTCATTTAGAATATTTTATTCCTTATTAATTATCCGGGGTCTTACAAAACTACTTGATGTTCTTTCATGACAGATATGCCAAGGAATGGAGTGGAGATGGCAAAAGTGAAAGCTCAATGATTACGCCCTCGCACGCGGATCGACCTGCCCGGTCAGGTCGTGGGGGTCAAGGGGGTAGCGCCCCTTGCGGGGGTTTCTGGGGGCGGAGCCCCCTTAAGAAAATTTTGAATTCATGAAATCTGAATTGCTCAAATGGTCTAATGTATAAACCAAGTTGAATCCAAACCCAAAATGCATGGAATAGATGAGGACATGAATATCTTGACTCATGGATATGTTTCTATGTCCTAACACTTCATTTTTGCTGGTATAGATCATTCCGGTCGACCAAGACCATAGGGCCGGTCGACCAGAATTGCCAGAACCGAAAAGATGGTATTTTTACAGGTTTCGGTCGACCGCCCCTAGGCATCCGGTCGACCCGTTTGGCCAGAGATGAAAAATCAACTGACTGTAAAATTCTGGTCGACCGCCCCATGCCTTCCGGTCGACCGCCAGCCCCGAGGCCCCCTTTTGTTGACTTTTGTTTAAAGCTTGAGGAGAGGTCTTTCCACCCATTTGTTTAATCCCAATGACCCCAATTTCACCATGATTTGTGGATCTGGTCTAGGGCTTGTCTATGGACCATTCAATGTCTATAAAACATATCATTTGGAGCCATAAACCCTAAGGAACTAAGAAGGCTTACAAGGGAGATCAAGTGAGTTTACAAGGGTGTGTTCAAGGGAGAGAAGTTCGAGTACTATAGCAGTGAACAGTACTCCGGGAAGAAGTTCTTCATCAAATCCTCAAGTGATTCAAGCTACTTCAAGAGGAGATCAAGCCCAAGCCAAGAGAAGATAAAGCTGCATCCTTCATCTTCTTCATCATCTCAAGGTGATCCAAAGAAGCTCATTCTCAAAGGAGATAAAATCTGCATCCTTCATCTTCTTCATCAACTCAAAGCGATCCAAGCAAGATCTCTTCACAAGGAAGAAGATACCATTGAAGCATCCGACTCAAGCTCCAGCAATCTCAGACAAGAGTTTTCTTCTTGAGCATATTTTATATCTTGTTTGATGTTTGAGTGCTTTCATATTTGTTCTTTTTCATTTCATACAAATAATTGAAACTCAAGATCATCCCTACCTGTGGTTAGTAGGAAGGCAATCAGAAGTTGTCCGATCTGCGGTGTTGACGTCCCTACCGGTGGTTAGTAGGAAGGCAGTCGGTGGTTCTCCAATTTGCGGTTTGGTGTGCTGCACTAGTGAAGCCTCACCGGATTTGGTGAGGGGTGGACGTAGGACTGGGGATTCAGTCCGAACCACCTTAAAATCCTTTGTGTTGTGGTTTGTTTATGTGATTGCTTCGTTCTAGATGCAGGTTCAAATCGATATATTAGTTGCTCATCTTGCCAAGTGAACCATAGTGTTCTTCGATAAGCTAGTTACACTCCGCTGTAATTTATTTTATCTAGCTATATAGAGGGTTGCATTGCCAAAAGAGGGACATATCTATTCACCCCTCCCCTCTAGATCCGCTGTCCACTACTGAACACAATTCTCTCGACCGGTCAGAATCTTACAACCAACGATCCTCGACCTGTGGGTTATCAGCCCACATGCTTCCGCTGCGCACTCATACGACGCACACAGGCATCAGAAATACCTCGGCATCCCGATCTCAACACACACTCAGCGCCATCGCAATTCATGAAAATTGCAATATAACACGCCACGAGTACTGATCCTGCTAACAACCGATCACAAGTAGCCTAAGTGCAAACGAAGAAGAGCACCAGCTTCAGCACAAAGCTCCTAGGGAGGCTAATCTCAGCTTACCATTACGTCCCGAAAGAATTATTGAGCCTTCACAACATGTTAGCCGTCAGACACGGCACGACGAACACGGCGCACGACGGCTCTCAACACAAAGATTAGGTCCAAAGCTAAGCAACCGTAGAATAAAGAGCAGATCAGGCTCAGAATAAATACTGTCCACACTTAAGTAGACACAGGACAAAGGTCTCACTAAGACAGCACTTCTAAGGCTTCCCTCGAAAAGACTCCACCAAGCAGGATGACAAGTATCAACCTCACTAACAGTAGCTCACCAGGAAGGAAAATCCTAGGTTCACTTGAGCATCTTCTCAATCGAGGTAACAAAGCAAACACTTCAACAGAAGCGAAACACCTCAGGAGCTGCACAGACATAAGCTGGGACGACCTAAAACAACGTAAGAACGTGTATGGCCATCACACCAACTCGAAAAGTCACCAGCCACCAGAACAAGCCAAGGAAAAATCTTGAACAATACACTGCTGATTCAAGCCTATCGGTGAACTCTGCCAAGTACAGCATGATCAAGATGAAGACCACGACAAAAAAGATGTCCTGTCCCATCCTGACGAGAGCAAAACCATCTCGCACAGTACTAACACAGCATGCACAAGACCACATACGGAAACAAAGTGATAAAGAATCATGAAACCTAAGCCAGCGAAAGACTGTACTGGACTTTCAGGACTCTAGACACTATATATCTCGGATTCCCATGTACTTTCAGACAACAACTGCTCTGATACCACCTGTGACGACTCGGACTCCAGATACTGGATATACCCGATAGGACTACCGAGTAGACCCGATACCGCTTGGAACCCGTGAAGCCTCCCAAGAGCTGTAAAGCTCTGAAAGGATAAAAGGAATGTCGTGTAGTACATTGAAGTCGCAGATATAATAGTAAGTAATTAAATTTCATTAATCAGGTTTGCTAAAGTAACAGAAATAAAATGACCTTTTAATTAACAGTTAAAATTAACAATTATACCAGAGTCCAGTCCAAACGAAAGACAAGTACAGTCAACAGAAAGAAAAACGTACACTGAGGTCGGGGGAAGCCCGACGCAGGTACCGCTGGCAACTACGAGCACGCCACAACAGGAACCACGAAAGAAGTAGAGACGACCACACCTAAAAAGCAGGGCTGAGCCTCGTGTCACTGGCTCAGTAGGGGTCACGCGGATCCCCAATAAAAAATAACGTAGTAACACGGGACAACAACTAAAACAGCAAGAGTAGTAAAGCAGGAAAAGCTAAACTACAACTAGAAAGCTGTAAAAGAAAGTCGGAAACGGAAGGAGTAGGAACAGCTAAAAGAAAAGGGAAAAGAAGCAGAACCGAACCAGAACCTCGGCTCCTACACTACTCCAACAGCAACGGGAAGTCGAACCATGATCTCATAAAGTTAGGAGTTACCGATCCGTTGACCAAGTACAAGGCCTAAGGCGAAAGCCTACAAAGACAGGCAACAAGCCATAGTAAAGACCAAGACGGACACGGAACACTAAATCTACACCACTTGATTGTTGTGCACGCTTCCTAAGCGCAAACGCATACACGACTGGATCGTCGTGCATACCACACAGCACTGACCTCGGGTAAGGCCAAGAAAAGACTAACCTGAAGAGGTCACAACGCACGAGAAACGTGAGAGTCACGTGTCACGTGACGGAAGCACCTCCTCACTAGAAGAATAGCCAGATGCATCCACTGACGTCTTACACTGCGCCGCAACTATCTCGCTACGGACGCCGAGAATGACGGAGACTGAGATACTCTCTGAACCAGAACAGGAACTACAGTAACGAGTGACTAGTAAGGGTCACACCCGTCGGTGTTCGACCAAACGCCCCTGACCACGTGTGCACATACCAGCTCATGCCTAGAGCCAGGCCTCTAGCTAGTTCCCCCCCCCCAGCAGGACACTACCGTAAAGTAGTGGCCCACGGAAACTAGCTTAAAAACCGTATCTTGGGAACTGCCTCAACCACCACTCCCAGGTGGGCCGACACTCGAGGTCGTGAGGCTACGACTACTGGAGGCTCACTAGACACAGAGACTTGGAAAGACGAGTGCTGGAGTACAGACATGCTGAGAAAGCACTATTGCACATCCTACAAAGCACCAAGGCAGCATACCAAACTGCCAACAGACTCAAGATAGGACAACTAGACCTGTTAACACAACGATCCATGAGTCTCACGACTCGGAGTCAAGATCGTCGCACAATGGTGGAACAAGCCACCAATTGGTATAATCCTAAGCCATAGAAAACGACACATCCACATGAAACAACACACAGAGACCTGAGGAATCACCAAGACCCTCAGCACACCTGGACACACCGACCGAGGTAAGACGATACCTCAAGGCATCCAGAACCACTGTCTCGATCTACCTAGAATAGTCGAGACACACACAAGGTCACCTGTCAACCACTAGGTCACACCGGGTTGACCGAAACCTGACAACGACTCTACAGTAGTACATAAACGAAGGCATGCCTGACTACCTTATATCATGGTCATAGCCCTCATAGGACATCAAGAGACATCCATGGGACGACGGACAAACCACAAGGTCGAGCCAAGATAATTGGAAACCAAAACGTCAGAAATACAACTCTCTGGTAGTAGGCGGTCTAATGCCTGACCGCTCAGCAACGTAGGCAGTCAAGTACAGGGCCGCTTGCCAGCCACAGAAACGCAGACACTAAGCGGTCATATGATGGGCCACGTGAAAAGATAAACGGTCCATTATAGAGCCGCCAAGTGAAAGAGGCGGTCGTTCAATAGGCCTCTAAGGCCAATCAACGAGCAACTGGTGCCCCCAGAAAAACCACGGGACGGTCTAACACTGAGCCGCCCCACGGACCTACGCGGTCTACCAATGGGCCGCGCAAAGGGACTAGGCAGTCTAGAGGAAGGCCGCTCAATCCAACCGACTTAAAACAGTAACCCGGTCAAAACGGTCAAAACGGTCTAGCAAGAGACTGAAGGCAAAGAACGGTCGAGAGGAGGACCGCTCCATCAACCGCCTTAAAACTGTTGACTAGAGTCAACGACACTAAGTGGTCTAGCAAAGGGCCGCTTAAAGGAGCTGAACGGTCTACCGTAAGATCGCCAAACGAACCAGCGCAACCGAGGAAACTGAACGGTTTCTCCCGCACCGTTCAAAGGACAAAACGGTCTACTAATGGTCCACAAAACACAGACAAACGGTCCTATGATGGACCGCGCCAAACATGAAACGGTCACAACTGGACCGCCAAAGCTTAAAAACAGTTACTGTTAAACCATTTAGGGCGTCACGGTGGGAAAACGATGGGATCGGCCAATCTTGGCCTTTCCACGCCCCATTCGCGTCTAAACGAAGGGGATATAGCCCTAATGGCTAGACAAGCCTTCCACAGACGGGAAGGGGGTCCAAATGATACCAAAAATGCAAGAAACGGGCGATTCTACCGAATCGACCCAAATCGAGTCACCGGGGTTCCCGGGCTCGTACCGGCCCCAAATGGCCACCGATCGCCGCAAAACTGACAAAAATGGAATGCTGACATGCTGGGGGTTCCAATGACGCTAATCTTGCTGAAAACCGTTGCCGTTTTTTGGCGAACCCTACAAACTCTCCAAAACCCTGATTTTCCCAAAAAAAAGCTAAAACCCGCTCGTTCTTGCACCGAACAACGTAAAACTGCAGGAAAAAGTAGAGGAGAAGTAGGTGATTCGTTTCCCTACCTCCACCGAAGATTCTGTTCACTGAAGTGACTAAACCGTGCCGAAAACCATGTCGCGAGCTCGACCGTCGACTTTGAATCCACCATTTGGGATCGCGCCAGAAACGGTCCAATCCTTACCCCATCGCGCACCCTATCACTGCCACAGCATCTCCACTGCATGCCCCTGTCTCCTCCATCTGCAGCCAGAGCCGAGAGGGCGAGAGAGGAGAGAAAACGGGAGAGAGAGAGAGGGTCGCGCGTGAATGAGAAAAGGAAAGAAGAAAAGGAAATGAAATTAGGAATTTTCCTAATTTCCAAAAAATTTGATTTTTGAGCTGAAAATGGACTAATTCAGAAAAATAAGTAAAAATAGTCGAAACGATCCTCTTAAAGTGTACATCGCAACTGTAGCGTCCTCGAGTCAATGAACTGAGAAATAAACTCACCACAGGGTTCCGTAACTTGTACGAGAGAAAAATCCACGCAGATCGTAAAACTCAACTCAGGACCCACAAAAGCGATCCGAAACTCTCCGAAAAGGACCCGAAAGAATCAATAAGAATCCAGGGTATTACAAGCCGACTGTCCATGTTCTCGAGATTCCTTTCGCTGTATTAAAAGCTCGGGGCATGACAAATACACTTTCTTCATATCTTGAAACATCTTAATGCTTCCAGGGTGGATGGAAAACATTGACCTGTATCTGATAACTTCATATTTTCACATATTATTTCTATATATGTTTGGAAGATAAGTCTAAGTAAATTGTTGATTATGTGTGAAAATGTTCACGAAAATAGATTTTTGTTAACACGTGAGTGTTCATGGAAAACAACTATTATTGGGGGTACTTTGTAAATAATAATGAGTGCATATATATGAATAAGATTTGCATTGATTAATATTTTGTGTTAACAACATTATATATCACATATGCATTCTTTTAAATGGCACGTTGTTGGTGTAACACATGCATGGTGGTTATGGGCATCACGTAGGTGGCTACAAGTGGGTTGCATGAAGCACATAAGAGCATCACGTGCATGGCAAGGCAAGGAACATATACATGTGTTGGCAAGACCATTGGCTTGATTTGCACGTGCATGAAGGCTTCAGCGGTTGAAGATGATGTGTGGCTAACCATGCATGGACGTGGCAGCTGGGTGCGTTGAGAAACCCAAGAAGAAGGGCCACTCATGTTTCGTTGCATGGCTACACCGGGTCAAGGATGAGGATGGTCTTTGCGTAAAAGGCGGACACGGCAGTAAGATGGGCAGTGCCGTTTGCATGGCTGGCTGGGTGTTCGAGAAAGGCATTTGCATCTCCATGATCACCACGAGGATATCGGCACCAGCTTCACGGGAGGTTCGCAGCGTGCATACGGGTTTGGCAGAGGGAACTCGCGACTATATGGATGTCGTTCGTGAAAGGACGAACACGGCGAGCTACTTGCGTGCGGAGCATGGATGATAGCGACGATGGTGAAGATAACAGAGGTGGTTCCGTGGAGATCCTGGCGTCGCCCATACCCCTATAAATGGGAGATTCAGGGAACGAGATGGGGGGCTTCGTTTTTGGTTTTTAGTTATTCTCTTAGCCTTCATCACAGGTCCTTTTTTTGTTGTTCTCTATCGCCGCTCCGGACGTGGTGAGGGTTCTTCTCTACATCACCTAACGTGCAGACGGTCGCGAAGAGCAGCAGTCGGCCATCTCTTTTGGCGTTCCTTCTACCTTCGCGCCGTCTCTGGTGGAACTCGCCTTTGTGGCTCGTGGGTGGAGCCTTCTCAGCCGATCGCTCCCTTTGTTGGGCGTGCAACGTCCATCTGCTGCGAGCCTTCCCCCATATGCTATAGTGTGTGACACTGTGGCGTGAAGAAAGGAGGCGCGAGCTCCCCATGCTGCTACAAGCCCCCCTCGACGCAGCTGAGATTCCCCAGTGAGCTCCTCTCGCCGTAGCGTGAGGAAAGCGTTGCCAGCAAGCCTCTTCTGTAGCATGTGTGGCACCCACAACGGAGAAAGGGAGAGAGTAGCCGAAGCTCTTCCTTGCTACAGTTCTTTTCCTGTTCACTGTTATTTCCATAAAGCTCTTTTCAGCTTCTGCATTTGCCTATTGTATTATTCTCTTCACAGCATAATTTAGTTAGTCCATTAATCTTATTTGTCTTAGGTTTGTTAATTACGCTGCAAGCACATTCGTTCTTTGATATTAATTTAGTAAAAGTGTTTTATTTTTATTCATTATCTTTATCTCTCTCTTCCTCTTCTCCAAACATGGTGTCTTTCTTTTGTTGTTGTCCTTGCACTTGAGTACATAAATTTGCATCTTAGTTTAAGTCCATTCATCTAGGTTAGATAATTTTAATTCATCAACTTTCTTTTGAGTATCCATTTGCATGAATTTTTAGTTATAAAAACTCAAGATTTTCTACTTTAAAATCTTAATTTCCCTGTGGATTCGACTCGGTCT
Source organism: Amorphophallus konjac (assembly GCA_022559845.1). NCBI lineage: Eukaryota > Viridiplantae > Streptophyta > Magnoliopsida > Alismatales > Araceae > Amorphophallus > Amorphophallus konjac. The sequence goes on along the minus strand of CM040123.1, from coordinate 189,901,556 downwards.
CACCGCTGAACTATTTCATTCTGATTAAATTGTGGGCCGATAATTAAATTTGATATTGGACGTATTAACGACATGTGTTTTACCTATCAATTTTTGGCGCCGTTGTCGGGGAAATTTATGTAATTTCCCTTTTCTTAGTTTTGCAGGAAAAATAAAAAAAAGGTAAATTTTTTTAGTCATTTATTTCAAAAACAAAAAAATTGAGGAAACACTTTTCAAGTAAGTACTCACACTTTCCCTCCTTCGTTTGAGTTTATTTTCTCCTTTTTTCATATCTTGTGGTTAGATAGGTTCATAAAAATAAAAAAAAAACTTTCACTTGAACTTTAATAAAAATCTTCATCTCAAGATTAGCAACCACATTTTCATGTTTTAGGTCATGCATCATATAGGTTAGAATTAGTTTTGTTATTTAATTTTGTTAAATGCATTATAGAAGATTGCGGGGGCAAGGTGAGTTCTACTATCTTTTTCTGAATCACATGACATGCATATTTGCATAGAACCCCTTGTTTGACTTTGTGGTGTTGCATTGCATTTTAAATTAATCTTAAGGGTAAAACACATAATCACATAAGGTGGGGATTTGATCACCCTTCCTTAGCCCACAAACTACAACTCCGCATTTTACAGTTCCTAAGCCTAATAAAATCCATTAGACATTGGTGTTGACACCCGTTTTTTGCCGATAAGTCGAGTCATTTCTCTTACTCCCATTTATTGATTCCTCGAGTTGTCCATCACTCGCCGGGCTATTTTCAGGCAACATCTTTGGGCCAATTTTATGGGTGGCCTCCCTCCCTGGCTAGGTCCGAGTTGATTTAGGGCTTAATGGACCTTGGTTTTGGTTGATTTAGCTTTTCTATGAATTTCAAGTGCCCATGTACATGTGCGGTCAGTCTCCAGCCATTCGACCATATGTGCGGTTAATACTGGGCCGTTCATATATTTACGGGATATTTTGGCTGATTTTTTGAATTATCACCGACACGCATATATACGGCCTAGCCATTGCCGCATAAGACCATAGTGCGGTATCCAATAAGCCATCTATGTCTCAAGAGTCCTAACGTCGGTTACCTATTCAGATAATTACCTATTTATCTTTTTATTTATCACCGACAGGCTTGGACGGTTTCCTGTTAGCCGTTCAACTATGAGAGAGTCCAACGGCGAATTTATCGGTCAGTTCAGTGGATAAATTAATTATTTGATGATTTATTTGAATTTCCACCGACAGGGAAGGACGGCCCGTGTCTGGCCACTCATCATTCGTGCGGTCTATCGTGAGACCGTTTATCCTCTCGGACCAGAAAGTTGTTAAGGGTTTTTTATCCATTCGTGTTTTTTCTCCCAATCTTTCTCTGATGATTTCTCCGCGAATCCTTAACCATTTTGAGTGCCGTTTTCTCCATATAAAAGATAATTGAATTATCTTCATCTTTTATTTTGTAATCTTGACCTGAAAATGGCTAGAAACCCTAATTTCAGGCTAGGACTTTAGGTGCTCTATAAATAGACCCTAGGGGCCGGGCTTGAAAAGGGGGGAGATTTTTGGTCGACGGCGGAGCCCTGCTAAAATTTTGAGCGACCTAGCACCAAGGAGGGAGGCCTTCTACATCCACATAGGCCTCTGGTTCAGGGAGTAGTCTTTGTTTTGAGTCTTTTTGCATTTGATAGTCCCGTCTCCTCTAGTTGCATGCTTTTTTTTTTACACGTCCATTCTCCCACGTTTTTCTTCATTTGCACTATCATTCACACACCCTCCTATGTTTTTTGACGCCCCCAGGGGTTTAAAACTCCTTAGGTATCCCCCATTCCATTTAGTTATGTTTATTCCTTTCCGTTCTAGCACTTACTACACTTTGCAGTTCTGATATTGGGTTTTCTTTTGTATTCTACACTCTGTTTCGCAGGTCAGCAACACACTAACGCGAGGCCCATCCTTTTTTGGCCGGCCGGAAAGGGTGGAGGTTGGACCCTTATAACTTCTGGCGTGGTGGTCTTGTGTGGCTTCTCCCGGACCGTTCAAGGAGACGTACAGCCTAGTATTAACCGTTCTTCCTCCTCCTGCGGTCACCATCAAGCCATTCAACCCTCCATCCATCTTCATCCCGCGTTCCACCCCAGTGCTGACGAGCGGCCTATCGTGAGACCGCACGTACCTACAGGCGATCCATAAGGAGCCCTTTATAGCATCGGTGTTGGTTTTAAGGTGAGTACCTCCCTCTTTCCAAGGTACGGCGTGCGTTCATCGCATGTCCGGCACCTTGGTGGCGATCACCAATTTCTACTCCTCCCTTTCCCTCTGTCTTTCGTTCATTTCCCATATTTGATGTGGTAAGATAGACATGGGAGTGCATTAAAAAAGAGGAAGGAAGGAAAAACACGTCAACACCCATTTTTTGGCGATCACGGTGGGACACCTAGTGCCCATCGTGTTAGTGACTTGCTGACCTTCTCTTTTGCTTTGTTAGTCCTTCTCTTGAAGTGGTTTCAGGTTGATCATGACTGCCCGCGGACTTTGTCCTCTGGAACTTGCGTGGCTCTCCATGAGCCGTCTAAATGATGTGCTGCAGAAAACCAACCGTTCTTCTCTACGAACAGTTCCATCTCTTCTGCAAGCCTGCTGTCGTGAGCGGTCTCTCACCACCCATTCATCTTCCATATGGCCTGTGTTTGGCCGTCCATCTTGTTGGCCTAGGTACGCCTCTGCCTTCCTGCTGTTGGCTGGATTACTGTCACGCGGCTGTTTCAGGTCCGTTCTAGTCCTTACGTAGCTGTCAATAGACCGCCCATCCTGGTACGCTTCTGATTTATGTCTCTTTTATTCTATCATTTTCTGATTCTCTTGTTACTTTGTCGTTACTCTCTGGTATGAATGGTCGTTCACAGGCCATCATTGATCCCTAAGCGGTCTCCATCAGACTATCCTTTTGCTACTACAGCGCACCCCATGCTGCAGTGTGATCATTGAGTCATATCATTATACATATATATATTTGGTGTTGTTGTTGATCTCCCTTGTTGTTATTTTGCTGATTGCATACTTGTTTTTATTTCCCTTACATTTGCTTGTTCATTGCTTGCTAGTTTCTATGCTAGACTTTGCATGCACTCCGGTGCGCATAGGATTCATGCATATTTATCACATCTAGTTGCATTCCTTCCGAGGTAGGGTTTCCTCTCGTCTCCATACTCCTTGGAGCCGACTAGGGGACCTTGCCGAGGACCTCCGTAAGTCCCCGTGAGCTGTGGATTCCCACACGGACGCCAGGCGGGTTGTACCATATCACCCCCCAGTCTAGGGTCTGCATTCATGAGAGAGAGAGTCTCTTAGACTCTGCCAGTTTCCCATCCCCCACCTTGGTTAGGTACCTTGTGGTTGAGTGAATTCATATCTTAATTAATCCACTAAGGTCCTAAAAGGGAACTTATAAAAAAATTTGCGCATCATTTGGAATTTGATTGGGTAAATTGTTGATTCTTTTCTCATCTCTTCCCTCCATTGTATGTTGCAGTGTCATCATTTGCATCTTTTTATCAGATTAAGCTCATTTGGTTTAGTTCATCTTTGTATGTCCCCATCTAGTTGCATTTGTCTTAGGGTCATTTCCCTCCTTGTATTCTTTTGAAGTTCACTGTATAAAGTCTCCATTCTCCCCATGGAGCATTTTTCCCTTGTACATTATTCCTATACTTCTCCATCTTCTTATCCCCGCATGGATTCCTCTTCCCATGCGGGCCCTTCTCCTTATTCCTCTAGTGGACCCTATTCTTTAAATGGGCCTTCTTATCCCGCCCGCGCTGCTGTTGGCCCGATCTGTCCCCATTTCCACATTCATGATTCTTCCAAGCCCATGTATTCCTCCATTCCTGGAATGGGCTTTCCTTCTTCTCAGGCCGGATCCCCTTATCCGGCCCATCATCATTATCCTGGTCTAAATCATCCTCTCTTGCTCATGCCGGCCCATATCCTTCTCGGACTCTTCCTACCGAGGAGATGATCGCTCAGGCCCAACGCCAGCTTGACGAATTGCAACGCCGAATCATTCCTCAAACTTCTTTGGATATCCCATTTGCATTCCAAGGTCTTCAGCTTCCACCACGTTCACAAATTCCGGCTTATCGTCGCTATGTTGGAATTGGTGACCCCTACGTCCATTTGAAGGATTTCTTATATGAGTCGGCTCAGTTCCAACATGATCAATGCTTGGTGGCCTATTTGTTTGGCCTATCTTTAGAGGGCTCGGCCAAGGATTTGTTCTTCAAGTTACCGCAAGAGCAGATGATGAATTTTCAAGCCGTTCAAGCAATATTTATTCAGTAGTACTAGGACCAGGTTGGGCCCAGATACTCCATGGTCGATCTGGCCTAAGAGAAGATGAAGTTTGATGAGGAATTCTCCACGTCTGCCGACCGTTGGCGTCCCCTGGCTGCTCAAGTCCCGGGGCATATTCCAGAGGGCGAACAAATCAAGATGGTTATTTCTAATGCAACACCCGAGCTCAGATGCATCCTAGCCCTGAATGATATCACTTCATGGCAACATCTTTACAGTCGAGCCCGCTTCATTAGCCAACAACTCCTAGTTTCCTTTGACCGCGAGTCTCCTTAACTGCCACCTTCTACGCCCACGTACGCCTCCCATCCGTCATCTCCCTTATATCCCACCATGAGCCAGCACTCCACTACATATACCTCCATGAGTCGCCCGTCCGCTCCCACTTACCCACATACCTCCACATATGCTTCCACTACATCTCCCTCCACGAGTCAGCCCTCCACTTACAAAAGAAGTAAGCTTTCATGCTATATCTAGCCAATAAGGGCTACCAAAATGAGAAAAGAATAAAACGTAAAATTATAAATCAAAGACATGGCAAGAGTGGCAGTACAGTTCCCCACGGGACGTCATGAGCCCGGTTGTATGCGTGCCTGATAAATATGGGTCTAAAAATAGAAGACACAAAGCCCCGGCGCAACAGACCTGCTCTTTGAGGGGTAGTGCCCTGGAAGTAATTCAAGTCCTTGATACCTCCCACCCTGTATAAAGTCTGTCTCCAATTTTTCTTCTGCTTCTCCCTCTTAGGCTGGGTTGTATCCCGAGTATGGCCTTAGTAGAGGCACCGTTCTTTAGAAGTAATTGGTTGTGGCGAGCCACCCTCACATGCACGCACTGCTTAAGGGAAGCTTTTAATGAAAGGGGTAGAAACGACGATCCTTGGCAAGTAGTTCGAGCCTGTATTTGGGTGCTGCGGATTGTTATTGTCAAAAATACAAAAAAAATCAAATATTGTCAAAAATATAAAAAAATCAGATATTGTCAAAATTCTAAAAAAAGAAAATATTTTCAAAGTCCTAAAAAATCAAATATTTCCAAAAAATCAAAAAAATCAAGAAAATTGAAAAATCAAAAAATATACATATTTGTCTTTTGTTCTTTTCTATCTATTTGTTTTGAGGACAGATACGTAATCTGTTTGCCAAGTGTGCAGGTTGCAGGTGCTCAAGCTTTCCTTGCTCTATATTTTGTTCTATCTGTCTCCTGTTCACATCTTCTGATCTGTTCTCTTCTTCGATCACATCTCTCGATCTGTTCTGAAGCTCCTGTCCTTCTCAGCTGTTGTTTGCAATAATCATATCTTTATGAGAGGGCTTTGCCTCACGATTATGAACCTGGCGGTTCTGCTTCATTCTGATCTTGGGTTTTGATTGAAGGACGTATTTTGTTCATGTCTTTTGTCCCGCCGTGTCCTTGTCTCGTGTCTATGCCCCACCATGTCGTCTCACACATTTTATTTTGTCCCTCACCACATGTTGTTAGTTGACTTGCACATGTTGATAGTCGCCCCTCTATGTTCCGTGTGTTGTCCCAACCGTGTGATCGTCCGTCATGTTCTTGTCCCAACCGTGTGTTGTCCCGCAGCATTGGTGTCTTGTCATGCTATGTTCGTGCATGCGAGTTGTTTGTTTATGCCTTGCATATGTGCTAGTTTGCTTTTGTTATGTTATGTTGACCGTCATATTATGTCATGTTGTTTGTCGTTCAGTTAATCATTGTGTTATCTCTGCTATGTTTATACTCATTTGTCTTATTCATAAAAATTAATAAAAATCTGAAAATAAAAATCCAAAAAGCATGCCGTTTCACCTGCACAGGTAAGTCAGGTATGGCTTTCTGTCCCAACATCCTTTATTGCATTACTATACGGTACTATGCTATGTTACCTCGAGAACCAGTTAGTTGCTCGCGTGTTCCAGGATCTGATGTTCCCCTTCAACAAAAACGATGATGATCCAGGTTCACGCATTTGACCTTCGGATAGGCCGTTAGGTTGGGATGTCCCGGAAAGGATGGTTCTATCCTACACGCTGTGGTTGGGGATAGTGTCTTGACTCGAATTCTCCCAGCCTAGCAATATTATTATCGAGTATTTTTTATATTTTATTCTTTCTTTGCATTTGTTTTAACAATTTCTTTTATTTTAGCTCATCATGCATCATGCGCATGTTTTGAGCATTCATGACCCATGGTTTGCCTACGAAGTGTCCCACCAGTGGTGGTTAGCTGTGCGTTCAGTGCTTGAGTAAGAGGAACAATTCCACTCTGAGTTGGAAGGTTCTCTTTGGTCGATTCACTTAGTTTGGTTGATTAAGACGTCCCCGACTGGAGTTTTAATCTGCTTCTTTATTTTTCGCTGCTTATTCCGGTCTCCTCATTGGTCCGCGGGATTGTGTCTCCCATGAGGATGATCATGTGTTTCCTTTTATGTTAGTTTAGTTCCTCCAGATTGGCGTCACTTTTGGTTTAATCATTCCTTGTGTTCGGGTCAGATTTTTCCGGAACATTCCTGTCGCTTGTTAGTAAAAACGAGTGTCGCTTTACCTTAACACCCGCTTTTCAGTCCGCTCCGCTTCATTTCTGCTTCATCTCCATGTTCCATTTTACTTTCGCTTCACCTCCGCTCGCTCCCCTGCAAAGAGGACGTTAAGGAGGGACATCTGTTGACACCTATTTTTTGCCGATAAGTTGAGTCATTTCTCTTACTCCCATTTATTGATGCCTTGAGTTGTCCATCACTCGCTGGGCTATTTTTAGGTAACATCTTTGGGCCAATTTTATGGGTGGCCTCCCTCCCTGGCTAGGTCCGAGTTGATTCAGGGCTTAATGGGCCTTGGTTTTGGTTGATTGAGCTTTTCTATGAATTTCAAGTGCCCATGTACATGTGCGGTCAGTCTCCAGCCGTTCGACCATATGTGCGGTTGATACTGGGCCGTTCATATATTTATGAGATATTGATGCGGGACGGATGACATGACCGGGCTAAGACGTACGACGGACTCGATGTGCGGCCAGCACTAGCACGCTAAAGGCAAGCCGGGCGGTTGACCACCGTGGCGTTCTCTGGGTGGAGACTTCTCTCAACAGCAACACTAGGTAGCCCGACGATCGTACCTTGCGGGGGAAACGTGGGGATCGCAGCGGTTAAGGAACCACTGTCGCCTAGGGTGGTGTAGTCCGAGCTCGGTGCTCGACTGGAGCTAAGCAACGTGCACTCTCAACTCACATTCACGGTGATTTGTAGCTAGCTACGGCCCTAATCTCACAGACGCATCATGATAGAACATATATTAAATCAGCAAAGTGAGAGAGGAACGAGTACGTACCTCCACGACTAGGCGTGGGGAAGAATTCCCGGCCGAATCCAAACAACCCCCAATACACACAACTGTCAAATTGCCATTTTAGAACCTAATGCCCACTCCACGTAGGGAGGTAACGGGCTACAAACATCAATTTTGGGGTTGCTGAAGTCCGGGTTGACGGGCCTCACTCGTATGAGGCGAGGGAAGCGAGTCGGAGCCGATCGGGTAAGCCTATTGGAAGCAGACTTGGTTCTGCCCGCACTGGTCACCCTGCGCAGTGAACTTGTGAAGGCCGGTGCGCCAAGATCCGATGCCCGATCGGAGTTCCGTTTGTTGGAGAACGTCGGCGACATAATGAAGATCGTCTGCTCCGAAGGGCGTGATCAGATCTTTCAGATCTGGGTGCAACAGCGACTGATTTCAGCTTTTGGTTCTGTGCTCACAGAACTGCACAGTAAGACAAATAATTATGGGAAAATTGGTTGCCGATGTCGGATCGAGGCGCCGTTTGTGGGAGCTCGTCGGCGACGTCCAGAGGAAGACGCAGACCAAAGCGCTTGCACAGATCTGCACGGTATGAGGTGGGGCAGACTCGGGAAGTCGACTCTGGTGCTGAGTCGGGCCTCCACAGATTAGCTTGCGCGATCCCACGAGCATCGTAGCCACGATCAGCACAGATCTCGGATCGAGACGAGATTGGCTGCAGCGCGAAGAGGACTCAAAATTCTATGATCACTCTGAAAGGCAGCTCCTGATGGGTTGAGAGGAGATCTGGGGAAATTCAGAATCTGTAAACTCCAGATCTGGACAGCAGGCTCGGGCAGATCTGCGCGCCGTCACGAAAAGAATTGCTACCGGTGATCCAGAAGTCCGATCGATGCAAAACCACCTCTGAAATCTTCCTAACTTGATGAAGTAGCACGGATAATTTTTGTGGAACCTGATAAGAAGGGGATGGGGAGGATATTGGGGCGAGTCACACACCCAGATTCAATCCCGTCACAGGATTGGGCAGGGCTTCACACCCAAGGGGGAAACAAGAGAATCACTCTCTCTATGCAATTTTCTCTCACAAAATTTTCATTAACTTCTGCAAGGACACTATACATATGTTTAAATAGATGGATGGCAAGGGGAGGGGGCTGGAAAAACGTGGGAGCAAGGGGATGGATAGGAGGATGCGCCCCTTTGACAATGAGAGGGGGAGAGGGGGGCAAGGAGACATAGACTCACCTACCTTTGAAATTCAAAGGGGAGGGGGACAAGCATGGTAGGTGGCAGCCATCCTCTTGGACCAAGAGAGGAGGGGCACCCCTTCTAGAATCCCACAATCCACTACTCCTTAATCCTCTTTCACACATAGCACATAACCCCCTTTTACATTGGTGACCCATTCACATTAGACCCATGTTCACACTATGATCCCTGTTTACACTATGCCCTTTTCACACCTAGCCACTAGACTCATGGACCTTTTCACACCTTGGCCCATTCACAATGGTTAAACCATTTGATCCATTCATACCTAGCCCATGGGCTTGGCCCATTTAAAGGCCCATTAGTCAAGCCTAATACTATTCTAGCCCATTACAAGACCATAGGCCCATTATCCTTATTACAACCCATTAATCATCCATAAGTTCCAAATAGGGCCTAGCAAGGCCAAATAAATGGGAAATGAAGGTGAAGGCTCGGCCGATGCGTCCACGTCCTCCGCGAGCTATCTGGGTCCCGCCATGTCCTCATCCACTGGCGTGTATAGTGGCATGTGTCGGCACCAATTCTCCCCGGGTGGGAGGAACTCGACCCGTTGAGTAACGGTCCCAAGGCTTGAGCTCTCCGCATGTGATCAAGGAGTTGTTCATCGAGGGCCATCCTCGCCAACGCATTATGAAGTGTTGGTAGGCTCCGTTCCTGGTGGTGATCACCTGTTCATCCAGTATACAATCTATATGCGTGCGTTGGGGCTGGAAGAGGTGGAATCTCGGGTTGTGTGTCACTCGCAACATGATAAGAAAGCTCGAAACTCACTAGGGATCACCGCGGGTTCCGATATGCTACCAGATCAGAAACATTGAACGTCAAACTGACACCATAGTCGCCTGGTAGTTCAATAACGTACGCATTTGAACCCACTTGTTTCTTGACCCAGAAGGGCGGGTATCACGGACTTAGAGTTACTTTACGGCCCCCAAGAGGAAACCGTTCAGGTATGACCTTGATCTTGACGTACTCTCCCTTTTGAACTCACAGGCATGTAGCATGCATCAGCTAACTCCATATACGTGCATGGATGGCCGTTTATTGGGACATGACTTAATACAAACCATATGCATGAAAGAAAACAAACTATAGAAACAAACAGACACACACATGACCTTAGACATACATAGACACCAACAAACAATGCAACCCAAAGCTGGAGACTCTTAGACATCTGACATGAACCTACTGACTTCTAAATGGGGGTTTAGAGGTTCGGGAGGATCACACCCAAGTGCACATTGCCCTGGGTACACGGGTCGGCAGCATGCTCTTCTAAAAGCGCATAAATACTCCTTCTCGAGTTCGGGGTCCGCCTCATAGAGGACCTCCACTAGCTCCGGTGTGGCGTCGCGGACTTGAGTGTCCGAAATAGCCAATGATTCCCGAGTGGGACACTTGGCCGTAAAGTGGCCAATTCCACCACACCTATAGCACTGGTCACGTGGCCCTGTGCTAGAAGATGCTCCACCAGTCATCGGCCCATTTCCCTTGTCTTCTCGACGGGCCGGGGGTGGTGAGAGCTGAGGTCGGGCAGGTAATGTGGGCTGCTGGGGGTGTGTGGTGGGGATTGGTGCCTGTGGGCGAGGGAGAGGGTCCCTTGGAGGGAGGGGGCGAGGCCTGAGAACAAAGGGGTCCTGGTGAGGGGGTTCCAGAGGACAAACCACTAGAAATCGGCTATAGGAACTAGGTGTGGTACGAGAGTCGGACCCACGCTGATGGGTGGTCCCCGGTCGCTGGACGGGAGTGAACTCCAACTCAAATTGCTCTAACTCGAGAGCAACCTGATATGCAGCCTCGAGGGTGGTCACATTGCAGTGAAAGAGTTCGTACTGATAGTGGGGCCACAGACCACGACGGAAGCGGGAAATGGGCATCGTGCTCTCTTCTGAGATGTCACATCGTATAAAATATTCATCAAACTCTGTGATATACTCGGACACGGACCTATAACCTTGGGTGAGGTTCTGCCACCGATCAATGAGCCGTTGACGGTATGAGGTGGGAAGATACTTAGCTCTAAGTCTATCCTTCATCTCATCCCAAGACTCAACCGGGGGCTCTCGACGCTGATAGAGCAAGCTCTCCACATTGCGCCAATAAGTTTACGCTTACCATAACAACTTCATTTTTGAAAACCTGACTCTTCGGAGGTCCGTCATTTCGAACCACTCGAACTACCGATCCATGCCGGCCTCCCAATCGAGATAGACCTTTGGGTCCAAAGACCCGTTGAAAGTGGGAGGGTTTGCTCGCACGGTCCTAAGGACTCTATCGTCCTCCTCATCTCTTGGCTGATGAAAGCCATGACGGCGTCGGCCATTCCCCCCATACGCATTATCGGACCCATAGTCTTCTAGACCAAGGTCACGATGTTGTGGTTTGATGGCCTATTGCCGGGTGTTTTGAGGAGCAGGTGGGGGCTGGTTTTAGGCCGCGGGAGCGGCCTGGACTTGGGCCATGGGAGAGGGTTGGCCTTGGGCCACCGCGGGAGGAGGTGTGGGTGGGCCCTGAGCCGTTCCAAGGGGGTCCCCGTGTGACATTCTATCTAACCGTCCAACTAGATCTTGAATAGGCTTGTCGGATGCCTCCATGCGTTCCTCCATGGCTCGAAGGCGACCATCCATATTTTTGGAAAAGTTCCGAAAGGTGGCTTCGGACCGGTCCATCCGAGCCATAATGGTCAACATTGCCTAATGTAAGGAGTGGAAGTCTCCTGAGGCGGCATCTCATAGGTTAGCCATAGAAACGGGGAGATGGTATTGGGTACCACGCCGGGTGGGCATGCAAAGACACGAAGGTTGGAATGCACTAACTAGGAACCTAGATTTAAACCGATATCCGGTACGAGGCGGAGGTTCGATCCGAAGAACTCCTCACGCGAGTGAATCACCTTCCCGATAGACGTAACCTAACGATCGGACGACACCTTTTAATATACCGAATATTGGAATGCAAATGCAACCATGGACTTAAATGACCCTAGACTTAAACAGACGCTCTGATACCAATTTGATGCGGGACGGATGACATGACCGGGCTAAGACGTACGAAGGACTCGATGTGCGGCCAGCACTAGCACGCTAAAGGCAAGCCGGGCGGTTGACCACCGTGGCGTTCTCTGGGTGCAGACGTCTCTCAACAGTAACACTAGGTAGCCCGACGATCGTCCCTTGCGAGGAAAACGTGGGGATCGCAGCGGTTAAGGAACCACTATCGCCTAGGGTGGTGTAGTCCGAGCTCGGTGCTCGACTGGAGCTAAGGAACGGGCACTCTCAACTCACATTCACGGTGATTTGTAGCTAGCTAACGGCCCAAATCTCACAGACGCAGCATGATAGAACATATACTAAATCAACAAAGTGAGAGAGGAACGAGCACGTACCTCCACGACTAGGCGTGGGGAAGAATTCCCGACCGAATCCAAACAACCCCCAATACACACAGCTGTCAAATTACACTTTCAGAACCTAATGCCCACTCCACGCAGGGAGGTAACTGGCTACAAACATCAATTTTGGGGTTGCTGAAGTCCAGGTTGACGGGCCGCACTCGCAGGAGGCGAGGGAAGCGAGTTGGAGCCGATCGGGTAAGCCGATTGGAAGCCGACTTGGTTCTGCCCGCGCTGGTCACCCTGCGTAGCGAACCTGCGAAGGCCGGTGCGCCAAGATCCGATGCTCGATCGGAGTTCCATTTTTTGGAGAACGTCAGCAGCAGGATGAAGATCATCTTCTCCGAAGGGCGCGATCAGATCTGAGCGCAGCAGTTACTGATTTTAGCTTCTGGTTTTGTGCTCACAGAACTGCACAGGAAGACATATAATTATGGGAAAATTGGTTGCCGATGTCGGATCGAGGCGCCATTTGTGGGAGCTCGTCGGTGACGTCCAGAGGAAGATGCAGACCAAAGCGCTTGCACAGATCTGCACGAGATGAGGCGGGGCAGAATCGGGAAGTCGGCTTTGGTGCTGAGTCGGGCCTGCACAGATCAGCTTGCGCGATCCCACGAGAATCATCGCCACGATCAGCAAAGATCTCGGATCGAGACGAGATTGGTGGCAGCGCGAAGAGGACTCAAAATCCTATGATCACTCCGAAAGGCAGCTCCTGATGGCTTGAGAGAATATCTGGGGAAATTTGGAATCAGTAAACTCCAGATCTGGACAGTAGGCTCGGGCAAATCTACGCGCCGTCACGAAAAGAATTGTTGCCGGCAATCCAGAACATCGATCGACGTAAAACCACCTCTGAAATTTTCCTAACTTGATGAAGTATGACGAATAATTTTCGTTGAATGAGATGAGAAGGGGATGGGGAGGATATAGGGACGAGTCACATGCCTAGATTCAATCTCGTCATAGGATTGGGCAGGGCTTCACACCCAAGCGGGAAACAAGAGATTCACTCTCTCTATGCAATTTTCTCTCACAAAATTTTCATTAACTTCTGCAAGGACACTATACATATGTTTAAATAGAGGGATGGAAAGGGGAGGGGGCTGGAAAAACATGCGAGCAAGGGGAGGGAGAGGGGGCTGCGCCCCTTTGACAATGAGAGGGGGAGAGGGAGACAAGGAGACATAGACTCACCTACCTTTGAAATTCAAAGGGGAGGGGGACAAGCATGGTAGGTGGCAGCCATCCTCTTGGACCAAGAGAGGGGGGGCACCGCTTCTAGAAGCCCACAATCCACTACTTCTTAATCCTCTTTCACACATAGCACATAACCCCCTTTTACATTGGTGACCCATTCACATTAGATCCATGTTCACACTATGATCCCTGTTCACACTATGCCCTTTTCACACCTAGCCACTAGACTCATGGACCTTTTCACACCTTGGCCCATTCACAATGGTTAACCCATTTGACCCATTCATACCTAGCCCATGGGCTTGGCCCATTTAAAGGCCCATTAGTCAAGCCCAATACTATTCTAGCCTATTACAAGACCATAGGCCCATTATCCTTATTACAACCCATTAATCATCCATAAGTTCCAAATAGGGCCTAGCAAGGCCAAATAAATGGGAAATGATGGTGAAGGCTCGGCCGATGCGTCCACGTCCTCCGAGAGCTATCTGGGTCCCGCCATGTCCTCGTCCACTGGCGTGTATAGTGGTGTGTGTCCGCACCATATATTTTGGTTGATTTTCTGAATTATCACCAACAGGCATATATACGGCCTAGCCATTGCCGCATAAGACCATCGTGTTGTATCCAATAAGCCGTCTATGTCTCAAGAGTCCTAACGTCGGTTACCTATTCAGATAATTACCTATTTATCTTTTTATCTATCACCGACAGGCTTGGACGGTTTCTTGTTAGCCGTTCAACTATGAGAGCATCCAACAGCAAATTTATCGGTCAGTTCAGTGGATAAATTAATTATTTGATGATTTATTTGAATTTCCACCGACAGGGAAGGACGGCCCATGTCAGGCCGCTCATCATTCGTCCGGTCTATCGTGAGACCGTTTATCCTCTCGGACCAGAAAGTGGTTAAGGGTTTTTATCCATTCGTGTTTTTTCTCCCAATCTTTCTCTGATGATTTCTCCACGAATCCTTAACCATTTTGAGTGTTGTTTTCTCCAGATAAAAGATAATTGAATTATCTTCATCTTTTATTTGATAATCTCGACCTGAAAATGTCTGGAAACCCTAATTTCGGGCTAGGACTTTAGGTGCTCTATAAATAGACCCTAGGGGCCGGGCTCGAAAAGGGGGTAGATTTTTGGTCGACGGTGGAGCCCTGCTGAAATTTTGAGCGACCTAGCACCAAGGAGGGAGGCCTTCTACATCCACACAGGCCTCCGGTTCAGGGAGTAGTCTTTTTTTTGAGTCTTTTTGCATTTGATAGTCCCGTCTCCTCTAGTTGCATGCTTTTTTTTTACACGTCCATTCTCCCACATTTTTGTTCATTTGCACTATCATTCACACACCCTCCTATGTTTTTTGATGCCCCCAAGGGTTTAAAACTCCCCAGGTATCCCCCATTATATTTAGTTATGTTTATTCTTTTCCGTTCTAGCACTTACTACACTTTGCAGTTCTGATATTGGGTTTCCTTTTATATTCTACACTCTGTTTCGCAGGTCAGCAACACACTAACGCGAGGCCCATCCTTTTTTGGCCGGCCGGAAAGGGTGGAGGTTGGACCCTTATAACTTCTGGCGTGGTGGTCTTGTGCGGCTTCTCCCGGACCGTTCAAGGAGACGTACGACCTAGTATCAACCATTCTTCCTCCTCCTGCGGTCACCATCAAGCCGTTCTACCCTCCATCCATTTTCATCCCACGTTCCACCCCAACGCTGACGAGTGGCCTATCGTGAGACTGCGCGTACCTACAGGCGGTGCATAAGGTGCCGTTCATAGCGTCGGTGCTAGTTTTAAGGCGAGTACCTCCCTATTTCCAAGGTACGGCGTGCATTCATCGCATGTCCGGCACCTTGGTGGCAATCACCGGCTTCTACTCCTCCCTTTCCCTCTGTCTTTCGTTCATTTCCCATATTTGATGTGGTAAGATAGACATGGGAGTGCATTAAGAAAGAGGAAGGAAGGAAAAACACGTCAACACCCATTTTTTATGATAAGGAATTCCACTCTGAGTTGGAAGGTACTCTCTGGTCGATTCACTTGGTTTAGTTGATTAAGAGGTCCCCGTCTAGAGTTTTAGTCTGCTTCTTTATTTTTCGCTGCTTATTCCGGTCTCCTCATTGGTCCGCGGGATTGTGTCCCCCATGAGGATGATCGTGTGTTTCCTTTTATGTTAGTTTAGTTCCTCCAGATTGGCGTCGCTTTTGGTTTAATCATTCCTTATGTTCGGTTCAGAGTTTTCCTGAAGATTCATGTCGCTTGTTAGTAAAAATGCGTGTCATTTTACCTTAACGCCCGCTTTTCAGTCCGCTCCGCTTCATTTCTGCTTCATCTCCATGTTCCATTTCACTTTCGCTTCATCTCCGCTCGCTCCCCTGCGAAAAGGACGTTAAGGAGGGGTATCTGTTGACACTCATTTTTTACCGATAAGTTGAGTCATTTCTCTTACTTCTATTTATTGATACCTCGAGTTGTCCATCACTCGCTGGGCTATTTTCAGGCAACATCTTTGGGCCAATTTCTGGGTGGCCTCCCTCCCTGGCTAGGTCCGAGTTGATTCAGGGCTTAATGGGCCTTGCTTTTGGTTGATTGAGATTTTCTATGAATTTCAAGCGCCCATGTACATGTGCGGTCAGTCTCCAGCCGTTCGACCATATGTGCGGTTGATACTGGGCCGTTCATATATTTATGTGATATTTTGGCTGATTTTCTGAATTATCATCGACATGCATATATACGGCCTAGCCATTGCCGCATAAGACCATTGTGCGGTATCCAATAAGCCGTCTTTGTCTCAAGAGTCCTAACGTCGGATACCTATTTAGATAATTACCAATTTATCTTTTTATTTATCACCGACAGGCTTGGACGGTTTCCTGTTAGCCGTTCAATTATGAGACAGTCCAACGGTGAACTCATCGGTCAGTTCAGTGGATAAATTAATTATTTGATGATTTATTTGAATTTCCACCGATAGGGAAGGACGTCCCGTGTCTGGCCACTCATCATTCGTGCGGTCTATCGTGAGACCGTTTATCCTCTCGGACCAGAAAGTGGTTAAGGGTTTTTTATCCATTCGTGTTTTTTCTCCCAATCTTTCTCTGATGATTTCTCCGCGAATCCTTAACCATTTTGAGTGCCGTTTTCTCCAGATAAAAGATAATTGAATTATCTTCATCTTTTATTTGATAATCTTGACCTGAAAATGGCTGGAAACCCTAATTTCGGGCTAGGACTTTAGGTGCTCTATTAATAGACCCTAGGGGCCGGGCTTGAAAAGGGGGGAGATTTTTGATCGACGGCGGAGCCCTGCTGAAATTTTGAGCGACCTAGCACCAAGGAGGGAGGCCTTCTACATCCACACAGGCCTCTGGTTCAGGGAGTAGCCTTTGTTTTGAGTATTTTTGCATTTGATAGTCTTGTCTCCTCTAGTTGCATGCTTATTTTTTTTTACACGTCCATTCTCCCACATTTTTATTCATTTGCACTATCATTCACACACCCTCCTATGTTTTTTGACACCCCTAGGGGTTTAAAACTCCCAGGTATCCCCCATTCCATTTAGTTATGTTTATTCCTTTCCGTTCTAGCACTTACTACACTTTGCAGTTCTGATATTGGGTTTGCTTTTGTATTCTACACTCTGTTTCGCAGGTCAGCAACACACTAACGCGAGGCCCATCCTTTCTGGCTGGCCGGAAAGGGTGGAGGTTGGACCCTTACAACTTCTGGCGTAGTGGTCTTGTGTGGCTTCTCCCGGACCGTTCAAGGAGAGGTACTGCCTAGTATCAACCGTTCTTCCTCCTCCTGCGGTCACCATCAAGCCGTTCAACCCTCCATCCATCTTCATCCCACGTTCCACCCCAGCGCTGACGAGCGGCCTATAGTGAGACCGTGCGTACCTACTGGCGATCCATAAGGAGCCATTCATAGCGTCGGTGCTGGTTTTAAGGTGAGTACCTCCCTCTTTCCAAGGTACGGCGTGCGTTCATCGCATGTCTGACACCTTGGTGGCGATCACCGGTTTCTACTACTCTGTTTCCCTCTGTCTTTCGTTCATTTCCCATATTTGATGTGGTAAGATAGACATGGGAGTGCATTAAGAAAGAGGAAGGAAGGAAAAACACGTCAACACCCGCAAGTGGTGTAAGCAAGGATGAAGGCATCCTCCAAAGTGTGAAAGAAGGGGGAAGAAATTGGTTGAAGAGCAGAAGAGGGAGAAAGAGGACAGCGGGGATGGAAGAGGAGGGAGGAGTGGGCCACGGTGAGGAAGGAGCAGGGCGAGGCTGCTGTGCCGGATGCCCTGCTTCCTCAAAACCTCCCTCCGCTTCAACCTTCCTCCTAAGATGGTGGCGGCGGTCTAGCGGTCGGGAATAGGCGCGTTGTTATGCGTTGTCCCTTCTGGCACGCCGCCCTCCCATCGTTGTCCCTTCTTCCACGCCGAAGTAGCACGAGCACCTGTGGCGGCCGCCAGGATTATCGTCTTCCACATCGCCTTCCATATTTCGCTGATAACTTCTTAGCACAGAGACAAGCACTTCGCGAGAAGGGAGAAAGAGGAAGAGCTACAATAAAAGCCATAAGCATTGAAGTGGAGTGGAGGCGCCCTCCGGGACCTTTCTTATAGGTCGGCAGGGGGAACGCTTGCCTTAAATGATCCTCCCCTCGAAAAAATGCGAAAGGCAGCAACCCTTCCCAAAAAGGCAGTTGCTCTCCCCCCAATGACCTCTCCCCTAGGACGCACGGAATAACAAGTCATTCAAGGAATGGAAAGTCGGAAAGGTGCCAGTACTGCCACAATCGCCACACACGAGATATCCGCAAATAAAAGCCCCACCTTTTTAGCAACAGCAGATACGGTGGCCAAATTACGCCAAAGGCAGTAAGAAACAGTCAACTCTGTATTAAACACTATTGCCATTACATATAGCAAGGGCCAACCTTGCACGAAAAAAAAAAGAAGAGAGAAAAGGGACAATTCCTCCTAGTCTATGGAAATAGGGGAACTCTGAGAGCCCCGCGGCCTTTCTTGAGGATCGGCAGTTGAGGGATCCCCAGCGCCAAGGGATCTGCCCCCGGTACCCTCGGTGACGGCCGGTCCAGACACTGACCCCACTTGTATAGGAACTGTCTTGATCGCGTGCCCTCTAGAGGTGACCGGGGTTGGCGATCACTCTACCGAGCAGCTGGCATCCCCACTACCTTCTTCGCTCGACATCGAAGAGGAAGAATCCCTGGTATCTACGCCCGAGTCGTACCGTTGCTCAGTGGGAAAGACAAGCTCGTCGGTCACCTACTGTTGGCCCTCAACGACTGCTCGATGGTAACCCTGGCCGAATCCCTTCCGCAGCCCCCGAAGATAGCCTGGCTCATAATATGAGAAGGCGGCCTCCTCAAGAGCTGCACGATCGCCATCTGAGCTTCTATATCGTTCGATCGCTCCCGCCTCGACTCGCTCAGTCTCCTTCTCAAGCTCAGCTATTCTCTGCTCGGCCTCAAGCAACTTCCTCTCATTCTTGGACAGCTTCGCCTCAGCCTCAGTCCGCACGACCTCGGCTTCCTCCCGCATTTGCTCAGCCCCCCAGACCTGGTTGGTAAGCTCCTCCATCTCGGCCTTCCATTGCTCGAAGTGCTCGACCTGAGACTGACGCTCCTCTTCCAGGAGCTCTCCCTTCAGGTCAGCAATATAACGAGCCTGGGCCAGCTAGTCAACCAGTGTCTAAGCCTCCTCTTGGCTCGACCGGAGCTGAGCCCGGAACGAGGTGGTCTCCCGCCGAGAGACTTCAAGCTCAAAAGTCAATTGACTGATCTTTCGGTCAGACTCAGCACGAACCCGAGAAAGGGACCTCTCTTCATTGTCCCGCCGAGCGAAGAAGTCAGTTATCTCGGCCCCCAGTTGGGCCATGATCAGACCGCCCTCCATAACCCTCTCGAAGAGCAGAGAGGGAGGATCGCGTCTGATTTCTTCCCGATCCAACGAAGGCACCAAGGATTGTCACCGTTGATACAGAGAAGCCCGGACGATAGGTGCACCCACCGAAGGAAGAGGACTCCTCTCTGGAGGAGCCGGGACCGAAACATCTCCCTTGAGCGTCTGTTGACACATGAAGAATGTAAGGCCCAGAATTTTATAAATTATTTTTGGTATAGTTAATTATTTTCTGGGAATTTTAAAGACCCAAAATGGAATAATAAATGAATATTAGATTAAATAAATCATTAACGTAGCCTATTTAAAAAAAATCCAAAAGGTTTAAGGACCAAGCCCATTAAGTTTGGCCCATAGTCTAGAAGGTTATTTAGCCTATTTACGTATTTTAAGGATAAAATACTATTTTTATGGATAATAATATGGATAATTAATAAATGAGTTTGATTTATGTTGAACTCTGTGCACGTTGGATGTAGCGGTCTATCGTGCGACCGCCACAGCCATGTAACGCACCAGTCTTGATGCGTTACATCCTGTCAGTTCCGTGAATGGAAGAACGAGCAGAAAGACTAGAACTTTGGGATCCTATCTGCAGGAGATCAACTTGGGACAGCTTATAACATTACTAAGGACTCTTAGGGATTAGGTTCTGGCAAATTAAGGACTCTGGAATCGATCTAATCCTCAAACCCTAGCCAAAACCCTATAAATAGGACCTAGTTCTGAACTGAGCGACCCTTACTTCTGGCTCGTGAAGAATCAAGGTAATGAGTCATAATTTCAGGTAAGTTCTTTAGAAGATTTTGTTTAGTATACTTTAGACTAATAGTTCTCCAAATTTCGTGCTAGGAGATCAACCAACCAAGGAGATAGAAGCTTCCAAAGTCGCTGATTCAGTCATAGCAACCCAGGAAACTGAACGCAAGACCCCTAAAGATCAAAAGATTAGGATGTCTAAATGAGGTAATTAGAGTTCAGTCCTTTAGAACTTTTTTTTCACCTTAGTTTCAGCTTCTTACCCTCAAAATTTCACATCCTTAAGTCAAGAGATTGGAGAGATAGAGTGACATGAAGTTGCTGAAAAACCTCAGGAAGGGAAGAACTATGGCGTGTCTTGCAGTCCCAAATTGGAATATTAAAGCTCATTTAAAAGGTAGGTCATCTCATGATTGGCAAAAATATCTTGTTAGGGATAAAATCCCTCTGGTTTTGATTGATTTCATGCATGATAGATCA
This sequence comes from Amorphophallus konjac, assembly GCA_022559845.1. Lineage (NCBI taxonomy): Eukaryota > Viridiplantae > Streptophyta > Magnoliopsida > Alismatales > Araceae > Amorphophallus > Amorphophallus konjac. The sequence continues at coordinate 189,880,880 of CM040123.1, read as the reverse complement.
TATATTTCATGTTTTAATAGTTCTATACATTCATGCATCTCTTAGCCCTAAATGGAAAATAAAAGATATTATCTTGTCTATTCACTAAAACCCATGCATATAGTTGGCCTATACTTCGTTTATCATGTCTGGAATAGTTGTAGTATTTTGATTTCCAGGCATGTTATGTTTTCATAAACCTTTACTTTATTTTACTTCCAGCAGACTATCTGACGCATCAAGGTAAGACCATTACAATGATATAACGGCCTTATGACAAGCCGTCACACCTTCTGTTGTTTTTAAATTTCTCTGTTGTCTCTGACGGCCCAGACTCAGTGCGTTACAACACTGTAACGGTCCCACGATAAACCGTCACAATCGCTATGACGCCCCCACTTTCGACCGTCAGAGTAACTGTAGACAGAATTGAAGAACAGTCACATTAACTTATAAATATGCCAAGTTATCTAAGTTTTGACCTGTTGATATGAGTTTAAATTTATTAATTGGTTCATGATAAGTATCGCATGTTAAAGGCATTATGAATTATTTTAAGGATATGTTAATTTCATGCCAAAACACTATAGTTTGTATTAACTCCATGATTTTAAATGATGTATTGATGAAGTTTTATCATGATTTCCTATTGTTACACATTCTCTCTATCAATAGAGTCATTTCTTTAAGTACATGACACATATTCCGGTATGTTATCCATTAGTTCACACTTTACACTATAGGAACATTGTTCTTGGACATGAGGACCTCTCTATTGAATATTCCTTCCAATGGACTAGGAAATCTTGTTTCAAGGTCTCCGTAATTCTCTGCGAGCCTAGGATTCCCACTAGGACGTCGAGTTAGTTGTACCATTAAAACTCAATTGATTAGAAAGCACTATCGGTGTTTTATGATTCTAGCAATGTAACGGATCTATATTAGACCGTTAGGCCCATGTAACGGCCCAATATACAACCGTCACATTGAACTGAGTCTACTTTCTTTGTTCGGGATTTAGACCATTATAACGGCCCAACACTGGAGCGTCACATGAATGTAACGTCCCAGTCTTTGACCGTCACAATGCTTGAGCTAGTTAACCCAAAGTTTGACCCAAGGGTTGATATTCTAAAGTTCCTAGATGGCTTGATAATGGTCTAGGACTTATCATATTGATCAAGAAACTTAATATAATGAATGGAAGTTAAAGAAATCTATCGTTATGCTGCCGATTTATTTCCATAAGCATAACATTGTCTTAATTCATTCTTGATCTCTCATATTCTTAATAGAAGCATTCGTTCTTTAATAATTGTTGTCGTGAGCTTATTGATTGAACTTATTTTATTCTTGGCCATACTTTATTGTTACACTCATAGAAGTAGCTTGATTTATACGTGAAGATGCAGTTTGGGCGCTGATTGTGTCCAAGGGCTCTATGCTAGTCCCCTCGGCTGATTGCCGGAAACATACTATTATAAACCATGGGGTATGATGCTACTGGCGTCGCATTACGCTGGGAGTACTTTCTTTATAAATAAGTGAAATCCATGAGCACTCGTGAAAATCTAGTGAATTGCTACATGATTGACGTTCTCGTGCGTAACCTTTATGGTTATGAACGTGAAAAGTGAAAGTGCATTCTTGTTCATGAAAGGCCATGATACATTCTTGATCATACTTGTTACATTCTTGCTAGTTCATACTTGTTCATCCTATTTTACATGATCGTCTTGTTACTTTGATTTGATCGCAGGATTTATCGCATTCGCATGATTTTACCTTATTTCTTTAGAGCTAAAATGCTAATTACTTTAATAGTGCTAATCATGTTGATGCGAAGATACCTACTGGGTAAGTGTGTTCTTTACCTATTTCCATTCTTTTTAAGAAATGAAAGTGATTCGAATTCGGATTCGGATTCGGGTTATACAAGTAGTGGGTCCGAGAGCGAATGAAAGTGTTGTCAAGATGAGAGTGAAGACTTAGGAAAGTCTATATTGTTTAGATTGAGTCTATGTAATTTTCTTATTTTCTTGAGTCTGATAGGTTGAAAGAAGTTGAAAGTTATTGTATTTGAATATTTGATTATCAATGAAATAAGTTGGAGTTTGATTAAAATAATGTGCAATTGCATTTGTATGTGATTATCTTACGCTCTGATCAGTCTTGCTTGCAAGGGGCTTACCATGTCGGCTGTTCACGTTTCTCGAGCGAGTCTTCCGTTGTCATAAAGGCTCGGGGCATGATAGTTAAGTTGGTATCAGAGCCTAAGTCTCAGGACTTAGGGAAAAGAGTCATGTCATAGGATAAGTCCAAGGTTTAAGGACCCCTACCTATGAACTAAGGAAGAAATTTCCACACCCATGTGAGAATTGGGTAGAACCCGGCATCAGATAGTTAATTAGTTTTAAGATTGATTTTTCTTCCAATTTCACGAGAAATAACAAGTTGTTATTTTTCTCTCAGGTACCCTATTATTACCATGGCTCATCGCGTAGATTGGAATGGTAGGCAACAAACTGTTACTGGCCTTACACAGGCATTACAAACCATGGCGCAAGCTGGCGCAGGAGCAAGGGCTGGTGATTTGCATCGTAACTTTCGGAGCTTAAACCCTCTGCGTTTCTTTGGTTCTTCTAATCTTGACGAGGCAGAGAACTGGATAGACGAAATGAATCGTATCTTTGATGTTATCCAATGCACCGATCAAGAGAAGGTGCGTCTCGCAACCTTTCAACTCAACAAAGATGCCCGCACATGGTGGAAGTCGATTTCGGCACCTCTGGCCGATGCCCCTCATACCTGGGATGGTTTTCTTACCCTATTCCGTGCCAAGTACTTTTCTGAGCACGTAAAAGAGAGAAAGGCTATGGAGTTCGCCGCTCTTCGGCAAGGAATGATGACGGTTGCCGAATATGAGCTGCAATTCTCAAGGCTTGCACCTTACGCACCACATCTTATCAGTATCGATTTATTGAAGGCAAATCGGTTCATGAACGGGTTACGGCCCGATTTCGATTAGCAGCTCGGGACCCAAAACATCCGTACTTATGCGGAAATAGTTCAATGAGCTTATTTGTGTGAAAGGACCTTAGAGAAGGTCGAAAATTTAAACGGGAAAGGAGAAGAATCCAGCCGACGCTCAGATCGGCGTTATAAAAAAAGAAACGTTTAACATCACGGAGCCCTACAAAAGCCGTGATAGTAAGAAAAGATCCAAGAATGGGAATGGTGGAAGTTCCCATAAGCAAAAGAAAGTCAAGGAAGAGCAAGTTGCTACAGCTTACACGTTTTGCGAAAAATTTAGCCATTCGGCTGAGGAATGCTGGAAGCGCCTTGGCGCTTGTTTACGTTGTGGAAGCAGGGACCCTCGCATGCCAGATTGCCCCCTTATGAAAGACCAATCATCTGGTGGAGGACGTAGGAGGCAGGCTCGCCTCAATGCCATCTTAGAAGAAGAGGAAGCGCCCAAGGATGATGGGCTTATGGAAGGTACTCTTCAAATTTATTCTCGTCCTGCATTTGTGCTATTTGACACTGGTGCCTCTCATTCTTTTATGTCCACTACTTTTGCAAAAATATTATCAATTGCATCAGTCCCCTTACCTTTAGTTCTCACTATTTCCACACCCTTAGGTTCTGGAACAAAGCTTACCGACTATTATCCGGATAGCGAAGTGATAGTAGAAGGTCATAATCTCCTCGCAAACTTAGTATGCCTTGACATGAAAGGTTATGATGCCATTTTAGGGGTACATTGGCTTATAGATCATGATGCTTATATCAATTGCCGCAATAGGATTATATCCTTTCGAAAGCCTGGTCTTCCAAGATTTTCCTTCCTTAGCATTAAGTACAAGAAGCATCCTACTATCATATCTTCTCTTCACGCTTGCAAACTTATTTCGCAAGGATGTGAAGCTTTTCTTGCTTCTGTCATTGTTACAGAATCCAATGAGATTATCTTAGCAGACATTCCTATTGTAAATGAGTTCCCCGATGTGTTCCCATCCGAATTACCCAGTTTACCACCAGAGAGGGAAGTAAACTTCACTATTGAACTCATTCCAGAAGCAACACCTGTTTCTATAGCCCCTTACAGGATGTCCCCCATAGAATTCAAAGAACTAAAGAAGTAGTTGCAGGAACTACTGGATAAGGGCTTTATCAGACCTAGCACATCCCCTTGGGGTGCGCCGGTTCTACTTGTCAAAAAGAAGGATGGTTCTCTCAGGCTATGCATCGATTACCGGCGACTGAATCAACTTACAATCAAAAATAAGTATCCGTTGCCGCGTATTGATGAGCTCTTTGATCAGCTTTCGGGAGCTGAATACTTCTCCAAGATTGACCTCAGATCAGGTTATCATCAGCTTATAATTAAAGAAGAAGACATTTATAAATCGGCTTTTTGAAGTCGTTATGGCCATTATGAATTCGTGGTAATGCCGTTCGGGTTAACAAATGCCCCAACAGCATTTATGCAACTTATGAATAGTGTTTTCCAACCATATCTGGACCAATTCATCGTCGTCTTCATCGATGACATCTTGATATATTCCAAGACCAAGAAAGAACATGAAGAACATCTGAGGATAGCTTTACAAACACTTAAAGAACATAAACTCTATGCCAAGCTAAACAAATGCGAATTCTGGCTCAAGGAAGTTTCATTCCTAGGCCACATTATTTCAAAAGAAGGTATCGTTGTGGATCCTTCTAAGGTAGAAGATGTCAAGAATTGGAGTCGGCCAACGACCGTATCAGAAGTACGAATCTTTCTGGGTCTAGCTGGTTATTATAGAAGATTCATTAAAGATTTTTCAAAGATTGCAGTTCCTTTAACTAGACTCACGAGAAAAGAAAATCCTTTTGTCTAGTCAGAGGAATGTGAGAAGAGTTTCCAAACTCTTAAGAATCATCTTACTACAGCTCCTATTCTATCACTACCGGTGGAAGGTGGTGGATTCGAAGTATATACGGATGCATCAGGTATTGACTTAGGGTGTGTCCTCATGCAAAATGGAAAAGTAATCTGTTATTCTTCGAGACAATTGAAACGTCACGAGGAAAACTATCCTGTGCATGATTTGGAATTAGCAGCTGTCATTTTCACCTTGAAAATTTGGCACCATTATCTCTATGGAGAAAAGTTTACGGTCTACTCGGACCACAAAAGCTTGAAGTACTTATTTTCTCAAAAAGAGCTAAATATGAGGCAGAGGAGATGGTTAGAATATCTCAAAGATTTTGATTTTGCTATTCGATATCATCCTGGCAAGGCTAATGCTGTTGCGGATGTACTCAGCAGAAAATCAATGGGTATGCTATCAAGTCTCATGATTAGTATGACTAATCTTATTCCTCAATTTGCTCAGTTGAACATAGATATTAACATGAAGGAGGATTGTTTCATAGCTAATATTCAAGCTCAACCTACATTGATAGAAGATCTGGTCAAGCTACAAAATGATGATCCTATATTATTGGAGATCAAGGCCAATGTTGAACAAAGGTCAGATTTTTCTATTAAGGACGGAAGATTGCTATTTAAAGACCGAGTATGTGTACCGGATCATGAGGATACGAAAAAATTGATTCTAGAAGAAGCACATAAATCCAGGTATACCATTCACCCAGGTAGTACAAAAATGTATCAGGATCTCAAAAGAAATTTCTGGTGGCCCAACATGAAGAGAGAAATAGCTGATTTCGTGTCTTACTTGTCAACAAGTAAAGGCAGAGCATTTTAGACCCGTAGGTAAACTGCATCCCTTGAATATTCCCGAATGGAAGTGGGAGAGTATAGGGATGGATTTCATTATAGGGTTACCTAAGACAAGAGGTGGACACGATGGTATATGGGTAATCATAGACCGATTAACTAAATCTGCACATTTCATACCAATCAAAAGTAGATGGTCTGTGGATATCCTGGCAGCATTATACATAAGAGAAATTGTTAAATTACATGGTGTCCCAGTCACTATTATATCTGATAGATATCCTCGATTCACATCACAGTATTGGAAGGGTCTACAACAGTCACTAGGGACTAGATTGAATTTCAGCACAGCCTTTCATCCACAAACTGATGGTCAGACAGAAAGAACCAATCAAGTGGTAGAAGACATGCTCAGGGCTTGTGTTATTGATTTTGGAGGTAGTTGGCATGATCACTTGCCTCTAGTAGAATTTTCATATAACAACAGTTATCAGGACAGCATACAAATGGCACATTTTGAAGCTCTATATGGAAAAAGTTGTCGATCACCAATATGTTAGAGTGAAATAGGGGAAAGACAATTTCTAGGCCCCGATATTATCAGAGATTCTACAGAGATGATCAAGCTTATTCAGGAGAGAATAAAGATGGCACAAGATAGGCAGAAATCTTGTACTGATAATCGAAGACGCGACTTGGAATTTCAAGTAGGAGACCATGTGTATCTCAAGGTTTCTCCAGGTCGTGGTATTCAGAGATTTGGCATTAAGGGCAAACTAACTCCAAGGTTCATTGGCCCGTTTGAAATTCTTGAAAGGGTCGGTGAAGTGGCTTATAGGCTGGCTTTATATCCATAATTAGCAGGGGTTCATGACGTATTTCACGTCTCTATGCTGAAGAAATATGTATATGATCCTGACCATATTATCACTTATGACAATCTAGAGATTCAGAAGGATATGACGTACGAGTAAACGCCAATAAAGATTCTGGAACGGGAAGTGTGTCAACTAAGAAATAAAGGTATTCCTATGGTCAAGATTCAATGGAAGAAAACATGGCCATATGAAGCAACATGGGAAACCGAAGCAGCCATGCGGAAAAGATTCCCAGAATTATTTTAAACTGTAAGTACACTCTCCATAATCCATGTATTGAATTTGGGGACCAAATTCTCTTAAGTGGGGGAGGGTGTAAGGCCCAGAATTTTATAAATTATTTTTGGTATATTTAATTATTTTCTGGGAATTTTAAAGACCCAAAATAGATTAATAAATGAATATTAGATTAAATAAAGCATTATAAGGCCAATTTATGATAAATAATTAACCTAGCCTATTTAAATAAAATCTAAAAGGTTTAAGGACCAAGCCCATTAAGTTTGGCCCATAGTCTAGAAGGTTATTTAGCCTATTTACGTATTTTAAGGATAAAATACCATTTTTATGGATAATAATATGGATAATTAACAAAAGAGTTTGATTTATGTTGAACTATGTGCACGTTGGATGTAGCGGTTTATCGTGCGACCGCCACAGCCATGTAACGCACCAGTCTTGATGCGTTACATCCTGTCAGTTCCGTGAATGGAAGAACGAGCAAAAAGACTGGAACTTTGGGATCCTATCTGTAGGAGATCAACTTGGGAGGGCTTATAACATTACTAAGGAGTCTTAGGGATTAGGTTCTGACAAATTAAGGACAGTAGAATCGATCTAATCCTCAAACCCTAGTCAAAACCCTATAAATATGACCTAGTTCTGAACTAAGCGACCTTTACTTTTTGCTCGTGAAGAATCAAGGTAATGAGTCATAATTTCAGGTAAGTTCTTTAAAAGATTTTGTTTAGTATACTTTAGACTAATAGTTCTGCAAATTTCGCGCTAGGAGATCAACCAACCAAGGAGATAGAAGCTTCCAAAGTCGCTGATTTAGTCATAGCAACCGAGGAAACTGAACGCAAGACCCCTGAAGATCAAAAGATTAGGACATCGAAACGAGGTAATTAGAGTTCAATCCTTTAGAACTTTTTGTTCACCTTAGTTTCAGCTTCTTACCCTCAAAATTTCACGTCTTTAAGTCAAGAGATTGGAGAGATAAATCGACGTGAAGTTGCTGAAAAATCTCAGGAAGGGAAGAACTAGGGCGTGTTTTGCAGTCCCAAATTGGAAGATTAAAGCTCATTTAAAAGGTAGGTCATCTCATGATTGTGAAAAATATCTTGTTAGGGATAAAAGCCATCTAGTTTTAATTGATTTCATGCATGATAGATCATAGATTTCATGTTTTAATAGTTTTATACATTCATGCATCTCTTAGCCCTAAATAGAAAATAAAAGATATTATCTTATCTATTCAATAAAACCCATGCATAAAGTTGGCCTATACTTAGTTTATCATGTCTGGAATAGTTGTAGTATTTTGATTTCCAGGCATGTTATGTTTTCATAAACTTTTACTTTATTTTACTGCCAGCAGACTATCTGACTCATCAAGGTAAGACCGTTACAATGATATAACGGCCTTACGACAAGCCGTCACACCTTCGGTTGTTTTTAAATTTCTCTGTTGTCTCTGACGGCCCAGACTCAGTACGTTACAACACTGTAACGGTCCCACGATAAACCGTCACAATCGCTGTGACGCCCCCACTTTCGACCGTCAGAGTAACTGTAGACAAAATTGAAGAACAGTCACATTAACTTATAAATATGCCTAGTTATCTAAGCTTTGACCTATTGATATAACTTTAAATTTATTAATTGGTTCATGATAAGTATCGCATGTTAAAGGCATCTTGAATTATTTTAAGGATATGTTAATTTCATGTCAAAACACTATAGTTTGTATTAACTCCATGATTTTAAATGATGTATTGACGAAGTTTTATCATGATTTCCTATTGTTACACATTCTCTCTATCAATAGAGTCATTTCTTTAAGTACATGGCACATATTCCGGTATGTTGTCCATTAGTTCACACTTTGCACTATAGGAACATTGTTCTTGGATATGAGGACCTCTCTATTGGATATTCCCTCCAATGGACTAGGAAATCTTATTTCAAGGCCTCTGTAATTCTCTGCGAGCCTGAGATTCTCACTAGGATACCAAGTTGGTTGTACCATTAAAACCCAATTGATTAAAAAGCACTATCGGTGTTTTATGGTTCTAGCAATATAACGGATCTATATTGGACCGTCAGGCCCATGTAACGGCCCAATATACAACCGTCACATTGAACTGAGTCTACTTTCTTCGTTCAAGATTCAGACCATTGTAACGGCCTAACACTAGAGCGTCACATGAATGTAACGGCCCAGTCTTTGACCGTCACAATGCTTGAGCTAGTTAACCCGAGGTTTGACCCAAGGGTTGATATTCTAAAGTTCCTAGATGGCTTGATAATGGTCTAGGACTTATCATATTGATCAAGAAACTTAATATAATGAATGGATGTTAAAGAAATGTACCGTTATGCTGCCGATTTATTTCCATAAGTATAACATTGTCTTAATTCATTCTTGATCTCTCATATTCTTAATAGAAGCATTCGTTCTTTGATAATTGTTGTCGTAAGCTTATTGATTGAACTTATTACATTCTTGACCATACTTTATTGTTACACTCATGGAAGTAGCTTGATTTATACGTGAAGATGCAGTTCGGGCGCTGATTATGTCCAAGGGCTCTATGCTAGTCCCCTCGGCTGATTGCCAGAAATATACTATTATACACCATGGGATATGATGCTACTAGCGTCGCATTACGCTGGGAGTACTTTCTTTATAAATAAGTAAAATCCATGAGCACTTGTAAAAATCTAGTGAATTTCTACATGATTGACGTTCTCATGCGTAACGTTTACGGTTATGAAAGTGAAAAGTGAAAGTGCATTCTTGTTCATGAAAGGCCATGATACATTCTTGATCATACTTGTTACATTCTTGCTAGTTCATACTTGTTCATCCTATCTTACATGATCCTCTTATTACTTTGATTTGATCGTAGGATTTATCACATTCACATGATTTTACCTTATTTCTTTAGAGCTAAAATGCTAATTACTTTAATAGTGCTAATCATGTTGATGCGAAGATACCTACTGGACAAGTGTGCTCATTACCTATTTCCATTCTTTTTAGGAAATGAAAGTGATTCGAATTCGGATTCGGCTTATACAAGTAGCGGGTCCGAGAGCGAATGAATGTGTTGTCAAGATGAGAGTGAAGACTTAGGAAAGTCTATATTGTTTAGATTGAGTCTAACTAATTTTCCTATTTTCTTGAGTCTGATAGGTTGAAAGAAGTTGAAAGTTATTGTATTTGAATATTTGATTATCAATCAAATAAGTTGGAGTTTGATTAAAATAATGTGCAATTACATTTATGTGTGTGATTTTCTTGCGCTCTGATCATTCTTGCTTGCAAGAGGCTTACCATGCCGGCTGTTCACGTTTCTCGAGTGAGTCTTCCGCTGTCATAAAGGCTCGGGACGTGACAAAGAATGATAACAAGAATAATAACAATAACAATAATAACAATGATGAAATAATAATAATGATACTAAAATATTTTATTTCTGTTAAAATGCATTATTTCTGCTATATCTTACTTTTAGGAATAAAGATGGAGAAAATAAAATATGTTCGACTGCGAAGGACAGCTGCCAAAGCTAGACCCAGAAGCTTAGAAAAACACTCGGGACCATCCCCGAGGAAACGAGCAGAAGGCCAGACAATGAAGCTCTGGGTAATCATCTATTTGCTGAGAAGAACTTCTTGAATATCATGGAAAGAAGAAGAAAAAAAGAATCTCAAAGTATTGACAAAGGGCCATCAAGCCCGTTAGTATGCAAACGTGAGGACGGTCGGCCCATTGTCTTTGAATCCAATGAGGCCACCATGGTCCATGATCCATAAAGGAAGGAAGGGCTGCCGAGGGCCAGGCTCCTGCAGCGCCGATGGGTAAAAGCACAAAGGGGCGCGCCGATTGGCTAAAGGCTTGATGCCCTCTATAAAAGCTGCTTATCGACAAGAACGAAAGGCTCTCTCAAGCGATGACAAAATAAGGGAGAAGAAACAACAGAAAGAAAAGAGAGGGGTGAGACCGGAGCAAAAAAGCGAGAGTGCCTAGCGAGGTCCGAAAAAGAGAGAGAGGAAATCATCCTCGGCGTCCAATGCAGGGTGGGTGCCGCGGCCGGTTGAATGCCCCAACGGGACTACAGTTCTCCAATCCCCCGTTTTATCCTGCTACCAGTGTGGCCCCTCCTGTTTTCTTCCTTCGAATCCCTTGTTGATTCACGATAGATATTTTTCATTTACATTGTATTGCCCCCCAGCGGCATATTGTAAAGTTGTGAGAATCAATATACTGCGTCAATATCTATCGTTTGCCTTGTTCTCTTCCTGTAAAATCATGTGTGTGCTCATTTTCATGTGAACGGCATCCCCACCGGCTAGCATTGGTTGTGCCGAATAAGCATTCCATGGAGTTGTGTTACTGCTATTGGATGGTATATCGTTTATGCTCCTTATTTTCCATTTGAGCTTTCTTATAATTTTTGCCCCCTCCATATGACCCTCGGTGCCAGCCTCATGGCTTGTTACCTCTTGCAGAGACAATGTGAGCTATCACTCTGCTTGTCTATGACGCTCGTGAGGGAAATATCATATACAAGGGGTATTGATTTACCGAGCTTTAATTCGATTAATTGAGGTCTTTGGGTGGATGAATCAACCTCTGCCGCGTGACAACAGCCCGAGACAGCCCATCTCGTGGCCCTCTGTTCGTCTAATTGCGAGGACATTATGATGATTTCGTCTGATTTATTTTAATAATCGTGTGATCTCTCCTGGATTCTCTGTGAAGGAACATTTTTACCTTTTAATGGTTCGTCCAGTAGCCATTTCCAAAACCTATGAAGCCCCGAATAAAGCTCCAGATCCCTTAGAAAGGCCTTAAACCCTCAGCCAGCCCCCTCGGCGTCCCAATTAATCCCCCGGGACGGTGCTCTCTCGACGCTTGCCCCGCGCCGATTGTCAGGCGTGCCGATAATCGTCCGCACCGGTTTACCTTTGCGCCGACCCTCTTACGCGCCGAGAACCCTCCATTTCCACTCCCTCTGCTGCCGAATGGACCTAGCTGCCGATGAAATAGTTTGTGCAGTAACCATGCCCATTGGCACAATTCACATGTAATGTGTGTACGCATTAATAACCCCCAAGCCCTTTTAATCCCATATCCGTGCTAATAAGCACATGTATGTGTACAGGGGGAGGAAATAAACGTGCTCTTCTTTAATCAGCACATTCACTCTGTCTTTATATATTTTTATATGAATAAATTCATATGAGGTAAATATATGACTACCGTGTGACTTAAATACCCATTTGTTCATGTATTTACGTACGAGTGATGTAATATAGATACGCATGATCCCACCAAGAGAATGCTAAATAAATTGCCTTATGGTGGACATTGTCCCATTGGTTCTCGTTCCTTCGGCTCTCGGGCTCCGATATGCCCGTTTATTACGGACTCCATCTCGGCTCTCCGTGACGGTTTCTTATGTATCCCTGGCATACTCCGGGTGCAGGGGAGATACTGTCGAATTTTTGTCAGCCATGCAAACTAATTGCTGAAATATTAATAAAAATAAAATAATAAAAGAAATAAATAAAATAAAATAAAACCAAAGACAAAAAAAGATAAACAAATAAAACAATCAAAATAAAACAATAATAATAAATAATAATAATAGTAACATGGGGAACTCGTTGCAGGTGGCGGAGTTGCCGCCGAGTGACCCCCACGCCGATTCGATGATAATCCACCCATTAAAAAAAAGAAAGGGAAAACAACGCGCCGAGGCTGGTGTGCGTCGATGGCACTCCGGCAAACAAAAACTAAACCCCCCATCGGCGCCAAACCTCTCTCGTCACCACCCATTCCTCGTTATAAAAAAAAAAAAACAGATAAAACACACAAAAATGCACACACCCGTTAAACACCCATTAAGGTTAAACCTCCACTTAACACTAAACTCCTCCTGATAAGCCATACACTAACACCCACGTTATACACGCCCCCTATATATAAAAAAAAAGATAGAGAACAAATGGACACGCATGCCCAAACACTTCATGTACATTTAATAATATAGAAGCATATAAATATAATAAGATTATGGATGTATAAAATTGTACACCCATATGTCCCACCAAGTTCCCGCATTGATATCAGAGTCAAAGAGAGAAGACCCGGGGAGACTGGCCATCCAGGACCCCGGAGGATATTACCATCCGATAAATCCTCACATTTGCATGGGAGCATTAAATGACAAAGAAAACATAGGATACCCCTCCTGAATTTATACACTGCTGTGGACCCACCCTCGAGTCCTTAACGGTGAAGAAATGTCCCAAAGAGTACACAACTGTGAGTCCCTGAAGCAGAGGCCCCTTCCAAACGGCACACTATGTGCCCTTGCAACGGCACACTGCCTGGAAGGCCCTCAGCGGCACACCCCCGGTGCCCTCCAGCGGCACATGCCCTGCCAGCCCTTCAGCGGCACACCCCGATGCCCCTCCTAACGACACACTCCTCAGGTGCCTTCAACGGTACACCTTCAAGGGCCCTCAACGGCACACCCCCAGAGTGCCTCCAGCGGCACGCCATCGGTTCCCTTTCAACGGCACAACCTTCATGCTCCTTCCAGCGGCATACTTCAAACGGGCCCTCCAACGGCACAGCGGTGTTCAAGTTCTCCAGTGACACACCCAAATAAGCCCTCTGACGGCACAACGTTGCGACCTCCAGGATGGCACAGCCCAGTAGAAAACACAATGGTCACTGGGTGGGACCCTTGGCGGGCAGCGTGGCCACCTCAACGCCAGCTAGCCACCTGCCATCGTGTCACCCTTTGGTTCGGCCAAGAGGACTTCGAGCTGACGAAGATGGGATCGGAGTCAACCTCGGATGGAAGTGCCATCATGAGCACCCTCCGTCAATGACACACGTATAAAACCCCTCACAGTGAAGAAAAATGCATGCGAACAAGAGTGTGCGAAGAGGGATACGAAGGTAGCAACACACGAGAAGAAGAGAAGAAGAAGGTAGAGAGGAGCCCAGAGAGAAAGAGAGGATGTGTTGTGTGTAATGGAGGAGGGGGAGGATTGCAGTGAAGGAGATGATCTTCCTCCTGTTGGGTCCCGTGAGGTGTAAACGGATCTAGAAGGGGGGGTTGAATAGATCCTATCAGAAACTTTGGCCTATTTAAAACTCTTAGCTAGCGGAAGCTTAAACCACTCTTATTAAGTGAATGAATCACTTAGGCACGATGCACAGCGGAATTAAGTAGAGTGGCTCAAATGAAAAGACTTGAATTACAAGCTATGAAACATCCACGCTTCTTTAAGTGAATTACAAAGCATAACACATAGATGGATATGCAATAACTTACAACAACCGTGTGTGTGTGTGTGTATGCTATGTTGATCACTCAAAGTGCATATGTGTGTGATCAATATAACCAAGTGTGGAAGCACACGAACCTGCGAATGGGGTTAGAAGATATAGAGCAATCACACAAAATAAGCAACCCAAAACACAGGGATTTTAAGGTGGTTCAGTTGCAACCCCGCAACCTACGTCCACACCTCACCAAAACCCGGTGAGGCTTCCTTGCTGACTCACAGCTTGACCCGGGGACACGCCCCAAACCACAGAACAGAGAAAACTCTCTTTCTGTCTTCCTACACACAAAGCCGGCAGGGACGGCTACACCGCAGATCGGAGAACTCCCGATTGCCTTCCTACTAACCACCTGGTAGGGACGTCAACACCGCAAATCGAACAACCTCCGATTGCCTTCCTACTAACCACCGGTAGGGACGATTCACAAGTTCAAGTGTTTAACAATATTGAAAGTAAAACATATGTGAAGGAATTAAAACAAGAGATTGAGTAAGAAGGAATTGGCCCTTGTATCGATATGCTTTGTTGATCAGCAGCAGGGATCTCTTCTTCTTGCAAATCAATCTTCTTGTAATCACCCTTGAATGGATGCTTGTTCTTCACGAAGTACTGTTCATGTGAACAGTAACTGTTCTTCCAATCTCCTCTCTTGATCTTCTTTTTGATCTCTTTGAATGGATGAAGAAGTGAATAGATGCTACCTTGATCCTTGCTTCCTTCTTCACAGATCTTGGAAGATGATCTCTTTGATATGAGCTTGAATACCTTGGATTGGATGAAGATGTTCTTCACGGAGTACTGTTCACGTGAATAGTAACTCTTCCTTCAATCTCCTCTTTTGATCTTCTCTTTGTATCTTCTTGAAGTGGATGAAGAGAGTAATTGATTCTACCTTGAATCTTGTTTCTTCAACAGCTTCTAGGAGTTTGAATGCTTCAGAAATCACCTTGGATGAATCGGAATGATGTAGATGATTTCTCTTGAAGATCTTGAATGAAACTAGCTTCCTTAGATCACCTTGATAGCCTAGCTTGCATCTGATCTTCCTTGAATGTTGTTTGCCTTGATTTGAGCTTGAATCAACCTTGCTTGGATGAAGAACTTCTTCACGAAGTACTGTTCACGTGAACAGTACTTCGTCCCCTTTAGATCTTCAATTAAGCATATGGAAGCCCCCTTGAAGCATTAGGTTTTCCATCCCCTCAAGTGTTGGTTTTATAACCCTTGAATGGTCCATAGATGCCCCCTAGACCAGATCCACAAATCATGGAAGATTAGGTAAGATTTGATTAAACAAATCCATGGAAAGGGGCTAGCCACGAGGTGGATTTCGAGGTCAAATAAGGTTGGCTCGGGGCTGGCGGTCGACCTAAGGCTCATGGCGGTCGACCGCCACTAAGAACGGCTGTAGAAGATTAGTCCCTGGCATTTCCGGTCGACCGCCACTGGCTGGCGGTCGACCGCTACTGAAAAAGCCTGTAGACGGTGAGGCTCTGGCTGGGGCGGTCGACCGCCCCTGTGCTGGCGGTCGACCGCCAGCTGGGCAGAGCCCGGGTCACCCCGGTTCGGTCCGTTGGCCGCACCAGCTCCGTCGCTTGAGTCCGTTAGCCGCCCGTTCATGTTCGTGGCATCTCCCTTGATAGTCTTGAATGTATCAACGCAGTCTTTAGCTTTGGATTCTCTTGGCTATACTTCTTTGTGCATTGAACTTGGATTTGGAACATAACCAAGTGTTTGAACCTTGATCATCTTGGATGAATGCTCGGACCTTGTAGAAGCTTGCTTCCTTTCTTGGACGCGTTCCTTTCATCGTGACAACTTCATTCCAGTCATTCACCATCCAATGATTTATCACATGACAAGAGTTCTTCTTCCTTAGCTTTCACCTTGACATCTTCACTCCATTTCTTTTGGCTTAGCTCAACGAGCTTTCACCTTTGACATATGGCTTATCTTGTTGAGCTTCCACTTTGTATCTTGAGTGATCTTTTGCACTTGCATCTTGAGTCTTGAGTGATTTGTTGCACTTCCTTTCCACTTTGCATCTTGAGTGATCTTGGCGCCTTTGGATCTATCTTGATTTCTGTGCGGCCAATTGGTTAAGCGTTGCAAGCCATTCTTGATATGTTGAATTGGCAATATGATGACCTGAAATGTATGCAAATGGATTTTATCAAATGCATAGCAAAAGCATAATAAATAGCAAAATGACTCTAAGGACATACATCATCAAAGCACTAGAAATGAGTCATAGTTGAGTCATAGTGGGAATCACATCAAAATAATAGAACCAATCATTAGTTGAGTCATAGTTGGACATCATCAAAATAATAGAAACACTCACGTTCCACACATGCCCAACTTGAGCACAACATTCTCCCAACATTCTCCCCCTTTTTGATGATGGCAACTATGAGTCATAAACAGATTCAAGAACATTAAAGAACACTATGACATGCATATGGCTCAACCAAATTGACTCCACACAAAGAATACCAAAATCTTTGAAATGGCTCAACAAATCTTCTCCCCCTTTGCCATCAGCAAGTAGGGATCAGCAAGAAGGAATCAAATCTTTTCCCCTTTTGCATTTGTGAGACCAATGAATGAGATGAAGTATGCCAACATGGTCCAATAGAAGAGATAGACAAGACAGCCAGAGAGTAATTTTGATTTCAGATTTTTTAATTTTTAGAGATTTTCAAGGTTTTAGCTTTTTATGGTTTTAGGATTTTCAAAGAAATACATGGGAATGCAAGATGCAAGACATATGTGCAATGCAAGGATGATCAAAACATGAGAATGCAAATATGTATGCATGAGCACAAAATGATTTCTCCCAATTATGTATGCATGAAGTGATCACAGATGCGCATAGATGAAGTAGAGCATGTGAATGCAAAGAGTGCAATGTGTGATATGCTCTAAAATGAATGAAACCATGCTATGCAATGGCAATGAATTTTGAAGTTTCAACACATTCTTTGCAATGAATCATGAAAAACATGCTTTACACATGCTATACAATGATAGATGAACATGTTATGCTATGACATGAATCATGAAAACATGCTACCCCTTGGACAATGAAATGCTCACAAGATGACATGTACCTCTCGTTCTTCTTCCCTTATATATGATGCTCACCAAACCACAATGCAAACAGCATCACAATGCAAACACTTACAAGAATATATGCAAACATTCTTCCCCTATATGATGAATGACTCACCAAGTCACCAAGCCTTCTCCCCCTATAGAAATGAATGCAAACTTTCTCCTCCTATCTAAATGAATGAAAAAATTATGTAGGAAGCTGAGGGAAAAAGGAGTATAGAGCAAACCATTATAAGCAACTAGAAACATGCCGTGATGAATATGTACGGTTCAAAGCTAATGAATTCTGAATTAACAAGAGAGTTTGAAAAACAGCTATATCCATGGTTTAATAGAAGTGAACCAAAAGTGCATGCTCTAGCAATGGTAATCTTCCATTATCTTACACAGCCATATACATAATCGTCATCGGGAAAAGTACAACTTGTATTGAGGTTAAACAACCATGACAATTATAATGAATTCTATGTTGCAGCACTTTTTCCCATATATCCTTTTCAATGACATTCATATCATTAGACCCATATTTTACGAGCAAGCGAGTCTAGTGCATATCGCCTAACCGTAAGAATACACGCTGTTTAGGCGCCAGTATTCCTAGATATTTGGTAAGACTGACTGTTATGCTTCAGATTTGAACAGAGATAGCTGAATCACCTCATGACATATCCGATCTCATATCTTTGATGAGGAGATATATTTCTCAGCAATGTAGCCATTGCTCTGCCTTGAGTCTAAGCTATAGATAACAAAGATAACAAAGGCACTTCATGACATATCTATCCTCATTTCCTTGATGAGAAGACATGTTTCTCAGTGACCTAATGTCGTTGCTTTGTCTAAAATTTTGCCTTTATGAATTCCAATATGTCAAGTTGTTTAAAAACAATACGAGACTGTAGCAACTCAACCAACTTGACTATGACATTTGAATTTTCAGATTTCAGAAAGATCATTCAAATCACAACATGCAACCTCTAGTTAAAGTCTATTAAAGACTACGTGACATAGATGATTTCAAAAACATATTTATCAGAATTTAAAGAAATCATTAAATCTGAACCATTGTTATTTGATGGACAATCATCAGTGCATATAATAGAAAGCTCTTACACCATTATCAGACAATTACCCAAGAATGTTCAGATTGCAAGACTCCCCCTTAGGATGTGCATGGAATAGCTAGATCACTCATGAGATGGGCAAAAAGAAATATGCATGAATGCTATGACCCGACTCATGATTGTACACATATTAAATGCAACATAATGAATATGAAACATATGCACGAATGCCTTAAGAAAACAACTCCCCCTAGCTATACGGCCTATATGCGATAGTGACGCATGGTACTTGGCGGAGGTGAAACCTCACGCATATTGAGTGCTTCCAGATAAGCATTGCCTGCCTGTCCATACATCAACATTTGATATACCATGGCCATGCAAGAATGTTATGATGTAAAATGATTCAAGCTAGGTTGATGTTGACTCCCCCTGAATACATGCAAGGGTTGGCAATGAACTATGCATCCTAAGATTCATGTGAATACACAATGCAATGACGATGCGGCAAAATGATTGTGCATTATCATTTGTCTTCTAAACATGATGTGCATTAAGGTATGTGTGATTATGAGATGATGCAAACACAAATCATTCACAATGATTTTGAACTGAATGCAATATGATGATGATGATGCCAATAGACTCCCCCTTTGAGCAGTGCTAACATGAATAATGAGTTGAAAATGCAGCCATGGTACGCATCATCAAAACCAAAGTCCAAGAATTACAAGTGGCTGATATCAGGTAGCAAACAACTCATCATCACATCAACTTCATCAGCATAACAAGTTTTTCATGAGTTAAATAGCTGAAATCAAGTATGGTGTGAGCAAATTATCTAGCTCAAAAGTTCATCTCACACCATGGGGGTTTTGCATTTCAAACAGCAATTCAATTTGCAGAATTTAATGACATTTGGCAGACTTATGATGCACTATCTACATGTTAGGACTAAACATGTAAGATGATTGAAATTAAAAGGTTTATGTACATACATGTGCCTTGAGCTTTTATTTACCTGACCATTCATTTGTTCAGCTCCAAGGCATCCTGCACCCAAAATTCTTATTTGGAATTTTTAGGTACCCAAGCTTGCTTGGGTCCTTGTGGGTTAGCAACAGGTTTAGCATCTTGGCCCATCTTTTTCAGGGCAATCACATCATCCTCCCTCATTGTGAGACAATCATATATCTCATGCCCATTTTTCCCACAATAGAAACAACACACAAAAGATTGATTTTTCTTTTTATGTTCATGTGCGTGTGCATGTGGACTATACTTTTGTGGGCGAGCATGATTCTTACCCTTCATGGTATGAGGGTGATGCTTTCCCTTCAAGTGCCAGCAGTCTTGAACAGTATGGCAAGACTTACCACAATGAGAGCAGCAAAGAGAAGCATTTCTTTTGAAGGCCATGGGGAGTGTCGACCTGTTTGGATAGGAATGTCGACACTTCTGATTCTCCATGTGATTTTGTATAGAATTCTGTTGAGCAAGCCCTCTGCCAATTTTGACCAGTTTCTTTCCTTGCTCTTTCACTTGATCTCCTGCTCTAAGCTCATCATTTCTCAAGATAAAACAATCATGCACAGTGTGACCATGTTTACCACAATAATAACAATTGACATTCATTTTGTGGAAGGCATGGTATTTAGCATTGGACATGTTATGGTGCATGTTTGGATGAGCATGCTGAGTTTTGCTTTTCTTTCGAGCAATATGCCCTTGTTGGTGACCACAGGAAGTGGTGGCTTCCGGTGAGCCAAAATCTTGGATTTGGGCAAACGTTGACAGGAAATCATTCAAACCTTGAATTTCAATTTCAAGTGAGGAAATGTGCTGTTTAGATTCAACAAGGCCCTCTTCGCATGCTGCCAATTGCTCATTGAGTATGGCGTTTATTGCTTTAAGATTTTGATTTTGTTGTTCTAAAGCATGCAAAGTTTCAGAGTGATCTTCAATGACAAATTTGCCTTTATCATGTGCAACCAATTTTTCAAGCAATTCTTCTTCAACTTTTTCATGTTCAATTTTCTTTTCCAACAATTCTCTATTCTCCTCTTTTAGAGAATCAATCAAATTTTGTTGCCATTCAAGATCATCATGGAGACCGACATTTATGTTTCTCAAGAATGAACATTTTTCACATGCAAAATTAGCAGAGCATGAAACAGAATTTTTATTTTCTTCAATCAACCTCTCATCATGAATAAGCCCATCGGCCATAGTTTGATCATTAGAGATTGCCTTAGGTTGGTTTTGAAGTTTTATTACAATTTCTTCCAACCTAGTGATTTCGTCATGAAGATTTTCATTTTCATCTCTTAGACATGCAATGCTTTGTTTATGTGTGTCTAGATCAAAAGAGAGCTCTTCAAACGTAGAACACTTTTTACAAATCAAGCTTTCATGTTGGTTATTTTTCTTGAGATTCTTTTTCAACTTTTTATTTTCTGATATTGCCTTTTTGTATTGTGTAAACAACTCATCATAGGATTCCATAAGTTCTTCAAAAGTGAATTCCTCGGAATCAGAATTTACCTTTGATGAGGATGGTTTGCTTGACTCTTCTGCACGGTCGGCCATGAAGCATTCTTGTTCTTGTTCTTTTCCTTCATGGATTTTCACCAACTTGTCCAGTACTTGCTTGGCTGTGCTGCAAGAAGACACAAGATGAGTTAATCTTAGATCAACTGCAGATGTAATTAAGTTATATGCAAGATGATTATCATTGTGTTTGGTCTCATGTTCGGCTAACCAATCAATTGAATTTGATGGAAGCTCATGAGGACCATTATATATAAGAGTCCACAATTGTGGATCTATGGAGCTAACATAGATGAACATTCTTCCAACCCATGTAGAAAAATCTGAACCATCATAAATGGGTGGAGAAGCCATCGAAGCAAGTGTAGCATGTGAATCCATCTAAATAATAAACACCGGGATCTTTCCCTGCAGATCGTTGTATCTAGGAATGACAGAGCCTCGCTCTGATACCACTTGTTGGGTCCCGTGAGGTGTAAACGGATCTAGAAGGGGGGGTTGAATAGATCCTATCAGAAACTTTGGCCTATTTAAAACTCTTAGCTAGCGGAAGCTTAAACCACTCTTATTAAGTGAATGAATCACTTAGGCACGATGCACAGCGGAATTAAGTAGAGTGGCTCAAATGAAAAGACTTGAATTACAAGCTATGAAACATCCACGCTTCTTTAAGTGAATTACAAAGCATAACACATAGATGGACATGCAATAGCTTGCAACAACCGTGTGTGTGTGTGTATGCTATGTTGATCACTCAAAGTGCATATGTGTGTGAGCAATATAACCAAGTGTGGAAGCACACGAACCTGCGAATGGGGTTAGAAGATATAGAGCAATCACACAAAATAAGCAACCCACAACACAGGGATTTTAAGGTGGTTCAGTTGCAACCCCGCAACCTACGTCCACCCCTCACCAAAACCCGGTGAGGCTTCCTTGCTGACTCACAGCTTGACCCGGGGACACGCCCCAAACCACAGAACAGAGAAAACTCTCTTTCTGTCTTCCTACACACAAAGCCGGCAGGGACGGCTACACCGCAGATCGGAGAACTCCCGATTGCCTTCCTACTAACCACCTGGTAGGGACGTCAACACCGCAAATCGAACAACCTCCGATTGCCTTCCTACTAACCACCGGTAGGGACGATTCACAAGTTCAAGTGTTTAACAATATTGAAAGTAAAACATATGTGAAGGAATTAAAACAAGAGATTGAGTAAGAAGGAATTGGCCCTTGTATCGATATGCTTTGTTGATCAGCAGCAGGGATCTCTTCTTCTTGCAAATCAATCTTCTTGTAATCACCCTTGAATGGATGCTTGTTCTTCACGAAGTACTGTTCATGTGAACAGTAACTGTTCTTCCAATCTCCTCTCTTGATCTTCTTTTTGATCTCTTTGAATGGATGAAGAAGTGAATAGATGCTACCTTGATCCTTGCTTCCTTCTTCACAGATCTTGGAAGATGATCTCTTTGATATGAGCTTGAATACCTTGGATTGGATGAAGATGTTCTTCACGGAGTACTGTTCACGTGAATAGTAACTCTTCCTTCAATCTCCTCTTTTGATCTTCTCTTTGTATCTTCTTGAAGTGGATGAAGAGAGTAATTGATTCTACCTTGAATCTTGTTTCTTCAACAGCTTCTAGGAGTTTGAATGCTTCAGAAATCACCTTGGATGAATCGGAATGATGTAGATGATTTCTCTTGAAGATCTTGAATGAAACTAGCTTCCTTAGATCACCTTGATAGCCTAGCTTGCATCTGATCTTCCTTGAAGGTTGTTTGCCTTGATTTGAGCTTGAATCAACCTTGCTTGGATGAAGAACTTCTTCACGAAGTACTGTTCACGTGAACAGTACTTCGTCCCCTTTAGATCTTCAATTAAGCATATGGAAGCCCCCTTGAAGCATTAGGTTTTCCATCCCCTCAAGTGTTGGTTTTATAACCCTTGAATGGTCCATAGATGCCCCCTAGACCAGATCCACAAATCATGGAAGATTAGGTAAGATTTGATTAAACAAATCCATGGAAAGGGGCTAGCCACGAGGTGGATTTCGAGGTCAAATAAGGTTGGCTCGGGGCTGGCGGTCGACCTAAGGCTCATGGCGGTCGACCGCCATTGAGAACGGCTGTAGAAGATTAGTCCCTGGCATTTCCGGTCGACCGCCACTGGCTGGCGGTCGACCGCTACTGAAAAAGCCTGTAGACGGTGAGGCTCTGGCTGGGGCGGTCGACCGCCCCTGTGCTGGCGGTCGACCGCCAACTGGGCAGAGCCCGGGTCACCCCGGTTCGGTCCGTTGGCCGCACCAGCTCCGTCGCTTGAGTCCGTTAGCCGCCCGTTCATGTTCGTGGCATCTCCCTTGATAGTCTTGAATGTATCAACGCAGTCTTTAGCTTTGGATTCTCTTGGCTATACTTCTTTGTGCATTGAACTTGGATTTGGAACATAACCAAGTGTTTGAACCTTGATCATCTTGGATGAATGCTCGGACCTTGTAGAAGCTTGCTTCCTTTCTTGGACGCGTTCCTTTCATCGTGACAACTTCATTCCAGTCATTCACCATCCAATGATTTATCACATGACAAGAGTTCTTCTTCCTTAGCTTTCACCTTGACATCTTCACTCCATTTCTTTTGGCTTAGCTCAACGAGCTTTCACCTTTGACATATGGCTTATCTTGTTGAGCTTCCACTTTGTATCTTGAGTGATCTTTTGCACTTGCATCTTGAGTCTTGAGTGATTTGTTGCACTTCCTTTCCACTTTGCATCTTGAGTGATCTTGGCGCCTTTGGATCTATCTTGATTTCTGTGCGGCCAATTGGTTAAGCGTTGCAAGCCATTCTTGATATGTTAAATTGGCAATATGATGACCTGAAATGTATGCAAGTGGATTTTATCAAATGCATAGCAAAAGCATAATAAATAGCAAAATGACTCTAAGGACATACATCATCAAAGCACTAGAAATGAGTCATAGTTGAGTCATAGTGGGAATCACATCAAAATAATAGAACCAATCATTAGTTGAGTCATAGTTGGACATCATCAAAACAATAGAAACACTCACGTTCCACACATGCCCAACTTGAGCACAACATTCTCCCAACATTCTCCCCCTTTTTGATGATGACAACTATGAGTCATAAACAGATTCAAGAACATTAAAGAACACTATGACATGCATATGGCTCAACCAAATTGACTCCACACAAAGAATACCAAAATCTTTGAAATGGCTCAACAAATCTTCTCCCCCTTTGCCATCAGCAAGAAGGGATCAGCAAGAAGGAATCAAATCTTTTCCCCTTTTGCATTTGTGAGACCAATGAATGAGATGAAGTATGCCAACATGGTCCAATAGAAGAGATAGACAAGACAGCCAGAGAGTAATTTTGATTTCAGATTTTTAATTTTTAGAGATTTTCAAGGTTTTAGCTTTTTATGGTTTTAGGATTTTCAAAGAAATACATGGGAATGCAAGATGCAAGACATATGTGCAATGCAAGGATGATCAAAACATGAGAATGCAAATATGTATGCATGAGCACAAAATGATTTCTCCCAATTATGTATGCATGAAGTGATCACAGATGCGCATAGATGAAGTAGAGCATGTGAATGCAAAGAGTGTAATGTGTGATATGCTCTAAAATGAATGAAACCATGCTATGCAATGGCAATGAATTTTGAAGTTTCAACACATTCTTTGCAATGAATCATGAAAAACATGCTTTACACATGCTATACAATGATAGATGAACATGTTATGCTATGACATGAATCATGAAAACATGCTACCCCTTGGACAATGAAATGCTCACAAGATGACATGTACCTCTCGTTCTTCTTCCCTTATATATGATGCTCACCAAACCACAATGCAAACAGCATCACAATGCAAACACTTACAAGAATATATGCAAACATTCTTCCCCTATATGATGAATGACTCACCAAGTCACCAAGCCTTCTCCCCCTATAGAAATGAATGCAAACTTTCTCCTCCTATCTAAATGAATGAAAAAATTATGTAGGAAGCTGAGGGAAAAAGGAGTATAGAGCAAACCATTATAAGCAACTAGAAACATGCCGTGATGAATATGTATGGTTCAAAGCTAATGAATTCTGAATTAACAAGAGAGTTTGAAAAACAGCTATATCCATGGTTTAATAGAAGTGAACCAAAAGTGCATGCTCTAGCAATGGTAATCTCCATTATCTTACACAGCCATATACATAATCGTCATCGGGAAAAGCACAACTTGTATTGAGGTTAAACAACCATGACAATTATAATGAATTCTATGTTGCAGCACTTTTTCCCATATATCCTTTTCAATGACATTCATATCATTAGACCCATATTTTACGAGCAAGCGAGTCTAGTGCATACCGCCTAACCGTAAGAATACACGCTGTTTAGGCGCCAGTATTCCTAGATATTTGGTAAGACTGACTGTTATGCTTCAGATTTGAACAGAGATAGCTGAATCACCTCATGACATATCCGATCTCATATCTTTGATGAGGAGATATATTTCTCAGCAATGTAGCCATTGCTCTGCCTTGAGTCTAAGCTATAGATAACAAAGATAACAAAGGCACTTCATGACATATCTATCCTCATTTCCTTGATGAGAAGACATGTTTCTCAGTGACCTAATGTCGTTGCTTTGTCTAAAATTTTGCCTTTATGAATTCCAATATGTCAAGTTGTTTAAAAACAATACGAGACTGTAGCAACTCAACCAACTTGACTATGACATTTGAATTTTCAGATTTCAGAAAGATCATTCAAATCACAACATGCAACCTCTAGTTAAAGTCTATTAAAGACTACGTGACATAGATGATTTCAAAAACATATTTATCAGAATTTCAAAGAAATCATTAAATCTGAACCATTGTTATTTGATGGACAATCATCAGTGCATATAATAGAAAGCTCTTACACCATTATCAGACAATTACCCAAGAATGTTCAGATTGCAAGACTCCCCCTTAGGATGTGCATGGAATAGCTAGATCACTCATGAGATGGGCAAAAAGAAATATGCATGAATGCTATGACCCGACTCATGATTGTACACATATTAAATGCAACATAATGAATATGAAACATATGCACGAATGCCTTAAGAAAACAACTCCCCCTAGCTATACGGCCTATATGCGATAGTGACGCATGGTACTTGGCGGAGGTGAAACCTCACGCATATTGAGTGCTTCCAGATAAGCATTGCCTGCCTGTCCATACATCAACATTTGATATACCATGGCCATGCAAGAATGTTATGATGTAAAATGATTCAAGCTAGGTTGATGTTGACTCCCCCTGAATACATGCAAGGGTTGGCAATGAACTATGCATCCTAAGATTCATGTGAATACACAATGCAATGACGATGCTGCAAAATGATTGTGCATTATCATTTGTCTTCTAAACATGATGTGCATTAAGGTATGTGTGATTATGAGATGATGCAAACACAAATCATTCACAATGGATTTTGAACTGAATGCAATATGATGATGATGATGCCAATAGACTCCCCCTTTGAGCAGTGCTAACATGAATAATGAGTTGAAAATGCAGCCATGGTACGCATCATCAAAACCAAAGTCCAAGAATTACAAGTGGCTGATATCAGGTAGCAAACAACTCATCATCACATCAACTTCATCAGCATAACAAGTTTTTCATGAGTTAAATAGCTGAAATCAAGTATGGTGTGAGCAAATTATCTAGCTCAAAAGTTCATCTCACACCATGGGGGTTTTGCATTTCAAACAGCAATTCAATTTGCAGAATTTAATGACATTTGGCAGACTTATGATGCACTATCTACATGTTAGGACTAAACATGCAAGATGATTGAAATTAAAAGGTTTATGTACATACATGTGCCTTGAGCTTTTATTTACCTGACCATTCATTTGTTCAGCTCCAAGGCATCCTGCACCCAAAATTCTTATTTGAAATTTTTAGGTACCCAAGCTTGCTTGGGTCCTTGTGGGTTAGCAACAGGTTTAGCATCTTGGCCCATCTTTTTCAGGGCAATCACATCATCCTCCCTCATTGTGAGACAATCATATATCTCATGCCCATTTTTCCCACAATAGAAACAACACACAAAAGATTAATTTTTCTTTTTATGTTCATGTGCGTGTGCATGTGGACTATACTTTTGTGGGCGAGCATGATTCTTACCCTTCATGGTATGAGGGTGATGCTTTCCCTTCAAGTGCCAGCAGTCTTGAACAGTATGGCAAGACTTACCACAATGAGAGCAGCAAAGAGAAGCATTTCTTTTGAAGGCCATGGGGAGTGTCGACCTGTTTGGATAGGAATGTCGACACTTCTGATTCTCCATGTGATTTTGTATAGAATTCTGTTGAGCAAGCCCTCTGCCAATTTTGACCTGTTTCTTTCCTTGCTCTTTCACTTGATCTCCTGCTCTAAGCTCATCATTTCTCAAGATAAAACAATCATGCACAGTGTGACCATGTTTACCACAATAATAACAATTGACATTCATTTTGTGGAAGGCATGGTATTTAGCATTGGACATGTTATGGTGCATGTTTGGATGAGCATGCTGAGTTTTGCTTTTCTTTCGAGCAATATGCCCTTGTTGGTGACCACAGGAAGTGGTGGCTTCCGGTGAGCCAAAATCTTGGATTTGGGCAAACGTTGACAGGAAATCATTCAAACCTTGAATTTCAATTTCAAGTGAGGAAATGTGCTGTTTAGATTCAACAAGGCCCTCTTCGCATGCTGCCAATTGCTCATTGAGTATGGCGTTTATTGCTTTAAGATTTTGATTTTGTTGTTCTAAAGCATGCAAAGTTTCAGAGTGATCTTCAATGACAAATTTGCCTTTATCATGTGCAACCAATTTTTCAAGCAATTCTTCTTCAACTTTTTCATGTTCAATTTTCTTTTCCAACAATTCTCTATTCTCCTCTTTTAGAGAATCAATCAAATTTTGTTGCCATTCAAGATCATCATGGAGACCGACATTTATGTTTCTCAAGAATGAACATTTTTCACATGCAAAATTAGCAGAGCATGAAACAGAATTTTTATTTTCTTCAATCAACCTCTCATCATGAATAAGCCCATCGGCCATAGTTTGATCATTAGAGATTGCCTTAGGTTGGTTTTGAAGTTTTATTACAATTTCTTCCAACCTAGTGATTTCGTCATGAAGATTTTCATTTTCATCTCTTAGACATGCAATGCTTTGTTTATGTGTGTCTAGATCAAAAGAGAGCTCTTCAAACGTAGAACACTTTTTACAAATCAAGCTTTCATGTTGGTTATTTTTCTTGAGATTCTTTTTCAACTTTTTAATTTCTGATATTGCCTTTTTGTATTGTGTAAACAACTCAACATAGGATTCCATAAGTTCTTCAAAAGTGAATTCCTCGGAATCAGAATTTACCTTTGATGAGGATGGTTTGCTTGACTCTTCTGCACGGTCGGCCATGAAGCATTCTTGTTCTTGTTCTTTTCCTTCATGGATTTTCACCAACTTGTCCAGTACTTGCTTGGCTGTGCTGCAAGAAGACACAAGATGAGTTAATCTTAGATCAACTGCAGATGTAATTAAGTTATATGCAAGATGATTATCATTGTGTTTGGTCTCATGTTCGGCTAACCAATCAATTGAATTTGATGGAAGCTCATGAGGACCATTATATATAAGAGTCCACAATTGTGGATCTATGGAGCTAACATAGATGAACATTCTTCCAACCCATGTAGAAAAATCTGAACCATCATAAATGGGTGGAGAAGCCATCGAAGCAAGTGTAGCATGTGAATCCATCTAAATAAAAAACACCGGGATCTTTCCCTGCAGATCGTTGTATCTAGGAATGACAGAGCCTCGCTCTGATACCACTTGTTGGGTCCCGTGAGGTGTAAACGGATCTAGAAGGGGGGGTTGAATAGATCCTATCAGAAACTTTGGCCTATTTAAAACTCTTAGCTAGCGGAAGCTTAAACCACTCTTATTAAGTGAATGAATCACTTAGGCACGATGCACAGCGGAATTAAGTAGAGTGGCTCAAATGAAAAGACTTGAATTACAAGCTATGAAACATCCACGCTTCTTTAAGTGAATTACAAAGCATAACACATAGATGGACATGCAATAGCTTACAACAACCGTGTGTGTGTGTGTATGCTATGTTGATCACTCAAAGTGCATATGTGTGTGATCAATATAACCAAGTGTGGAAGCACACGAACCTGCGAATGGGGTTAGAAGATATAGAGCAATCACACAAAATAAGCAACCCACAACACAGGGATTTTAAGGTGGTTCAGTTGCAACCCCGCAACCTACGTCCACCCCTCACCAAAACCCGGTGAGGCTTCCTTGCTGACTCACAGCTTGACCCGGGGACACGCCCCAAACCACAGAACAGAGAAAACTCTCTTTCTGTCTTCCTACACACAAAGCCGGCAGGGACGGCTACACCGCAGATCGGAGAACTCCCGATTGCCTTCCTACTAACCACCTGGTAGGGACGTCAACACCGCAAATCGAACAACCTCCGATTGCCTTCCTACTAACCACCGGTAGGGACGATTCACAAGTTCAAGTGTTTAACAATATTGAAAGTAAAACATATGTGAAGGAATTAAAACAAGAGATTGAGTAAGAAGGAATTGGCCCTTGTATCGATATGCTTTGTTGATCAGCAGCAGGGATCTCTTCTTCTTGCAAATCAATCTTCTTGTAATCACCCTTGAATGGATGCTTGTTCTTCACGAAGTACTGTTCATGTGAACAGTAACTGTTCTTCCAATCTCCTCTCTTGATCTTCTTTTTGATCTCTTTGAATGGATGAAGAAGTGAATAGATGCTACC
The DNA here is from genome assembly GCA_022559845.1 of Amorphophallus konjac. Classification (NCBI taxonomy): domain Eukaryota; kingdom Viridiplantae; phylum Streptophyta; class Magnoliopsida; order Alismatales; family Araceae; genus Amorphophallus; species Amorphophallus konjac. The sequence continues at coordinate 189,851,070 of CM040123.1, read as the reverse complement.
TTGATCCTTGCTTCCTTCTTCACAGATCTTGGAAGATGATCTCTTTGATATGAGCTTGAATACCTTGGATTGGATGAAGATGTTCTTCACGGAGTACTGTTCACGTGAATAGTAACTCTTCCTTCAATCTCCTCTTTTGATCTTCTCTTTGTATCTTCTTGAAGTGGATGAAGAGAGTAATTGATTCTACCTTGAATCTTGTTTCTTCAACAGCTTCTAGGAGTTTGAATGCTTCAGAAATCACCTTGGATGAATCGGAATGATGTAGATGATTTCTCTTGAAGATCTTGAATGAAACTAGCTTCCTTAGATCACCTTGATAGCCTAGCTTGCATCTGATCTTCCTTGAAGGTTGTTTGCCTTGATTTGAGCTTGAATCAACCTTGCATGGATGAAGAACTTCTTCACGAAGTACTGTTCACGTGAACAGTACTTCGTCCCCTTTAGATCTTCAATTAAGCATATGGAAGCCCCCTTGAAGCATTAGGTTTTCCATCCCCTCAAGTGTTGGTTTTATAACCCTTGAATGGTCCATAGATGCCCCCTAGACCAGATCCACAAATCATGGAAGATTAGGTAAGATTTGATTAAACAAATCCATGGAAAGGGGCTAGCCACGAGGTGGATTTCGAGGTCAAATAAGGTTGGCTCGGGGCTGGCGGTCGACCTAAGGCTCATGGCGGTCGACCGCCATTGAGAACGGCTGTAGAAGATTAGTCCCTGGCATTTTGAAAAAGCCTGTAGACGGTGAGGCTCTGGCTGGGGCGGTCGACCGCCCCTGTGCTGGCGGTCGACCGCCAGCTGGGCAGAGCCCGGGTCACCCCGGTTCGGTCCGTTGGCCTCACCAGCTCCGTCGCTTGAGTCCGTTAGCCGCCCGTTCATGTTCGTGGCATCTCCCTTGATAGTCTTGAATGTATCAACGCAGTCTTTAGCTTTGGATTCTCTTGGCTATACTTCTTTGTGCATTGAACTTGGATTTGGAACATAACCAAGTGTTTGAACCTTGATCATCTTGGATGAATGCTCGGACCTTGTAGAAGCTTGCTTCCTTTCTTGGACGCGTTCCTTTCATCGTGACAACTTCATTCCAGTCATTCACCATCCAATGATTTATCACATGACAAGAGTTCTTCTTCCTTAGCTTTCACCTTGACATCTTCACTCCATTTCTTTTGGCTTAGCTCAACGAGCTTTCACCTTTGACATATGGCTTATCTTGTTGAGCTTCCACTTTGTATCTTGAGTGATCTTTTGCACTTGCATCTTGAGTCTTGAGTGATTTGTTGCACTTCCTTTCCACTTTGCATCTTGAGTGATCTTGGCGCCTTTGGATCTATCTTGATTTCTGTGCGGCCAATTGGTTAAGCGTTGCAAGCCATTCTTGATATGTTGAATTGGCAATATGATGACCTGAAATGTATGCAAATGGATTTTATCAAATGCATAGCAAAAGCATAATAAATAGCAAAATGACTCTAAGGACATACATCATCAAAGCACTAGAAATGAGTCATAGTTGAGTCATAGTGGGAATCACATCAAAATAATAGAACCAATCATTAGTTGAGTCATAGTTGGACATCATCAAAACAATAGAAACACTCACGTTCCACACATGCCCAACTTGAGCACAACATTCTCCCCCTTTTTGATGATGGCAACTATGAGTCATAAACAGATTCAAGAACATTAAAGAACACTATGACATGCATATGGCTCAACCAAATTGACTCCACACAAAGAATACCAAAATCTTTGAAATGGCTCAACAAATCTTCTCCCCCTTTGCCATCAGCAAGAAGGGATCAGCAAGAAGGAATCAAATCTTTTCCCCTTTTGCATTTGTGAGACCAATGAATGAGATGAAGTATGCCAACATGGTCCAATAGAAGAGATAGACAAGATAGCCAGAGAGTAATTTTGATTTCAGATTTTTTAATTTTTAGATATTTTCAAGGTTTTAGCTTTTTATGGTTTTAGGATTTTCAAAGAAATACATGGGAATGCAAGATGCAAGACATATGTGCAATGCAAGGATGATCAAAACATGAGAATGCAAATATGTATGCATGAGCACAAAATGATTTCTCCCAATTATGTATGCATGAAGTGATCACAGATGCGCATAGATGAAGTAGAGCATGTGAATGCAAAGAGTGCAATGTGTGATATGCTCTAAAATGAATGAAACCATGCTATGCAATGGCAATGAATTTTGAAGTTTCAACACATTCTTTGCAATGAATCATGAAAAACATGCTTTACACATGCTATACAATGATAGATGAACATGTTATGCTATGACATGAATCATGAAAACATGCTACCCCTTGGACAATGAAATGCTCACAAGATGACATGTACCTCTCGTTCTTCTTCCCTTATATATGATGCTCACCAAACCACAATGCAAACAGCATCACAATGCAAACACTTACAAGAATATATGCAAACATTCTTCCCCTATATGATGAATGACTCACCAAGTCACCAAGCCTTCTCCCCCTATAGAAATGAATGCAAACTTTCTCCTCCTATCTAAATGAATGAAAAAATTATGTAGGAAGCTGAGGGAAAAGGAGTATAGAGCAAACCATTATAAGCAACTAGAAACATGCCGTGATGAATATGTATGGTTCAAAGCTAATGAATTCTGAATTAACAAGAGAGTTTGAAAAACAGCTATATCCATGGTTTAATAGAAGTGAACCAAAAGTGCATGCTCTAGCAATGGTAATCTTCCATTATCTTACACAGCCATATACATAATCGTCATCGGGAAAAGCACAACTTGTATTGAGGTTAAACAACCATGAGAATTATAATGAATTCTATGTTGCAGCACTTTTTCCCATATATCCTTTTCAATGACATTCATATCATTAGACCCATATTTTACGAGCAAGCGAGTCTAGTGCATACCGCCTAACCGTAAGAATACACGCTGTTTAGGCGCCAATATTCCTAGATATTTGGTAAGACTGACTGTTATGCTTTAGATTTGAACAGAGATAGCTGAATCACCTCATGACATATCCGATCTCATATCTTTGATGAGGAGATATATTTCTCAGCAATGTAGCTATTGCTCTGCCTTGAGTCTAAGCTATAGATAACAAAGATAACAAAGGCACTTCATGACATATCTATCCTCATTTCCTTGATGAGAAGACATGTTTCTCAGTGACCTAATGTCGTTGCTTTGTCTAAAATTTTACCTTTATGAATTCCAATATGTCAAGTTGTTTAAAAATAATACGAGACTGTAGCAACTCAACCAACTTGACTATGACATTTGAATTTTCAGATTTCAGAAAGATCATTCAAATCACAACATGCAACCTCTAGTTAAAGTCTATTAAAGACTACGTGACATAGATGATTTCAAAAACATATTTATCAGAATTTCAAAGAAATCATTAAATCTGAACCATTGTTATTTGATGGACAATCATCAGTGCATATAATAGAAAGCTCTTACACCATTATCAGACAATTACCCAAGAATGTTCAGATTGGAAGACTCCCCCTTAGGATGTGCATGGAATAGCTAGATCACTCATGAGATGGGCAAAAAGAAATATGCATGAATGCTATGACCCGACTCATGATTGTACACATATTAAATGCAACATAATGAATATGAAACATATGCACGAATGCCTTAAGAAAACAACTCCCCCTAGCTATACGGCCTATATGCGATAGTGACGCATGGTACTTGGCGGAGGTGAAACCTCACGCATATTGAGTGCTTCCAGATAAGCATTGCCTGCCTGTCCATACATCAACATTTGATATACCATGGCCATGCAAGAATGTTATGATGTAAAATGATTCAAGCTAGGTTGATGTTGACTCCCCCTGAATACATGCAAGGGTTGGCAATGAACTATGCATCCTAAGATTCATGTGAATACACAATGCAATGACGATGCGGCAAAATGATTGTGCATTATCATTTGTCTTCTAAACATGATGTGCATTAAGGTATGTGTGATTATGAGATGATGCAAACACAAATCATTCACAATGGATTTTGAACTGAATGCAATATGATGATGATGATGCCAATAGACTCCCCCTTTGAGCAGTGCTAACATGAATAATGAGTTGAAAATGCAGCCATGGTACGCATCATCAAAACCAAAGTCCAAGAATTACAAGTGGCTGATATCAGGTAGCAAACAACTCATCATCACATCAACTTCATCAGCATAACAAGTTTTTCATGAGTTAAATAGCTGAAATCAAGTATGGTGTGAGCAAATTATCTAGCTCAAAAGTTCATCTCACACCATGGGGGTTTTGCATTTCAAACAGCAATTCAATTTGCAGAATTTAATGACATTTGGCAGACTTATGATGCACTATCTACATGTTAGGACTAAACATGTAAGATGATTGAAATTAAAAGGTTTATGTACATACATGTGCCTTGAGCTTTTATTTACCTGACCATTCATTTGTTCAGCTCCAAGGCATCCTGCACCCAAAATTCTTATTTGGAATTTTTAGGTACCCAAGCTTGCTTGGGTCCTTGTGGGTTAGCAACAGGTTTAGCATCTTGGCCCATCTTTTTCAGGCAATCACATCATCCTCCCTCATTGTGAGACAATCATATATCTCATGCCCATTTTTCCCACAATAGAAACAACACACAAAAGATTGATTTTTCTTTTTATGTTCATGTGCGTGTGCATGTGGACTATACTTTTGTGGGCGAGCATGATTCTTACCCTTCATGGTATGAGGGTGATGCTTTCCCTTCAAGTGCCAGCAGTCTTGAACAGTATGGCAAGACTTACCACAATGAGAGCAGCAAAGAGAAGCATTTCTTTTGAAGGCCATGGGGAGTGTCGACCTGTTTGGATAGGAATGTCGACACTTCTGATTCTCCATGTGATTTTGTATAGAATTCTGTTGAGCAAGCCCTCTACCAATTTTGACATGTTTCTTTCCTTGCTCTTTCACTTGATCTCCTGCTCTAAGCTCATCATTTCTCAAGATAAAACAATCATGCACAGTGTGACCATGTTTACCACAATAATAACAATTGACATTCATTTTGTGGAAGGCATGGTATTTAGCATTGGACATGTTATGGTGCATGTTTGGATGAGCATGCTGAGTTTTGCTTTTCTTTCGAGCAATATGCCCTTGTTGGTGACCACAGGAAGTGGTGGCTTCCGGTGAGCCAAAATCTTGGATTTGGGCAAACGTTGACAGGAAATCATTCAAACCTTGAATTTCAATTTCAAGTGAGGAAATGTGCTGTTTAGATTCAACAAGGCCCTCTTCGCATGCTGCCAATTGCTCATTGAGTATGGCGTTTATTGCTTTAAGATTTTGATTTTGTTGTTCTAAAGCATGCAAAGTTTCAGAGTGATCTTCAATGACAAATTTGCCTTTATCATGTGCAACCAATTTTTCAAGCAATTCTTCTTCAACTTTTTCATGTTCAATTTTCTTTTCCAACAATTCTCTATTCTTCTCTTTTAGAGAATCAATCAAATTTTGTTGCCATTCAAGATCATCATGGAGACCGACATTTATGTTTCTCAAGAATGAACATTTTTCACATGCAAAATTAGCAGAGCATGAAACAGAATTTTTATTTTCTTCAATCAACCTCTCATCATGAATAAGCCCATCGGCCATAGTTTGATCATTAGAGATTGCCTTAGGTTGGTTTTGAAGTTTTATTACAATTTCTTCCAACCTAGTGATTTCATCATGAAGATTTTCATTTTCATCTCTTAGACATGCAATGCTTTGTTTATGTGTGTCTAGATCAAAAGAGAGCTCTTCAAACGTAGAACACTTTTTACAAATCAAGCTTTCATGTTGGTTATTTTTCTTGAGATTCTTTTTCAACTTTTTAATTTCTGATATTGCCTTTTTGTATTGTGTAAACAACTCAACATAGGATTCCATAAGTTCTTCAAAAGTGAATTCCTCGGAATCAGAATTTACCTTTGATGAGGATGGTTTGCTTGACTCTTCTGCACGGTCGGCCATGAAGCATTCTTGTTCTTGTTCTTTTCCTTCATGGATTTTCACCAACTTGTCCAGTACTTGCTTGGCTGTGCTGCAAGAAGACACAAGATGAGTTAATCTTAGATCAACTGTAGATGTAATTAAGTTATATGCAAGATGATTATCATTGTGTTTGATCTCATGTTCGGCTAACCAATCAATTGAATTTGATGGAAGCTCATGAGGACCATTATATATAAGAGTCCACAATTGTGGATCTATGGAGCTAACATAGATGAACATTCTTCCAACCCATGTAGAAAAATCTGAACCATCATAAATGGGTGGAGAAGCCATCGAAGCAAGTGTAGCATGTGAATCCATCTAAATAAAAAACACCGGGATCTTTCCCTGCAGATCGTTGTATCTAGGAATGACAGAGCCTCGCTCTGATACCACTTGTTGGGTCATGTGAGGTGTAAACGGATCTAGAAGGGGGGGTTGAATAGATCCTATCAGAAACTTTGGCCTATTTAAAACTCTTAGCTAGCGGAAGCTTAAACCACTCTTATTAAGTGAATGAATCACTTAGGCACGATGCACAGCGGAATTAAGTAGAGTGGCTCAAATGAAAAGACTTGAATTACAAGCTATGAAACATCCACGCTTCCTTAAGTGAATTACAAAGCATAACACATAGATGGAGATGCAATAGCTTACAACAACCGTGTGTGTGTGTGTATGCTATGTTGATCACTCAAAGTGCATATGTGTGTGATCAATATAACCAAGTGTGGAAGCACACGAACCTGCGAATGGGGTTAGAAGATATAGAGCAATCACACAAAATAAGCAACCCACAACACAGGGATTTTAAGGTGGTTCAGTTGCAACCCCGCAACCTACGTCCACCCCTCACCAAAACCCGGTGAGGCTTCCTTGCTGACTCACAGCTTGACCCGGGGACACGCCCCAAACCACAGAACAGAGAAAACTCTCTTTCTATCTTCCTACACACAAAGCCGACAGGGACGGCTACACCGCAGATCGGAGAACTCCCGATTGCCTTCCTACTAACCACCTGGTAGGGACGTCAACACCGCAAATCGAACAACCTCCGATTGCCTTCCTACTAACCACCGGTAGGGACGATTCACAAGTTCAAGTGTTTAACAATATTGAAAGTAAAACATATGTGAAGGAATTAAAACAAGAGATTGAGTAAGAAGGAATTGGCCCTTGTATCGATATGCTTTGTTGATCAGCAGCAGGGATCTCTTCTTCTTGCAAATCAATCTTCTTGTAATCACCCTTGAATGGATGCTTGTTCTTCACGAAGTACTGTTCATGTGAACAGTAACTGTTCTTCCAATCTCCTCTCTTGATCTTCTTTTTGATCTCTTTGAATGGATGAAGAAGTGAATAGATGCTACCTTGATCCTTGCTTCCTTCTTCACAGATCTTGGAAGATGATCTCTTTGATATGAGCTTGAATACCTTGGATTGGATGAAGATGTTCTTCACGGAGTACTGTTCACGTGAATAGTAACTCTTCCTTCAATCTCCTCTTTTGATCTTCTCTTTGTATCTTCTTGAAGTGGATGAAGAGAGTAATTGATTCTACCTTGAATCTTGTTTCTTCAACAGCTTCTAGGAGTTTGAATGCTTCAGAAATCACCTTGGATGAATCGGAATGATGTAGATGATTTCTCTTGAAGATCTTGAATGAAACTAGCTTCCTTAGATCACCTTGATAGCCTAGCTTGCATCTGATCTTCCTTGAAGGTTGTTTGCCTTGATTTGAGCTTGAATCAACCTTGCTTGGATGAAGAACTTCTTCACGAAGTACTGTTCACGTGAACAGTACTTCGTCCCCTTTAGATCTTCAATTAAGCATATGGAAGCCCCCTTGAAGCATTAGGTTTTCCATCCCCTCAAGTGTTGGTTTTATAACCCTTGAATGGTCCATAGATGCCCCCTAGACCAGATCCACAAATCATGGAAGATTAGGTAAGATTTGATTAAACAAATCCATGGAAAGGGGCTAGCCACGAGGTGGATTTCGAGGTCAAATAAGGTTGGCTCGGGGCTGGCGGTCGACCTAAGGCTCATGGCGGTCGACCGCCACTGAGAACGGCTGTAGAAGATTAGTCCCTGGCATTTCCGGTCGACCGCCACTGGCTGGCGGTCGACTGCTATTGAAAAAGCCTGTAGACGGTGAGGCTCTGGCTGGGGCGGTCGACCGCCCCTGTGCTGGCGGTCGACCGCCAGCTGGGCAGAGCCCGGGTCACCCCGGTTCGGTCCGTTGGTCGCACCAGCTCCGTCGCTTGAGTCCGTTAGCCGCCCATTCATGTTCGTGGCATCTCCCTTGATAGTCTTGAATGTATCAACGCAGTCTTTAGCTTTGGATTCTCTTGGCTATACTTCTTTGTGCATTGAACTTGGATTTGGAACATAACCAAGTGTTTGAACCTTGATCATCTTGGATGAATGCTCGGACCTTGTAGAAGCTTGCTTCCTTTCTTGGACGCGTTCCTTTCATCGTGACAACTTCATTCTAGTCATTCACCATCCAATGATTTATCACATGACAAGAGTTCTTCTTCCTTAGCTTTCACCTTGACATCTTCACTCCATTTCTTTTGGCTTAGCTCAACGAGCTTTCACCTTTGACATATGGCTTATCTTGTTGAGCTTCCACTTTGTATCTTGAGTGATCTTTTGCACTTGCATCTTGAGTCTTGAGTGATTTGTTGCACTTCCTTTCCACTTTGCATCTTGAGTGATCTTGGCGCCTTTGGATCTATCTTGATTTCTGTGCGGCCAATTGGTTAAGTGTTGCAAGCCATTCTTGATATGTTGAATTGGCAATATGATGACCTGAAATGTATGCAAATGGATTTTATCAAATGCATAGCAAAAGCATAATAAATAGCAAAATGACTCTAAGGACATACATCATCAAAGCACTAGAAATGAGTCATAGTTGAGTCATAGTGGGAATCACATCAAAATAATAGAACCAATCATTAGTTGAGTCATAGTTGGACATCATCAAAACAATAGAAACACTCACGTTCCACACATGCCCAACTTGAGCACAACATTCTCCCAACACCTCCCTCGTTCCAACCTCCTCCCCAACTGTTTTCTTTCTTGCTTCGTTATTGTTTCTCCCCCCATCTCTTTTGTTTTGGGTGCTCTGTATCTTGTTTGGGCCTTGTGGCCATGAGCTTCGTTACTGATCTCCTCTATGAATGAAATATCCATTTGTTCTTTCCCTCTCATGGTTTCTATTGTGTTGCTTTCCTTTCCTTTTCATCGTTGTTTTGTGATCTACGTTACCTTTCAACCTTCTAACTCCGTGTTTCACTTGCCCTCCCATGGCGCTGGCCGGTTTAACCCAACGTGTGGTGTCCATAGTTTGGTGTCGTAGGGTTGGCTTTCTCCTCTTTTAATGGTCTTTCTCCCCAGTATAATCAGCCCTCTCTCCTCCATACGGGCTTGTTAGAACCCATCACTCCATTCAGCACCTTGGGCTCACCCATCGTCCAGAGCATTTTCTCTTGCCTTCTCTTCGAAGCCAATGGTCCATGTGAACCTGCCCAGGTCTACCACCAGTACACCCTGGAGCAGCCTGCCCACCGGCACACTCTTGGCCCATCCGTCCTGCACACCTTGGCCAGGTCCATCGGTACACCTTTGGCCTTTCCCTGGTCGGTACACCCCCCTGGTTGTGCCCCAGCGGCACACCCCCTGCCAGTCTAGCCCGGCACACCCTAGCCACTGATCCCCCGGTGCATTTGTGACTTGAGTCAGGCTAGTGGCTTCCCGTTCGCCATTTTCTCTGAGTTATCCGAAGTTTTCTAAAAGGTGGCAGCCTCGGCACACACCTGAAAATGTCGGGTCATGCCACTCCATGTGGGCGTGTTCCCTCTTCACTCCCCCTACCATCCGGGTTAAGGGAGATGCTGCCGAGTTTTTGTCAGAAATAACAACACGTTAAAAGATAAAAGGAAGCAACAAACAAATGAAATAAGCAACAATAAAACATTCTAATCAAGATAAAAGAACTACGCAGGATTCAAAGAGCTGGACTACTGAGCATGATCGTGGACTTAATCTCATAACAGCAAATTTAAAGCCTGGCATTTGAGACCCTTCATCTGGATTCCATGGGCAAAGGGACCCTCACCTCAGGCCATACTCCACTGATGAGGGCTTTGCCCCAACTGCATTGATCCCACCCCCCCCCCCTTTGGCCCATTCCTTGTCCGGCACACCCTGCCTTCATCCCGGCCGACACACTATCATACCCTCTTGCCGGTACAACCTAGCCAACTCCCCCCCCCCGGCACACTCGTGCCTTCCTCTCTTCCCCTCTCCACCACACTCTCTGCGCCCTCATCCGGCACAGTCTTGGCCAACCCATTCTCGGTGCAGCCTTAGCCCCTCACCCGGTGCACCCTTGGCTCTCTCATCCGGTACACTTCTTTTGGCCTCGTCCAACACACTCGAAGCCTCTTACATCCTCAATCTAACCTTCCATCGGTGCACTCTAATTGCATTGCCTTGCATTCCACTCTAGCCTGCCTATGCTAGGACCCATGCCCCCATATGCTCAGACTTTGGCTGACCTGCATTGACCTTGGCCCCTCTTGCACCGACCTTGCTCCTGACTTGCTAAGACCGTCTCCCAAACCCACTCAGACTTGACCATAGCTGCTCCGACCTTGGAGAGTCCAGAACCTATGTGCACTGACCTTCCTCCTCTAAAACCCAGGGCTGCACCGACCTTGTGCTGGCCCAGGCGAAGCTGCACCGACCTTGCCCAGCATTGCACCAACCTTCTCATCCCTCTTTAGCCATTGCACTGACCTGCTTTCAACCTTGGCAGATTTGCATTGACCCAACCCCAACTTGGATGGACCTTATTCCATGTGCACAAACTTTGAACCCGAAACCTGCATAGACCCCAAACCTATCTTGCACAGACCTCGCCATATTAGCACAGACCTTGCCCCTTCAATAGTTCAAACCTTCTTAGACCTCCCTTTCCCGGCACACTGCATTGGTGCCTTACCCGGTGCACCCGTTAGCACCTCCGCCCGGCACACTACCATCTTCCCCAACGGTACACCCTCCACTCATTCCTACCCGGTACACACTCCTGCTCATGCCCCAGCGGTACACCCCCTATCTTACGCCCTACCCGGCACACTCTTTGGTCTCCACCCGGTACACTCTACCCCTCCTCCAGCGGTACACTCTTGGCTCACTCCCCAGCGGCACACTCTCGCACACATCTACTCCGGTACACCCTGCATTCAAAGCATCACACCGATGAAAAGAGGGTATAATAGTAACAACAAAAGGGAAAATTTATATGGTGATAATGATAAAAAGGGACTTTGATAAAATAATAATAATAAAGAAACACAGAACAAAAGGGTGGGACAATAAGAAATGTAATAATATATAAAAGAAGATCTCCATTGATCCATGGGTAATAAAAAGGGGGAACCAACAAAGAAATAGTAATAATTGGAAATACATGATAATAATGAACAATGACGGTAATCATGAATAAAACAATACGGCCTTTGGTTCCCTCGGACCTCAGATCCGGGAATATTAATGATGCCTTTATGAGCCGGACTTCACCTTCAGGAGTCACCCCTCCCGTCATGGTTATCGCTTGACCTCATTTTGGGCCAATATCTCATCAAAGTTCCCCCCTTTCCACCGGGATCTGATCCCGCTCTCGTATCAAAATTGACATCTCCTGGCAGACATCTGCACAGATTCATTCCCGTTACCGTCTTGTTTTTCGAATGGACTTTCGTCCAAACATGGAGTGGTCCACCAATGATCGACATAATCAGAGTGCTTATACCCCCGATATGGGTTTTCAGCAAAGTCTTATTGCTCCTCCCCCCCTATATTAACTAGTAATTCTTTCGACTGTGGAGCCCTTATTTCTGGCAATTAATCAAGGGTATTCCCCTCTCTGAGGGGATGTAAATGACACCGTGACCATTATGGCATGACGGGTCTTAGTCCCGACCCGAACCACACAATCGCCTGACTGAGTCAGACCGAACGCACCAAGGGCTTCCATGGAGCCCGAAAAAAGCGTCACTTTATGACTGGCACGCCCTCGAACTAAATAAACGAATTCACCTGATAAATAAATAAATAAATCACCGATGAATTTTAGTGCGTCCACAAGTCTGGCAGGCCTGGTGGGACGGGATCACCATTCATCTCTTTTCCGGAACTAAGGGCTCAACGGCCCCCTTCTTGTGATACTAATTCTCCAATTTGCAAATGCAGGTTGCATTCCGGACATCAGGATGGCCCTCGCTTTCGGTCAGCAGCCCGTCGAAAGCCATGTTCAAAATGGCTACTTGGCCGCCCCCCTCACCTTCGGGAGCTTCCCTCCCGTAGTAGGCTTCCCCAACTTCCTCGGAGTGGCCTTCATGAACCTGCTGGATGTGGAAGCATCTGACGGGATCGAAAGCAACGCCCCCATCCAGGGGGCCACCAAAGCTGCTGCCGGCCGATCAGTGGCTGAGACTCCCGAGACCGTCCCCACGAGGACGCTGAACTGCAATGTGCTCCATGTACACCAAACTGCCGGCCCATCTCGCCAGGGCTCAGGCTCTCATCAGAGGAGGCTCCGGAGGGGCCACGCCACCACATCACCCCGAGGCCGATTCTCCAGCACTGGCAAGTCTGCTGTCATCGGGGCTGTCCGAGTGCATCTCACCAGACAACGTTCTGATATTATCCCTGAGCACGTGGTACCGACCGTACCAGTGCGCAACTCTTTTCACCCGTTGGAGAAGATGAAAGGCAGGATGACGCCCACTGCTAAGGCCCCATCACCACAGCATCAACCGGCCTCCAGGGCCGCCAAAGCCAAGCAAGTCTGGGTTCCGAAGGGGACCCGGTTCACCTCACCGGCTCAGGCAGAGCCCAGTACCTTCCGCCTAGCAACGGAACAACAAGAAGACCGGGTCAAGACATCGGCCCCTGCCTACCAGTCAGCACTGGCCACACCGGCCCCACCAGAGAACATCTACTGTTGACACCACCGACGTTACTATCAGGCTGCCCGTGCGGAGCCTACAACCCATCTACCCATCGCTGTTAACAGGGCAACATCATAGGCCTCTCCTCCTGACCAGGACTGGGAAGGAGTGGAGCAAGCCATGAGGAACTACTTGCGGGGCCTGGGGAGCACTCCCCTGGGCTGCCAAAGGTTGCTGGGGGCAGTAGCCTCCGCATTTGAAGAAGAAGAAGCTCGATCGGTGCCCAGCGCCGAGTCAAGGATGATGGAGGCATCACCCACGACTCCCTTTGGCTCGGGTCTTCTCCACACCCCGATGTCATTTGAGCTCGGGCTTCCCTCTTTGGAGGCCTAATTATCCATTTTATGCTTTTTGTCTGAGTCATTTGATGTATTTTTCATTTTATTTGAGTCATGTCCCTAGGTCCTTTGCTTATTTCCCTAAGTTTAAGTGTCATTAGGTTTGCTATTGGGCCCTTTTCTTTGGGCTTGGCCCAGGGCCCCCCCCCTCCTTTTGGTTATTTGTCATTGTAGCATGTATCAGGGGCTTTTTGTAAAATGTGGGTTGCCTATACATAGTACCCCATTTCCCCCATTGAGAATTAATGAATGAATGCCAAATTTCCATTTGAGAGTTCAAATTACCTAGCTTTAATGGAGTGAATCCAATTGGGGGTGAGAAGCCCTAGGGGAGAGAATCCCCACCCTCTTTCTCTCTCTCTTTCTCTCTCCCTCTCTCTCCACACAAGGGGGGGTGCGACCTCCCCTCTCTCTCCTCCCCCTCCCAACCACCTCCACCCTCCCACCTACTCCATTAAGGCCACTCCCCTTCCCCACAACCCCTTTATTCCACCCCCTAGTCCCAAGGGTGGAACCCCCAATCCCACCCACTCCACCCTCCAACCACCAACCACCCCATCCCTTTCCCAACACACTTTGCCCTCTCCCCCATGCAACCCTTCACTTCCCTAGGCCCATTTGAATTTGAAAATACCTCCCATCTCCAGCCCTAGGTCGCCCCCCCCAGCCCCTTCCATTAGATTTGGCCGCCCCCTCCTTCCCTCCACTCCCCACCACCCATTACACCCTCCACCCTCCTCTCACCGTCCACCTTGGCTGAACCAGTAGAACCCTGCACCCTCTCCCTCTCCCTCTCCCTCCACCTCCACACTACCCCTAACCTCCCTCCATACCTTCCCCACACTCTCTCCCCACCATTCATCCTCTCCCCTTCTCCAATCACTTCTTCCTTATTTCCTTCGGTGGCCATTTGGGTTCTACATCGGCGAACCAGTTCTCAGCTGAAGATCTGCAGAAGAGTAGCAGTTTGCAGAGGTGACCACGGCTTCCTCCGGTCGTTCCTGAAGGCCCAAGAGGCACCGTCGGAAGCGTCTCTCAGTCGACTTCGCAACGGCGGTGGTTTTGACGTCATCCAAGTAATGTGCTGCCCGGGGGAGAATTTTTTCCTTGACTGCGCAAAGCTTCTCTGGCAGGAAACCAGAACCTGAGTAGAAGCTCGACAGCGGCGATCCTTGTTGGAATCTGAATGAGAGTTCTTCTGAAAAAATATTCTACTACAAGTACTCTATCATCCCCAAGAAGCAGATCCTGGTTTGACGTCCGGATCTGAGAGTTATCAATTTTTTTCCCCGGGTGCGCGGTTCTGCTTCCACTCAGTCTTCACCGACCCCCCTTTAGTGTTCAGAGTCTACCGGTCTGCTCCGACAACGTTTGGCCACCCCGTCTGTCTCGTTTTGAAGAGGACTCGTCGAAGGTTCTAACAACTCCATCAGCACCTGATTTGGAGCTCTGGAGCACTCGTGGCAACCTCTTCTTCCTGCTATTGCGAATCTGAAGCCAGTCAGAACTGCAGGTCTGCTTCCCTGTTTGAAGTCTCTACCCGACCAACACCTGCTGTCGAAGAAATCAGCGAAATTCTGGCGTCATCCTGATCCAGCTGCAAAGAATTTCCAACTGGTTTCGTCCTCAACAAAATTCTAGAGTGGCCGCACCGTCCAGATGACCAACTGCCTGTCCTGAAGCGCCGAGAGTGGATAGAACCGGTGTCGGCTCCCGTTCGTTGCTTCTAGCTCGATTCTTCCCCTATTGCTTGGCCGGCTGAAGGCCCCTCCCTGTGTGGAGGTAGTTTTGGATGTATTAATAGTTTACCCCCACCCCAAGATCCCTCTCCTGCGAGAGGTGTAGTGTTGTAACCGTTTGAGCAGGTCAAGCTTCTCCGGAGCGGCGTGTGGGGAACCCTCGCCTCCCCGCTCACCCTCGTCTCCGAGCGGGACCGGTTTCTTCAAACCGGTCAAGTAAGTGCTCCAAACTTTGCTCTATTTAGTGTTTGTTCAGTCAATATTAGTTCATAACTCCGCTGGCCGTGAGTGAGAGCTCGATCCTTAAGCTCCCTTGCTATAAGAGATCACCGTGGGAAATAGAGTGTAACCCATGCCCTCGGCACGATGTCGGCTCCCTTGAATTGGGCTTCCATTACCCTTGGGAGTTAACCTTGGCCTTGCTGGCCCTCTACCAGCAAGGGCCCAGCCCTCACATCCTCCCCTTGGCATTGCCAATTTACCCCGGGTCTTGGGTGAGCATCGGGTGAGCGGTCGCTATTATCGGTCCGTTTGAATGCCAATTGTGCTTGCTTGGTAAGTCCTAGGCTGTGTCACATCAATTGGTATCAGAGCAAGTCATTGACTTGTCTCTATCAAGTCTAAGTCCTAGGGCCATTGCATTGTGTGTCCGTCCTTCATTGCATTTCCCCCCATTTGCATGTCCACCCGTAGTGGTGCAATTTACCGACCCGATCCATCGTCTTCGGTTCCCCCCATGGATCCCAATCCTCAACTCAATCAAGATGCCCCTAGGGAGGAACCCCAAGGCCAAATGAACCGGGTAGATGCTGCCCTTACAAACATTCTCACACAACTTGAGTCCCTTTCCACTCGGCTCGCTCGACTAGAAGATCTTGAATTCCACCCACCCTCCACATGTTGAGCTTCATAGGGATGAGTGCCACTCAAGGAACAATGAATCAAGAGCCCACCCTCCACAAGTTGACCCTCATAGGGATGAATTCCACCCGAGAAATAATGAACCACGAGTCCACCCACCACATGTTGACCTTCATAGGGATGAGTTCCAACCGAGGAACAATGGACCAAGAGCCCACCCTCCACATGCTGAAATTAATAGGGAGGACTTGAATGGTGACCCATACCATGACTATGAGAGGTCTCGCTATCATCAAAATCATGAAAAGCGTCCACGGGACGACCCAGATGACCCTCTCTTAAGGATGATCAAGGTAGAGGCCCCAAACTTTGATGGTTCGCATGAACCAAGTGTCTACTTAGAATGGGAAATCGCCATGGACCAATATTTTGAATGGTACCCTATGTCCGACAAAAGGAGGGTAAGGTTGGCTAAAATGCATGTCATCAAATTAGCCAAAACTTATTGGCTAAACCAAGAGGGATTAAGAAGGATTAGGCGGGAAGAGCCTATTGCCACTTGGGAGGGTATGAAGAACCAACTTAGAAATAAATACCTACCCCAATCCTACCACCAAAAACTCTTAGATGAGTGGCAAAGTCTCACCCAAGAAGGGTAGACCGTGGTTGAATACATTGAAAAGTTTGACTCCTATCTTTTAAAGTGTGGAGTTCATGAGGACCCGGCTGTTACCTTGTCCCGCTTTAGAAATGGGCTCCAAAGTCACATCAAGAGAGAGCTTTTCATGAGGGACGTTGACAACCTTGAGCTAGCCTATCAAATAGCAAGGGATGTGGAAAGATTCTCTAGGATCCCTCGGTTTGCTACTCCTCGACCGGCCGATCCTAAAAACATGGGACCACGACCCATTCCGGCCACCCCCATGAAAGCCCCTAGCCCAAGTGGGAATGCCCCATTACGGCCTTACAACCCTCCTCCCACCATCACTCCAAACAAGCCCACCCCTAGTCACCCTCCTCCACAGAGGGAAGACATTCCCAAAGGCCCAACTGTAGGAACCACTTCGGGTAGCGGGCGTCAACAATGCTATAGGTGTCAAGGGTTTGGTCACTTTGCGGGGCAATGTCCATCCAAAGGATTGTCTAGTTTGCTTATTGAGGAAGAAGCTCCCCCACCCCAAGGGGAACTTGAGAGTGTGGTTGAGGTCCATGAAGCCTCACTAGATTGGGAAGAAGAGTATGAGACCCAATACCTTGAGTCGAGTCTAGATCACACCACTCCATCTACCAACTCCCATCTAGGAGTGATTAGATGCACCCTCACTAAACCCCAAGAAGAGGATTGGCGTCGAACCTCAATCTTTCACACCTTTGTCAAGATAGGGGGTCATGTGAGAAAAGTGATCTTAGATAATGGGAGTTGTGTCAATGCCGTATCCCCCGATACCATTAAGCTCCTTGGGCTTACTATCACCCCCACCCAATCCATACCGGGTCTCATGGATCAACAACAACTCCATCCCGGTCAACACCCAATGCCTTGTGCCCCTCACCTTCTCTTCCTACCATGGCCAAATATGGTGTGATGTTATTCCCATGGAAGTAGGTAGCATCTTACTAGGAAGACCTTGGCTTTATGATGTGGATGCCACCATCTTGGGTAGGACCAATACTTGCACCTTTGAACATGAGGGAAACACTATCCGTCTTAACCCTCTCCGCCACGTCCATGCCAAGAGGGACCAACTCCTCCAAGGACACCACCCCACCTCACCACAAGCCACGGGGAACTCCACCCCTCAAACACAACCCCTTACCCAAAAACCCAATCAAGGAGTGACATCAGGGTTAACCAAATGTCTTCATCTCATCACTAAGAAAGAGCTTGAAGAGGAGATAGCTCAAGGGGTACCTTTATGTGCGGTGGTCATTTACCTAGGAGAGCCTACCCCCTCCAACCCTCATCCTATAGAATTCCAACAACTCCTAGAAGAATTCCATGATGTGTTCCCGACGGAGCTCCCGGACCAACTTCTTCCCATGCGTGATGTGCAACACGTAATTGATCTAGTTTCGGGGGCCACTCTTCCAAACCTTCCTCATTATCGCCTCAACCCCACGGAACATGCCGAACCACGGAACCCATTAGGAAGGGCTTCATCCGCATTAGCAAAAGCCCATGTGCCATACCGGCCCTTCTCACTCCTAAGAAGGATGGGTTATGGCGAATGTGTGTGGATAGTCGGGCCATTAATAAGATCACCGTCAAGTATAGGTTCCCCATCCCTAGACTTGATGACATGCTTGATATGCTAGCTGGAGCCACTATTTTCTCCAAGATTGACCTTAAGAGTGGCTATCACCAAGTTAGGATTAGGCCGAGAGATGAGTGGAAAATGGCCTTCAAGACCAAAGATGGTCTTTATGAGTGGTTAGTCATGCCTTTTGGACTCTCAAATGCTCCAAGCACCTTCATGCGTCTTATGACGGAGGTCCTTAGGCCTTTCATGGGGATCTTTCTAGTGGTCTACTTTGATGACATACTCATCTATAGTCAATCCCATGAGGCCCACCTTGACCACCTTAGGCAAGTTTGCACCGTCCTCCGACAAGAGAGCCTATTTGCCAACTTAGGAAAGTGCCACTTCATGACCACATCCATCACCTTCCTAGGATTTGTGGTGTCTACCAAAGGTGTCTTTATGGACCCCGAGAAGGTCTAAGCTATTCTAGATTGGCCAGAACCCCACACCCTTCACGAGGTCCGAAGTTTTCATGGGTTGGCAACATTCTATAGGAGGTTTATTCGGAGATTTAGCACCATCACCGCCCCTATCACCGAGTGCCTCAAAAAGGTGACTTTTATGTGGACCAAGTCAGCTTCCAAAGCCTTCCAAGAACTTAAGGGGAAGATGACCCAAGCCCCGGTCCTATGCTTACCCGATTTCTCGAAAGTCTTTGAAGTCACATGTGATGCATCCGGGATAGGAATAGGAGGGATCCTTAGCCAAGAGGGACACCTGGTGGCCTTCTTTAGTGAGAAGTTATGTGATGCTAGAACGAGGTACTCCACTTATGACAAAGTGTTCTATGCCGTGGTCCAGTCCCTCCGACATTGGAGGCACTACCTATTGCCCAAAGAATTTGTCATCTTTTCCGACCATGAAGCCGTCAAATATCTCAACTCCCAACAAAAGTTGAATGCCCGACATGCCCGATGGGTTGAGTACATCCAATCTTACACCTTTGTTATCAAACACAAGGCAGGAAGTGAGAACCGAGTGGCGGATGCCCTTAGTAGGAGGATCTCATTAATGTCCACTATCCAAGTGGAGGTGATCGGATTTGAAAGGCTTAAGGGTGAGTACCCTGGCTGCCCCGACTTTGGACACATCTATACCACTTTGACCACCCATTCTAGCAAGGAACATGAGGGATTTATCTTAGAGGATGGGTTCCTCTTCAAGGGACCAAAGCTTTGCATTCCACGGACCTCACTCCGTGATTTCTTGATTGGGAATTACATGCAGGAGGGCTAGTCGGTCATTTTTGGGTTCACAAAACCATTGCTCTAGTTGAGGGTCAGTTTTATTGGCCAAGTCTCAAGAGAGACGTAGGCAAGATAGTGGGACAATGCCGCACATGTGCTTCGGCCAAACAGGTGAAGCAAAACACTGGCCTATATACCCCACTCCCCATCCCCGACCGTCCATGGCAAGACTTAAGCATGGACTTTGTGCTAGGACTACCCAAGACTCAAAGAAAGCATGATTCAATCTATGTCATAGTTGACAGATTTTCTAAAATGGCCCACTTCATTCCATGCACCAAAACCTCCGATGCCTCCGAAGTGGCCCGATTGTTCTTTGATGAGGTGGTTCGTCTCCATGGGTTACCCAAGACCATAGTCTCCGATAGGGATGTCAAGTTCACTAGCTATTTTTGGAAGACTCTTTGGCACTTGATGGGTACCCTCCACAAATTCTCTACAGCCTACCACCCTCAAACTGATGGCCAAACCGAAGTTGTCAATCGAAGTATAGGAAACCTTCTTAGGTGTCTTGTTGAGGATCGTCCCAGGAATTGGGATCTCATTCTACCACAAGCTAAATTTGCATATAACAACTCGATCAATAAGTCCATAGGGATGAGTCCATTTGAAGCTGTGCATGGGTATAAGACAAGGAAACCTTCAGATCTCATTCCCCTTCCCCTGCATACTAGAGTGTCTATGACAGCTGAGTCATTCGCCCAACACATTAGAGAATTGCATGAGGAGATCCGCAAGCACATTAGCAATAAGAATGAGACTTATAAAAGGCTGGCCGACTCTCATCGGCGTGACCAAGAATTCCATATGGGTGACTTTGTGATGGTGAGAATGGAGAGGCTCTCTCGGGGAGCCGTCTCCAAATTGAGACCACGTGGGGCTGGCCCCTTCTAGGTCCTGAGGCGCATTGGAACTAATGCCTATGAGTTAGATCTCCCCGAGGAGTATGGAGTGAGTCCCACCTTCAATGTAGCCGACCTAGTGCCTTAAAAGGGTCCCACGGTGGTACCTAGTGAGGATATTGAGCCTTTTCCTACTGTTGAGAGAGCACCCACCCGAGAGGAGAGACCACCAGCCAAGAGAGCCCAGCATGAGCGCATTGAACGAATATTGGATGAACAAGTCACTACCAACCGAGCAAAGTATACGAGCGCTATCTCGTCAGGTGGAAGGATCGGCCTCTTTCGAAAGATTCGTGGGTGAGTCGGGAAGACCTCCAGCAGCTGGATCCTGACCTTCTCGAGCAGTACCATAGCCAGATGGACCACCACTCGACGGAGTCGAGCTCTTCACAGCCCAGAGGATTTGATGGAGCCATCACCCACGACTCCCTTTGGCTCGGGTCTTCTCCACACTCCGGTGTCATTTGAGCTCGGGCTTCACTCTTTGGAGGCCCAATTATCCATTTTGTGCTTTTTGTCTGAGTCATTTGATGTATTTTCCCTTTTATTTGAGTCATGTCCCTAGGTCCTTTGCTTATTTCCATAAGTTTAAGTGTCATTAGGTTTACTATTGGGCCCATTTCTTTGGGCTTGGCCCAGGGGCGCCCCCCCCCCTCCTTTTGGTTATTTGTCATTGTAGCATGTATCGGGGGCTTTTTGTAAAATGTGGGTTGCCTATATATAGGACCCCATTTCCCCCATTTAGAATTAATGAATGAATGCCAAATTTCCATTTGAGAGTTCAAATTACCTAGCTTTAATGGAGTGAATCCAATTGGGGGTGAGAAGCCCTAGGGGAGAGAATCCCCACCCTCTTTCTCTCTCCCTTTCTCTCTCCCTCTCTCTCCACACAAGGGGGGGTGTGACCTCCCCTCTCCCTCCTCCCCCTCCCAACCACCTCCACCCTCCCACCTACCCCATTAAAGCCACTCCCCTTCCCCACAACCCCTTTATTCCACCCCCTAGTCCCAAGGGTGGAACCCCCAATCCCCACTCCACCCTCCAACCACCAACCACCCCATCCCTTTCCCAACACACTTTGCCCTCTCCCCCATGCAACCCTTCACTTCCCTAGGCCCATTTGAATTTGAAAATACCTCCCATCCCAAGCCCTAGGTCGCCCCCCCCCCCAGCCCCTTCCATTAGATTTGGCCGCCCCCTCCTCCCCTCCACTCCCCACCACCCATTACACCCTCCACCCTCCTCTCACCTTCCACCTTGGCTGAACTAGTAGAACCCTACGCCCTCCCCCTCTCCCTCCACCTCCACACTACCCCTAACCTTCCTCCATACCTTCCCCACACTCTCTCCCCACCATTCACCCTCTCCCCTTCTCCAATCACTTCTTCCTTATTTCCTTCGGTGGCCATTTGGGTTCTACATCGGCGAATCAGTTCTCAGTTGAAGATCTGTAGAAGAGTAGCAGTTTGCAGAGGCGACCACAGCTTCCTCCGGTCGTTCCTGAAGGCCCAAGAGGCACCGTCGGAAGCATCTCCCAGTCAACTTCACAACGGCGGTGGTTTCGACGTCATCCAAGCACTGTGCTGCCCGGGGGAGCATTTCTTCCTCGACTGCGAAAAGCTTCTCTGGCAGGAAACCAGCAATCCTGTTGGGAATCTGAATGAGAGTTCTTCTGAAAAAATCTTCTACTACAAGTCCTCTATCATCCCCAAGAAGCAGAGCCCAGTATAATGTCTAGATATGAGAGTTATGAATTTTCTTCCCCGGGTGTGCGGTTCTGCTTCCACTCAGTCTACACCGACCCCCCTTTAGTGTTCAGAGTCTACCGGTCTGCTCCAACAACGTTTGGCCTCCTCGTCTGTCTCGATTCGTAGAGGACTCGTCGACGGTTCTAACGACTCCAGAGGCACTGATTCGGAGCTCTGGAGCGCTCGTGGCAACCTCTTCTTTCTGTTGTTGCGAATCTGAAGCAGTCAAAACTGTAGGTCTGCTTCCCTGTTTGAAGCCTCTGCTCAACCAGGACCTGCTATCAAAGAAATCAGCGAAATTCTGGCGTTATCCTGATGTAGCTGCAAAGAATTTCCAACTGGTTTCGTCCTCAAAAAAATTCTGGAGTGGCCGCAGCGTCTAGATGACCAACTGCCTATCCTGAAGCACCGAGAGTGGACAGAATCGGCGTCGGCTCCCGTTCGTTGCTTCCAGCTCGATTCTTACCCTATTGCTTGGCCGGCTGAAGGCCCCTCCCTGTGTGGAGGTAGTTTTGGATGTATTAATAGTTAACCCCCACCCCAAGATCCCCCTCCTGCGAGAGGTGTAGTGTTGTAACCGTTTGAGCAGGTCAAGCTTCTCCGGTGCGGCGTGTGGGGAACCCTCGCCTCCCCGCTCGCCCTCGTCTCCGAGCGGGACCGGTTTCTTCAAACCGATAGAGTAAGTGCTCCAAACTTTTCTCTATTTAGTGTTTGTTCAGTCAATATTAGTTCATAACTCCGCTGGCCGTGAGTGAGAGCTCGATCCTTAAGCTCCCTTGCTATAAGAGATCACCGTGGGAAATAGAGTGTAACCCGTGCCCTCGGCACGATGTCGGCTCCCTTGAATTGGGCTGCCATTACCCTTGGGAGTTAACCTTTGCCTTGTTGGCCCTCTACCAGCAAGGGCCCAGCCCTCACATCCTCCCCTTGGCATTGCCAAGTTGCCCCGGGTCTTGGGTGAGCATCGGGTGAGCGGTCGCTATTATCGGTCCGTTTGAATGCCAATTGTGCTTGCTTGGTAAGTCCTAGGTTGTGTCACATCAAAGGAACTACTCTGAGGATCGTTATCAGTCCCCGCCCAGGGAAGAAGAGAAGCCACAGAGATCGGTCTTTGACAGGCTAGTCTTCCCAGGCAGGCTGGCACGAAGACCGGTAAGGAGAGGCAGAGACCTGAGGGTCTACACTTGTAACATGGCAAGAATATTTGACCGGTATGGGGCCTTACCGACTGAGCCTGAAGAAATGGCCAGACTTGCCACAAGACCAGGACCTCTGACCAGAAGCGGGAAAGCAGCAACTGAGAAGACACAAGCCCACGCTGCGGAAGCTGACTATGAATGTCACACCTCGACGCGGAATATCGAGGGCGCGACGAGTCGTAAACAATCGTGTCGATCAGAGCATGTACAATTTTATTTCTAAAGATAGAAATGAATGAGAAAATGGTACCTTTATTCCATCAAAATGAAGTTTACAACACTAATTGATAAGCCATAAAGGTAAATTACAACTTTCAATCCCAAAGTACATCATTCTTGTAAAAACCCTAATGAGCTACATAAACCTAGGTAAAAAGAAAAATCACTCTCTCACTCTTGTCCATTCCCTTGTTCATTTTCATTTCCTGCAACAATTAATCAAAACGTAGGGTGAGCTAAAAGCTCAGTAGGATTTTATATCTCTAAAAATCAGGCAATCTTTAAGCATTAACAATTTAAGTAATTTTTGAAGTTGTATCGAGAAGTGTATAAACATGAATGGAATTCCCAAGTAATGACTTTGAACAAGTAAAGAATTTTATATAATTGGCCATTTTCACGCAAGTCAAGTAATTCATGTAAACAAGTAATCAAATACCAATAACGAAATGTGGAATGCTGTATCAAGTAAATCTATCATGCACTTCGGTGCAATGCCACACCGTGGTCAATCAACTCCCATGGGCACAAATACTTTCGGGCGCTCCCCTCAGGACCAGATCGGGCCCCATTAATGCCAAGCATTGAGTCATATGGATCCGAAGATCCCAAGTACGTTTAGACATCTACTTTAATGTATATGGCCAATGATTTTTAAGAAAATATTGTTTGTAATAAGCACAGATTTAACCAAATTTCAAAACTTGTAAGAAAAGTAGATAACAATTTAAGGCATCATGTTTAACGGCATTAAGTCGTGGAGTTCAAAAATGAACGGTAAGTAGGAAGAAAATTTAAGATAGTAATTTCATTATAATTATTTTTTAAAAAAATATCTTAGCTTAATATCATAATCGTAAAACATCAAGTTTTAGTTATGAAAATATATGCTTTATGAATTACAATCATGAGTTTAATCATACATTAATTAACCATATGATAAGAAAATAGAATTTTATGTCAAAAATAACACTAACTCGCTGAAAATAATCTTAACATGCTGAAAATGATTTTCATATGTTACTATACTGATAAGATGATAAAAATAAAATTTTCCTGCTGGATTTAATTTTTAACATGCTAGAAATTAATATTTAACATGCTAAAATTAATACTTAACATGCTAAAATAATTCCCATACATTAACTTACTGATAGCATGATAAGATAAGTTTACCATGCTGATTACAGAAATTTTCTGATAACAACATAAACTTTATCATGCTGAAAATTATTTATTAATTATTTGAAAGAAAAATAGAATTATCATGCTGAAAAATGGTTTTAATTTATTGAAAATAATTCTAATATGCTAAAAATAATTCAATCATGCTGGAAATAATTTTATCATGCTAGAAGTAATTTTAACATGCTGGAAATATTTTTCATGTATCAATTTACTAATTACTTAATACGAAATTAGGTGTAACATGCATAAAAATAGTTTAAATAGATTTTAGCATTCTGAAAATAATTTTCATATCTCAGTATGTATAAAATAATTTTATCATGCTGGAAATAATTTTTAACATGCTGAAAATAATTTTCATGCATTAATTTACTAATTACTTCGTAAAAAAATGAGTTTAACATAAAAAAATAATTTTTCCTGATAATATGATAGAAAAGATTTATATCATGCTGAAAATAATTTCAATATATCAATTTTCTGATACCCAGATTTTTAAGCTAGAAATAATTTCCATGCATTAATTGACCAATTATTTGATAAAAAAAGATTTTTCATGCTGAAAAATAGTATTTAATTAGATTTGTCATGCTAAAAATAGTTTTCAGACTTTAGTATGAATAAAATCAATTTTACCATTCTGGAAGTAATTTTTAGCATGCTGTAAATATTTTTCATGCATCAATTATTATAAATATGCTAAAAATAGGTTTTTCATGCTAAAAAATATTTTTATTCCACAAAAATAAATTTTAACATGCTGTAAATATTTTAGCATGTTAATATGCATTTCCAACATTTTTGGTTGCTGTCTATGAACGCGTCCAGGAGTTTGGACATTTTCTGTAGACACGTCTCTGGTTCTGAATATATTATAAAAATTATTTTTACGTTTTATATCAATTTCTTTAAAGCGTCTAGGCATGTGGACGCCTTTATAAATTTAAACTAATAAAATTTTAAATTTTTATTGTAATACCCCGGTTTTAAATATCTAAAATTTAATTGAAATAAATAAATTTCAGAAATTAATATTTAATTCCTTAGTAAATAGAACTAGTGAAATTTTCGACGACCTTATAAAAATCTAGAAAAATGGTAATTGGGTTAAGTTTCATTTATTTAACAACTTGATCTTCTGTGGTCGACCCATCAAAAATCCGTAATTATGTCTAATTAATAGGTTAAGTCAAAAATGCACACTTACCTAACCTTTACCTAACCTTAGCTTAAACCGCGAAATTAGAGCTTAATACTCAACCAAATGACCCCAAATCGGTGGCAAATGGAAGGCCACGATCTAAGGATCATTTCCCCTCTGTTAATTGATCGAAACCCCAGCCCTAAAACGTGGTGTCGGCATAGCTTTGTCTAGGTCAAACATTTCGGCGCCGTTTTCAAACAATCAACTTGTTTCGACGAATTCTCCCAGCACCGAAGGCTCCAGAAGGTGTATGAGCTATAAAAATGAAGCTATGCAACCCTAGAATCCTTTGGTAGCAGCGGCGGTTGCAGTGGAGATCGATCTAGGGAGATCTCGGGAGTTTAGTGGTGACGTGTCTGTGTCCGTTCTTCCTCATTTCCTCTTCCTTTCTTCTCTGATTGAGGTAGGTTCTCTCGGGCTCAAACCGCAAGTAATATATCAAAATGTTCAGCATCCAGTCCTCTTTCTTTTGATATATAAAGCCCCGATTTTCATAGACCATGCTTAGAGAATTTCGTGTTTGATTAGAAGCATGCTAAAACTAGGTTTTCAAGTGTTCTTCCTAGATAGGTTGTGATTTCGATTGATTTTCCGGTGAATTTCGTGTTCCAAACCCTTATATTATGACCCTAGTATGTCCACAAAAAAACACAGGAG
The DNA here is from genome assembly GCA_022559845.1 of Amorphophallus konjac. NCBI lineage: Eukaryota > Viridiplantae > Streptophyta > Magnoliopsida > Alismatales > Araceae > Amorphophallus > Amorphophallus konjac. The sequence continues at coordinate 189,824,389 of CM040123.1, read as the reverse complement.
CATGGGGTTAAGATATCATCCCAATTAGACCCCAATTGGGTGAGATTAGTTGGTTTCCGGAAGTCACGTTCGGTTCTGTGAACGCAGGGGTTGACCAATGGCGTCGACCCATCATCAAGCAGAACCTGTCTGCCCGAGGGTAGACCCATACAGCAGCGCGCGGGGGTCGACCCATGGGGTCGACCCATACAGCGGGCATGTGGGGGTCGACCCATGGGGTCGACCCAAACGGCAAAATGTGCGGGGGTCGACCCTTAGGGTCGACCCATTCAGCAGACAACAGTCTGTCTTGCAGGGGTCGACCCCAGGGGTCGACCCACACACAGATAGACCCTTGGTTTTTCCAAGGGTCTACCCATATGCTGACAGACCCGGTTTACGTGTTTTCGACCCGAGGATCGATCCGGACCGTGAGGGGATCGATCCATTCAACCTAGTCCAATTGAAAACCATATTTTGAGGAACCAATGACCCATGCATGCAACCGTATGATCTCAAATTAAGCCCAGTGTTCCTCAATCCAAAATTGAAGAACAATGGCCCCTGCACTCAATCAAAGTGTATGAACCACTCCGATTACCATCTCCACTTCAACACACACAATGGTTAATTAGAAACCCACAGGATTAGTGGTTAATTATGTAACTAAAATTCTATTAATTGCATGTTGTTCATTCCTACGCGATCTTGTTCATTATCTTATCATCTTGATTCATCTTTTTGGCAAATACATTAAATGTAAAACTTAATCCTTGATGATTTAACATGGAAATTAGGTTTATCATGAACTTTTCGTTGCTGGATAACAATTCTATTCCACTAGAACGTTGACCAAATTACCGACTTCTAGTAAGTCATTAGCCCCTTTAAGTTGCGTTAACTTTGAACTTATCACCGAAAACTCCATCCGGTGAACTTACCATCATCTTGAGATTACTTTATACCCTTATTATGAACCTAATGAGCCACCAGAACATCGATTTACGTGACCGAATCGCTGGTTTAAGTCTTGGATCGAATTGGGCTAAGAGAGGTATGTGCGGCCCGCAGTGGACCGTATATCCTCATAGGCGGCCCAATAGCGACCGCATATCCGAATACGGTCCAGTATGGACCGTATATCTTGTTCATGGGTCTTAATGACTTCGGACATGCGCGGCTCAATATTAACCATATATACCCTTGAGCGGCCCTTGTCTGACTGTTTATATGACAGTTTTCCGAAAAGTGGTTATTTCATGAATTTCGAATCGTGTGAGCTATCCAAGCCAATGTAGGCTATGGTATTTTATGAATTTACCTATTGTTAGATCTATTGATCATTAATTATAGTCCTTTGGGACAATTACTCCTCTCGGTTATGGAGCTTATTGTTTGGACTCTTAAAGAATCATTATCCTTGTGTTCTTTACCTTGACTACATGAACTTGACCTTGGAACCCTTGGCCATTAAATATTATGGATGTCTAGTCTCGTGGGATCTACGATCCAAAAAGAAATCAATGCCAAGGCAAACAAATGAAGGGCCCAGTCTGGTCCTGGGAGGAGCACCCGAAAAGTACTTGATCCCCAGGGAGGTGAATGATTAGGTGTGACATTTGGCACCGGTACTATCTAGCGTGTTGGGCTACGACATTCCACATTCCCGTGAAACTTATTATTATTCATGCTTAAAGTATGAAGTACTTGCTTGCTTGCTTACTTGACATGACTTGAAATTGACTGCAAATGGCCATTCACTAGAAAATCTTGTTAATCATGCTTGATATCTCATCATGCAACTATTTCTTCCATTTTAATTATCGTTACTCTTTCTATCTTAGTGATTATTTAGTTCTGCTTACTTTATCACGTTAATCATGCATATTCATTAATTGGTTAATCCCTTAAACTATGTCTGATGATATAGTATAATTCCTACTGAGCTTCTTGCTCACCCCTACTTCCAATCCTTTCTCAGGTAACGCGGTTAACGGTAGGTTGCAAATGGGAATCGGATCAGTGTGATCGAGTGAATCTAGAACCTAGAGATTGGAGTATGTTTTCTTTCTACCTTCTTGAGTCTAGCTAGTGTCGTGAGTCTGGTTATTTCTTTTTCCTTCCCTTGTTCTTTCTTCCCTTAATTTGAATCTAATATTGTTAAGTGACCTTTTGAATATTAATAAGAGCTCGTATTTTTTCAATATGTGTGTATGGCCTCCTTGTGTTTAATTGTGGTTATTTATCTTCCGCTCTTGTTATCATGACTGTTAACTGCCACGTTCCGAGCATCGCTTCCCGCTGCTATCGGTTTGGGGCGTGACAGAGGTGGTATCAGAGCCAGGTTGCCTGAGTCCTTGGATTTTGTCCAAGAGTATATGTTACCCTAAGTCTTAAGACCCGTGTCAGCCCTTGTCACTTGGTGAGATTGGGTAGTATCGTGGGTTAAGTAATAAAATATATGCAAGATTGCATTGTGTTACGCGTAAGGGTAATGAAAAAGTTAACCATATAACTATCTTGCAGGTCTCTAAGTCATTTTTAAAATGAAAGCGAGTGGGTCCATGGGTAAGCTAGGATTCGGTTCCGCTAGAGGCTGGCGAGTCGGTCGTAAGGAAACCCGACGTAATAAGAAAAAGAAGAGCAATATTACGCAAATGAAATGTTTATACTGTCACAAACTTGGTCATCTCGCAAAGGAGTGCTGGCGAAGGAGCGGAGTGTGTCTGCATTGCGGAAATCAGGATCATACAATGGCTAACTGTCCTAAGTTGCTTCCACAAGCAAAACTACAAGAAGAATAGGAACCAACTTCTATCGAATGAAGAATTATATATGGTATCGTTCTCTTTTATCCTTAGCTATAGCTAATTTCTTTCGGCATTAATTATATAATTAACATGTTATTTTGATAAATAAGATCATCTTAGTTCAAACATTCACATAATTGGTAATACCCGATGAATTTGGGGACCAAATTCCTTAAAGAGGGGGAGGGTGTAATACCCCGGTTTTAAATATCTGAAAGTTAATTGAAATAAATGAATTTCAGAAATTAATATTTAATTCCTTAGTAAATAGAACTAGTGAAAATTTTGACCACCTTATAAAAATCTAGAAAAATGGTAATTAGGTTAAGGACCATTTATTTAACAACTTTATCTTCTGTGGTCGACCCAGCAAAAATCCGTAATTAGGTCTAATTAATGAGTTAAGTCAAAAATGCACACTTACCTAACCTTAGCTTAAACCACGAAATTAGAGCTTAATACTCAACCAAATGACCCCAAATCGGTGGCAAATGGAAGGCCACGATCTAAGGATCATTTCCCCTCTGTTAATTAATCGAAACCCCAGCCCTAAAACGTGGTGTCGACCGAGCATTGGCTAGGTCAAACATTTCGGCGCCGTTTTCAAACAATCAACTTGTTTCGACGAATTCTCCCAGCACCGAAGGCTCCAGAAGATGTATGAGTTATAAAAATGAAGCTATGCAACCCTAGAATCCTTTGGTAGCAGCGGCGGTTGCAGTGGAGATCGATCTAGGGAGATCTCGGGAGTTTAGTGGTGACGTGTCGGCGTCCGGTCTTCCTCCTTTCTTCTTCCTTTCTTCTCTGATTGAGGTAGGTTCTCTCGGGCTCAAACCGCAAGTAATATATCAAAATGTTCAGCATCCAGTCCTCTTTCTTTTGATATATAAAGCCCCAATTTTCATAGACCATGCTTAGAGAATTTCGTGTTTGATTAGAAGCATGCTAAAATTGGGTTTTCAAGTGTTCTTCCTAGATAGGTTGTGATTTCGATTGATTTTCCGGTGAAATTTGTGTTCAAAACCCTTGTATTATGACCCTAGTATGTCCATCAAGAACCCAGGAGCATGGGGTTAAGATCTCAGCCCAATTAGACCCCAATTGGGTGAGATTAGTTGGTTTCCGGAAGTAACATTCGGTTCTGTGAACGCAGAGGTCGACCCATCCTCAAGCAGAACCTGTCTGCCCGACGGTCGACCCATACAGCAGCGCGCGCGGGTCGACCCCATGGGTCGACCCATACAGCGGGCATGTGGGGGTCGACCCATGGGGTCGACCCAAACTGCAGAATGTGCGGGGGTCGACCCTTGGGGTCGACCCATTCAGCAGACAACAGTCTGTCTTGCAGGGGTCGACCCACACACAGACAGACCCTGGGTTTTCCCAGGGGTCGACCCATATGCTGGCAGACCCGATTTACGTGTTTTCGACACGAGGATCGATCCGGACCATGAGGGGATCGATCCATTCAACCAAGTCCAATTGAAAACCATATTTTGAGGAACCAATGACCCATGCATGCAACCCTATGATCTCAAATTAAGCCCGGTGTTCCTCAATCCAAAATTGAAGAACAATGGCCCCTGCACTCAATCAAAGTGTATGAACCACTCCGATTACCATCTCCACTTCAACACACACAATGGTTAATTAGAAATCCACAGGATTAGTGGTTAATTATGTAACTAAAATTCTATTAATTGCATGTTGTTCATTCCTACGCGATCTTATTCATTATCTTATCATCTTGATTCATCTTTTTGGCAAATACATTAAATGTAAAACTTAATCCTTGATGATTTAACATGGAAATTAGGTTTATCATGAACTTTTAGTTGCTGGATAACAATTCTATTCCAGTAGAACGTTGACCAAATTATAGACTCCTAGTAAGTCATTAGCCCCTTTAAGTTGCGTTAATTTTGAACTTATCACCGGAAACTCCATCCGGCGAACTTACCATCATCTCGAGATTTCTTTATACTTTTATTATGAACCTAATGAACCACCAGAACATTGATTTACGTGACCGAATCGCTGGTTTAAGTCTTGGATCGAATTGGGCTAAGAGAGGTATGCGCGGCCCGTAGTGGACCGTATATCCTCATAGGCGGCCCAATAGCGAACGCATATCCGAATACGGCCCAGTATGGACCGTATATCTTGTTCATGGGTCTTAATGACTTCCGGACATGCGCGGCTCAATATTAACCGTATATACCCTTGAGCAGCCCTTGTCTGACCGTTTATATGACAGTTTTCCGAAAAGTGGTTATTTCATGAATTTCGAATCGTGTGAGCTAACAAAGCCAATGTAGGCTATGATATTTTGTGAATTTACCTATTGTTAGATCTATTGATCATTAATTATAGTCCTTTGGGACAATTATTCCTCTCGGTTATGGAGCTTATTGTTTGGACTCTTAAAGAATCATTATCCTTGTGTTCTTTACCTTGACTACATGAACTTGACCTTGGAACCCTTGGCCATTAAATATTGTGGATGTCTAGTCTTGTGGGATCTAAGATCCAAAAAGAAATCAATGCCAAGGCAAACAAATGAAGGGCCCAGTCTGGTCCTAGGAGGAGCACCTGAAAAGTACTTGATCCCCGGGGAGGTGAATGATTAGGTGTGGCATTTGGCACCGGTACTATCTAGCGTGTTGGGTCTACGACATTCCACATTCCCGTGAAACTTATTATTATTCATGCTTAAAGTATGAAGTACTTGCTTACTTGCTTACTTGACATGACTTGAAATTGACTGCAAATGGCCATTCACTAGAAAATCTTGTTAATCTTGCTTGATATCTCGACATGCAACTATTTCTTCCATTTTAATTATCGTTACTCTTTCTATCTTAGTGATTATTTAGTTCTGCTTATTTTATCGCGTTAATCATGCATATTCATTAATTGGTTAATCACTTAAACTATGCATGATGATAGAGTATAATTCCTACTGAGCTTCTTGCTCACCCCTACTTCCAATCCTTTTTCAGGTAACGCGGTTAACGGTACGTTGCAAATGGGAATCGGATCAGTGTGATCGAGTGAATCTGGAACCTAGAGATTGGAGTCTGTTTTCTTTTTACCTTCTTGAGTCTAGCTAGTGTCGTAAGTCTGGTTATTTCTTTTTCCTTCTCTTGTTCTTTCTTCCCTTAATTTGAATCTAATATTGTTAAGTGACCTTTTTAATATTAATAAGAGCTCGTATTTTTTCAATATGTGTGTATGGCCTCCTTGTGTTTAATTGTGGTTATTTCTCTTCCGCTCTTGTTATCATGACTGTTAACTACCACGTTCCGAGCATCGCTTCCCACTGCAATCGGTTCGGGGCGTGACAGAGGTGATATCAGAGCCAGGTTGCCTGAGTCCTTGGATTTTGTCCAAGAGTATAGGTTACCCTAAGTCTTAAGACCCGTGTCAGCCCTTGTCACCTGGTGAGATTGGGTAGTATCGTGGGTTAAGTAATAAAATATATGCAAGATTACGTTGTGTTACGCGTAAGGGTAATGAAAAAGTTAACCATATAACTATCTTGCAGGTCTCTAAGTCATTTTTAAAATGAAAGCGAGTGGGTCCATGGGTAAGCTAAGATTCGATTCCGCTAGACGCTGGCAAGTCCGTCGTAAGGAAACCCGACGTAATAAGAAAAAGAAGAGCAATATTACGCAAATGAAATGTTTATACTGTCACAAACTTGGTCATCTCGCAAAGGAGTGCTGGCGAAGGAGCGGAGCGTGTCTGCGTTGCGGAAATCAGGATCATACAATGGCTAATTGTCCTAAGTTACTTCCACAAGTAAAACTACAAGAAGAATCGGAACCAACTTCTATCGAATGAAGAATTATATGTGGTATCATTCTCTTTTATCCTTAGCTATAGCTAATTTCTTTTGGCATTAATTGTATAATTAACATATTATTTTGATAAATAAGATCATCTTAGTTCAAACATTCACATAATTTGTAATACCCGATTAATTTGGGGACCAAATTCCTTAAAGAGGGGGAGGTGTAATACCCCGGTTTTAAATATCTGAAATTTAATTGAAATAAATGAATTTCAAAAATTAATATTTAATTCCTTAGTAAATAGAACTAGTGAAATTTTTGACCACCTTATAAAAATCTAGAAAAATGGTCTTAGGTTAAGGAACATTTATTTAACAACGTTATCTTCTGTGGTCGACCCAGCAAAAATCCGTAATTAGGTCTAATTAATGGGTTAAGTCAAAAATGCTCTCTTACCTAACCTTAGCTTAAACCATGAAATTAGAGCTTAATACTCAACCAAATGACCCCAAATCGGTGGCAAATGGAAGGCCACGATCTAAGGATCATTTCCCCTCTGTTAATTGATCGAAACCCCAGCCCTAAAACATGGTGTCGGCCGAGCATTGGCTAGGTCAAACATTTCGGCGCCGTTTTCAAACAATCAACTTGTTTCGACGAATTCTCCCAGCACCGAAGGCTCCAGAAGATGTATGAGCTATAAAAATGAAGCTATACAACCCTAGAATCCTTTGGTAGCAGCGGCGGTTGCAGTGGAGATCGATCTAGGGAGATCTCGGGAGTTTAGTGGTGACGTGTCGGCGTCCATTCTTCCTCCTTTCTTCTCTGATTGAGGTAGGTTCTCTCGGGCTCAAACCGCAAGTAATATATCAAAATGTTCAGCATCCAGTTCTCTTTCTTTTGATATATAAAGCCCCAATTTTCATAGACCATGCTTAGAGAATTTCGTGTTTGATTAGAAGCATGCTAAAACTATGTTTTCAAGTGTTCTTCCTAGATAGGTTGTGATTTCGATTGATTTTCCGGTGAATTTCGTGTTCCAAACCCTTGTATTATGACCCTAGTATGTCCATCAAGAACCCAGGAGCATGGGGTTAAGATCTCAGCCCAATTAGACCCCAATTGGGTGAGATTAGTTGGTTTCCGGAAGTCACGTTCGGTTCTGTGAACGCAGGGGTCGACCCATGGGGTCGACCCATCCTCAAGCAGAACCTGTCTGCCCGAGGGTCGACCTATACAGCAGCGCGCGGGGGTCGACCCATGGGGTCGACCCATCCTCAAGCAGAACCTGTCTGCCCGAGGGTCGACCCATACAGCAGCGCGCGGGGGTCGACCCATGGGGTCAACCCATACAGCGGGCATGTGGGGGTCGACCCATGGGGTCGACCCAAATGGCAGAATGTGCGGGGGTCGACCCTTGGGGTCGACCCATTCAGCAAACAGTAGTCTGTCTTGCAGGGGTCGACCCACACACAGACAGACCCTTGATTTTTCCAGGGGTCGACCCATATGCTGGCAGACCCGGTTTACGTGTTTTTGACCCGAGGATCGATTCGAACCATGAGGGGATCGATCCATTCAACCTAGTCCAATTGAAAACCATATTTTGAGGAACCAATGACCCATGCATGCAACCCTATGATCTCAAATTAAGCCCGGTGTTCCTCAATCCAAAATTGAAGAACAATGGCCCCTGCACTCAATCAAAGTGTATGAACCACTCCGATTACCATCTCCACTTCAACACACACAATGGTTAATTAGAAACCCACAGGATTAGTGGTTAATTATGTAACTAAAATTCTATTAATTGCATGTTGTTCATTCCTACGCGATCTTGTTCATTATCTTATCATCTTGATTCATCTTTTTGGCAAATACATTAAATATAAAACTTAATCCTTGATGATTTAACATGGAAATTAGGTTTATAATGAACTTTTAGTTGCTAGATAACAATTCTATTCCAGTAGAACGTTGACCAAATTATGGACTTCTAGTAAGTCATTAGCCCCTTTAAGTTGCGTTAACTTTAAACTTATCACCGGAAACTCCATCCGGTGAACTTACCATCATCTCGAGATTTCTTTATACCCTTATTATGAACCTAATGAACCACCAGAACATCGATTTATGTGACCGAATCTCTGGTTTAAGTCTTGGATCGAATTGGGCTAAGAGAGATATACGCGGCGCGTAGTGGACCGTATATCCTCATAGGCGGCCCAATAGCGACCGCATATCCGAATACGGCCCAGTATGAACCGTATATCTTGTTCATGGGTCTTAATGACTTCCGGACATGCGCGGCTCAATATTAACCATATATACCCTTGAGCGGCCCTTGTCTGACCGTTTATATGATAGTTTTCCAAAAAGTGGTTATTTCATGAATTTTGAATCGTGTGAGCTAAGCAAGCCAATGTAGGCTATGGTATTTTGTGAATTTACCTATTGTTAGATCTATTGATCATTAATTATAGTCCTTTGGGACTATTATTCCTCTCGGTTATGGAGCTTATTATTTGGACTCTTAAAGAATCATTATCCTTGTGTTCTTTACCTTGACTACATGAACTTGACCTTGGAACCCTTGGCCATTAAATATTATGGATGTCTAGTCTCGTGGGATCTACGATCCAAAAAGAAATCAATGCCAAGGCAAACAAATGAAGGGCCCAGTCTGGTCCTGGGAGGAGCACCCGAAAAGTACTTGATCCCCGGGGAGGTGAATGATTAGGTGTGGCATTTGGCACCGGTATTATCTAGCGTGTTGGGTCTACGATATTCCACATTCCCGTGAAACTTATTATTTTTCATGCTTAAAATTTGAAGTACTTGCTTGCTTGCTTACTTGACATGACTTGAAATTGACTGTAAATGGCCATTCACTAGAAAATCTTGTTAATCTTGCTTGATATCTCGACATGCAACTGTTTCTTCCATTTTAATTATCGTTACTCTTTCTATCTTAGTGATTATTTAGTTCTGCTTATTTTATCGCGTTAATCATGCATATTCATTAATTGGTTAATCACTTAATCTATGCCTGATGATAGAGTATAATTCCTACTGAGCTTCTTGCTCACCCCTACTTCCAATCCTTTTTCAGGTAACGCGGTTAACGGTACGTTGCAAATGCGAATCGGATTAGTGTGGTCGAGTGAATCTGGAACCTAGAGATTGGAGTCTGTTTTCTTTTTACCTTCTTGAGTCTAGCTAGTGTCGTGAGTCTGGTTATTTCTTTTTCCTTCCCTTGTTCTTTCTTCCCTTAATTTGAATCTAATATTGTTAAGTGACCTTTTTAATATTAATAAGAGCTCGTATTTTTTCAATATGTGTGTATGGCCTCCTTGTGTTTAATTGTGGTTATTTATCTTCCGCTCTTGTTATCATGACTGTTAACTGCCACGTTCCAAGCATCGCTTCCCGCTGCTATCGGTTCGGGGCGTGACATTTATATTGAGGCGTCTAACCATTTGGACGCCTTTATAAATTTATTTTAACAAAATATTAATTTTTTTATAGAGGCGTCTAGGCATGTGGACGCCTTCTTGAAATTATTTTAATATTTTTTTTCAAAATTTGGACGGAGGGAGAGTATGTCTGAGCGCGTCTTATTTGGTGGACGTGCTATATTGACACGTCCAGATGGCTGGACGCCTCCTTCAATATTATTATATATATTTACTTTTGAATTCTGGTCAATGTAAAAGCATTTAAGAATGCGTCTTGTCGAGGAGACGCTTTCATTAACGCGGACTGAGTTTTAACAGCCACGGTTTTCTTAAGAAAAAACGTGAATACCCTTCAATAAAATGCTAATAACTTGCTCATTTCTCAACGAAATTTAGGGAAACATGTATCAATGGAAAGAACATTGAAAAATACACAAGATAGCATGCTTTAATTAGAGTTTAGCTTGAGAGACACCTACCTTTAGACGGATCTAAAGAAATATCCCCAAATATAAAGAAACTCCTTGATCTTCCAAATCCTCCTTCCAATCTCCACTAATTCTTGCAACAGCATACCCTTAGCCTCCAGGGATGAGTTGAGGGTCGAATGGGGCTCTATTTATAGCCAAAACTTGGCCAAGTTTGTCAAGATTTCTCACCTAATTTCACCTAACCCATTAGCTACGAATTAGAAGAAAATTCACATTTCTTCTCTTAATCTAGCCTCAATTTGGTGTGAAACCAATGTAAAAATGGCTGGTCTAAATTTATAAGTTAAGTATGGTTTTATTTTTGAGTCAATCTTCTAGAAATTGGGTTATTTTAATCCCTTAAATGTCATATTAAACACATGTTACGTATTTAAGGTTATTTATCCTTTATTAAATCCTTTAATCCATTAATCCAACCCATTATGAATTATCCAATGTGCCAATTATGATCCTAGTCCATTATATAGACTTTTATTGGACTTACTATGATTTATCAAAGGGTGAAAGCATTTACTTTCCTATTTACTTCAAGTAAATTCAAGTAAATTCAATAAACTAGCTTATTTCATATAGTAAAAATGTAATTTGATTATTTCATGAAAATTTTAATTACAGAATAAAATTAAAATTTTATTTCTCATTTTTAATTATTGGGTTTCTACAATCTCCCCCACTTAAAAGAATTTGGTCCTCCAAATTCACATTATATAACTAAAAGTCAAAGAGTCGAGTAGAAAGGTTGAATTTCTAACTTGAGATTAAATCCGGGTATTTCTTCTTGATGGATTCTTCTAATTCCCAGGTTGCCTCCTCGAATCCACGCTTACTCCATTGGACTTTCACCATCGGTATGGCCCGATTCCTCAGTAGGTGTAATTTCCGATCCAATATTTTGATCGGTCTTTCTTCATATGATAGGTCCTTTTGGAGTTTCAATTCTTCAAATTGAATCACATGTGAAGGATCGTAGACGTATTTCCTTAGCATGAATACATGGAATACGTCATGTACACTGGCCAGTTGAGAAGGTAAAGCTAGCTTGTATGCTACCTCGCCGATTCTCTCCAAAATCTCAAAAGGGCCGATAAATCTCGAACATAGCTTTCCTTTGATGCCGAATCTTCTAATTCCTCGTATTGGTGAGATCTTTAAGAAGACATGCTCCCCCACTTGGAATTCAAGGTCTCTCCTCCGATTGTCGGCATAACTCTTTTGCCGTGATTGAGCGACTTTCAATCTTTCTTGAATTAACTAGATTTTGCTAGTTGTATCTTGGACAATATCGGGACCAAGCAATCCCTTCTCTCCAACCTCTCTCCAGCATAGAGGCGATCTGCAGCTTCGGTCATAAAGAGCTTTGAATGGTGCCATTTGAATACTCGACTGATAGCTATTGTTGTAAGTAAACTCAGTCAATGGTAAATGTTCATGCCAACTACCGCCGAAGTCAATCATGCAGGCTCTCAACATATCTTTAATAATCTGATTCGTCCTCTCGGTTTGTCCATCCGTCTGAGGGTGAAAAGCCGTACTAAACCTTAGTCTAGTACCCATAGATGATTGTAAACCCTTCCAGAAATAAGAGGTGAATCTCGGATCTCGGTCAGAAATAATAGAGCTTGGAATACCGTGCAGCCTTACGATCTCCTTGATATATAATGCGGCTAGAACATCCACGGTCCATTTAATCTTGATAGGTAAGGAGTGAGCAGACTTGGTAAACCGGTCCACAATTACCCATATAGCATCGAAACCACTTCGGGTCTTCGGTAATCCAACTATGAAGTCCATACCGATACTATCCCATTTCCATTCCGGTATTTCGAGAGGCTTGAGTTTACCAACCGGTTTGAGGTGCTCGGCTTTAATTTATTGACATACCAAGCATCGACTTACGAACTCGGCTACCTCTCTCTTCATATTCGGCCACCATAATGTTCTCTTGAGGTCTTAGTACATTTTTGTAGCACCGGGGTGAATAGTGTACCTTGACCGATGTGCTTCCTCCAAGATTTTTCCCTTGATAGTAGAACAATCGGATATACAAGTTCTTCATTTGAATAATAACCTTCCATCAGCAGCTAGAAGGAAATCCGGTCGTTGATCTAGCTTCTCTTTAATTTCAACGATCATCGGATCATCATCTTGCCGTTCTTTAACTTCCAAGAGTAACTCAGGTTGGAGTCGAATATTAGCAATAAAGACTCCGCCTTCCTTCTCCTCCATATTGAGGTTTAAGTTGGCCATTTGCTCAAGTAGATGCCATTCTTTAACCATCATGCTCGATAATAAAGCCATCGGCTTCCTACTAAGTGCATCAGCTACGGCATTGCCTTTTCCGGGATGATATTGTATAGAGAAATCAAAATCCTTTAAATATTCCAACCACCGTCTTTGTCTCATATTGAGCTCCTTTTGAGAGAATAAATATTTGAGACTCTTGTGATCAGAATACACCGTAAAAGCTTCGCCATAGAGGTAATGTCACCAGATCTTCAAAGTAAAGACCACAGCTGCTAGTTCTAGGTCATGTACGGGATAATTTTTCCCGTGCTTCTTCAATTGCCGTGAGGAATAAGCTATGACCTTGCCATGTTGCATTAATACGCAACCTAGGCCAATTCCATATGCATCAGCATATACTTCAAATCCTCCTCCTTCCGTAGGTAATGTGAGAATAGGAGCAGTCGTCAGATAATCCTTTAAAGTTTGAAAGTTTTTCTCGCATTCCTCCGACCATATAAAAGGATTCTCCTTCCTTGTCAATCTCGTTAAAGATACTGCGATCTTTGAGAAATCCTTGATAAATCTTCGGTAATAGCCATCCAATCTCAAAAAACTTCGTATTTCCATTACACTTGTAGGTCTTTCCCAGTTCTTAATAGCCTCGACCTTTGATGGATCAATAGCTATACCGTTCCGGGAAATTATGTGACCGAGAAAAGAAACCTCCTCTAACCAGAAATCACATTTGCTTAATTTGGCATAAAGCTTGTGATCTCTTAATAATTGAAGGGCCTTCTTGAGATGTTCTTCATGTTCTTCCTTGGACTTGGAGTATATCAAAATGTCGTCGATGAATACAACCACAAATTGATCGAGGTACGGCCTGAATACGCTGTTCATCAATTGCATAAATGCGGCAGGCTCATTTGTTAAGTCGAAAGGCATAACGGTGAACTCATAATGACCATACTGACTTCGGAATGCCGTCTTGTGAATATGACTTTCCTTGATCTTCAATTGATGATAACCAGATCAAAGGTAAATCTTTGAGAAATATCGAGCTCCGAAAATCTAGTCAAATAATTCATCAATCCTCGGTAAATGATATTTGTTCTTGATGGTGAGTTGATTCAATTGCTGATAATCAACACATAACCTCATCGAACCATCCTTCTTCTTGACAAATAAGACCGGGGCTCCCCAAGGTGAAGTACTTGGTCAGATAAACCCCTTCTCCAATAATTTCAATAATTGATCCTTTAATTCTTTTATTTCTACGGCAGACATCCGATATGGAGCTTTAGAAACTGGTGCCGCTCCCGGAATTAAATCAATAGAGAAAATCACTTCTCTCTCTGGAGGAATACCCGGCAACTCCTCCGGAAGTACATCAGAATAATCCCGAACGATAGGAATGTCATTTAGAACGGGTTCCGTATGCTCGGTCATAGTGATAGAAACTAAGAAACCGGCACAACCCTTCCTTAATAATTTCTCGGCTTTGAGGGCCGAAATGAGAGGTATGTGCTTGGAATGCCTGATACCCAAAAATAGAAGGTCGGGGTAACCCATGAAAGTTACATCCCCAACTTGCAATTTACACTAGCTCCATGTGTAGATAGCCAATCGGCACCCAAAATAACATCATATCCTTCCATCTCCATGCATACCAAATTAGCGGGTAAGTTATAACTGCTAATTAGAATTTCACTATCAGGATAGAAATATTTGATTTCCGTTCCCGTTCCAATAGGTGTAGTAATGGTAAGTGTAGAATCTAATGGAACAGGCTTCATAGGTAAATGACCAGCAAATCTTCTAGATATAAATGAATGTGTAGCTCCAGTGTCAAATAAGACAGAGTCAGGCTTGGAGTATATGAAAAGAGTACCTTCCACGACTCCTCCTTCCTCGGTAGGTTCCACATTCATTAGAGCTTAGAGTCTCCCTTGCTTCTTTGCAATAATTGGAAGCTTTGCCGGTGATAGAGCTTGCTCATTAAGAAGAAGGCAATTCAGGATCCTATGCTCCCGACTCCCGCATCGAAGATATGCGCCGAGTTTTCTCCAGCATTCCTCGACTTTGTGTCTGGGCTTCTCGTAATATTTGCATAATTCCTTGGATGGCGTAGAGAAAGGAACAATTTGTTTGTCGAAAGTCCTCGGCTTCTTGTCCCCTTGGAAATTACGTCCACCCTTGCTGAAATTACGCCCGTCCTTATTGAAGTTACGCCCGTCATTGGGCCTTTTCTTCCCGAAGGAAGGTTTGAAACTTCTGGATCCAGTAACTTGCTCTCTCTTGGCTTCCCTTCCTCGATGCGATCCGATAACTCCGTTGCATCTTCTAGAGTTGAGCTCTTCGTACCATATCAGAATATAATTGAATATCCATCGGGGCAAGTTGAGTAATATATTACGGCTTAAGGCCATTTAAGAATCTCCTTGCCTTCATTTTCTCGGTACCCACGAGATGTGGAGCGTACCTAGATATCCTTAAAAGTTGTGCTTCATATTCGGCGACTGATATTCCCTTTTGCTTTAAGGCGGCAAACTCGGCGGCCTTCCTTTCTTGCACCCGATCGGAGAAATACTTGCTATTGAAGTGTTCCATGAACTCTTCCCTTAGAATTTGGTCGTGCGGTAAAGTAGCCTCGACCGATTCCCACAAGGCATGCGCATCTCTTTCCAGTTAGAAAGTAGCAAGTAAGACCTTCTCCTCATCGGCACATTGCATGACTCAAAAAATCCTCTCGATCTCTTTAATCCAATGTTCGGCCTCGTCCGAGTCCGTAGATCCCGCGAACCGGGGAGGGTTCATGCTCCGAAAATTTCTATGTAGATCACCCGCTCCTCGGTTTGCTCCTCCCTGAGCAACCTGTTGGAGAGCTTGGGTTAAGCCTTGAACGGTGCATTGCATCTCGCGCCATTGAGCTCTCTCGGTGGCCATTTGCGAGAATTAACATGCAACCATAATTACAAGGTTTAATTATTTTATTCATTTGTTTATGTCTTGATAAATCTTTTTCTTTAAAACTAAACCCGTGTTTCTACCCGTGCTTACCGGGAATGTTTAAGTCCTTATCCAAGTTTTTAGATATTGATCTAAAACCTAACCTAAGTTTAAGAATAAACCTAAAATTGTGAAAACTAGGATTTTATGTAACCTAGGCTCTGATACCACAAAGACTGTAACGCCCCGACGCGGAATATCGAGGGCGCGACGAGTCGTAAACAATCGTGTCGATCAGAGCATGTACAATTTTATTTCTAAAGACAGAAATGAATAGGAAAATGGTACCTTTATTCCATTAAAATGAAGTTTACAACACTAATTGATAAGCCATAAAGGCAAATTACAACTTTCAATCCCAAAGTACATCATTCTTGTAAAAACACTAATGATCTACATAAACCTAGGTAAAAAGGAAAATCACTCTCTCACTCTTGTCCATTCCCTTGTTCATTTTCATTTCCTGCAACAATTAACCAAAACGTAGGATGAGCTAAAAGCTCAGTAGGATTTTATATCTCTAAAAACCAGGCAATCTTTAAGTATTAACAATTTAAGTAATTTTTGAAGTTGTATTGAGAAGTGTATAAACATGAATGGAATTCCAAGTAATGACTTTGAACAAGTAAAGAATTTCATGTAATTGGCCATTTTCACGCAAGTCAAGTAATTCAAGTAAACAAGTAATCAAATACTAATAACGAAATGTGGAATGCCGTATCAAGTAAATCTATCATGCACTTCGGTGCAATGCCACACCGTGGTCAATCAACTCCCATGGGCACAAGTACTTTCGGGCGCTCCCCCCAAGACCAGACCGGGCCTCATTAATGTCAAGCATTGAGTTATATGGATCCGAAGATCCCAAGTACGTTTAGACATCCACTTTAATGTATATGGCCAATGATTTTCAAGAAAATGCTGTTTGTAATAAGCACAGATTTGACCAAATTTCAAAAGTTACAAGAAAAGTAGATAACAATTTAAGGCATCATGTTTAACGACATTATGTCGTGGAGTTCAAAAATGAACGGTAAGTAGGAAGAAAATTTAAGATAGTAATTTTATTAGAATTATTATTTTTAAATATCTTAGCTTAATATCATAATCGTAAAACATCAAGTTTTAGTTATGAAAATATATGCTTTATGAATTACAATCATGAGTTTAATCATACATTAATTAACCATATGATAAAAAAATAGAATTTTATGTCAAAAATAACTCTAACTCGTTGAAAATAATCTTAACTTGCTGAAAATGATTTTCATATGTTACTTTACTGATAAGATGATAAAAATAAAATTTTCATGCTGGATTTAATTTTTAACTTGCTAGAAATTAATATTTAACATGCTAAAATTAATACTTAACATGCTAAAATAATTCTCATACATTAAGTTACTGACAGCATGATAAAATAAGTTTACCGTGCTGATTACAGAAATTTTCTGATAACAACATAAATTATATCATGCTGAAAATCATTTTTCTACATTTATTTACTAATTATCTGAAAGAAAAATAGAATTATCATGTTGAAAAATAATTTTAATTTATTGAAAATAATTATAATATTCTAAAAATAATTCAATCATGCTTGAAATAATTTTATCATGCTAGAAGTAATTTTAACATGCTGGAAATACTTTTCATGTATCAATTTACTAATTACTTAATAGGAAATTTGGTCAACATGCATAAAAATAATTTAAATAGATTTTAGCATTCTGAAAATAATTTTTATCTCTCAGTATGTATAAAATAATTTTATCATGCTGGAATTAATTTTTAACATGTTGAAAATAATTTTCATGCATTAATTTACTAATTACTTCATAAAAAAATAAGTTTAACATAAAAAAATAAATTTTCCTGATAATATGATAGAAAAGATTTTTATCATGCTGAAAATAATTTCAATATATCATCTTTCTGATAACCAGATTTTTAGAAGCTACAAATAATTTCCATGCATTAATTGACTAATTATTTGATAGAAAAATAGATTTTTCATGCTGAAAAATAGTATTTAATTAGATTTGTCATGCTAAAAATAGTTTTCAGACTTTATTATGAATAAAATCAATTTTACCATTCTGGAAGTAATTTTTAGCATGCTGTAAATATTTTTCATGCATCAATTACTAATAATATGCTAAAAATAGGTTTTTCATTTTAAAAAAATATTTTTATTCCACAAAAATAAATTTTAACATGCTGTAAATATTTTAGCATGTTAATATGGATTTCCAACATTTTTGGTTACTGTCTATGAACGCGTCCAAGAGTCTGGATGTTTTCTGTAGACACGTCCCTGATTCTAGATATTTTATAAAAATTATTTTTACGTTTTATATCAATTTCTTTGAGGCGTCTAGGTATGTGGACGCCTTTATAAATTTAAACTAATAAAATTTTAAATTTTTATATTGAGGCGTCTAATCATTTGGACGCCTTTATAAATTTATTTTAACAAAATATTAATTTTTTATAGAGGCGTCCCGGCATTTGGACGCCTTTTTGAAGTTATTTTAATATTTTTTTTCAAAATTTGGATGGAGGGAGAGTCTGTCTGAGCGCGTCTTATCTAGTGGACGGGCTATATTGACGCGTCCAGATGGCTGGACGCCTCCTTCAATATTATTATATATTTTTACTTTTGAATTCTGGTCAATGTAAAACATTTAAGAACGCGTCTTGTCGAGGAGACGCTTTCATTAACGCGGACTGAGTTTTAACAGCCACGGTTTTCTTAAGAAAAAACGTGAATACCCTTCAATAAAATACTAATAACTTGCTCATTTCTCAACAAAATTTAGGGAAATAGGTATCAATGGAAAGAGCATTGAAAAATACACAAGATAGCATGCTTTAATTAGAGTTTAGCCTGAGAGACACCTACCTTTAAACGGATCTAAAGAAATATCCCCAAATATAAAGAAACTCCTTGATCTTCCAAATCCTCCTTCCAATCTCCACTAATTCTTGCAACATCATAACCTTAGCCTCTAGGGATGAGTTGAGGGTCGAATGAGGCTCTATTTATAGCCAAAACTTAGCCAATTTTATCAAGATTTCTCACCTAATTTCACCTAACCCATTAGCTACGAATTAGAAGAAAATTCACATTTCTTCTCTTAATCTAGCCTCAATTTGGTGTGAAACTAATGTAAAAATGGCTGGTCTAAAGTTCTAAGTTAGGCATGGTTTGATTTTTGAGTCAATCTTCTAGAAATGGGGTTATTTTAATCCCTTAAATGTCATATTAAACACATGTTACGAATTTAAGGTTATTTATCCTTTATTAAATCTTTTAATCCATTAATCCAACCCATTATGAATTATCCAATGGGCCAATTATGATCCTAGTCCATTATATGGACTTTTATTGGACTTACTATGATTTATCAAAGGGTTAAAGCATTTCATTTCCTATTTACTTCAAGTAAATTCAAGTAAATTCAATAAACTAGCTTATTTCATATAGTAAAAATGTAATTTGATTATTTCATGAAAATTTTAATTACATAATGAAATTAAAAATTTTATTTCTCATTTTTAATTATTGGGTCTCTACAATGAAGAACCTTCAATGGCCTTGGCTGCTAATGTGATTACAGAGGGTACCACAGGAGGACCATCTACGTTATCTGAGGAGACGCGGGCTGAAGAAAGAGGGGGCACCCTTAGCCTTTCCATGAGCGACCCCGCTGTATTACATATGATGCAGCAATATCAGCGGGATATCGAGTTGTTAAGGAAGCAGTTGACTGACAGAGCTGCTCAACCCTCGACATCCGGGCAGACTGAAGCATTGCTAGAGACTCCTGGGGGCAACGGTCAGGCCTCGGAAGCTTCTCCACAGGCGACGGTGTCTCCACCGATCCCCAGCTATACTGGGGGCATACCCCTATATCAGCCACAGCATGCCACACCGGCCCAGCCACAGAACCTGCCATTCCAGGGGTCCACCATTGCACCTAAAGCGACAGTGTTAACGACACCGCTGGCGCAACCGGCCTATTTCTACCAAAATCCGGTCGACCCGGCGACGGTGAGCAGACTCATGCTTGAACAGATGATAGATATGAAGTTAGCGGAAAGGAGCGATGGTGATCACACGCCATTCAATGTGTATCGGGTACCTTACCCGGCGCACTATGCCGCCAGAAGGCTGCCGGTCGGTATCACCAAGCCGCCAAAATTTGAGAAATTTAATGGGCAAGGGTCCCCCAGGGAGCACATCGCCTACTATGTGAATGTTATGGGGATCTAGCTACAGATGAAGCCTATCTCCTTAAATTCTTTGGCTCGACACTTACCGGGCTTGCTTTTGAATGGTACTCGAGCTTGCCCGCCGGGTCTGTTGCAGACTGGCCGGATATGCAGAAGAAGTTTAAAGAAAGATTCTACATAGCTGAATGGGAGGTGACCGTGACGGAACTCTACGCCACAAGACAAAGAAATGGTGAGTCGGCTCTCGACTACATAAAGAGATGGAGGAACCTCAGTATGAGGTTTAGACGTCCCCCACACCAGGAGGATGCAGTTCAGATCTGCAAGCAGAACCTGAAAAAAGAAATCCTTGAGAGGATGATCGGTGCTGAGGTAAGGTCATTCGACCGCCTAAATAATATAGTTGTAGAGATCGAGGCATTCCTTGCTCGATACTCTTCTGCTCCAGCTGCATCGAGCCAGAGGGCCAAGAAGGTTGAGAAAAGACCAACACTACCAGAGGTTCACACATTGGACTTCGAAGCTTTCGAGAAGCAGAAAGAGAAAGCCAAGGAGATGGCCAATCCTCCTCCGCCCAGATCTACCGAACGGTGGGAAGGTCCCTCCCTGTGGGAGAAAATGAGGAACAAGTTGTATTCCTTTCCTCGAGATAAATCCTGGGTCCTATTTGAATGGGCCACTAGGTACAAGAAGATCACCTTGCCATAACCAAAGAGGCCTGGCGACGTGAAGAAGAAGGATGACCCCCGATTCTGCCCGTACCACCAGATGCTCGGGCACACCATCAAGGAATGTTATGTCTTCAAGGATGTCATTGAGTCCTTGATCAAGAAGGGAGAACTAGACATGGGGGAGCACAAGGTGGACCCTCCGCAGCCGCATGAGATGCCAAACCTCGGCACCACTGTCAACATGATATATTTATACCAGCAGCTACCTGAAGAATGGGCAGAGGCCAGTACACAGGCCACTTATCAAGCCTTCGCCATGGCGCCAGCTCAAGACCAAGGAGGTTGGCAAGCTGCGCCGACGAGGAACAGAAGAAGAAGACAAGCTCCCCGGCCCACGCCGGAGGTTCACATAAGGGGCATCACACCTCGACCACCACCACCACCAATGACACCTATTTGGCATGACACAGCCCCCCGGCTAGTCATGAGGCACTCTACTCACAACAAGAAGAAGCATATCCCGATGCGGGGTGCACAAAGAGACCAGTCCTGTGGTGGAAAGACTCCAGGCCATTATTGATGGGCTTGAAGATTATGAACATCCCGAGATCCAGTCTGTGGAGCTGAAGGAATATGTCTCTTGGGAGGAGTTCGAGTCACTCGAGCTGGCTCCAGAAGCAGAAGCCGGGATAGGAGAAGAGCCTCTTTTATGGGGAGAACCCCCAGCGGAGCGGCCACTAGTCGACGAGGAAAAGAAGAAGAAGAAGAAGAAGAGAAGACCCAGAAACAAGAAGAACAGTGGGGTTGTCCTTTCTTGCAACACCCTCTCAGCATTATTTGACACAACCCTCTCCCTGGGAGAGGAAGAGCATGAGATGCCTGACGAGCCGTCAGAGTTGAATCAAGCTGAAACATCCACTTCCCAACATGCCACCAGGTCGGGAAGGAAGTGGGGACGCCCTCCTCAGGCCAATCACAATATCCTGCTCAGGGTAGAACAACCGTATCACATCACCGAGCCTAAGGTCCAAGGCATGGAGATTCCCCCTCCCTCTGGTCTCTACCCCAGAGGACCGGTCGGCTAGGGCGCCCCTTCATTTATTGAATTTCTTACGACTCAGAGGGAAGGGCAGTCATGCCCCAACGAGTCCCAGCAGACCAAAGAGGCAGGTAGCCCCTCGGCCCCGTTAATAGTGACTGCTCCTCGGCCAAGGGAAGAACCCGACAACACCCCAAACCTTGCCGATGTCATGAAAGGAAAGGAAGTGACCCAACATGCTCCGCAAGCTCAAGCGGCACTGACCCAGCGGAAGAGGCACCCGTCGAGCCAGTTCCCCAGGCTCAAGGTGGAGGTAGGCGCAGTAGAGCCAAAGAGATGAAGTTGCTCGAGGTCCGAGCTAGTAACAGAATAGTCAAGCACCTGAAGAAGTTCCCAGCCAGGTTCACCGTCTGGGAGATTCTATCTCTAGATGAAGAGACACGGCAAGCGTTCATCACTGTGCTCCAGACGCAAGCACATGTGGAGCTTGCCTTGCAGAAGTGTCACCCGAAGTAGCTGTGGCCTTCACGGAAGAAGATATGCTCCTACCTACCTGCAGTCACAACAGGCCACTCTACATGAAGGGGCAGATGAATGGGCATCCTATCAACAAGGTATTGATTGACCCTGGGGCAGCAGTGAACATACTCTCCTACCGGGTGTACCAGAAACATTACTTTGACGCACACCTGGTTGAGGTCAAGAATGTCAAGATTGCTAGCTTTAATCAGAAGTGCGAGGTCCCTATGGGGGTCGCAGAGTTCAACCTCTCCCTCGGCGACTTCACAACCAAGGTCCACTTTCATGTGATCAACTCCAACACCTCTTACAAAGTGCTGCTCGGCCGGCCCTGTCTACACCAAAATAGAGTGGTGCCATCCACTCTGCACCAATGCATCAAGTACCCCGGCAACGGGAAGGAGGAGAGAATCTTTTCCGACCTCCACCCTTTCGAAGTGTTCGAATGTCACTTATCGGATGCCACTCTGTATTTAGAGAAGCCGAAGCAAGTTCCCCAAGTCACTCAGGACAAGGGAAAGAAGAAGGTAGAGCCCAATAGCTGGTTCCCTCCACCACCGCCAAGCTATGTGGCATCCCCTCAGGTGTCATTTGTTTCTGAAGCGGAAGGGGTGTTCAAAGCAGCTCCACTTCCCGTCTACCAAACACCGGGGACATAATACCTCGAAGACTTGCTGGAGGACGTCAGGGTCCCGCCCGGGATCATCAAGCCTCTCGCAGAAATCAATTGCCAGGTGGCCGAGCCATTAAGGATCTTCGAGGTGCCTAACCCCGGAGGCCCGTCCACCATTTTCTATGTAGCTGAAGAGCACCCGGTCAAAGGGGATGATGACTGTAGACTCCCCACTGAGCTGCACGACCCACTCGTCCCGATCACGGGACTCCCAGACATAGCCGGTCATATAGCCAGAATGACCAGGAAACAAGGGGTACCCTCCTACTAGCTCTCCAGTCGGAGAGAGATGTTCAAGAAAATGTGGAACTCACCAAACCTGGATCGGAGGTTGCTGCAGATCACCCGACATCCAGGGTTAAGCTTTTCACTCGAAGATTCCTATGAAGCCGATGTGATATCAGTCGCGGCTCCAAACGGCAATAGCCACGAAGGCACTGCAGGCCCATAGTAGGTTGAAGGTCGCCAGCACCTCACTCCTTTGGCCAACGAAGATCAAGATGAAGAAATATTCCCATGGAATCCACCTCCCTGTAGGAGCAAGGGGAAAGTCCCGTCCTCCTCTGAGGGGCCAACCTCGAATAACTACAGCAACATGATGCCATTGCCCTTGTCTGACGTTGATGCAAAGGACGGGGAAGCAAGCCGGACTCCAGGCCTCCCTCAGTGTGACTCTGCCCTTTTCACCCTATGTTATCAG
This sequence comes from Amorphophallus konjac, assembly GCA_022559845.1. Taxonomy (NCBI): domain Eukaryota; kingdom Viridiplantae; phylum Streptophyta; class Magnoliopsida; order Alismatales; family Araceae; genus Amorphophallus; species Amorphophallus konjac. Next base: position 189,800,778 of record CM040123.1, on the reverse strand, counting down.
CAACAGTGGGAAATTGAGATGTTGAAGGCTTAGTTGGCCAAAGTAACTGCACTTGTGTCTGACTTAATCGGGGGCATCTTCCGCCAACAGAACATCGGCACGCACCGGTCCCCGGATATCATCCCGAACGCCCCCATGCACCTGAAAAAGGAGGCAAGGGATGTTGCTGTTTCTCCAGTCAGACGATCGGCCGAGTGAAATCCTACACTGCAAGAGAGGATGCAGAGGCCTTACTCTTTCCCAAGGAATAAGACCCAAGGAATCTTTGATTGGGCCTGCTACTAAGGTAAGGTCTCCCTCCCGAGGTCTAAGAGGCCGCAAGATGCTCGCAGAAGTGGTGATCCCTTGTTTTGTCCTTATCACCAAATACTGGGCCACTCTATTGAAGACTGCTATGTCTTTAAGGATATTGATCAAGATCTGATTGAGAGAGATGAGCTCAGAATGGGAGATTATGTAGTGGCTCCGCCACGCCCCCACGTGACGGGCAGCCACGAAAGACGCGTCTACATGGTGTTAGTTCAGCATTAGATTTTTGAAGATGCAGCTGAGAATGGACAACCCCGGCCGCCGGCAGAGGACTAGCCCCCAATGTGGCCATCAATCGCTTCGGCCCCTACAGGAGCCGTCTATGATAATTACCAAGAAGACCCCAGAGAAGTCCTCTACTTCTCCGCACAGGAGGATCCCTCGAAGCCGCTGCCAGCAAGCCCAGAGGAGGGGGATACAAGCAAACCCTCATTGCCCAATGAGGCGGAGCAGGGTGATACCTATGGCGTCCTTGAAGCAGAGGATGGTGAAGACCAAGATTTCGTCGACCTATTGCCAGCGTCGCTGGAAATTGAAGATGGGGGCTAGGCCACAGTAGATGAACTCATCGAAATTAACCTAGGCACGGAAGGTGACCCCAGGCCGACCTTTCTAAGTGCCCTTCTTCCTCCACAGGAGAGGGAACAGTATATCAAGTTGCTGCAAGAAATTTTGGGACTATTTTGCCTGGAACTACAAGGATATGCCTGGCCTAAGCCCCGGTGTGACCCAACATATTCTGGCTATTGATCCCAAGGTGGAGCCGGTGAAGCAGTCCCCCCAGCGCATGAGGCCAGAGCTGATAAACCATATTTGCAAAGAAGTCGACAAGCTCATAGATGTCGACTTTGTAGCTGAAAACCAGTATACCACTTGGTTGGCACACATTGTACCAGTGAAGAAGAAGAAGAATGGACAGATCAGGATCTACGTGGACTTCCGTGAACTGAATAAAGCTTGTCCAAAAGATGACTTCCCGGTACCCATCACTGAAGTAATGATTGATGCAACTACTGGCCATGAGGCCTTGTCCTTTATGGACGGATCATCCGACTATAACCAAATCTGGATAGTTGAGCACGACATAATTCATACGGCCTTCCAGTCACCTAAGGGGATATTTCACTACAAAAGAATGCCCTTCGGCCTCAAGAACGCTGGCGCCACGTACCAACGGGCGATGACCAAGATATTCGACGAGCTGCTGTATAGCAAGGTCGAATGCTACATTGATGATCGAGTCGTCACGACCAAGAAGAGGGGTGATCATCTGAGTGACCTCAGAGTCGTCTTCTAGAGGCTCCAGCAGTACGAGCTGAAAGTGAACCCAATGAAGTGTGCCTTCGACGTCTCCAGTGGGAAGTTCCTCGGCTTCATTGTCCGATACAGGGGGATCGAGATCTACCCTTTTAAAATAAAAGTCATTCAGGAGCTACCTCCTCCGAAGAACTTGGGAGAATTAAGATCCCTACAAGGCCGGCTAGCTTACATCCGAAGATTTATCTCCAATTTGTCAGGGCGCTGTCAGCCATTCCACAAATTGATGATGAAGAATGCACCTTTCGACTGGAACCAGGAATGCCAAAGGGCCTTTGACCGATTGAAAGATTACTTGAAGACCCCGCTTATGCTGGGGGCACCTGTTAAAGGGAGGCCGCTTATCCTGTACATAGCCGCCACCGAATGTTCGCTGGGGGCAATGCTCACCCAGAACAATGATGAGGGGAAAGAACAAGCTCTCTACTACCTCAGCAGAAGGCTAGTAGGGGCAGAAGCAAAATACAACCCAATTGAGAAGGTCTGTCTCGCCTTAGTCTTCACAGTCAAGAAGCTGAGGCATTACAAGCTCTCACATGAAGTGAGCATGATATCTAAGGCCAACCTGGTCAAGCACATTCTCTCTCAGCCAGTCTTGAAGGGACGTCTCGGTAAGTGGGCTATTCTATTAATGGAATTTGACATCACCTACGTGCCGCAGAAGGATGTTAAGGGTCAAGCCGTGGATGACTTCTTTGCAACACACCCTGTGCCTGAAGATTCCCCATTGGCCACGGAATTGCCCGAAGATTAAACACTGGAGGTATGCCAGGTCCATCAGATTGCCTGGCAGCTACACTTTGATGGAGCTTCAAAAACAGAAACAACCCCGTCCGGGCATACGAAGGTACGGGTCGGGGCCGGCATCATCCTCAAATCCCCTGAGGAAGAAGTATTGCACACATCTTGTTCCATCAACAAGCCCTGCACAAATAATGAGGCGGAGTATGAAGCTCTGATTATCGATCTCCAAGTCACTTTGCAAATGGAGATTAAGACACTACATGTGTTTGGCGATTCATTATTCATCGTCAAATCCAGGGACAGTTTGACGTCCAAAAACCCGAGCTACTTCCTTACCATGCTAAGGCGAAACAGCTCATGGAGCGATTCTACCTCATTGAGATAGGCCATGTCGCCAGGGGGGAAAATGCACAAGCTGACGCACTGGCAAAGTTGGCAAGTTCACTGGCAGTGCCGCCAGATGGATCCCTCAGCATCCGGGTGGTAAATCAGCGCCAAGTGCCTAGCATGATAGAAGAGACGGAAGAAGAAGAAGAACTCGAAGTCGCCACAGCACAAGCCATCAGCTTACCCGACAGGAGGGACCCCTTATACAGTGGTTTAAATACCAGCAACTGTCTAGGCAGAGAGAAGAGAAGATCAAGTTGATCAGGACGAAGGACTCCTGTGAGGTCTGGAACGGGATCCTATTCCAAATTATGGCAGATGCTAAATGGAAGGTGCTCCTGCGATGCCTATCCACTGAAGAAGCTTGGAAAGTCAGGAAAGAGGTCCACGCCGGGACAGTTGGTGCGCACTGTTGGTAGGAGATGTTACTTTTTTTCTTTCTCTACACCGGCTTGAAACTCTCTTTAAATCCCTTTAGCTAATGTCAATGTGAGAGCAAATAAAATGCAGACTGGCAAGGGACAAGAGAATATGAACACATGTGATTGCCACCAAGGTGCCTAATATGATAAACACACCGTACCTTGAAAAAGAGGAAGAGACTCGCCTTTTGACTGTTGTGTAGTGGACAGCAGATCTAGAGGGGAGGGGTGAATAGATCTGCCCCTCTTTTCGCAATGCAACCCTCTTTAAAGCTAGATGATGAAATAAGCAGCAGAATATAACTAGCTTGACGAAGAACATAAATGATTTGCTTGGCAAGATGATTACGTAATATAGATATTAAATCTAAGCATACATCTAACATAAAGCAATCATACAAGCAAACCACAACACATGAGATTTTAAGGTGGTTCGGACTGAATTTTCAGTCCTACGTTCACCCCTCACCAAATCCGGTGAGGCTTCACTAGTGCAGCACACCAAACCGTAAATCGGAGAACCACCGATTGCCTTCCTACTAACCACCGATAGGGACGTCAACACTGCAGATTGGACAACTTCTGATTGCCTTCCTACTAACCACCTGTAGGGATGATCTTCAGTTCCAAATGTTTGAATGAAATGGAAAAGAATAAGATATGAAAACACTCAAACAAGTTATGAAATATGCCTAAAGAGAAAGGATCTTGTCAGAGATTGCTAGGGCTTGAATCTTCTTTTGAAGTAGCTTGAATCACTTGGAGATTTGATGAAGAACTTTGTCACGCCCCGACGCGGAATATCGGGACGTACAGTCGGGAACGAGCTGACAAGAGAGAGGTCTATCTAAAACAATACACAAGTGCTACAAGATGGGAAAACTAAATGATCAACAACCAACCACAACTGATACAATAACATCAAATTCAACTTGATACAATTGGAATAACAACCACTAAACTCAATAACATAACTGAAACTAAATGCTCTCCAAAACACAACTGAAAGTAAGATAACACACTGCTAACACACTAGAACTGACACACTCATGGCATCACTCCTGCCCTTCCCCATCGGTAAGCGCGTCACCTGAAAAGCCTGGAAAGGGGGGAAACACAACTATGAGCTGACGCTCAGTAGGAAATAACAGACAGGTATAAGTGATTAACAGTTTAATTATATTTTTAAAATGTCATGCTATAAAGGATAATGCAATAAAAGGCTAATGACGATATAATGAAACAAAACTAAAGATCTTGCAAGGTCAAGAAATATACAATTGATAATGATTAACAAGGATAATAGATACAAGAATTTACAACAGGAGATATAACAAGAGACAATAGTAAGGAATTGGCCACAAGCAAGTAATGAAAGCTCATTCGCGATCAAGTAACAAGTAACAAGTAACAAGTGATGTTTGTCATAGACGCAACAAGCAAGCAAGTATTTCGGTGTAATGCCCCACCATGTCATTAGCATCCCATGGGCTCAGTAATTTTTCGGGCGCTCTCCCCAGGACCAGACCGGGCCCTTATGATGCGATGGCATTTATTTTCATGGGTCCAAAGTCCCACCCGTCCAGACATTCAGTCAATTTTAATGGCCAATCAATCAGAGGAATTTCTATTAAGAGTATGAGATTTAAGGACTAACATGTCCTTGGATTCCAAACAAAAACTCGGTTGACACGGTCACTCCGGTGCCGTATTACTAGAACTGGACCAAAGCTTGGTCCGTGGGGTCAAGAAAGAACGGCTGACAGCATACCATTCAAGTGTGTAAGTAATACATTCTACTGGAGTAATAGTGACTAAAACAGCAACTTACAATCCATTTAATCCTAATCACCAAGTTAATATATCAAAGATTATCCATTATCATTTGCATTAAGACGATTGCCAAAAGCTAATTCAAGGTGATAAGGTAAAGGAACAAGCTTGTACAGGAAGGAAATAACATGTATTAACAGAGATTTAGTTACACCATTAACCACTAATTATGTGGGTTTCTATTTAACCATTGTATATATTGCAATTAAGATGATGAATGGCATGTTTTTACATCATGATAGAACATAGGAACCAATGTAATTTGAAATCATAAGGTTCATGAATAGGTCACTGGTTCTTCCAGAATATACCTTTCAATAGGTCTAAGTTAATTAGGTCGATCCCCTAATGATCCGGATCGATCCACGGGTCGCAAAATGATGAAAACCGGGTTTCTGGTGCATGGGTCGACCCCTGTAAAAATGGGGTCTGGCAGCTGAATGGGTCGACCCCTGGGGTCGACCCCAGCAATTTCTGAAGGATGGGTCGACCCCTGGGGTTGACCCCTTCAATCCAGCGCAAGGGTCGACCCCTGGGGTCGACCCCCATGCAGGGGTTGGATGGGTCGACCCCTGGGGTGGACCCTCGGGCCTGCTGGGTTTCCCAGAAAACTGGTCGACCCCAGGGGTCGACCCCTGCAAGAACAGCAACGTGAGTTGCTTCCGGAAAACACATAAACCCACCCAATTGAGGTCCAATTCAGTTGAAATCAAAACCACATGATCTAGGAATCCTAATAAACATTCTAGGGTCATGATACATGAGTTTTAAAACATGAATTTTCACAGAAATCTATTAAATCTCAACTTATACATGATAAATACATGAAAACCCTAGTTCCTGACCTACTTCTACCAAATCATGCAATTCCCTCAACACAAGCAATGAATTTTGGGGCTTCTTGCGTCAAAAGAAAGCTAACTCGATTATGAATCCAACCATATATAATATGCTACATGAAGATCAGGTTACATGACTCAAAATGACCCCGAAATCAAGCTCTGACTTAAAGGAACACTATATGAATCATGTTCTAGATATGCTCTTACAAGAATTCGAAATTCACGAGGCATGCTCAATAGAATTTGGGGCTTTCTACGTTGAATGAAAGATAATAACATGCTGATTACTTCATGTAAGTTAATTAGAATTTGGTTGTTAGATCCTACCTCAAATCGGAGAAAGAAATCGAAACCCTAGGATGAAGAACAAGCTTGACAGTAGCTCACAAAAAGCTCGATTTCTCCACGGATACCTAATGAAAATTGGGGCTTTTGCCACCAATGGATAGAGCTCGATGAGAGGAACAATTTGCTATACTCATGATCGCATTTACGTTGAGAATTCTTACCTCAATCGTTGGAACAAGGAAGGAAGAGAGGAAGCCGACGGCCTGCCGACCCACCTCCACAAATCGAGCAAGAACTCCTTGGATCTGTAACTTCAACGTACCCCACAGCAACCAAATGAAACTAGAGTCGAAGAGCTACATTTCTATAGGTCATGGGGCTTCTGGATCCTTCGGAGTTGGGAGTATTCGACGCTGCAAGTTACGTGTTAAAAACGGCGCCGAAATCCTTGACTTGACCAAAACTATGTCGGCAGCACAAGTTGGGGTTAGGTTTACCTCAAATTGATTGAAGGTAAATGTTCCCTACCTCGTGGCCTTCCATTTGCCACTGATTTCAGGTCATTTGGTTGAGTATTAAGGTCGAATTTCACGTTTTAATCCAAGGTTAGGTAAAGGTCAAAAAGTGTGTACTTTTGGGATTAATCTCTAAATAGATCTTACCACGGATTTACAATGGCTTAATGCCAGAAGGAAAAGTTATTATCTACATCGACCTTAACATGTTTACTATTTTTATGGATTTTTATAAGGTAGTCGAATTTTCACTTATACTATTTCTAACGAATTAAATATTAATAAATCCGAAATTCAATTATTACTTCAATAAAATTCTATTCTCAACTAATAAAAGCTTAATAATAAATATTGGGCTCAAATAAATAATTTGGGGTCTTACACCCTCCCCTACTTAAAGCATTTTGGTCCTCCAAATTCACTGCACTAAAACTGAGAGTAGAAAAAGATCGCTCACCGAGAATAGATCGGGATACCGCTTCCGCATAGTCTCTTCAGACTCCCATGTAGCTTCTTCGGTCCCACGCCGACTCCACTGAATCTTGACCATCGGTATCGAACGATTCCGGAGTTGCTGTTGCTTCCGGTCCAGAATCTTGACAGGTCTTTCCTCATAGGTCAAATCTTCCTTTAGTTCAAAATCCACCTGCTGAATGATATGAGTGGGATCGTACACATATTTCCACAACATAGACACATGGAAAACATTGTGTACGCCAGATAAATGCGGTGGTAAAGCCAGTCTGTATGCCACCTCTCCCACTCTATCTAGAATCTCGAATGGACCAATGTACCTCGGACTCAGCTTGCCATGAATGCCAAATCTTCGGATCCCTCTCGTCGGAGAGACCTTTAAGAACACATGCTCGCCAACCTGAAATTCCAATGCTCTTCTCCTGTTGTCGGCATAACTCTTCTGTCTTGACTGGGCTACTTGTAATCGGTCTCGGATAACACGGATGTTCTGTGATGATTCCGAAACAAGATCTGGTCCAAGCCACTGTTTCTCACCTACCTCGTCCCAACACAACGGGGAACGACAACTTCTACCATATAGTGCTTCAAAAGGAGCCATCTTAATACTAGACTGATAGCTGTTATTGTAGGCGAATTCAATTAATGCCAAATGCTCACTCCAATTACCACCGAAATCAATCATGCAAGCTCGCAGCATATCTTCCACTATCTGATTGTTTCTTTCAGTCTGTCCATCTGTCTGTGGATGAAAAGCAGTACTGAAATTCAGACGAGTACCCAAAGACTCTTGCAGTCCCTTCCAGAAATGTGAAGTGAATCTGGGGTCTCGATCAGATATTATATTCACCGGAATACCATGCAATCTCACCACTTCCTTTATATACAAGGCAGCCAATACATCAATCGTCAACTTGGACTTAATTGGTAAGAAATGAGCCGACTTTGTCAATCGATCGACAATCACCCATATCGCATCAAATCCACCACGAGTCCTAGGTAGACCCATAATGAAATCCATGCCAATGCTTTCCCACTTCCATTGGGGTATGTCGAGTGGTTTCAGTTTCCCTGCTGGTCTGAAATGTTCGGCCTTAACTTGCTGACATACCAAGCATCTACTCACAAAATCTGCAACTTCTCTTTTCATATTCGGCCACCAAAAGGACCTTTTCAAATCTCGGTACATCTTAGTGCCTCCAGGATGAATGGTATATCTGGATCTATGAGCTTCCTCAAGAATTTTGTTCTTTATTGTAGCCTCATCCGGGACACAAGTTCTGCCTTTAAATAATAATCTACCATCATCTGCCAACATGAAGTCAGGTCTACTGCTCAAGCTTCCCTTGATCTCTACCAACTCGGGATCATTATCTTGCAAGGACTTGATCTCTATCAATAATTCAGGTTTAAGTTGAATCTGAGCAATCAAGACCCGATCATTGTCAATATTAAGATCCAGACTAGATAATTGTTCCAACAATCTCCATTCTTGTAACATGAGACTTGACAATCTAGCTACCGGCTTCTGGCTTAATGCATCTGCCACAACATTACCTTTGCCAGGATGATACTCAATTGAGAAGTCAAAGTCTTTCAAGTACTCCAACCATCTCCGCTGCCTCATGTTGAGTTCCTTCTGAGAAAATAAATACTTCAAACTCTTATGATCTGAAAACACTGTAAAGGTTTCTCCATACAAGTAATGCCTCCATATCTTCAAAGCAAACACGACTGCAGCAAGTTCCAAATCATGAACAGGATAATTCTCTTCGTGCTTTCTCAACTGCCTAGAGGAATAGGCAATCACCTTCCCATGCTGCATGAGTACACAGCCTAAGCCAATACCTGAAGCATCAGTATAAACAACAAATCCTCCTTCACCAGAAGGTAAAGCCAAAACAGGTGCAGTAGTCAAACACTCCTTCAAGGTCCGAAAGCTTTGCTGACAATCATCTGACCAATCAAACTTATTTTCCTTGCGGGTTAATCTTGTCATAGGTACTGCAATCTTAGAGAAATCTTGAATAAATCTTCGATAATAACATGCCAGGCCTAGAAAACTTCTCACTTCTGTCACACTGGTAGGCTGTTCCCAATTCTTCACTGCCTCGACCTTCGAAGGATCAACAGAAATACCGTTCTTCGTAATGATATGTCCTAGAAAGGACACCTCTTGCAGCCAGAATTCACACTTACTGAACTTAGCATATAGCTGATGATCTCTCAACAGTTGCAATGCCATTCTCAGATGCTCAGCATGCTCCTCCTCATTCTTAGAATAAATCAGGATGTCATCAATAAAGACCACGACCCATTGATCAAGATAGGGCCGAAATGCATTGTTCATCAACTGCATGAAAGCTGCCGGTGCATTCGTTAGACCAAAAGGCATAACGACAAATTCAAAATGACCATACCTACTGCGGAAAGCTGATTTATAGATATCCTCCTCCTTAATCCGCAACTGGTGATATCCAGATCGAAGATCGATCTTAGAGAAATATTGAGCTCCTGCTATCTGGTCAAATAACTCGTCAATCCTCGGCAAGGGATATTTGTTCTTGATAGTCTGCTGGTTTATTTGCCGATAATCAATGCACAACCTCATCGAACCATCTTTCTTCCTGACGAATAACATAGGGGCTCCCCAAGGAGAAGTACTAGGATGAATAAAATCCTTCTCAAGCAATTCCATCAGCTGTTGCTTTAACTCCCTCAGTTCCGCAGGAGACATACGATAAGGAGCCTTAGAAATGGGAGATGTGCCAGGAATAAGATCAATAGAAAAGATAACTTCCCGCTCAGGCGAAAGTCCTGGTAGTTCCTCTGGAAAGACATCAGGAAAATCTCGGACAATAGGAATGTCCTTGATCTCAATCTGCTGCTCAGGGGTTGCACAAACAAAGGCTAGAAAAGCCTCACATCCACGTCTCATCAGCTTATCAGCTCGGAGAGCCGAAATAAGTGACACCGAGTTGTGATGCTTAATACCCACAAAAGAAAGTCTCGGGTGCCTAGTAAAAGACACGGAGCTAGAACTGCAGTGAACGTTAACCTCATATCGAGCCAACCAATCTGCTCCTAGGATTACATCATAATCCTCCATGTCCATGCAGACTAAATCTGCTGGTAAGTTTTGTTCACCAATCATCACCGCACTAGAGGGATAGAAATACTGGATTACTGATCTAGTGCCAATATGAGTTGATATCTCTAACGGAGTATTCATCAAAACAGGTTCCATAGCTAAAGACTTAGCAAATCTCCGAGAAATAAATGAATGTGTTGCACCAGTATCGAAAAGAACAAATGCTGGCTTGTCGAGTATAATAAGTGTACCTTCGACGAGTCCACCATCCTCGGCTGTTTCCACTTCTTCTGCATACAGAGCTTGGAGCTTGCCTTGTGGTTTCTTGAAGACTTGCGGTTTTGCCGGGGTAGCTTGCTCAGACATACGAGGGCAATCAGAGATACGGTGCTCCTTGCTTCCACATCGCAGACATGCGCCTAGCTTGCGCCAGCAATCCTCCACCCTGTGGCCAGGATTATTACAAAACTTGCAAACGCCCATGTATGGAACAATAGGGCCAGGCTTCTTATCTTCATACTTCGGCATCTTTCCCTTCCATGATCCTGCTCCGGTCCACGAACTCGACCCACTCGTGAGCCTCTTCTTGATATACCCAGGTTTGACACTCCCGGAACCCGTAGGTCGTTCCTTCTTCATGCCTGTGCCACGGATCCTCTCCGTCATCTCAAGAGTATCCTCTAGAACTTACGCTTTCCTTACCATCTCGGAATAAGTGGAAATCTCCAACGGTGCCAGTTGATTAATATAATGTAGCTTCAGACCATTGAGAAAACGCTTCGCCTTCATTTTCTCAGTGGAAATAAGATGTGTAGCATATCGAGAAAGCCGTGCAAATTGAGCCTCATACTCTGCCACAGACAAACCTCACTGTTTCAGGGCCGCGAACTCCGTCGCTTTCTTCTCTTGCACTCTATCAGAAAAATACTTGTTGTTAAAGAATTCCTCGAACTCTTCCCACGTAACATGTCGGTCACCCAGAGTCGCCTTGATAGAATCCCACCAAGTACGTGCATCACGTTCCAGTTGAAATGCGGACAAAAGGACACACTCCTGGTTGGTGCATTGCATAACTTCAAAGATTCTCCCCATCTCATCTAGCCAGTGCTCGGCTTGGTCGGGGTCAGTCGAACCAGCGAATCTAGGCGGATTCATTCCGCAGAAGTTCCGGTATAGATCACCGGTGCCATGCTGTGCTACTCCTGCCTGAGCTACCTGCTGAAGGGCCTGAGTAAGGCCTTGAACCGTGCGCTGTAGGTTCCTCCATTCAGCACGATCGACTGCCATCTACACGAGAAATAGATTACTTAGGTTTAATCAAGATAAATAATTACACGATTAAGAACGATCTTAACCCAAGTTTCTACCCATTCTCACCAGGTCAGGTCCTAGACTTTTACAAGGTTAGGGATCTAATGCACCTAGACACGGCCAAAAACTCGGTACCTGGCGGAGGTAATCGGTCCGAAGACCACTCGCGCAAGTGTGCGACCTTCCCGATAGGCGTAGCCTAACGTTCGGACAACACCTTTTGATATACCGGTTATTGGGATGCAATGCAAGAAAACCTAAAACTTAGGAAACCTAGGAATGTGAAACCTAGGCTCTGATACCAACTAAACTGTCACGCCCCGACGCGGAATATCGGGACGTACAGTCGGGAACGAGCTGATAAGAGAGAGGTCTATCTAAAACAATACACAAGTGCTACAAGATGGAAAAACTAAATGATCAACAACCAACCACAACTGATACAATAACCTCAAATTCAACTTGATACAATTGGAATAACAACCACTAAACTCAATAACATAACTGAAACTAAATGCTCTCCAAAACACAACTGAAAGTAAGATAACACACTACTAACACACTAGAACTGACACACTCATGGCATCACTCCTGCCCTTCCCCATCGGTAAGCGCGTCACTTGAAAAGCCTGGAAAGGGGGGAAACACAACTATGAGCTGACGCTCAGTAGGAAATAACAGACAGGTATAAGTGATTAACAGTTTAATTACATTTTTAAAATGTCATGCTATAAAGGATAATGCAATAAAAGGCTAATGATGATATAATGAAACAAAACTAAAGATCTTGCAAGGTCAAGAAATATACAATTGATAATGATTAACAAGGATAATAGATACAAGAATTTACAACAGGAGATATAACAAGAGACAATAGTAAGGAATTGGCCACAAGCAAGTAATGAAAGCTCATTCGCGATCAAGTAACAAGTAACAAGTAACAAGTGATGTTTGTCATAGACGCAACAAGCAAGCAAGTATTTCGGTGTAATGCCCCACCATGTCATTAGCATCCCATGGGCTCAGTAATTTTTCGGGCGCTCTCCCCAGGACCAGACCGGGCCCTTATGATGCGATGGCATTTATTTTCATGGGTCCAAAGTCCCACCCATCCAGATATTCAGTCAATTTTAATGGCCAATCAATCAGAGGAATTTCTGTCAAGAGTATGAGATTTAAGGACTAACATGTCCTTGGATTCCAAACAAAAACTCGGTTGACACGGTCACTCCGGTGCCGTATTACAAGAACTGGACCAAAGCTTGGTCCGTGGGGTCAAGAAAGAACGGCTGACAGCATACCATTCAAGTGTGTAAGTAATACATTCTACTGGAGTAATTGTGACTAAAACAGCAACTTATAATCCATTTAATCCTAATCACCAAGTTAATATAACAAAGATTATCCATTATCATTTGCATTAAGACGATTGCCAAAAGCTAATTCAAGGTGATAAGGTAAAGGAACAAGCTTGTACAGGAAGGAAATAGCATGTATTAACAGAGAATTAGTTACACCATTAACCACTAATTATGTGGGTTTCTATTTAACCATTGTATATATTGCAATTAAGATGATGAATGGCATGTTTTTACATCATGATAGAACATAGGAACCAATGTAATTTGAAATCATAAGGTTCATGAATAGGTCACTGGTTCTTCCAGAATATACCTTTCAATAGGTCTAAGTTAATTAGGTTGATCCCCTAATGATCCGGATCGATCCACGGGTCGCAAAACGATGAAAACCGGGTTTCTGGTGCATGGGTCGACCCCTGGGGTCGACCCCTGTAAAAATGGGGTCTGGCAGCTGAATGGGTCGACCCCTGGGGTCGACCCCAGCAATTTCTGAAGGATGGGCCGACCCCTGGGGTCGACCCCTTCAATCCAGCACAAGGGTCGACCCCTGGGGTCGACCCCCATGCAGGGGTTGGATGGGTCGACCCCTGGGGTCGACCCTCGGGCCTGCTGGGTTTCCCAGAAAATGGGTCGACCCCAGGGGTTGACCCCTGCAAGAACAGCAATGTGAGTTGCTTCCGGAAAACACATAAACCCACTCAATTGAGGTCCAATTGAGTTGAAATCAAAACCACATGATCTAGGAATCCTAATAAACATTCTAGGGTCATGATACATGAGTTTTAAAACATGAATTTTCACAGAAATCTATTAAATCTCAACTTATACATGATAAATACATGAAAACCCTAGTTCTTGACCTACTTCTACCAAATCATGCAATTCCCTCAACACAAGCAATGAATTTTGGGGCTTCTTGCGTCAAAAGAAAGCTAACTCGATTATGAATCCAACCATATATAGTATGCTACATGAAGATCAGGTTACATGACTCAAAATGACCCCGAAATCAAGCTCTGACTTAAAGGAACACTATATGAATCATGTTCTAGATATGCTCTTACAAGAATTCAAAATTCACGAGGCATGCTCAATGGAATTTGGGGCTTTCTACGTTGAATGAAAGATAATAACATGCTGATTACTTCATGTAAGTTAATTAGAATTTGGTTGTTAGATCCTACCTCAAATCGGAGAAAGAAATCGAAACCCTAGGATGAAGAACAAGCTTGACAGCAGCTCACAAGAAATCAAAATGAAAATTGGGGCTTTTGCCACCAATGGATAGAGCTCGATGAGAGGAACAATTTGCTATACTCATGATCGCATTTACGTTGAGAATTCTTACCTCAATCGTTGGAACAAGGAAGGAAGAGAGGAAGCCGACGGCCTGCCGACCCACCTCTACAAATCGAGCAAGAACTCCTTGGATCTGTAACTTCAACGTACCCCACAGCAACCAAATGAAACTAGAGTCGAAGAGCTACATTTCTATAGGTCATGGGGCTTCTGGATCCTTCGGAGTTGGGAGTATTCGACGCTTCAAGTTACGTGTTAAAAACGGCGCCGAAATCCTTGACTTGACCAAAACTATGTCGGCAGCACAAGTTGGGGCTAGGTTTACCTCAAATTGATTGAGGGTAAATGTTCCCTACCTCGTGGCCTTCCATTTGTCACTGATTTCAGGTCATTTGGTTGAGTATTAATGTCGAATTTCACGTTTTAATCCAAGGTTAGGTAAAGGTCAAAAGGTGTGTACTTTTGGGATTAATCTCTAAATAGATCTTACCACGGATTTACAATGGCTTAATGCCAGAAGGAAAAGTTGTTATCTACATCGACCTTAACATGTTTACTATTTTTATGGATTTTTATAAGGTAGTCGAATTTTCACTTATACTATTTCTAACGAATTAAATATTAATAAATCCGAAATTCAATTATTAATTCAATAAAATTCTATTCTCAACTAATAAAAGCTTAATAATAAATATTGGGCTCAAATAAATAATTTGGGGTCTTACAAACTTCTTCCCGGAGTACTGTTCACAGCTACAGTACTCGAACTCCTCTCTCTTGAACACACCCTTGCAGCCTTCTTTGATCTCCCTTATTAGCCTTTCTTGCTTCTACTGTTCCTTGGAGGTTGCTGGATTGAGATATGAACTTGAATCACCTTGAGTTGATAGAGAGTGTTGGATGTAGCTTTGATCTTCCTTTTGATCCTCTTGAATTGATGAAGAGGAAGAAGGATGCAGTTTAGATCACCCTTGAGAGTCTTGATTGCTTCTTCTTCCTTGGAGGTTGAGATGGCTTCAGATCTGGACTTGAATGCCTTGGAATGAATGAAGAACTTCCTCCCGAAACACTGTTCACGGAGGTGCTACAGTACCTCGAAAATGGCCTCCCTTGATCTCCCTTGAAGCCTTGAAGTGATAGGGTTTCCAACCCTTCATGTGTTGGTTTTATATACCTTGAATGGTCCTTGGACATCCTTCAGACCAGATCCACAATTTGTGGGTTATTAGGTGACTTTTGGATTAAGGAAATCCATAGAAAGGGGCTAGCCACGAGGTAGATTTCGAAGTCAAACATGGCTGCATCGGGGCTGGCGGTCGACCTGTGGCTTCTGGCGGTCGACCGCTACTGAAACACCTGCAAAAGGATGATCCCTGGGAAATCCGATCGACCGCTACTGGCTAGCGGTCGACTTGTAGCTGACAGATCTGCAGTCGGGGGGTCCCTAGCTGGGGCGGTCGACCGCCCCTGTGCTGGCGGTCGACCGCCAGCTAGGCAGACCCCGGTCCAGCCCGGGTCGGTCCGTTATCTACTTCAGCTCCGTCGTTCAACTACATTAGCAACCCGTGCATGTTTGTGGCATCACCCTTGATAGTCTAGAAGGTATCAATTGAGTCTTTAACCTTGGATTCTCTTCTTGTGCAGTGGCCTTGGCTATTTGAATGAAGCTTGTAGTTGTTGTATAGACTTTGTGGGTGAAGTAGCCGGCCAATGTATAGACTTGTGCTGCAGCCATGAACCAACGTACAGACTTGGAGTTGTGCTAGAAGCCAACGTATAGACTTCATCTGCAGCAACGTATAGACTTCAAGTTGTGCTAGGCAGCCAACGTATAGACTTCATCTGCAGCAACGTATAGACTTCAAGTTGTGCTAGGCAGCCAACGTACAGACTTCATGTTCAGCAACGTACAGACTTTGTCCAACGTATAGACTTCGTCCAACATATAAACTTTGTCCAACGTATAGACTTGGTCTAACGTATAGACTTTGTCCAACGTGTAGACTTGGTCCAATATATAGACTTGGTCCAACGCATAGACTTTGTCCAACGTATAGACTTCGTCCAACGTATAGACTTTGTCCAACGTATAGACTTTGTCCAACGTATAGACTTTGAATGCAGTGCACATGCCCGCAACCTGTTCGATGAAATGACAAACTGCTTAAACAGATACACAATGACATCATATGCAAACACAATGTGACTTATAGTAGTTGTTATCATCAAAACCATAATAGTAATCATGGTGCACATGTGTTCAACATTCTCCCCCTTTATGATGATGGCAACACTGTGAGTCATTATATGGCAGAAATAGCCAAGATGGCAAAGTGTATGATATATGTAACATATGCAGCTCAAGATCCATGATAGTAATAGCATGTGAATGCAATTATGAATGCAGATATGAATGCTATGCAATTATGCAAACCCCATCACATACACATATGAGATGCAAAGTGAGCAATGGATTCTCCCCTTGGACTCTCCCCGTACACCATTCACACATCCCCCATGACAACTCACAAAGCACATAAGCTCTCCCCTTTGACAATACGATAACGCATATAGCTCTTACAAAGGACTCACACAAAGAATTCTCCCCCTTTGCCAACAGCAAAAAGGAGTGATAATAGTAAAATGTCTGTGAGACCAGAGCTGAAAGGAGTTAAGAGCAAGTCATTATATGCAAACCTGAAACAGACCCTGAGCAATATATATGGTTCAAAGCTAATGAAATCCGAATTCATCAACAGAGTTCGAAAAGCAGCTACATCCAAGATGTAATAGAAATGAACCAAAGGTGCATATCCTGGCAATGTTTAACCGTCCCTTGTCTTATAGATCCATATTCAGTAACTACAAAGGGAATTACACAAAAAATGAGTATTGAGGCTAAACAATCATGACTAAAGCATGGAATTTTATGAGTTCAACAAATTTGATTTTCAATATCTTTTGAATTTGAAGGCACATGGCTCATATTTTACGAGCAATCAAGTCTAGTACATGCCTCAAAGCCGTAAGAATACACGTTGTTTAGACGCCAGTATTCCTAGGTATTTGGCAAGATTGACGGTTATGCTTTAGAATGAACAGAGATAGCAAAGTCACGTCATGACATATCCAAACTCATTCATTGATGAGAAGATATGTTTCTCAGCAATTATGCCATTGCTCTGCCTAGAGTCCAGATGAATTAAGACAGAGATAACAGAGGCACATCATGACATATCATTCGTCACTTGATTTGATGACGTGACATATTTCTCCGTGCAACACTATCATTGCTCTGCAAATTGATTTTTAAGAATTTCAGCTCATCAAGATGTTTAGAAACAATATTAAGCTCTAGAGTATCACCAAGATTGTCATGAAGTCTGGATTTTCATATTTCAGGGTAGTCATTCAAGACATAACATGCAGTCTTTAGTGAAAGTCTATTAAAACTACAGAACATAGATGATTTCAAACAAGATATATCAGAACTACAAGGAAATCATTAAATCTGAACCATTTTCATTGAATGGACAATCATTAGGGCATATAATAGAAAGCTCTTACACCATATGTCCGTCTGTCTCATGAACTCAAACCAGACTGTAAGCCACTGAAGTGCAATTTGCAAGAGGTTAAGAGAATCAAGAAAACTCCCCCTAAGGATATGCAATGGATATGCGAATGAGTTATGTTTGCAATCAAGTGGAATGGCAAAGGAGGTTGACCTAGTCATTCATGAAGGCAGCAGAAATGAGATGTATGACCCAACGCATGGTTGTACAGTTATTAAATGCCACAGAATGAATATGAAATATATGCATGAATGTTGCACAAGGACAACTCCCCTTTACTATATGGCCTATATGCAACATTGACACATGGTACTTGGCGGAGGTGAAACCTCACGCATATTGAGTGCTTCGAGACAAGCATAACCTGCCCTTCCATACATCAACATTTGATATACCATGGCCATGCAAGAATGATGCGACACAAACCATGCAATGCATTGGGAACATAGATTCAACTTGATTATGCAACTACATGCAATGCGACACCATATGCAAAAAGACATATTGACATATAAATAATGCATGAATACCAACGTGCAAAACACACAACTAATTGAACATGATCATCATTTCAAATTCTTATTGGCCTAAGGTCGACAAAGACCAAGCTCCCTTCTGAGTGTTAAAAACCTATCATTACACAAGGGCTTGGTGAAAATATCAGCAATTTGATTTAGAGTATCAACAAAATGTAGTTCAAAATTTTTCTTACTGACCTCGTCTCTAATGAAGTGATACCTAATCTCAATATGCTTAGTCCTAGAGTGCTGGACTGGATTTTTTACAAGGTTGATAGCACTAGTGTTATCACACAAAATCGGGACACAACCAACATCCACCAAGTGGTCTTGGAGTTGGTGTTTAATCCACAACACTTGGGTGCCATAGCTACCCGTAGCGACATATTCTGCCTCCGCAGTTGAGAGGGCAACCGAGTGTTGTTTCTTGGAGGCCCAAGAAACTAAACACCCACCTAGAAACTGGAAATAGCCACTAGTACTCTTACGATCCAGCTTACATCCAGTGTAATCCGCATCAGAATAAGATATAAGAGATAAATCACATGATGACGGATACCACAATCCCAAATCTTGAGTGCCGGCAAGATATCGAAGGATACGTTTGACGGCAGTCAAATGAGATTCTCTAGGACTAGCTTGAAATCTAACACAAAGGCATACACTAAACTGGATATCTGGTCGGGATGTAGTCAAATAAAGCAAAGAACCAATCATACCTCTATAGACCTTTGCATCCACCAATTTACCATTTTCATCCGAATCCAGTGAAGTTGAGGTGCTCATCGGAGTTGTAATGATTTTGCTGTTTGTCATGTCAAATCTTTTTAGCAGCTCCTTGATGTATTTGGCTTGGCTTATGAAGCAACCATCTTCTCCTTGGTTGACCTGCAAATCGAGAAAGAATTGAAGTTCTCCCATTAGGCTCATCTCAAATTCGCTAGTCATGAGGTTAGCAAATTCTTCACACATTTCAGATTTTGTAGAACCAAACACAATGTCATCAACATAAATTTGAACAATCAAGATGTTCTTACCTTGCTTCTTAGTGAAAAGTGTTTGATCTACCTTACCTCGTGTGTACCCTTTTTCAATGAGGAACGAGCTTAGTCTCTCATACCAAGCTCTTGGTGCTTGCTTAAGTCCATAAAACGCCCTGTCTAGCTTGTATACAAAATCTGTATTATTAGAATTCTCAAAGCCAGGGGGCTGCTCAACATAAACTTCTTCTTTGATCAAGCCATTCAAGAAAGCACTTTTGACATCCATTTGATACAGCTTTATTCTAAGGGAGCATGCAAAGGCAAGTAAAATTCTGATGGCTTCGAGTCTAGCAACTGAGGCATAAGATTCATCAAAATCTACCCCAAACTCTTGATTATACCCTTGAACCACCAATCTAGCTTTGTTTCTTATTATCTTACCATCCTCACATACTTTGTTCCTAAAGACCCATTTAGTACCTATGACAGATTGTGATGAAGGTCTAGGAACAAGATCCAGACTTTATTCCTTTCAAACTGGTTTAACTCGTCTTGTATTGAATTTATCCAATTTTTATTTTTTAATGCTTCATCAATGTTTTTCGGTTCAAGCTGAGAGACAAGATCAAGTTGATCTAGTTCTTCCACAATTCTAAAATGTGACATTGTTCTGGATGGGTCATTCAAGCTGCCAATGACATTTTCCAAGGGATGATCCTTAAGAATTCTAATGTTTGTAGAATCGTTACCTTCCCCTGGAGCTTGATCCCTTGCATTGCTTGATTCAGCTAGGTCACCATCTTCTTTTATTTCTTCTTGTGAAGGATCACTCTTGTCCTTCATGTTTAGGAATTCCCCATCTTCATCATTTTTCCTGCAAGAGTTATCATTGTTAGAATCATGATATTCATCAAAGGAAACATGGGGTGATTCTTCCACAGTTTGACTTTTGATATTATAAAATCTATAAGCCCTAGATCTATCAGAATATCCAAGGAATATACCTTCATCGCTCTTGGGCTCGAATTTATCTAAGTCTCTTTTGTCATTATTGTGGATGAAGCATTTTGACCCAAACACATTCATATGTGAGAGAGAGAGCTTTTTACCTTTCAACAACTCATAAGGAGTCTTTTTGGTGTGTGGCCTTACCATAGAGCGGTTGATAATGTAACATGCCGAGTTTACCGCTTCGCCCCAAAACCTCCTTGGAAGTTGCCGTTCAGTAAGCATGGTTCTTGTCATCTCTACAAGTGTTCGGTTTCTCCTTTCAACTACACCATTTTGCTCCGGCGTTCTTGGTGATGAGAATCGGTGTGAAATGCCTTCGGCCCTGCAAAGATTATAGAAGTCAGTGTTTTCAAATTCACCACCGTGATCAAATTGAATCTTGGAGATCTTGAACACATCGTCCTGCTTTATCTTCATGTAGAGCGCCTGAAACTCATCAAAAGCATCATTTTTATGTGTGAGAAAGAAAACCAATGTGAACCTAGAGAAGTCATCCACCAATACATATACATATTTTCTACCACTTAAACTAGCAGTTCTGGTTGGACCAAACAAGTCCATATGAATTAGCTCGAGTGGTTTAGATGATGTATTTTCATATCTTCCCTTGAAAGATTTTCTTGTTTGTTTACCTAGGGCACATGCATCACACAACTTATTTTCTTGTTTAAATGATAATTCAGGCAACCATTTCACCATTGAATGCTTTAACAATTTATGTAAGACATTGTAGCTAGTATGTCCTAGTCTACGATGCCATAAACAAGCAATTTCAGATTTTGGTGTAGCAACATAAAGATTTAAATGAGCAGGATCATCTAAGTCAATCATGTAAACATTGTTGACTCTCTTACCAGAAAATTTTACCTTGTCAAATTTTGGTTCAAGAATTCTGCATTCATGAGAGTTAAACAACACTTTATGACCTTTATCACACAATTGACTTATGCTAAGTAGGTTATATTTCAAACCTTCAACTAGCAACACATTTCCAATGGAGTTGGAGAGGTTCTTACCTACATTACCTGTTCCAATGATTTTTCCTTTGTTATTCCCTCCAAACGTAACGTATCCTCCTTCCTTTTCCTCCAAGAGATAAAATTTTATTTTGTCTCCAGTCATGTGTCTTGAACAACCGCTATCAAGATACCACCTGTTATGCATGGCTGCAAGATATTCCTGCACAAACAATTAAGCAATTGTATTTGGAACCCAACCAATTTTGGGTCCTATCAAACTCTTAAGATTTTCAAAACATGAAACCATTTCTTTTGGAATCCAAACCCTTCTAACATTCATGTTTTGTTTGCTTAAAGTAGGGATTTGGTTTTTCTTTTCAGCCTTGACATTTCCTTTTTGTTTAGAGGCTCTTTGTTGGATTTTGTGAAAGTTTGATGAAGTAGGCTTCTTAACCCATTGTGGCCATTGGTTGTTTTTGGGTTGAAAGTGATTGTTCTGCCACCTAGGAGATTGAAAGTTATAGGATTGATGAACACATGAATCACAATTTCTCCGAAAGTATGGTGGTGTTGGTCTATATGAATGAGCAATCCAGTTTTGGTGATATCTGGAAGATTGAGCATGCAATGGCCAAGGAAGTGTTAACCTATGCTGCGGGGAAGGTCGACCTTTCTTAGGTTTTTGGACAGGCTTTTTGAGAATGTTGGTGAATGCCTCTTCAATCTTTTCTTTCCCTTTCTCCTTTTGTTTTTGCTGGTTTTGTGTGGGAGTTGTGTTTGAGGTGGAAGCTTCGGAAGATGAAACAAATGTGACAGTTTTGAGTCCAATTGGCCTTTTGTTTGTTGGTTCAAAACCCAACCCTTCCTTGTTGAAGTTCATTCTGGTACCTAGCAAAGCATCTAGGTTTTCTCTTCCATCCACAAACTTTTCTAAAGATTGTTGTTTATCCTTCAACTCTTTTTGTAGGTTTTCAATATTTTGAAGAAGTTGAATGTTGACTTATTTGACAGCTTCATACTTTTCATTGCTCAATTTACTATCTTTTTCATAGCTTTGCATTTTGAGCTTCATGCTATCAATCTCATTTCTCAAATCCTCATTTTCAGTTTCCAAGTCAGCCATTTCTTTTCTTCCTTCCTCCAAATCCTCAATCATTTTCTTAAGATCTTCAATTTCAGTCTCAAGTAGAGCATTCTTATCATTCATATTATGATCATGCACAAATGAGTTGATTTCATTTTCAATGATTTATTCTCTTTTTTGTACATTTCATATTTTCCCATGAGTTGTATATATGCATCCTCCCAATCATCAATTGTATAATCTTCAAATGGAGAATTTACCTCAGTTTCTTCATCACCTTTGGCCATAAGGTAGAAATCTTCTTTTTCTTTGTCTGAGGAGCTAGTTCCGTCATCACTTTCCTCTTCATCGCTCCATGTGGACACCATGGCCTTATTCTTCTTCTTGCCCTTCCATTTGTCGACTTTTCTTAATCTGTCGGGACAATCATTCTTGAAATGTCCTGGTTTATTGTAAGAATAGCAAATGATTTTATCAGATTTCTTAGAGTTTTCAGAATTAGATTTGAAACCATTTCTTACCTTTGACCTTCCTCTCATGAAGCTCTTACCTTCCTTTCTCAGGAATTTTTTAAACTTACGTGTGAGCATGGCTACGTCATCCTCTTCTCGCTCACTTACCGAATCATCACCTTCATCAGAAGTGCCATGACCGCTGGGTCCTGCTTTAAGAGCTAGGGACTTCTTCTTAGGTGCCTCAGCCTCTTTGTTCTTGAGGTTGATCTCATAGGTCATCAATGACCCAATGAGTTCATCTACCTTGGTAGTTGTGAGATCTCTCGATTCTTCAACCACGGTAGCCTTTGTGTGCCATGCTGGAGTTAACGATATGAGAATTTTCCTTACAATTTCTTGCTCTGAATATTTCTTTCCCGAATCAGTTAAACTATTAGTAAGCACAGTCAATCGAGCATACATATCTTGAATTGATTCATCAGGCTTCATGCGGAACATTTCATATTCAGAAACTAAAATGTTGGCTTTTGTTTCTCGTACCTGAGAGGTTCCTTCGTAGATTACCTCTAGCTTGTCCCACATTAGTTTTACAGATGCACATGTAGCCACTCTTGAGAATTCAACTGGATGGAGTGAGCATTGCATGATGTGTTTGGCACTCCAGTTGACAGTGGATTGCCTTATCTGTTCTTTGGTCCACAAGTCCTCATTATCCGTAAGCTCATACGGACCTTTGCTGATCACTCGCCAGAGTTCGTAGTCTTGGACGCGAATGAACACCTGCATATGATGTTTCCAATAGGGATAATTAGATCCAGTGAAATAAGGAGGCCTATTCACAGAATGTCCTTCAGGTAAATAACCCTTAGACGCTGATCTACCATTTCCCTCAAGGTCGTTGGACCCTATAATGAGAGATTAGGCTCTGATACCACTTGTTGTATAGTGGACAGCAGATCTAGAGGGCAGGGGTGAATAGATATGCCCCTCTTTTCGCAATGCAACCCTCTTTAAAGCTAGATGATGAAATAAGCAGCGGAATATAACGAGCTTGATGAAGAACACAAATGATTTGCTTGGCAAGATGATTACGTAATATAGATATTAAACCTAAACATGCATCTAACATAAAGTAATCGCACAAGCAAACCACAACACACGAGATTTTAAGGTGGTTCGGACTGAATTTCCAGTCCTACGTCCACCCCTCACCAAATCCGGTGAGGCTTCACTAGTTCAGCACACCAAACCGCAAATCGGAGAACCACCAATTGCCTTCCTACTAACCACCGGTAGGGACGTCAACACTGCAGATCGGATAACTTCCGATTACCTTCCTACTAACCACCGGTAGGGACGATCTTCAGTTCCAAATGTTTGAATGAAATGGAAAAGAACAAGATATGAAAACACTCAAACAAGATATGAAATATGCTCAAAGAGAAAGGATCTTGTCTGAGATTGCTGGGGCTTGAATCTTCTTTTGAAGTAGCTGAATCACTTGGAGATTTGATGAAGAACTTCTTCCCGGAGTACTGTTCACAGCTACAGTACTCGAACTCATCTCTCTTGAACACACCCTTGCAGCCTTCTTTGATCTCCCTTATTAGCCTTTCTTGCTTCTACTGTTCCTTGGAGGTTGCTGGATTGAGATATGAACTTGAATCACCTTGAGTTGATGGAGAGAGTGTTGGATGTAGCTTTGATCTTCCTTTTGATCCTCTTGAATTGATGAAGAGGAAGAAGGATGCAGTTTAGATCACCCTTGAGAGTCTTGATTGCTTCTTCTTCCTTGGAGGTTGAGATGGCTTCAGATCTGGACTTGAATGTCTTGGAATGGATGAAGAACTTCCTCCCAAAACACTGTTCACGGAGGTGCTTCAGTACCTCGAAAATGGCCTCCCTTGATCTCCCTTGAAGCCTTGAAGTGATAGGGTTTCCAACCCCTCATGTGTTGGTTTTATAGACCTTGAATGGTCCTTGGACATCCTTCAGACCAGATCCACAATTTGTGGGTGATTAGGTGACTTTTGGATTAAAGAAATCCATAGAAAGGGGCTGACCACGAGGTGGATTTCGAAGTCAAACATGGCTGCATCGGGGCTGGCGGTCGACCTGTGGCTTCTGGCGGTCGACCGCTACTGAAACACCTGCAAACGGATGATCCCTGGGAAATCCGGTCGACCGCTACTGGCTGGAGGTCGACCTGTAGCTGACAGATCTGCAGTCGGGGGGTCCCTGGCTGGGGCGGTCGACCGCCCCTGTGTTGGCGGTCGACCGCCAGCTGGGCAGACCCCGGTCCAGCCCGGGTCGATCCGTTATCCGCTTTAGCTCCGTCGTTCAACTCCATTAGTAGACCGTGCATGTTTGTGGCATCACCTTTGATAGTCTAGAATGTATCAATTGAGTCTTTAACCTTGGATTCTCTTCTTATGCAGTGGCCTTGGCTATTTGAATGAAGCTTGTAGTTGTTGTATAGACTTTGTGTGTGAAGTAGCCGGCCAATGTATAGACTTGTGTTGCAGCCATCAACCAACGTACAGACTTGGAGTTGTGCTAGCAGCCAACGTATAGACTTCATCTGCAGCAATGTATGGACTTCAAGTTGTGCTTGGCAGCCAACGTACAGTCTTCATCTGCAGCAACGTATAGACTTCAAGTTGTACTAGGCAGCCAACGTACAGACTTCATGTTCAGCAACGTACAGACTTTGTTCAACGTATAGACTTCGTCCAACGTATAGACTTTGTCCAACGTATAGACTTGGTCCAACGTATAGACTTTGTCCAACGTATAGACTTTGTCCAACGTATAGACTTGGTCCAACGCATAGACTTTGTCCAACGTATAGACTTCGTCCAACGTATAGATTTTGTCCAACGTATAGACTTTGTCCAACGTATAGACTTTGAATGCAGTGCACATGCCCGCAACCTGTTCGATGAAATGACAAACTACTTAAACAGATACACAATGACATCATATGCAAACACAATGTGACTTATAGTAGTTGCTATCATCAAAACCATAATAGTAATCATGGTGCACATGTGTTCAACATTGACCAGCACTGTAGGATGCGCGGTTCGTGAAGAACCGCCTTAAGGATGCGCGGCCGCTCGACAGGCCGCTCGTTGGTGCTGGGGTGGAACGCGGGATGAAGTGCAATCGACGATGAACGGATTGTAGGTGACCGCAAGAAGAAGAAGAACGGTTCTGACAGTGCCACACGTCCTTCCGAATGGTCAATATGGAGCCGCCCAACGCCACCGCGCCTTAAGTTGTAAAGGTTCAAACCTCCACCCTTTCCGGCTGGCCAGAAAGGATGGGCCTCGTGCTAGTGTGTTGCTGACCTGCAAAACCACGTGTAGAACACAAAAGGAAACCCAAATTAGAACTAGAGAGTGTAGCAAATGCTAAAATGGAAAGAAATGAATATGACTAAATGAAATGGGGGATACCTGGGGATTTTTAAACCCCTGGGGGCATCAAAAACATAGGAGGGTGTGTGAATGATGCATGAGAATGAGAAAATCGTGGAAGAAACGTGGAGAAGATGATGCATGCAAACAAGAGAGAATGACAGATTAATGAACTAAAGACACAAATAATGAGATACTCCCTTAAACCGGAGGCCTGTGTAGATGTAGAAGGCCTCCCTCCTTGGTCGTAGGTTTCTCAAAGATTCGGCAGAGCTTCGTCATCGACCAAAAATCTCCCCCCTTTCAAAGTTGGGCCTCAGGGTTTATTTATAGAGCCTAAGAAGCCAGCCCCGAAATTAGGGTTTCTATGCATTTTTAGGTCGAGATAATAACATGGAAGTTAAAGATAATTGAATTATCTTTCAACCAGAAGAAACGGCACCAAAAATGACCCAATATTCGTGGAGAAATGGCTGGATGAAGTTGGGGGATAAATCCATGAATGGAAAGAGAAAATCTCTTAATTCTTTAGGATGCGGGCAGTTAAACGGTCTTATGATAGACCGCTCATCGTGTTGAGCGGCTACCTGTAAACCGTCCATACCTATCGGTGGAAACTCAAATATAGAGGAATTATCCAACCATTTATCCATTAAACCAACCGAGAACCTCGCCGTTGGACTCTCACAGATGAACGGCTAGTATTGGACCGTTCAAGAATAAGAGCGGCCAAAGGCCGACCGTTCTAGCCATGTCGATGATAAATAGATTAATTGGGTAATTATCTGAGAAAATAATGAAGCGTAGGACTCTGGGGGAAGAACGGCTATAATTAGCCCGTCCATCATTTTGAACGGCTATAATTAGCCCGTCCATCATTTTGAACGGCTAATATGAGACTGCACAAAAGCATGTCGGTGGAAATTCAGAAAATTAACCAAAGTATTCCATAAATGTATGGACGGTTTATAGTTACCCGCACATCATTGAGCGGCCAGGTATGAACCGTACATGTCGCTGGACACTTGAAATCCATGAATATGCTTGACTAACCAAAATCAAGGCCCATTAAGCCCTGAATTGAAGCAGACTTAGCCAGGGAGGGAGGCTACCCATTGAATTATCCCAGAACGTGCCAGAAAATAGCCCAACGAGTAACGGATAACTTGAGACATCAACAAGTGGAGGTAAGAGAAATGACTCAACTTATCGGCAAAAAACGGGTGTCAATAGATGCCCCTCCTTAACGTCCTCTTTACAGGGGAGCGAGCGGTGGTGAAGCGGAAGCGAAATGGAACATGGAGATGAAGCAGAAATGAAGTAGAGTGGAACGAAAAGTGGGCGTTAAGGTAAAACGACACCCGTTTTTACCAACAAGCGATAAGAATCTTCCGAAAAACTCCCAACCATCTACAAGGAACGATTAGACTAAAAGCGACGCCAATCTGGAGGAACTAAACTAAATAAAAAGAAACACACGATCAACCTCATGGGGGACACAATCCCTCGGACCAATGAGGAGACCAGAATAAGCAGCGAAAAATAAAGAAACAGACTAAAACTCCAGACGGGGACCTCTTAATCAACCAAACCAAGCGAATTGACCAAAGTGAACCTTCTAACTCAGAGTGGAATTGTTCCTCTTACTCAAGCACTGAACGCACAGCCAACCATCACTGATGGGACATTTCGCGGGCAAACCATGGGTCATGAATGCTCAAAAAGATGCGTATGATGCATGCTGGTCTAAAAATAAAAGAAATCGTCAAAACGAATGCGAAGAAAAGATTAAAATATAAGATACTCGAGAATAATATTGCTAAGCTGGGAGATTCAAAGTCAAGACACTATCCACAACCACAGCGTACGAGATAGAACCATCCTCCCTAGGCTTTCCCAACCCAACGGCCTATACGGAGATTAAACACGTGAACCTGGATCATCATCGTTTTTGTTAAAGGGGAACATCAGATCCTGGAACACGTAGATAGCCAACCGGTTCTCGAGATAATATAGCATAGTATCATATAGTAATGCAATAAGAGATGTAAGGATAGAAGGCCATACCTGCTTACCTGTGCAGGCGAAATGGCATATTTCTTGGATTTTCATTTTCAGATTTTTACGGCTTTTCATGTATAAGACAAACATGATAAACAAGCAAGTATAAACATAGAGAAAATGAGATGGGAGACAATGCAATATAACATAACAAAGGCAAACGAGCACATATGCAAAGGCATGAACAGAAACAATATGCATGCATGAACATGGTGTGGCAAGACAACAACGCGGTGGGACAACACAGGGTTTTGACAAGAACATGACGGATAACCACACGGTTGGGACAAGAACATAGGACACAAAGGGACGACTAGATGACTAACAACATGCAGTGAGGGACAAAACAACATGTGTGGGACAACACGGTGGGACATGAACAGGTGACAAGGACACGGCGGGACAAAAGACAAGATAAATATCCACTTCAATTGAAACCCAAGATCAGAATGAAGCAGAACCGCCTGGTTCATTATCGTGAAGCAAAGCTCTCTCATATAGATATAATCATTGCAAACAAAAGTTGAGAAGGACATGAGCTTCAGAACATATCGAGAGAGTGGATCGAAGAAAGAAAGAACAGATCAAAGATGTGGACAGGAGGCAGAGCACAAAGATATAGCAAGGAATGTCTGAGTACTT
This sequence comes from Amorphophallus konjac, assembly GCA_022559845.1. Classification (NCBI taxonomy): domain Eukaryota; kingdom Viridiplantae; phylum Streptophyta; class Magnoliopsida; order Alismatales; family Araceae; genus Amorphophallus; species Amorphophallus konjac. The sequence continues at coordinate 189,771,875 of CM040123.1, read as the reverse complement.
GCAACCTGCACACTTAGCAAACGGATTAAGTATCTGTCCTTAAAACAAATACAAATGCATGAAAAAGAAAGTTTTTTTTATAGATTTTTTTAGATTTTCAATAGTATTTCATTTTTTGGATTTTTTTTGAAGCATTTGAATTTTTATATTTTTTGACATATCTGATTTTTTTATAGAAATTTTGACAATATTTGATTTTTTTTCGACATACCTCTTTTTTTTTAGATTTTTGACAATATCAATCTGCAGCACCCAAAGACAGGCTCGAATTACTGGCCAGGGATTGTCGTCCCTACCCCTTTCATTAAAGGCATCCCTTGAGCAGGGCGTGCATGTGAGGGTGGCTTGCCACAACCAACTGCCTCTAAAGAACAGTGCCCCTACTAAGGCCATACCCGAGATACAACCCAGCCTAAGAGGGAGAAGCAGAAGAAAAAATTAGAAACAAGCTTCGTGCAGGATGGTAGATATCAAGGCTCGAATTCCCTCCAAGGCACTACCCCTCAAAGATATAGCCTATTGCGTCGGGGCTTTGTGTCTTTGATTTTTAGACCCATATTTATTAGGCACGAATGCGACCGGGCTCATGACGTCCCGCGGGGAACTGTACTGTCACTCTTGCCATGCCATTGATTCATAATTTTGCATTGATTTATTTTCTCATTTTGTAGCCCTTATTGGCCAGATATAGCATGAAAGCTCACTTTTCAAGGTCAAGACTGCTCCTATTTGAGACGTCTCTCGTATTAGGGAGCGCCTAGGTTGGTCATCTTATCCATCATTCTCTTGCCCCTGCACTTGACCGAGCAAAGAAGAGAAAAGACCTTTGTACATATCCATAGTATGGCCAAAGCAGCAACGGTGTGGCCTTAGAGAGATCGGCTATGGCTTGCCGTGTGGTGTATGAAAAACCTATACTCAAGGTCACCCTCAACAATCGGGGAAAGGAACTAGACTCCTAACACGGAGTTATCACCAGCCTAAGATGCTGCATAAGCTAACTTCTTATTTGACACATTTAAAATCAAATTTAAGCAAAAGCTTCTAAAGCCACTCAATCATGTTAAGGAATCAACCTTATAAGCATGTGCCGAAACAACAGAAACAACGGGAATGAAAGCACGTTTCTTGCACAAATTAAGTAACGATACCTTTGCAAATCCATGGCGTGGAAGTAGCATCCCGAAGCGAACATGATCAATGAGCTTTGATCAGGACGAGCTTTATGTTCCTTGCTTGCCAGGACAAAATGGAGAGGATAGCAAAGTGTAGAGATTCCTTGACATGGAGGAGCGGCAGACATCAAACTGGATGAAAAAGGATAAAAAGGAAGAGAGACGAGGGCTAGAACTCCCTCGTTAAGGCATAGAGGCCCTGATAACAAGGAACCAGATACAGAATAAACAGAGATTTAACTGAGATCAAGGCGGACTAAAGCCTCAAAAATAGTAAGAAAAAGGGTGATGACCCTAAAAGGGTGAGACAGATAGAATAGATGAACCATAAAAGGATTGTGGCAAAGATAAGGGGGAAGAGGAGTGATCATCTGACGTAGTAGGAGAAAAGGAATTAGACTCACCCGACAGGGTCGGGGAAGGAGTGTGAAAACCACCCGACAAGGTCGGGGAAGGAAAATGATAGACACCCGACAGGGTCGGGGAAGAAGAGTGAGGACCGCCCGACAAGGTCGAGGAAAGAAAAGGGTAATCACCCGACATGGTCGGGGAACGAGCATGAAGAATCCCCAACAGGGTTGGGGAAAAGGGATGAGAAGCAAAATCCGGACGCACCCGAGGAAGAAAACTAGAAGATGCCCCTGGATCAGGGGAAGAGGAGGACATAGGCCGGGACCCAGAATGGTGAGGATAGGAGAAGATGGTAAAAATATAGTCAGGTGGTGGAGGTAGGAACTAAGCAATAGAAAGGATGAATGGCCGGAAGATGAAGAAATAGAAGAAGGAGGTGAAGTCAGCCCCCGAATACACAACCGTCGGCCCTTGAACTTATGTCGCCGCCTCTTCTTGGCAGAAATCTGCTTGCAACAACTCCGCCTGGCGCGGACTCGGGCCTACGGGCTTCTTATCTTGCAATGTTTTCTTAAATAATGGGCCCACTTGGTAGACGGCCTTGCCCGGTCATGAATATGTAGCTTCATCAGGACTGTTGCCCCTAGCTGTGCGGTGCCAACCATAGAAAGACATTCTAGAATAGTCAACTCCTTGGGATGAGCATCAGGAAATAGTGGAGTTTTGTCATTTGGCACTAGAACATGGAGCTTTGGCATCTTCACTCGACAGTTAGGCATGAAGCATAACTCCCTTGCTAGAAGCGCATGACTGAACTGAGGGAGGGCGATGCGCGGCGTTGACATGGCCGCCTCACCAAGAAGCCGAGGGAGATGAGACAGAGAATGCAGAATGCCCCTGGTCATTCCCGAGGACATGGACAATTGCCCCTTGAATGCTGAATTCATTAAACTTTTGGCGGCCGTGTGGGTTAGCACCATCTGGGTGGAAAACTCTTTCAGGCCAGTGAACTGAATAGCAATCAGGCGAGAGGTGATAACAACATCAATAGTAAATTCTTCGACGAGCAAAGAGATTGTCACCGGCCTCGCTTTTGAAGAAACTGGCACCAGTGCTAAAGAACTCTTCTTAAAAACCATCTTCATAGCAAGTGCAGGCTCATTATCCCTAGAATAGCCAGGGACCAGGACTCGGACCGACATGCGGCAAATGAAGTCTTGAAGCTTGTAATGCATAATCAAAGCCTGGCTCGGCTCTTTATCTCCCTGGGGACTAGACCCAAGGGACACCAAAGGTAGCAAGCACCCGCTCCGTGGGGTTGAAATAGGTGGAGAGAGAGGTGGAGAAGGCTTGGCAGGTGTGGGCGAAGGCAATGCGAGCGGCGGAGAGATAATGGCGATGATAGGCTCTGGTAGGGGTAAAGGTTTGGAGAGCGGAGGTGTGGGAGGAAGTGAAGGCAAAGGTAGAAGTGTGGGCGTAGGGGTAGCTTGCTCAGGTTCGGATGATGATGGCGAAGGGGATGGCAAAGGCGGTGGAGATGGTGGAGGTGATGGGATAGGGGTCTTTGAGAGGGGAGGCGGTGAAGACGGTGGTGGTGACGTCAATGGGGATAATGGAGAAGGCGATGATGGAGATGTGGCCAATGGAGGTAGCGAAAATGGGGGTGGAGAAAGTGGTGGCGAGGCAGAAGAGGTGGCAGGTCATGGCACCCATCTCCGATGTGTCGGTACAACAAGTCGAGCGGCGTTGGGAGTTGAAGCGGTGGTGGAAATGGAGGAGGAAGGAGAAGAGTTTGTGCTGGCTTGAGCAGAGGCTTGGGTTTGTGGGGGCCGTGGAGGTTGAGTAGGAGACGGTGAAGGTGAGGGGGTAGGTGAGGGGATAAATAACGGAGCAGGTGCCTTATCAACTGAAGAATCACAGGGATGCCCCTGGTCTTGAGACGGAGACGGCTCCCCGGGCGGCGCTTGCTACTGCTGCTATTGGTGAAGATGTACAATAACTTGGCGCATGACAGCCCAATCAATCATCTTCTTGTCTTCCAAGCTGTAAACAAGTTCCCAGAACTCGGGGCAGTCCTCAATCAAATGCCCCTGTTGATGATGAAACTCACAGAAATGGAACAAATTCCCAACCGTGGGTCGGCAAGGCATAACCGGAGGGAGTTGCAACGCATGGGTGGCCATCAAAGCCTTGAAAATATCTGTAAAAGATTCCGACAATGGAGAGTGAGGAGCCCGCTTCGGGCAAGGTAGGTGCCGAGGGGTATGAGAAGGTAGTGGGGATGGTAGTGGAGGTTGTGTAGGTAAGGGGGATTGCGTAGGTGAAGGCGGAGAGCTAGAATGATGTGGAGGCGTGGAGGAAGTGGGAATAAAATGGACGGCGTCCACCCGCTCATGGTGTGATGTTTCCTTGATCGAAAGTGGAGAGGTGTGGGGAAATAAAACAACGGAGGGCTGACTCATGGAGGAAGATGTAGTGGGGTGACATGGGAAGGCATATGGATAAGTGGGAGCAGACGGCCGACTCATGGAGGGATATGAGGTGGAGGGCTGACTTGTGGGGGATGGTGAAGAGAAGGGGTATGTGGAAGGCGAAGATGAAAGAGACTCGTGGTCAAGGGAAACTAGGAGTTGTTGGCTAATGAAGCGGGCTCGACTGTAGAGTTGCTGCCAGGAAGTGATATCATTCAGGGCTAAGATGCATCTAAACTCAGGCGTTGCATTAGAAATAACCACCTTGATTTGTTCGCCCTCCGAAATATGCCCTGGAACTTGCGTGGCTAGACGACGCCAGTGGTCGGCAAACGTGGGGAATTTCTCGTCGGGCTTCATCTTCTCTTGGGCCAAATCCACCATAGAATATCTAGGCCCAACCTGGTCTCGGTACTGCTGAACGAATTTTTCTTGTATAACTTGAAAATTCATCATCTACTCTTGCGGTAACGTGAAGAACCAATCCTTGGCCGAGTCCACTAAAGATAGACCAAACAAATAGGCCATCAAGTGTAGATCGTGCCGCAACTGGGCCGACTCATATAAGAAATCCTTCAAATGGACGTAGGGGTCACCAATCCCACCATAGCAATGATATGCGGGAATCTGTGAACGTGGTGGGAGTTGAAGACCTTGAAAGGCACATGGGATATCCAAAGAAGTTTGGAGATTGATTCGGCGTTGTAATTCATCAAGCTGACGTTGGGCCTGAGCGATCATCTCCTCGGTAGGAAGAGTCCGAGAAGGATATGGGCCAGCCTGAGCAAGAGAGGATGAATTTAAACCAGGATAATGTTGATGGAAGAGGGACCCAGCCTGAGAAGAAGGCAAGCCCAATCCGGGAATGGCGGAATGCATGGGCCTGGAAGGATTATGTATGTGGGGACGAGAATTGATTGGGCTTGAAGCATCATGGGCGGGACAAGAAGGCCCGTTAAAAGAATAGGGTCCAATGGAAGAATAAGGAGATGGGCCCGCATGGGAAGAGGAATCCACGTGGGGATAAGAAGATGGAGAAGTATAGGAATAAGGTATAGGGGAGAAGTGCTCCATGGGGAGAATGGAGACTTTATAAGAATGGGAGGGGATACAAAAGGGGAAGCGACCTAGGACAAATACAACTAAATGGAGACACACAAAGATGAACCAGCCTAAATGAGCCTAATCTGATAAAAAGATGCAAATGATGACACCGCAACATACAATGGAGGGAGGAGATGAAAAAAGAATCAACCAATTGACCACCCAAGTTATAAACGATGCACGAACAATCTTATAAGTTCCTCTTTGGGACCTTAGTGGATTAATTAATATCTGAATTCACTCAGCCACAAGGTACCTAACCAGGGTAAGAATGGGAAACTGGGTGACTCTAAGGGACTCTCCCTCATGCGGATGCAAACTCTAGACTGGGGGATGGTGTGGTAAAACCTGCCCGGCATCCATGTGGGAATCCACGGCTCACGGGGACTTACGGAGGTCCTCAGCAAGGTCCCCTAGTCGGCTCCAAGGAGTATGGAGACGAGAGGAAACCCTACCTCATTAGGAATGCAACTAAGTATGTTAAAATGCATGAACCCTATGTGCACCGAACTGCATGCAAAGAGTCTAGCCTAGAAACTAACAATCAATGAACAAATATGAACAACAAGGAGGACTAGCAATGATGCACACATATAATGACAGCCGGGGGAGATCGACGATCAGCACCAAATATCATGAAGGTAATATAGCATGGCAATCAAAATGAGGCTAGGGTGCACTGTAGCAAGGCAAGAACGGTCTCTGTAAGACCGCACAGGGAGGTTGACGGTCCTGCGCGGACCATTCAACAGTAGGGAGTAACAACACGAAAAACACAAAACACAGAATGTTAGAACGGGTGCGTACCTCGATCAACGGTCTATCAACAGCCGTTCAAAAGCTCGGATGGACCTGTATCAACCGCATAACGCCAGTAAAGCCAACAGTGCAAAACAAAGACGTACCTGAGCCAGCAAGATGGGCGGCCGAGATCTAGCCGTATGAAGAGTTGGACGGGCAAATGTAGACCGCTGAATGTAGCAGCCTCGCAGAATAATCAGCACTATAAGCAGAGAAGAGCGGTTGATTCCTAGCCGCTCAAGATGATGAACCGCTCTATCAGAACCACACAACCGCCAGCAACCATAAAACCAGGAAACCAGCCAACAACCTGAAACAACTCAAGAAACGGGGAACTAACCATGCAAACAGACGGGTCAGCAAACCACTAACACGATGGGCACTAGGTGTCCCACCGTGATCGCCAAAAAATTGTTGGTAGGAGATGTTACTTTTTTTCTTTCTCTACACCGGCTTGAAACTCCCTTTAAATTCCTTTAGCTAATGTCAATGTGAGAGCAAATAAAATGTAGACTGGCAAGGGACAAGATAATATGAACACATGTGATCGCCACCAAGGTGCCTAATCTGATAAACACACCGTATCTTGGAAAAAGAAGGAGACACTCACCTTTTGACCAGCACTGTAGGATGCGCGGTTCGTAAAGAACCGCAATAAGGATGCGCGGTCGCTCGATAGGCCGCTCGTCGGTGCTGGGGTGGAACGCGGGACGAAGTGCAATGGACGACGAACGGATTGTAGGTGACCGCAAGAAGAAGAAGAACGGTTCTAACAGTGCCGCACGTCCTTTCGAACGGTCAATATGGAGCCGCCCAATGCCACCGCGCCTTAAGTTGTAAAGGTTCAAACCTCCACCCTTTCCGGCCGGCCAGAAAGGATGGGCCTCGTTCTTGTGTGTTGCTGACCTGCAAAACCACGTGTAGAACACAAAAGGAAAGCCAAATTAGAACTAGAGAGTGTAGAAAATGCTAAAATGGAAAGAAATGAATATGACTAAATGAAATGGGGGATACCTGGGGATTTTTAAACCCCTGGGGGCGTTAAAAACATAGGAGGGTGTGTAAATGATGCATGAGAATGGGAAAATCGTGGAAGAAACGTGGAGAAGAAGATGCATACAAACAAGAGAGAACGACGGATTAATGAACTAAAGACACAAATAATGAGATACCCCCTTAAACCAGAGGCATGTGTGGATGTAGAAGGCCTCCCTCCCTGGTCGTAGGTTGCTCAAAGATTCGACAGGGCTTCACCGTCGACCAAAAATCTCCCCCCCTTTCAAAGCTAGGCCTCAGGGTCTATTTATAGAGCCTAAGAAGTCAGCCCCGAAATTAGGGTTTCTATGCATTTTTAGGTCAAGATAATAACAGGGAAGTTAAAGATAATTGAATTATCTTTCAACCAAAAGAAACGGCACCAAAAATGACTCAATATTCATGGAGAAATGGCTGGATGAAGTTGGGGGATAAATCCACAAATGGAAAGAGAAAATCTCTTAATTCTTCAGGATGCGAGCAGTTACACGGTCTTACGATAGACCGCTCATCGTGTTAAGAGGCTACCTGTAAACTGTCTATACCTGTCGGTGGAAACTCAAATATAGAGGAATTATCTAACCATTTATCCATTAAACCAACCGAGAACCTCGCCGTTGGACTCTCACAAATGAACGGCTAGTATTGGATCGTTCAAGAATAAGAGCGCCCAAAGGCCGACCGTTCTAGCCCTGTCGGTGATAAATAGATTAATTGGGTAATTGTCTGAGAAAACAACGAAGCGTAGGACTCTGGGGGAAGAACGGCTACAATTAGCCCGTCCATCATTTTGAACGGCTAATATGAGACCGCACAAAAGCATGTCGGTGGAAATTCAGAAAATTAACCAAAATATTCCATAAATGTATGGACGGTTTATAGACAACCGCACATCGTTGAGCGGCCAGGTATGAACCGTACATGTCACTGGACACTTGAAATCCATGAAAATGCTTGACTAACCAAAATCAAGGCCCATTAAGCCCTGAATTGAAGCAGACTTAGTCAGGGAGGGAGGCTACCCATAAAATTGGCCCAGAACATGCCAGAAAATAGCCCAACGAGTAACGGATAACTTGAGGCATCAACAAATGGGAGTAAGAGAAATGACTCAACTTATCGGCAAAAAATAGGTGTCAACACGCACCTGGCGGGACCAAAGATGAAAATTGAAATAAAGAAGCTTGGCTACTACTGGCCGACAATATTTGATGACTACTGCAAGTATGCCAAGTCTTGTCAAAAATGCCAGGAGCACACGACGGTGCCCAGGAGACCGCCCGTGCCGCTGCATCCAAGACTGCCCAACTGGCCTTTTGCCCAATGAGGAACAGATGTCGTGGGTCCACTACCTGTTATGGTGAAGAGAAGAGAAGTCATGGCTTTTAACCCCAAGGGCAAGCTGAATGAGAATTGGCTTGCACCCAATGTGATCCAGAAAGTCTACGAGGGCGGAGCGTATGTAATAGTCGATGATCGAGGGGAGGTTCAGTTTCCACCCCTTAATGGTCGGCATTTGAGGTTGTATCATGCTCTGATTCCTCCATTCAATGAATAATACGTTTCTCCGCCCCACCGCGGGTGAATTTGCATTACAATTGTCCAGATGGTTTGGTCACTATTTACTGTGCATTACAAGAAAGGAAATGAAAGAGAACAAAAAATTAAAAAAAAAGAAGAGAAAGAAGAAAACAAAAGATAAAAAATAAGATAAAAAGATAAAAAAAAGAAAGAAAAAGAAAAGGAAAGAAAGGTGGAGGAAGACTCTACCCTCCATTAATAATCCTCACTCTCAGCTTCGAGAATATCCCAATAAACGAATCAACCATGTCAGCCCTTGACATTCTGTCGGCATTGACGAAGGACACCCAACCCGAACCTTTCGTCCGGGATTGGGGAATCAACCTTTCTCCTTGCGTTGGCATCAGCCCATACCAACGAATATTTCAATAGACGAATCAACCATGTCATCCCTTGACATTCTGCCGGCACTGATGAAGAACACCCCACCCGAATCTTTCGTCCGGGATTGGGGAATCAACCTTTCTCCTTGCGTTGGCACCAGCCCGTACCAACGAATATCCAATAAATGAATCAACTATGTCAGCCCTTGACTTTCTTTCGGCACTGACGAAGAATACCCCACCCGAACCTTTCATCCAAGATTGGGAAATCAACATTTCTCCTTGCGTTGGCACCTGCCCGTACCAGCGAATATTTCAATAGACGAATCAACCATGTCAGCCCTTGACATTCTGTTGGCACTGACGAAGAATACCCCACCCGAACCTTTCATCCGGGATTGGGGAATCAACCTTTCTCCTTGCGTTGGCACCAGTCTGTACCAACGAATATTTCAATAGACGAATCAACCATGTCAACCCTTGACATTCTGTCGACACTGACAAAGAGCACCCCACCCGAACCTTTCGTCCGGGATTGGGGAATCACCCTTTCTCCTTGCGTTGGCACCAGCCCGTACCAACGAATATTTCAATAGGCGAATCAACTATGTTAGCCCTTGACATCTTGTCGGCCCTGACGAAGAACACCCCACCCGAACCTTTTGTCCGGAATTGGGGAATCAACCTTTCTTCTTGCGTTGACACTAGCCCCGTGCCAACGAATACACCAAGAGACAAACAAACTCTTCTCTCCGCCCCTTCAGGCGGGGAACAACCCCTTCTGACCAAGACCTCCCGTCTAGGTCATTGAATGAACAAACTCTTCTCTCCGTCCCTTCAGGCGGAAAATAACCCCTTTTGACTAAGACGTCCCGTTTAGGTCATTGAATGAAGAAACTCTTCTCTCCGTCCCCTCGGGTGACGAACAACCTACTTTTGACCGAGACCACAAACTCTTCTCTCCATCCCCTCGGGTGACAAAAAACCTACTTTTGACAGAGTCCTCCCATCTAGGTCATTGAATGAACAAACTCTTCTCTTGGCCCCTCTGAGGTCGAACCAGCCTATTTGGGGCGAACGCCCCGGTGGCGTCATTTGTTTAATCGCACGGCGGACATGGTGGAGTGGTCCCCTTGTCCCTCCTCTGGAAGGGTAGGCACTCTTCTATGCCCCTATGCGAACCCCACCGGGTACTCTCCTCAAATGAGTTATTGCTATGAACCTGTACGCTACCATGACCCAAGAAAAAGAAGAAGAAAGAAAGAGAAAGACTTCCGAACACCATGCAAACACAAGAGGCATGTGAAACAATTGTATTGTATTCCTTGAAAAAAAAGAAGTTACATTGGGCCTCGGGGCATACCTCGGTGTTACATGCAAAAGAGGAAAGGGAGGAAGCTGGAAGAGTTAAGGAGGACCGGCGGCTAGTCTATCCCCTAGAAGATTTCCTCGAGAGGGAGGATCCCGACGCAGGGAAAGTTTGCCATTTCATGCAGTCGGCCCTCCTGTGCATCAAGGCGCTCCAGCTCCGCTGCCATGGAGGCTACCTCGACCTCAGCCATGCCTAATTCCTCGACTTCTTTAGCCTCGGTCGCTTCGGCCTCGACAAGGTCAGACTCGGCCTTAGCAAGCCAACCCATAAGCCTCTCTATCATGTTCTCTAAGGCGTGGATGTTGGCATGACACTCGTCCAAGGCCCTCCGACGTTGCTCCCTGTTATCCCTCCGGGCCTCCAGGGCTTGCAAATATTCATCCCTTTGGGCGTCGATGGCTGTAAATTCAGCGGGAGCTTGTGTCTCGAGGAACTCACGACGGTTTACATATTTTAATAGAAGTAGAATGCGTCATGACCACTCCTCCAGAGGACAACCCATCGTCTGCAGAGCCCCGGTCAGCTGCATGACCACGATGTGCACTCCCCGGTATGTGGGGTGGGGGTCGGCGAACATCATGGCTCGTAGCATCAATAAGGTCTAGTGGACCGGCAAGTCCGAAGTAACGTGACCTATTGAAGGTACGGCCAGTGGACTGAACTCGACAACGCTGTCCACCGCGGCCCAAAGCTCGGCATCCACCGCTACTGATGAAGATGGGAGAGTGGACGCCGAACGGCTAGATCCTTCTGATTCAGAAGGCAGTGCCTGACCGATCACCGCAAGTGGCAAAGGTGAGACTGCAACCGAAGCATCCAACGTCGCCATAATGAGCGGCTGGTCCATCTCCACTGTCTGGGCAAGGACCACGTCCGATGATGACACTTCCACCGCTGAGATGAGAGCCGCAGTCTCGTCCTAAGGATGAACGACCGCAAGGGTCAAATCCGGCGCTGCAGTAGACGGACTTGCTTCGGCCCTTGCCTCCTCGGCTCGGCCCAGGTCCGCTATCGCCTCGCATGTCGGGAGTGCAGGAATCGCAACCTCGGTCGAGGGAAGGGTGTCAACGGTAGCCGGGCTCGATGCTACTCCTGACGGAGCTTCACCCCTTTCTGCCTGGGACTCTCCCGAGGGGGTAGTAATGATCGTTAGTATTCTCCCGATGAGTCGGGCCTCCTCTGGCATGACCAGAATCGGCGGGAACAGGATTACAAGCTGCGTAATAGTTCCCATCCACAGAAGAGATGCCACGGATCCTGCGTCCGGTCCCAGAAGTGTCTTCAACCTCCATGCCGCCTGTAGACCAAAGCATGAGCTACACCTGGGGACGGCCTTGCGAGCTCGAGCAGCACGCGCTCTTCGAGGTGTTGTTATTGTCTGGCCATGCAAAGTGAGGTTAGTCACCCGCCATGTGAAGTAAATTACTGAATTCTTAAAGAAGCCGAGGGATCCCCCATGCTTACCTCATCCACCAGCACTACGCTACACTCGGCGTCATTTCTTCCTGAATTTCAGCTTCGGGCATTGTTTCCTCTCGGGCCTCGATCTCCGACGCTATCTCCCCCTCTTCCAGGGCTTCGGCTGCTGGAGTGGGAGTCTCCGTGACCCTTTGGGAGGCATGATCCTGTCCAGCTCAAATAAGTCAATATCCCCCAGAGGAAACCAGAAAAAAAGAAGAAGAGGAAAGTATGTACTCACGGCTAGTATTGTCTCTTCTGGTGGCGGTACCTCGACTGTCGGAGCAGAGGCGTCCGAGCTTGCTACAGCCTCTTCCTGTCGCAAGGCCTCGACTATGGACGCCAATTTGTCCAAAGTCGCAGTGGTCTTCTCTTGTCTGGCGGTCGCTGAATCCGAGGCATGGATTTCTATACCTTCTGGCGGAGTCTGTTCCTGCTTCAAGCCAAAGAATGACAACGGCAAAGAGATTAGGTCGCAGCCTCGAGAGAAAAGCCCAAATAAATGACTCCACACTTACAAGTGCCTACTCCACTAGGCTAAGAGAAGCATATAATATCGGGGCTTTCCAGGCGGCGACTTGAAATCTGGGTTCCTCGGGTATGCCCTCGGTTGAAAGCGCTTCGTCGGAAGAATAGCCGTAATCTACCTTTTCGCCCGACGAGGACTTGGTACGAGTGGGCACCTCTTTTGCTGTAGAGGGAGCTCCCGCATCATCATCCGTGGTTGGAGCATCATCACGTGGCCTCGCGAACCGCAACTTTTTGGGCCTTGGTTCTCCTCTTATATATGTTTGCTCAAATTGTTGCACCCCACGGACCACCTTCGGCCGAGTGGCTACCACATTGGTTCCTACCAAAATAGAGCATGACTCGAGTTAAAACCGTGCCCGTGAGGTCACGAGAAGTTAAAGAAGTCAGTAAAGAAGAAAAGGAGGGTACCTTCTCCGACTTCCAAGGCTGGGATTGGCTCGGAGATAGTCTCTTCGATGGGCTGCACCGCCCCGTGAAGCACAACTTTACCTACACCGGGGGTGGATATAGATGTGGGCTTCTCCACGACGGCTGAAACAAAGAAACACACACATGTTACAAGGAGGGTCCCTCTTGATATCTGAATAAACCTCGAAGAGCTTCAAAGGCTAGAAGGCCTAACCTGTAGGCCGGCTCGGCTCCGCCCGAGCGGTGGCAAACTCCTCAAAGGATGGGGGAGGAAGAACTGGAGGGACCGCCGAGGCAGAGGTAGCTTCCGTCTTCCTCCGCTTCGCCCTCTGCCGTTCAGCCTCCTTAGCAGCATCCAAGGCTTTCTTAACCGGTGATTTCGCCAGGGATCGCTTGCTCGCCTTCGGCAGAGGCATAGTAGTGGGGCTGGCCACGCCTCCTCAAAATGGGAGGGCTTCTGCACCAACCGGACAAGGTTCCGGTACTGCGCCAACTAATTGCTGGTGGGATGGTCTGACGAAAGAGAAGAAAGAAAGAAAAGAATCAATTAGCATTCGGCATCACAAAGGATCGCAGCCGTGGAAATCAGAAACGAGAAACACCATACCATGAGGCCTGGTGTACAGCCGCAAAGTTAATGGCCAGTACATCAGGGAGGATTCTTTGTCCCGGCGGGCCGCCTCTTGGATCAGCCAAAGAATATCCCCAATTTTCGCACAGCAGTATGCGAGATGTGCCAGGTCCTCATGCTGCTTGAAGGCAAGGTGACAGTAAAGGCTGAAGTGGTGCATGCCCCACCGATCGGCATAGTGAAAAGAAATGTTCAAGCGCTTGTCTAGGATGACAACTGTCTGGTCCCCCACTTTCGGTCTGTGTGCCTGAAAGAGAACATATAGCCATGTAGTTTGTTTGTAATTTTCGGGCCTTCATTCTTCCCTCCTCAAGAAGGTGCGGTATGGGCATGTCAGGTCTGTCTCCGGGTGCCAAGTGCAAGCTGGTGTGCCCTCTTCTTCTATCGGAAAGGGGTAGTTAATGAGATCCAGATGGTCTCCCCCGATCCTGCACAAATGAGTGAGGGTCTTTTTGAACTCATCCCTGGCCACGGGCGGCAATTTGGGCTGTGGGGACGGTCTTGCCTCCCGGGCTTCCTTACGGGCAGCCATGCGCGACCACCTCATTCCCCTTGCCTTGCTTTAGTCGGAGCAGATGCTCCAGATCAATGTCAAGGACGGGCACTGACTATTTACTCAAGAATTTCCGTTCGGTGCCATCCCAACAATCGGTTCTGCATAACCGATAAAAGCCCGTCCTGGCGTTCCACAACTTTATATAATCCGCTGTCACCCGCGGAACTCGGCCAGGTGCCGGCACTCTGAATGTGGACTCATCGACCCGATGAAAGTAGTCCCACCAGGATCGAGCGTGTTCAGCAACCGGGTTGCCCCGAAGGCTCCGTACGGGCAAAGAAAACTGCGCACTGTGCATAGGGATATGCTGATCATATCCAAAGTTGCTCCCGAAGCGGAAAGGGTAGTAAGGTTCCAGCAATAAGGTGTCCCCCTTTCTGAAAACTAGCACGCTTGAGCAGATAGACAACACCCAGTCACGAAGCTCCGGCTCTATCAACGGACGAACAACAGTCTGCTAGCTAATGGGGTGAGCATATTTCTCCACTTGGTCGTCCTGTCATTCCCTCTTGCTATTGACCAAGGGACTAGAATGGGCAGCCAGTGTCCAGTGAATGCTACCGGATGAATCCTATGGAACGGTTGTAAGCCTGCCCCGAATATTTAATAACTGCATTGTTGTCGAGCCCACCTTAGCATTTGTGAATTCCAACATACGCGGAAACAACCCCCAGGATTGTATGGCACGTGGGGCGTACTCTGGGAATAAAGAACAGACCCAGGCATTGAAAAAGTGCAGCGGACCGATGAAGCAAGCCTGGCACGGGAATTGATGAACATGGACGTCCCCCATCAACTTGAATATGAGGCACAATGCGGCCGGGCATAGTGATAACTTCACGCCCCATGCCATATGGCAAGCGGGGTAGATGGCGTCTGGCCGGATGACGATTTCATCTCCGTACGGTAGAGCGAAGGAGCAGAGCCATTATGTGAAGAAAGTTGCACAGTGGGTCATCGGGTTAACCCCTGCTTGGTTAGCACCACTCCGACGCCCCTTGGAAGTTGGGAGTGTCACCTTGGCCCTGCCCGGGACTCGCTTCTTCAGGACCACAGAAGCGCCGACACAGGGGAAAGCTTCATATTTCTACGGCCCATCAAAAAAGTACTTCAGCCACAGGCTCAGTCGAACCCTCTTGGGGTCCCCACGAGGAGGCTGCTTCCCGCCATGGGATGATTGATACACTTCCCAGTACGCCTTCATGAGGAACTGGTAAGAATACCCCAGTGCATAGATGTCGTTCCCGTCAGTCTCGTCCTTAATCAAGTCAGGGAGACACACCTCCTCATATAGCTCCCTGTCAATAGGCAAGCCGCTCAACTGATGCAGACTCCACAAGTCCAGCGAAGTCTCGCCCTCCATGGTGTAGAACGTGTTTAGCTCAGCATTGAAGACCTCCATCATCCCGCAGCAAAGACCTTTGGAGATCAGGTAGTCATACCGGGAAGCATAGATGCTGTGGTAGACCCCGGCCCGGATCAGCAAGGGAGCGTAGTTGAATAATACATAGTTTGTGAGCTCCACCGCTCCCTCCCGGAAAGAATGTGCAGCCTGAACTTTGAGCTGCTCGAACCAGCCTCGGGCGAGCTCATGCTTGAATTTGATAGCCAGACAGTCCAAGAGGTAGGGCTCCTCCTGGTACCCCCACTTCAGTGGCGCTAGGAATAAACCAAAGTGGGGTTGCTCCTTGTACACCCTCCCCGCTGCATTATCCCAACGGGCGGGAGTAAACTCTGGCACCTGTACCAGCTTGCCTTCCACTGGGGTCACCGCTTCCAGACCAAGCACGGGGTTCCACTCCCTTGGCTCGCCCACCAAGTACATCGGTACGCTCCGACGGACGTTGTATAGTAAGCTATCCCGAAACTGCAAGATGGCACGTTCGACAGTCTGGATGGTTCTGAAGTCTCTCTTGTCAAAAAGTGGAGAAGGTGCTTGTCCTTCGGATAGTCCCTTCGGTAGTCACCATCTCGGTCAAATGTGAAGCTGTTGTCGGTCAGTCCAACACAGCTAAGGTCCAGAGTATCGGTCTCAGAGTCAGAGGATTCGGCCAGCTTCGCCACCTCTGCATGTTCCCGGTCGAGGTCTTCCACATTGTGCCATGTGACGGCAGGGACGGCCAACGAGAGAACAGACTTGGCACCGGGAGCAGCGGGAGCAGAAGAACCGCCAGGAGCAGCCATTTATCGGCAAGGTGTAAAAGACTTGGGGTCAGAACAAATCCCGAGCAAAGATAAGAAGAAACGACTATAAAGGGGCTAAATTGTAATTAAAATAAATGAGACACTGAAAATTTTGGCAAAATTTCGGCATAGTCTCCCCTAGGCCGGAGGTGTAAGGGGAAGACACGGGTGCGCGCCCACAAGGAGTGATGGCCCCAACAAAATCACAGTGTGCCCCAAGGGCAACACTGGAGGTTCCTTCAGTTCGCTGTGGTCTCCCCTCGCCAGCGGCACACTCTCCTTCGGTGCCTACCCGGCACACCCCGTCGGCGTATACCCGGCACACCCCCCTGGAGGCTTCCCCGGTACAGCCCAGCACTCCGCTACCCGGCACGCCACTATGCCACTTTCCCCGGCACACCCGTGCCCTCACTCCAGCGGTACACCCGTTCCAACCTCCACCGGCACACCCGTGCCCCACTCAACCCGGCACACCCGTGCCTGCTTTACCCGGCACACCTGTGCCCAGGGTCCCACCGGCACACTTTGTGCCATCGCCACCGGCACACCGTGCCTCCCCCTCAACGGCACACCCCGTGCCTCCCATCCCAATGGCACACTCCGTGCCCTATTCTACCGGCACACCCCGTGCCCTCGCCGCCGGCACACCTCGTGCCCTCACCACCGGCACACTCCGAAGCGCACCCCACGCCGGAGGAGAAGAAGAGGGGACGAAGGAAAATAAAAGAGGAAGAAGAAAAGAAGAAGAGAGAAAGAAGAAGAGGAGAAGAGGAAGAAGAGAAAGGAAAAGAAGAGGAAGACGAGGGGCCTAGGGCTCCGTCATCCCCCGAGCGAAAGAAGAACGAGAAGAAGAAGAGAAAGAAAAGGAAGAGGAGAACGAAAGAAGAATAGAAGAAGGAAGAGGGGAAGAGGAAGAAGAGGGAAGGGAGAAGGGCACATTGGCCTCACCCCAGGCACCGACGATGGCGGTGAGCGGCGGTGGTGACGGAGGAAGAGAGAGAAGAGAGGAAGAGAGAGTGGGAGTTGAAGAGACAGAGAGAGAGGGAGAGAATTCGAAAGAGAAGGGGGGGAGTTTTGAACTCCCCCGCCCCCTTTTATATGGGTTTCGAAAAAAAGAGAAAAGAAAGAAAAGGAAAGAAAAAGAGAGAAAAGAAAATAAAGAAAATAAAGAAAGAAAAAAAGAGAGGAAAAGAAAAGAAAAAAAAGGAAGAAGAAGAAAGAAAAAAAAAGAAGAATATATATATAGAATACTAATATAATAGAGTATAATAAATAATAAATATGTAATAGATATAATAGTATCCACGTCACATACCTTATGTACGTACGCCCGATAATGTACGCTAATTCCACAAATACACCCACGGGCATGGTCTGGCTCATCCTTCGCCAGCACTGCCCGTGGGTGGGGGGCATTTGTGGACGTATAAAATTGTACGCCCATATGTCCCTCCAGGTTCCCGCATTGGTATCAGAGTCAAAGAGAGAAGACTCGGGGAGACTGGCCATCCAGGACCCTGGAGGATATTACCATCCGTCAAATCCTCACATTTGCATGGGCACATTAAATGACAAAGAAAACACAGGATACCCCTCTTGAAGTTATACACTGCTATGGACCCACCCTCGAGTCCTTAACAGTGAAGAAATGTCCCAAAGAGTACACAACTGTGAGTCCCTGAAGTAGAGGCAGAGGCCCCTTCCAAGCGGCACACTCTGTGCCCTTCCAACGGCACACTACCTGGAAGGCCCTCAACGGCACACCCCCGGTGCCCTCCAATGGCACACGCCATGCCAGCCCTTCGGCGGCACACCCTGATGCCCCTCCTAACGGCACACTCCTCAGGTGCCTTCAACGGCACACCTCCAGCGGCCCTCAACGGCACACCCCCAGAGTGCCTCCAATGGAACGCCATCGGTGCCCTTTCAACGGCATAGCCTTCATGCCCCTTCCAGCGACACAGTTCAAACGGGCCCTCCAATGGTATAGCGGTGTTCAAGCTCTCCAGCGGCACACCCAAATAAGCCCTCTTACGGCACAACGTTGCGACCTCCAGGATGGCACAGCCCGGTAGAAAACACAATGGTCACTGGGTGGGACCCTTGGCGCGCAGCGTGGCCACCTCAACGTCAGCTAGCCACCTACCATCGTGTCACCCTTTGGTTCGGCCAAGAGGACTTCGAGCTGACGAAGATGGGACCGAAGTCAACCTCGGATGGCAGTGCCATCATGAGCACCCTCCGTCAACGACACACGTATAAAACCCCTCATAGTGAAGAAAAATGCATGCGAACAAGAGTGTGCGAAGTGGGATACGAAGGCAGCAACACACGAGAAGAAGAGAAGAAGAATGTAGAGAGGAGCCCAGAGAGAAAGAGAGGATGTTCTGTGTGTAATGGAGGGGGGGGGAAGGATTGCAGTGAAGGGGATGATCTTCCTCCCTCGTTCCAACCTCCTCCTCCCCAACTGTTTTCTTTCTTGCTTTGTTATTGTTTCTCACCCCATCTCTTTTGTTTTGTGTGCTTTGTATCTTGTTTGGGCCTTGCGGCCATGAGCTTTGTTATTGAGCTCCTCTATGAATGAAATATCCATTTGTTCTTTCCCTCTCATGGTTGCTCTTGCGTTGCTTTCCTTTCGTTTTCATCGTTGTTTTGTGATCTACGTTACCTTTCAACCTTCTAACTCCGTGTTTCACTTGCCCTCCCATGGCGCTGGCCGGTTTAACCCAACGTGTGGTGTCCATAGTTTGGTGTCGTAGGGTTGGCCTTCTCTCTTTTAAAGGTCTTTCTCCCCAGTATAATCAGCCCTCTCTCCTCCATATGGGCTTGTTAGAACCCATCACTCTATTCAGCACCTGGGGCTCACCCACCGTCCAGAGCATTTCCTCTTGCCTTCCCTTCGAAGCCAATGGTCCATGTGAACCTGCCCAGGCCTACCAGAGGTACACCCTGGAGTAGCCTGCCCATCTGCACACTCTTGCCCCTTCGGTCTGGCACACCTTGGCCAGGTCCATCGACACACCTTTGGCCTTTCCATGGCTGGTACACCCCCCTAGCTGTGCCCCAGCGGCACACCCTAGCCACAGATCCCCCGGTGCATTTGTGACTTGAGTCAGTCTAGTGGCTTCCTGTTCGGCATTTTCTCTGAGTTTTCTAGAGTTTTCTAAAAGGTGGCTGCCTCGGCACACACCTGAAATTGTCGGGTCATGCCACTCCCTGTGGGCGTGTTCCCTCTTCACTCCCACTACCATCCGGGTTAAGGGAAGATGCTGCCAAATTTTCATTAGAAATAACAACACGTTAAAAGATAAAAGGAAGTAACAAACAAATGAAATAAGTAACAATAAAACATTCTAATCAAGATAAAAGCACTATGCAAAATTCAAAGAGCTGGACTACTGAGCATGACCGTGGACTTAATCTCATAACAGCAAATTTGAAACCTGGCATTTGAGGCCCTTCATCTGGATTCCATGGGCAAAGGGACCCTCACCTCAGGCCATACTCCACTCATGAGGGCCTTGCCCCAACTGCATTGACCCCTCCCCTTTGGCCCATTCCCTGTCCGGCACACCCTGCCTTCGTCCGGGCCGGCACACTCTCATACCCCCCTACTCGTACAACCCAGCCAACTCCCCCCCCGGCACACTCGTGCCTTCCTCTCTTCCCCTCTCCGGCACACTCTCTGCGCCCTCATCCGGCACAGTCTTGGCCAGCCCGTTCCCGGTGCAGCCTTGGCTCCTCACCTGGTGCACCCTTGGCTCTCTCATCCGGTACACTTCCTTTGGCCTCGTCCAACACACTCCAAGCCTCTTACATCCTCAATCCATCCTTCCATCGGACCCATGCCCCCATATGCTCAGACTTTGGCTAACCTGCATTGACCTTGGCCCCTCTTGCACTGACCTTGCTCCTGACTTGCTAAGACTGTCTCCCAAACCCGCTCAGACTTGACCAGAGCTGCTCCGACCTTCGATAGTCCAGAACCCATGTGCACTGACCTTCCTCCTCTAAAACCCAGGGCTGCACCGACCTTGCCCAACATTGCACTAACTTCTCAGCCCTCTTTAGCCATTGCACTGACCTGCTTTCAACCTTGGCAGATTTGCATTGACCCAACCCCAACTTACACGGACCTTATTCCATGTGCATAGACTTTGAACTTGAAACCTGCATAGACCCCAAACCTAGCTTGCACAGACCTCGCCATATTAGCACAGACCTTGCCCCTTCAACAGTTCAAACTTGCTCAGACCTCCCTTGCCCGGCACACTGAATTGGTGCCTTACCCGGTGCACCCATTAGCACCTCCGCCCGGCACACTACCATCTTCCCCAGCGGTACACCCTCCACTCATTCGTACCCGGTACACACTCCTGCTCATGCCCTAGCGGTACACCCCCCTGCTTACGCCCTACCTGCTGTGCCTCTTAGGCACAAGCATGTGCTATGTTGCTTTGATGATAGCAATGCTATTTGGTTTTGATGATAGCAAGACAGTGAGTGCATTTGAGTGTATTTGATATTGTATTTTTATGATAGCAATGTTATTGTGTTTTGATGATTGCAATAAACAAAGTGCATTTCTGTGCATTCTTATTCTTGAGCATTCTGCATATGATAGCAACATGAATGATGATGTTTAGCATTGATGGCATTTGTTCTTTATATATATGCATTGCATTCTGTCAGATATCATGTCTCTGCATGTATCTACAGTCTGAACAGTAGTGGGTCGACCCACCCTTGCTGATGCGTCGACCCATCAGAACATTGATTGTTTGGGTAGCGAAGTCTATACACTGCAGGGTAAAGCTCAATGTCTAGGCATTGCTGCATCGCTTGCATTTCAGAGTCTATACATTGGTTTTGTCATGCACATAGACTTCCAAGTCTATACATTCCTGCATTAGTGTGCTTCACGCTTTGTTCATGGCTGAGAGTCTATACACTGGGCTTGAAGTGTATACATTGAGCGTCTCAATGAGCATCTCATGTAAGTCCATACATTCATAGTGCATTGCATTGGCTAAGTATATACAACGTCAGTTCATGCATGTCTTAGGGTAAGTCTATACAGCGTCTTAGGCTAAGTGTGTACAGTGTCAGTCGCTTACATTGTCTTAGGCTAAGTGTGTACAACGTCTTAGGCAAAGTCTGTATAGCGTCAACGCATTTCACTGGCTCATGTTACAGCGTCAACGCATTAAGTCTGTACACTCGACTCGCCTTTGAATTGATCAAGTGTGTACACTCCTTCACTGTAGCTTTCACGTTTCCAAGTCTACACATCGTGAAAGTCTATACACTCATCACTTACCTTCGTTCAAGGCAAAGTCTATACACTGGGGACTTTCCCTACGTTTCTTAGGCAAAGTCTGAACATTCGGTTCTGAATCCTGAAGTCTATACACTCCAGCTTATTCCTACGTCAAGGCTTCAGCTACACATCAAGTCTATACATTGGGCTTCACTCATTCAAGTCTATACATCCACAGTGGATCTTCAAGTCTGTACATCCACAGTGGAACTTCGAAGTCTGTACACCGCTTGAGCCTCAACAAGTCTGTACATCGCCTTAGCGTCTCAAGTCTATTCATTGGCTCAAGCTTCCAAGTCTGTACACTGGTTCAAAGTCTACACAACGCCTCTTTGATTCTAAGTCTTTACATTCATTTTAAGGTAAAGTCTGTACATTGCCTTTGTGCTTCAAAGCTTGTCGATTGAAGAGTCTACACATTGGTTATTCACACGTTCCTGCAGTCTGAAGTCTCTACATTGCTTTCGCCTATTTTTCATCTAAGTATCATAAAGTCTGTACGTTGCTTTAGCCTTTACCTTCACAGCAAAGTCTATACAATGCAATGCATAAACTTAGAACTGATGACTTCGTTTCATCTGTCTGACAGGGACTGAAGAGGCTAATGAACCCCTTAAAGCAAGACGGCTGAAGCCATCCAATTTCCACTGCTGGAACACACCAATGCGTCAACGCCTTGATCAAGTGGCGTGAACGCAGTAGTTCAAACAATCAAGAAAGAAGCTTGTGGATTACTCTGGTGCGTCAACGCATTGATCAAGTAGCGTGGACGCAGCAGTTCAAGTATCCCTTATTGCAGCCTCTGGAGTACATTGGCAGCATCGACGCTGCAGCTCCATGCGTCAACGCAGCATGCTGAGAGCGTCAACGCAGCACGTCTATCTGCTGAAGACCTGCTCACTGGAACGAATCAATGCGTCAACACCACGGGTTGGAAGCATCGATGCAGCAGTTAAAAAGGGTTGAAGATCTCTGAAGGGTGCGTCAACTCCTTGGAGCAAGTGGGTTGACGCCATCTAACTCCAGTTGCTGAGCGTACTGATGAATGGGCACGTGACCTGAAGCTGGCACCTGACACGTGATTCGAGGAGGAATCTTCTGGACAGAAGGCGTGGGAAGCACACGCCCTATCTCCCTACTGCTGCTGGTATATATTGGAGCCTTCATCTTCAGATGGAGGCTGATCGTGATCGAAGCCAGGGAGCAGAAGAAGAGAAGAAAGAGCAGAGAGCAGAAGCTGAGAGAAGAAAAAGAGAAAAAGGAGAGAGAGCTTCCACGATCCAGCAGAAGAAAAGAAAAAGAGAAAGAGAGAAAAGGAGAACAGAGATCGAGAGAAGAAGAGAAGTGCAGCAGAGAAGAAAGAGAAAGAGAGAGAGTGAAGAAAGAGAGTGAGATCGAGGGAGATCTGTTCTTGATGGACCGTGGATCAAATCCAGGCCATCCAGCTCTTTAGGAGCCACATTGTGCTTCATTGTTTACAGCTTTCAGATTGCTATTTATTTCCATTTTCTGTTTTCTATTTTACATCTTTGTTCAAGCTGTTAGTCAGCGGATTGCAGAGGTGCTGCCTCTAGACGGCTAAGCTGTATTGCCCAGCGGTTTGCAGTGGAGGATTCCACTGGACATCAAGCTGTGTTGCTCAGCGGGGCGAGGAGGATTCCTCGGACGGCACGCTGTGTTGCCCAGCGGATGTATGGCAAGCTGTGATGCACAGCTGTTCAAGCTGTGAGTCAGCAGAATCCACACTCGGTTTGAGTGTGGGGTGGATGTAGGTCTGCTGGACCGAACCACCTAAAAACCCCTTGTGCATTGTGGTTTGTTTTGTTCTATTGTGCTTCCGCTAGATGAATGCATAGGGGCGCTCCATGTGTTTGGCTTCTGGTTGAGCAGAAGAGTTAATTAGTCTTCTTAGAGTGTTTTAATTTGTCAAGAGAGCGAAATTCTAGTTGAGCTATATTTTGTCTAAATCTGTCTTGTTAGCACTCTAGTGATCTTAATGTGTGTTTGTTTAGTTCCGCATCTGCCCATTAGCATTTAAGCTTGTCTAGTTTGCGAACTAGTAATTCTAGTGAGCATCATATTTTAATTGGGCAAAAGATTTTTAAAGGGCTATATTCATTCACCCCCCCCCCTCTGAATACTGCACCGAACCCAACAATTGGTATTAGAGCGGGTTGCTGCACATAGGATCTAACAATCCGTAGCAGATCCTGCATCGTTTTGTGTGTATTTCTGAGTGGGTCTTTTGAGATCGTGTTTTGCTTCACTAACCTGTGCTTTGTTTTGCTCATTTGGCTTTGGTGCGATTTGAGTTAATTCATTTGCTTGCATTGTGTGTGATTAGTGTTCTACTTAGAATTCTTATTCTGTCTAAGCATGGAACTCACTGTTGATCCTCCGAAGTTTGAAGGTTCGGGTTTCTACAATTGGGTTAATCAGTTCAGAGAATATGTGATGCAAACTAATCCAGATCTGTGGATAGTCATTGCACACAGTCCATATGAAGTTCCAAAGGATGAATCCTTATGGAAAACTTTAGACAGACAAAAATTCTCTGATAATCAGAAGGGCCTGGAGCTAACTCGAAGGGCTATAAATACTGACAAGTTTCCTTGTGTGCTTGATTGCTACAGTGCCTCTGAAGTGGTCAAAATGTTAGCAGCCAACAAGAGCTGAGATGAAGTGAAATGTCTTATGACTTCAACAGAAGAAGATGAAGACTATGTGGAGGATACTTCGTCACAGGTAAATTCTGACACTGACAATCCTTCTCTGGAAAGCATGATAGCCTTGAATGAACATTTGTTGATGGAGTATGATAGAATAAAATATGAGAAGAGGAAACTGAGAAAAGAAATGACCCATGAAGTTAGACGTCTGAGGGTAGAGAATGAAAACCTTAAGTCTGACATAAATAAAGAAAAAGATGAGTTGAACAAGTTGAAATCTGAGAATGAAGATCTTAGAAACAAACTCATCAGTGAAGACAATTCTTGTAAAGCTTGTGCTATCTTGGAAGAAATGATAAATGAGTTTGATTCTGATCACAATTTGCAAAAGGAACAAATCAAATCTCTAAAAGAAGAAAATGTCTACTTGAAAGAACAAAATAAAAAGCTAATGGTTCTTAACACTATTTTCTCTGAAAGATGGATGACAATTGAAAAAGAGAAATCAGTATTGAAAGAGTGTATCAATTGCAGTGACGAAGAAATTGCTAGTTTTTCAATACACACTGCTGATTTGGAAAAAGAAATTGGTTTGTTAAAAGAAAAACTGGCTGGTTATGAGAAGGAGAAAGTTGATTTAGAAAATCTTATAATCTCCTTGGAAAGTAAAATTGCTGAGCTGAATAGTATTTGATCTAAGGTTGATAAGGATAAAGGCAAAATGAAAATATCCTCTGAAGATGAAGTAAATGATCAATGTGAAGAGATTGATAACATTTCTGAAATTAAGCAAGCTAAGAAGAACCAGCTGTACACCACTTTTATTCATAGCTCTGGTTTAGCTAGCACTTCAACTTCTTCTTCATATGTGCATGCTGTTCAGGAAATTCAAAAACGAAATAAAAATCAGAAAACCCCAAAAACTCAAAGGAACTATCTGCATGCTAAAAACTCATCTGATAAGTGCCATGTTTTAAAGAAATTTAATGGTTCTTGTTCTTGTCATTATTGTGGTAAGCATGGACACTTTATGAGTGAGTGTTTTGTGATGAAACAAGATGATAGAAAGCATGCTAGAAAAGTTCTGTCTGATCAGAAAAAGGGTAATCTAAATGTTAAAAAATTTCATGCTAGAAATCATGATTCTGGGAGAAAGAATCTGAATTGTTTTTGTTGTGGGAAGTTTGGCCACATTGCTGCTCAATGTTGGCAGAATCCGAGAAAGAGATTCAATTCTAAATTTGTTAATTTCCATGTTAACAAAAATGCTTTTGATAGAAATAACCTTGGCTCCAGAGGTAAGCATCCAAGGTACTTCGAATGTGGGAGGCATGGCCACACAGTCAAGGACTGTTGGCATGCTCAGGAAAGTAGACTTAATTTTAAATCTGTAAAATTTCTTGTTCCCAATGATGCTAGTAAGAAACAAAATGTCCATGTAAACAACAGAATAATTCATGCTAAGTTTCATAGGTCTTATGCTGCTGTTGATATGCATCATAGGACCAGACAATCTGTTGCTTCATGCTTTAACTGTGGAAAGCCAGGTCACAGGGCTGTAACCTGTTGGCTGGCAGGATACCAAAGCCAGACTAGTTTTGGTAAACAGAATTTCAATTCTGTTAACAAAAATTTCCATGCATATGCATTTAGAACTCCTGCTCATAGGAATGTGCACAAGATAAATTTCAGAACTGCTGCATCATGCCACTACTGTGGTCAGATAGGTCATTCAATGAATGATTGTCATGTGATGAGAATTGATGACCTTCATGCACAGAAGTTGGCTACCATACCTGCTAGGAATGTCACTGTTAATTCAGGACCCAAGACTTCTTGGGTTCCTGCAAGATCATATTGATTGATATGTTGCAGGTGTGCCTTGGTGAGAGAAATAAAAGGGGTAATTTAGCCAAGGCACTCAAAAAGGAAGCCCCAGGATTCTACATCTCAGGTTAGTTCTGAACTTGTTTTTAAATTTCATCATCTAAAAATGCTGATTTGTCTATTTGATATCTGAAATTGTTGAACTGTTCGTTTGATATCTGATAATCTCTTCATGTCTAGCTGATCAGTCTGCATTCCAGACTCAGCTACTGAGTTTTACCTTGCATATATCTGATGCTCTTCTCTCACTGATTATTTCACTGTGTAAATGGACTGCATGCTTGTTGTTGAATGCATAACTTACTGATTGTGAATAGTTCTTCAGTGTATAGAGTCATTGCATGTGTCTAATGTCTGCATACATTATTTGCATGACTGACTTTGAAGTTGTTCAATGCATATAGAACTGATTTGCATGATTGTCATTTGCCTATTGTCGTAGACTGCATATTTTTCTATGCATAATAGGGCTGCTTTGCACTGCATTATCATATGCTTAACCCTGGTATATAAAATGGTATGTTACTAAAAGGCAAGGAAATCTACCCGGAGGTTTCTACCATGTGTGAGATGGTCTTTGAGAGCAGGTTCTCCGCCAAGTACCATGGGTCCTGTCTTCATGTAGAACAGTGCACTGCATCATATGCTGATAAATCTGAAAAAGGATGAAAATGCTTATGACTTGGATGCATAAACCTGAATTGATTGCATACTTGTCTCATGTGTCCTTGGTGCATAGTCTGCATGTAGAACAGTATGTTGCATAGCATATCTCTTGCATCATGATGTCAGGGGGAGCTGAGAGTTCTATTCAATTCATTGAATCCTATTCACTTCTCAGTGTTCTCATTCAAATGATTCATATTCTTTGACATCAGTTGCTCATTGAACCATATTGCCAATTGCTATCTTTTCCCCATCATTTTCACTAAACAACAGTTTTGCATCTGGTTTAGTACATTGAATGGTGATTATTGTAATTGTTCACTTATAAGAATCACACGTACAAATTGAAAGGAACTAAAGGTTTAACCTTTATAAATTGGAGAGTTAAGTATCTGCACTTAAGAATTTGAGATAAAAGAAAACTTTTATAGCTCTTAATCTTTGTCTCATGGCTAAAATAGAAAAAGTTTTTGTAATGCCTAAATGTGTTGAACTGGAGATGTCTAGAACAGGCTAATAAGAGTGTGTACTAATTTTTTAAACAATCACTCTAAAAGAATTAAGGGCAGCAGTAAATAAGATCATTAATGTTAAGAACTGAACACAGTGATAGAGCAATGGTTGATTGCACTGAGAAACTGTGAACTCCTCCAAAGAAGCAGGAGAATTCACATGTCATGAGGTGATTCAGAATATCTCTGTTCATAGGGTCAAATCTATAGGGGGAGTTCTCACCAAGTAACTGGGGGTACTGGCCTCTAATCAAGGTGTACCCTTAATGTCAAAAGTGAAGACTATTCTTTGTGGGTTTTGATCTGAAATAGGTCTAGTAGTTTATGCCTAGTAACTGGGGGTACCTGCCTCTGATCAAGGTGTACACCTAATGTCAACATCATAAATGCCACTGATCTATTTACTTAGTTCAGGTTCTGAAAAATTTAAAAGTGAAAATCAAACTACTGTAACCTTTCGAAAAATCAAAAGTCAATGAGTGAAAATTATTTTTATCAATACATGTTCAAGTTGCCTCTCTTGAATTTCCTTGTTTAATCACAAAAGGGTATTATTTCTGACTTATCTACTAATACCATGTGCCCTAGATTCATTGCTATAAATGGAGTCTATAAACTCTTTTTCAGGGGTCAGGTGTTTTACTCTAAATTTATCACTGTTAAACCTAAATTTTTGAAAATTGTATGTTGCTGATTCTTATACTTTAACAGTTGTTTATAATCATGCTTCCTTTCTGAACCTATGATTCAGCTGTTGTCAAGTGACCCTCCTACCTTCTCTTCCTTGTTTATCTGTTCATATTCCTTCTCAAAGGGGGAGCTATTATTTAGGGGGAGAAATAATTCAGGGGAGTCTTACATTCAGGGGGAGAATGTTCTAGAGGGATTTGCATGCATAATGCACTTTGCACTCTTGTTTTTACTATTTTTCTCTTTTTGATCATGTCAAAGGGGGAGAAAATCTTGTGTGTGACTCACTGTCACATTGTGTTGCCATCATCAAAAAGGGGGAGAATGTTGTGCCTCTTAGGCACAAGCATGTGCTATGTTGCTTGATGATAGCAATACTATTTGGTTTTGATGATAGCAAGATAGTGAGTGCATTTGAGTGCATTCAAATCATCTTACTTCTTTAATCTACAATCATGCATAAAGTGGCCAATTCTATGACAGTAAAAGCATTGAATTCTCTTATTTTGATCATGAGAAGGTTTCTTCGATTTAGAATTCCTAGCATGAATTCTATCTGATTTCAGTTCATCCTCTCTCATGACAAAGTAAACATCCATCTCATGGCCAGATTAATCACAGTAGAAACATTTCACATTCTTTCTATTAACATGAGACAGTTTGGCCTGAGAAATTTCAGCATACAAATTTTTATTCTTTTTTGTTTTCTTTTGTTTTTCTATCTGATTCGCAGGCAGACATGAAGGAGAAGCTGAAGTGCTAGCTAACTCAGAGCTACGCACAAAGGTTGTATACATTCTTTTTCTCTCTTCCTGTTTACTGCCTCCATCAGAGACTTTCTTCTTAGAAGCAGCCTTTGAATTTTCTTTGTTTTTAAATGACTCAGACAGAGAATTGTTCAATTCAGTGATTTCATTTTTGAGAGAGGAAATGAGAATTTTAGAATCTATGATCTTTTCATTAAGTAAGACATTTGATATTGTATTTTGATGATAGCAATGTTATTGTGTTTTGATGATTGCAATAAACAAAGTGCATTTCTATGCATTCTTATTCTTGAGCATTCTGCATATGATAGCAACATGAATGATGATGTTTAGCATTGATGGCATTTGTTCTTTATATATATGCATTGCATTCTGTCAGATATCATGTCTCTGCATGTATCTACAGTCTGAACAGTAGTGGGTCGACCCACCCTTGCTGATGCGTCGACCCATCAGAACATTGATTGTTTGGGTAGCAAAGTCTATACACTGCAGGGTAAAGCCCAATGTCTAGGCATTGCTGCATCACTTGCATTTCAGAGTCTATACATTGGTTTTGTCATGCACATAGACTTCCAAGTCTATACATTCCTGCATTAGTGTGCTTCACGCTTTGTTTATGGCTGAGAGTCTATACACTGGGCTTGAAGTGTATACATTGAGCGTCTCAATGAGCATCTCATGTAAGTCCATACATTCATAGTGCATTGCATTGGCTAAGTATATACAACGTTAGTTCATGCATGTCTTAGGCAAAGTCTATACAGCGTCTCAGGCTAAGGGTGTACAGTGTCAGTCGCTTACATTATCTTAGGCTAAGTGTGTACAGCGTCTTAGGCAAAGTCTGTACAGCGTCAATGCATTTCACTGGCTCATGTTACAGCGTCAACGCATTAAGTCTGTACACTCGACTCGCCTTTGAATTGGTCAAGTGTGTACACTCCTTCACTGTAGCTTTCACGTTTCCAATTCTACACATCGTGAAAGTCTATACACTCATCACTTACCTTCGTTCAAGGCAAAGTCTATACACTGGGGTCTTTCCCTACGTTTCTTAGGCAAAGTCTGAACATTCGGTTCTGAAGCCTGAAGTCTATACACTCCAGCTTATTCCTACGTTCAAGGCTTCAGCTACACATCAAGTCTATACATTGGGCTTCACTCATTCAAGTCTATACATCCATAGTGGATCTTCAAGTCTGTACATCCACAGTGGAACTTCGAAGTCTGTACACCGCTTGAGCCTCAAAAAGTCTGTACATCGCCTTAAGCATCTCAAGTCTATTCATTGGCTCAAGCTTCCAAGTATGTACACTGGTTCAAAGTCTACACAACGCCTCTTTGATTCTAAGTCTTTACATTCGTTTTAAGGCAAAGTCTGTACATTGCCTTTGTGCTTCAAAGCCTGTCGATTGAAGAGTCTACACATTGGTTATTCACACATTCCTGCAGTCTGAAGTCTCTACATTGCTTTCGCCTGTTTTTCATCTAAGTATCATAAAGTCTGTACGTTGCTTTAGCCTTTACCTTCACAGCAAAGTCTATATAATGCAATGCATAAACTTAGAACTGATGACTTCGTTTCATCTGTCTGACAGGGACTGAAGAGGCTAATGAACCCCTTAAAGCAAGACGGCTGAAGCCATCCAATTTTCGCTGCTGGAACACACCAATGCGTCAACGCCTTGATCAAGTGGCGTGAACGCAGTAGTTCAAACAATCAAGAAAGAAGCTTGTGGATTACTCTGGTGCGTCAACGCATTGATCAAGTAGCGTGGACGCAGCAGTTCAAGTATCCCTTATTGCAGCCTCTGGAGTACATTGGCAGCATCGACGCTGCAGCTCCATGCGTCAACGCAGCATGCTGAGAGCGTCAACGCAGTACGTCTATCTGCTGAAGACCTACTCACTGGAATGCATCAATGCGTCAACGCCATGGGTTGGAAGCTTCGACGCAGTAGTTAAAAAGGGTTGAAGATCTCTGAAGGGTGCGTCAACTCCTTGGAGCAAGTGGGTTGACGCCATCTAACTCCAGTTGCTGTGCGTACTGATGAATGGGCACGTGACTTGAAGCTGGCACCTGACACGTGATCCGAGGTGGGTGCTGAGCACGTGATCCGAGGAGGAATCTTCTGGACGGAAGGCGTGGGAAGCACACGCCCTATCTCCCTACTGCTGCTGGTATATATTGGAGCCTTCGTCTTCAGATGGAGGCTGATCGTGATCGAAGCCAGGGAGCAGAAGAAGAGAAGAAAAAGCAGAGAGCAGAAGTTGAGAGAAGAAAAAGAGAGAAAGGAGAGAGAGCTTCCACGATCCAGCAGAAGAAAAGAAAAGGAGAAAGAGAGAAAAGGAGAACAGAGATCAAGAGAAGAAGAGAAGTGCAGTAGAGAAGAAAGAGAAAGAGAGAGAGAGTGAAGAAAGAGAGTGCGATCGAGGGAGATCTGTTCTTAATGGACCGTGGATCAAATCCAGGCCATCCAGCTCTTTAAGAGCCACATTGTGCTTCATTGTTTACAGCTTTCAGATTGTTGTTTATTTCCATTTTCTGTTTTCCATTTTACATCTTTGTTCAAGCTGTTAGTCAGTGGATTGCAGAGGTGCTGCCTCTGGACGGCTAAGCTGTATTGCCCAGCGGTTTGCAGTGGAGGATTCCACTGGACAGCAAGCTGTGTTGCTCAGCAGGGCGAGGAGGATTCCTCGGATGACAAGCTGTGTTGCCCAGCGGATGTATGGCAAGCTGTGATGTCCAGCTGTTCAAGCTGTGAGTCTGCGGAATCCACACTCGGTTTGAGTGTGGGGTGGATGTAGGTCTGCTGGACCGAACCACCTGAAAACCCCTTGTGCATTGTGGTTTGTTTTGTTCTATTGTGCTTCTGCTAGATGAATGCATAGGGGCGCTCCATGTGTTTGGCTTCTGGTTGAGCAGAAGAGTTAATTAGTCTTCTTAGAGTGTTTTAATTTGTCAAGAGAGCGAAATTCTAGTTGCGCTATATTTTGTCTAAATCTGTCTTGTTAGCACTCTAGTGATCTTAATGTGTGTTTGTTTAGTTCCGCATCTGCCCATTAGCATTTAAGCTTGTCTAGTTTACGAACTAGTAATTCTAGTGAGCATCATATTTTAATTGGGCGAAAGATTTTTAAAGGGCTATATTCATTCACCCCCCCTATGAATACTGCACCGAACCCAACACTACCTGGCACACTCTTTGGTCTCCACCTGGTACACTCTACCCCTCCTCCCGCGATACACTCTTGGCTCACTCCCCAGCGGCACACTCTCGCACACATCTACTCCGGTACACCCTGCATTCAAAGCATCACACTGAAGAAAAGAGGGTATAATAGTAACAAAAAATGGGGAAATTTATATGGTGATAATGATAAAAAAGGGACTTTGATAAAAGAATAATAATAAAGAAACACAAAACAAAAGGGTGGGACAATAAGAAATGCAATAATATATAAAGGAATATCTCCATTGATCCATGGGTAATAAAAAGGGGGAACCAACAAATAAATAGTAATAATTGGAAATAGATGATAATAATGAACAATGACGGTAATCATGAATAAAATAATACGGCCTTTGTCTCCCTTGGACCTCGGATCTAGGAATATTAATGATGCCTTTATGAGCCGGGCTTCACCATCGGGAGTCACCCCTCCCGTCATGGTTATCGCTCGACCTCATTTTGGGTCAATTTCTCATCAAAGTTCCCCCCTTTCCACCGGGATCTGATCCCGCTCTCATATCAAAATTGTAATCTCCTGGCAGACATCTGCACGGATTCATTCCCGTTACCGTCTTGTTTTCCAAAAGGACTTTCATCCAAACATGGAGTGGTCCACCAATGACCGACATAATCCGAGTGCTTATACCCCCGATATGGGTTTTCAGCATAGTCGGATTGCTCCTTCCCTCCTATATTAACTAGTAATTCTTTCGATTGTGGAGCCCTTATTTCTGGCAATTAATCAAGGGTATTCCCCTCTCCGAGGGGATGTAAATGACACCGTGACCTTTATGACATGGTGGGTCTCAGTCCCCACCCGAACAACACAATCGCCTGACTGAGTTAGACCGAGCGCACCAAGGGCTTCCATGGAGCCCGAATAAATCGTCACATTGTGACTGGCATGCCCTCGCACTAAAGAAACGAATTCACCGGATAAATAAACAAATAAATCGCCGATGAATTTTAGTGCGTCCACAAAGATATAATAAAAAATGAAATAAAAAGGTGGATAAAAGAGGGATATAAATACACAATAAATGAACAATGACCAAATAAATGATAATAAATAAATAAAAATATAAATAAATGATAAATGAGTAGAAAAAATGGGATGCCATAAATAAAATGCGAATAAAAGAATTCATGTGTCTAAAATAATAACAAGAATAAATAAATAATAATGAGCATGACTGTGCTTATTCCGCAGCCTTTACCTTCCTTAGACCCGGGTATGGAATATTAATGACGCTCTGACAAGTCGTGCCTAGATCTCGGGATTTCCTCGTACTGTAGCCAAAGCACGACTTTGTCACGGGCCAATAACTCATTGAATTTGATTTGTCCCGATCGGGTTTCAACCGTGTCCTACGATTCCTAAACAGAAAATTTGCCGTATCCCGGCATACATTGCCCCAATAATCTCCAAACTTGCTCGAATACGGTCACACCCGGCCCACTTCATGGGTCCATATATGGGCACCGTAATGTTATGCACAGCTTCAAAACAAAAAGGCCCTGATACCCCTCGGAGTAGGATGACGCTACTGAAATCTCTCTCGAAGTTATTAATAAATGATTAAACAAATAATAAACGATAGCACTGAATACTGTTATCTTGCATGCTTGCATGATCCGATTCTCTGGTATATCAAATGGTGATTAGCAGAAAGCTGGGTTACGCCTGACCGGAAAGCTATCACTATGCATGATGGTGGTCCTCGGACCTAAGTTCTC
The DNA here is from genome assembly GCA_022559845.1 of Amorphophallus konjac. Lineage (NCBI taxonomy): Eukaryota > Viridiplantae > Streptophyta > Magnoliopsida > Alismatales > Araceae > Amorphophallus > Amorphophallus konjac. The sequence goes on along the minus strand of CM040123.1, from coordinate 189,738,413 downwards.
CGCCTCGTACCGAGAGTCGATTTAATAAATAAGTACTACCATATTGTGTGCTTGCATGTAATTGCATCTTTAGTTATATGGGCCACATGGTCTTTTTTTTGGCAATTAATCAAGGGTTGTCCCTCTTTCACAGGGGCGTAATTAACGTCGTAGCCTTTATGGTACGACGGATTTTGGGTCCCGACACGATCACCCATAATTGTCTGATCAGTCAGATAAGCACATAATAAATTATCACGATAGTGATTGGCACGCCTAATTAACAGCCAAAAAAAAAATAATAATTCATTCCCACAGCGTCCCCACTTCTGGGACGACAACGCTCAGCACAGACTGGGATGTCGCCTCATCCCGTGCTCCACCAACTTCGGTCGGGAATTCAGAGGCTGCCGCCTCGATCTGCGGACTGCCGGGTTCGGTAACACCTCCCCCATCAGCGGCAGCCGCCTCTGGCTCGACGGGCAGGGGATCCTGGCAGCGGACTTCCTCGGCCGGACATTCCTCGACAGAGCGGGTGCACCCCTCGGTCGGGCGAGTGGGCTCCTCGGCCGGACGGGAGACCCCCACCTTCTTCAACCGCTTCTTCTCAGCGGTCTGAGCCTTCATCAAGGAGAGAAGCATCCGCTCCCCTGGATCCTTGTGCTTAGCCCCGTAGCGCTCGGAGGCATCTCCCCGAGCAATCTGCTTGCCCTGGTCTCAGGCACAGGAAGGATCCCCGGAATCTTGGGGTTCGCTCGGAGTAGGCGCCTCCGCCAGGCTGACGATCTCTTGCTCCGACAGCTGTTCCCCCTCGTCATTCGTCCACCTAGAATCTGAGTAGCGGAAGCCAGAACATCAGAAGAGAGCCCACCTGCTCGGCCCGAAAGTAGCAACGCGGGACCCTAAGGTTCTTACCGTGAGACGACAATGCCCGGGATGGGTACTCCTCGATATTGACCGCAGTCATCAACTCAGCGGTCGACCGATGATTCTCTTGAAGAACCCTGATCTCCTCCTCCAGTTCCGGAGGAACCGTCGCCTGCTTCGGGGGATAGACGGGTGAAAATTAACCGCCGTCGGGAAATCCCAGGGGGCATCCTCCACAGACGAACCCACCTAAAAAAATTGAGTCTTCCACACCTTGTGAGAAGAATCTTTGGCAGAAAGGGACACGCAGCTCCTTCCCCTCCTCGCCTAAAGATAGAAGAAGCCCTTACCAGCGTAGGTCTGGTCCTCCAACTCAAAAAAAGAATTGAAAAGCTCCAAAGAAGTGCGGTGCCCACACGGGCGGCAGCGAAAGATGAAAGAAAAGATGAAAGTATACGACTTGGAGACCAACTGGATAGGAGCCAGTCGATAAAATTGAAGCAATCGCACAATGAAATGGTGAAGAGGGAGGCAAAACCCACTCTTCTAAGCCAAAAGGAAAGTAAAGAAGAGGCCCAGATGATAGGACAAGTAAGATTCATGAGGCTGTGGCGGAGAGAAGAAATACTTCCACGGCAGCCCATACCGCTTCTCCATCCTCTTTACTTCGACCTCGCCAAGCTCACTGCGCATAGGATGCTCAGGCTGCGGCACCAAACTTCCCGTGTCATACCCAGCCTCGCGCATCTCGAACGAAGGATGTTGCTCCGCCATGGAAGAAAGAGAGGAACAGGAAGAAGAGGAAAAAAGTGTAGAGTCGGACGATTCGGGAGGAGGTGGAAGCTGGTGAATCGCCACCGTCGTAATCTGCGCTAGCTCTGCAAAGGCCTCCGCAAGACGCTGCTCTTCCCGATCTCTCTCGTGGCGCATGAACCCTTCCGAAATAATGATGCGGTGGAAAGAGAAAACCCGAAACGAAGGTAGTTTGGAACGCAAGCACGTGCGATATTTATCTCCCCATGAACTTGGCGGGAAACGGCACAATGTTCCAAAACCCAAGGAGGGGGTTCCTTGCATCAACTCAAAAGAGTCATCATTACAGGCAAACTCCCAGGACAACCACATTAAGTGGCCCCTGTTGGAGATACTTCCCCGCTCAAACCAAGCCACCAATATCATCCCCATAACTGCTACTCATCCGAGCCCAATCTTGGCTCGGGAGTAGGAGGGGGACAAGTGGAGAGGGGTAAAATCGACCATCCGAGAGCATGGCCCAACTAGGTCCAATTCGACCAAACTAGGCCCAGCTCCCAAAAGTGACAGCCTCATTTTGGGCCCACTTACTCCAAGCCCAAAAACCCACTTGGAGCAGCACTTCCTAGGTGGCCCTCGGGTCTGGAAGTCCGAGCGATAGGACGGTCGAGAGATCCCCTGCGGGGACCCAATATGGCCAACCCGAGCTATACACTCATCACTGGGGACCAAATCCCTAGCGAACGCCTCTGGCTCGGACCGACTGTCGAAAGCTCATCACAGCATCCGTTACGCATCCAGCAGGAGCAGGGAACTCCAAAGGATAGGGGTGGGCAAAAGTCCTTACGCCATAATGAGCCCTCTACAAGGGCGTAACCCCCCTGAAGCTCCCTCAGCTCCCTGGACTATTACGTTAAACGGATTACTATATAAACTCCATGAAGACCCCCTGAGAAGGTAAGGCAATGGTCCTGAGAGAAAACCACCATACGTCTTGGTGAAGAATAATCTCGCGTCCCCTCTCTCCTACCCTTTCTCTTCACCTTCATGCTCTATCGCATTTCCTGACTTAAGCATAAGAGGGTTTTCCCCAGGGAATCCTCCTTGGGCACCTCTGATCCATTTCTTGCCTTACAGTTCATACAGACGTGGTGACCGTGATCAAAAGATTCCTCCTGGATCTCACAGCTCAAGATCAGCGCGAGATTACCCCTCCTCAAATGCATATGCTCAGACTTGGTATGTAACACCCAGAAATATTAGAATAGAAATGAATAAATTTAGGAATTAAAAGAATGCTATTAACAATTCAACTCATATTCTAAACAAATAAACACTTTAGAGAATGTCAAATTATATTTTAATAATTTAGGGGAAAAAATTATCTTTTCTTTGAAATAAATAAGGGTCTCTAAATGAGATACCGAAGGATAAACATAATGAAGGAAGTGAGATCAGAAAATAACTAATTGACAAAATAATTAATCAACAAATAATTCAATATGCTATCTAAAGGTGTATGATATATATATATTTAACTATCACTAAATGACAAATATATATATATATATATATATATATATATATATATATATATATATATATATATATATATCAATTCTAAATAACATGAATAGTGGTCTATGTTAATGGAACAGTGTAAGACTATAACTAATTTTAAGCAAGATACTACAGATTATATCAAATTTCAAGAAGTAATCAACAAAGAATTTATTGGGATGTTAGACAGTCAAGTTCGTATGCTAGATTAGATCTTTTAGGCTTGTCAGATTTAACATGCTTTAAACGGCCTTCTATCTTCCTTAACTTCTTTTAACAAGAAACAACGTGTGCTATTAAATATAAAATTATATCAACATTTTTTTAATTTCTCAGTGATTGTTTCACGGTTATGCATAAAACTGGTTAAAATTTAATTGTAGTTGACCTTCCAAAATATCAGAGTTCAATATATCTATTTTATATATATCAACCTTCTTGTCTAATTAAGGCAAGGTCACGTGAATGTGTTCACTACCTTAGGTGTTGACACAAGGTGTCGACACCTACCTTAAGTGTTGACACCAAGTGTCAATAGTGTCACTTTTATTTAAAAAGAATTTTGTGAAACAACTTATATGTAAAATAAGAGAAAAATGTAAGGATCCTAGCCATGAAATTTCATACATTGATTCCATCAATTTTTAAAGATAAAAATCTTTGAAGTTAAAAGCCGAGTTTCGGGTTGAATTTTATTCTAGCACATTTTTAATAAAATAAAATTATGAAAATTATCAGAAAAATCTAGGGATCACAAAAATATACAATTTACTATTTTTATTACCATGGTTCATTAGATATAAAATTTCTAAATGATGTAACGTTGTTAACACGTGGCACACACGACCCTCTCCAGGCTGTTACTTCTTCCAGACAACCCATTAGCTGGCATCCCATTATCCCCTATCCTTTCATACACGGATAGCTTGTTTGAGTTGGCATCACACAATGGATACTATTATCTCGGATCTGGTTTTTCCCCTGTCTACCTAAAATCCTAAAACCCCTATATTTTCAGAAGTCCGTTTGTCCTCGGAAATGGGCCACCCTTCTATTGAGGCAGATCATCCACGTTAGTTCGAAGGCTTGCTGCAGAGGAGAGGGAGCATTCTCTGAAGCTGCAGAGGTTGCAGAGGAGGGAAAAAATCTGTTCTTTTCTTTTACCCGTACCTAGTTGTCTTCACCGAGGTAGGTGTTCTCAGGCTTTTAACCAAAGATTAGCTAGTCTAAGATAGCTAATCTAGGAAAAAAATAATATAGTATTAGCTCATCTCCATGCGATGTTCCATACGATAAACCGTGTTTACAACAATTTTTATCATGCTTTCACATAGATCAAGTAAATGTTAGCTAATCTGTTAGAATATATTAGCTAGTAAGTTAGATCACCTAATCTAATCGCATGATGAGCTAAATCTTTACATTACTTGTGTTACATACATGTTTTACGCTAAATGATTACACCATATTCTAGATAGACCATGTTTAAGTAAATGGGTTGGTAGGTATTCTCAAGCTTTAACCTAATAAGCAGCTAATCTAGCAGAGCTAATCTAGGGTAACATAAGTATTAGTAGTATTAACCTCATTCTCATCCGATATATTATGTTAATCTGTTAAATAAATTTGCTAGCCTAATCTAATTATATGTTTACATAATTAACTTTATCATATTTTACCTAATCTATTAGTTAATCTGTCAAATAATCTGTTAGCCTAATCTAACTACGAGCTAAACCTCCATGTCGACACCTGCAAGGACACCTACACACAAGTGTCGACACCAGAACAACCTAAGTGTCGACACTAGGTGTTGACACAAGTGTCAACACCAGCAAGTGTCAACACTAGTGTGTAGAACGGGTGGAATAGATAGAAGAACACATGGAAAATTATAATGAGAATATGGTGAGTTAGGAAGAGAAATAACTTTAAAACCAGACAAAATTAGAAGAAGTGACAGAAGAAAAAGTTGAATATCTGAGAGTTAGGAAGAAGTTTTATGAAGAGTGCATAGATAGAAAATGAGAGGAAGATGGTAAAAAATATGAAACACTGACATCTACCGGCGCGGATGAACAGAAAACTCGTAAAAGACAGAACCGTGGGAAAATAAAATTAACTTAAAAACGGTGAAGAATCAGAAAACGTAATAGAAGAAGAAAATTTTTATCTACAAGAGAGGAACAACTTTTATGAAGAACATAGAAAAAAAATAGAATTGGAAGGGCTTCAAAATAAAGGAACAAAATAAGGTATCAACTCGGATGAATAGTAATGTGCTAGGATAGAACTTAGAAAAACGTGCAATAACTTAAAAATGAAGAGGAATTAGAGGAAATGATAAAAAGAGAAAATGTATAGAACTTAAATATTAATAATTTTGAAGCAGACAATAAATTTAAATGAAGATCATATAAGTATGTAAATGACTAACAAGACTAAAATACTCAAAAATATAAAGTAATAGTGAATGAAATTGAAACCTGAAGGGGTCTCCTACCCCTCTCTCTCTCCTTGCTTCTTCGATAACACCAAAAACTCACAAACTCGCTCACAAAAACTAATAACAGCAAAAGAACTAAAAATGTATTACAAAACTATTTACAAAACTAAAAATGAAGATCATGGCAGCCCCTAGGACGCCTTCTAATAGAAGGTGGCAGCCCAGGGCACCAATTTCAAGAAGATGGCAGCCCCCTGGGTGCCAATTTCAAGAAGATGGCAATAACCTGGGCGCCTATTAAACGGACCCCGAGTTTTGTTTTTCTGAGACCATGAACCCCCGAATGATGCGCCTGGTTCCTGGACTCCATTCACCGATAAATGGCAGCCTGAGAGGCGCCATTTAACCCCTGATTGGGTTTCCTAAACCCTATATAGTTCACAGGAAGGGCACCCCAATGTGAGGATGTCATTTCTGAACATGTCAGGTAGCCTACAAGGCACCAATCTCACCTAGTTTTCTTCCATGTATCAAACGTTGCTGGTTTTTACTCCTAGTTCGTCCCTACATAACGATACGCCTTGGATTCTGTTCTATAATCCACCTTATATATATCTTACCTGGTCAACCCTTGAAATTCCGTATTGGCTATAAATGAGAGTGGATGTCGACAAACATGACCAATACTGTGCATATAGGGCCCGGTCTGGTCATGGGAGGAGCACCCTAAGGTACTTGTGCCCATGGGAGTTTATTGACCACGGTGTTTGGTATTGCACCAGAGTACTTGCTTGCTAGACTTAAGGCATTCCACTCATTCTCGTGATATTACTTGATTGATTGACTTGAGACCCGCAGAAGGGTAAAAGTGTTTACTTGAATGAATTGATAAATAGCCAATTCTAGTTATACATGCTTGAAATTACTTCGCTTACTATTGCTTGATTGACATGTTGTTATTCCAGTTATTACTCCTCAGTTATCACTTGCTTGATATCATTTGCTATGACTTGCTACTGCTGCTTGAAAATGCGAAATCTATATGCTCTCACTTTCTACTCTTGTCGATCTTACGATTCCTTGATATCTATCTATCTGCATGCATAGATTACCTACATTAAATGAACTTGTAATTCACTTAAAGCATGTTAAATCTTGAGATGTAATGCCTACTGAGCGATTCGCTCATCTAGTTTTTTTCTAACCTTTTCAGGTAGTTTGGATATCGGCTAGAACATGGAAGGGGATGAGTGTGAGTGATGAGTGTATGAATGGAGTCATCAATTGTCATGTTGTGTTATTGTAATTCCACTATTTTGTGTTAAATTGTAATCCCTACGTGTGTCAGTTGGTGTCCAGTTATGTCATTTGTATTTCCTTTGATCAAAACTAATAAAGGAGTGAGGACTAGTAGTTGATTCTACGAATTTGACATTTTGTATAGTTGTAGTAATCGATAGCTCGAACTATTTATGTTATTTTCATGTCTAGGCTTAGTAATTTGCTTAGTCATTTGTGCACTCTTTAAATTGTCTAAGGAAGACCTCCACTAATTAGCTAGATCACTTTGGTTCTATATAAAGGACTATCGCGCCACGGGTAAGCTTTCGCGCTCAAGATGTGACAGCTCTTTCTTGGTATCAGAGCCTAGGATTTCAATTTCCTAGGTAAAAACCCGAGTCCAAAGATAGAAATGTCTAATAGAATTGTCTATGGATAGGTTTAGATCTTACCTAGTGAGATGGGTAAAACCAAGGGTTAAGTTTAACAATGACAATTGACCCCATAATAATGAAACCCTATATTTATTACACCTTAATTATTTTGTAGGATTATGGCCGCTGAAAGAACACAATGGCGCGAGATGCAGCGCATTGTGCAAGGACTTACGCAGGCGCTACAGCAAGTGGCGCAAGGCAGTGCTGGCGGTGCTCACCGTGGAGCTGGTGACCTTCACCGGGATTTTCGTAACATGAACCCACCAAGATTCACGGGTTCGGTGGACCCCGATGATGCCGAGAATTGGCTGAAGGAAATTGATAGGATCTTCTGTGTAATGCAATGCACGGATACAGAGAAGGTTCTATTGGCTACGTTCCAACTGGAACGGGATGCTCGATGTTGGTGGGAATCCGTAGAAGCAACACTGCCTGACAACCATGTCACTTGGGTAGAGTTTGTTGAACACTACAACAGCAAGTATTTTTCTGACCGTGTTCAAGAGAAGAAGGTCGCGGAATTTGCCGCGTTAAAGTAACGGAGCCTGAAGGTGGCCGAATATGAGGCCCAATTCTCAAGACTTTCCCGTTATGCACCCCACTTGGTGTGTACGGAAAAGATGAAAGCAAGGAGATTCCTCAACGGGCTACGGCCCCAATATATTACACAGCTTGCGCCAATGGACATCCAAGTCTATTCGGAAATGGTTCGACGTGCTCAATTGCTGGAAGATGCCACTGAATTCTCTGAAAGGATTCGAGGCAAGGACAAGAAGGAACCCATCCCTAGTTCGGGAAACTTCAAACCACCATTTGGCAAGAAGCGATTCTTCAGTGGAGGATAACTTTCCAAAGAGAAGAGGTTCCAGAAAAGCAATAAGCGCTTCTCCACAATCGGCAATAAGCCTTCCTCCGCCATCACACCTTCCAAGGAAATCTGTAAGTATTGTGACAAGGCTGGTCATAAGACTGAGGAATGCTGGAGGAAACTGGGAGCGTGTCTCCGATGTGGGAGTCGAGAGCATCGAATCCCCGACTGCCCCTTGATGAAGGAACAAGCCAACAAAGACGTGAAGCGTCTGGTAAAGAAACAAGGCCATGTACAAGCTCTTCAAGGGACGGAACCCATGGAAGGAGGAATCATGGAAGGTACATTAACTGTTTACTCTAAACCTGCTAAAGTTCTATTTGATACTGGAGCAACTCATTCATTTATTTCCAAGAGATTTGCTGCATCGTTTTCTAAAGAACCTAAATGGTTAGATTTAGTAATATCTACACCTCTTGGAAACAAGTCTGATATCATGCATCACTACCCAAGTTGTGAGGTTATGGTCCAAGGTAACAATCTGCCAGTTGACCTGATATGCCTTGATATGGAGCATTATGATGTCATATTAGGAGCTGACTGGTTATCCACCTACCAAGCAACGGTAGACTGCCGGCATGGCAAGATAACTTTTGCGGATTATTCCGAGTTAGTTTATGTTAGCCCTCGGAATAAATCCCCTCTCATCTCAACTCTTCGAGCTAGCAAACTTGTGAATAAAGGATGTGTGGCTTTCATATCTTTTGTGACTGCCATGGAAGTCGAGAAGACTGAAATTGAAGACATCCATGTAATTTGGGACTTTTCAGATGTTTTTCCTGAAGAATTACCTGGTTTACCCCTGGAGAGGGAAGTGTCGTTCACTATTGACATTATTCCTGGTGCCGGTCCTGTGTCTAAGGCACCTTACAGAATGTCTCCCGTCGAGTTGAAGGAGCTAAAAGAGCAGCTAATGGATTTACTGAAAAAGGGATTCATTAGGCCGAGTACTTCCCCCTGGGGAGCACCCGTGCTCTTTGTTAAAAAGAAGGATGGAACATTGAGGCTATGCATTAATTATCGGCAGTTGAACCATCTTACACTCAAGAACAAGTACCCGCTGCCGAGAATTGACGAGCTGTTCGACCAATTATCTGGAGCTAACTATTTCTCCAAGATTGATCTTCGATCTGGTTACCACCAATTGAGGATCAAAGAAGAAGACATATACAAAACTGCATTTCGAAGCAGGTATGGACATTACGAATTTACTGTTATGCCTTTTGGACTAACAAATGCCCCCGTAGCTTTTATGCAGTTAATGAACAACATCTACAGGCCTTATTTAGATCAATTTATTGTGGTCTTTATCGATGATATATTGATCTATTCAAAAACTGAAGAAGATCATGAAGTGCATCTCAATAAGGCATTACAGATATTGCGAGACAACAAGCTATATGCCAAATTCAGCAAATGCCAGTTCTGGCTTGAAGAAGTGTCATTCTTAGGCCATGTCATATCAAAGAATGGAATTTCTGTTGATCCTGCGAAGGTCGAAGCTGTACAAAATTGGGGATGACCAATGAATGGAACTGAGATTCGTAGCTTCTTGGGTCTAGCTGGCTACTATCGGTGTTTTATTAAGGACTTCTCCAAGATTGCTATCCCTCTTACCAAATTGACTCGCAAGGAAGTGCCTTATGAATGGAGTGAAGACTGTGAGAAGAGTTTCCTAACTTTGAAGGATCTCTTGACTACTGCTCCGGTGTTATCTCTACCAATTGAAGGAGAGAAGTACGAGGTATATACCGATGCATCTGGTATCGACCTCGGATGTGTATTGATGCAGAATGGAAGAGTCATTGCATACTCTTCCCGGCAATTAAAGAAGCATGAAGAAAACTACCCTGTGCATGATTTAGAACTAGCCGCAGTGGTATTGGCTTTAAAGATCTGGGGGCACTATCTCTACGGAGAGCAATTCACCGTATACTCTGATCATAAAAGCCTTAAATATCTATTCTCTCAGAGGGAGCTGAACATGCGACAAAGGCGTTGGCTCGAGTATCTCAAGGATTTCGACTTCACTATACATTATCATCCTGGTAAGGGTAATTCCGTAGCAGATGCCCTTAGTCGGAAGCCGAGAGCCCTAGTAACCAACTGTATGGTTCAAGAATGGAAGCTGCTGGAAAAATTCTCTGAACTCAATATAAGCATGGATGAGAATGACGGGTGTATTACTCTATCTCTCATAAGTGTGCATCCGGATTTGCTAGCTGAAATCAAGAGGTTGCAAGAAGAAGATCCTACCCTAGTGGAAATAAAAGAAAAGTTGGACGAGAAATCTGATTTCAAGTTGGCACTCGATGGCAGATTATTATACCTTGAACGGACATGTGTACCAGACAGTCTTGAACTGAAGAAGAGGATTCTTGAAGAAGCTCACCGATCGAGGTATACGATCCACCCTGGAGCCACTAAGATGTACCAAGACATAAAAAGAACCTTTTGGTGGTCCAACATGAAAAGGGAGATAGCAGACTTCGTGTCTATATGCTTGACATGCCAACAGGTGAAGGCGGAACATCAGAAGCCCGCTGGAAGACTGCATCCACTAGATATCCCCAAGTGGAAATGGGAAGACATCGATATGGACTTTATCATGGGTTTGTCCAAGTCTAGGGGCGGATATGATGGAATTTAGGTAATCATCGATCGCCTTACTAAATCAGTTCATTTCTTTCCTATCAAGAGTCAATGGTCGGTTGATGTTCTTGTTGCCCTATATATCAAGGAGGTTACTAGATTGCATGGAATTCCTATGTCTATAGTATCTGATCGAGACCCGCGTTTACTTCTCATTTTTCGAAGGGTCTACAACACTCTCTGGGGACGAAACTTAATTTCAGCACTGCTTTCCATCCCCAGACAGATGGTCAGACTGAAAGGACAAATCAGGTTATTGAAGATATGTTAAGAGTATGCATTATAGATTTCAGCGGAAGCTGGCATGACCACTTACCCCTAGCCGAATTTGCCTACAATAACAGTTATCAAGCCAGTATCCAGATGGCACCTTTCGAGGCACTTTATGGTAGGAGTTGTCGATCTCCAATATGCTGGGATGAAGTCGGTGAAAGACAACTTCTAGGCCCAGATATGGTTAGAGATTCAACTGAAAAGATACACCTTATCAGAGAGAGACTCAAGGTAGCTCAGTGCAGGCAAAAATCTTATGCTGATAACAGAAGGAGAGATTTGAAATTTCAAGTGGGTGACCATGTATTTCTCAAGGTATCTCTCGGCCGAGGTATTAGAAGATTCGGTGTTAAGGGCAAGCTTACACCAAGGTTTATCGGTCCATTTGAAGTATTGGAAAGAGTGGGCGAGGTGGCTTACTGCATTGCCTTACCTCCTCAACTCTCGGAAGTGCACAACGTATTTCATATATCTATGCTGAAGAAATATGTGTACGACCCTTCTCACATCATCAACCATGCTGAATTGGTGATTCAAAGGGATCTCACTTATGAACAAAGGCCGATGCGGATCCTCGACCGAGAAGTCCGAGTTCTAAGAAGCAAGACGATCCCTATCGTAAAAGTCCAATGGAATCGATGCTCGGAGCAAGAAGCTACATGGGAGACCGAGAAATCTATGAAAAGAAGACACCCAGAACTATTTTAGACTGTGAGTATCCTATACCTTCTACAGTACTCTCATGTAGTTGAATTTGGGGACCAAATTCTTTTAAGTCGGGGAGGGTGTAACACCGAGAAATTATAGAATAGAAATGAATAAATTTAAGAAATTAAAAGAATGCCTTTAACTATTCAACTCATATTCTAAACAAATAAACACTTTAGAAGATGTCAAATTATATTTTAATAATTTAGGAAAAAAATATCTTTTCTTTGAAATAAATAAGGGTCTCTAGATGAGGTACCGAAGGATAAATATAATGAAGGAAGTGAGATGAGAAAATAACTAATTGACAAAATAATTAATCAACAAATAATTCAATATACTATCTAAAGGTGTATGATATATATATATATCAATTCTAAATAACATGAATAGTTGTCTATGTTAATGGAACAGTAAGACTATAACCAATTTTAAGCAAGATACTACAGATTATATCAAATTTCAAGAAGTAATCAACAAAGAATTTATTGGGATGTTAGACAGTCAAGTTCGTATGCTAGATTAGATCTTTTAGGCTTGTCAGCTTTAACATACTTTAAACGGCCTTCTATCTTCCTTAACTTCTTTTAACAAGAAACAACATGTGCTATTAAATATAAAATTCTATCAACATTTTTTTTTAATTTCTCGGTGATTGTTTCACGGTTATGCATAAAACTAGTTAAAATTTAATTGTAGTTGACCTTCCAAAATATCAGAGTTCAATATATCTATTTTATATATATCAACCTTCTTGTCTTATTAAGGCAAGGTCACGTGAATGTGTTCACTACCTTAGGTGTTGACACAAGGTGTCGACACCTACCTTAAGTGTTGACACCAAGTGTCAATAGTGTCACTTTTATTTAAAAAGAATTTTGTGAAACAAATTATATGTAAAATAAGAGAAAAATGTAAGGATCCTAGCCATGAAATTTCATACACTGATTCTATCAATTTTTAAAGATAAAAATCTTTGAAGTTAAAAGCCGAGTTTTGGGTTGAATTTTATTCTAGCATATTTTTAATAAAATAAAATTATAAAAATTATCAAAAAAATCTAGGGATGACAAAAATATACAATTTACTATTTTTATTAACATGGTTCATTAGATATAAAATTTCAAAATGATATAACGTTGTTAACACGTGGCACACACGACCCTCTCCAGGCTGTTACTTCTTCCAGACAACCCATTAGTTGGCATCCAATTATCCCCTATCCTTTCAGATACGGACAGCCTGTTTGAGTTGGCATCGCACAATGGATGCTATTATCTCAGATCTGGTTTTCCCCCTGTCTACCTAAAATCCTAAAACCCCTATATTACACCAGTCTATTGAGGCAGATCGTCCACGTTAGTTCGAAGGCTTGCTGTAGAGGAGAGGGAGCATTCTCTGAAGCAGTAGAGGTTGCAGAGGAGGGAAGAAAGCTGTTCTTTTCTTTTACCCGTACCTAGTTATCTTCACAGAGGTAGGTGTTCTCAAGCTTTTAACCAAAGATTAGCTAGTCTAAGATAGCTAATCTAGGAAAAAAGATATAGTATTAGCTCATCTCCATGCGATGTTCCATACGATAAACCGTGTTTACAACAATTTCTATCATGCTTTCACATAGATCAAGTAAATGTTAGCTAATATGTTAGAATATATTAACTAGTAAGTTAGATCACCTAATCTAATCGTATGATGAGCTAAATCTTCACATTACTTGTGTTACATATATGTTTTACGCTAAATGATTACACCATATTCTAGATAGACCATGTTTAAGTAAATGGGTTGGTAGGTATTCTCAAGCTTTAACCTAATGAGCAGCTAATCTAGCAGAGCTAATCTAGGGTAAAATAAGTATTAGTAGTATTAACCTCATCCCCATCCGATATATTGTGCTAATCTGTTAAATAAATTTGCTAGCCTAATCTAATTACATGTTTACATAATTAACTTTATCATGTTTTACCTAATCTATTAGTTAATCTGTCAAATAATCTGTTAGCCTAATCTAACTACGAGCTAAACCTCTATGTCGACACCTACAAGGACACCTACACACAAGTGTCGACATTGGAACAACCTAAGTGTCGACACTAGGTGTTGACACTTGTGTCCACACCTAAGGTGTCGACACTTGTGTCAACACCAGCAGGTGTCGACACTTGTGTGTAGAACGGGTGGAATAGATAGAAGAACACATGGAAAATTATAATGAGAATCGGGTGACTTAGGAAGAGAAATAACTTTAAAACCAGACAAAATTAGAATAAGTGACAGAAGAAAAGGTTGAAGATCTAAGAGTTAGGAAGAAGTTTTATGAAGAGTGCAGAGATAGAAAATGAGAGGACAATGGTGAAAAACATGAAACACTGACATCTACCGGTGCGGATGAACAGAAAACTTGTAAAAGACAGAACCATGGAAAAATAAAAAGAACTTAAAAACGGTGAAGAATCAGAGGAAGTGGTAGAAGAAGAAAATTTATATCTGCAAGAGAGGAACAACTTGTATGAAGAACTCTGAAAGAAAAGAGGATTGGAAAGAATTTAAAATGGAGGAACAAAATAAAGTATCAACTCAGATGAATAGTAACGTGCCAGCATAGAACTTAGAAAAATGTGCAATAACTTACAAACGAAGTGGAATTAGAAGAAATGATAAAAAGAGAAAATGTATAGAACTTAAATATGAATAACGTTGAAGAAGACAATAAATTTAAATAACGATCATATAAGTATGTAAATGACTAAACAAAACTAAAATACTCAAAAACATAAAGTAACAGTGAATGAAATTGAAACCTGAAGGGGTCTCCTACCCCTCTCTCTCTCCTTGCTTCTTCGATAACACCAAAAACTCACAAACTCTCTCACAAAAACTAATAACAGCAAAAGAACTAAAAATGTATTACAAAGCTATTTACAAAACTAGAAATGAAGATCATGACAGCCCCTAGGACGCCTTCTAACAGAAGGTGGCAGCCCAGGGCACCAATTTCAAGAAGATGGCAACCCCCTGGGTGCCAATTTCAAGAAGATGGTAATAACCTGGGTGCCTATTAAATGGACCCCGAGTTTTGTTTTTTCGAGACCATGAACCCCCGAATGATGCGCCTGGTTTTTGGACGCCATTCACCGATAAATGACAGCTTGAGAGGCGCCATTTAACCCCTGATTGGGTTTCCTAAACCCTATATAGTTCACAGGAAGGGCACCCCATTATGAGGATGTCATTTCTGAACATGTCAGGTAGCCTACAAAACACCAATCTCACCTAGTTTTCTTCCATGTATCAAACGTTATTGGTTTTTACTCCTAGTTCGTCCCTACATAACAATACGCCTTGGATTCTGTTATATAATCCACCTTATAAATATCATACCTGGTCAACCCTTGAAATTCCGTATTGGCTATAAATGAGAGTGGATGTCGACAAACATGACCAATACTGTGCATATAGGGCCCGGTCTGGTCCTGGGAGGAGCACCCGAAGGTACTTGTGCCCATGGGAGTTTATTGACCACGGTGTTTGGTATTGCACTGGAGTACTTGCTTGCTAGACTTAAGGCATTCCACTCATTCTCGTGATATTACTTGATTGATTGACTTGAGACCCGCAGAAGGGCAAAAGTGTTTACTTGAATGAATTGATAAATAGCCAATTCCAGTTATACATGCTTGAAATTACTTTGCTTACTATTGCTTGATTGACATGTTGTTATTCCAACTATTACTCCTCAGTTATCACTTGCTTGATATCATTTGCTATCACTTGCTACTGCTGCTTGAAAATGTGAAATCTATATGCTCTCACTTTCTACTTTTGTCGATCTTACGATTCCTTGATATCTATCTGTCTGCATGCATAGATTATCTACATTAAATGAACTTATAATTCACTTAAAGTATGTTAAATCTTGAGATGTAATTCCTACTGAGTGATTCGCTCATCTAGTTATTTTCTAACCTTTTCAGGTAGTTTGGATATCGGCTAGAACACGGAAGGGGATGTGTCTGAGTGATGAGTGTATGAATGGAGTCATCAATTGTCATGTTGTGTTATTGTAATTCCACTATTTTGTGTTAAATTGTAATCCCTACGTGTGTCAGTTGTTGTCCAGTTATGTCATTTGTATTTCCTTTGATCAAAACTAATAAAGGAGTGAGGACTAGTAGTTGATTCTACGAATTTGACATTTTGGTTAGTTGTTGTAATCGATAGCTCGAACTATTTATGTTATTTTCAAGTCTAGGCTTAGTAATTTGCTTAGTCATTTGCACACTCTTTAAATTGTCTAAGGAAGACCTCCACTAATTAGCTAGATCGCTTTGGTTCTATATAAAGGACTGTCGCGCCACCGGTAAGCTTCCGCGCTCGGGATGTGACATGGTATGCTACACGTGAGAAGATGCACATACCTGTTATGCAATATGCAAAATGTTCACAGACCTCATAAGGTCACTTTGTAGAAAGTGCATCAACTTTGGAATGCATGATGCCAGATGTGCATCGACCTCAGAATGCAAAATGGAAATGTGCACCGACTTCAGAATGCAGTCTAGCAAATGTGCACCGACCTGACATGCGCTCTACCAAATGTGCTTGGACCTTATATGCATGTAGCAAATGTGCACCGACTTGGCAATGCAGGACCTCAACATGTGCACCGACATCTAACAATAACACAGGTAGACCTAGTGCATTGAAGCAAAACTTAGACCGACCCTAGAACACACATGTGCACATATTCATCGACGTTAGTTAACACAAGTTCAAAACATGCATCGACCTTAGATGCACTAGCCTTGGATGTACACCGACCTTGGTCTGTGCTAGTCTGGGATATGCACCGACCTTATAGCGCATAAGAGCAAACAAGTGTCGACCTTATAGAGTTGAAACCAAAACATGCATCGACCTTAGTTACTATCTAGCATGAAGTGGACCGACTTTATATGCAAACTTGCACTGACTTCCATGCTTTAATCTGAAATGTGCATTGACCTTACCTTTCAAAGTGCTAACTCACAGTCTGATCAGTTGACTTGAGTTGACTATCATTGACCTACGTTGACTACCTATTTTTCATGACTTTTTGACCTTTTCTTTTTCATACTTATATATATGTATGATAAGATCATTAATTCATGCATCAAGGTTAAATAGTCACATAATATTTAATATCATCAAAACCACAGAGACACAACAGTATTTACTTGCTTGATATTATAATAGCCAATTCACGTGACATGACTTGATATATTTACATGCTTGACCATCTTGATATATTTTACATAATTATCTTGAAATCGTGCTAGTTCATCTTTATTAACACTCTCTCTTGTCATTTTCATCCGTACATGCATAGCTAGACTTGCATTCTTGTAATATGTAATTACTTAAAGCAAGGTTGTACTTGAGATCTAATTCCTACTGAGCGTTCGCTCACCTAGTGCTTTCCCCTATTTTCAGGTAATTTCGATGACGAAACTCATTCGGATGGGGACGGACATGAGTGAAGAGCGTAGAGCCGTTCCAACTATCGATGCCGTTATCTAGTCGTCTTTTCCTATTTCTTGAGTCAATCATTGTAATTTTCTTTAATTAAGTCAAGATTGTCCTTATTACTTTTATTGAGATTATGTAATAGAATTACCTTAATGGTTATTATGAATAAATTGGATTTGGTTATCTTGCAATTTGCGTATCTCTGTCTATAATGACGAATTCCTTATACTCTGATTGACATGAATGATATAGCTCATCACGCGTACTGGGTTCCTTCCGCGCTCGGGGCATGACATTTTCTCATTGAGCAATGTGAGTTAACCTACACCTTTTTACATGAGGAGACACATTGGTTAGATGCAGGAATCCCCAGTTACTCAGTGTGGCAACCTGAATGCCTCTCTTTTGAGCATAGAGTTAGCAATAGAGATGTCTTTTTATGTGAGGCACAACACGTCTTAGGTGAAGTGACCCAGTTACTCAACATTCTATGCCATTGCTCTGCCATGGTTTCACAGGCATAGCCTTTTTAACCAGAGATAATCTAGCACTTCATGACTCAACTTAACTTCACTTCATGGTGAAATAGTTGGTTTCTCAGTAAACCAGATCATTGCTCTAAATTTTTTTTTAACCCCTTTTGATATTAGTGAAGTAGAATGTTTGAGAACAATACTTAAATGTACAGATTTTTCAGCTACAGTTGTCTCCTTGTGTTTAATGTTCTAGCCTTTAGAAGAATTCAGTGCATGATATTCCAACATTGTTCATCACTCACTAGTATTGTAGGAAGATATTCTTCAGAAATCTTTATCTTTGTCAATACAATATCATGAGGCTTAAACTTCTTAGCTAAGATTTTAGTTAACCGACTTAATTTCTTTAAGAGAATTATGAGTCTCAAGATCTGTGAATGAACTGTATAAGTTCTCAACAACCATAATGAACACTGACAGACTTCAAGAGTAGACAAACTCCCCCTATGAATGTGACTTCATGGACCAAAATTTTTTTTCAACCAGACCTAAGAAAGTATCTCCCCCTGACTACATGAGTCATTTAGCCTTGGTACTTGGCTGAGAACGTAGGTCAAAGACCACCTCAAGCATAGTGCAAGTTTCTAGGCAGACATAATCTGCCCTTCTCCTAACACCATTTGATATACCGAGGATGGTTGAACAAGAGTAGAAAAGGATGAAGAACATTGAAATGCACAGATGCGTCGACTTGGGATCAGGGTGCAACGATGCATAGAGTATACACAGAGTTGCAAATAGGAAGAGTTTGAACTGACAGGTAAGGGCAGAGACTTAAGTGCGTCGAGGCAGGCTATGGACTCTCAGAATACACAGATTGAAAGATGATGGAATTTAGTAATCAAGATGATCTAAAAATGCCCAACTCTCTCCTCAATGTAGAGAACTTCTCATTATCCAAAGGCTTTGTAAATATATCTGCAATTTGATGTGATGTGCCTACATAGATTAATTCAAAGCTACCCTTAGAAACTTCATCTCTTAAGAAGTGATGCATGATTTCTATATGCTTGGTGCGTGAGTGCAGAATGGGGTTCTTAGACAGGATTATTTCACTAGTGTTGTCACATTAAATTGGTGTGCAACCTAGGTCTACTTTGTAGTCCTGGAGTTGGTGTTTTATCCAGATGACATGTGTATCACAACTCCCTGCAGCTACATAGTTTGCCTTTGTAATGGAGAGGGCAACATAATGTTGTTTCTTGGAAGCCCAGTAAACTAAAAACCCACCTAAGAATTGACAGAAATTACTTGTGCTTTTCCTATCTAATTTGAAGCCAGCATAGTCTGCATCAGTGTAAGAAATTAAATCTAATGTGTGTGATGCAGGAAACCATAGACCTAAATTGTGTGTGCCTAAAACATATCTAAAAATTCTTTTAATAGCAGCAAGATGTAATTCAGTAGGTCTAGACTGAAATCTCGCACACATACACACACTAAATTGAATGTCAGGTCTTGAGGTAGTTAAGTATAGTAGAGAGCCAATCATACCTCGGTATAATTTTACATCTACTTCTTTACCTGACTCATTAGCATCTAAGGAAGTATTAGTACCCATTGGAGTGGCTATGTGCTTCAATTTGTAGATTTCAAAACGTTTCAGAATTTCCATTGTGTATTTGGTTTGATTGATGAAGCAACCATCCTTCATCTGCCGAACCTATAAGCCAAGAAAATGTTTCAATTCTCCTACCAAGCTCATTTCAAACTCACTGGACATCAAGTTTGCAACTTCATCACATAGTTCAATGCAAGTTGAACCAGAAATAATGTCATCCATGTATACCTGAACTATGATAAGATGGTTATTCAGATTTGTTGTAAAAAGAGTCTTGTCCACCTTACCTCTACAATAGCCCTTACTGAGCAGAAATTCTGTTAGTCTCACATACCAAGCCCGTGGGGCCTGTTTCAGTCTATACAAGGCTTTATTTAACCTGAAGACATTGTTAGGTAGCACATATAATTCGAAACCTGGGGGTTGCTCAACATAAACTTCCTCTTTAATAATACCATTCAAGCATACAAACGCTAGCAATATTCTAATTGCTTCCATCCTAGCAACTGTTGCGTAGGATTTATCAAAATCCACCCCAAATTCCTGACTATAGCCCTTGGCTACCAACATGACTTTCTTTCTAGAAATTATTCCATTTTCATTTCTCTTATTCCTAAAGACCCACTTAGTTCCTATGACAAACACATTTTCAGGACTAGGAACTAGATTCCAGACTTTATTTCCTTCAAATTGACTCAACTCTTCATTCATGGCATTTATCCAAGATTCATCTTTTAAGGCCTCTTCAATGATTTTGGGTTCAATTTGGGACACAAGTGCTACTAGATCTTGGTTATTGACTTGCTGATGATAAGATCTAGTCCTAGGAGGATCATGTAAATTACCTATGATGTTGTGTGTAGGGTGATCTTTCAGAAATGTGATATTAGTTGAGGACTCACCTTGTTCAACTGACTCACCCAGAACTGGGTCATTTTGTGCAGTAGGTTCCTATGATTCTTCATTCAGCTTGTCCTCTAGAAATTCTCCATCATCTCTTGATTTTCTATCATCATCATCCATGTTAGTAGAGTTGAATATTTCATCAAATATGACATGAGGGGACTCCTCTACTATTTGGTAAGAAATGTTAAAGACCATGTATGCCCTTGATACTTCAGAATATCCTAAAAAAATCCCTAGACTACTCTTGGCTTCAAATTTGTCTAAGTCCTTTTTATGATTGTTATGAATGAAACACTTAGAACCAAAAATTCTGAAGTAAGCCAAGTTTGGTTTCTTACCTTTTAGAAGCTCATACGGGGTTTTCTTATGAATGGGTCTTACCATGGCCATGTTAAATGTATAACAATCAATATTTGCAGCTTCTGCCCAAAATCTTCGTGGTAGTTGGCTTTCAATTAACATTGTTCTGGCCATCTCCACGATAGTTCTGTTTCTCCTCTCGACTACTCAATTTCCTCTGGTGTCCTGGGAGAAGAAAATTTATGAGTCAGTCCTTCACTGTCACAAAAATTGAAAATATTGAATTTCTAAATTCCCCCCCATGATCATATTGTATTGTACAAATCTTGTGCTTACCTTCTTGTTTTATTTTGTTAAAGAATTATTTGAATTTCTAAAATGCATCATTTTTATGAGCCAAGAAAAATATCCATGCAAATCTAGTATGATCATCCACAATCACATATCCAAAGCGTTTACCATTGAAACTCTGAGTATTAGAGGGACCAAATAGTTCCATGTGGAAAAATTCCAGTGGTCTGGAAGACAGTGATTCTGTTATAAGTTTAAAAGAATTTCTAGTTTGTTTTCCCAATGCATATGCATCACATATTTTTGGGTGAGTTTTGAACTGGATTTTGGGTAAACCTCTAACTATATCATGCTTGACTAGTTTATTTAAAGTGCTGTAACTAGCATGGCCTAACCTCCTATGCCAATTAAAAGCATTATTATCTAGGTTGGCAGACAAACACAAATTGGATGCTGAATTTTCATTCAGGTCTACTATGTAGATATTATTGACTCTATGCCCTACAACTTTAACTCTGTCAAAATTTATTTCAAAAATCTTGCGTGCATGGTTATCAAAAATGACTTTGTGACCCTTATCACGTAGTTGACTAATGCTTAACAAATTATGCTCGAGACCTTGAGTAAGTAAAACTTTCTCAACAATGTTTGAGGGAAATTTACCAATAGTGCCTAACCCAATTATTTTACCTTTATTCCTCCCTCCAAATTTAACCACACCTCCTACCTTCAGTTCTAGATCACTGAACTTGGTTCCATCTCTTGTCATATACATAGAACATCCATTATCTAATTACCATCTGTTGTGCATGGCTGCCAGGCTGACCTGCAAATAAATCAAGTAGAAAATTTTGGAACCCAAGAAAAGTTCGGTGCAAAAGTATCACTCAAATCCTTCAGCAAGTTTTTTAGAATCCAAAGCTGTCTAACATTTTTCTTTTGATTAAATCTCATGTTTTCAACATTGACATGTTTGGTGGTAGCAAATCTTGATTTTGGTCTTCCTTGAGTTTTATTAAAAGCTCTTTTATTCCACTTTCTTCCAAAATAACTTTTGGAATTCTTCGTGACGGTTTTCTAATTCTGGAAGGTATGCTTATTAAAATACTATTGAGATTAATCAAGATGAGACCAAAGTGTCTTGTCATTCTTTACATTTCTGTATTTGTTAGTGCTTCTGTTCCTGTTAGGGTGCATCGACCTATGGAATGGGCTTCGTCGATATATCTCAACTTGAAGGCCAATTTTAGCTTTGTCTCGAACATGATGACTCAACTCACCGCTTGTGCTGGGTCGATGCATGGTTATTTTAATAGTTTGGTTCCCCTGAATTTTGGTTGGGTGTCCAGTGGGATTTGTTGAACTGACTTTTATAAAGTTCATCATCTTGGATTGCTGGACATGTTTGTTACTGTTTGAACTGGATGGGGTGTCCAATTTTTCTTTACCCTTCTCTTGATAGAAGGTCAGAGTTTTGAATTCAAAAGGCTTTTTGTTTGATGGATTATACCCCAACCCTTCTTTGTTGAAATTTATTTTCACACCTAGCATGGTATCTAGGTTTGTCTTCCCCTGAACAAACTTTTCCAATATGTCTTGTTTATCATTTACATCCTTTTGAAGCTTTTCATATTGTTTTTGAATTTCAAAATTAGCATTCCTGACAGCTTCATATTTTTCATTGGTGAGTTCTGATAGAAACGAAAAATCAGATCTAGAAGGGGGGGATGAATAGATCTAATTCAACTATTTTACGGATTAAAAACTCTCAGGCAATGCACTCAGATCTAGCATGAATGAAGATACAATTCACCACAATGATCAGATCAGGCAACCGAGCAAACGACATGAATGCATAAGCAAGAAAGATGGAATATGATAGTAGAAGAACTAAACTCAACATCACAAGTAGACAGAACAATAATTCGCCAATTAGTCACAAACCAGGGGCGGTACTAGGCAAAGGTTTGATCTAAAGATCTCCTCACACAAGGGGCAATGTTCCGGATAGGTGTAACCTATCTTTCCCACCACGCCTTTTGATATACTTCTTGGTTGTGAACAATTGCAAGAGACAGATAAGAACATGCACCACAAATTAGACATGTAATTTTTTAGGTGGTTCGATTGCTACCCGCCATCTACATCCACCCCTCACTCCCTTGGAGTGACGCATCCTTGCTCAACAAGGCAAACAGCATACTCAGTCTGCAACAACAACTGTAACACAGCTTCACCCACGAGGAACACACTCGTTGCTTCTTCTAAAACTTCAGAAGGAACCCGAAGGAGCAACCTCCCTTCCTCTGCTAATGCAGAAGGAACCCCGTGAGCTGCACCGAGCAACCCACGCAACCAGAGGATAAAATCCTCTCTTCCTCTAATGCACAGGGGGGACCATGGAGAACACTCTCCCTTCCTCTGAAAGTACTCAGAGGGAACTCAGAACAACTTTGAACTGAAGAACCAAAAAAGAAAATAGAAGAAATGATAGAAATTCGATATGAGAAAAATAGAAAAAAATAATGTAGCTTCAATTTGAAGCAATCTCCAGACGAGATGGGCTGGCTGCACTCAAATTTCTCTCTTCTTCTCAAGGTGGATCTCTCTCTTTCTTTTCTTGAAGGGCTCTCTCTGAATTTCCAATGGCAACGAAGGCAGCAGCTTCAGCAGCCTCTCTTGAATGGAGCGACTGATATAAATAGAGAGCAGAGCATCGTCTTCCACTTGAGATTCTGATCAGCAGCCATGATAATTGATTTGTCCACATGGAAAGGAATATTCTATGATATGAACTTTCCAGAAATTAGTCACGTGTGATGAAATTTACACGCCAAAAGCTTCAATGAGTGCTGGCACGTGATTTGCCTGGGTTCATCACGAGATTCAGAATGATTTTAAAAATTGCGTCACAAATCTCCCTTCGATATCCACTTATCCTTTAAGCAATCATTATTCATCCCTAAGAAACCACCATTATGCCTTAATCCTTTTAAGTCCATCGCAAATACTTCTGTGTTTAAAATTAGAAGGGGTTGCATCGCCGTGCCGTCTTACTACATCGATGCAGTGTAGCTAAGGAGCACTTCAGACAGTTGACTTCGACTGAATGGCCCTTCGTGAGTCGATGTACTCCTCAGATACATTGATGCAGTGTTAAAATAGAATCCTTGGCCAGAAAGTTTTGAGAGCTAGCTTTTGTCTTGGTACGTCGATGCATAGCATCCCCATGTCGAGGCAGAATGTAGCAACATATCACACATATGCTGATGCATCAGATCATCAATTTGCTGCTTCGACCTTCTTTCTGAAAGACTGTATACAGCTACTTCGACGAAAGGCTATTTGGTTTCTAATGTTGGGCAGATGCGTCGATGCAGTGGTTTGATGTGTCGAGACACCATCAGATCAGCTTTGACTTCTGGATTGCAACTTATTGTTGATGCGTCGGTGCCGCTTGTGGTTGCATTGATGCAGCTCTCTAAAACTTACTTCTATGGTTGTGACTGCATCGAGGCAGTGGTGAACTCTGACATTTCTCAGAACTTCCTCACTTACTTTGATGTGGCTCCTGCAGCCAGGGCACCTACAATTAAGACTTATTGTGTTAGCTAGTGAACCACATTTCATTTTCATCATCAAAACACATAAAATGCAACATTCTCCCCCTTTTTGATGATGGCAACATATGAGTTATTAAGTCTTATTAATGCCCAAAGAACAATTCATCTTCCTAGAGAAATAGTTGAACATTCGGAGATTTGAAAGGAATTGACTGAAATACAGAGGAAAGGTTTATTTGAGTTACCAAAACGACAGACATGATACCAATCAAGACAAGGACATACAGATAAGACCTTTTATGATGAGAGGACAAAAACAAAGAAAATACTCTCTCCCAACAACATGCTCAAGATGCTCATCTTGCCCTCCCCTCAACTTTCTTAATGTACTCTCCTCAATGTACTCTCCCCCTTTCACTCTCTCTCTTACTCTCCCCCTTTGTCATCATCAAAAAAATGGGCAGAGAAGAACAATTTTGTAATTGCAAGAGAGACCAGATACATTAAATTCACAGATTCAAAAATTTTTTAGGACCATATCTTAAGGATTTAAGTGTGGTAACCCAAACTTACTTAGATGTTTCAGTTTGATAATCAAGAGAGACAAAGAGTAGGAGTGTATGAAAATTATCTCCATACATGAATAAGGAAGGCGAGCAAATTGTCATATAGATGTCTTGAATGAGCTGTCTAAATACTTTACTAGTTAAATTTTCAGAAACTTCCCAAGTGGAAATTTTCCAGCAGTATTGAGAACAAACAGACCATAACATATTTGGCATTGGGGCTTTGAGTACTTTCATTATTGTTTCCGAATGAGTGTCTTTTTCTCATTGAGCAATGTGGGTTATCCTACACCTTTTTACACGAGGAGACACGTTGGTTAGATACAGGAATCCTCAGTTACTCAGTGTGGTAACCTGAATGCCTCTCTTTTGAGAATAGAGTTAGCAGTAGAGATGTCCTTTTACGTAAGGCACAACACGTCTTAGGTGAAGTGACCCAATTACTCAACATTCTATGCCATTGCTCTACCATGGATTGAGAGACATAGTCTTTTTAGCCAGAGATAATCTAGCACTTCATGACTCAACTTAACTCTACTTCATGGTGAAAAAGTTGGTTTCTCAGTAAACCAGATCATTGCTCTTAAACAATTTTACCCCTTTTTATTTTAGTGAAGTATAATGTTTGAGAATAATACTTAAATGTATAGATTTTTTAGCTAAAGTTGTCTCATTGTGTTTAATGTTCAAGCTTTTAGAAGAATTTAGTGCATGATATTCCAACATAGTTCTTAACTCATTAGTCTTGTAGGAAGATATTCTTCAGAAGACTTTATCTTTGTCAATACAAGATCATGAAGCTTAAACTTCTTAGCTGAGATTTTAGTTAACAGACTTTATTTCTTTAAGAGAATTCTGAGTCTCAAGATCTGTGAAAGAATTATATAAGTTCTTAATAACCACTATGAACACTGACAGACTTCAAGAGCAGATAGACTCCCCCTTTGAATTTGACTGCATGGACTCAAGAAGAATGCATAAACAGACCAAAAGGAATCTCCCCCTAACTACATGATTCAATTAGCCTTGGTACTTGGCTGAGAACGTAGATCAAAAACCACCTCAAGCATAGTGCAGGTGTCCAGACATATATAATCTGCCCTTCTCCTAACACCATTTTATATACCAAGGATGGTTGAACAAGTCCAGTCAAGGATGAAGAACATTGAAATGCACAGATGCGTCGACCTGGGATTAGGGTGCATCGATGCAGAGACTATTCGCAGAGTTGTAAATAAGAAGAATTTAAACTGACAGGTGGGGGCAGAGACTCAAGTGCATCGAGGCAGGCTATGGACACATAGACTACACAGACTGAATTGAATTGGGATTTAGTAGACAACATGGAATTCAAGAAGATCTGAAAATGCCCAACTCTCTCCTCAAAGTAGAGAACTTCTCATTATCCAAAGGCTTAGTGAATATATCTATAATTTGATGTGCTGTACCTGCATGGATTAGTTCAAAGTTACCCTTAAAGACTTCATCTCTTATGAAGTGATGCCTGATTTCTATATGCTTGGTTCGTGAATGCAGTACAGGGTTCTTAGATATGTTTATTGCACTAGTGTTGTCACAGTATATAGGTGTGTAGCCAAGGTCTACATTGTAGTCCTTGAGCTGGTGTTTTATCCAAATTACTTGAGTACCACAACTCCCTACAGCTACATACTCTGCCTCTGTAGTGGAGAGCGCAACAGAATGCTATTTCTTCGAAGCCCAAGAAACTAAACACCCACTTA
The DNA here is from genome assembly GCA_022559845.1 of Amorphophallus konjac. Classification (NCBI taxonomy): domain Eukaryota; kingdom Viridiplantae; phylum Streptophyta; class Magnoliopsida; order Alismatales; family Araceae; genus Amorphophallus; species Amorphophallus konjac. The sequence goes on along the minus strand of CM040123.1, from coordinate 189,711,619 downwards.
AGAATTGAGAAAAACCACTTGTGCTCTTCCTATCTAACTTGCAGCCAGCATAATCTGCATCAGTGTATGAAATTAAATCTAGTTTGTGTGTAGCAAGAAACCAAAGACCTAAATTATGTGTGCCCGATATATTTCTAAAAATTCTTTTAACAGCAGGAAGATGTAATTCAGTAGGTCTAGATTGAAATCTAGCACACATACACACTAAATTGAATGTCAGGTCTTGAGACAGTTAAGTATAGTACGGAGCTAATCATACCTCGGTATAATTTTGCATCTACTTCTTTACCTTACTCATCAGACTCTAAGGAGGCATTTGTACCCATTGGAGTGGCTATGTATTTCAGTTCGTCCATTCCAAATCTTTTCAAGATCTCCAATGTGTATTTAGTTTGACTGATGAAACAACCATCCTTCAACTGCTGTACCTATAAGCCAAGAAAGTATTTCAGTTCTCCAACCAAGATCATTTCAAACTCACTAGACATCAAGTTTGCAAATTCATCACATAGTTCAGTACATGTTCAACCAAAAATAATATCATCCATGTATACCTGAACTATGATAAGATGATTATTCAGATTTTTTTAAAAAGAGTATGATCCACCTTACCTCTGCAGTAGCTCTTACTGAGCAGAAATTCTATCAGTCTATCGTACCAAGCCCGTGGGGCCTGTTTCAGTCCATACAGGGCTTTATTTAACCTGAAGACTTGGTAAGGTAGCCAAATAACTCAAAGCTAGGGGGTTGCTCAACATAAACTTCCTCTTTGATAAAACCATTCAAGAAGGCACTTTTTATGTCCACTTGATGATGTTTAATGTTATTTGAGCATGCAAATGCCAGTAATATTCTAATTACTTCCATCCTGTCAACTGGTGCGTAGGATTCATCAAAATCCACCCCAAATTCTTGACAGCAGCCCTTGGCTATTAATCCGGCTTTATTTCTAGAAATTATTCCATCTTCATTTCTCTTATTCCTAAAGATCCACTTAGTTTCTATGACAGACACATTTTCAGGTCTACGAACTAAGTTCCAAACTTTATTTCTTTCAAATTGACCCAACTCTTCATTCATGGCATTTATCCAAGATTCATCGTTTAAGGCCTCTTCTATGGTTTTGGGTTCAACTTGGGACACAAGTGCTACTAGATCTTGATTATTGACTTCCTGATGACAAGATCTAGTCCTAGGAGGATCATGTAAATTACCTATGATGTTGTGTGTAAGATGGTCTTTTAAAAATCTGATATTGGTTGAGGACTCACCTTGCTCGGCTGACTCACCCTGAATTGGGCCATTTTGTGCAGCAAGTTCCTATGGTTCTTCATTCAGCTTGTCCTCCAGAAATTCCCCATCATCTCTTGATTTTCTGTCATCATTATCCATGTTAGTAGAGTTGAAGGTTTCATCGAATATGACATGAGGGGACTCCTCTACTGTTTGGTCAGAGATGTTAAAGACCATGTATGCCCTTGATACATCAGAATATACTAAGAAAATCCCTGGACTACCCTTGGCTTCAAATTTGTTTAAGTCCTTTTTATGATTGTTATGAATGAAACACTTAGAACCAAAAATTCTGAAGTAAGCCAAGTTTGGTTTCTTACCTTTTAGAAGCTCATATGGGGTTTTCTTATGAATGGGTCTTACCATGGCCCTGTTAATTGTATAATAGGCAGTATTTGCAGCTTCTGCCCAAAATCATCATGGTAATTGGCTTTCAATGAGCATTGTCCTTGCCATTAACACAATCGTTATGTTTCTTCTCTACACTATTCCATTTTGCTCTGGGGTCTTGGGAGAAGAAAATTTATGAGTCAATCCTTCACTGTCACAAAAATCTTAAAACATTGAATTTTCAAATTCCCCCCCTTGATCAAATTGAATTGTGCAAATTTTGTGCTTACCTTCTGGTTTTATTTTGTTAAAGAATTGTTTGAATTTTTGAAATGCATCATTTTTATGAGCCAAGAAAAATATCCTTGCAAATCTATTGTGATCATCCACAATCACATATCCAAAGCGTTTACAATTGAAACTCTGAGTTCTAGAGGGACCAAATAGGTCCATGTGCAAAAATTCCAGTGGTCTGGAATATAGTGATTATGTTCTAAGTTTAAAACATTTTCTGGTTTGTTTGCCCAATGCACATGCATCACGTATTTTTGAATTTTTTTGAATTAGATTTTGGGTAAACCTCAAAATAGATGATGCTTGACCAGTTCATTTAACGTGTTGTAACTAGCATGGCCTAACCTACTATGCCAATTAAAAGCATTATTATCTAGGTTGGCAGACAAACACAAATTGGATGCTGAAATTTCATTCAGGTCTACTATGTAGACATTATTGACTCTATGCCCTACAACTTTAACTCTGTCAGAACTTATTTCAAAATCTTGCATGCATGGTTATCAAAAATAACTTTATGACCCTTGTCACATAGTTGACTAATGCTTAACAAATTATGCTCGAGACCTTCAACAAGTAAAACTTTCTCAACAATGTTTGATGAAAACTTACCAATGGTGCTTGAACCAATTATTCTACCTTTATTCTTCCCTCTAAACATAACCAGTCATCCTACCTTCAATTCCAGCTCACTGAAATTGGTTTGGTCTCCAGTCATATGCCTGGAACAGCAACTATCTGAGTACCATCTGTTGTGCATGGCTGTCAGGCTGACCTGCAACCAAATCAAGTAGAAAATTTTGGAACCCAAGAAAAGTTGGGTCCAAAAGTATCATTCAAATCCTTCAGCAAGTTTTTAGGGATCTAAAGCTATGTAATACTTTTCTTTTGATTAAATCTCATGTGTTCAGTATTGACAGGTTTGGAGGCAGCAGATTTTGTTTTTGGTCTACCTTGAGTTTTATTAGAAAAAATTTTATTCCGCTTCCTTCCTCAATAACTTCTGGAATTCTTCATGAGCGTTTTCTGATTCTGGAAGGTATGCTTATTAATATACTCTTGAGAGTAATTAGGATGAGACTAGTGTGTTTTGTGATTATTCACATTTCTATATTTTCTTGGGTCTCTATTCTGGATAGGCTGCATCGACCTATTGTGTGGGTTGCGTTGATGCACCTCAGCTTGATAGTCAAATTTAGTTCTGTCTGTGACAGAGTGACTCGACGCAGCAGTCAGATTGCATCAATGTAGGGTTGTATTAACGGTTGGGTTACCCTGAATTTTGATAGGTTGTGCAGTGGGATTTGTTGAACTGGCTTTTATAAAATTCATCATCGTGGGTTGCTGGACATGTTTGTTACTGTTTGAACTGGATGGGGTGTCCCGTTTTTCTTTCCCTTTGCCTGGGTAGAAAGTCATGGTTTTAAATTCAAAAGGCTTTTTGTTTGATGGATCATAACCTAGACCTTCTTTGTTGAAATTCATTTTTACACCTAGTATGATATCTAGGTTGGTCTTCCCCTGTACATTTTTTCCCAGCATTTCTTGTTTGTCATCTAAATCCTTTTGATGCTTTTCACAATGTCTTTGAATTTCAGACTTTGCATTCTTGACAGCTTCATATTTTTCAGTTATTAAGTCTCTTTCTTTCTGGATTTCTTGAAATTTCATCTCGAACTCGTCTAGATGTTTCTTGGCATCCTCATTTTCTGTTTTTAAATTTTCATTCTCAATTATCAGTGAGTTTAATTCTTCAATTTATTTCTTGAGATTTTCGTTCTCTCTTTTCACAGAAGTTTGATCTTGAATGACACTATTCATCTTTCTTTTCACTACTTTATATTCTTTGGTTTGACAGTTAAATCTATCTAACAAATCAGCATATGTTACGACCACCAATTTGGGCACTGGCCCAATTGAGAATAATTCGGGCCCGTGAACTCAATGAGCTAGAAATATGAACAAGTTATTGAAGGATCCTTAGGAAATTGGTAAGTTACTATAGGGAGGTCAGAATTAGACGAAACCAAAGCCCATGCAACGAATATTAGGTAAGGAACAACTTTAATGAAGAGTATAACTTCTGAAAAATGGGTCTAATAGGAGATAAGAAGGAGTTATGATAATGGGCCAAAATTATTATAAAAAACATAGTCACCAGTTAAAATAAAGATATCTCGTTACACAGTCAACCAAATGGGATGAAACCATGCTCATTAGAAAGCTTGGGCCCTTAGCCCAAACTCTTTTGTTGACGTGAAAACCCAATTCGCACTAGAACCCAAGGTCCTTAGCCCATTTGCGGCCAGCTGTCATGAGGAGGTGTGACTATTGGGCGAATTTGTATGTAATTAATGGAAAACTCATAACTCCTGATAGAGATAATAAAAATCGATGAAACCACCACCAAACTTTAGATCAGGAAGTCCTATTGATTTCATCTGAAGACACCCCAACCCAAATCCCAACATACAAATGCGCTCACTCGCATTTATGGTCAGGTAGATGAAGGGTCTCGACTGGAACATGGAAAATGAATGTTAATATTGTGAAATCATATCTCATGCTAGATTTCATGAAATTCAATGAAACCACCACTAAAATTTAGATCAGTAAGTCCTCTTGATTTCATCTGAAGACATGTCAACCCAAATCCCAACAAAAAATGCGCTCACTCGCATTTATAATCAGGTAGATGAAGGGTCGCGACTGGAACATGGGAAATGAATGTTAATAATGCAAAATCATATCTCATGCTAAAGTTCATGAAATCCGATGAAACCACAACCCAGAGTTAGATCTCAAAGTCATCTTCATTTCATATGAAGACATCTCATCCTAATTCCCAACAAAAAGACGTGCCCACTCGCATCTATGACCGGGTAGACGAAGGGTCACCTCTGTTCAACCGAAGGGATGCTTAGCATTAACCCCTCTTTAAACCAGCGACCTTTGGGAGCAGGCTGGAGGCTTGTGGATCGTGGATAGGACCCTGGGAGGCTTGGAGGCTATATAAAGAGGTGGGTTTCATGGGTGGTCAACCTCTAGAAACACTTATCTTCCATTTTCTGCCACCTACGGGTCCTCTTGTGAAAGGAAAAGAGGTGAGGGACCTTGGTCCTTGCATAAAAGGGTGGACCTGCAGTGAAGTCTTGGTGGGTCTGGGGTGTGGATCTCATCCCCGGATCGAAGGGTAAAGCTGAGGTGGATCTGGGGTGTGGATATTATCCCCAAATCGTCGGTTAATATCTCAAAGGTAGGCACCTAACCGCAAACTTTAGCGGTCAATGATGCATTAGAATGGTTTTAAAAGTACATTTTCTACACCTTAAAGAGGGATTAAGGGCATGTGGGGACCACCATCATATTCATTTTTGGTTTTTGGTTTCATCAAGTTTCGATCTTCCATGGGTTACCTCTGAGTCTCTAAGAATTAGTAAAGTCCTTGGGAAGGCCAACCTTTGAGCAAAGTCTGTGCATATTTCCTATTGATCATAACCAAGGTCTGTGCATATTCCCTATTGATCATAGCAAGGTCTGTGCATATTTCCTATTGGTCATAAGCAAGGTCCGTGCATATTCCCTATTGATCACAGCAAGGTCAGTGCATGTCTTACCCAAGCATTAGTAAGGTCAGTGCACATTTGGGTTTTGTTCATAGTAAGGTCGGTGCACATTTTGCCTAAGTCTAAGTAAGGTCGGTGCAAGTTTTCCCCAAGCCTTATTAAGGTCAGTGCACATTTGGTATTGTTCATAGTAAGGTCGGTGCATAGGCAAGGTCAGTGCATGATTTGTCCCAGGCTGAACAAGGTCGGTTCACATTCTGTTCTAGGCTTAAGTAAGGTCGGTGCACATCACTGTACACGCCTAAGTAAGGTCGGTGCATGTTTAGTTCAGGCCAAAGAAGAGGTCGGTGCATGTTCAGTTCAAGCCATAAGTAAGGTCGGTGCATGTTTAGTTCAGGCCAAAGGAGGGGTGTGCATTAAGCATGGGAAGGTCCGTGCATGTTTTGAGTAAGGTCTGTGAAAGTTTGTATTAGCCATGGAAAGGTCCATGCATGTCATAAGTAAAGTCTGTGCATGTTCTAGTTAGGTCGGTGTAGGTTTAGTTCAAAGCATAAGTAAAGTCTGTGCATGTTTTGAGTAAGGTCCGTGCAAGTTTGCATTAGCCATGGGAAGGTCCGTGCATGTTTGAGTAAAGTATGTGCAAGTTTGTGTTAGCCATGGGAAGGTCCGTGCATGTTTTGAGTAAGGTCTGTGCAAGTTTGTATTAGCCATGGGAAGGTCCATGCATGTCATAAGTAAAGTTTGTGCATGATTTAGTGAAGTCCGTGCATGTCCTGGTAAGGTCGGTGCATGTTTAGTTCAAATCATAAGTGAGGTATGTGCATGTCCCAGTAAGGTCCGTGCATACTCTGGTAAGGTCTGTGCAAATCATAAGTAAGGTCTGTGCATTGTCCCAGTAAGGTCCATGCATACTCTGGTAAGGTCTGTGCAAATCATAAGTAAAGTCTGTGCATGTCGAAGTAAGGTCCGTGCATACTCTGGTAAGGTCTGTGCAAATCATAAGTAAGGTCTGTGCATTCTCCCAGTAAGGTCTGTGCATGCCCTAGTAAGGTCTGTGCATGTTCTAGTAAGGTCAGTGCACATGCGAGGCAGGTCTGTGCGGGTCCATGTAAGGTCTGTGCACCTGTGGGTCTGCCTAGAATTCCAGAAACACAGAAAAGGAGAGTTTTGAAAGGGTATTTTATTTCAAAAAAATCTGAAAAATTAGAAAATGGCAGAAGACTAAGTTGGTAACCCACAGTAAAAATTTCATGCTCACATAAATTCTACACTTGTAGTTATGGTTCAATTTCTACCTATGTATAGGGTTGATAGGTCGACACTTCCTTTGAACAGGTCGACACCCTGGGGCTCTGTCCCTAATTTCCAGAAACGTGGTAAAAGGGCGTTTTGGGAGGTCATATAAATTCAGAAAAATCAGAGAAATTGGAAAATGGTAGAACGCTAAGTTAGTAACCCACTGTAAAAGTTTCACTCTCCCAGAAATTTCACACTTGTGTTTATGATTTGTTTTCTACGTATGTGTAACCTAGAAATAAAGCTGTCCTCTTTTATACAGCAACCTGATCATGCTCCTTTCCACATCAATTAAGCTTATGTTGTGATTTGTCCACGTAAACCATTTGGAAGCATGCATGTTAGGATAAAGTATCATACTAGTATTTGTAAAATGAGTATGAATGCGAATGCAATGTAAATGATATGAATGGAAACAATAGTATTCTGTGAGATAGGGCTTCGGTCCCTGTGGGGGGACGGCCCTAGAATAAAACCCTATTGATTCGATCTTCGGTGGGGGGGGGGCTTTGTGATGTGGTGTTACGTAATGCCTCGAGGCCACCAAGAATGTAGGTGGGAGTTCACTCTCGGGTCTGCACAGTACTCTTTCGTTTGTTCGTTCGTTTGTGTGTGTGGGGTCACCTGTGTTGTGGTAGTTGTTTGTTTCCATGAATAATGAAATGCAAAAATGTGAAAATGTGAAAATGTGGAAATGTGAAATGTGAAAATGTGGAAATGTGGAAATGTGAAAATGTGAAATGTGAAAATGTGAAATGCGAAGATGTGGAAAAGTGATATGTGAATGTGTAAAAATATAGAAATGTGATAATGGGTAAATGCTCATTCACCGTGGTTTTAGCGCATGCATGGGTACCTTATATGTCAGCTTAAGAATGTGTTTTTTCATCTTATGAGTTATTTTCAGCAGACTATAATGAATGGATTATGCTATTATTAACATCTGAATTATGTATATAATTTGATTATACAAATGCAAGTTAACCCCGGTTTGTTTACGCTGCCTACTGAGCGTCACACTCACCCCTTTTGTGACACACGCTTTCAGGAGACATAGAGAAGGAGGTTGAGGAGGAGGCTGTAGCTGAGGAGTAGTGCCAGTGCATAGTTCGACTGGGTATGCTATGGATGAAGTTCTCTCTTATATGTATAGCTATGGGGCAGTGAGCATGTATGGGCTCAGGTTTATTTTGGAACAATGGTCATGTACTCTTCTTTGAAAATTATGAATGGTTGAGATGATATTTACATTTTTGTAACTGTGGTTTCTCTCTCTCTCTCATGCAAATGTATGCATGTTTATATATTGTGCTTCCGCGATACGTACGAAGTAATGGCTCGAGGTTCGATGAAAGAAAAAAAATACCCCTAAATTGAGAAACGGATCCCAGGGCGTTACAACATAAACGTCTTCCCAATCATCAATTGAATATTTTTCAAAGGGATTGCTTACCTCATTATCATTGTTGCCATGAGGCATAGCCCTTGCTCTTATTCCTCTGAAGACCCACCTTCAGTGTCTTCTACTTCATCACTCCATGTACAAACCATGGCTTGAGGTTTCTTTTTCTGCACCTTGATATTCTTCCTCATGAGCTCGGGGCAGTCTCCTTTCATATGTCCTGGCTTTTTGCAATGAAAACATGTGATTTAATCAGAATTTTTATTTTTATCATATCTAAAGTTAGAATTCTTACCAGCCTGCTGTGGCCTTCTTCTCGTGAAGGTCTTACCTCTGGTTCTCTGAAACCTTTGCAATTGTCGGGTCAACATGTCTTATTGGGCATCATCAAGATCCGAAAAGCTCCCATACTCTTCACTGCTCTCTTCACTACTCAGAGACACTTTGAGGGCTATTGTTTTTCCTTTCTTGTTTTCTTCCACACTCCTTTTGAGATTAATCTCATATGTCATCAGTGACCCCATTAGCTCCGTCACTTTCATAGTGGTCAGATCCCTTGACTCCTTTATCACAGTGGCTTTCGTGTGCCATGCTGGGGTTAGAGACCTAAGAATTTTCCTAACTAGATCACTTTCCTGAAATTATTTTCCTAGTGCCTTAAGACTATTATTGATCAGTGAGAGCCTAGCATACATCTCAGATATGGCTTCATCATGCTTCATCTTAAACAATTCATAATCAGAGGTGAGCATGTTTCCTTAGTTGCTCTCACTTGGGACGTTCCTTCATAGATCAGCTCCAGCTCGTCCCACATCTTCTTGGCAGTTTTGCAAGCTGAGATCCTTGAATACTCCTTTGGATGCACAGCACATTGCATAATGTTCAGAGCTGTCCAGTTGATGGTTGATAGTCGGATCTACTCCCTGGTCCAAGCGCTTTCATCTTCAGGAAGTTCAAACAGACCGCTAGTGACAACGCTCCATAGCTCATGGCTCCGAGCTCGCAAGAACACCTCCATCATGTTCTTCCAATACAGGTAATTAGAACCATCGAAGAATGGGGGTCTATTTATTGAATGCCCTTCAGTTATGAAGCTGTGAGCATTGCTGGTTCCAGGTCTTCCGTGGTCGTTGGACCACATTGTGGGAAACCTGCTCTGATACCAATTGATAGAAATAGAAAATCAGATCTAGAAGAGGGGATGAATAGATCTAATTCAACTATTTCACAGATTAAATACTCTCAGGCAATGCACTAAGATCTAGCATGAATGAAGATACAATTCACCACAACGATCAGATCCGGCATAACCGAGCAAATGACATGTATGCATAAGCAACAAAGATGGAATATGAGAGTAGAAGAACTAAACTCAACATCACAAGTAGACAGAACAACAATTCGCCAATTAGTCACAAACTAGGGGCAATACTAGGCAGAGGTTTGATCTAAAGATATCCTCATGCAAGGGGCAATGTTCCAGATATGTGTAACCTATCTTTCCCACCACGTCTTTTGATATACTTCTTGGTTGGAACAATTGCAAGAGATAGATAGAAACATGCACCATAAATTTGATAGGTGATTTTTTAGGTGGTTCGATTGCTACCCGCAATCTACATCCACCCCTCACTCCCTTGGAGTGCGGCTTCCTTGCTGAACAAGGCAAACATCAGACTTAGTCTATGACAACGGCTGTAACACAGCTTCACCCCCAAGAACACACTCCTTGCTTCTTCTGAACCTTCAAAAGGAACTCGGAGGAGCAACCTCCCTTCCTCTGCTAATGCAGAAGGAACCCCATGAGCTGCACCCAGCAGCCCACGCACCCAGAGGATAAAATCTTCTCTTCCTATGATGCATAGAGGGGACCTCGGAGAACACTCTCCCTTCCTCTGAAAGTACTCAGAGGGAACTCAGAACAACTTCGAACCGAAGAACCAAAAAAGAAAATAAAAGAAATGACAAAAATTCGATCAGAGAAAAATAGACAAAAATAATGTAGCTTCAATTTGAATCAATCTCCAGAGGAGATGGGCTGGCTGTACTCAAATTTCTTTCTTCTTCTCAAGGTGGATCTCTCTCTTTCTTTTCTCGAAGGGCTCTCTTTGAATTTTCAATGGCAACGAAGGCAGCAGCTTCAGCAGCCTCTCTTGAACGGAGCAAGTGATATAAATAGAGAGCAGAGCATCGTCTTCCACTCGAGATTCCGATCAGTAGCCAGAAAAATCGATTATTCCATGTGGAAAGGAATATTCTGTGATATGAACTTTCAAGAAGTCAACCACGTGTGATGAAATTTGCACGTCAAAAGCCTCCATGAGTGCCGACACGTGATTCGCCTGGGTTCATCACAAGCTTAAGAATGATTTTCAGAATTGCGTCCCAAATCTCTCTTAAGTATCCACTTATCCTTTAATCAATCATTATTCATCCCTAAGAAACCATTATTATGCCTTAATCCTCTTAAGTCCGTCGTAAATACCTCTGTGTTGAAAATTAGAAGTTGTTGCATCGACGTGCCTTCTTGCTGCGTCGATGTAGTGTAGCTAAGGAGCACTTTAGACAATTGACTTCGAGTGAATGGCCTATGGTGCGTCGATGTACTCCTTAGATACGTCTATGCAGTGTTAACATTGAATCCTTGGCCAAAAAATTTCGTGTGCTAGATTTTGTTTGGTACGTCGATGCCTAACATCCCCAGGTCGAGGCAGAATGTAGCGACATATCTGTGTCAGATCATCAATTTTCTACTTCGACCTTCTTTCTAAAAGACTTTACATAGCTGCTTCGACGAAAGGCTATTTGGTTTCAAATGCTGGGTAGATGCGTCGATGTAGTGGTTTGATGTGTCAAGGCACCGTCAGATCTACTTCGACTTATGGATTGCAACTTTTTCTTGATGCATCGGTGCAGCTCGTGATTGCGTCGATGCAGCTCTCTAAAACTCACTTTTGTGATTGTGACTGCATCGAGGCAGTGGTGAACTCTGACATTTCTCAGAACTTCCTCACTTACTTTGATGTGGCTCCAACAGCCAGGGCACCTACAATTAAGACTTATTGTGTTAGCTAGTGAACCATATTTCATTATCATCATCAAAACACACAAAATGCTACATGGTAATTTTTTTTTTGGATTTCTTGAAATTTCATTTTAAACTCATCCAGATTTTTCTTAGTCTCCTCATTTTTAGGTTTCAAATTTTCATTCTCAATCCTTAGTGAATTCAATTCTTCAATTTATTTTTTGAGATTATCATTTTCTTTTTCAACAGTAGTTTTATCCTGAATGACATTATTTGTTTTCCTTTAAAACATCTAATGGAGCAAAGGGAGAGTGCACCCCTTTCCATTGGAAAGGAATGCTCTCACTCCACCTTCATATCCGCTAGATGTAATATTGCTGTAAAAGAGATTGTACAATATCGGAGGGGGAATTGCCCCATATGTACAAACGAAAGGGAAAGAGGAAACTATACTGTACAATGCCAGGTATGGAGTATGGAAAAAGTAACACTAAACGTGCCGAATACGAATATTGGGGATGCCTGCAGCATCGGCTGTGATGTATCCTCTTGCCATGATTGGAAGCTCCCTTGCTGAAAAGAATTCCATATTGCAACCCGTGGTGACTGAGTAGTTGGCCAAAGCGTCTGCTACCTGATTAGTTTCCTTATAAGTATGTACAATGGGGCAATGTAATGTATTAATAACATCCAGAAGTTTTCTCCACCAAGGAAGGAGAGACCATGGAGGATTTCTTTTGTCTTTGAGCAATTCAATCAAAGATTTAGAGTCGGAATATATTATGGAAACTGGAATATTGTAATGCTAAGCCAGTCTAATACCATCCAAAAGGGCTCGTCCCTCTTCCACCATGTTGGATCCATATCCATAAAAGTGTGAGAAACCCAATAGCAATTTCCCACGAGAATCTCTAAAACAGCCTCCTCCCCCAGATGGACCGGGGTTTCCCTTGCTGGCACCATCCACGTTGAGAGAGAATTGAGACTTGGGAGCAATCCATCGGACAGAGAAGCAGGAGAGGGTCTTGTGTTTTATAGCGATGTCCAAGGAGATGAGAGCTTGAGTGAAGGAGTTACCAGCACTGTATTTAAAGGTAATCTGCTGCATTATCTCGGTGACATCTCCTAGGATTTGATCCGTAAAATGAGAAAATTATATTTTAATACCTTCGAACCTATTGCAGCATATGTTCTTCCAAATTTCCCATAGTATCAGCATGACCACAAGCAAAGAAAAAAAGCCTTGTGGGCTATGTAGAATTACTGTATTGAGTATGTGCTGTAGTCGGCTATTTATGTTTCTTATTTCCAAATGAGAGCTATCAAGAAGTGGGCCAAATTTATTCCATAAGAAGGTGGCCATTTCACTATATAGAAATAAGTGATCAAAATCTTCTACTGCATGAGAGAATGAGCAACAATTACAACAAGATGCAAATTGCACACCACTGTTTTGAATCTGACTATCAGTTGGCACTGCATGATTGAGGACTTTCCAATAAAATAATGATGCTCGGGGTGGGAATTTGTTGTGCCACAGCTTGATAACAAGAGATCCATTTATTTGTCCTTTGATGTAATTGTAAGTAGACTTGGTGTCAAAATTTCCAGATTTAGTGAGAGACCATATAGGAATGTCATCCCCATCTTGTATGATAAATCTACTAATTTCAGACCTCAAGTTGCCATCTTCAATAACTTGCCATACTGGGTGTTGACAATCTGCGAGGGCAGCTTGAACTGAACAGTCTTCAGGCATATATATATTTTGGAAGGAAGAAAGTTCTGACAAAGGCTTGTCTTTGAACCAGACATCTTTGAGAAAACTGGTGTTAGTGCCATTATTGACAATCTTCTGCATACCTGACATCAAGACTGAACGAGCTTTATCAAAATCTCTAGCTTTGATACCAGCTGGGAAAGGAATTTTGCAATCTGAAATGTGTTGACTTTGAATGTATTTACTTCTTGTAAATTTTGCACATAAAGAATTGCTATGTAAAGAAGACCACAGTTGCTTGATATAGAAGCACAATTGGATGTCCCCTAATCTGTGGATGCCCAGACCACCTTCAGATGTGGATCGACAGACTTTGTCCCAAGAAACCCAGTGTTTCCTATGAGATGTTTCCAGCCCTTGCCATAGAAAGTTGGCACAAATTTTCTCCACTTGTTTGAGAATTGAGTATGGAATAGCAGCTGCACTAGTTGAATATATTGGGATTGAGTATATAACTGACCTGATGAGTGTTACTCTGCCAGCCTGTGATAAAAATTTGCTTTGCCATCCAGCAAGTTTGGCATTAATTTTATCCAGTAAATATCTGAAATGAGGTATTTTGATTTTTCCTTTGAAGAGGGGGATTCCCAAATAGTTAATGCTTCCAGTTCTGTGCAGAAATACATTAAGCTGACATATTCGATCAATAGCTTGAAGTGGCATTACTATGGATGTCAGAAATGAGCTTTTATTTGTGTTAATCCATTGTCCAGAAGACTCCTCATTTCTCCTCAGAAATTTAATCAAGGATTTAATAGATGAAAGACCACCGTTCATGAATATTATAGAATCATCAGCATATAAAATGTGAGAAATGGGCATAACATTGCGAGGTAAGTGATAGAATGTGCATTGGCCAGAGTTAAACAGATGACTTAGTCCCCGGCTAAGGACTTTCTCTGCTATCACAAAAAGAGCAAGAGCTAAAGGATCACCTTGCCTCACCCCCCTAGAAGAATTAAAATAGCCATGTAGTTGACCATTGAAGGCTATAGAAAACCAACAATTCATGAGAAGCTGAGCTATAAGGGAAATGAATCTATTTGAGAATCCAAATTTTCTCATAACAGTGAGGATGAAGTCCCTTTCAATGCGATCATAAGCTTTGGCCATATCAAGTTTAACCAGAATATTATGGCCTCGAACAGGTCTATCAATGTCCATAAATAGCTCCTTAGCTAACAGGAAATTTTCAGTGATTGCTCTGCCACTAATGAAGCCACTTTGTTGTTCAGAAATGATCAATGGGAGGATATTTCTCAAACGATCACAAATGACTGTTGAAACAATTTTATATACAAAGTTGCATAAACTGATGGGCCTAAAATCTGTAAAGGAGATGGGTTGCTTAATTTTTGGAATCAAACACAAAATGGTGGAAGTAGCACCTTTCGGCAGGCCCCAACCTTGAAAGAAGCTCCGAATAGCATGAACAACATCTTTCCCTACTATGTCCCAGCAATGAGTGAAGAAGCTACCTGTAAAACCATCTGGACCAGGGGAGCTGTTATCAGAGAGAGAAAAAACATTGTGTTTGATTTCCTCAGAAGAAGGAATAGCACATAAGGCCATGTTCTGTTCCTCAGTGATCAGATTTGGAATAACTAATAGTAGTTGATCATCAATGCTATGATTTTCAAATGATAGCAGATTTTTGAAGAAATCCACAGCTCCATTCAATAACACTGTTTGGTCCTCCTCCCATATGCCATTAATTTTCAGCCTGTGAACATAGTTTCTTTGTCTTCTTATTTGAGTGTAATGGTGAAAAAATTTAGTATTTCGATCTCCATGTCTGATCCATTGAGTTCGGGATTTCTGAAACTAGAATATTTCTTCTTTGTGATCTCACCTGAGCATTGGCTTTTTGAAGGTTCACACGGTTCTGCAAAGTGGGGTTTTCATCAAAGTATTTTTGAGCTTGTAACAAGTGAGCATCCACATTTTCTTTTGCTAAATGGACATTACCAAAAATCTCTTTATTCCATCTTTTAAGTGCAGCCTTCAACTATTTTAGCTGTACCTGTAGAGAATGAAAGGGGTGGTAGGATTGCTCCTGCTTACTCCATTCTTGATTTACAAACTCTAAAAATTCAGAATGATCTTGCCACATCTGTTGATATATGAATCTTCCTGGGGTGGTTTTCATAGGAAGCAATGATATGAGCATTGGAGCATGGTCAGAGGGTCCTTTGGCTAAGTGTTTAATTGACAAATTGAAAGGGAGCTGTTACCAATCTGCATTACATAAAACCCTGTCCAAACGGGCTCTTATATGAGAAGTTCCTATTTGATTGTTAGACCAAGTAAAAGGAGAGCAAGAATAGCCAGCATCTATAAGTCCAGTTGCTGTTATGAAGCTTTGAAAATCTGTCATTGCAACAGTGGAAGGCATTTTCTCACCAAACTTTTCTTCAGGAGTGGTTATGCAGTTAAAATCACCACCAATAATCCAGGGAATGTGAACTCCTTGGCTGAATTCCATTAAAGAATCAAACATATCCCTTCGAGAACTAATGCTACATGATGCATATATAAAAGTGAAGAACATGTATATGGAATTATTATCCTTAAGAGCAACAGTAATGTATTGGGGGTGCTGTTCAATTACATCAAGGCATATATCAGAATTGTGGAACAACCATATCTTTGACTGTGCATCATTATTACCCAGGACAGAATGAAGGTTAATACTGCGGGCCACTTTATAAGTGATACAAGAAATATGAAGTGATCTAGAAGGGGAGGGGATGAATAGATCACTGTTTTCAACCAATTTAAAACTTACTGAAGAATGGTTCACTTAAAACAAGCAATCTCGGAGTTGAACCCACAAACACGCAGTGCGGACAATAGCTCGAGTGGATAGAAGGCACACCATACAATCACCACAGATAATCACACGAGTACTCAGAGGTTTTTAAGGTGGTTCGGTCAGACCTCCAGTCTGCCTACGTCCCCCCCTCACTTCAAATTGAAGTGAGGCTTCCACTAGCACCTGCTAGCAAAGCAGACTCAGTCTGCAACAACGGCTGATTCACAACTTCACAGGGGAACACTCTCCCCTCTTCCTCCACACCCGGAGGGAACCCTAAGGATGCCAAGTCCCTAGAAACAGGAAACAATTTCCTCTTCCTCCAATCGGAGGGAATACTAGTGATCTGCAGTCACTAGAACCAGAGACCAAGGTCTCTCTTCCTCTGAAGCCTAGAGGGAACACCTCTTCTTCGAGAGGGAACAATATTGCAACCTCTGTTGCAAGTGAACCAGAGAGAACACGTCTCTCTCTTCCCCTGAACACCAGGAGGAAACACAGAGAACTCTCAATCAAGAAAGAAACACAGACAAAAATGAAAACAAGAAAGAAGGAATCCAAAACTCAGAAACGGAAACAATGTAGCTCAAACTGAGCAGCAGACTTCGGATTTGATCCGTAAGTCAATACCCATCTTCTGATCACTCTTCTGCTCTCTCTTCTCTCTCAACTGGAACACTCTAGTTTCTCAGGGAGGCTCTTTCTCTTCAGCTCTCACTCAAATTTCTTCTCTTCTTTTTTCTGGATCGAACTCTCTGCACTTCTGCTTTTTGCTTTTCCCTTTCGATCGATCTTCATCTGTGGATGAAGGCTTCAATATATAGCAGCAGCAGCAGGTGGATAAGGTGCAGAATGCGTGTGCCTCCCACACTTCATCCAGAACCTTCTTGCCACGTGCCTTTATAGCATTGGTTCCTTTAGCATTGGATCACGTGCAGCCCAGTCACTGGGAATATTCTTCCTCGGACCACTTTCTTCTTTTTATTTGTCTTCTTCTCCTGCAAAGAAATAAAACGATTAAAACTCAGGGCCATAAAAACTAAAACTGCATGAGGTATGTGATAGCAATACAAGATGCACTGTACTGAGAACGACACGAGATACACAAGATTACTATAGTACGAAATAAAGAGAGAATGACACAAGGTCAGAAAACAGCACGAGGTGAAAAGAGACGACACGAGATACATACTAATAAGGCTAACACTACAAAGAGAATGACAAGAAGTATCACTGTAACAAAACAAACACTACGAAGAGAACGACACGAGATACACAATAATAAAGCTAACACTACAAAGAAAAATGACACGAAGTCAGAAGAGAACAGCACGAGGTGAGAAGGAAGTCTCACGGAGTGAAACGGTAGTAAGACACGCGATCAGAGGGAACC
The DNA here is from genome assembly GCA_022559845.1 of Amorphophallus konjac. Lineage (NCBI taxonomy): Eukaryota > Viridiplantae > Streptophyta > Magnoliopsida > Alismatales > Araceae > Amorphophallus > Amorphophallus konjac. The sequence goes on along the minus strand of CM040123.1, from coordinate 189,694,422 downwards.
TGGACGAAGATAGAAAGAAACAACACGAGGACATAAACACAAGAATAACACGAAGACACGAATACAAAACCAATACGAAGACACGAATACAAAAATAACACGACATAACAAACAGCAAAGAGAACGGCACGAGGTGAAACGACACTATACTAAAAAGACTTGAATACACACGAAAACAACTCGAGTACTAAGTTGCTCGAACGTACGAACGACTCGAAGACGAGGACGACACGAAAACAACATGGACTGAAACCAACTCGAAGACGAAAACTGACACGAAGTGTGGTCACAAAACAAGGACACTTGCAACGTACAACCTTCATATGATGAGGCGATGTGAAGACTTTGCGTTCAACTGGATGTATAGACTTGGAACGGCTTCAAGGCAACGCAATCGAATGTATGGACTTTCACAAGGTATAGACTTGCCAAAGAACTGGACGATGTATAGACTTGAACAACGCAAAGTCTGTACAGACTTGAGGGTTCACAACGTATATACTTTGGCAAGACAATGGTTGTACATACTTGAAGTGAAGACCAATGTATAGACTTCAAAGTTCAGCTGCCAATGAATAGACTTGGAAAGTTTAAACCAATGTATGGACTTAGCTTCGAACATGCTACAGTGCATTGTATGGACTTTGAAGACTGATGCATGACGCTAAGACAATGTGTAGACTTTGGCTTGGGACGAAGATAGAGATGAGGCTGTATAGACTTGGCTAGATCATAAGACACGAAGACATAGGAGCGACACAGATGGAGCGACACGAAGACAACCAACAAACATAGTTGGAACAACACGACGTACAAAAGGACAACACGGAGTGTAGTGAACACAAACAACACGAAGTATGAAGGGAACATTACGGACATGCAAGGTATTATCTCATGGCAGTTTTCCTGTTAATCATGGAAATTTCAAATGCATAACATTACTCAAGATATCTGATTAAAATGACAATATTTAACATAGTGATGCTCATCATCAAAACACTAGGGAAGTCACAAAAGTCCAACAATCTCCCCCTTTTTGATGATGGCAACACTATATTAAATAACAGAGATGAAGTGCATGAAGATAAGCTGTGAAAATAAGCAATGCAGACACACAACACACTCGCCTCCTCTGACGACTCCCAAGAGCTCCCCCTGAACACAACATCTACTTTCCTCTGACTAGATAACTCAGGGCACTTATCTTTCGCTCCCCCTCAGCAAAGCACAAGCAAGACACTAGCAAGACACTCTCCCCCTTTGACATCATCAAAAACTAGGGGCAGGTCTAAAGATATCATGAAAAGAAAAATGCTGACAGTGGAGAGAAAACAATAGAGAGTATGGCTGATAAAGGAGAGTTATTGAGATATTTAAGCAATTAAGAAAGCCATTAATTTTATGTGAGGATTTTGAGGATCAGTTAGTCAGACTGCGTGCAAAATGGTGAATGAAGAGTTGCTCCATACACAGAACCAGATTCTAAGCAAGTAAGGTACAAGATACAAGTATGGTCAGAGTAAGTCATTACTCAGAGAGTATAAAGCAAGGAAGTCAGGAAAAACAAAGACCTGTGGTATTGAAAACAAACAAACCAAGACCTAAATGCCAAGTGAACAGAATCTGGGTACCAAGAGGGAGAAAAAATTTTCAAAGATGGTCAAGATCAAAGATAAATCTGTCAAGTACACCTTTGACATTAGGGAGACACCTTGTTTAGAGGCAGGAATCCCCAGTTACTTGGTGGCAAGACCACATTACCCCTTCTGACAAGAGGACAGAGATAGTATTCTAATTGGTGTTGACATTAAGGTGACACCTTTACCAGAGGCCAGACACCCCAGTTACTAACCAGATATGTACCATTGCTCTGTATGATCAAGACAGCTAATTAAGCCTGATTTATACTGCCATCTCATGACATGGGATACTTTCACTTCATTGATGAAAGTCCCAGTTTCTCAATGAACAGTTAACAAGGTTGTTAAAACTTCTTTCACGAATTTTTCATTAAACTGCACTTGAAACCTTGTAAATTAGTCTTGATTCAGTTTGAGAACAATACACCAGCTCCAAAGTTTTTCAGACACAAGCACTATATACCTCATTTCGGACTTAACTAGACTAAGTAGGTATGATGTACTGGCTAGATCAGAAGTCAGTTATAGTGTAGGAAGATAGTCTTGAATTTAGATTTTGATCTCAGTGGGACTAACAGCTAAAATTCCAACAAGAAATTAGATGAACAGTCTTAACGGATAAAACATTCAAAAATTTCTTTTATCCACCTACTCAAACTGATTCTCTTATAAGGTCAGCAAAAGTCCGTTCAAAGTATGTTTAGATTTGGCCAAAAGAGCATGACATCAATTATTAATCTAGCTCCCCCTGAGACCTTGACTCCAACTTAGACTTAACCAAGACAAACCTCAAAACACCTCAAAGAAAACAAAGTGGTATCAATCAATACGAGTGAATCAGCAACCACTCATAATGAGGTTATTTTCAGCAACAGACAATGAGTATAGGTAAGCACAAGAGCACATGACAGATTATTCAGAGATCAATTATTCAATTATGAAATTCTGTAAATACATAATTCTTTGCGCAATGTGCTAAATTTTTCAGTATCCAGTGGCTTAGTGAAAATATCTGTAATTTGTGAGTTAGTGCCAACATGGATCAATTCAAAGGTCTTCCTAGCTACTTCATCACGAATAAAATGATGCCTGATTTCGATGTGTTTAGTTCAAGAATGAAGTACAGGATTCTTTGCAATGTTTATTGCACTAGTATTGTCACAAAAGATGGAAGTGCAACCTAGCTCAACTGAGTAATCCAGAAGCTGGTGTTTTATCCATATAACATGTGTGCCACAGCTCCCTGCTGCCACATACTCAGCTTCAGCAGTAGAAAGAGCCACAGAGTGTTGCTTCTTGGATCCCCAAGAGACTAGGCACCCTCCTAAAAATTCGCAGTGACCACTAGTACTTTTCCTGTCCAATTTATATCCTGCATAATCTGCATCTGTATATGTAATGAGATCTAAACTACATGATGCAGGATACCAAAGACCTAGATCATGGGTAGCAGATAAGTATCTAAAGATTCTTTTTACAGCTGCCAAATGCAATTCAGTAGGCCTAGACTGGTATCTGGCACACATCCCTACACTAAATTGAATGTCAGGCCTGGATGCTGTTAAGTAGAGGAGTGAACCAATCATACCTCTATATAATTTAGCATCCACCTCTTTACCTTTTTTGTCTGAATCCAGTGAGGAGTTGGTGCCCATGGGTGTTGAGATAGTCTTGAGGTTGGTCATTCCAAACCTTTTCAGCATCTCCAGAGTATACTTGGTTTGATTTATGAAACAACCATCCTCCATTTGTTTGACCTGCAGCCCAAGAAAATACTTTAGTTAGCCAACTAAACTCATTTCAAATTCATGAGACATAGATTCAGAAAATTCTTTACATAATTTTGAATTGTTAGATCCGAAGATGATGTCATCAACATATCCCTGGAGCACTATTAAATCCTTTCTGAGATTTTTGGTGAAGAGGGTTTGGTCAACCTTACCTCGAGTGTAGCCCTTGCTCAAGAGGAATTCAGAAAGTCTCTCATACTAGGCTCGAGGAGCCTGCTTCAATCCATAGAGGGCTTTATTCAACCTAAAAACCATGTTAGGCTGAACAGAGAAATTAAAACTTGGAGGTTGTTCAACATATACCTCTTCCTTCAATACCCCATTTAAGAATGCACTTTTGACATCCATCTGCTACAGCCGAATGTTCCTAGAGCATGCAAATGCAAGCAGAATTCGTATAGCTTCCATCCTAGCCATTGGGCATAGGATTCATCAAAATCCACACCAAATTCCTGACTGTAGCCTTGAGCTACAAGTCTTGCTTTGTTTCTAGAAATAGCTCCATTCTCATCAACTTTATTCTTGAAAATCCATTTAGTGCCAATGACATGAGTGTTATCAGGTCTGGGAACTAGTTCCCATACAATATTTTTCTCAAATTGATTTAATTCCTCACACATGGCAGATACCCAAGAATCATGTTTTAAGGCTTCTTCCACAGACTTGGGTTCCACCTGAGATACCAATGCAGCTAAGTCCTGTTCTTGGACAATTCTAAAATGAGACCTAGTCCTAGGAGGATCATGCAAATTGCCTATGACATTTTCACTAGGGTGGTCTTTGTGAAATATTATCTCACCTGAGGGTTCACCTACCTCAGCTGCTCCTTCTTGCTGTGAGTTTTCTGGTTGAGCAGCTGGCTACATTTCTTCTTCTTCAATTCTCTCCAAGAAATCTCCCTCATTAGATGGCTCCCTGTCATCATCCATCACTTTGTTAGAGAAATCATTTTCATCAAACACTACATGCAGTGTTTCTTCAACAGTTTGGTCAGCTTTAATGAAAACTCTGTAAGCCCTTGAGGTTTCTGAATATCCGAGAAAAATTCCAGGAGAGCTCCTAGCTTCAAATTTGTCCAAACCATTCTTACCATTATTGTGGATAAAACATTTGGAGCCAAAAACTTTAAAGTAAGAAATGTTTGGCTGCTTACCCTTGAGAAGTTCATACGGAGTTTTCCTATGAGTAGGTCTTACCAAGGCTCGGTTTAGAATGTAGCATGCAGTATTCGCAGCTTCAGCCCAAAATCTCCTTGGAAGTCCACTCTCAATCAGCATAGTCCTGGCCATTTCAATTATTGACCTGTTTCTTCTCTCAACAATTCTGTTCTGCTCCGGTGTCCTGGGAGAAGAGAATTTGTGAGTCACTCCCTCTCTTGAGCAAAATTCAGAAAATGAAGAGTTCTCAAACTCTCCTCCATGGTCAGACTGAATTGTAATGATGTTATGTTCACCTTGCAATTTGATTTTATTGAAAAGTTCTTCAAAGTGAACAAAGGCATCATTTTTATTTGCTAAACAAAACAACCAAGAAAATCTAGTGAAGTCATCAAGTATGACTAATCCATATCTCTTACCTGACAAACTTTGTATCCGGGTAGGACCAAAGAGATCCATGTGCAAGTGCTGCAGCGGTTTAGATGAAAGATTCTCAGTTCTCAACTTAAAAACTGCACGAGTCTGTTTACCTAGTGCACAAGCATCACATAGCTTGGACCCTAACTGAAATCTTATTCGGGGCAAACCTCTAACTAGGTTATGCTTAGACAGTTTATTCATTGTAGACAAACTAGCATGGCCTAGACGCCTATGCCAGTCAAACGCAACCTGTTCAGAATTAGCAGACATACACAAGTGAGTTTCAGGATTATCATCAGGTCTACGATGTATACATTGTTTACTCTATGACCTTTGAACATGATGTTATCAGAATTCAACTCAAAAATAGTACAGGAATTGTGGTCAAAGAGTACCTTGTGTCCTTTGTCGCAGAGTTGACTTATACTTATCAAGTTATGCTGAAGTCCTTCTACAAGATACACATCTTCAATGGAGTTAGTAGAGGACTTACCAACTGTACCAATTCCAATTATTCTTCCTCTGTTATTTCCACCGAATTTGACCAGGCCCCCAAACTTCATTTTCAGTTTGCTAAATTTGGACTGGTCTCCTATCATGTGCCTGCTACAGCCGCTGTCAAGATACCACTTGTTATGCTCGGCTGCCAGGCTAACCTGCAAAAGTTCAGACAAAGTGATGTGGGACCCAATTCAAATTGGGTCCAAAGATAGTTTTCAATTTATCCAAATCACACTTAGGAACCCACATTTGTTTTACTATTCTTTTCAGAGATTTCATGTAGATTGATTCTTCCTTCTTGGCATTTCTCAGTGGGTGTTGAATGAGCCTATTCCTATTAAAATTATGCTATTTCCGAGCAGAGAAATTGTTGTTTGGCCTCTTAGAGGAAACACGTGTGTGCTGAGCATAATTCATGTAGCCATTTTTATTCAAATGAAAATTGTGCTGAAGGTGATGCATGTTCGCATGCTTTCTTTGATAACTATCATGCTGAATTTTCTTAGCGAAACTGTTCACCTTTCTAGTGACATCAATAGGAATGGTCGTGTGAAAACCCTTGTTCCACACCTGTTGCACAGGAACAGTTCTAGTCTCAGGATTTCCTGACTTAGTCTGTTGACCAGTGGATTGAATAGATTTGCTGGTCGAAACCTTCAATGTAGAGACAGATTTGGAGCTGGATGGGGTTTCTAGTTTTTCTTTGCCCTTGGTGGGGCAGAACGTGATAGTTTTGAATTCAAAGGGTTTTTTACTTGTGAGATTGTATCCTAATCCCTCCCTATTGAAGTTTACCCTCGACCCCAGAAGGGCATCCAGATTGTTTCTCCCCTCTGTAAATTTTTCTAGCATTTTTCCTTTGTCCTCAATCTCCTTCTGAAGTTCATTACATTGGTCCTGGAGTTCCTGATTAACTTTTCTAACCGCTTCATATTTTTCTGCAATCAGTCTAAACTCCTTTTTACTCTCTTCAGTTTTACTCTTCAGCTCATTCATCTTGGCTAGATTTTCCTCTCTTTCCATTCTAAACTTCTCGATCTCACTTCTAGCCTGATCTAGCTCAATGGCCATCTCCTTGTTTTTCATGTTGTCCGTAACAGCAATAGAGTGTTCCTCAGAAGCTGAGTGAAACTTTCGTTTAAGCATTCTGTGCTCCTTGGTTAGAAAATTATATTTAGCTAACAGGTCGCCATAGGCGTCCTCCCAATCATCCAAAGTAAAATTCTCAAATAAGTTCGTTACCTCTTCCTCATGGTTGGCCATGAGGCAAGTCTTTTCTTCACCTTTACTGGACGAGGTGGCTTCTGGATCCTCCTCCTCGTCGCTCCATGTGCATAGCATGGCTTTCTTCTTCTTGTGCACCATCTTCTTCTGGTATCCGGGAGCCTTAGCTTGCAGCTCTGGACATTCACTTTTCATGTGGCCAGGTTTCTGACAATGGTAGCATGTAACTTTTTTAACAAACCGGTTCTTCTCAAGTTCTCGTTCAGGAGACTTCCTTGTAGCATTAAATCTCTTTCTCCTGTAGAATTTCCCTTTAGTTCTCAAGAACTTTCTGAATTGCCTGGTGAGCATGGCCTGCTCGCCCTTGTCCAGGTCTGAGAATCCGTTAGAGTCTTCAGTGCTACCACCACTGTTGCTGCTGCTGCTCTTCTTAGTATGTCGTGAGACTTTCAGAGCAACATTCTTTCCTTTTCTGTCATGTCCATCATTCCCTTGTCTGAAGTTCATTTCGTGGGTCATGAGAGACCCAATCAGCTGGGTTACTGACATGGTGGATAAATCTCTTGATTCCTCTATGACAGTCACCTTAGTATCCCAGATGGGAGTTAGGGACCTAAGGATCTTCCTAACAATGTCTTCTTGCTGAATCTCCTTTCCAAATCCTCTCAGACTATTGATGATCACAGACAATCTAGCATACATTTCTGTGATCGACTCCTCTGGCTTCATCTTAAACAACTCATACTGAGTTGTAAGCATATTGATCTTGGTAGCTTTCACTTGAGATGTGCCCTCATAAATTAACTGCAATTCATCCCACATTTTCTTTGCAGTCTTGCACGCTGAAATCCTCAAGTACTCTTCCGGGTGGACGGCACACTGTATGATGCTAAGAGCCGTCCAATTCAGTGCGGAGAGTTTAACCTGTTCCTCTATCCATATGTCTTCGTTCGGTGGAAGTTGGTACGGACCATCTGTAATTACTCTCCAGAGCTTGTGGCTTTGAGCCCTGATGAAGACTTCCATCCTGTTCTTCCAAAAGAAATAGTTATTACCATCGAAGAAAGGGGGATGGGTGATTGACTGCCCTTTAGCAATGTAGCTGCGAGGACTAGCAGATCCGTTTCCCTGGCCGTTGGACCACATATTGGGAAATACCCGCTCTGATACCAAGTGATACAAGAAATATGAAGTGATCTAGAAGGGGAGGGGATGAATAGATCACTGTTTTCAACCGATTAAAAACTTACTGTAGAATGGTTCACTTAAAACAAGCAATCTCGGAGTTGAACCCACAAACACGCAGTGCGGACAATAGCTCGAGTGGATAGAAGGCACACCACACAATCACCACAGATAATCACACGAGTACTCAGAGATTTTTAAGGTGGTTCGGTCAGACCTCCAGTCTGCCTACGTCCACCCCTCACTTCAAATTGAAGTGAGGCTTCCACTAGCACCTGCTAGCAAAGCAGACTCAGTTTGCAACAACGGCTGATTCACAGCTTCACAGGGGAACACTCTCCCCTCTTCCTCCACACCCGGAGGGAACCCTAAGGACGCCAAGTCCCTAGAAATAGGAAATAATTTCCTCTTCCTCCAACCGGAGGGAATACTAGTGATCTGCAGTCACTAGAACCAGAGACCAAGGTCTCTCTTCCTCTGAAGCCTAGAGGGAACACCTCTTCTTCGAGAGGGAACAATACTGCAACCTCTGTTGCAAGTGAACCAGAGAGAACACGTCTCTCTCTTCCCCTGAACACCAGGAGGAAACACAGAGAACTCTCAATCAAGAAAGAAACACAGACAAAAATGAAAACAAGAAAGAAGGAATCCAAAACTCAGAAACGGAAACAATGTAGCTCAAACTGAGCAGCAGACTTCGGATTTGATCCGTAAGTCAATACCCATCTTCTGATCACTCTTCTACTCTCTCTTCTCTCTCCACTGGAACACTCTAGTTTCTCAGGGAGGCTCTTTCTCTTCAGCTCTCACTCAAATTTCTTCTCTTCTTTTTTCTGGATCAAACTCTCTACACTTCTACTTTTTGCTTTTCCCTTTCGATCGATCTTCATCTGTGGACGAAGGCTTCAATATATAGCAGCAGCAGCAGGTGGATAAGGTGCAGAATGCGTGTGCCTCCCACACTTCATCCAGAACCTTCTTGCCACGTGCCTTTATAGCATTGGTTCCTTTAGCATTGGATCACGTGCAGCCCAGTCACTGGGAATATTCTTCCTCGGACCACTTTCTTCTTTTTGTTTTTCTTCTTCTCCTGCAAAGAAATAAAACGATTAAAACTTAGGGCCACAAAAACTAAAACTACATGAGGTATGTGATAGCAATACGAGATGCACTGTACTGAGAACGACACGAGATACACAAGATTACTACAGTACAAAATAAAGAGAGAATGACACGAGGTCAGAAAACAGCACGAGGTAAAAAGAGACGACACGAGATACATACTAATAAGGCTAACACTACAAAGAGAACGACACGAAGTATCACTGTAACAAAACAAACACTACGAAGAGAACGACACGAGATACACAATAATAAAGCTAACAGTACAAAGAAAAACGACACGAAGTCAGAAGAGAACAGCACGAGGTGAGAAGGAAGTCTCACGGAGTGAAACGGTAGTATGACATGCGATCAGAGGGAACCTGGATGAAGATAGAAAGAAACAACACGAGGACATAAACACAAGAATAACACGAAGACACGAATACAAAACCAACACGAAGACATGAATACAAAAACAACATGACATAACAAACAGTAAAGAGAACGGCACGAGGTGAAACGACACTATACTAAAAAGACCTGAATACACATGAAAACAACTCGAGTACTAAGTTGCTCAAACGTACGAACGACTCGAAGACGAGGACGACACGAAAATAACATGGACTGAAACCAACTCGAAGATGAAAATGAAAACTGACACGAAGTGTGGTCACAAAACAAGAAGGACACTTGCAACGTACAGCCTTCATATGATGAGGCGATGTGAAGACTTTGCGTTCAACTGGATGTATAGACTTGGAACGGCTTCAAGGCAACGCAATCGAATGTATGGACTTTCACAAGGTATAGACTTGCCAAAGAACTGGACGATGTATAGACTTGAACAAGACAAAGTCTGTACAGACTTGAGGGTTCACAACGTATATACTTTGGCAAGACAATGGCTGTACATACTTGAAGTGAAGACCAATGTATAGACTTCAAAGTTCAGCTGCCAATGAATAGACTTGGAAAGCTTAAACCAATGTATGGACTTAGCTTCGAACATGCTACAGTGCATTGTATGGACTTTGAAGACTGATGCATGACGCTAAGACAATGTGTAGACTTTGGCTTGGGACGAAGATAGAGATGAGGCTGTATAGACTTGGCTAGATCATAAGACACGAAGACATAGGGGTGACACAGATGGAGCGACACGAAGACAACCAACAAACATAGTTGGAACAACACGACGTACAAAAGGACAACACGGAGTGTAGTGAACACAAACAACACGAAGTATGAAGGGAACATTACGGACATGCAAGGTATTATCTCATGGCAGTTTTCCTGTTAATCATGGAAATTTCAAATGCATAACATTACTCGAGATATCTGATTAAAATGACAATATTTAACATAGTGATGCTCATCATCAAAACACTAGGGAAGTCACAAAAGTCCAACAATAAGACTGACTGAAATCCACCCGAGGTTCAGATATTGCTGCTATACAAGTCTTATGGGCTTTAATTAACCGAGCAAGGCTTCTAGCTGTGGCCTTGTTACCCATGCCCCTAGCATTCCACATAAGGGCTGAATTAATCATGGACAGAAGTTGATGGTGGGTGAGAGGCCAATACCTTGGCTTTAGCTGTGGTGAGTCGTGAGTCAGTTATGAGATCCCCTGGAATAATTGAGACTTCATTTACTTCTTTGACTTGAGGAACATTGAAAAAGTTTTTTTGGCTCTGACATAGCATCCGAGAGTTTTCTGAGGCTGCCAATTCAAAGATTTTACTTGAGCCAATAATTTGGATGTCTTTAATGCCCAGGTTTTGAGCATTAACTGGTATATCAGACTTCTCTTTCTTCTGAGGCATAAGTACTAATTGGGTTGAAGGAAGCTCCTCTGGGATCGCACAGTCTATAGAAACATCCTCAGTACTTGTCACTAATGAGGTGTTTTGACTTTCATTGGCATTATTGCAAACATTTGGAGAGCTAGCATTATGTATTAAAGGGCCAATAATAGATTGCTCACCAATATTGTTGTCTTCAACATTTCCTGCATCTCCCTTATCTAATGGGGACTTCCCTTCAACATCACTTTCTTCCGATAGATGATTCAAGATAGAGAATCTGTTGTCAGCATCCACTATCAACTTGGGACTAGACATTCTAGGCGGCCGGGGTTTATATTCCTGTCGAAAGACTTTCTGAACATCCGGAAGAATGACATTAGGCTGATTGCGATTTGAATTCTTCTTTTTCTTCTTCTTACAATCTTCTTCCGTATGACCAATTTTGTGGCAATGAGAGCATAGGGATGGCACCCTGTGATAGTTGATGGACTGCCAAAAACCTCTGTCTTCCATGCCAATCCACATTCTATTTTTCCTCTGCGCAGCAAGATCTAACTCGATGCATACTAGCGCCTCTGATGTATCGGTCATAGCATATGTAGCGTCATGAATTCGCAGAACCGGTCTGATATTCCCTGCTATGGATCGAAGCAGATCCTCATGAAAAAAGTTTACAGGCAATCACGGGAAACCAATCATACAGGCACCATCGATGGATCTGACTCGAAATCAAAGTCATGAGTCCATCGAAAAAATCGAAATAGAAAACCTCTGATGAATAAATTATTCTGAAGGAGGAGTTTGAGGAAATCTGCCTCACAACCTAGCCGGATTAAAATGTGTCTGGAGTTCATTCAGTTGATAATAAAATCTAAGCTAAGATGCAGTCTCTGCGATAGACAATATTTAATATCAGGGATAGAAGGCCGACCATAGGAGCACCTTGCTATAATTGCATTCTGGAGATCGCGGCAAGAAATCTGGATCTCCTCCTATGTGAAAAATGCCGCTGACTCTCCTTTGTCTATATACGCCGGAGCCTTCACCTAGAAAGAAATGCGCGGACGCTGTTGTGTTTCGATCAAGATCTGGGCATAAGACTTCCGTGGGGCTACTTCAATGGCCTCGGCACTAGGACGATCGCTACCAGGTGGAAAATGGACATCCCCCACCGTGCCAGCCATGGTCGGCAGGAAGGGGACGGACCAGGGAGAAATAGAGGAGACAAGCGGTAATAAGCGAAACCGGATCTTCTCTCTCTAGAAATCTAGAGAGAGAATTGAATGACATTATTCAATTTTCTTTTCATCATCTTATATTCTTTGGTTTGACAATTAAACTTATCTAACAAATCTGCATTGGCATCTTCCCAATCATCAATTGAATATTTCTCGAAAGGATTGCTTTCCTCTTCATCATTGTTGGCCATAAGACATAGCCCTTGTTCTTCTTCATCTGAGGTTTCTCCTTCGATGTCTTCTTCTTCATCGCTCCATGTGCAAACCATGGTCTGAGGCTTTTTTTTCTCAACCTTGAAGTTCTTCCTCATCAACTCAAGGTAGTCCCCTTTCATGTGACTTGGCTTTTTGCAATGGTAACAAGTAATTTTGTTAGAATTTTTATTTTTGTCAAATTTAAAGTTAGAATTCTTACCAGCCTACTGTGGCCTTCTTTTCCTCAAGGTCTTACCTCAGGTTCTCAGAAACCTTTGGAATTGTCAGGTTAGCATGGCTTGTTGGGCATCATCAAGATCTGTAAAGCTCTCATACTCTTCACTGCTCTCTCCACTACTCCAAGACACTTTGAGGGCTATAGTTTTTCCTTTCTTTTTTTGTTCCACACTCCTCTTCAGATTATCTCATATGTCATTAGTGACCCCATCCGCTCCGTCACTGTCATAGTGGACAGATCCCTTGACTCCTCTATCACAGTGGCTTTCGTGTGCCATGTTGGGGTTAGAGACCTAAGAATTTTCGTAACTAGATCACTTTCCTGAAATTGTTTTCCTAGTGCCTTAAGACTATTAGTGATTAGTGAGAGCCTCGCATGCATCTCAGATATGTTTTCTTCAGACTTCATCTTAAACAATTCATAATCTGTGGTGAGCATGTTTACCTTAGTTGCTCTCACCAGGGACGTTCCTTCATAGATCAACTATAGCTTGTCCCACATCTTCTTGGTAGTTTTGCAAGCTGAGATCCTTGAATATTAATCTAGATGCACGGCGCACTGCATGATGTTAAGAGCAGTCCAATTGACAGTTGATAGTCTAATTTGTTCCCTGGTCCATGCGCTTTCATCTTCAACGAGTTCAAATGGACCGCTGGTGACAACTCTTCATAGCTCATGGCTCTGAGCTCGTAAGAACACCTCCATCTTGTTCTTCCAATAAAAGTAGTTAGCACCATCGAAGAATGGGGGTCTATTTATTGAATGCCCTTCAGCTATGAAGCTGTGAGCATTGCTGGTTCTAGGTCTTCCCTGGTCGTTGGATCACATTGTGGGAAACCTGCTCTGATACCAATTGATAGAGAAAGAGATGAGATCTAGAAGGGGGCATGAATAGATCTACTACAAAAAACTTCACGGATTAAAACTCTCAAGCAATGCACTTAGATCTAGCACTCAAGAAGGTATCATTCACCACATCGACCAGTTCAAGCAACCAAGCAAGCAACATATACACATAAGCAATATAGGATGCAGTAAGATAGCAGAAGAACTAAACTCAACCTAACAATCAATCAGAACTACAAATGTTAATTAATCACAAGCTTGGAACAGTACTAGGCAGAGGTTTGATCAAAGGATCTCCTCATGCAAGGGGCGATGTTCTGGATAGGCGTAACCTATCTTTCCCACCACGTCTTTTGATATACTTCCTGGTTGTGTACAAATGCAAGTAACAATTAGGAACAATGACCACATATGAGACAAGCAATTTTTTAGGTGGTTCGATTGCTACCCGCAATCTACATCCACCCCTCACTCCCTTGGAGTGAAGATTCCTTGCTTAACAAAGCAAACAACAGACTCAGTCTGTGACAACGACTGTAACCACAGCTTCACCCCCGAGGAACACACTCCTCGCTTCTTCTGGATTTCCAGAAGGAAGTCGGAGGAACAACCTCCCTTCCTCTGCGACCGCAGAGGGAACCCCGTCAACTGCACCCAGCAGCTCACTCAACCAAAGGTTTGAACCTCTCTTTCTCTGTTACACAGATGGGACTCCGGAGAATACTCTCCCTTCCTCTGATAGTACTCAGAGGGAACCACAAACAAATTCGAAATGAAGAACAGAAAGAAAAAAAGGTGAAATGTAGAAATTCGATTGGAAAAGAAAACACAAGAAAAATGTAGCTTCGAATTGAAGCAATCTTCTAACGAGATGGGCTGGCTGCACTCAATTCTCTCTTTTGCTTGAGGTGGTTCTCTCTCTCTTTTTCTTCTCGAAGAGCTCTCTCTGAATTCGCAATGGCAACGACGGCAGTAGCTTCAGCACTTTCCTTCAACGGAGCGGTTGGCATATATAGAGAGCAGAGCATTGTTATTCATCTGATCACCAGCCAGAATAATCCATTGGTCCACGTGGAAAAAAATATTTTGTCACTTTTTATCCTCCCAGAAAATAGCCACATGGATTGGAATGCGCGCGAAAAGGCTTCAGGTCACTGGCACGTGATTTACTTGATTCTCCCATTTTTTAGAATAAAATGAAGTTGTGTTGATGCAGCAACTTAATGCATCGAGGCAGTGTAGCAAAAAAAACTTTCGAATAGTTGGCTTCAAAATGCATGCCCTTTGGTGCTTCGTTGCAGCGCTTGGATGCTTCGACGTGTTGACTTTTAATTGCGGGTTCTTAGCTGAGTCCATCAATGCACTGCTCAGATACATCGGTGCAGTGTGAGCATAGAATCCTTGGCCAGAAGGCTTTGAATGCTAGCTTTTGTCTTGGTGCGTCGATGCATAGCGTCACCAGGTCAAGGCAGAGTGTAACGACATATCGCTCATAAGCTGATGCGTCGGATCATCAATTTGCTACTTTGACCTTCCCTAATGATATCATACTCGAAAGCATCAAAGCATCGCTTGGTGCTTTGACATGCTTTCTGAAAAGCTGTACTCAGCTGCTTCGACGTAACGCCATTCGGTTTCCAATGTTAGGCAGATGCATCGATGCAGTAGCTTGATGCGTCGAGGCACCGTCAGATCTGCTTCAACCTCTTGATTGTAACTTGTTCTTGATGCATCAGTGCAACTCTCTATTGCGTCGATGCAGCTCTCTAAAAATCACTTATGTGGTTGTGACTGCATCGAGGCAGTGGGGAACTCTGGCATTTTTCAGATCTTCCTTACTCTTCTTGATACAGCTCCAGTAGCTAGAGCACCTACAATTTAAAACTATTCTTCTTAGCTAATTAACCATACTGCATTGACATCGTCAAAACACACATAATGCAACAGGTCCAAGAAGCGAGTTTGAGCACGCCGAGCACCCGGTCTTCTAGAGGTTCAAACCTGTCCAAAAATCCAGTCCAAACACTCCAAAAACTAGTCAAATCCCAGTCAAGCGGGTCTAGTGAAGGGGTGGCATTTAAATATTCCTTCTCTCTATCTCTCTTCACACATTGCGCCCAGCCCCCCTAAAGGGAGGGTTTATGCAGGACAGGCACACTGGGTGCCCTTCCCACATAAACCCCCATGAGGGGGGGCCTTTAGGTGGGCCACACCCCCATCCAATAAAAAGAGAGAGAGAGAGAGAGAGAAAAGAGAAAGAAAACTTTCCCACGTTAACCCCTCTTTCTCTCTCCATCTTTCCCACCTAAACCCCCCCTTTAGGTGGGATGAAGCAAATTGGGACCCACTCTCACTTCCCCACGTAAACCCCTCCTTTACTCTCCAACATGTGCCCCCTTAAACAACCCCTTTAGGTGGGCTGAAACCACGTGGGCCCCACTCATCTTCTCTCCTACATGCGCCCCCTAAACCCTTCCTTTAGGAGGGCTGAAACCATGTGGGACCCAACGCACATTCTCTCTCCAGGACAACCCCTTAAACCCTTCCCCTTTAGGTGGGCCAAGCCCCACACCCAGCCCACGTTCTCTCTCTAGGCCGCCCCCCTAAACCCCTCCCTTTAGGGGGGCCAAAACACTCTAGCCCTCACACACAAAGCCCTTTCTCTCTCCATTCTGCCCACCTAAACATACCCATTAGGTGGGCCAATCCCTCAAACCCCCTGACCTTTACGTGGGCTCACCCCTTTACGTGGCAGCCTCGCCACCCAACCATCCCTTGCCTATAAATCCCCTTGGAAGGCCAAGGGTCAAACATATATAGAGAGGGATCAATAAGAGGATACAATACCAGAAGAATAGCTAAAGCACTCTAAGCACTTGGAGCATAACCTGGTCATCTATTCGTGTTTGCCTTTGTACCTGTCGAGGGTATATCACATCAACACCCTCTCATATGACGTTTAGCCAACACATACGAACATTCTCCTTTACGTCTGGGGCGCCATGGTAATAGCGAGAACACTCGTCCACCGAGTTCGCTTGCGTATGGCGCGCCATGCTAACAGCCTCATGCTGGAACCTCTCGTACTTCGAGATCATCCTCGGACTACTCGCTCTGAGCCGGTGATTGATTGTCCCACCAGCCACACTGAGTTAGATCAAGCATAGCCCAGAAGTACCATTCCTGAGGCTCGGTCCTAACTCCCAGATATCCTGACACCCGGCACGCATGCCCTCCAGTCGATGTCAGTATCCTAGTACCAAGTCCGGCCTACATCGCTCCATAGTGTTTGTAGTCCCTAGAGGACCCTCTGTCAATTGTGCAATGACCCGAGGACCGATCTTGGTGAGAGAATTGTCTCATGGCTTGCTCTAGTGTATTAAGGCCTTTTAGAGCCTCTCTATAACGCCCTTGTGGCTTGTCATAGTGAAGTGTACTCGGAAAACCCGACTCATCACCTCTCTTGGTACACTTTGGTGTCCGGCCCCTCCAACTCCTAATGTCATTTGTCTCTCCGACCAGTACCCGTCAGCTCCTTACTGAGACCGTGTCCGTGGTCCCATTCCAGTTTATATCTCTCCCAATTTCCAATGCCTTCAACCCAGTTTTTCGAACCCGATAGTCGAATTCTAGCAGTAGCACGAACCATGTGCCAGTCCCCCTTTAGCAGAAAAATAAAGGTGTCCGGATTCAATCCGATGTACAACAAACAACGACTGCTTGCGGTCAGAGGGGAAGACGTCCTATACATGAATCCCCACAATCGCCTACACTAGTACTAGCGGAACCTCCTCCTCTCTGCGTGTTACCCAACATCCCGTGCCCACGTGTCGTGCCCTGGTGGCACTTCCCCAATCAAAACTTGGTTCCACAGGTGATCGCAGAGAAATCGACTAGCAGGCCCGCACTCTACCCAGTATTCCTTGTCCCGATCGTTTAGAACGATTAGTCATACGCTACTCTTTCTTGTGCATTTTATATCGTTCTTGCCATTTCCCTGCCAATACCCCGGAATCCCTGCGTGCCAAGTCTACCCATCTCAGCATTCTGTAACAGGCGAGTGTGTGGCACCACCACGGGAAAACCCCACCCAGGGAATTCGCCTTTAGCCACCGACAACGGTCGATCAATTCAAATTGATACCAAATGTGGACTCCACCGGAAAGTCCTGTTCCATGCCCCACTCACTCCACACGAGGGGGAAAATGAGGGGAAACCATTCCCCGCCATCCAAACCACCAGAAAACACATTTTAAACTAAAAATCACCGCCCGAATCAGCGGAATCATCTCTCACCCTGAAATATACATTTTTCACCAAACATGATAGAAACTCACTCTTCCTCACCTGAATCAACTTGGAATTGCCAGGAAATAACACAAGGATGGCAAGAATCCATCCCCCTACCTTCTCCGAAGAAACCACACTACTCAAGTGTCGATCCACGCCGAAAACACCTCATTCCATGACCGGTTCTTCACAAAAACGTGAAAGCCGCCCCTCCATGCCACCCTCTCTTGCTCTACACTACCATCCTCGCCACTCATCACCTGTGTCGTCCTCTGCCTCGCCCACCCGCTTTCCGATTATCGCCAGAGTAGTGGTAGGAGAGGAGGAGAGAACGAGTGAGAGGGGAAGAGAATGAAAGAGAGAGATGAGAAAACGAAGGAGAGAGGGGTGGGGGGTTAAAATAGGGTTTATTATTATTATTTTTTCGATTCCATTTAGAAAATTCACGTAAACTCTAAAAATTCCCAAAAAAATTAATTCTGGCTCTGAAAAATTCAAAGAAAAAATAAGGCCACTCAACGCGTCGCCACGGACCTGAAATAATCCACGTAAATACCATCTAAAGGTCCAAAGATCTATTATCAAAGTCCAAAACCAATATGGACACAATCCGTAATCCATGGAAACACGATCCGAGATCTAAAGATATTGCAGTCCTCCCCCCTTACAAAAATTTCATCTTCAAAATTTAGGACAATGTACGGGACTCCTGGGGAAGAATTCGCACAATGGGTAAGACCTCGCGATCATCGCACAACCACTATACTCTCCACTCAACATTCTGTAAGCAACGTCGCCAGACCAATACATCCAATAAAGCCATCGTGCTCTAACACAACAATCCACACCGATCCTTAAACCGATCTGGGTACACAAAGACAGGCAAGTCTGGCATTACCTCAGCTTTTTTGAAACCCTCAAGGGCATGAATAACATCCGATACACTCCACACACAGAGGAAACACATGATCTCAATTGGGGAATCCACACTTAGCTGCCTATTCAGGACATCAGTGTCACACCCCGATGCGGAAAAATCAGAACGTAGTAGTTATAACATTCATGTCAATCAGAGCAAAATAATGATTTATAATAGACAATGAGGCAAGAACACATGGAGCCATAAATTTCTAACTTTTATTGATAACACCAAGAAATATTTGTTACAATTACTCTTCTAGATTCTTCCAAAAGAAAACATAAACATCTCAATAAACTACTCCATCGTTCCAATGACAACGACTCCAAGACTTCATATTTAGAGAAAACTAAGACATCATGACAAGACATGCTATGACTGTTACGCTGGTTCGCTCCGAGCTTTACTCTCGCCCCTCCCCATCAGATTGAATGTCTTCATCCGAGCTACCTGAAAAACATTGGGAAAAATTGGGTGAGCGAGAGGTCAGTAGGATTTATATCTCTATGCGAGAGAATCTTTAGGTGATTAATCAATTAATAAGATCCTTCATGCTAATGAGAAAAATGAGGAAAATAAACAACGTGAAGTGGCATTTAACTATAGTCAACAAAAATGATGAGATGAACTGACCAAAGAGGACAGCATGAGATAGAACAAATGTATAACAAGAACTTTCATGTATTTGGCCGTAACAAGCACGCAAGTACAATCATGTAATGTAGAGTCATGAATTTACATGTAGAAGTGAATGTCATAGATTGACACGCTAGCAAGTACTTTGTGCAATGCCACACCTTGTCATTATAACTCTCATGGGCACTAGTACTTTCAGACGCTCCTCGTAGGACCATACCAGGCCCTTAATGATGCATTGGCATTAAGTGGTGGATCCAAGATCCCAAGTAAAATCTAGACATTCATTATTTACCGGCCAAGAATTCCAAGGACAAGCTCATGTAACCCAAAAGCATTAAGTGTAGAACACCCGGTAGTTTTCTAGAATTTTTAGATATTTAAGTGGGTTTATTTAAATATTTAATAGGCTTAAAGACTTAAATGGGCTAATTAATAGATTAATAAGTTAAAGCCTTTTGATTAAAGGCCCAATTAATAACTAAATAGTTAAGCCCACCTTAAAAAGGCCTTAAAGCCTGGATTTTAGCCTTTTGGCCCAAGCCTAAACCCTAGAGCCATACTAGGGATAAGTTCCCTAATGAAAAGGGGAGTTAGGGGATAATTAAAAGTGGAATTTGAATTAAACTTAAATTTCGGAGAGTGGAACAAGTCGCGATCTATTACGCGACGACGTTCTAATGATAGCGGTTGTACTTGAACCGCTACCTACTTCCGAAAATGGAAAGAGATAAAACACGGAAAGATCAAATTTTTATCCATGAGATGGCCATGGTTCGATGTGATATATAGTCGAAACCTACCCAGTACTCTTACGGGATCGAGTTGACACCCCATAGGACTCCTAATTCAAACTAAAACCCTAACCCTAGGCCAATCCCTATACATATAACCCAGAACCTCCTGCGCGAGCCCTAGGTTTTGGATTGCGCATAGTAGAGGTAAGATGTGATCGTTTCAAGTTCTTCCTTTAGAGTTATTTGTTCCCCTTAGTATCTTCTAGTGTCCCTCTAAATCTCATGTTAGGAGGACGATCAACCTAGGAGTAAAAGCGTGCGGAAGTTGCTATTTCTACGCTGGAAGAGAAGGAACAAGGACTCCTTTCCGGTGAGAAATTCGAAGTCTAGGAGGAACCCCAAAGGTAGGTTGTCTCATGACTGGCTTAAACATTATGTTAGGAGTAAAAGCCCTCTGTTCCCTCTCATTTTTCTACACCATGCTTGTAGTATTTCATGTTTTACCTTGATCGCGCAATATGTCCTTTTGTTCATGTTGTCCATGCCATATTAACTAAAAAGATAATAACTTGGGTTGATTTCATGCCTTCTCATGCATTAGCCACATGCTATCATGCTTCCTCGTTCAGTTTTATATAGTTTACATCGTTATTTGCCTTAGAAATAGGCCCTGCAAGTTGGGATTTGCTTCTGTCTAACGACGGATAGATAGCAGTCCTACAGAAACCGCAACCTTCATATAGCGGTTCTCGATCAACCGTGATCTCTACTGTTCACACTAAATAGTGACCAGATCAAACCCTATGATCACCTATTAAATATATAGTAGTTTCTACAATATTTCGTGCTGTTATGTTCTCTACTACATCATGTTTAATGGGTTTTATGTTTTGTTGCCATATCATGTTTTAAAAAGTTATTTTCATTATATGCTAGTTTCACAAATAGACCTTATAGTTTTGTACTTCAAGGATTTTACTTTTGATGAACTTCCTGCACCTCGATCTCTGTTTTGACATGTTCACTCTCATTTTTTTATCTTCCTTAGTTACTTGTACTTAGCCCGTACTCCGGTATGTTGCTATTAGTCACTTGCACATAATAGGAAAATCTTCTTGGACATTGAATGCCTCTCCGTCGGATATTCCTTCTATCAGACTAGGAATTTATGTTACAAGTCCTCCATAAGACTCCGTAAGCCTGAGATTCCCACTAGAACGCCGAGCTGGTTGTACCCTAAAAGCCCAAAAGTCTAGAAGAGCACTTCGAGATTTTTCCTGCACTCTGTCTTGATCGCGGCCTGAAATCAACTGCTACCTACAGATAGCGGCTGGCCAACGACCGCTTTCTTTCAAGAGTGTGGATAGTTCTGTCGACCGATGTCCTTGTTCTCAGTCGACAGACTTTAGATCGTGGACTCCACTCGATCGCTTCCTCAAGATAGTGGTCCTTGTCCAACCGCGTTCTGTCAAAATGTCCTCAGCCCAAGGATTGACCAAAAGGGTTGATTATATTATATTCTCAAACAATCTTATGACAGTCTGGAATCTGAAACTTTATTCATCAAGTCATTAATTAACTATAGAATGTATTAAAATCTGTTAGGATTCCAAAATACTTCCGTAGCACAACATTCATTGTAATTCATTCTTGACCTCTTGTCAAAGTTGCATGCATTCTTACCTTGTTTACTATCACCCTAAAGGCAATTATTGAATTTGATATTCTTGGCCGAACTTATTGATATTCTCGTGGAAGTAGCTTGATTTATAACTTGGAGATGCAAGGGCAGGCACGGACGGTGTCCAAGGGCTCCAGTCTAGCCCCCGCGGCTGATGGCCGGAAATATACTAATAACCATGGGGTATAATGATTATTACCCTCGCATTGCGTTAGGAGTACTTTTTTATAAACTTGTGAAATCCACGAGGGCAATTCATGAAATTTACATGCTTGCTTGAAAGTACATTCTCGTTACATGCTTGTTATATGACTTTCTTATGAAATAGCCTTCTTAAGGTTATGAAAATGGTACATACTCATTACATGATAATACATTCTTGTGATTGAAAAGTCAAATTATATTCTTGCTAGATTTATCTTGCTCTCATACTCTTGAACTTTCATGTCAAATTCTTGTTACTATTATTTTTATCGCATGTTTTATAACATTCTCATTATCTTACCTTCTAGAGCTAAAATATTAAACATGTAAACTATGTCGCACTACAAGAAAAGGCGGAGTTTCCGATGGCCCTAATCCATCGAAAATCCGTCGAAATTTCCGTCGGAACTAAAGTTTTCGACGGATTTTTGACTGATTTTCGACGGTTAAGGTCCGTCGGGTGATCATTGTTGCTAGTTTAGACGGATAAATTTTCTGTCGGAAAATATGTCTGAAGTTTCCGACGGATAAAGGGTTGTCGGAAGTTTCGTCGGTAATATTTTCGATGGATTATTATATCCGTCTCACAATCCGTAAGAACATATTTCTAACGTAATTTTTTCTGTCGGAGATTCTGTCGGATGTTTTTCCGACGGATCATTGGTTTTGTCATAAATTCCATAGGAATTTGTAAGGTTAAAAAATAAAAATATATATGTTTTCTGACGGAATTGCTATTGCGTCGGTTATTCCGTCGGAAATTTTTGACGGGTCCGTCGAAACATCCGTCGGAAAATATTTTTTACTTTTTTAAAAAATAAATAAATGTTATATAAAAACTTATTTAAATAAAAACATAAATGCAATCCATCACAAGTAAAACAAAAAGTAGGCAACAAAAGAAACATAATAACATTTATCAATTTTATAATAATAAAAAAATCAACAAATATCGTCCATATCTTCATCCTCCCCATCCTGCTCATCTCCTCCGTGGCCACTCGCTGGAGGATCCTATATTAAGAAAATAATAACATTAAATATACATTCATAAAAAAAGTTATGGAGCCGATAAAATAAATATTTTCTTTGATTGTATAAATTCAAATAAGATATATTGCACTTCTGAGCGCCGGGCTCAAACTGGGTATTCGATTTAGAATTCGTCAGCTCTCACAAGTCAGTTTTACCTCCCAAGTCGTGTTGGAACGATCGACACGCTGATCAGGCCGATATTTTAGATTTTGGACCCCCGAACCCAACTTTTTTAATTTTAAACTAAGTGCATTTGAAGAATGCACTTCTGAACGCCGGGCTTAAACCGGGTGTCCAATTTAGATTCCGTCAGCCCTCACAAGTCACTTTTACCTCTCAGATCATGTTGGAACAATCGACACGTCGATCGGAACGATATTTTAGATTTTGGACCACCGAACCAAACTTATTTAATTATAAACTAAATGCGTTTGAAGAATGCACTTCTGTGCACCGGGCACGAACCGAGTGTCCGATTTTGATTCCGTCAGCTCTCACAAGACACTTTTACCTCCCAGGTCGTATTGGAACAATCGACACAATGATCCCGAACCCAACTTCTTTAATTTTAAACTAAAAACATTTGAAGAATGCACTTCTGAACGTCGGGCTCAAACCGGGTGTCCGATTTAGATTCCGTCAGCTCTTACAAGTCACTCTCATCACTAAGGTCACGTTAGAATGATCGGCACGCCGATCAGGCCAGTATTTTACATTTTGAACTCCCGAACCCCTAGTTATGTGAATTATTTTAAACAAAGTTAGCTTTGAAAACTAAGTTGGTTTTGATTTGAGTAATTTTAGGGCCGTGTTCAAACCGGGTGTCCGATTTAGATTCCGTCAGCTCTCACAAGTCACTTTTACCTCCCAGGTCGTGTTGGAACAATCGACATGTCGATCGGAGTGATATTTTAAATTTTGGACCCCCGAACCTAACTTATTTAATTTTAAACTAAGTGCTTTTGAAGAATGCACTTTTGAGCGTCAGACTCAAACCGTGTGTCGGATTTAGATTCCGTCAGCTCTCACAAGTCACTTTTTCCTCCCAAGTTGTGTTGGAATGATCGTCACACCGATCTGAGCGATATTTTTGATTTTGGACCCCCGAACCCAACTTCTTTAATTTTAAACTAAGTGCATTTGAAGAATTGAGTAATTTGAGCGCCGAGCCCAAATCGGGTATCCGATTTGGATTCCGTCAGGTCTCCCAAGTCACTCTCATCACCCAAGTCGCGTCAGAATTATCGGCACGCTGATCAGGCCAGTATTTTACATTTTGGACACCTGAAACGCTAGTTATTTGAATTATTTTAAACTAAGATAGCTTTGAAAACTAACTTGGTTTTGATTTGAGTAATTTGAGCGCCGGGCTCAAACCGAGTGTCCAATTTATATACCGTCAGCTATCACAAGCCACTTTTACCTCTCAGGTCGTGTTGGAAGAATCAACACGCCGATCGGAGTGATATTTTTGATTTTGGACCGTCAAACCCAACATATTTAATTTTAAACTAAGTGCATTTGAAGAATGCAGTTCTGAGCGTCGGGCTCAAACCGGGTGTCTGATTTAGATTCCGTTAGCTCTTTCAAGTCACTTTTACCTCCCAAGTCGTGTTGGAACGATCGACACGTCGATCCGATCGATATTTTAGACTTTGGATCTCTGAACCCAACTTATTTAATTTTAAACTAAGTGCATTTGAAGAATTGAGTAATTTGAGTGCCGAGCCCAAACCGGGTATCCGATTTAGATTTTATCAACACTCCCAAGTCACTCTCATCACCGAGGTCGCGTTGGAGTGATCGGCACGCCGATCAGGCCAGTGTTTTACATTTTGGACCCCCGAAACCCTAGTTATGTGAATTATTTTAAACTAAGTTAACTTTGAAAACTAACTTAGTTCCGAATTGAGTAATTTGAGAACCGAGCCCAAACCTTGTATGCAATTTTGATTCCGTCAGTCCTCCCAAGTCACTATCATCACCCATGTTGCAATGATCTACACGCCGATTTGATCAGTATTTTACATTTTGGACCCCCGAAACCCTAGTTATGTGAATTATTTTAAACAAAGTTAGCTTTGAAAACTAACTTAGTTCCAAATTGAGTAATTTGAGCACCGAGCCCAAACTGGGTATCCGATTTGGATTTTGTCAACTCTCCCAAGTCACTATCATCACCCATGTCACGCTACAATGATCTACAAGCCGATTGTTTCAGTATTTTACATTTTGGATCCCTGAAACCATAGTTATGTGATTTTATTTTAAACTAAGTTAGCTTTGGAAACTAACTTAGTTCCGAATTGAGTAATTTGAGTGCCAAGCCCAAACCGGGTATCCGATTTGGATTCCGTCAGTTCTACCAAGTCACTATCATCACCCATGTCGCATTGCAATGATCTACACGTCGATTGTTTGAGTATTTTACATTTTGGACTCCCGAAACCCTAGTTACGTGAATTATTTTAAACTAAGTTAGCTTTGAAAATTAACTTAGTTCCGAATTGAGTAATTTGAGCGTCGTGCCCAAACCGGGTATCCGATTTGGATTCCGTCAGCTCTCCCAAGTCACTGTCATCACCCATGTCGCGTTGCAATGATCTACACGCCGATTTGATCAGTATTTTACATTTTGTACATTCGAAACCCTAGTTATGTGAATTATTTGAAACTAAGTTAGCTTTGAAAACTAACTTAGTTTTAAATTTAGTAATTTGAGCGCCGAGCCCAAACCGGGTATCTGATTTAGATTCCGTCAGCTCTCTCAAGGAACTCTCATCACCCAGGTCGCGTCGGAATGATCGGCACGCCGATTAGGCCAATATTTTACATTTTGGACCCCCAAACCCCTAGTTATGTGAATTGTTTTAAACTAAGTTAGCTTTGAAGACTTAGTTCCAAATTTAGTAATTTGAGTGTCGAGCCCAAACCAGGTATCCAATTTGGATTCCATCAGCTCTCCCAAGTCACTATCATCACCCATGTCACGTTGCAATGATCAACACACTGATTTGATCAGTATTTTACAAATTGGACCCCCGAAACCCTAGCTATGTGAATTATTTTAAACAAAGTTAGCTTTGAAAACTAACTTAGTTCCAAATTGAGTAATTTGAGCACCGAGCCCAAATCGGGTATCCGATTTGGATTTCGTTAACTCTCCCAAGTCACTATCATCACCCATGTCACGTTACAATGATCTACAAGATGATTGTTTTAGTATTTTACATTTTGGACCCTTG
This sequence comes from Amorphophallus konjac, assembly GCA_022559845.1. Classification (NCBI taxonomy): domain Eukaryota; kingdom Viridiplantae; phylum Streptophyta; class Magnoliopsida; order Alismatales; family Araceae; genus Amorphophallus; species Amorphophallus konjac. The sequence goes on along the minus strand of CM040123.1, from coordinate 189,668,326 downwards.
AAATCCTAGTTATGTGAATTATTTTAAACTAAGTTGGATTTGGAAACTAACTTAGTTTCGAATTGAGTAATTTGAGCGCCAAGCCCAAACCGGGTATCCGATTTGGATTCTGTCAGTTCTACCAAGTCACTATCATCACCCATGTCGCATTGCAATGATCTACACGTCGATTGTTTCAGTATTTTACAATTTGTACTCCCGAAACCCTAGTTATGTGAATTATTTTAAACTAAGTTAGCTTTGAAAACTAACTTAGTTCCGAATTGGGTAATTTGAGCGTCGTGCCCAAATCGGGTATCCAATTTGGATTCCGTCAGCTCTCCCAAGTCACTATCATCACCCATGTCGCGTTGCAATGATCTACACGCCGATTTGATCAGTATTTTACACTTTGGACATTCGAAACCCTAGTTATGTGAATTATTTTAAACTAAGTTAGCTTTGAAAACTAACTTAGTTTTAAATTGAGTAATTTGAGCGCCGAGCCCAAACAGGGTATCTGATTTGGATTCCGTCAGCTCTCTCAAGTAACTCTCATCACCCAGGTCGCGTCGGAATGATCGGCACGCCGATTAGGCCAATATTTTACATTTTGGACCCCCAAACCCCTAGTTGTGTGAATTGTTTTAAACTAAGTTAGCTTTGAAAACTTAGTTCCAAATTGAGTAATTTGAGTGTCGAGCCCAAACCAGGTATCCAATTTGGATTCCGTCAGCTCTCCCAAGTCACCGTCATCACCCATGTCACGTTGCAATGATGTACACACTGATTTGATCAGTATTTTACATTTTGGACCCCCGAAACCCTAGTTATGTGAATTATTTTAAACTAAGTCAGCTTTGAAAACTAACTTAGCGCCGATTTGAGTAATTTGACCGCCGAGCCCAAACTGGGTATCCGATTTAGATTCCATCAGCTCTCCCAAGTCACTGTCATCACCCATGTCGCGTTACAATGAGCTACACACCGATTGTTTCAGTATTTTGCATTTTGGACCCCCGAAACTCTAGTTATGTGAATTAATTTAAACTAAGTTAGCTTTGAAAACTAACTTAGTTTCGAATTGAGTAATTTAAGCGTCGAGCCCAACCCGAGTATCCGATTTGGATTCCGTCAGCTCTCCCAAGTTACTATCATCACCCATGTCGCGTTGCAATGATCTACACGCTGATTTGATCAGTATTTTACATTTTGGACCCCCAAAACCCTAGTTATGTGAATTATTTTAAACTAAGTTACCTTTGAAAACTAACTTAGTTCTGAATTGTGTAATTTGAGCGTCGAGCCCAAACTGAGTATCCGATTTGGATTTCGTTAGCTCTCCTAAGTCACTCTCATCACCTAGGTCACGTTGGAATGATCGGCACGCCGATCAGGCCAGTATTTTATATTTTGGACCCCCAAACCCCTAGTTATGTGAATTGTTTTAAACTAAGTTAGCTTTGAAAACTAACTTAGTTCCGAATTGAGTAATTTGACCGCCGAGCCAAAATCGCGTATCTGATTTGGATTCCATCAGCTCTCCCAAGTCACTGTCATCACCCATGTCGCGTTGCAATGATCTACACGCCGATTTGATAAGTATTTTACATCTTGGACCCCCGAAACCCTACTTATGTGAATTATTTTAAACTAAGTTAGCTTTGAAAACTAACTTAGTTCTGAATTGAGTAATTTGAGCGCTGAATCCAAACCAGATTTATTCCTATATCAAATAGGGACTTGTTACTTTTAATCTAAATTCATGTATATTCTTTGATTTTAGAATTGAGTAATTCTACTAAAATAAAAATATAAGAAACACTCACCTGAAGGGGCTCTGTCGTGGTCATGGATCCATGACGGAGAATTCCCGCCTGGGAGAGGAGGCTAGCGAGTGACTGCAAGATATCTTCCTTGTGGCTTGACATCTCTATCCTCATGTGCTGCCACAATTGCCGCTGCATATCAGACATCTCCACTCGGACAATGTCTCTGACGTCACTAGAAGAAGTACTGGTGCCGGGTGGGGGCGTGCTAAAGGCACTGCTACTTGTCGGGGCAGCGCCTGAACTCACACAAGATGATATCATCGTGCCAGTCTCCAGGCTCTGCCCAGAGCCATATAGCCGGCCTTTCTTCAGTACGCCAACTGCTGCCACCCATGCCGCTAGATCTAACTCCGGCTGTTATGCGTCTCCCTCCTCGTACTTCTCTGTCAACTTTCTACTATATATTTCTTACAAATTGAATACAAAAACTTATAAATTTCATATGAATGAATCATATTTAAATGAAAAGGAAAACTTAAAGAAAAATTACCCAGAGATATAAACATACTACTACTAAGCGGGCTCTCTCATTGACAAATTGATCTGTGCCCTTCTTTTTATGTGTTTTGTCGAACACCTCTAGGAACGACGGAGCTCAATTGAGCTCTACGGCCTGTTTTACAATTCATAGTAAAAAATGTTATATATATGAATAATTTGGAAGAGGATAATTTGAAAGATTACTTACCAATTTTTATTTATGAGTCGTGAAAGAGACGGACCCACTAGTATGCACATTTGCATCTGGTTGTGTCGCCCTGTTTGCTGTAGCTTTTTGGGACTTTTCTATCCATTTGGGTTCGGCCCATTTGTCACATACAGTGTCCCAATGCTCCTTCATCATCCAAGGAGGGTGGTGCTCCTTCCACAATTGTCGATCTTGACTCCCACCAGCATTTTTCTGAGCCTATACTCGAGCCTCATGCAAATTCTTTCAGTAATTTGTCTAGATAGTAGCCTCCCAGACTCTACGACATCTCGCCGCGTCCCTTCCACGCGTGAATTGATAAGTCTGCTGTAAATAAATTAAGTTATGGGTTAGAACGTATATAGTTCTGAATTGAGTTTAGGAAATACGTGAACTAAATGATTAAATTACTTACTGTGAACATGTCGAATAATAAATCTAGGACGCCCATCGAAAATTGCTTGAAAGATAGTGCCGGCCTAGGAACATGTGCCATTACTTGTTACATAGAATGACGGACAGCCTTAACGGGTTCAAACTTATCACTGCAAGTCCCAATGTTAAAATAGTTGGCATTAGACAGTTGAAGGATAAATAATGAATGTAATTCATAACCATATAAATATACCCAGAGATCAAACACGGCAGACGTCCATCATGGGCCCCACCTCCCTCGCCGTCGTGAGTAGTGCCGAGGGACTATAGCAGCTGAGTGGAGGAGCTGACAGGGGCACTACGGCCTATAAGAATTAAATCACATAAGCATAACATTTAATCAAAGAATATTTGGCTATAAATTGAAAGAGACATACCTGTAGTGGGAGGTGATGAGGGTGTGCCCTGCATAGCTGGTGGGAGGGCACTAGGTCCTGTAAGAATTAAATGTCATAAGCAAATGTAATATAATCGAAGAATATTTTTCTAGAAATTAAAATATACATACCTGAAGCGGGAGGTGGTAGGGGTGTGCCCTGCATAGCAGCTGGTGGGAGGGCACTGGGACCTGTAAGAATTAGATATCATAAGTAAATGGAATATAATCAAACAATATTTTGCTACATATTAAAATATACATACCTGAAGCGGGAGATGGTGAGAGTGTGCCCCTGCATAGCTGGTAGGAGGGCACTAGGACCTGTAAGAATTAGATATCATAAGTAAATGGAATATAATCAAAGAATATTTTGCTAGAGATTAAAATATGCATACTTGAAGCGGGAGGTGGTGGGAGTGTGCCCTGCACAGCTGGTGGGAGGACATTGGGACCTGTAAGAATTAGATATCATAATTAAATGGAATATAATCAAAGAATATTTTGCTAGAGATTAAAATATACATACCTGAAGCGGGAGGTGGTGGGAGTGTGCCCTGCACAGTTGGTGGGAGGGCACTAGGACTTGTAAAAATTAGATATCATAAGCATAACATATAATCACACAACATTTCGTTGCATCTAATAAAATAGACATACCTGTCAGCTGCGGTGGTGGCAGTGTCTCATGTGCAGGGCTTGAGCTAACACTCGGACCTATAATAAATAAATCTTTTAAGCTGATATATAATTAATACACTGATATAGCTAAATCAGATAATAGATATACATGTGCTCGAAGTAGACGCCAAAGAGGAGGGAGTAGAGCCCCGCCCACTGCCCTGTCTCCTCCCACTCACACTACGAGGTCCTCGGACCATCTCCTTATTAAGAACAATAAACTTAATGCAGATTAATCCATAATTATATAAGATTTAGAAATCTCATTAAAAATTATGCAAAAATTTACAAATATCTTACTAAATTATCAAATATTATCTATTTCTTCTTCAGGTGCTTATGATCTATCTAACTCAGCCTCATCTTCGTCATCCGTACTAGCCTCATGAGATTCAAACTCCTCATCTTCATTGGACTCCTCCTCCCCTATAACATCAACATTTAGGTCTATCGGATCGACTTGTTCCACTTCATTTCTCGCATGTAACGGCAGTGGCTCATCAGATTCGTCCAAATGAAGATGTGTGAAACCTACAGCGCCAACTTCATCTGATTGAAAATATTCGGCATTGGCATCCTCTGAAATAGTTTCACTCAGATTCAACTCATAAGTGGGAAAAAGTCTTGCTTTAACCCTACAAACTGTCTACCAATCTTTATTCTTGGAGGATGAATAGCTTGAATAATACACTTGTTGGGCTTGTGCGGCCAAAATGAACGGTTCATATGTATTAAGTTTAGACCTAGGTATGACATCGACAATTCCATATGTTGTGTCATGTCGAATAGAATTAGGATCAAACCAATGACACTTAAATAAGAATACATGATTATCTTGTCCCAGATACTGCAATTCAATGACTTCCTCAAGAATACCATAGTAGTCTAGTTCATTTTCATTATATGCACTTCCCTTAACACATACGCCGTTGTTCATCGTAGACTTATTTCGTCCATAATCCCTCGTGTGAAATCTGTATCCATTCACAATATATCCTAGATAGGCACGTGCAACTTTTGAGGGGCCATAACTTAACTCTTGTACTCTTTCATCAGAAATAAGACCTTGTTCAACCTATATGTAAATCAAAATAGTTAAAATATTAACATTTACCTCAACAGAAGTAAATTGGAATGTATAAATTCAACGATCGACACTAACTCGATATGTAAGCCATATGGCAAAAAACTTCTCGCGTTCTTTTTCAACCTCCACATCTTGTGTAACGCCCCGAGATCCGATTCCCAATTTATGGGCAATTTTTTTCTTTTTTTTTCTATCGGACCACAAAGCATTACATCGTACGTATCACGGAAGCACATATATATATATATTCGCATGAGACAGAGAGAGAGAAACTATGATTACATGAAATGTAAATAGCATCTCAACCATTCATAATCCAAAAATACATATCCAATGTCCAAATACATATAAGTCCATACATGATCACCAATCCACAAACTATCTAGAGAGGGGTAAATTAGCAGCCCAACGAATGTACGATTGAGAGCGGCCCAACCAGGTATAACATGACCAAAATAGGTTGGAATCTCCAAGCGACCGCCCCACGTATTGGCCCATTCCACTTGAAGCCCAAAGACGGTCGGACCAATACTTCCTAGGCCGCCCCTGGCCTGAAAGCCCGAGCAACCGTCGAAGCAGGGAGAGCCCAAGCGGCGCCCAAGCTGAACTGAATGAGGGAAGATAGGGAGTCAATGAAAGGGGAGACCAAGCGACTAAGCCTCAAACGATCGAGTAATGCCCCATATACTCTCCCCCTCCTCCGAGCACCCTACGGGGAAGAACACTATATAAACCAAGGGAAACTCTCCAAGAAAGGTAGATCTTGAGCGCCTAACACCACACCCACTGGTGGAGAGAGATCTCGTGCTCCTCACTCCTTCTCCTACTCTCCTTCCACCAACGCTCTATAACTTCGTTGACTTTGGCATCTCCCCGGGGTGTCAACCCTGGGCTCCTCTGACTTGTTTCCTGCTTTGCAGATTCACATTCGTGGTACCAGCAGCCTAATCTTGCCCAGCATCGTGCGGCTCAGGACTTGGCGCGAGATCACGCCTCTTCATCTGGCGTCATCTGTGGGAAACGAACGAAGAGCCAACATAGTGCGAAGAAGGTCTAGTAGGAAAAATATCGGAGAAAAAGGGAAGGCACCGATGCTCGAAGAAAGGAAGCATGAGCCCTCGCATTCTCCAATAGGCACCCCCTCGAACGACCAAGCTAACAACCCACCTCCACCGGCCGAAGGGGGACAACTTGCTCTTGGGAACCCAGACGCCCTCCAAGCCCTCAACGCTAAAATGGACATCCTCGTCAACTTGACGAGAACCCAGATAGCTGGGGAGGAGAGGTCGCGGCTTCCTCGGATAAACCACCCCCGCGTGGAGGCTTCCCGAATGGCAGCTGGGGGCCGATTCATCTTTCAAGGAGGTTGCATCCTCCGGAGCGAGTGGGGTGGACCTTCACAGCCCCCACCTCTGGAGCAAGAGGACTCCTCTAGCCTAAGAAAGAGGAAGTCTGACCTCAATCAACAGCGCACGAAGGAGGATGGTCCAGACCCAGAACGCCGGGGAAACACTCGAAGCCCCCCGGCCCCATCCCGACGATAGGGAGAACTATCTCTCCGGCTGCGAGACTTCAAGCGGCGTTTTGCCAAGCAAGAGCACGCCCTTCGCGCCCTCCAGAAAAACTGCACCCTGGAAGACGAGGAGCAATCCCCGTTCTCTGACCAAATCATGAAGGCTGAGGTCTCCCCGAGAGTATCGCTCCCGGCCTTCAAACCTTACGACGGCCAGGGCGACCCAGCCGACCACTACGACAGCTTCGACGCCCTCATGACCTTGCACGGGGTGTCCGACACGGTCAAATGTCGAGCGTTCGTGACTACTCTAGTCCGAGGCGCCGAGGCAGGGTTCCGAGCGCTCCCCCCCGGGAGCATCACCAGCTTCCGACAATTCGGGCGACTATTCAAGGAAAGCTTCGCCGGAAGCGGCCCTCCAAGGTCGATAGCGGGATTACTGGCCCTCAAGTAGGCGCAGGGGGAAAAGCTACGAACTTACATTAACCGCTTCAAAGCGGAAGCTCTGAGCATCCCCCCGCCTAGATGTGGCCTCCACCATCACCGCACTGACCGGAGGTACCCACGATGAAAATCTCCAGCGAGAGTTGGCGCTTCACCCTCCCTCCTCCCTCGCCGATCTTGTGACCTTAGCTCTACGTCATGCGGAGTGCGAAGAGGTCCTCAACGCCTGCCGAGACCCCGCAAGCTCGGGGCGAGAGGGGGAGAAAAAGAGGTCATCGGACCAATCTTCAGGGCGGGGGAAGAGGAGGAATCAAGAGGGCGACCGAAAGGAACCCTATAGCACCCCGGATTTAAATAATGGAAAATTAGCCATTCCTTAATAATTAAAGCTTTCACAAATAATAAGGGAAGTTAAATGAAGAAAAGCACAACTTATGATAACCCATTGTATGGGCCTAAAACCTCTAAGAGAACCTGTTCGAACACATTTTATTCTATCTGGTTTATTTGTTTATTTATTTTATTTATTTTATGGATTTATTGGCGTGCCAGTCACCATGGTGACGATTCTTATTGTGCGCTCGATCTGACTTGGTCAGTCGATTGTGAGTGATCGTGTCTGGACTAGAAGTCCGTCATACCCTGAACGCTATGACGTTAATTACGTCCTCCCTAAGGAAGACAACCCTTAATTAAACGCTAGAGGTAGGAGGAAGACAGCGGTAAAGCCGTATGCTCAAAGGAGACAAAGTTCATCTGCTTGCAAGACGTTAAACGTATTTGAACAGAGCAGGGGTTTATTAATTACGGGAGAAACCCGACGGCATATTCCCACCATCTTGGATGATGCCAAGTGGGGAATAGGAAACCACCCATGCAGCGGCAGGGTAGGCTCCGCAAAAGATCGGGTATATAGACATAACCCGGAATCCGGATGGGGACCGGCCTGATGTAACACACCCGGTACGAGTGCGATGTCTTATTAATATCCCCCTTCGGAGGGCCATCGGAGATCACGCAAGGGCATAACTCCGTGGGCCAGCAGGGTTAGAAGAGAGTACCACACTCGATTGGTGGGGTTATGTAAATTTCGGCAGCATGTTCCCTCAACCTGGATTATGCCAAGGAAGGATAGGTCATCATCCACGGAGAGCCGGGACAACGACCGAACAAAGATGGGCACCAGGCCCAGGGACATCTCTTGCCTTCATATTATTGATCAATATTCCCTTGGAACCCATCATAACACATGTAATGACATGGTTCTTTGGGTTCATAAGGCAGCGGTGAAATCCAGATTCGGGACGAGAGCTGTAGGGGAGGTCTTCCCCATTGTTGTATCTCATCAAGACACAAGTGATGGTCTGTGAGTATCCCCTTAAACAGATGTAGGGGCGATTAAGAAGTTTGAAGAAGAACGGTGCAGAGATGGGCCTCGGAGTGGGTTTCATCTGATTGAAGGAGGGATCTCGGCGTGATCTTGATTGGCAAGAAGGAGCTCTCGGCCTGGACATTTAATGGACAAAAGGAGGCTCTCGGCCTGGTCCTTGGGTTGGCCAAAGGGGGTTCTCGGCCTGGTATTTGGTGGATGGAGAGGGGCTTCTCGGCCTGGTCCTTGGGCTGGCCAAGGGGGGTCTCGGCCAGGGCATTTAGTGGACAAAGGGGCTTCTCGGCACGGTTCTTGGGCTGGCCAAGGGGGGTCTCGGCCTGAGCGATTGGTTGGCCAAGGGGGGGTCTCGGCCTGGGGTCTTCTCGGCGGGCTCCTGGGCGCGCCGGAAAGGGGGGCGCCGAGAGGGGCAGTATTAGGTTTGGCAAAAAAAAGGGGGGTGAATGGCTAGGAGGAGGGGCTTCTCGGCAGAGGGCTTCTCGGCACGGTCCTGGCCGCGCCGGGAATCTACACACCGGGAGCCTTGCACATATAGCCTCACGTGGAAAGCGTTGTAACAGACTGGTTGTCGTTTAGCCAAAAGAAGGGGAAGGCCTCTCGGCCTTATGGTTCTCGGCGGGGAAACTTGCACGCCGAGAAGGTGAAATGCAGAAGGATTTCAGGGTTTCAGAGCTCAAAGACGATGCTCTGTTTCTGGGATTTCTGGGTTTTATGGCTCAGATCGAGGCCGAATCGGGGGAGTATGAGGAGATTTCACGAACACCTCTGCTGGAAGGATGCCAAGGGATCTGAGAGGCCAGATCATCAGGAGGAGGAGAGACCATCATCGGGGCTGAGTAGCCTTTATCTGTATACTGCCAGACGTCTGGGGGAGTCAAGAGATGGCTGTCTCTGATCCCCCGGACTAGCATGGTATCATCTGGGAAGCAGATCTGCAACGAGAGAACCCTTGATGCTGAGACCTCAGACCCTAATCATTCAACGATTGGAATGGGGATCCAGGGTAGCATTCGGCCTTTATCTGTATACTGCCAGACGTCTGGGGGAGTCAAGAGATGGCTGTCTCTGATCCCCCGGACTAGCATGGTATCATCCGGGAAGCAGATCTGTAATGAGAGAACCCTTGATGCTGAGACCTCAGACCCTAATCATTCAACGATTGGAATGAGGATCCAGGGTAGCATTCGTCTACGGGTTCAAATGCATCATTTATAGCCGGCGGGCCAGGGAACCAAGAGATTGATGTCTCTGGTTCCCGGACAGCACAAGGGGCTTGAGGAACAGACTCAAATACATACGGAGGGCATGCTATTGAAGCGGAAGAAAGAAGAGAATAGAACCCAGCAACCCATTGAACAAGGGTGGGGGTTCTACCTTCATCCCCGTTCGAAGAACAGACCTGACTCCGAAGCCTGAGTCATTTCGCCCATGGGGCATTCATACAAACAGTATGCATACATATGGAGACAAAAGAAGATAGTATTGCCCAAAATCCATCACGGCCATTGCATTTACTTCATCTCACCATCATTTACATCGAGAAACATAGAGGGGAGGAACAGGGAAAGAATCGTATGAATAATCTAAACATCAAGACTTCGACTATTACATACGGAGAATCAGTAAAAAGAAGAAAAAGAAACATCGAACATGGGGGGGGGGGAGGGTGGAGCATTGACTCCTCTCCCTCCCCCTATCAGCCCACCTGGAGCCCTTCTTCTTTCCTTTCTTCTGCTTCTTCTTTCGACGGAGACTCTCTCCCTCTCTTTTCCTTTCTCTTTCTCTTTCTGGCTATCTGTTCGCTCTTTTCTTCTTCGTCTCTTTCTTCTTTTCTTTTCTGTCTATCCTCTTTCTTGCTATCTCCTTGCTTCTCTCTTCGAAGGGAGGGGGTTTTATAACCCTTTTCCCTTTTCCTTCTCGGCAGGCATCTTCACGGCGCGCTTGAGGCAGGCTTCCCGGCGCGCTCAAATTCGATCTCTCGGCGCCAGTATCTGGGCTTCGACATGGGCTTTCGGCGCCACCTTCATATAGGCCCACTTGGGGTTTCTTTAAATGTATCATCATCCCAAAGGGTCTATCATCTATGAAATATCTTGTATTGAAATCGCGATTGCAATCTCCATCAGTCCGCAGACAGGGTTTTATCAGTCCGCAGACAGGGGTTTCATCAGTCCGCAGACAGGGTTTTATCAGTCCGTAGACAGGGTTTTCATCAGTCCGTAGACAGGGGTTTCATCAGTCCGCAGACAGGGTTTTATCAGTCCGTAGATAGGGTTTTATCAGTCCGTAGATAGGGATTTCATCAGTCCGTAGACAGGGTTTTATCAGTCCGTAGACAGGGTTTTATCAGTCCGTAGACAGGGTTTTATCAGTCCGTAGACAGGGATTTCTTCAGGATTGTCATCTGAACGGTGACAATGCCGGGTATCATCTTATCAATATCGTCACTCTAATGGTGACGAGCTCGGACACCAGCTTTAGTCTGGGAAGACCTCAGCCGGGTGTATAATCTGTGTAGACGATTCTTCTTCTGCTCTATCTTTTCAGGAGCCTTTACCATCTTCATCTGCCGGTGCCGGCTTCATCTTTATCTCATATTACTTCCGTCAGTAAGCCGACATCTGACTTACCCTGACATATCATCTGTGACTTCTTGGACGAAGCAGTAGTACAGCTGGAAGGTCTCATTAGTTGAGTGACTGCTGCTCTATCAGTGCTGCCGTCTGAGTGACATTGGCACCGGGCATCGGCTTTGGCCGACAAGGGCTTTAGCCGGGTGAAAGGTTGATAAGCTTCATCATTAGTCTTTCACTGTTGGTCAGATCTTCTTTTCAATTATGCTTCCACCCTTGTTCATTTTCCGGGTGTCAACAAATGCCCCCCACCTGCAGGCAGCGTAAGCGCAGAATAAGCGTCACGGGGGTTGCAGGTGTCTTTTACTATTCGAGGGTATCTTCCTCAATTTGTCTTCAATTCAGTTCTCAGACCTGATCATCTCACTGTAACAGTATTCTGCACATCGATGTTTCTTCTCTTCATATTTTCTGTCATTATTTTCAGCATTTGAGGCTTTTCGGCCTGCAGGACCTCCCGGCGCGAAGCTTCTCGGCGCAGGGGCCTCTCGGCGCAGCCTGGTTGGCCAGGCTCTCGGCCTGGACCTTCTCGGCGCGCCCTGGCGCAGGGGATCTCGGCCTGGGGGCTTCTCGGCGCGGGGGCCTTCTCGGCGCGCCCTGGCCGCAGAGGGGCCTCGGCCTGGGGGCTTCTCGGCCTGGGAGTCTTCTCGGCGCGCCTTTTGGCCGCCGGGGGCTCTCGGCCTAGAGGCTCTCGGCGCGCGTTTCACCGCGCCGAGAACCTGGTCGCCTGGGCCCCTATTTAGGGCGCCGACGGCCTGTTTTTTCTTCATTCTTCACCGTTCTTTCTCTTTCTTCAGTTTTTTCCATTTCCTCTCTTCGGCGCGAGCCGTCTTCGTCCTCTCGGCCGTGGCCGCGAGTCCTTCCGTCCTGGGTGACGTCTTTTGGGGATTCAATCCCTTTGCTTCCGGGATCACCCCCTCTTGGTTGGTGACTCCCTATTCTTTTTGGGCAGATCCCGAATAAGGGGATATGCTGCCGAAATTTTTATAGAATCTCATGTTGCAATCCTTATAAGACTGACTTTTAATCCACATTTCTTCTTTTGTTTACAGATATAGCAATGGCTTCTGGCTCTGCTGCTGCATCTTCTGGAGCTGCTGGAGCTAGTTCATCGGCCCAGCCAGACATATCTCGGGCCACAGTAAATTGGTTGAACGTGCACAGCTTGGATTATGGATATGATAGAATAGCTTCAGTTGACGAATCATCTGATTCTGAAACTGACACAGTGTCGACGGCCCGGGTATACTCCACGGCGACCGAGACATGCTTCAGGCGGGATAATAATTACCGGCCAGACTTCCCGAAGGATCGCCACTTGATGCCGTTCATCCGGACCTTCACAGTGGGTGGCTTGCGAGATTATCGGATAGCTCGCGTAGTTGAAGCTGCCATCCTTGCCGAGCGGGATAGCATGAAGGAATCAGTGTATCGCAGCAAGGCTATATATCTTCCCGGGGAGAAGCGGGACTGGGATGCAGTCCTTGGAATATCGGAGCTAGAACCGGAGAAGAAGATGCTTACCCGGGCACCGGAATTTACACCTGCTCGGTGGGACAATGCTGGCGGCCGAGTTAATAGGGAGAAGCCCGGCTATGGTATGTTCTTGGCACCTATAAAGTGGGGATATCGCGAAGAGCCCTTCGTGCTAAATTGCTCGGCCATTCAGTTCAAGTACCATTTGTCGGCTGGCTGGTTCGGAGACTGCAAGATCACTGACTCCCATCTATTCCGAGTAGGGGCAGTAGAATTTACCGAGTTTGTTCTGACGGAATATGCCCCTCTGCTGATCAGAGCGGGAGTATACCATAGTGTTTTTGCTTCCAGATTCGATATCCCATCTCCAGAGGGTTATGCTGTGGGATGTTTGAAGTGTTCTGTCCTTTGTTCAACACTTTTTATACAGCAGAGGGTGAGACATCCCTAGACCTCTGGAGTTTATCACGGCTTTCCGGTCTGCCTATTGACGGTGAACCGTATGAAGAAGTCTGCTTGGCGGACTCCGAGAAAGACAGCTCTGATGGAGAAGGCAAGTATTCCCTTGGCTTCTCTTACCGGTATCTGATGAAGGTCTATCGCTCCATCTGTCTGGCATATAGTAGAGGATCCTCCAAAGGCTATCATCCCCGAGAGAAAGGTAGCAAATTGAGGGTCCGGATAGGGCAGTGGCTCCAGTACTTCTTCGACGGTCCCCTGAAATATGCAGATTTCCCCTCCATGGGTCCTGTTGCGAGCAAGCAGATAAGAGCTCCCCGCTATAAATCGGCACTGCCATCTTCATTGCGCCATGCGGGCAAAGGTGGTCCTAACCCTGCAGGGGTAGATCCCATCACACACTGTGCAGCTTATTTCACATTCTGGCTGTGTACTTTTGCTCTTCCACAAGGGGACGAGACAGTCATTCGGCCAGAGGCCATATATCCAGCTTGTCAGATGGCCTGGGGGATGAAGCTGTCACTCTGCCCAGTGGCCCTGTGTTTGATCTATAAATCTTTGGGGGACCTGTACAAGCATCGGACTCCCCGTTCTTTGAGGACCGTGGGTCCTTTTCATTTCTTCAATGCCTGGGTCTGCAGTATATTCCCTGAATTAGCTCCGAGAACCTTGCAGGCGGACACAGTGTCACCCAGGATGGTTGAATTTGCCAGCGCTGAGCCTGGTCCCTTTTATGATCAGCTATTTAAAATAAGGGGCCGGCTGATAAGAGTACCAGTGGACGCCCCTGGCAGCATACATTTCTGGAGCTTGGCTGCAGGTTCAGCTCCTTTGATTGATCCTCAAAGAGAATGCAAGCTGGAGGAGATAGAGACATATATCCACCCTGTCTCAGGGGTCAACACTGCTCGGCCGATCCTGGAACCGGAGCTGGTGAGATGGGCCATGGCAATTCGGCCTAGTGTTTTGGTTTACAGAAAGGGTGGCCTGCTTCTGTTGGAGCCATACTATCCGTTCCGATTTGGGCGGAACTTTGGTTATGACCAGCACATCCCTACTTCAGTTGCTCAATTTCCCCTGGATAGCAGGGCCAAGCACGGGTCCACCATTGTCGGCGACGGCCGGTTGTGGTGGGATTTCTATCATCGTCAGGACGACGCAATTTTCAGGGTGCCCACCGTCTCCAACCGTGTTCCCCGGGTAACATCAGAATATATCAAATGGTGGAACATTCGGACCGGCTTTTTTAGGGATGGCAGGGGTGCTTTCTGGGATGTAGCGGAGCGCTCTTTCCTGAAACAGCAGCCTGGGCCGGTGTTTGAAATCCCCGAGGCCCATTTGAGAAAGCTTTATTCGCAGAATCCGAGGGAGGCAGAGAACTATCTGGCCCAGCGTCGAGCTCTGAAGGAAAAGAATTCTGAGCCGCCCGCTCCTGTCTTTGCCGCTATTAATGAAGATAATTTCATGAAGACCCTGAAACATTTGTGCCATATAGGAGATGATCGCTTGGAGGCACAACAGTATCCATTTCCTGTTGAAGAGCCGCTCCCGGCAGTAGCTCATTGGAGGGGTCCAGTTGATAAATTTCATCCGTATAGGACGTTTGTACGCCGGGAAGATAGAACTCAGACGTACTATAAGCAAACGTCCTGGCTGTTCATTCTGCTGAATTTGCATGGATTATCTGCAGAAAGCCCGATAGCTGGCATTTTGAACAAGCCGCTATTTATATCATTTCATTATGTCGATGGCTGGGGCATGGACCATCTTGACTTGTTTCGCTGCCTGGATTTTCATGGCCATAATGACCTGGCAGCTTTGGTGGAGAAATGCCAGATATTCGGCGATGTTTGTTGGCTTATCAAGGAGGCTGCTTCCCGCTCCAAAGAAGTGGCTTATCTGTACTGGCCGCTCTCTGTATTTTATGATGGACCAGCAGGTATAATCTTTTCCTTTCCGACTGCAGTGTTTTCTGTTTAGCATCTGAATTTTACATCTATTGATCCCATCATCTTTCTGCCGTTCTTAACAGACCGGCCCGACATAAAGCGGCAGGGGCTCTACAGGAAGATTATTGCGCAGGCCGAGAAGCCCACTTATTTTGAAGTCCCTGTAGCAGCACCGACTACTACTCCCCTGCCTCCTGGCAAGAAGAGGAAGGCTTCTGCAGTCAAGGCTGCGGTTGGGAAGGCCAGGAAGGCCAAAAAGGCCCATGCTCAACAATCGGCTTCGATAGCGATGGACACCGGGACCCCTCTCCCTGACATTCCCTCATTTGATGAGTTCGAAACTCAGAGGGAGGCTGCTCAGGCATCAGTTCAGGGTAACATCAATATTCTGCCATTGCATTCTTCATTCTCTCTTGCTGGATTTCAGAGGAGTGTTTAAATCTGACCACTCCTTTTTGCACAGCTGAAGAGACAGTCATGGCACCTTCTGTGGTGGAGACCAGATTGCCTTCTCCTACGCCGGCTAGTGAGGCGGAGGGTAAGCATGCCTTTTCATCTTTTTATGTTCATTTCAACTATCTTTCATCGTCCCTCTCACGGGCTTTTCTTTATAGTGATGGCCGGGGAGGAGACTGAGATTACAGGAGCGGCTGGCGATATTACTCAGCCGCGGGAGGGTTATAAGACCCAGGTGAAATGGGGCCCCGCTCCCGGAAGGCGCATAGTTACCCGGTCTTCCTCCAAGCAGATGTTAGAATTGACGGCCCCGCCCATGGACAGAGTAGAAATCTCCTCCGGTAGCTCTGCGGCCGCTTCTGAGGTAGGTGGAGAAGAAACAGATTTCAGCGGGAGCGACACGGAGGATGCCTCCAGACCAGAGGCCCCATCCGTGTGTACCGCCATTGTCTTATCATTTACACCCCCCAAGCTGCCGGTGCCATTTTCTAGAGAAGAATTACCGGAAGAGTTCGCCGCTCTGGATACCGAGGCAGATATGACTCCCCCTTTTGTGGTCGCATCAGCGGAGCTTTCTTCTTCCCTGCAACCTTTTGAGGATATTGGCATCACTTTAAAAGTGAGTCTTTTTCCCTTTATGGTTTCATTTTCTCCATCTTTATCTGCTGCTTGACGCTGCATTGATTCGTTCACAGGAATCCCCTGTTGCCCTCCCGGCTACGAGTGCAGCTATTGAAGCCACTTTATCTGGCACCTTGGCTATTGTTCCTGCTTCGGCAGCCGTTCTTGAGATAATTCGCCCTGTGCCGGTGAGGGTGCAGTCCTCCACAGACTTAGCATCATTGGACCTGCGGAATGCAGGGGAAGGTCCGGCTCTCATCAAGGCTTTGGATTTTAGAGCCGAAATGGACCCAGCCAGGGGTTCTGCCTTTATACCAGCTGCAGTGATGACCATCGCTCCAGAATCAACAGTTCCCACAGTATCAGTCATGGAGAGCGAGCCTTTGCCTCTTCAGATCGTGGTCCCCGCAGACTTGACATTGCAGGGGCTGGGCACCGAAATGGAAGAAGGAGAGGTATCTGTTGCAGGACTGGGAGTATCGCCTACAACGGCCACGGAATCTGCTTCCGTATTTTCAGAATCTGAGGAGGAGATGCCTGAAGTTGCATCCGAGAGTATTCCGATGGCCGCCTCCGAGGAGATGGAGGTGGAAGATCTCCCGGCCACCTCAGAGGTTATGGGCGGAGCTCAGTTGGTGGCTTCGGCAGACCTGCCGTCTTCTTCTTCGCAGCCGGATATCACCCTATGGGCGGATATAGACAGTGAAGTAACTTTTGAAGTAGCTCCTCTTCCTTCGCCTGGCTTCACTTCCCCTGAAAGTTTTGTCTGGCAACATCTGGGCATGCTGCGTCAACTGGTGGAGTCCCAACCTGGACTAACTTATTCACAGTTGAAGGAGATAGCCGGGCGCTTCACCGCCGGCTTACAGGCGATGGGATGTCCCACAGAAATATGGGCCCAGCGGGTTCTTTTGTTGTTAAAATTTGTTCATCGCTGGGATTTCTTGACACACATCATGTCGGACAGATTGGCAGCCTTGAAGTTGCAAAGAATGGAGTGCAAGTCCGAGCTGGCAAAGATGAACTCTATCCTTCAGGAGCGACAGCGTCAAATGCAGTCTTTGGCGGAGCGGGAGCATTTCGTGCGCGACCGGATAACTATCCTGGAAGCTGAACTGTCTGATCTCCGAGCTGAGCTGCCGCAGCTAACAACTTCTCGACCGCAACTCGAGGAAGAAGCAGCTTTATTAGAGGGGCAGGTGACATCCTTTCGAGACCAGTCTGTTCGACTGCAGGAAGAGGAGGCTCGGCTTCATGAACTAGGAGCCGCCCCTTCTGTGGGTCTTCTGGCATTCGAGGATATCTTCCGGCAGCCATGAATCATTTTCTTTTTCTTTTCTTCTTCTCTCTTTTTTTTTGGTGCTCTTTTGTGATACAATGTCCCCTCGGGGCCCTTTATGTACTCACTTCTTAATGAAAAGAAAATTTTGCTTTATGTGTACCTGCCTTCTTTTCCATGTGGTTTTATCACTTCAGGGAAGTGGGGTAGTGGTTTTAGCAACCCCTCATGCGAATGACTCGTATCTGGCAGGAGAGCGTCCACCCCTTCAGAGAAAGGATGGGGAACTCGCTCCACCGCGTGACGGCATCCGAAGAGGTGCTTAAACCGGATTCTGTTGGTAGTGGCAAATGTTCCTCTTGGCAATATGTGCTGTGAGGGAGACAATCTGCAGGAATGTGAAAGAAAGGGCCTTATCAGAATAGACGGAAAGTCTAGACTGGGTAGAGGTTATAGCAGGTGGGACGATTACGGGATATGTGGTTTTCATCAAGACAGACGTAGGGTCTGAACTGAATAGGGTTTTATCATTGATCGGGCGAAAATGCCAGTCGATCAACAGCTGGTTTCATCATCGATATTGGGTTTATATCGATGCAAGAAGAGTTCATAAATTTCCTCAGAATAGACGAAAGGTCTAAACTGAGTAGGGTTTCATCATTGATCGGGCGAGGTGCCAATCGATCAACAGTTGATTTCATCATCGATATTGGATTTATATCGATGCAAGAAGGATCTATAAGTTTCCTCAGAATAGACGAAAGGTCTAAACTGAGTAGGGTTTCATCATTGATCGGGCGAGGTGCCAATCGATCAACAGTTGGTTTCATCATCGATATTGGATTTATATCGATGCAAAAGAGTTCATAAGCTTCCTCAGAATAGACAAAAGGTCTAAACTGAGTAGGGTTTCACCATTGATCGGGCGAGGTGCCAATCGATCAACAGTTGATTTCATCATCGATATTGGGTTTATATCGATGCGAAAAGGATTTATAAGTTTCCTCAGAATAGACGAAAGGTCTAAACTGAGTAGGGTTTCATCATTGATCGGGCGAGGTGCCAATCGATCAACAGTTGATTTCATCATCGATATTGGATTTATATCGATGCGAAAAGGATTTATAAGTTTCCTCAGAATAGACGAAAGGTCTAAACTGAGTAGGGTTTTATCATTGATCGGGCGAGGTGCCAATCGATCAACAGTTGGTTTCATCATCGATATTGGATTTATATCGATGCAAAAAGGATTTATAAGTTTCCTCAGAATAGACGAAAGGTCTAAACTGAGTAGGGTTTATCGCAGGTGGGACTTTGCCGAGAATGTATGGGTTTCATCAGAACAGTGATGGGTTTCATTGTTGGTGGGACATGCGAATGGGGGTATGTGGATTTTATCAGGGCAAACGTAAGGTCTGTCCCAGAAAGGCTTTATCATCGGTGGGGCATGGAGCCATATGACCGACGGAAGGTTTTACCAATGAAGGCAGATGAAGGTATCGTGCCGGTTGGCACGGAACTTTTTTAATTACCATATTACTGACCCAAGTGCCCTTCGGGTTTTCACCAGAGCCAGCCCCCTCTTGCTTTTACCCATGCGTCCTTTCGTATTTTTCACGTGGCGGGGTACCCGATTTTGCCTGCAGTGCCCTTTCGGGTTTTCACCACAGCTGGGTTTTAGCCATTTTTTGCCCTCGTTCAGAATGCCTGAACAAGACTGGCGGGGTATCTCTATTTTTAACCCCATTTTGTTTCTTCTTTTCTTCTCCCTTTCTCTTTTTTTTTTATTGAAACTTTGATTCTATAACTGATGGGCGCAGCTTGTGCATATATCATCATTGATGTGGGTGCTAACATCAATGCAAGGGTTTCATAGGTCTCATCAGGATAGACGTAAGGTCTAAACTGGACGGGTTTCATCGCTGATTGGGCAATGCGCCAATCAATCAGCAACGGGTTTCATCATCGGTATTGGGTTTATACCAATGCAAGGATTTTTATAGGTTTGATCAGGATAGACGTAAGGTCTAAACTGTACAGGTTTTCATCGCTGATCGGGCAGTGCGCCAATCGATCAACAGCAGGTTTCATCATTGGTATTGGGTTTATACCAATGCAAGGATTTTTATAGGTTTGATCAGGGTAGACGTAAGGTCTAAACTGGACATGTTTCATCGCTGATCGGGCAATGCGCCAATCAATTAGCAACGGGTTTCATCATCGGTATTGGGTTTATACCAATGCAAGGATTTTTATAGGCTTCATCAGGATAGACGTAAGGTCTAAACTGGACAGGTTTCATCGCTGATCGGGCAATGCGCCAATCAATCAGCAACGGGTTTCATCATCGGTATTGGGTTTATACCAATGCAAGGAAATTTTTTTATAAATTTCACCAGGATAGACGTAAGGTCCGAACTGGGTGGGTTTTATCACGGCGGGACGTAAAGAGCTATGCGGGTTTCTTCGTGGTTACCACATTACCGACCCAAGTGCCCTTTCGGGTTTTCACCAGAGCCAGCCCCCTCTTGCTTTTGCCCGTGCGCCCTTTCGGGTTTTCGCACGGCGGGGTACCCGATTTTGCCTGCAGTGCCCATTCGGGTTTTCACCACAGCTGGGTTTTGGCCATTTTTGCCCTTGTTCAGAATGTCTGAACAAGACTGGCGGGGTATCTCTATTTTTAACCCCATTTTTTTTTATTTCTTCTTTTTTTATCCCCCCCTCCCTGTTTAGAGGGTGTCAGACCGTGACGACACAAGATCACGATAAGTGGTAGCCTGGTTAGGACGGAGTGTCACTATACCAAGGAAAGGATATCTCGGCTAGGGCGGAGTGCCATTAGACCAAGGAAGGGTAGTTCGGCTAGGGCGGAGTGCCGCTAGACCAAGGAAAGGATATTTCGGCTAGGGCGGAGTGCCACTAGACCAAGGAAGGGTAGTTCGGCTAGGGCGGAGTGCCACTAGGCCAAGGAAGAGGTATCTTGACTATGGCGGGGTGCCCTAGGGCGTGCCACTAGACCAAGGAAAGGATATCTCGGCTAGGGCGGAGTGCCACTAGACCAAGGAAGGGTAGTTCGGCTAGGGCGGAGTGCCACTAGGCCAAGGAAGAGGTATCTTGACTAGGGCGGGGTGCAGCTAGACCAAGGAAAGGATATCTTGGCTAGGGCGGAGTGCCACTAGACCAAGGAAGGGTAGTTCGGCTAGGGCGGAGTGCCACTAGACCAAGGAAGGGTGGTTCGGCTAGGGCGGAGTGCCACTAGGCCAAGGAAGAGGTATCTTGACTAGGGCGGGGTGCCGCTAGACCAAGGAAAGATATCTCGGCTAGGGCGGAGTGCCACTAGACCAAGGAAGGGTAGTTCGGCTAGGGCGGAGTGCCGCTAGGCCAAGAAAAGGGTATCTCTTGCCCGATTACTCGGGGAATATCAGCTGTGCAGCATGATACAGCTTCAGGTGTTTACCGTTGAGTGGTGAGAATTGGATCTCCCCTCGATGATTAACAACTATGTAGGCCCCTCCTTCGTAGACCCTTTGTATCACATATGGACCTTCCCAATTGGGATTTAGCTTTCCCTTCGGGTTGGACGCCATGACTTCTTTTTTCTTGACCATGACAAGGTCACCTTTCTTGAATTCTCGCCCTTTTACGAGTTTGTTGAATGCGGTGGCCATGCGGGCCTGATACATCTGGATATTCTTCTGAGCTTGGAGACGCTTCCCTTCCAATTCAGCCAATTCTTCTAATCTTCGTTCTGCATTGGTTTGTTCGCCATGGGCTAGGTCGTATTGGACTGCCACTCTGAGTGACGGGACTTCCAGCTCTAGTGGGACTACTGCCTCTGAGCCGTATACCAAGGAGTATGGTGAGCACCCTGTAGGTGTTTTGAAGACGGTGCGATACGCCCACAGAGCTTCATACATCTTTTCTTCCCAATCCTTCTTATTGGCACTGACGACTTTGGCCAGCAGGGTGCACAAAGTCTTATTGAAAGCTTCTGCCAATCCATTTGCCTGTGGATTGTAAGGAGTGGAAGTCCTCCATTCGATCTTATATTTCTCGGCAAGCCGATAGACTTTTGGATTTCTGAAATGACTCCCATTGTCAGATATTATTCGGCTGGGGATCCCAAACCGGAAGATGATGTTTTGCTTGATGAATCTAGCGACCAACTCGCCAGTAACTTCTCTTAGTGCTATAGCCTCTGCCCATCGGGAGAAGTAATCTGTTATGGCCAGTATATACTTATGCCCAGCCGAGGAAGTCAGTAGTGGACCGACTACATCAGTTCCCCATTGTGCAAACGGCCAGCTAGGGACTGTAGGGTGCAGAATCGTAGGTGGCCTTCTAGGCACAACAGCATGCTCCTGACACTTCTGGCATGACTTTGCAAATGTGCAGCAGTCTTCAAACATAGTGGGCCAATAGTAGCCCAGCTTCTTGATTTCTATCTTCATCTTGGGACCAGCCTGGTGGGCACCTGCTGTCCCAGCATGTACTTCTTTCATTGCCTGCCAAGCTTCTTCAGTGGACAGGCAGCGGAGCAGAATCTTCTTACGTGCATCTGCCATTATTCGGAACAGAGTCCCGTTCCTGAATTCATAAGAATCTTTGATTCGCAAGAGTTTCATCTTTTCTTCTCTTTTTTGCGGCAGCTGTTGGTGTAAAAACCATTGTAGCAGGTGTTGTCTCCAATCAGATGCCTGTTCTGTACTGATCGTGGCGACTTCATTTTCTTCGGGGCAGCCTTCTAGCATGCTGGGGACTTGCCGCCGATTTATGACAACAATGTTCAGTGTCTCATCTGGTGGGACTGCTATTGAGCTGGCTAGCTTTGCCAATGCATCAGCCTGGGCATTATGTGCACGGCCCACATGCTTGAGCTCAATATGATAGAATTTCGCCATGAGGCGCACAGCTTTTTGGTGGTAGGGGTTCAACTCCGGCTTTCGCACTTCGAACTCACCTTGGATTTGCTTTATTATCAACATTGAATCCCCGAATACCTGAAGCATCTGGATACCCATGTTGAGGCTGATATGCAGTCCGATTATCAGAGCTTCATACTCGGCTTCATTATTAGTGCAGAGCTTGTTTATAGAACAGGAAGTATGCACAACCTCCCCATCTGGCGATTTCAGCACAATACCGGCTCCGGCTCGTATTCTGATTTTTCCATCGGAGTCCGTCTCTGTTCTAGATGCTCCGTCAAAGAATAGCTGCCACATAGTTGACTGAGCTTGGCAGGCTTCTAGTGTCTCATCATCGGGTAACTCAGTCCCCAACATATCATTCTCTGGCACAGGATGTTCTGCGAAGAAATCGGCCACAGCCTGTCCTTTTATTGCCCTCTGGGGTATATACGTGATATCGAATTCCATCAGAATTACTGCCCATTTGCCCAACCAGCCTTTCAGTACTAGTTGAGTCAGTATGTATTTGAGTGGATCTGCTGCAGATATCAATCTGACTTCATGTGACAGCATATAGTGCCGGAGCTTTTTAACGGCAAAGACTAGTGCCAAGCATGTCTTTTCTATATAGCTGTAGCTCTCTTTTGTTCTGATCAGCCTCCTACTCATGTAGTATAGAGCCTGCTCTTTGCCTTCTTCATTTATCTGTGCTAGCATTGCCCCCAGGGAACAGTGTGTGGCTGCAATGTACAGTATCAGGGGTTTGCCCTTAATAGATGCCCCCAGCACTGGAGGGGTTTTGAGATATTCTTTTAGCTTCTCAAAGGCTTCCTGACAGCCGTCGTCCCAGAGGAACGGCACATCTTTCATCATGAGCTTGTGAAAAGGGTGGCATTTCCCCGACAGATTTGATATGAATCGTCGGATGTAGGCCAAACGCCCTTGTAAAGATCTCAGCTCGTGGAGATTCCTTGGTGGAGGGAGCTCCTGGATAGCTTTAATCTTGGATGGGTCAATCTCAATGCCCCTATGACGGACAATGAACCCAAGGAATTTTCCACTGGACACGCCGAAGGCACATTTCATAGGATTCATTTTGAGCTCATATTTGCGCAGCCTCTGGAACACTACTCTCAGATCCTGCAAATGGTCTTCTTTTCTGCTGGTTTTCACCACCAGGTCATCAATGTAGCACTCTACCTTTTTGAAGAGTAAATCACCAAAGATCTTTGTCATAGCTCTTTGGTAAGTAGCGCCGGCATTCTTGAGGCCGAACGGCATCCTTTTATAGTGGAATATCCCCTTCGGAGTGCGGAATGCAATGTGCACTCTGTCTTCTTCAGCGATCCAGATCTGGTTATATCGGATGACCCATCCATGAATGACAGGGCTTCATGGCCAGTGGTTGCATCGATCATTACTTCAGTGATTGGCACTGGGAAATCATCCTTCGGGCAAGCCTTATTCAGGTCCCTGAAATCTACACATATTCTGATCTGCCCATTTTTCTTCTTCACGGGCACTATATTGGCCAGCCATGTAGTATATTGGTTCTCTTCAACAAAGCCCACATTGATCAACTTGTCGACTTCTTTGTTGATCTGATTTATCAGTTCGGGACGCATTCTCCTTGAAGGCTGCTTTACAGGGCTTGCCCCCGGGTTTATCGCCAATCGGTGCTGTGCCACATCAGAGCTCAGTCCCGGCATCTCATCATATGTCCATGCAAAGCAGTCTCGGAACTCTTTCAGAAACTGTATGTACTGTTCTCTGGCAGCTGGTTCTAGCAGTGCACTGAGGAATGTCGGCCTTGGCTCATCCGCTGACCCCAGATTCACTTATATCAGCTCATCGACGGTGGCCTGGCCTCCGTCCTCGACTTCGGGTGGGGCTTCTTGCAAATCAATAAAGCCTCCCGGGATATAATTCTCTTCAGTTTCATGTTCTTCTGTATCGTCATCCTGCTCATCAGCGGATGTCGGCTTATCATATAAGGCCGATACCATCGGATTCTGTCCAGTCTGCCCCGAGGACGAGACTGGTTCAGAAGAGAATTCAAAAATGGAATCTTCCGCTCTTAGGGATCTTTCTGTTGCAGGCTCCCCTGAAAGGTCATCTTTCTATAGAGCCCGGACTTCTTCCAGAATGCGCTCAAATTCCAGGCATTCTCTCAGTTCTTTGGCCATCTGGTCTTCATCCGGAGTTCCCATATCAAATTGTGCTTCGGCCTGGAATAGATCCTCCTTGCAGGACGGGTCCTTCCAGCACCGACCCCTCTTAGTTTTATCAGACATCCCTGCTTCTGGCTGGTCATCTTGGGCTTCATTGTCTGTTATGGTTTGATACATAATCTCTTCATCCTCAAAGGGATATTGATCATATCCTAACCCAGGGGAGTCTCCATGCTGGTAGAAGGTAGAGATGACATCCACCTCGGCTTCATAATATTCTTGAAGGGTATAACCCAATCCCGGATGCTGTGTGATCTTCCTCAGTTCCTTATTATCTCGAGGCGGATCTCATAGCTCCCTGAATGCTTTCTTCTGGGCTGCAGATTGTAGTGATGGCATTTGCATCTTGGAGAACATCTGCGAAACCCGCTGGGTAGTATACTCCAGGCCTGTAATCGGCACCATCTGGTTTGCGGCTTCTTCAGGGACCATGCAGTCTTGATCATCTTCTTCGACTGCCTCCCCGGTGTAGAATATGGTAGGTGGCTCGCAGAAGCGAGGGATTTCCATAGTCTTCAGTGGCAGCACTGTTTGGTATTCTAGGCTGGCGACGGGTTTGATTAAACCTCGTGGGACCTTCACCTGTATGCACCTTTCTTCATTTCTTGATCAGTGCTATCTGGATGGATGCTAGGAGGGGTGATCCGAGCAAAATCATCAGCATAAGAGATGTGAGCTACTTCATGCTTTTCAACATAACCCCTGGGTGGCGGTGGAGACCAAGCTTTTGCCTTCGTCGTCGGCTCCTTCTGGCTGATTACAGCTACTTTCTTTTCATCCTTTTGTGACACTTCGGTGTAGTAGGATGCATCGAGCATATGGCACTCGAACACTTCAAAGGGATGTAGGTCTGCAAACACCCTTTCTTCCTTTCCTTCATGGCAGTATTTTATGCATTGGTGTAGCGTGGATGGCACTATCTGATATTCATGCAGCCACGGCCTCCCCAACAGGGCCTTATACGTGGTGTTGGAGTCGATCACATAGAATCGTACCACGGTAGTGAGGTCGCCCAATGTGAGGTTGAAATCAGCCACCCCGAGAGGTGTTTCACATTTCTGGTTGAACCCAGCAATCTTCATGTCTCTGACCTTGGTAAGCTGCAGATCAAAGTAGTATTTCTGATAGATGCGATACGGGAGAATATTTACAGCAGCCCCGGGATCTATCAGTATCCTGCTCAGCGACTGACAGTTCAGGGAGCCCCTCATATACAACGGTCTGTTGTGACTGGCATTTGGGATCAGCATATCATCTTCTGTGAATGTGACTGATGGTCCAGCATTCACTTCTGCCAAGAGTGCTTCATATTGTGCCGGCGACTGCAGGGCATCCACAATTGCTTGGCGGGCCTCTTCACTCAGAGAGAGTATCTCCCAGATGGAGAATCTGGTGGGGAGCTTCTTCAACATTTTCATGATTCGACTGCCAACCCGAACATTAGACAGCCTCATCTCTTCTGCCCACCGGGGTCTTGGAGGTTCGTGTGGTGCCTGTGGCCTTTGCTGCCCAGTCCCAGTTTCATTTTCTTCATCGGTCTCCCGGAGGGCTTCTTCTGTAATGACTGCCCTTGGTTTTGCTAGAGGGCTATTTTCCTCATTTTCTTCATGCTGTTTCTGCTTTCCGGCTGCTGTCTGCTGGCATTTATTGCTTTTAGCTGGAGCAGTGTGAGCCAGTTGCTCATTTTCTAAGCTGGACAGGAACTCCAGGAATGAAGGGGCTCCTTCTACTTTATCTTTTCCTTGGTACAAGCTGGCAGGGGGAGGAACCTGGACACCGCGCACCTCTGGTTTTGGGATTTGATAGGGTTGCTCCCCTCTGAACATAATATTATGGTTAGCTGGTGGCGGACGCCCCCATTTTCTCCCAGAACGTGTTGCATGGGCTGAGGTAGAGGCCTCAGCATGATTGGCTTCTAGCGGGACATCTGATGCTTCTTGTTCATCATCCTCCCCGGGCAGGGAAAAGAGTACCGACAGAGTATTGCATTGTACTGTCGTGACCTTCTTTCCCTTTTTGGCCTTAGGCCGTCTCTTCTTTTTCTGGGAAGTTGGCTTTGCTAGTTCCTGCCCCCAGAAGGACTCAGTCTTATCTTTTCTTTGTTCTGCTTCCGGCTGCTCTTCAATTTTCAATTCTTCGAGCTGCTCCCAGAGTATACAGTCTTTCACCAATAGGTGTTTCGGCTTTTTCTGCTCATACTCATCAAGCTCATTAATATATTGCTACAGACGCCTGGTCGCAGGACTTTCTTCTTTATGTGCAGGGAGGGGAGTTTGTCTCCTCCGGTTGCGAGTATGGATCCGGATGACTGGTCCGGTCTCAACTGCAGGCCATATTGGCTTTATTGGAGGCGACTCAGGCCTTGGGGTGACACCCCAGATAACTGCTCCGTTGGTTTTAGCTGCGGGAGTCTTCTTTTTGCTTTTTGTGGGTACCGTCTGCCATCCTTCCTGATCTCTCAATGGGGTGAGGAGGCAGGCTTCATAGGTGTGCCTGGTGCATTCTTTAATGGCTTCCTTAGGCAGCTGTTGATAGATTGAGATCATATTAGCGGCCACCCTCCAGGGCGGAAGCTCATGTGGCCGAGGAGGCTTCACCTGGTAATCTCCCAGCTGCAGTTCACCCTTCTTGACCATTCCTTCCATGATATCTTTGAAGACATAACAGTCCTCAATTGGGTGCCCCAACACCCGGTGAAATGGACAGAACATCGGATCATCTTTCTTTTCTGCATCTTCGGGCTTCTTCGGTTCAGGCAATGTTACCTTATTGAACTTATATGCCCAGTTAAATAATGCTGTAGTCTTATCCTTGGGAAAAGAGTAAGCCCTTCTCATCCAGTCCCTCAGAGAGACTTTGTCTCTTCTTTCTGCTGTATCTGCCATCGGGGGAGCTTCATCTGCCCCTTTCTTCCCTTTTTGTTGCTCAAAGGTTCTAAAATCGACGGTGTTGGCCTCAGAGTGTGACGGCCGCCGATTATTGGATTTACCTTTTGGCATGGTGGGAGCATTGACGGTCGGACGTTTGGACAAGAACGCCTCGACCTCCGCCACTATATTATTCAGTCGGTCAAATGTTTTGACATCTGCACCGATCATTTTTTCTAGTACTTCCCTCCTGAGGTTCTGCTTGCATATCTGCACTGCATCCTCCTGATGAGGAGGTCTTCTGCATCTCATGGCTAGATTTCTCCATCTTTTGATGTACTCCAGTGCAGTTTCATCCTGTTTCTGCCTAGTAGCATACAGTTCTGCTATTGTGATTTCCCTCTCCGTGACATGAAACCTGTCGCGGAATTTTCTCTGCATATCGGGCCAATCAACCACTGATCCTGCTGACAAGCTTGAATACCATTCAAAGGCCAACCCAGTGAGGGACGAGCCAAAGAACTTGAGCAGATAGGCTTCATCGACTGCTAGGTCGCCCATGATGGTAGTATAGTAGGCTATATGCTCTCTGGGGGAGCCCTGGCCATTGAATTTCTCAAACTTTGGCGGCTTGCTGACGCCTGGAGGTAGCCTTTTGGCAGCATACTGGGGAGGATACGGTACCTTATACACATCATAGGCACTAGTATCATCTCCAGTCTTTTCTGACAGCTTCATTTCCATAATTCTTTCAATCATCTGCTTGTGGGCTACAGCTGGATCTATATCTTCTGGAAAGAAGTGGGCTTGTTGCTGGCTGTGAGGAGTTGTCATCGCAGTGGCGCGCAAGATGGGCGCGGTAGGCTGCGTCTGAGACACAGAGAGCTGAGCTATTGTTTGCTGTGGAACAGGTTGACTTGGTGCTTTGCCCTTATCAGCTAAGAGAGGATTAGCCAGGATAGTTGTTTCTGTGGAGCTGGATGTCTGCCCCGCAGGTTCAGCTTGCTTCGAGACTGATGTAGCTTCCTGTCTCTCATTGAGCTGTCTTCGGAGAGCATTGATCTCCTGTTGGTATCTTCTGAACATCATCTGGATCATGGGATCCATGGTTGATGGAATTTGTATATCTTCAGAAGTCCCTTCAGCATCATCAACGAAGGGGTTATCTCCATCTTCCGCTGTTACCACATTAACTGTCATAGTGGTAACCCTGCGGGCTTCATCATCAATTTTGATTTTATCTTTTGCTGCCTGGCCTCTTCTTGTGACAGGACCAGGTCTAGTTGCCAGCCTGAGCAATTCCTCTGGCTGAGTTGGTAGTATATCCTGCCCCCTGGCCAGTCCAGCCATATTGCAGGCGAAGATTCGCATCTTTCCTTTCCGCCTGTAGACCTTTCTTTTTATTTGACTAGGATATCTGAGCCGGTCAAAGACCGATATTCTTTCTTTGGCTTCTTCCTCGTACAGGTCTTCTTCATTATATCCGACCCTGGGGCCTTCTTCATAGTCATTTGAATCGGAGGAAGAGGCTTCGATCATCATTTCTTGGAAGGTTTCTCCTTCTTCATCATCCCTGATGCCCAAGGCACGGGATAGTCTTTGCTGGCCTAGGGCAGAGCTCCCTAGGTAGTGGAAGTAATCTTGGACTACTTGCTTAGTCTCCTCTGGGTCGCGCCTTTTCGGCTCAGGTCGGAGCATCAGTCTGTCCTGGCCCTTTTGCTGCCGGGCTAGTCTTGTCACCCGAGCATTCAGATGTTCGGCCCTGGGATATTTGAAGATATCAGCCTGTCTGGCACAGGCTCCTGATCTTCTTGCAGTAAGCATAGTGACTAGTTCACTTCTTCTTATATTGCCAACTTGGCAGCGGTTGGCAACAGCATTGCTTTCATCTCTCTTCATTTCCCTTCTGCCCCCTGCTCTGAGGCGGGCAACAGTGATATCAGTGAGGTTCTCTCTGTCTTCAGCTGGGGCCCAGCTTTGGATCTTCTTCGGTCGCCAGACCTGTTTGTATTTTGCTGGCTTGGGCGCCAGCGGCTTCCTTTCAGCATCTTCCCAGTTGGCCCTCCTAGAGGCCAAAACCTGGAACTTGTTGTCAGTTGGGATGGTCGGGACGATTCTGTCTGGCCGGACTCCCCTGGGGCGACCGTCGAGATTCGCCCTAATAGCACCCATCATTATCGTCTTTCCGGAATTGGAAAGGCGACGATCAACAGCAGTAGACCGGTTCCTCCGGTTGGTTTTCTTCCCCTTCTGGGCAGCAGTGGGGACCATGTCCCTTTTCTGGACATGATGGACGTAGCAGGCAACGGCCGTGGGGGCTGTCTTCTTCGGTAAGCCATCCTTGCGATCAGCGGCCTCCACTGGGGCGTTTGCAGCAACGCCTTGCTCCTCGTTATCGACCTGTAGAAGGTCGGTGTAGACAACGCCCAAGCAGTTGGGCAGCCCGACAGCTGGGGGAAACGAACCGAACGCCAGTGGTACCGCCAGGTACCCCTCCTGGACGTGCATGTCCACCGGTTGCTTGTCGAAGCATACAGACGCGATTTGTGTTGTCATCGTAGTTTCCTGGAAACAAGGAAACACACGGCATCAGAAATTTGAGGGGGGCCCGCTGGGCCTCCTACCTTAGCGTAAAGAGGAAGGAAGACTAAGTCCCACCGGGCGTGCCGGACTTGTTCGAACACATTTTATTCTATCTGGTTTATTTGTTTATTTATTTTATTTATTTTATGGATTTATTGGCGTGCCAGTCACCATGGTGACGATTCTTATTGTGCGCTCGATCTGACTTGGTCAGTCGATTGTGAGTGATCGTGTCTGGACTAGAAGTCCGTCATACCCTGAACGCTATGACGTTAATTACGTCCTCCCTAAGGAAGACAACCCTTAATTAAACGCTAGAGGTAGGAGGAAGACAGCGGTAAAGCCGTATGCTCAAAGGAGACAAAGTTCATCTGCTTGCAAGACGTTAAACGTATTTGAACAGAGCAGGGGTTTATTAATTACGGGAGAAACCCGACGGCATATTCCCACCATCTTGGATGATGCCAAGTGGGGAATAGGAAACCACCCATGCAGCGGCAGGGTAGGCTCCGCAAAAGATCGGGTATATAGACATAACCCGGAATCCGGATGGGGACTGGCCTGATGTAACACACCCGGTACGAGTGCGATGTCTTATTAATATCCCCCTTCGGAGGGCCATCGGAGATCACGCAAGGGCATAACTCCGTGGGCCAGCAGGGTTAGAAGAGAGTACCACACTCGATTGGTGGGGTTATGTAAATTTCGGCAGCATGTTCCCTCAACCTGGATTATGCCAAGGAAGGATAGGTCATCATCCACGGAGAGCCGGGACAATGACCGAACAAAGATGGGCACCAGGCCCAGGGACATCTCTTGCCTTCATATTATTGATCAATATTCCCTTGGAACCCATCATAACACATGTAATGACATGGTTCTTTGAGTTCATAAGGCAGCGGTGAAATCCAGATTCGGGACGAGAGCTGTAGGGGAGGTCTTCCCCATTGTTGTATCTCATCAAGACACAAGTGATGGTCTGTGAGTATCCCCTTAAACAGATGTAGGGGCGATTAAGAAGTTTGAAGAAGAACGGTGCAGAGATGGGCCTCAGAGTGGGTTTCATCTGATTGAAGGAGGGATCTCGGCGTGATCTTGATTGGCAAGAAGGAGCTCTCGGCCTGGACATTTAATGGACAAAAGGAGGCTCTCGGCCTGGTCCTTGGGTTGGCCAAAGGGGGTTCTCGGCCTGGTATTTGGTGGATGGAGAGGGGCTTCTCGGCCTGGTCCTTGGGCTGGCCAAGGGGGGTCTCGGCCAGGGCAATTAGTGGACAAAGGGGCTTCTCGGCACAGTTCTTGGGCTGGCCAAGGGGGGTCTCGGCCTGAGCGATTGGTTGGCCAAGGGGGGGTCTCGGCCTGGGGTCTTCTCGGCGGGCTCCTGGGCGCGCCGGAAAGGGGGGCGCCGAGAGGGGCAGTATTAGGTTTGGCAAAAAAAAAGGGGGGGTGAATGGCTAGGAGGAGGGGCTTCTCGGTAGAGGGCTTCTCGGCACGGTCCTGGCCGCGCCGGGAATCTACACACCGGGAGCCTTGCACATATAGCCTCACGTGGAAAGCGTTGTAACAGGCTGGTTGTCGTTTAGCCAAAAGAAGGGGAAGTCCTCTCGGCCTTATGGTTCTCTGCGGGGAAACTTGCATGCCGAGAAGGTGAAATGCAGAAGGATTTCAGGGTTTCAGAGCTCAAAGACGATGCTCTGTTTCTGGGATTTCTGGGTTTTATGGCTCAGATCGAGGCCGAATCGGGGGAGTATGAGGAGATTTCACGAACACCTCTGCTGGAAGGATGCCAAGGGATCTGAGAGGCCAGATCATCAGGAGGAGGAGAGACCATCATCGGGGCTGAGTAGCCTTTATCTGTATACTGCCAGACGTCTGGGGGAGTCAAGAGATGGCTGTCTCTGATCCCCCGGACTAGCATGGTATCATCTGGGAAGCAGATCTGCAACGAGAGAACCCTTGATGCTGAGACCTCAGACCCTAATCATTCAACGATTGGAATGGGGATCCAGGGTAGCATTCGGCCTTTATCTGTATACTGCCAGACGTCTGGGGGAGTCAAGAGATGGCTGTCTCTGATCCCCCGGACTAGCATGGTATCATCCGGGAAGCAGATCTGTAATGAGAGAACCCTTGATGCTGAGACCTCAGACCCTAATCATTCAACGATTGGAATGAGGATCTAGGGTAGCATTCGTCTACGGGTTCAAATGCATCATTTATAGCCGGCGGGCCAGGGAACCAAGAGATTGATGTCTCTGGTTCCCGGACAGCACAAGGGGCTTGAGGAACAGACTCAAATACATACGGAGGGCATGCTATTGAAGCGGGAAGAAAGAAGAGAATAGAACCCAGCAACCCATTGAACAAGGGTGGGGGTTCTACCTTCATCCCCGTTCGAAGAACAGACCTGACTCCGAAGCCTGAGTCATTTCGCCCATGGGGCATTCATACAAACAGTATGCATACATATGGAGACAAAAGAAGATAGTATTGCCCAAAATCCATCACGGCCATTGCATTTACTTCATCTCACCATCATTTACATCGAGAAACATAGAGGGGAGGAACATGGAAAGAATCGTATGAATAATCTAAACATCAAGACTTCGACTATTACATACGGAGAATCAGTAAAAAGAAGAAAAAGAAACATCGAACATGGGGGGGGGGGGAGGGTGGAGCATTGACTCCTCTCCCTCCCCCTATCAGCCCACCTGGAGCCCTTCTTCTTTCCTTTCTTCTGCTTCTTCTTTCGACGGAGACTCTCTCCCTCTCTTTTCCTTTCTCTTTCTCTTTCTGGCTATCTGTTCGCTCTTTTCTTCTTCGTCTCTTTCTTCTTTTCTTTTCTGTCTATCCTCTTTCTTGCTATCCCGTTGCTTCTCTCTTCGAAGGGAGGGGGTTTTATAACCCTTTTCCCTTTTCCTTCTCGGCAGGCATCTTCACGGCGCGCTTGAGGCAGGCTTCCCGGCGCGCTCAAATTCGATCTCTCGGCACCAATATCTGGGCTTCGACATGGGCTTTCGGCGCCACCTTCATATAGGCCCACTTGGGGTTTCTTTAAATGTATCATCATCCCAAAGGGTCTATCATCTATGAAATATCTTGTATTGAAATCGCGATTGCAATCTCCATCAGTCCGCAGACGGGGTTTCATCAGTCCGCAGATAGGGTTTTATCAGTCCGTAGACAGGGATTTCATCAGTCCGCAGATAGGGTTTTATCAGTCCGTAGACAGGGATTTCATCAGTCCGCAGACAGGGTTTTATCAGTCCGTAGGCAGGGTTTTATCAGTCCGTAGACAGGGATTTCATCAGTCCGTAGATAGGGTTTTATCAGTCCGTAGACAGGGGTTTTATCAGTCCGTAGACAGGGCTTTATCAGTCCGTAGACAGGGATTTCATCAGGATTGTCATCTGAACGGTGACAAAGCCGGGTATCATCTTATCAATATCGTCACTCTAATGGTGACGAGCTCGGACATCAGCTTTAGTCTGGGAAGACCTCAGCCGGGTGTATAATCTGTGTAGACGATTCTTCTTCTGCTCTATCTTTTCAGGGGCCTTTACCATCTTCATCTGCCGGTGCCGGCTTCATCTTTATCTCATATTACTTCCGTCAGTAAGCCGACATCTGACTTACCCTGACATATCATCTGTGACTTCTTGGACGAAGCAGTAGTACAGCTGGAAGGTCTCATTAGTTGAGTGACTGTTGCTCTATCAGTGCTGCCGTCTGAGTGACATTGGCACCGGGCATCGGCTTTGGCCGACAAGGACTTTAGCCGGGTGAAAGGTTGATAAGCTTCATCATTAGTCTTTCACTGTTGGTCAGATCTTCTTTTCAATTATGCTTCCACCCTTGTTCATTTTCCGGGTGTCAACAGAACCCAAGTATAGATATATATAAATATGGGCTTTTGCCCATCCACGTACACATAAGTCCAATATATATATATATATATATATATATAAGCCTATACAACCCAAGCCCACGTATGTGGGCTCTTACCTTCTCAAAAGCCCATATAAATTAAATGGGCCTAAACCTATATATATATATATATATATATATATATATATATATATATATATATATATAAAGAGGAACCCATATGTATACATATATAAAGACAGGAAACTTTAAACCCATTTATATGCTTGACCCAACCCAATATCCACCCAATCATCACTGTAGCCAACAATGCATGCTCGTGTGTTGAAAGGCTTTAGGGTTTTTCTAAACGAAATATAGTTAGTGGCTGTCAATATAGCAGGGGAATGGGCAACTCATGGAAGGCGATTAAACCTTCCCATTTGTGGCCTTTCGAACCCTCCAGAACCTTAGCCTCATTATAAAACTCACCCTCGACCAACAGGCAAGGCCTGTTGATGCTGCTGCTCTTCGTTGACAACGTGAGGAGCTTCCCTGCCGTGAAGCTTCTTCCTGCAGCTGTGTACATGAAGAACTTGGAAGTTATTCGTCCCCTGCATCCTCTGCTACCTCCTGCAACGTGAAGAAGTTGCAGAAGTCTTTTTCCTCCTGGTGCGTTCTCCTTCCCTCTGCTTCCTCGATCTATACCCCGTTCTTCACATTCGAGGTAGGTGTTCTCAAGAATCCAAGCCCAACTCCTAGTTAATAAGGCATTGCTCATGAGTAGTTCATTCATAAACCATATCTTGCATAATATAGTCCCTGTTATACGAAGTTTTTGAGTTTTACGTTGCATGATGAACATCGACCAGGCAAGTGGTCGCATATTAATTGCGCGACCATGTGCGTAGTCGCCTGTTCTTAATGGGCGACAGCATGCGTGGTCGTTCATTAACGTGCGACTGATACCCCTATCACTTATTACTTTGATGCAATTAATAAATGAACGCTTGTTAAAAATTCAATAACAATGAGACCGTAAGTCTAAAAAATATGTCATGCATATTTATGGAATCCTCTGATTTTTCTCTACCTGCTCGTGAAATTAGTTCCATGGAAATCCCTGTACACGTCATTGGTACACTATTCATTTTACTGTTCACTAAGAACGTTTATTCAATTGAACCTTGTCTCTAGAAATGTACCTGCTGATGCATTTTGATTTTTACAATAACAAGAAAATGGGCGACCGTTTACATTGTCGCAATTCCCAGAATGAACGACTTTCCAGGAAGTCGTTTATTCTTTAAAAAAAATATAGTGTGATAAATAAATAATGAAATTTATGTTTTCTGTGAAAAAATTGTCATGGATTGTACAACCTTCAACTTGGTCGCGAATTTTAATTCTGAAAAAAATAATCTTGGAATGGACGCCCCTGTGCAGGGGCCCACATTCCAAGGGCAAACCTGTGAATAATGAAATTTCATGAATAAGCGACCATCCGCATGGGCGCTACTTAGAGAGTTGGTGACCACTTAGATGGGCGCCAATTCCTTGTGTTCCTCATTTCTATCGCATGTTGCCCGGCCCATACTGCGGGTCCAATCGGCATTGAGTCTTAGTTCGTAGACACGGTCCCATGTTTCACGGTGATTCTTGCGTATAGCCCTTAACTCTCGGTGACATTTGAGCCCTCCGCGGGATATTCCTTCCTTCGGACTGGCAATTATGTCATTGGGACCTCCATAAGTCTCCACGTAGCCGTGGATTCCCTCAAGGCCGTTTGAGCTGGTTGTACCATAAAGCCCATGACACCATGTTTTGTCACATCACTCTGAAGAAACGTGATGCCTAGCCCTCATAGAGCGCTGTTCATGGCCTCTTTGAGAAGTCTATTCTCTGTCAGTAATTGGCGACACTGACTTGGGCGCCAGAAGGAATTGGCGACCTGTCCAGTGCCGTTATATCCCTGATATAGCGACCTGAGCCTGGGTGCTATTTCATGTAGCCTGCACTGTTCATGGGGAAGGGTGACCATGCATGTGGGCGCTATTTCTGAAATTGGTGGTGACTAAGTGGGCGCCATTTACCCAGTTTCCCGCCATGTCTTGGTTTTCGTGTGGTTTATCGTAGAGTCCTATTTGTTCGAAGTTCAGTCCTTGAATTACTTCGTTCATGAAAATCTACCTTATCATCCTACATGAGCTTATTCCTTGAAATTCCTTTGGCTATAACTAGTGGATGTCTAAAAACTTTACATGACTAAATGCCTGCGCATTTAGGGCCCGGTCTGGTCTGGGAGGAGCACCCGAAAGTACTTGTCCCCATGGGAGTTAAATTGACCACGGTGTGACATTGCACCGAAGTACTTGTCTATCTAGAACTATTCTATGTCATTCCACACTCTCTCGTGCTTGACTTGACTTGTCGTGATATTACTTGCATGGCCCGGAATGGGCAAGTACTTGCTTGTTTTAAATAGCCAAATTTCGTGACAAGACTTGCTATTACATGCTTGAAATACTTGACACTATCTCCCCTTGAAAATTAGTGCAACTTTTGATGGTTCTTTACCATTACCTTGACATCATGAGTGATTCATCTTTAAAGTTCCTACTATCATGATCATTCATCATGCATATCTTTACCTGCAGTGCACGTAACTTGTAATTACTTAAAGCATTGTTAGTTCTTCAGATATAAATCCTACAGAGCGTTCACTCACCTAGTTTTTCCCCACTTTTCAGGTAACTCGAACACCGACTCGCAACTAGATGGGGATGACAATGAGTGAAGAGCGTAGAGCCTCCAAGCGTCGTGCCGTTATGTCGAGTCTTGCTGCGTTGTGTCTTTCCTTTGGAGTCCTTGTCATTTTGTACCTCTTATTTATTAGGGTCATGATGTAAGAGGCTTATGTCCTTATGGTAGTTGCGGATCTTAAACTTGTGGTTATTTGACGCTATGGAAATATTGGTTAATGTTGGCCCAGAATAGATGGCGGACAAGAAGGGAGGTTGAATTGTCCCCCAGCCGAGATGGCGGATTTTGAAAACAATCTAAACTAATCACAGCGGAATTAAAATTAACTACGTCAATTAGCCTAAATTCAAGTGACATTTAAATGTTCTCTCAACCTTTCCGATCTCACACGGATATACAATGCAAAGAACGAGTTAACTACAACTAAGCACGGATATCCAACCAACAAACGATGAAAAAATTCGATAGCAAATTACAGAGGTAGCGAAGTGTGAAGGTGCAATGAATAAAAATCAATCAAATAGACCTGTGAAAGGAGGTAGGAGAAATGGACAATCGCACAGGCATCCACGATGAACACAAAGATTTTTAGGTGGTTCGGGACCACGACGAGATCCCTACGTCCACCCCTCATCGAAACCTGGTGAGGCTTTACTAACACGCTACGAGATATAGCAACCACGGGGATGAAGCCCCAAACACTACACAATCAGACTGCTTCCGCAGCAATCCACACACACGGGACCTGGCCCTAAGATGCTGCCACCACAGCACACACTCACACACTCGGGGAACTCACCCCGCAATAAAACCTCACACGGAGATGCATCTCCGTCCATACACACAAACTCGATGAAACTTACCCCATAATGAATCCACACACGTGGAGATGCAGCTCCGCCCACACATGACAATATTCCAAGTTTCACAAAATGAAAAGATATACAATGACCGCCCAAATCTCAATCTATGCTCAGATAAAGGAATAGAAATGAGAGATGAAGAAATCCCCCTCAAATATGCAGTGAATCCTGTAGATAGCAATGGTAGGGTGCATTTGGAGTTTGATCGTCGGAGTAGGAAGAGCCCAGCGTTGTAAAGACTGCCCAAAGCAGGAACTCGGCAATGAACAGCAAGACCAGTTACAGATAGGAGTGGCAGCTCTTGGATGGTATCTTCAGCGGCGTTCTGCTTCCTCTAGTGATGGAGCAACCCTCTAGCTCGTCCTCCTTCACCTGCAAGAACAGATAGAAACATTTAGCCCCCTTGTGCTTACTTTCGATCTGAAAATCGCAAGGATATATAGGGCAGCAAATAGATGAACAAAAGACAACAATAGCCCTTGCAAAACCTTCTCAAAACAACCCTTAGACATGTGTAGAAACCCTAAGGGTAAGGGTGTAAAAGAGCAAGGCAAATAAATCCAAAAATGTGGGTTTCGAACCACATATGGCAGACCCGAATTGGACCGCCTAGGACAGAGTCGACACTTGTTCACGAGAGTTCTGCCTACAAACAAAAAACAACAACCCAGGCGAAAGTGTCGACTCTCAGAGTCGACACTTTTTCCCAAAGTTGTTGTTTGCAACAAAGAATAAGACTTACCCGACACTTTTCGGTGGACACAATGCCTGCTTAAACCCAGCACACCAGACAATAAGTGTCGACTCACAGAGTCGACACTTGTTCTATCTAGGCCAAAAATGGCCAAAACCAGCGCCTAGTCCAAGAAGTGTCGACTCTATGAGTCGACACTTTTTCTGACATGGTATAAAAAACCCTTTAACCAATAAAACAACCCAAAAACATTATAAATGCATTAAGCCCAATCTAGCTACATTGAAATACATTCAAACATGAATTCTTACCATGACTTCAAAGATTTGTGGACATAAATGAACCTGCACCCATTAGACAATCAATTTAGCGTCAATCTTTAGTCAATACTCATGAAAGAGCCATCTTCAATGCATTTCATCACAGTACTGCCTTTTCCAACCTGCATGTTAGTTTATATAAATTTAGCTACATATAGAGAAGATTCAGACACCTCTAACCCATTGAAAACACAAGCCCTCTTTTCAAATATAGATTAATGCATGGAAGAGCCATTTCCAAATTTAGTTCAAGCAAGCCACACTTGAATTTAACGTTCAATCTTAACATTAGCAGTTCAACCCAATGCAATCCAATGCATACCAAAAATCCACCAGCAACCAACATTCAAAATGCTCATTCTTACCATTGGCATTGATGCAACAGTTTGGATTTCTATTAACCCTTTGATGAACCAAGGGTAGCTCAGTTCATACTTAGGAGATGAAAGTATGTCATATGATGAGAATGCTTGATCAATCAACATTTATGTCATTCACATGATAAGAAGACTCAAAAACATTCAATCTAATAAAGCACATTTGAACCACCAAAACCTCAGGTAGAAGCACAGTCATTTTGACATGTAATTGCTCTAAGGTTCCGACCAGAATACGCAGCGGAAATCATCAAAACCTTAGATTGCATATCGTTGTCGATTTTTCAAAATCGAACAAGATCGTTAATCCCGCGCGGTGAAGAACAATTCTTTACCTTTGCGGGGTTAAGAATCTCCCAAAACCTCGAAGATGAACGAGAGGAAGATCCCAGTGTCGCGAGCCGTTCAAGCATTCGGCCACTAGATGTATCTGCACGAGCAGTGGAAGCAGACGAGATCTCCTCCACGATCTCCAAGCGCCGACCCGATCTCAACACCACCATCCACCGGGGAGGAAGGAGAGAGAAGGAGGGGGGCGCCCCTTGGAGAGAGAGAGAGGAGAGAAGGTGGCCAGGGATTCTGCACTTCCACAGTTTAATGGTCTTTATATTTGCTGGTTCATTTGCAGGAACTTTGTCATCGACTCGTAGAGCTCCTTGCTCTTGGCCAGCCGAGAGCGAGGACAGAAGAACCAACCATCTCTCCACTTCAAAGGCATTGCGATCATCGTCTTGTGAGGTTCAAGTAAACACCTCCGGCGATCACATCATTTCTTCATTTCTAACCTTTGCCCTGTAGGCCATAGCAGTAGTTCAGAAGAGGGAGGACACGCAGCACACCCCATCACGCGGCTTCCACCTACCTACATTTCTACCAACCTACAAGGGTCACGCTCGTCGGCGTTCGTCCAACTGCCCCCGACCACGTGTGCATACACAACCTCAATGCCTTGAGCCAGGCCTCTAGCTAGCTTTCTCCCCCAGTAGGATGTTACTGTAAGGCAAGGGAGCCCACAGAAAGTAGACTAAAAACCTTCTGTTGAGAGCTACCCTGCCACCACTCCGAGGTGGGCCGACACATTGGAATGCGTGAGTCATCAGGCTACGACTAGTGGAGGCTCACTAGACATAAAAACTCCAAAACATCAGTGTAGAAGTACGGATAGGCAAAACACACACTGTCGCACATACTACAAAGCACCAGACAAAGGGTAGCATACCAGACTACTACCAGACTCAGGATAAACAACTAGACCTGCTAACACAATGATCCTTGAGTCTCACGACTCGGGGTCAAGATCGTCGCACAAAGCGGTAACAAGCCGCCAATCAGCCTAGTCCCTAAGCCACATCACGATAAAACAACGATAAAGGAAACGACATAGGATCACTTGATCCACGCCTCTGCATAACACGAATCACGAAAAGCTAAGGAATCACCAAGACCCTCAAAGCACACGGACATGCAAACTGAGGTAAGATAGTACCTCACTGCGTCCAAAACCATGTCTCGATCCATACCTGACCACCGAGACATTCACAAGGTCACGTGTCAACCGCTGGATCATACCGGGTTAACCAGACACCAATAATGACTCTGAAACAGTACGGAACACATCTCAATACAATGACACTCCTGGCTACCTCACAGCATGGTCATCGCCCTCATAGGACGTCCAAGACATCCACGGAACAATGGGCAAACCATAAGGTAAGGCCAAGACAGACGGATGCCAACCATCAAGAAAACAAAGCTCTGGGAAGTAAACGGTCATCTGCCAGGCCGCTAGGT
The DNA here is from genome assembly GCA_022559845.1 of Amorphophallus konjac. Lineage (NCBI taxonomy): Eukaryota > Viridiplantae > Streptophyta > Magnoliopsida > Alismatales > Araceae > Amorphophallus > Amorphophallus konjac. The sequence continues at coordinate 189,627,768 of CM040123.1, read as the reverse complement.
AAACCAAGCAGTCAGCCACGGAACCGCTACCTCACACAGAGAATACAAACACTGGGCGGTCAAGAGAGAGCCGCACCAAGACAACTGGCCTTTACAAGCCGTCTCACTGAGTTAGGCGGACCAGGGCATGGCCGCTTCACTCGGAGACTCGAACGGACAAAACTATAATCCACAGGGGCAAGTGGTCTATCACAGGGCCGCCAGAAGACTGTAGCGGTCAAGGCCATGACTGCTAGACCCAGTCAAACCCCCCACAGTGAAACTGACTTAACCAGTCAAACGGACCCTAGCGGTCATATACTAAACTGCCCAAAGCCACTAAGCGGTCGAAGCTAAGGCCGCTAGCTCAACTGACTTAAGAACCTCAAACCGACATAAACGCTGCCTAGCGGTCAAACTATGAACCGCCATGTACAGCTAGCCTCACGGTCTATCGTAAGGCCGCTAGGCCAAACCGACATAACAACCTAATCTAGCGGTTTAACCTTGAACCGCCAGACAAGGCTTAGCGGTCTAACCATAGGTTGCTAGCCGACACAAATGGTCAATCGCATGACCGCAAAGACCCGAACCGACATAGAACCGACTCGACGCCCAACGCAACCTAGCGGTCACACATTGGGCCTCTAGAAGAACCCTTGCAGTCACTGAAAGGACCGCTAAGGTGACACGGCAGGTAAAATAGAGGATCGGATGATTCAACCGTTCCATGCCCCAATCGCGTCTAAATGACAGGGATACAACCCTAAACAACATAAAAGCCTTCCACAGACTGGAAGGGATCATTTTGACACCAATAATGCAAGAAACAGGCGATTCCCAAGAATCCACCAAAAATGAGTCACGGGAAGAGTCGGGCTCAAACCGACTCCGATTCTCAGCCAAATACAATAAAACTGGCGGGGATAGACTCCCAACATGCCAGGGGTTCGAATGAAACTAACTAGGTTGAAAATCGCCGCCTGAAATGCCGAACTCGTCTCACACCCCCCGAACTTGCTTTCACCCAAAATGAGACTAAACCCGCTCGTTCTCGCACCGGATAGCTCAAAATCAGGGGAGAACGTAGAATAGGAGTCGGGCGTCCATCTCCCTACCTCCACCAAAGTTCTCGCGCACCGGAGTGACTAAACCACACCGAAAACCATCTCACAAGCCCATCACGCTGGCTTTGAATCCACCGAACGGGATCGCGCCAACCACGCTCCGATCCTCGCACCAGCACGCTCCGGATCAACTCCACGGCATCTCTACAGCATTCCCGAGCCTCCTCCGTCTGCAGCCGGAGCAGAGGGGGAACAAGGAGAGAGAACAGGAGAGAGAGAGACGTGCGCGCGAATGAGGAGAGAGGAAGGAGAAAAAATGAATAAAAAGAAAAAGAAAATAGAATTTTTGTAATTTGTGTAAATTCCGATTTTCAGCCCGAAAATACACTAATTTAGAAAAATACGAAAAAATAGTCTAAACGGTCCTTGGAAGGAATGCAATGCAACTGTAGCGTCCTCGAGTCGATGAACTGAATAATAAACTCTCCACTGGGTTCCATAACCAGTACAAGAGAAAAACTCACGCGGATCATAAAGCACAACTGAGGACCCACAAAAGCAATCCGAAACTCTCTGATAAAGATCCGAAAGACTCAGGGTCTTACAGTCCTCCCCCCCTACAAGAATTTCATCCTTGAAATTAAAGAAGTTAACAAGGAGAAGCATGGAAGAACAAACACAACATTGGCTATGCTCTCCAAGCATCAGCCAACACCAACGCCTAGAACACGGCAACACAAATCTCGAAAAAATAATTCAGAGGAACACTGCCAGACCACAATCACAGGCACAAGCTCTGGATCTCAATACAAATCGATCCATAGAATGAGCATGGCACCCAAGTGAACATAAGTCCGACACCTCCAAAACAAGGCAGCGTCGCTTCTGTCTCGCAGGGAAAGGAGACATGACCCATGCCATAAAAACAGCTATCGACAACACCCTCAGAAAACACAACAAGCATCAGCTTAAACAAGGAAACATACTCCTTAGCTGACAGCTCGACAACATCAGCTTCCGCGCCAAGAACAACAAAACTGGCACGCAGAACGCCAACGACAGCACTGGACCACGAGCACAATCAAGTCAGTCCTTGCTTAGATATTACATCTGATTCGAGTCGCATGCTAACTCCATCATGACAAAAGAGTACTACAAAGCCAACTGACAAGACCTCAGTCCACACCATGCCAAATCAGACTCACAGGGAACTCCTCCTAAGCTGAACACAACCACCGACAAACAACAACAACAACACTCACAGAATTCTGGCTCCGTCCTCGACACAGAACCACGGGAGACAACTGCAAATTGGGTCACATTAAGGCACAATTATAGCTGAACACGCAGCTAACATGCACAAGCCATGCTACGAACAGCTCACCAACAAGGACCCGCAACAACAATAATAATCTTGGGAAACGCATCTCAAGGACCATGATCCTTCCAAAGAGCACAACATCCAAGAAAAAATATAGAGGAAGGGAAGGGTACTCAACCAGCAAACATGCCGACAGATTCCCCTAATCCTCTCAACAAGCTAGTGCCAACAACCATAATGTCTTCAGCAAATGGCACAGCAACCAACAACATCAAGGCACACATAGCCAAGACGAAGATACGTCGAGGAAAACAAACCTCTCACCGGTCAGAATCTTCCAATCGAATGATCCTCGACCGTGGGGTATTAGCCCACACGCTTCCGATGCACGCTCAACACACCCACACATGCATCAAGAACAACTCGGCATCCGCATCTCAGTACACACTTGGCGCCATTGCAATACACGAAATTGCAATATACCACGTCTCGACTACTGATCCTGCTAACAACCGATCACAAGTCGCCAAAGTGCAAACCATGAAGAGCATCAGCTTCAGCACAAAGCACAAAGAACACCTGTCTCAGCTTATCCTCACGTCCTAGAAAGATTACTGAACCTTCAAGGCACAACAGCCGCCAAACACAGCACATCGAACACGGTGCACAATGGCTCCCAAACATAAAATCTTGGTCCAAAGCCAAGCAACCGTCGAACAAAGAGCAGATCAGACTCAGAATTATCATAGTCCACACTTATGTAGACACAGGACAAAGGGTTCACTAAGACAACACTTTCAAGGCTTACCTCAAAAAGACGCCACCAACCAAGAGAAGAAGAATCAAGCTCGATCAACAGTAGCTCACCAGGAAGGAAAATCCTAGGTTCACCCGAGCATTCTTCCAAACAAAGCATCTAATCGACCACCACGACACAAGCTTAACACCTTAGGGGCTGAACAAATCTTAAACTGGGACAACCAAAGCAACATAAGAATGTGCACGGCCATCACACCAAAGAGAAAGTCACCAGCCACCTGAACAAATTACAGAAAAATCTCGAACACTGCACCACAGATTCACGCCTGCCAGTGGACTCTGCCAAGTATAGTATAATCGAGACAAACACCACAGAAAAAGAAAAGCACTCCGTCACATCCTGATGAGAGCAAAACCATCTTGCACAGTGCCAACACAGCACGCACAAGACCACAAATGGAACTAGCGACAAACAATCGCAAACCCGATGCCAACGCTAATGCCAACTGTCGGCTGTACTAGACCTTAAGGACTCTAAATACTGCAATATCTCAAATTCCCAAGTACCTTACACACAACAGAGCTTTGATACCACCTGTGACGACCCAAGGTCCGGATATTGGGTAAACCCAATAACACTTGGATCCTGCGAGGCCTCCAAAGAGCGGAAAAGCTCTGAAGGGATAAAAGGAGTGTGTGTAGTACATTGAAGTCCCAGATAAAGCAGTAAGCAATTAATATTTCATTGATCAAGTTTGCTAAAGTAGCAGAAATAAAAATTATATTTTCAATTAACAATTTAAATTAACAGAGTCCAGTCCAAATAAAGACAAGTACAAACCAACAGAAATTAAAACGTACACTGAAGTCGGGGGAAGCCCAACGTAGAGAACGCTGGCAAAGCTGGCAACAACGAACTGACGCACCGCGTCACGAACCACCAGGAGGAATAAGTCCACACCTGAAAAGTAGGGGTGAGTCTCGTGTCATTGGCTCAGTAGGGGTCACGCGGATCCCCACTGGAAACAACGCAGTAACACGGAACAACAAAGCTAACCAGGAAAGCAGGAAAGAACTGGAGCAATAACAGTAAAGCTGTAAAAAGCAGGAGTAAGCAAAAGAAAGAACAGCTAAAGAGAGAGAGAAGCCGTACTAACTAGAAACATGACCGCTGACTAAACCACGGTCCTCTAAGCTACCCCAAACGGCAACAGACAGGCCAACCCTGATCTCACAAAGTCAGGCGTCAGTGATCCGTCAACCAAACACAAGCTCCAAAGCTAGAGCCTAACAAAATAGGCAAAAGCCCTATAAAAGACCTACACAGTCAAAGGCACGAACATACACAACCAGATCGTCGTGTACGTTACACAAGACTGGACCTCGAGTAAAGCCACGACCGGCTACTCAGAATCCAATGACGGAAACACACGTCACGAGACACGAGAATCACAAGAGTCATGCGTCAAGTGACAAGAGCACCTCCTCACTAGAAGAACAGCCAGATGCGTCCACTAACGTCTTACACTGCGCCACAAGTCTCTCCCACACATCTGGAGCGACGGGAACTGAGACACTCACAGAACTGAGTACAAGGAACAACAGTAACGAGTACAAGGAGCAACGGTACCACATAACCGGGAATAAGGTACCTCAACAACGAGTGACTGGTCAGGGTCATGCCCGTCGGCGTTCGTCCAACTGCCCCTAACCACGTGTGCACACACAAGCTCAAAGCGTTGAGCTAGGCCTCTAGCTAGCTTTCTCCCCCAGTAGGACGCTATTGTAAGGCAAGGGAGCCCACGAAAACTAGCCTAAAAACCGTATGTCATGAACTGCCCCGCCACCACTCCGAGGTGGGCCGACACACTGGAATGCGTGAGTCATCAAGCCACAACTATTGGAGGCTCACTAGACATAGAAACTTTAAACAACTAGTGCAGAAGTATAGATAGGCTAAACACGTACTGTCGCATGTACTACGAAGCACCAAACACAGGGTAGCAAACCAGACTACTACCGGACTCAGGATAAACAACTAGACCTGCTAACACAATGATCCTTGAGTCTCATGACGCGGGGTCAAGATCGTCGCACAAAGCTGTAACAAGACGCCAATCAGCCTAGTCCCTAAGCCACGTCACGGTAAAACACCGATAAAGGAAACGACATAGGATCACTTGATCCACACCTCCGCATAACACGAATCACGGAGAGCTGAGGAATCACCAAGACCCTCAAAGCACACAGACACATAAACCGAGGTAAGATAGTACCTCACGGCATCTAAAACCATGTCTCGATCCATACCGGACCACCGAGACATTCATAAGGTCACGTGTCAACCGTTGGATCATACCGGGTTGACCAGACACCAATAAAGACTCTGAAACAGTACGGAACACATCTCAATACAATGGCACTCTCGGCTACCTCACAACATGGTCATCACCCTCATAGGACGTCCAAGACATCCACAGAACAACGGGCAAACCATAAGGTAAGGCCAAGAGAGACGGAGGTCAACCATCAAGAAAACAAAGCTCTGGGAAGTAAACAGTCATCTGCCAGGCCGCTAGGTAAACTAAGCAGTCAGCCACGGGACCACTACTTCACACAGAGAATACAAACACTGGGCGGTCAATAGAGAGTCGCACCAAGACAACCAGCCTATAAACAAGCCGTCTCACTGAGTTAGGCGGACCAGGGCATGGCCGCTTCACTCAGAGACTCGAACGGACAAAACTGCAATCCACAGGGGCAAGCGATCTATCGCAGGGCCGCCAGAAGACTATAGCGGTCAAGGCCATGGCCGCTAGACCCAGTCAAACCCCCTACAGTGAAATCGACTTAACTGGTCAAATGGACCCTAGCGGTCATATACTAAACCGCCAAAAGCCACTAAGCGGTCGGAGCTAGGGCCGCTAGCTCAACCAACTTAAGAACCTCGAACCGACATAAACGCCGCCTAGTGGTCTAACTATGAACCGCCACAGCTTGCCTCGCGGTCTATCATGAGGCTGCTTGGCCAAACCGACATAACACCTGAATCTAGCGGTTCAACCTTGAACCACCAGACAAGGCTTAGCGGTCTAACCATAGGCCGCTAGCCGACACAAACAGTCAATCGTATGACCGTGAAGACTCGAACTGACATAGAATCGACTCGATGCCCAACGCAGCCTAGCGGTCACACTCTGGGCATCTAGAAGAACCCTTGTGGTCACTGAAAGGATCGCTAAGGTGACACGGCGGGTAAAATAGAGGATCGGCCGATTCCGGCCGTTCCATGCCCCAATCACGTCTAAACGACGGGGATACAACCCTAAACAACATAAAAGCCTTCCACAGACCGAAAGGGATCATTTTGACACCAAAAATGTAAGAAACGGGCGATTCCCAAGAATCCACCCAAAATGAGTCACGGGAAGAGTCGGGCTCATACCAACTTCGATTCTCAGCCAAATGCAATAAAACTTGCGGGGATAGATTCCCAACATGCCAGGGGTTCGAATGAAACTAACTACGTTGAAAACCGTCGCCTGAAATGGCAAACTCGTCTCACACCCCCCGAACATGCTTTCACCCAAAACGAGACTAAACCCACTCGTTCTCGCACCGGAGAGCTCGAAATCGCCGGAGAACGTAGAATAGGAGTAGGGCGTCCATCTCCCTACCTCCACCAAAGTTCTTGCGCACCGGAGTGACTAAACCACGCCGAAAACCATCTCACGAGCTCGTCACACCGGCTTTGAATCCACCGAACGGGATCACGCCAACCATGTTGGGACTCCTCTGAGATGGATTGAAGGGGGAGAATGTTGGGTCTCCTCTAGATTGATGAGCAGTATGTGTACAGCTTTGGGCTGAATTGTCTTAAGTGATTGGCAGCATGCTGAAGTATTTTGAGTGAATGGCAACCGTACTGTTTGACTTAGTTGACTGAGGTGTTGACTTTATTTTGACATGATGGTGTATGTATTTTGATGCATTTTATATGTTAGTTTTTCATATAACTGTTGTCTGCATCTTTTTACTTAGTCTGTGCATAAGAGATTCATGAGCCTTAAGTCGTTGCATTGGTCCTTGTTTCACGCGACCAAGTCCGTGCATGCATAGTTCAAGGCACATGAAGTCGGTGCATTAGTTAACCTCGCACGCATTCGAGTCGGTGCAACTCCAGCATCGTGCACATAAAGTCTGTGCACATGTCTTTGGTAAGTATGTACATAAGAGTCTTATCCGTCTTGAGTCTGTGCAAGTCAAGGCATGCTACATAATAAGCCTGTGCATGTCACGCTTTACTTTTAGCTGAGTCTGTGCATAACATTATCGCACAGCGTAGAAGGTCTTTGCAATCCATTTCTGTGCACGCATTAAGTCTGTGCAAGGTTGCTCACGGGGCATTGGGTCAGTGCAACATTCGTTCTTTGATTATACATACTCTGTGCACCATTTGCATTTCGCAAATATATTCTCTGTGCACTTGCTAGTCTTATAGACAGATTATGTCTGTGCATATGTTTGATGCATGTACATTAAGTCCGTGCATACATAATCAAATGTTGTGTTGAGTCTGTGCACTTCAGCTCTGACTATACTTCAACTCCGTGCAATCTCTTTATCTCTTATATAACTTTCATATGTCAATACTGAGTCTGACACTTTGAACAGGATGCTTGTTCGTGAAATTTAAGAAAGGCACGTGATCCAAGAATGGAAGATGTGCTAGGATCATGACACATGGAAAGTAGTCGAGCTGGGATGCTGCCACGTGGCCTAGGAATGTCAGATTTGGATAAGGCAATTGCACGGGAAATGTGGTGAGCACGCGCCCTACCTCTCTGCTACTGCCTATAAATAAGAAGATTCTCTTTCAAGAGAAGACTGATCGTGAAAAGAGATTTGAAGCGAAAAGAGGAGAAGGACTGAAGCAGAGAGAGCAAGAGCCGGCATGATCCAGAAAGAAGAAGAGAGAGAGCTTTGAGAGGAGAGATTTGATAGCGCTATTTGAGAGAGTTTTGTCATTATGTTGAACCCCCTCCTTGTGGGTATTACTAAATAGATTTTGATGATGACCAAACACTATTTTTATGTGTGAATTGAAATTGAGTTGTTCCAACATGAATAGCTTTGGAAATTCACATTCTTGATGTAGACTTGGAGCTTTTGGAGGTACAAGTGTAACTTTGTCTGGTAAGGCTTTTGAATGTAACATTACAATGCTAAATCTAATTCAGAATGTATGTCTTTACAGGGCAAGGAATGTGCTTAAGGAACTCGAGGACGGTTGGTGAGATCGACTTCAACATATTGACTTTTGAATATGTGGTTTGAAGTTCATTATTTTAATCTCAAGGATTAAATTGGTTTAGAACTTATCTAAGTTTAAATTGTTTGAGTTTCATTCCCTCTCATGCTTTAAAAACCATCTTGAAACCCCTAGACTTGTTCTTTGACTTAATGGGTCTTTCAATCAATCTTTTGGATGTTCTGGAACATGGGTCGACCCATTGGGTCGACCCATAGGTCCCCTGGTTCTGTTAAACATGGATCTTTTATCTCCAGTTGAAAGGGTTGACCCATTGGGTCGACCCCCAGCCGCAAGGGTCGACCCCAAGGGTCGACCCCTGGTGATTATTTTTTAGAACCCGGCGGGCTCCTTCACAAGACCTGCAAGGGTCGACCCCAAGGGTCGACCCATTAACTCGAGCTGAAAACCCCTGTTGCCAGAATTGTTAAACCAGCACAGGTTCTTGGAAGGGTCGACCCCAAGGGTCGACCCATGCTGTCTGGCCCATCTGGCCCCTCACGAGGGTCGACCCCAAGGGTCGACCCTTTCTGGTCTAGGCGGCGCCGTGATTGTGGACTCTTGGTATTTCGACCAAATGGTCCAACCACACTTGTGTGGCTGTCCTTAATCCACTCCATAACAAGTGGATCTTGTCCCATGGCTGTCCCTTGACCACCCTTGGACTATATAACAACTTGTAGAGGATGAAAACCCTAAGAGAAATTCGTATGTCCTGATTTTGGGTTTCTTCCTAACATTTGTGTGTGCAGGTCACAGCAGCCACCTCCAGCCCTTGTTCCACCTTGGTGTGTGCGTGAATGTGAAGGGAAGAAGGAGGAATCAAAGTTTCAATCAAGCCTCTGCTGCTGGCTGCGAGCGAAATCGAGATTCAGCCACATCCGAGCCAAGATCGTCAAGAACGGTCATCGTGCTGCACAAGTGTTTGATAAAATTTGCAGAAGAGAAAGGGGGAGCTCCAACCAGGATAAACCAATCCTTCTTCACTCTTTCCATTCTGAATCATTTAGCTTAAACTTGAGCATACGTTTGTAATCATTATTTCAGATATTTATGTGTGGTGTTCGTGTTTGGTAACACGAACGTGTGTGTGTGTGTGTGTGTGCTTGCTGTTCTACACAGCGTGTGTGTGTGATTCACTACATAGTGAAGCCTTAATCCTCCGTGTGAGGGGTGGACGTAGGGGACACGACAGTGTACCCGAACCACCTAAAAATTTTGTGTGTCAATTGTGGTTTGCTATTCTGTTTACTTGTTGAGTGGGCTTCGCGGTGAGGTGAGCATTCACCATTTTCTCTATCAATCACACCCACTTCACACGCATTCACGAGTGTGATCCTGTTCGTGTAAGGCTAGAGCTTGTGTGCATAATTAGTATAGAATTCACGTAGGTAGTTTCTTTTAATTGGCCATCAATTCACCCCTCCCCTCTTGATTGCCACCCTCCGGGGCTCAAATATTGGTATCAGAGCCTTGGTCTCTGTTTAATCTCGACCACACGGTCGTCAGAGCTAGATCCCATTAAATGGCAAACAAGGGGATGATGCCCGAAGGGCATTCTATTCAAAGACCTCGTTCTTTGATGGATCAAACTACCCCTACTGGAAAAATAGAATGAATGTTTTCCTACGCGCCCAGGACTACGATGTTTGGCGTGTCATAAGTAGGGGTCCATATGTATTATCTGAAAATGAGGATGAGTGGGATGATGAGGATATAAAGAAGTGTTCAGCAAACTTTAAAGCCATGAATATAATACAATGTGACATTCATCCTAATGAATACTCACGTATTTCCATGTGTTCTTCTGCGCAGGAGATGTGGAACAAGCTGCGGTTGATCTATGAAAGAACATCGGAAGTAAAGGAAACCAAGGTGAATCTGCTAGTCCGGGATTATGAGTTATTTATGATGAAATCAGAAGAGTCCATTTCTGATATGTTTGCAAGATTGACAGAAATCACGAATGGATTAAAGGGTCTTGGTAAAGAGTATTCCGACAAGGAACTCGTCAGAAAGGTACTGAGATCCTTGTCATCACAATGGCACACAAAGGCCACTATAATCAAGGACTCAAAGGATCTCAGCACTTTGAAATTGGACAAGCTAATTGGCTCCTTGATGACTTACGAAATCAACATCAAGAGGAGCGAGGAGGACCATAAAAAGAAGAAGGTAGTCACACATTTGGCTCTAAAAGTGAATCCACAAGAATCATAGGGCAGTGATATTGATTCCACCGGCAACACCGAAGATGAGGAGCTGGTTGCCATGATCACAAGAAGAGCAAGAAGATTCGTCAAAGGAACAAGAAAGTTTGGCAGCCAATTCAGAAAAGTACCAAGGAAGCAAGGTCCTAATAGAGGTGAAAGTAGCAAGAAGGAAGAAGTTATTTGCTACGAATGCAAGAAACCCGGTCATATGCGGGGTGAGTGCCCCGATCTGATGAAAAAGTTTAAGAAAGGAAGGTTCAATAAGCCAAAGGCCATGGTGGCCACATGGAGTGATGAAGATGAGGAAGAGTCGGCTAATGAAGATGAACTAGATGAGCTGGTTCAGAATTTATGTTTCATGGCAAATGAAGACGGCGCCAATGAGGTAAATTCTGAAACTGAATCTCTTACATGTGAACAATGGTTGATTGCTTATGAGTCTGTGTGTGAAAAATGTAAAAAATTCAGATCTGAAAATAGAAATCTGAAAAAGAAAATTGATCATTTTGTGCATGCTGCAAAGTCTTGTGAAAATTATCATGTGTTGAAATCTGAAACTGAGAAGTTGATAAATGAGAAAGAAACTCTTGTGTCCAAAAATGAATTGCTTGAAGAAGAGATTTCATGCATGAGAGAGGAGCAATTCACTCTAAGTAAAATGCATGATGATTTGAAAAATAATCTGGAACAAGAAAAGCTTGAAAGCATGGCATGCAATCAAGCAAAAGAAAAGGTCGAAAATCAAGTCCATTCTCTAATACATGAAAATCATGAGTTGAAGGATGCTATTGCCATTTTTGAAAAAGGAAAAACTTTACAATCTGAAAAACATTCAACTCATATGCCTCCCAGAAGTTCATCTCCATCCACGTCAAAAACTCATGTGCATAATTCATTCCTGAATAAAGGAAGGAAAAGAAACAGGGATAGAGCCATCACTTGTTTCTATTGTGGAAAAATGGGTCATGACATGTATGATTGTAGAATACTAAAATATGATGAAGAAAATTCTGCTAGATTCAGAAATAGATCATATATGTATCATGCCTCTAACCGTCATGGACCCAATCTTGCTTGGGTACCAAAATCTCCATAAGCACTTTGGTTGAATTGCAGGTCTACTCGAGAGCTCAAAAGAACAAATGGTATTTGGACAGTGGTTGCTCTCGGCATATGACGGGAAACAAGGAATGGTTTGTGGACCTGCAGGAAAAGGATGGTGGGACGGTAGCATTCGGTGGTAAGGACAAAGGTAAAATCATCGGAGAAGGTAAGATAGGTAAGAACCAAAATCATACCATTGAAAATGTATTACTTGTGAAAGGTTTGCGTCATAATCTCTTAAGCATAAGCCAACTTTGTGATAAAGGATGCAATGTGATTTTTGATTCTAACCACTGCACTGTTTTGAATAGAAATACTCATGAGATAAAGTTCATTGATTTCATGTATAATAATGTTTATATGATAGACTTGAATGATGCCTCTCATGAGAATTTATGTTTAGTTGCAAGGAACAATGATGATGCTTGGCTTTGGCATCGCCAGCTTGGGCATGCTAGTTTCAATGTTTTGCTGAAATTATCTAGAAATGATTTGGTAATTAGACTGCCCAAGTTGAAGGCCATCGATGATGGAGTGTGTGGGGCGTGTAGCATGGGGAAACAAACAAGGACATCATTCAAGAGCAAGAATGATGTGAGCACATCGAGACCCCTTGAAATCATCCACATTGATCTCTTTGGACCAAGCAGAACACACAGCTTGGGTGGTAAATTATATGGCTTTGTAATTGTAGATGATTACTCAAGATTCTGTTGGGTTTACTTTCTTTCTCATAAAAATGATGCCCTGACGGAATTTGAAGCATTTTGCATGGTGGTTCAAAATGAAAAGGGGTTTTGCATCAAAACCATGCAGAGTGATCATGGCAGGGAATTTGATAACCATAAGTTCAACAATTTTTACAGGGCTCAAGGCTATACTCATGACTTCTCCGCACAAAGAACCCCCGAACAAAATGGCGTTGTTGAAAGGAAGAATAGAACACTGATCGAAATGGCAAGAACCATGCTAAATGAGTATAATCTGCCAAGGTACTTTTGGGCTGAAGCAGTGAACACAACCTGCTACATAATCAACCGTGCCATGGTAAGACCGTTGTTGAAGAAAACCCCCTATGAGCTGTACCGAGGTAAGAAGCCAAACATTTCATATCGTAGACCATTTGGCTCAACCTGTTACATTCATAACAATGGTAGGATAGACCTGGCAAAATTTGATCCCAAAAGTGACAAAGGTATACTTCTTGGGTACTCACTTAGCTCAAGAGCATATCGAGTGTACAACTTGAGAACTCTTGTAGTTGAGGAAAGCCCCCATGTCATTATTGATGAATCATCTCAAAATAAAACTAATGAAAAATCTGTCTTGCAGGATGAGGAGTTGGATGTTGGAGATATCGGGAAGAAAGAAAGAAAAACTGAGAAACAAGAAGAAGAAGAACCACAAGAAGATGATGCTAATCAGGAAATTCAAGTTGAACAGCAGCTACCAATGCAATGGACCTTTCCAAAGGACCATCCGTCGGACAATGTGATGGGCAATGTAGAAGAAGGAATACGGACACGAGCCTCTTTCAGGGAAGTTGAAAATCAGGATTACATAGCCCTGCTTTCTCAATTTGAACCTCACTCCATAGAAGAAGCCTTGAATGATGAGTCATGGATCATGGCCATGCAAGAGGAACTACACCAGTTCCAAAGGAACAAAGTGTGGTTCCTTGTTCCATGCCCTAAGAATCACTCCGTGATCGGAACGAAATGGGTTTTCCGAAACAAAACAAACGATCAAGGTGTGGTAACTAGGAACAAGGCCAGGCTAGTAGCCAAAGGCAATAGCCAAGAGTTAGGAATCGACTTTGATGAGTCTTTTGCTCTAGTAGCAAGACTTGAGGCAGTGAGGGTTCTCTTAGCATTTGCATGTTGTTACAATATCAAGTTATTTCAACTGGATGTTAAGAGTGCATTTTTGAATGGCTATATCCAAGAGGACGTGTATGTGGAGCAACCACCGGGGTTTGAAGACACAAAGCATACAGACCATGTGTACAAGCTAGACAAGGTACTTTACGGTCTGAAACAAGCACCCCATGCATGATATGAACGGTTAAGTGATTTCCTCATTCAAAATGAATTCAAACGAGGAAATGTTGATCAAACCCTCTTTACAAAATCGAATGGTAAGGAAATCTTAATTATTCAAGTTTATGTTGATGGTATTATTTTTGGCTCCACTAATGATACTCTCAGCAAAGACTTTACAAAATTAATACAAAGTGAGTTTGAAATGAGTCTTATGGGAGAGCTAACATTTTTCTTGGGATTGCAGGTAAATGAAACAGTAGATGGCTTGTTCATTCATCAAAAGAAGTATGCAATGGAGTTGCTGAAAAAGTTCAATTTGACATCAACAAAATCACAACCAACTCCTATGTCCACCTCAATAAAAATTGATCAAGATGAGATAGGTAAATCAGTGGACCAAAAACTCTTTAGAAGCATGATAGGTTCACTACTGTATTTAACTGCCAGCAGGCCTGACATTCAGTTTGCTATTTGCCTATGTGCAAGATTTCAGTCAAATCCAAAGGAATCACACATGTCGGCTGTAAAATGGATTTTTAGATATATTGCTGGTTCAAGTAATTTAGGATTATGGTTTCCGCGTAATTCGAGCTTTGATTTAATTGCTTATTCCGATGCCGATTATGCGGGTTCTAAAGTGGATCGAAAAAGCACTAGCGGGTATTGCCAATTTCTTGGAGGATGTGTGGTCTCATGGGCCTCCAAGAAACAAAACTCAGTGGCTCTATCAATCGTCGAAGCCGAATATGTGGCTGTCGGGAGTTGCGTTGCCCAGGTGCTATGGATCCAACAACAGATGATTGATTATGGCATTTCTTTCAAAAACACTTCCATCTTGTGTGACAACACTTCAGCCATAAACTTGTCAAAGAACCCAGTCCATCACTCTCGCACAAAGCATATTGAGATTAGACATCATTTTCTCAGGGATCATGTGAGCAAGAGTGATGTAGAAATTAGGTTCATTGAAACAGACCAACAAATTGCCGACATTTTCACCAAACCTCTAAGTGAAGATAAATTCACAACATTTAGGAGAGAATTAGGGGTTTGTTGGATAGACGTGTCTGAGTCTTGATCAGTTGCATATCTATGTATCTCCGTCAGCATCGCATGCATTTGCATTAGTATAGTGCATAGTTGAATTTCCCCTTGTCATGCATGTGCATTATTATTGCTTGAAAAACAAACAAAAATTGTATGAAAAATCTTGATTGCATGTCTTGCCTATCTTTGATTTGTAGAATACAACCATGTCTTTGTAATTTTTATGGCCAATATTTCCTTGAGTTCTTTTAATGCCAACAAGAGAGCATACTCCCTCGAAATCTGAAATTTGGAGACGTTAGAATATGAACGTCTACTATGATCCTAGATTTTCTTGAAACAAGTTCCCCAATGTATTCACCCATAAAACAACTCAAGTTCCTTGATTCCAACATGATATTATCATTGGGGATTCGAGCCACATCATTTTTTTTCTCTTCCCTTTACCTTCAAAATTTTTGGTGAAAAATAGTGGAAGGGTCGACCCCAAGGGTCGACCCATGCAGAAGGGACGACCCCAAGGGTCGACCCTCGCGATTGCGGATCCTGTCTGGGGCCGGGGTGAAAGGGGTCGACCCATTACGGTCGGGCGGCGTCCGCCACATCCGAACCGCCCTAAATGGGGTGAAAACCCTATGTTTCCCCCTTCCCATCTCCTAAAACCCCCAAAGCCCCCTTCTAGCCTTAGCCACAACTCCTTTCATGCACTCAAATCCCCTCTTGGCACCCACATGCTCAAGCCCTAGCCGCGGCTCTCTCGGTGGCGTCCCGCGCACAAATCCTTCCGAGCGATTCCAACGCGTCTTCCTTGAGCTTCACTCCCACTGAGGTATGTTCTTGATGTGTGGAGGATCATAAATCTTTGTGGATAGTATTTCTCTCTCGTTGAACCATCTAGATCTACACACTCATCAACCGGTTCCTTCGGTCTATGTTTAGATGGCCCCAAAGAGGCGTTCTTCTCGCAGTAGAGGGGAGTCTAGTGCGGCCATGGCACGTCGTGGTAGGGAGGCCGCATATGGCAGAGAATCTACGCCTTCGAGCAAGGTCTTGGACAGAAAGGTACTCCGACCTCGAGCGGTATCATTTGTCAATCTTAACCGCCATCTTCCTAGTTTAGTGGATGTTCTTTGCAGTCAGCCAAATTTGGACTTCTTCATGTCTGAACATCGACGCATTTATCCGAATTTGGTGCATCAATTTTATAGCAACTTCACCATGTCTGGGGAACATCCGATTACTGTGGTTAATGGCCAACGGGTTATACTCTCCACAGAATTTTTAGGAGTGGCATTTAATCTCCCTCATGAAGACTTTACATTTGGAGATATTGTGGTTCCTGAAGAAACTGTTTACAAATGATGACATCTGAAGAAAAAGGTGAACATTCTCTTGCTGGGTTAAATGCCAATCATTTTCCTCCCCTACAGCATATATTACACAGGATGATCACTACTATCCTGCTCCCAAGAGGAGGAGGCCATGACAAAGTGACAGAGATCCATATGTTCTTATTTTACTGTCTCTTGGGTGGTATTCCAGTTAATTTTTCTGCTATGTTTTTAGCTCATATGTGTAACAGCATGAAGCACAAGAATAGAACTCTTCCATATGCCGCCGCACTTTCTACTATATTTGCACACCTGGACATCAACCTCTCAAAAGAATCTTCTCAAACCATTAGAGAGGCTGATATATTTACTGTTCATTCTATTTGTCATAATATGGGCTATGAACTGCGAGA
This sequence comes from Amorphophallus konjac, assembly GCA_022559845.1. Classification (NCBI taxonomy): domain Eukaryota; kingdom Viridiplantae; phylum Streptophyta; class Magnoliopsida; order Alismatales; family Araceae; genus Amorphophallus; species Amorphophallus konjac. The sequence continues at coordinate 189,611,181 of CM040123.1, read as the reverse complement.
TGGTAACTTGGTCCGGACATTGAAAAATGCTGCACATGAAATCAGTTCTGAGGAGGAGGATGACGATGATGCACAGGCCGGTGTGCAACATGCACATATTCCTGTTGAGGACATGCCTTCCGAGGCGGTTCAGCTGCTCATGGACCGTTTGGATACTATTGATGATCGTTTAGACAATTATGGAGAGACTATGGAGGCTATGCAACATGCTCTCGCTGATCTGAAGCTATCTCATCAAGAGCACTCTCAGTATGTTACTGATACTTTGGCTACTCAATCCCACTTGCATGAAGAAGTCTTGGAGTATATTAGGCGTCCGCCAAGCTCACTGACTCTGGATGACGATTAGATGGCTATGCTCTTGCAGAATGGCACACTTCCTATCCCTTGTCACCCCCTCCTTTTTGATGATGCCAAAGGGGAGAAATCATGTACTATATGTGTGCCCAGGCAATCGGCTATTGGCTACTTATATTCTATGTGTGTGTTGTGTGCTTGCATGCCTGTGTGATTTCATCATATTTCTGATATTTCTGTTCATTAGCATTGTTGCATTTATATCTTGTTGCATTTTAGTTTGCATTTCAGTTGTGTTCAATTGCATCTCATGCATTGCATCATGTAATTCGCCCTTGAACTCAGACCTTGTTTACATTTAATCTATGTTGTTGGCAAAGTACTTTGGAACGTGTTTATGTTCTTCAATCTCACATCATTGGCTGGTCTTGTATTTCACTATTACAATGCTTCTTGTGTTTTACTGTGAATATGAAGGTTTAAGGTGGAACTCAATCATAATGCTAAATCTTTTTGAAGTCATATGTGTATGTAAGGCATGTAGTATTTTGTCATCATCAAAAAGGGGGAGATTGTTGAACCCCCTCCTTGTGGGTATTACTAAATAGATTTTGATGATGACCAAACACTATTTTTATGTGTGAATTGAAATTGAGTTGTTCCAACATGAATAGCTTTGGAAATGCACATTCTTGATGTGGACTTGGAGCTTTTGGAGGTACAAGAGTAACTTCGTCTGGTAAGGCTTTTGAACGTAAAATTACAATGCTAAATCTAATTCAGAATGTATGTCTTTACAGGGCAAGGAACGTGCTTAAGGAACTCGAGGACGGTTGGTGAGATCGACTTCAACATATTGACTTTTCAATATGTGGTTTTAAGTTCATTATTTTGATCTCAAGGATTAAATTGGTTTAGAACTTATCTAAGTTTAAATGGTTTGAGTTTCATTCCCTCTCATGCTTTAAAAACCATCTTGAAACCCCTAGACTTGTTCTTGGACTTAGTGGGTCTTTCAATCAATCTTTTGGATGTTCTGGAACAAGGGTCGACCCATTGGGTCGACCCCTAGATCCCCTGGTTTTGTTAAACATGGATCTTTTATCTCCAGCTGAAAGGGTCGACCCATTGGGTCGACCCCCAGCCGCAAGGGTCGACCCCTGGTGATTATTTTTTAGAACCCGGCGGGCTCCTTCACCAGACCTGCAAGGGTCGACCCCAAAGGTCGACCCTTGAAAACCCTTGTTGCCAGAATTGTTAAACCAGCACGGGTTCTTGGAAGGGTCGACCCCAAGGGTCGACCCATGCTGTCTGGCCCATCTGGCCCCTCACGACGGTCGACCCCAAGGGTCGACCCTTTCTGGTCTGGGCGGCGCCGTGATTGTGGACTCTTGGCATTTCGACCAAATGGTCCAACCACACTTGTGTCGCTGTCCTTAATCCACTCCATAACAAGTGGATCTTGTCCCATGGCTATCCCTTGACCACCCTTGGCCTATATAACAACTTGTAGAGGATGAAAACCCTAAGAGAAATTCGTATGTCCTGATTTTGGGTTTCTTCCTAACATTTGTGTGTGCATGACACAACAGCCACCTCCAGCCCTTGTTCCACCTTGGTGTATGCGTGAATGTGAAGGGAAGAAGGAGGAATCAAAGTTCCAATCAAGCCTCTGCTGCTGGCTGCGAGCGAAATCGAGATTCAGCCACATCCGAGCCAAGATCGTCAAGAACGGTCATCGTGCTGCACAAGTGTTTGATAAAATTCACATAAGAGAAAGGTGGAGCTCCAACCAGGATAAACCAATCCTTCTTCACTCTTTCCATTCTGAATCATTTAGCTTAAACTTGAGCATACGTTTGTAATCATTATTTCAGATATTTGTGTGTGGTATTCGTGTTTGGTAACACGAATGTGTGTGTGTATGTGTGTGTGTGTGCTTGCTGTTCTACACAGCGTATGTGTGTGATTCACTACATAGTGAAGCCTTAATCTTCCGTGTGAGGGGTGGACGTAGGGGACACAGCAGTGTACCCGAACCACCTAAAAATTTCGTGTGTCAATTGTGGTTTGCTATTCCGTTTACTTGTCGAGTGGGCTTCGCGGTGAGGTGAGCATTCACCATTTTCTCTATCAATCACACCCACTTCACACGCATTCACGAGTGTGATCCTGTTCGTGTAAGGCTAGAGCTTGTGTGCATAATTAGTATAGAATTCACGTAGATAGTTTCTTTTAATTGGCCATCAATTCACCCCTCCCCTCTTGATTGCCACCCTCCGGGACTCAACACATTAGTCTCCCGGTTCAGAACCGGAGCTAATTTGCTCACTGTTTGAGCTACATTTCCATCTGAGTTTTGATTCTTCGTTTGTTTTTTTATTTTCTTCAAAACTCTTGTTCCGTTAAGCTGTGAGTCAACAGTAGCAGAGGAGGATTCCTCTGGACAGGTTAAGTTGTAAGCCTCAGCGGTAGCAGAGGAGGATTCCTCTGGACAAGTTAAGCTGTAAGCCTCAGTAGAGCAGAGGAGGATTCCTCTGGACAGCAAGCTGTAACGCTCAGCGGTTTGTAGGGATTCATCCCCGAAGCTGTGGATGAGCGGCAAGCTGTGAGTCAGCAGTGAAGCCACACTCTAGTTTGAGTGTGGGGTGGACGTAGACCTCTGGATTGAGGTTGAACCACCTAAACAATCCTTGTGTCTTTTGTGTGATTGGATTATGGTCTGTGTTCATCTTTGCATTTAGTTCATCGCTCAGTAGATGGTTGTTTAGGATCGCGGAAGGGCCGATCTACGTGATTAGTTATATTCAAGTTGTGATTGAGTGTTTTCAGATCGTCCTATAACAGCTTGTTTTAATTCCGCAATAGTTGTTTCTGTAGTAAGTTTTATTTAGGTGGTTGATCTATTCACCCCCCTCTAGATCATACTTCATTGGTATCAGAGCGTCCATCGAGTCTTAACATTGGTATCAGAGCATACCGTCTAGGACTCTTTCACTCTACAAACCACGGTCCGATCCTCGCACCAGCACGCTCCGGATCAACTCCACGGCATCTCCACAGCATTCCAGAGCCTCCTCCATCTGCAGCCGGAGCAGAAGGGGAACAAGGAGAGAGAACGGGAGAGAGAGAGACGTGCGCGCGAATGAGGAGAGAGGAAGGAGAGAAAGGGAATAAAAAGAAAAGGAAAATAGAGTTTTCCTAATTTCCATAAATTCTAATTTTCAGCCAGAAAATGCACTAATTCAAAAAAATATGAAAAAATAGTCTAAACGATCCTTGGAAGGAATGCAACGCAACTGTAGCGTCCTTGAGTCGATGAACTGAATAATAAACTCTCCACTGGGTTCCGTAACTAGTACGAGAGAAAAACCCACGCGGATCGTAAAACACAACTCAGGACCCACAAAAGCGATCTGAAACTCTCCGATAAAGATCCGAAAGACTCAGGGTCTTACAATGTGCATCTGGATGACTGATCTCATTATCATGATCTCATCATGATCCAGTCATCATCGCACAGGTTCAGGGACTTCATCAAATTCAAATCATTAACACAAATTAAATGCAACGAATAAATGCCATTAATATAAATATGACTAAGATATTACAATAAATGTCACCATCACATTTCATGTGATTGGCTTGTAGGGCATACATTTCTGTCAATCTCCCACTTGCACTAAAGCCAATCACCCACATGCTTGATCCCCATCAGCCCTAGGTGACGCTCAAAAACACTTTGAGTCAACGACTTAGTTAGTGGATCTGCAATGTTATCACTGGAAGACACTCTATCAATTTCAACATCTCCTCTAGCTATAATCTTTCTAATCATGTGGTAACGCCGCAGAATATGCTTTGATTTTTGATGAGACCTCGGCTCCTTTGCTTGCGCAAGCGCCCCATTATTATAACATAATAAGGGGACCGGATCAGAGATGCTCGGGACAACTCCAAGCTCTTCGATGAACTTCTTCATCCAAACAGCTTCTTTGGCCGCCTCAACAGCAGCAATGTACTCAGCTTCGGTCATAGAATCTGCAGTGGTTTCTTGTTTGGAATTTTTCCAACTCACTGCCCCACCATTCAGGGTAAACACATACCCCGAAGATGACTTGCTGTCATCTTTATCGGACTTAAAACTTGAGTCAGTTTAACCTTGAAGTTTCAAATCCTCTCCTCCATAAACTAGAAATATATCCTTAGTCTTTTGCAAGTACTTAAGGATACACTTCACAGCTATCCAGTGTTGCTCACCTGGATCCGCCTGAAACTTGCTCGTAACACTTAGAGCATATGCAACATCAGGTCTTGTACATAACATGGCATACATGATGGACCCTATGGCAGAAGCATATGGTACCCTACTGATGCGCCCCCCTCTCTTCAAGAATCTTAGGGGACATTTCCTTAGAGAGTTAAACTCCATGTCTCATCAGTATGAGACATCTCTTGGAGTTTTCCATGCCAAACCTTTTGACAATGGAATCTATGTACATTGATTGGGACAAACCTAGCATCTTATTTGATCTATCTCTATAGATCTGGATCCTCAATACATAGGATGCTTCTCCCAAATCCTTCATGGAGATGTGCTTAGACAGCCAGGCTTTAACTGATGACAACATACCTACATCATTCCCAATGAGTAGTATGTCATCGACATATAGGACCAAGAAGGTGATAGAACTGCCACATGTTTTCTTATACATACACGGCTCATTTTCATTCTTAACGAAGTCATAAGACTTGATGGCTTCATCAAATCTTAAATTCCAACTGCGGGATGCTTGCTTCAATCCGTAAATGGATCCCAGTAACCTACATACCTTATTTGGGTGCTCCTTGATATGAATCCCTTAGGCTGTATCATATACACTTGTTCCTCAAGGTTTTCATTAACGAAAGCGATCTTTACATCCATCTGCCAGATCTCATAATCATGGTACGCAGCGATAGTGTCCCGCCCCAAGCCTTTAATTACAGTGGAAGACTCGCTCGGGGGGCGTAAACAGCCGACATGGTAAGCCTCTTGCAAGCAAGAATCAATCAGAGCGCAAGACAATCACATAAATAAATATAATTGCACAATAATATTCAAACTCTAACTTTATTTCATAAATGATCAATATTCAAGATACAATCACTAATTTGATTTCCATTTTACTAGACTCAAGAAATAGGAAAATTTCATTGACTCAATCTAGACACTTAACTTCCTAAGTCTTCACTCTCATCTTTATAACACTTTCACTCGCTTCCGGATCCACTACTAGTATAGCCCGAATCCGAATCCGAACTATTTCCATCTCCTGAAAAATATTAAAAAATAGGTCATGAGCACACTTGCCCAGTAGGTATCTTCGCATCAACATGAAGGCACTATTTAAGTAATTATCATTTTAGCTCTAAAGAAATAAGGTAAAATCATGCGAATGCGAATCAATCATGCGATCAAATCAATAGAAACAAGATAACCATGTAAGATAGAATGATCAAGAATGAGCTAGTAAGAATATAACAAGAACATGATATTGACCTTCCATGAACAAGAATGTAACGAGATTGTACTAGCAAGCCACATATTCATCACTTTAGCATCTTATGCTTAAGAGCAAGTGCTTCGTGAATTTCTGTGGAATATCAAGTAAGAATGTCATGTCGTGCCGTGGATCTTCACTTATTTATAGAAATAGTACTCCCAGCACAATGCGACACCAGTAGCATCATACCCCATGGTTTATAAAATAGTATGTTTCTGGCAATCAGCCGAGGGGACTAGCATAGAGCCCTTGAACACAATCAGTGCTCGATCGCATCTTCAGTTATAAATTAAGCTACTTCCACGCAGTATAATAGTAACATATGGCCAAGAATATAGCACTTCCAATAATTCCATGATAACTAAAATCAATGAATGAATGCTTCAATTTTGAATATATGAGATCAAGAATGATATTTAAACTAAGTTATGCTTATAGAATAAATCGACAGCATAACGGTATTTTCCTTAACTTCCATTTCTTTTAGATCAATTTAAGCAATATGACAAGTTCTAGATCATCAAGGTTTGTCTAGAATCATTGGAATATAAACCCTTGGTCAAACCTTGGGTTAACATAAACAAACTATGTAACGGTCATACGCTGGGCCGTTACATTATGTAACGTGCCAGTAATGGGCCGTTATAGTGATCCGAGTCCAGAAAGATAAAAATAGATTCAGAGGAATGTGACGGTCTGGCACTGGGCCGTTACATGAGCCAGACGGTCCAGTTCAAGGCCATTAAATTTCAAGAATCAAAACCACGATAGAGTATTCTAATTAATGGGCTTTCATTGGTACAACCAACTCGGCGTCCTAGTGAGAATCCCAGGCTCGCGGAGAATTACGGAGGCCTTGAAACAATGATTTCCTAGTCCATTGGAAGGATTATCCAATAGAGAGGTCCTCATGTCCAAGATTGTGTTCCTATAGTACAATGTGTGAACTAATGACAACATACCGGAATATGTGCCATGTACTTATAGAATTGACTCTATTGACAGAGAGAGATATGTATAATCAATGTGAAAATTATGATAAAAACTCCGTCAATACAATGTTAAAAAGTCATGCTTTATAGTACAAAACTATAGAATTTGGTTTAACATAACTTAAGTAGAAGTGATGGCAAAACATGCAATACCTATCATGAATAATCAAATATCCTTAAAATCACATGATTAGGTTTAAAACTTAGGTAACTAGGTTTTAACCATAATAAGATTGGTAGGTTGTATTCAGTCATTGGGTTGACAGAACACAGGATATAACGGTCTGGAGATGGGGCGTCACAGTGAAAGTGACGGTCAGGACCCAGCCGTTACATGATTGTAACGCGTCTGTCCAAACACGTTAGGAACAATAGTGCAATTCAAATATCACAGAGTGTGTAATGGTCTGTCGTAGGGCCGTTACTTGAAAGTGACGGTCCTATGCTAGTGCGTTACAGTATCTGCTAACAGAAAACAATCATAGAAACTAAGAGATCAACTCACATCATGTCTTTTATCAAAACATGATGAGCTTCTAGTCATGTTAACGAAGTAAGGCCATCTATATGCATAGGTAATCATGAATAGATGAATAGTCATGTTTTAATTTCTTAATTTGGCTAAGAGGTGCATGATGTGCATAGAACAAATAAAACATGAAATCAATGCTCTATAATGCATGGAATTCAATCAAACCAGAGGGTTTTTAGTCCTATCATGCTGTTTTTGCCGTTCATGAGATAACCTACCTCTTACATAGACTGTAGTTTCTGAATTTAGTTGGGAACCCTGCCCTAGATCCCTTCCTTCTCTTGTGACTTTTTCAGCAACTTCTTTAGGCTCTAACTCCACGCCCTCTTGACCTAAAGATGTGAAATTTGGAGGGGCGTTAGTCTAAAGTATTGTAAATAAATTATTCTAAAGAACTTACCTGAGATAATGACTCCTTACCTTGCTTCTTTACGTCCAAAAAGTGAGGGTCGCACAGTTCAGAACTATGCCCTATTTATAGAGTTTAGGCTAGGGTTTGAGGATTAGATCGAGTTTAGAGTCCTTCTTTCATCAAATCCTAATCTCTAAGAGTCCTTAGAGTCTTTACAATCCTTCCCAAGTCGATCCATAGTGGATAGGAACATCAAGTTCCAATCTTTTCATGAGTCCCTTCACTTATGGAACTAACAGGAATGTAACGGTCGAGTGCCCATGCGTTACATGGCTGTGGCGGTCTTACGATAGACCGTTACAGTCATCGTAGCTTAGAGTTTCAATTTATAAAAACTCTTTTGTTAATTATCTAAATCATTATCTTATATTATTAGTATTTATCCTTAATATTCGTGGATAGGCTTAAATACCTTCTAGAATATGGGCCAAACCTAATGGTCTAGGTCCTAAACCGTTTTGGACTTCAATTAAGTGGGTTGGGTTAATTGATTAACATAATTTTGGCCTTATATTGATTATTTAGCCTAATTAATGCCAGAATATTATTTAAATAACTAGAAATTACTTTTATAAATTTTGGGGCTCTGCACCCTCCCCCACTTAGAAGAATTTGGTCCCCAAATTCAATTCATGGATTGAGGAGAGTGTACTTACAATTAAATAATTCCAGGAATCTTTTCTTCATAGCTGATTCGATTTCCCATGTTGCTTCATAAGGCCATGCTTTCTTCCATTGAATCTTCACCATAGGAATGACCTTATTTCTGAGTTGACATACTTCTCGTTCCAAAATCTTCATTGGCGTTTGTTCATATGTCAAGTCCTTCTGAATCTCCAGATTGTCATAAGTGATAATGTGATCTGTATCATACACATACTTCTTCAGCATCGAGACGTGAAATACGTCATGAACTCCTGCTAACTATGGTGGCAAAGCCTATTTATAAGCCACTTCACTGATCCTTTCAAGGATTTCAAATGGACCGATAAATCTTGGAGTTAGCTTTCCTTTAATGCCAAATCTTCGAATACCACGACCCGGAGAAACCTTTAGATATACATGTTCTCCTACTTGAAATTCCAAGTCGCGCCTTCGATTGTCAGTATAAGATTTCTGCCTATCTTGTGCCATTTTCATCCTTTCCTGAATGAGCTTGATTTTCTATGTAGAATCCCTGATTAAATCAGAGCCTAGAAATTGCCTTTCCCCTATTTCATTCCAACATATTGGTGATCGACAACTTTTCCCATATAGAACTTCACAAGGTGCCATTTGTATGCTTGCTTGATAGCTGTTGTTATATGCAAATTCTACCAAAGGCAAGTGATCTTCCTCCAAAATCAATGACACAAGCCCTGAGCATATCTTCTACCACTTGATTTGTCCTTTCTGTTTGACCATCAGTTTGTGGATGGAAAGCGGTGCTAAAATTCAATCTAGTCCCAAGTGAATGTTGTAGTCTTTTCCAGAATTGTGATGTGAATCGGGGATCTCTATCTGATACAATAGCGACAGAGACTCCATGTAACTTGATATTTTATGTATAGTGCTGCTAGAATATCTACAGACCATCGACTTTTTATTGGTATAAAATGTGCAGATTTAGTCAATCGGTCTATAATTACCCATATTCCATCGTGTCCACCTCTTGTCTTAGGTAGTCCCATAATGAAATCCATTCCTATGCTCTCCCATTTCCATTCCGGGATACTTAAGGGATGTAATTTACCTGCGGGTCTTAAATGTTCCGCCTTCACTTGTTGACATGTAAGACACCGAGATACGAAGTCAGCTACTTCCTTCTTCATATTGGGCCACCAAAAGTTTCTTTTGAGATCCTGATACATTTTTGTACCTCCTAGATGAATGGTATACTTTGATTTATGTGTTTCTTCTAAGATCAATTTCTTTGTATCTTCATGATCGGGTATACACATTCGGCCCTTGAATAGCATTCTTCCATCTTCGGATATAGAAAAATCCGGTCTTTGTTCAATATTAGCCTTAATTTCCAGTAAAATTGGGCCATCCTCTTATAACTTGGCCAAATCCTCAATCAATGTTGGTTGAGCTCGGATATTTGCCATGAAACAATTATCTTTCTTAATGTTAACATCTAGATTCAATTGAGCAAATTGAGGAACAAGGTTAGTCATACTAATCATGAGACTTGATAACATACCAATTAGTTTCCTGCTGAGTGCATCTGCTATAGCATTCGCCTTGCTAGGGTGATATTGAATAGCAAAATCGAAGTCTTTAAGATATTCCAACCATCTCCTCTGCCTCATGTTAAGCTCTTTTTGAGAAAATAAATATTTCAAACTCTTATGGTCTTAAAAGACAGTGAACTTTTCTCCATAAAGATAATGACGCCAAATTTTCAAGGCGAAAATAACTGCTGCTATTTCTAAATCATGTACAAGATAATTTTCTTCGTGACGTTTCAATTGTCTTGAAGAATAGCAAATCACCTTTCCATCTTGCATAAGGACACATCCTAAGCCAATTCTAGATGCATTTGTATATACTTCGAATCCAACACCCTCTATTGGTAATGACAAAACAAGGGCTGTTGTAAGATGATTCTTAAGATTTTGAAAACTCTTTTCACAGTCCTTCGACTAGACAAAAGGATTTTCTTTTCTGGTAAGTCTAGTTAAAGGAACCGCGATCTTTGAAAAGTCCTTTATGAACCTTCTATAATAACCTGCTAGACCCAAAAAGCTTCTAACTTCCGTTGGTCGGCTCCAATCTCTGACAGCTTCTATCTTAGAAGGGTCCACAGCAATACCTTCTTTTGAAATAATGTGGCCTAGGAATGAGACTTCCTTGAGCCAGAATTCACACTTATTGAGTTTGGCATATAGCTTATGTTCTCTAAGTGTTTGCAAAGCTATCCTTAGATGTTCTTCATGTTCTTCTTTTATCTTGGAGTATATCAGGATATCATCGATGAAGACGATGATGAACTGATCTAAATATGGCTGGAAGACACTGTTCATAAGTTGCATGAATGCTGCTGGGGCATTAGTTAACCCAAACGGTATTACCACGAATTCATAGTGGCCATAACGACTTCGAAAAGCCGATCTTAGGTCAATCTTAGAAAAATATTCTGCTCCCGAAAGCTGATCGAAGAGCTCATCAATACGCGGCAATGGGTATTTGTTCTTGATTGTAAGTTGATTCAATCGCCGGTAATCAATGCATAACCTGAGAGAACCATCCTTCTTCTTGACAAATAGAACCGGCGCATCCCAAGGGGATGTGCTAGGTCTGATAAAACCCTTGTCTAGAAGTTCCTGTAATTGCTTCTTTAATTCCTTGAGTTCTGTGGGGGACATTATGTAAGGGGCTATAGAAACAGGTGCTGCACCTGGAATGAGTTCAATGGTAAAGTTTACTTCCCTCTCGGGTGGTAAATTACACTACCAGAAAAAGTGGGATTTCAGACGGATATTTCAGATGGATATTTTTCCATCTTAAAATCCGTCTGTATTTGTGACGGATTAGTTTCCGTTACAAATTCCGTTGTTATTAAAGACATACTATATTCCCTCTGAATATCTGTCTATAATTAGAGATGGAATATATTCCGTCTTTATATCCGTCGTGATTTGGGACGGATATTCAGACGGAAATAATTCGTCTGAAATCCGTTACAAATATTTATTACCTCTAGTAAAATTTTCCCCCTTCTTCCCCCCTTCCCCCGCGACGGATCGAGCTTTCCCCCTTCTTCCCCCCTTCCCCCGCGATCTCCGTCTCACTCCCACTCTCCCTCTCACTCTCTTTCCACTATCTCCTTGCCGAGGAGAGGTCCACCGGTGCTGTAGTCGCCGTCGCAGCTAGAGCCGCCGTCACCATCGAAGCCTTCCTTGTCGTCATCATCACCGCCAGAGCCACCCTCGCAGTCGCCGTCGAAGCCTTCCTCGTCATCGTCGTCCCCGCAGAGCCGCCCTCACCGTTGCCGTCGAAGCCGTCCTCGTCGTTGCCGTCAAACCCGTCCTCGTCGTCACCGTCGGTGGCGCGTTGTCGCCATCCTCTCCGGTCTGGTAAGTCCACTCCCTCACCCTCTCTCTGTAAAACTCTCCCTACCTGCCGCGCCTCCTCCATTGCCATTGCTGCATTTTTTGTTCCTTTTTTTTTAAAGCTTGGGGATCATCAGGGAGGGCGGGGGTTCTAGCCGATCTGAGAGGGGGAGGTTGGTCTGGGAGGGGGAGGGGTTCCAACAACTATTTTAGGGGAGGAGGGTCAGGCTCGGAGGGGGGCCGGGGGTGCTCTGGCAGAGGGCGGTTCAGGCATGCAGGGGGATCCAGCAGGGAGTCCTGGGTGGGGGCTACGGGTTAGGAGGGTTGGGGGTTCCAATGGGGGGTCCGGAGGAGGGTTCCGGTGGGTGAGGGACTGTCTGGGACTGGGGATTTCAGGGAGGGGGTCTCTGACGTGGGGTCCGGGGTGGGGGCCACTGGCTGGCAGGGTGGGGGGGAGTCTGGGGGAGGAGAGTTCGATTGCGGCAGGTCTGATGGGGGGTTGCTCTGCGAGTGGGGTGGTTCAAAGAGGGGGGATCCGGTAGGGGGTCTCGGGTGGGGGCTCATCTCTGGGAGGGTGGGGGGTCCGGGGGAGGAGAGTTCAGGTTGGTCCAGGGGGGCTACTCTGGGAGTGGGAGGTTCAGGGAGAGGTGCTACAAGGGGTCCGCGGTGGGGACTGCTGGCTGGGAGGGTGTGGGGCCGCGAGCTCGCCTGAATATTGCTAGAGGGAGAAAGGGGGTAGGGAGGGGTTGGGAGGACTGTTGGTCGAAGGGTGGGGGTGGGGGTGCAAGATCACGCGAGCCACTCCGGCGGGTGGGGGGGGGGTTAGTGGGAAGAGACTGGAGAGGGGGGGTCCAGTAAGATGACGTTGGCAGCCATCATGAGGGGGATCAATATGAATGCATGGTTTATGCAGAGCCCAAGTGGCAGCTGACAGCTTGCTATGCAAGAGAAGGTGAGTGGTTGACTCAATCTGAGCATTTGGACATCATAAGTATTTAGAACACAAAGATATTCAACTCTGCTGGACTCTTCTATCAGTGGGTAAAATTCTATGGATGAGCTTCCATAGGAATAGAGAAACTTTGGGGGGAATGAAGGTAGACCAAATGAGAGAGTATGGAAAGGATTGATCAGCTACAGTCAAGTGCTTCCTCCATGAGCTGATAGTAAAATCTCTTGTTGTAGTGAGAGACCATACCCTTGTATCATTGGGCAAAGGATCTTTGTTGATATAAAATGTGGCTGCCCGAGCAATGTTTTGTGGAAGAACATGCCGAATAACATTCCAATTTGGATTGAGAGTATTACTCAAATCTTGAATGGTGATATTTTTGTCCTCGATGAGCCTCCATTGACTGGGTAAAATAAGGTCACTGAGGGGTTTATCACCAAGCCATGTATCTTTCCAGAATGAAAATAGCCTAGGGGCTTTGAAGAATCTGTTGTGTTTTAGAATTTGGTCCTTAGCAGCTAGCCAATCCATTCTCGGAGCATGTATCTTAAGGATTTAAGTTTAAGACAAAAAGTAGTGATAGCAGATGAAGCAATAGGGATGGTTCTCCAATATTGATCAACAACCTTAAGAAAAAGCTCATGGCTAGTCCACATTTGCTGAAAGTAAAATTTACTCTTAAATTTGTTGGGAAACATCAATTTAATAAGTAGATGCGCGTGATCTGAGGCCTCTCTAGATAAGTGTTGCACCGTGATTGGGTACAAATTCAGCTAATTAGTATAAATGAGAACCCTATCTAATGTAGCCCAAATCCCCTTCTTGCCTTGTTGATTATTGTGCCATGTATACTTAGAACCCACATAACCAGCATCATATAACATTATTGTGCCATGCTCCAAAGATTCCAAACTGAATGCACGAATTGCAACCATAAAGGGAGGTTTAGTTCTGAAAATGGGAAAACTGGGAACTCAAGTTCAGACAGTGTAAACGTCATCTCACGTGCATGAATTCAAGAATTTCATTCTACATGCCTGAGTTCAAGCGTACTTTGCCATGAATAAGCCCAAAGGGGTTTCGTTCTGCATACAAGAAATTAGAAATGCAAACTTAGTGCATGAACTTAGAGGTCCCATTGGCGTATGGCTAAGTTCGGAGAAGGTTCCCATATACATAAATATAGAAATTTGTTTCTGAATGCATCTACTTGTAAATAAAGGAATAATTTTTTTAAAAAAAATTTAGTGCGCCCACAACAATAGTCGACTTATAGCAATAGGTAAATACTCAAAAAATTCTGCTTGTGATTTCCGTCGGAATATCCGTCTACATTTCAGACGGATTATGTCGATCAGAATATCCGTCTGAAATTCCAACGTTATTTACAACGAACAATATATCGTCTGCATTTAGTCTTAAATACAGACGACATATCATAGATGGTCAGAATTACCATATGAAATTTGTAACGGAAGAATTTCTGTCTCAAATCCGTGGGAAAAAATTTCTTTTCCCTAATACACGCACGACCCTCTCACCGTGCCTTTGCGTCCGGGAGACCGTCACCCACCCTAGCTAGCTCCCGCGTCCGGGAGGCCAACAGGGAGGGGGTCGCTGGGGGTGGGAGGTGCACTGGGTGGGGGGGAGGGGCTAGCAATAGGGGGATTTCGGTGGGTGGGGGGGAGGGGGAGGAGCAGCAAGAGGTGGTCGCTGGGGGGAGGGGGGTGCGGTGGGTGGTGGGGAGGGGAGAGGGGGAGGTGCCAGCAGGAGGGGGCTTCGGTGGGGGGGAGGGGCCAGTAGGAGGTCTGGGAGGGGGTCATGACTCGCGACGAGTAGAACACTACAAAAATATCATGACCCTATCTAACCCTTGTGAGGTATATGCTTACTCACCATCCCGGGTAAACGAAGTGTCACTAACAGTGCAAAAAAAGCCAGACAGGAAGTAGCACACAAAAGTGTAATCAGCGGGATTTAGATTAGAGATAGCGGCGATCAAAGACCAAGATGATCTAGCAAGGTCACTAGAAAGGAACAAATGGTCCTTTGTTTCAGCATGGGGCATTCGATAGTAGAGACACATAGAGCATATGCAAACACCGCACCTGATCTGATTATTAGTTGGCACCGCCGAATGGTAGACCCTCCATAAGAAGAGAGAAGTATTTGATGGAATAAAGGAATCCCATATCTTCAAGGAAAAAGAACACATGGATGCTGAACCAAGAGTCCTATGAAAGGAGGCAACAGAAAATAAACCGATGCTATTGGTGCACCAAAATCTCTGATCCGGCCAGTCATTAATTAATATGGAGAACACATTTGTAAATGAAACCTGTTATGTCTACAATTCTTTTGATAACAACAAGAGAAGCTTTATGGGAAACTATAAAGCTACTTTTATTGCTGTTAACTTTCTGATCAAGAGAATCCTCATAGTCTTTTATGAAAGCCAACAGACATCTGACGTTCTTGGATGAACCATTAGAAAACACCAATGTGTCATCGGCATACAGTAAGTGAGATATTTGCATACTACCACGAGACACATGAAAGTGTTAAACCTTCCCACTGCTAAAAAGGCTGGTAATGCCTGTGCCTAAAGCTTCTTCAGTAATGATAAACAAAGCTGGGGCCAAGGGGTCACCCTATCGGACACCCCTTGTGGATTTAAAATAAGCAGTTGTCCTTCAGCAGAGACTCCTTATCACACCAATCTCCATTGTCAGTTTTGATTTTGTCAATGGTCATTCTAGCTCTCCTTTGTTTCACTTGAAGATGATAGAACTTTGTGTTTCGGTACTTGGGAGAGCAAGGAAGACCTGGAAATCAGTCATGGAATTGATATAGCCCTGGAAATCAGTCATGGAATTGATATAGCCCATAGTGCCCCCCTTCTTCTCCTCGGGAGATAAAACAAGATTAAAGTCACCCCCCTTCTTCTGGTCAACTAGATATCCTAGGAATCAAACACTTTGTAAATTACTTAGGAGACTTTATACATCCTGACTTTGACATATTTGTCTAAGTTGCACAAACAAGATTAGATTGTTATTTTTTTAGTCATAATTAGACATCATCCAAATACTGAACACAACACATTGGTCTAGTTCTAAACAGCCCCCCTCCCCCTCCCCTGGGGCTTGTTCTTTATAAGAGAACCCACCCACCCAATTGAACCTTGTCTTATGATGATAAGAAGATATAGAGAAATGGAATGACCACATATCTTAAGTAGTACATATATACAAAGATGTGGATAAATGCAAAGAAATCAGAATTCTCTATAGTAATAGGTAAATACCCAAAAATTTCGTTTTGTGCTTTAAAATTATGTGGAATTTAATTGCATGTAAATATATTTTTAAATCTGATTGTAATAGAAATTTGATGTTAATTTGACTAGAAATGTAGATTGTTTAGCTTCGTTGTTCTTCATTTGAAAAATTTTGTAATTTGGGTGTTATTTAATTTGATATGTGCATAATGATTATTACGTTGTTATTTAATTTTATGTTATATAAATGCATGGGATATTCCCTGTGAGTTGAGGTGCGTGGGTGCGACCTAACATTACACGCACCTCAGGAGAGCGCGTTAAAACCGTGTCAATGTGCCTTCCCGTTCAAGACTTTGGGATTGATGTGTATGTTCTCATTTGTTTATGAGAATGTATATATCTACCTCAAAGTCTTGAATTGTCCCGTTTGGACAGTCTGTGAATGTTTGATCGCACTTAGGCAGTCATTTACTATATATGTTTGTATGGTTTGGTGAGAATTTCGGTTGCGTCTCCTCACTCTTCTCTGATATACCATTATTGATTTTGAGTGTTTTCTTAACCACTTACTTGTAAGTGTTTAAGAAAATTTCAAAATCAATAAATATATTTGGTATATCGGAGAAGTGTGGGGAGATGATGCCGAAATTTTTAGCAAATCGTGCAGCACATATAGTAAGTGATTGTGCGATCAAACCTTCATGGATGGGTTAAAAAGTGATAATCTAATCAATATTCCTCTTCCAACTGCAAATGGTCTATGATGAACGATGTGAGGAAAGGGTCGGGTGTAATATTATGAGTAATGATTTGAAAGTTATGATGTGTATTGTCATTTATTGGGTGCAGGCAAAATGTCGACAGATCGTTCATGGATGTATCGTAGAATAGTTGACCGGGTGGTGTCAGATGACTTTAAGCTTGGGGTTGAGAGTTTCATTCAATTTGCATTGGGGAATCCAAATGCAGCAATAGATCGCGACGGTCACATTCGATGCCCTTGTTCAAGTTGTAGAAACTTGAGGTGGTGTTCAACATGGGATGTGCAACATCATTTGTACACGAAAGGGTTCGTGGATGGTTATACGAATTGGACGTGTCATGGTGAGCAATTCTTGAGGTATGAGCCCGACAATATTGCAGGCACAAGTGGGTATGTGGATATGGTTGTAGATGCTGCTGGTCCTAGTTTTAATATTCACGATGAAGCGCCGAATAAGACAGCCGGAAGATTTTATGAACTACTTAGGGATGCTGATGAGCCGCTGTGGGATGGTTGTGAAAATTACACTCGATTGTCTGCAGTGTCACAGTTGTTGAACTTGAAATCTGAATTTCACATCAGTGAGACTTGTTTTGACCATCTCCTCCTCTTGATCAAGAGTATGTTTCCTCGAGATGAGAAGTTGCCAGAAACTTTTTACCGTGCAAAAAAGATGGTCAATGACTTAGGACTTGGATATGTGAAAATAGATGCATGTCCGAATCATTGTATGTTATATTACAAAGATGATGCACATAAGATATCATGTTCCATTTGTGGCCATGACAGATTCAAACCTAAGGGGGGGGTCAATTCAAAGGCAAAAGATATACCTTACAAGGCGTTGCGATACTTCCCTCTTGTGCCTAGGCTGCAGCGACTATATATGTCCTCAAAGACGGCTCGGCATATGACATGGCACACCGAAAGAGTACGTCGTGCCGATGATATAATCAGTCATCCTGCCGATGGTGAAGCTTGGACTCACTTTAGTCGTACTCATCTTGCCTTTTCAAGGGAGTCACGTAATGTTCGATTGGGTTTATGCACAGATGGCTTTAATCCATTCGGTGGTTCAGTGGCAGCTTATTCTTGTTGGCCAGTGTTCATGACACCGTACAACCTTCCGCCGCACATGTGCATGAAGCAAGAAAATCTATTTTTGTCCCTAGTAATTCCTGGTCCAAAAAGTCCCGGAAAAAATTTGGACATATATCTCAGGCCGTTGATTGATGAGCTCAAATTTGTATGGACTGATGGAGTTGTTACTTATGATACATATAGGAAGAAAAATTTTATTATGAAGGCTGCACTGATGTGGACAATAAGTGACTTCCCTGCATATGGAATGCTATCTGGTTGGAGCACACATGGGAGGCTAGCATGTCCTTACTGTATGGAAGATACCAAATCATTTGTATTGAAACATGGGGGGAAAAGCTGCTGGTTTGATTGCCATCGGCGGTTGCTACCAAGTGACCATCCTTTTCGAAGGCAAAAAGACTCGTTTAAAAAAAATACTGTTGAAATGGATGAAGCTGACTTGCAATGGGTGTCGGGTCTACATATGGCGTCACGGGTGCACAATTTACCAGATGTAGTTCAATTGTCTGGTAGCACACGGCAACTCCCTAATTTTGGAAAGGATCACAACTGGGTCAAGAAAAGCATTTTTTGAGAATTACCTTATTGGTCAACTCTTCTTGTACGACACAATCTGGATGTCATGCATATCGAGAAGAATTTTTTTGATAATGTGTTCAATACGATCATGAATGTTAGAGGGAAAACAAAGGACAACGCCAAAGCACGTATGGATTTAAAGATGCTTTGTAGACGTCCAGAACTGGAACTACAAAGTGTCAATGGCAAAACTGTGCAGCCTAAAGCAACTTATGTGTTTCATGATACACAGATCAAGTATGCCAGTGGTTGAAACAGCTGAGATTCCCATATGGATATGCATCCAACATAGCCCGTTGTGTAAATGTTAATGAGGGGAAAATATATGGTATGAAAAGTCACGACTGTCATGTGTTCATGGAGAGGCTACTGTCCATTGCATTTCGTGATTTGTTGCCAAAGCAGATATGGGGAGCACTAGCTGAGATGAGTCAATTTTTTAAGATTTTATGTGCATATGAACTCAGACTTCGGGATGTACAAACTATCGAACAAGAAGTTGTCACAACCATTTGCAAGCTAGAGAAGATATTTCCTCCGGCATTCTTTGATTTGATGGAGCACCTGGTCGTTCATTTGCCATATGAGGCTATCGTCGGAGGTCCAATATAATTTCGATGGATGTATCCATTTGAGAGGTATGTGACAATTTTTGTTAACTTATAAGTCATCCATAGCCGCTACATATTGTTGCCATCTGACTTGTTGTTGTAGGTGCATGCATGAATTAAAAATGAAAGTTCGCAACAAGGCACAGGTGGAGGGTTCGATTGCTGAGACATACATTCTTGAAGACATTTTGAACTTCTGTTCTATGTACTTTGAGCCAGAGATTCAAACTCGTCGTACTCGACCTCCACGTAATGATGATGGGGGAGTGGATGAATCGTCCGATCGGCTCTCCATATTTAAACATCCTGGACGTGCGTTCGGACGTTGCTTGACTCGCACGCTCGAAGATAGAGAGTTGCACACCGCTGAGATATATATTCTTTTGAATTGCCTCGAGATTGAACCTTATGTTGAGTAAGATCTTAATTCACATTTCTAGCAACTCCATAAGTCTATACATCCTCAAAGTCTATACAACATTGACTTCACAAAGTCTATACATTGGCTTCCTCAAAGTCTATACATTGGCTTCCTCAAAGTCTATACATCCTCAAAGTCTATACATTGGCTTCCTCAAAGTCTATACATCCTCAAAGTCTATACATTGGCTTCCTCAAAGTCTATACATTCACTTCCTCAATATCTATACATTGGCTTCCTCAAAGTCTATACATTCACTTCCTCAAAGTCTATACATTGGCTTCCTCAAAGTCTATACAACATTGACTTCACAAAGTCTATACATTGGCTTCCTCACAGTCTATACATCCTCAATGTATATACATTGGCTTCCTCAAAGTCTATACATTCACTTCCTCAAAGTCTATACATTGGCTTCCTCAAAGTCTATACAATATTGACTTCACAAAGTCTATACATTGACTTCCTCAAAGTCTATACATCCTCAATGTCTATACATTGGCTTCCTCAAAGTCTATACATTCACTTCCTCAAAGTCTATACATTGGCTTCCTCAAAGTCTATACAACATTGACTTCACAAAGTCTATATATTGGCTTCCTCAAAGTCTATACATCCTCAAAGTCTATACATTGGCTTCCTCAAAGTCTATACATTCACTTCCTCAAAGTCTATACATCCTCAAAGTCTATACATTGGCTTCCTCAAAGTCTATACATTGACTTCCTCAAAGTCTATACATTGGCTTCCTCAAAGTCTATACAACATTGACTTCACAAAGTCTATACATTGGCTTTATCAAATTTTTTTAATCATTTTTTTACGGGGTGCTACATTTATATTGCAGACAATTTGATTCAGAATTAGCTGAAAAATGTCCAAATATCCAGGATGTGGAGATTGAAAAAGAACGCGAGAAGTTTTTTTCCAAATGGCTAAGAAACCGAGTTAGTGTGAACTCTGAATATATATGTTTGTATTTACGTATGTTGAGGTAATTGTTATTATTTTAACTACTCTAATTTGAATATAGGTTGAACAAGGTCTCATTACTGATCAAAGAGTACAACAGATAAGTTATGGCCCCTCGAACCAGACACGTGCCTATCCGGGATATATTGTGAATGGATACAAATTTCATACAAGGGATTATGGGCGAAATAAGTCTACGATGAACAGCGGCGTATGTGTGAAGGGAAGTTTATACAATGAAATGGAATTGGACTACTATGGTATTCTTGAAGAAGTCTTAGAACTTCAGTATTTGGGACAAGACAATCATGTATACATATTTAAGTGTCAATGGTTTGATCCTAATTCTGTTCTACATGACACAAATTATGGGATTGTCAATGTCAAGCATAGGTTTAAACTTAAGACCTATGAACCGTTCATTTTAGCCGCACAAGCCCAGCAAGTGTACTATTCAAGCTATCCATCATCCAAGAATAGAGATTGGTGGGAAGTTTGCAGGGTTAATTCAAAACTCTTTCCCACTTAAGAGTTAACTATGAGTGGAGATGTCTCAGAGGTTGCTCGTGCTGAATATTATCAATCAGACGAAGTTGACGTTGTCGGTTCCTCTAGGTTTAATATGGACGAATCTGATGAGCCACTGTCATTACGTACGCGAGATGGAGTGGAAGAAGTCGATCCGACGGAGCTAAATGTTGATGTTAGAGGGGAGGAAGAATCAGATGAAGACGAAGATTTTGAATCTCATGAGACTACTATGGATGACGAAGATGATGAAGTTGAGCTAGATATATCAACATGAGGGAGGCATGTTTTGATAATTTAGTAAGAAGATTCTTACTTTTAAGCATAATTTTAAATAATATTTGTCTAGCCTTATATAATTGTGGATTAATATGTATTAATTGTTTTGTTATTAATAAGGAAATGGTGCGAGGAGGTCGTACTAGGGGTGGGAGGAGATCTAGCAGTGAGAGGGGCACTACTACCTCCTCGCTACCATCTTCTTCAGACACAGGTATATTTGATCAATAAGTTAGCTATATAAATATTTTAATTATTTACAAACTTAAAAGAATTTATTTATAGGTGCAAGTGTCGGCTCACCACCACTTATACATATGCCACCACCTCCCGCTACAGGTATGTATATTTTAATTTAAATTCTTGAACATTTGTTCTACTTATGAAAATAAGTTCTTGCAGGTCTCAGTGGCCTCCCACCTGTTGTGCATACGCCACTCCCACCACCTCCCGCTGCAGGTATGTATATTTTAATTATATGTTCGTAATATTTGTATCACTCCACATGACAATAAATTCTTGCAGGTCTCAGTGGCAAAAAGACTCGAGGATCATGTATGTATATTTTAATTTAAATTCTTCAATATTTGTTCTACTTATGACAATAAATTCTTGCAGGTCTCAGTGGCCTCCCACCTGTTGTGCATAGGCCACCCCCACCACCTCCCGCTGCAGGTATGTATATTTTAATTATATGTTCGCATTATATGTATCACTCCACATGACAATAAATTCTTGCAGGTCTCAGTGGCCTCCCACCTGTTGTGCATACGCCACCCCCACCACCTCCCGCTGCAGGTATGTATATTTTAATTATATGTTCGCAGTATATGTATCACTCCACATGACAATAAATTCTTGCAGGTCTCAGTGGCCTCCCACCTGTTGTGCATACGCCACCCCCACCACCTCCCGCTGCAGGTATGTATATTTTAATTATATGTTCGCAGTATATGTATCACTCCACATGACAATAAATTCTTGCAGGTCTCAGTGGCCTCCCACCTGTTGTGCATACGCCACCCCCACCACCTCCCGCTGCAGGTATGTATATTTTAATTATATGTTCGCATTATATGTATCACTCCACATGACAATAAATTATTGCAGGTCTCAGTGCCCTCCTACCTGTTGTGCATACGCCACCCCCACCACCTCCCGCTGCAGGTATGTATATTTTAATTATATGTTCGCAGTATATGTATCACTCCACATGACAATAAATTCTTGCAGGTCTCAGTGGCCTCCCACCTGTTGTGCATACGCCACCCCCACCACCTCCCGCTGCAGGTATGTATATTTTAATTATATGTTCGCAGTATATGTATCACTCCACATGACAATAAATTCTTGCAGGTCTCAGTGGCCTCCCACCTGTTGTGCATACGCCACCCCCACCACCTCCCGCTGCAGGTATGTATATTTTAATTATATGTTCGCAGTATATGTATCACTCCACATGACAATAAATTCTTGCAGGTCTCAGTGCCCTCCCACCTGTTGTGCATACGCCACCCCCACCACCTCTCGCTACAGGTATGTATATTTTAATTATATGTTCGCATTATATGTATCACTCCACATGACAATAAATTCTTACAGGTCTCAGTGCCCTCCCACCACCTCCCACTTGTACAGGGCCCACCCCCACCAGTCAGCCCCTTGACGATGTCGGCAGTTGTCACGAGGGAGGCACGACCCATGATAGACGTCGCCCGTGTTGGGTATCCGGGTAAATCTATAAGGTTATATTACATTAATTAGCCCTCAACTGTCTAATATGAATATTTTGACATTTGCAATTGCAGTATGAAATTTGAACCCCACAGCGCTGTCCATCATTCCACCGAACTCATGTTGGCACATGTGCCCGGGGCAGCTTCCACTTTCAGAGATTTTCTGATGTCCGTCCGCGATTCATTGTACAACATGTTCTTAGTAAGTAATTATGTCATTTAATTCAAGTATTTCCCAAAGTCAATTTACAACTTTATACTAAGTGTGAAAAGTAATTGATTTACAGCGGTCTTTTCAATTCACATGTGGACATGACGCGGCGAGATGTCATCGTGCCTGGGAGTCTACTATGCTCTCAAGTTACAAGAGGAAAATACATGAGGCCCGAGCACACGCTAAAAAATTGAGTGGGGGGAGTGAAGACCGACAATTGTGGAAGGCGCATCGCCCTCTATGGATGAGGCAGGAGGATTGGGAGATATCTTGTGACCATTTTGCCGACCCCAAGTGGATAGAAAAGTCTGAAAAAGCCAAAGCAAACAGGGCGTCAAAACCAGGTTCAAATTTGCATACGAGTGGGTCCATCTCTTATGCGGCTCATAAACAAAAATTGGTAAGTAATATACCAATTTATCTTCTTACAATTTATCCCAATATTTGACTTTTTTTTACTATGAATTGTATAACAGGCTGTGGAGCTTAATAGACAGAACACACAAAAAGAAGGGGACTAATGATTTTGTGAGTGACACAGCTAAGTCAGCAACGGTAAGTTTATCTACATATGTAACTTGTACCGTTCATTTAAATCGGCATGTAATTCATATGAAATTGACTAGTTATTTTATTCAATTTGTAGGAAACATATAGCAAAGCAGTGACAGAGAAGTACGGGGAGGGAGACACGCAGCAGCTGGAGTTCGATCCGGTGGAGTGGGTGGCAGCAGCTGGCGTACCGAAGAAAGGCCGACTATATGGTTTTGGGGAGAGCCTAGACGCAAGCGCGGTGACATCAGCGTGTGCGAGTTCTAGCTATACTTCTTCCAGTGGCAGTGCCTTCACTATACCTTCCGTTGCCCCCAGCGCTTCTGCCAGCGACATGATGGACATGGTCCGATCGTAGATTTCTGATATGCAGCGGCAGCAGCAGCATTTCCAGCAAGAGATCTCTAGCCAAGTGTCAGTATTCTTGCAGGCAATTAGTGGCCTCCTCTCCCAGAGCGGAATGGCCCCTCAGAAATCAACCACCACCACACCACAGCCCGCACAGGTGAGTGTTTACTATGTTTTTATTTTGATGGAATTACTCAATTATGTTCATTATTAATTTTAAAACTCATTTACTTCAGAAGAATTGAGAAAATCTGGGGGCCGGGGGTCTAAAACTTGAAATACCGGCCGGATGGCCGTGCCGATCATTCCAACACGACCGGGGAGATGAAAGTGACTTGTCAGAACTGACGGAATCCAAATCGGATGCCCGGTTTGAGCTCGGCGCTCAAAGTTCATTTCTAAAATACACTTGGTTCAAATGAACTGCCAGGTCGGGGCCGGGGGTCTAAAACTTGAAATACCGGCCGGATGCCCATGCCGATCATTCCAACACGACCGGGGAGATGAAAGTGACTTGTCAGAACTGACGGAATCCAAATCGGATGCCCGGTTTGAGCTCGGCGCTCAAAGTTCATTTCTAAAATACACTTGGTTCAAATGAACTGCCAGGTCGGGGCCGGGGGTCTAAAACTTGAAATACCGGCCGGATGCCCGTGCCAATCATTCCAACACGACCGGGGAGATGAAAGTGACTTGTCAGAACTGACGGAATCCATATCGGATGCCCGGTTTGAGCTCGGCGCTCAAAGTTCATTTCTAAAATACACTTGGTTCAAATGAACTGCCAGGTCGGGGCCGGGGGTCTAAAACTTGAAATACCGGCCGGATGCCCGTGCCGATCATTCCAACACGACAGGGAGATGAAAGTGACTTGTCAGAACTGACGGAATCCAAATCGGATGCCCGGTTTGAGCTCGGCGCTCAAAGTTCATTTCTAAAATACACTTGGTTCAAATGAACTGCCAGGTCGGGGCCGGGGGTCTAAAACTTGAAATACCGGCCGGATGCCCGTGCCGATCATTCCAACACGACCGGGGAGATGAAAGTGACTTGTCAGAACTGACGGAATCCAAATCGGATGCCCGGTTTGAGCTCGGCGCTCAAAGTTCATTTCTAAAATACACTTGGTTCAAATGAACTGCCAGGTCGGGGCCGGGGGTCTAAAACTTGAAATACCGGCCGGATGCCCATGCCGATCATTCCAACACGACCGGGGAGATGAAAGTGACTTGTCAGAACTGACGGAATCCAAATCGGATGCCCGGTTTGAGCTCGGCGCTCAAAGTTCATTTCTAAAATACACTTGGTTCAAATGAACTGCCAGGTCGGGGCCGGGGGTCTAAAACTTGAAATACCGGCCGGATGCCCGTGCCGATCATTCCAACACGACCGGGGAGATGAAAGTGACTTGTCAGAACTGACGGAATCCAAATCGGATGCCCGGTTTGAGCTCGGCGCTCAAAGTTCATTTCTAAAATACACTTGGTTCAAATGAACTGCCAGGTCGGGGCCGGGGGTCTAAAACTTGAAATACCGGCCGGATGCCCGTGCCGATCATTCCAACACGACC
This sequence comes from Amorphophallus konjac, assembly GCA_022559845.1. NCBI lineage: Eukaryota > Viridiplantae > Streptophyta > Magnoliopsida > Alismatales > Araceae > Amorphophallus > Amorphophallus konjac. The sequence continues at coordinate 189,585,453 of CM040123.1, read as the reverse complement.
GGGGAGATGAAAGTGACTTGTCAGAACTGACGGAATCCAAATCGGATGCCCGGTTTGAGCTCGGCGCTCAAAGTTCATTTCTAAAATACACTTGGTTCAAATGAACTGCCAGGTCGGGGCCGGGGGTCTAAAACTTGAAATACCGGCCGGATGCCCGTGCCGATCATTCCAACACGACCGGGGAGATGAAAGTGACTTGTCAGAACTGACGGAATCCAAATCGGATGCCCGGTTTGAGCTCGGCGCTCAAAGTTCATTTCTAAAATACACTTGGTTCAAATGAACTGCCAGGTCGGGGCCGGGGGTCTAAAACTTGAAATACCGGCCGGATGCCCGTGCCGATCATTCCAACACGACCGGGGAGATGAAAGTGACTTGTCAGAACTGACGGAATCCAAATCGGATGCCCGGTTTGAGCTCGGCGCTCAAAGTTCATTTCTAAAATACACTTGGTTCAAATGAACTGCCAGGTCGGGGCCGGGGGTCTAAAACTTGAAATACCGGCCGGATGCCCGTGCCGATCATTCCAACACGACCGGGGAGATGAAAGTGACTTGTCAGAACTGACGGAATCCAAATCGGATGCCCGGTTTGAGCTCGGCGCTCAAAGTTCATTTCTAAAATACACTTGGTTCAAATGAACTGCCAGGTCGGGGCCGGGGGTCTAAAACTTGAAATACCGGCCGGATGCCCGTGCCGATCATTCCAACACGACCGGGGAGATGAAAGTGACTTGTCAGAACTGACGGAATCCAAATCGGATGCCCGGTTTGAGCTCGGCGCTCAAAGTTCATTTCTAAAATACACTTGGTTCAAATGAACTGCCAGGTCGGGGCCGGGGGTCTAAAACTTGAAATACCGGCCGGATGCCCGTGCCGATCATTCCAACACGACCGGGGAGATGAAAGTGACTTGTCAGAACTGACGGAATCCAAATCGGATGCCCGGTTTGAGCTCGGCGCTCAAACTTCATTTCTAAAATACACTTGGTTCAAATGAACTGCCAGGTCGGGGCCGGGGGTCTAAAACTTGAAATACCGGCCGGATGCCCGTGCCGATCATTCCAACACGACCGGGGAGATGAAAGTGACTTGTCAGAACTGACGGAATCCAAATCGGATGCCCGGTTTGAGCTCGGCGCTCAAAGTTCATTTCTAAAATACACTTGGTTCAAATGAACTGCCAGGTCGGGGCCGGGGGTCTAAAACTTGAAATACCGGCCGGATGCCCGTGCCGATCATTCCAACACGACCGGGGAGATGAAAGTGACTTGTCAGAACTGACGGAATCCAAATCGGATGCCCGGTTTGAGCTCGGCGCTCAAACTTCATTTCTAAAATACACTTGGTTCAAATGAACTGCCAGGTCGGGGCCGGGGGTCTAAAACTTGAAATACCGGCCGGATGCCCGTGCCGATCATTCCAACACGACCGGGGAGATGAAAGTGACTTGTCAGAACTGACGGAATCCAAATCGGATGCCCGGTTTGAGCTCGGCGCTCAAAGTTCATTTCTAAAATACACTTGGTTCAAATGAACTGCCAGGTCGGGGCCGGGGGTCTAAAACTTGAAATACCGGCCGGATGCCCGTGCCGATCATTCCAACACGACCGGGGAGATGAAAGTGACTTGTCAGAACTGACGGAATCCAAATCGGATGCCCGGTTTGAGCTCGGCGCTCAAACTTCATTTCTAAAATACACTTGGTTCAAATGAACTGCCAGGTCGGGGCCGGGGGTCTAAAACTTGAAATACCGGCCGGATGCCCGTGCCGATCATTCCAACACGACCGGGGAGATGAAAGTGACTTGTCAGAACTGACGGAATCCAAATCGGATGCCCGGTTTGAGCTCGGCGCTCAAACTTCATTTCTAAAATACACTTGGTTCAAATGAACTGCCAGGTCGGGGCCGGGGGTCTAAAACTTGAAATACCGGCCGGATGCCCGTGCCGATCATTCCAACACGACCGGGGAGATGAAAGTGACTTGTCAGAACTGACGGAATCCAAATCGGATGCCCGGTTTGAGCTCGGCGCTCAAAGTTCATTTCTAAAATACACTTGGTTCAAATGAACTGCCAGGTCGGGGCCGGGGGTCTAAAACTTGAAATACCGGCCGGATGCCCGTGCCGATCATTCCAACACGACCGGGGAGATGAAAGTGACTTGTCAGAACTGACGGAATCCAAATCGGATGCCCGGTTTGAGCTCGGCGCTCAAACTTCATTTCTAAAATACACTTGGTTCAAATGAACTGCCAGGTCGGGGCCGGGGGTCTAAAACTTGAAATACCGGCCGGATGCCCGTGCCGATCATTCCAACACGACCGGGGAGATGAAAGTGACTTGTCAGAACTGACGGAATCCAAATCGGATGCCCGGTTTGAGCTCGGCGCTCAAACTTCATTTCTAAAATACACTTGGTTCAAATGAACTGCCAGGTCGGGGCCGGGGGTCTAAAACTTGAAATACCGGCCGGATGCCCGTGCCGATCATTCCAACACGACCGGGGAGATGAAAGTGACTTGTCAGAACTGACGGAATCCAAATCGGATGCCCGGTTTGAGCTCGGCGCTCAAAGTTCATTTCTAAAATACACTTGGTTCAAATGAACTGCCAGGTCGGGGCCGGGGGTCTAAAACTTGAAATACCGGCCGGATGCCCGTGCCGATCATTCCAACACGACCGGGGAGATGAAAGTGACTTGTCAGAACTGACGGAATCCAAATCGGATGCCCGGTTTGAGCTCGGCGCTCAAAGTTCATTTCTAAAATACACTTGGTTCAAATGAACTGCCAGGTCGGGGCCGGGGGTCTAAAACTTGAAATACCGGCCGGATGCCCGTGCCGATCATTCCAACACGACCGGGGAGATGAAAGTGACTTGTCAGAACTGACGGAATCCAAATCGGATGCCCGGTTTGAGCTCGGCGCTCAAACTTCATTTCTAAAATACACTTGGTTCAAATGAACTGCCAGGTCGGGGCCGGGGGTCTAAAACTTGAAATACCGGCCGGATGCCCGTGCCGATCATTCCAACACGACCGGGGAGATGAAAGTGACTTGTCAGAACTGACGGAATCCAAATCGGATGCCCGGTTTGAGCTCGGCGCTCAAACTTCATTTCTAAAATACACTTGGTTCAAATGAACTGCCAGGTCGGGGCCGGGGGTCTAAAACTTGAAATACCGGCCGGATGCCCGTGCCGATCATTCCAACACGACCGGGGAGATGAAAGTGACTTGTCAGAACTGACGGAATCCAAATCGGATGCCCGGTTTGAGCTCGGCGCTCAAACTTCATTTCTAAAATACACTTGGTTCAAATGAACTGCCAGGTCGGGGCCGGGGGTCTAAAACTTGAAATACCGGCCGGATGCCCGTGCCGATCATTCCAACACGACCGGGGAGATGAAAGTGACTTGTCAGAACTGACGGAATCCAAATCGGATGCCCGGTTTGAGCTCGGCGCTCAAACTTCATTTCTAAAATACACTTGGTTCAAATGAACTGCCAGGTCGGGGCCGGGGGTCTAAAACTTGAAATACCGGCCGGATGCCCGTGCCGATCATTCCAACACGACCGGGGAGATGAAAGTGACTTGTCAGAACTGACGGAATCCAAATCGGATGCCCGGTTTGAGCTCGGCGCTCAAAGTTCATTTCTAAAATACACTTGGTTCAAATGAACTGCCAGGTCGGGGCCGGGGGTCTAAAACTTGAAATACCGGCCGGATGCCCGTGCCGATCATTCCAACACGACCGGGGAGATGAAAGTGACTTGTCAGAACTGACGGAATCCAAATCGGATGCCCGGTTTGAGCTCGGCGCTCAAACTTCATTTCTAAAATACACTTGGTTCAAATGAACTGCCAGGTCGGGGCCGGGGGTCTAAAACTTGAAATACCGGCCGGATGCCCGTGCCGATCATTCCAACACGACCGGGGAGATGAAAGTGACTTGTCAGAACTGACGGAATCCAAATCGGATGCCCGGTTTGAGCTCGGCGCTCAAACTTCATTTCTAAAATACACTTGGTTCAAATGAACTGCCAGGTCGGGGCCGGGGGTCTAAAACTTGAAATACCGGCCGGATGCCCGTGCCGATCATTCCAACACGACCGGGGAGATGAAAGTGACTTGTCAGAACTGACGGAATCCAAATCGGATGCCCGGTTTGAGCTCGGCGCTCAAACTTCATTTCTAAAATACACTTGGTTCAAATGAACTGCCAGGTCGGGGCCGGGGGTCTAAAACTTGAAATACCGGCCGGATGCCCGTGCCGATCATTCCAACACGACCGGGGAGATGAAAGTGACTTGTCAGAACTGACGGAATCCAAATCGGATGCCCGGTTTGAGCTCGGCGCTCAAACTTCATTTCTAAAATACACTTGGTTCAAATGAACTGCCAGGTCGGGGCCGGGGGTCTAAAACTTGAAATACCGGCCGGATGCCCGTGCCGATCATTCCAACACGACCGGGGAGATGAAAGTGACTTGTCAGAACTGACGGAATCCAAATCGGATGCCCGGTTTGAGCTCGGCGCTCAAAGTTCATTTCTAAAATACACTTGGTTCAAATGAACTGCCAGGTCGGGGCCGGGGGTCTAAAACTTGAAATACCGGCCGGATGCCCGTGCCGATCATTCCAACACGACCGGGGAGATGAAAGTGACTTGTCAGAACTGACGGAATCCAAATCGGATGCCCGGTTTGAGCTCGGCGCTCAAAGTTCATTTCTAAAATACACTTGGTTCAAATGAACTGCCAGGTCGGGGCCGGGGGTCTAAAACTTGAAATACCGGCCGGATGCCCGTGCCGATCATTCCAACACGACCGGGGAGATGAAAGTGACTTGTCAGAACTGACGGAATCCAAATCGGATGCCCGGTTTGAGCTCGGCGCTCAAAGTTCATTTCTAAAATACACTTGGTTCAAATGAACTGCCAGGTCGGGGCCGGGGGTCTAAAACTTGAAATACCGGCCGGATGCCCGTGCCGATCATTCCAACACGACCGGGGAGATGAAAGTGACTTGTCAGAACTGACGGAATCCAAATCGGATGCCCGGTTTGAGCTCGGCGCTCAAAGTTCATTTCTAAAATACACTTGGTTCAAATGAACTGCCAGGTCGGGGCCGGGGGTCTAAAACTTGAAATACCGGCCGGATGCCCGTGCCGATCGTTCCAACACGACCGGGGAGATGAAAGTGACTTGTCAGAACTGACGGAATCCAAATCGGATGCCCGGTTTGAGCTCGGCGCTCAAAGTTCATTTCTAAAATACACTTGGTTCAAATGAACTGCCAGGTCGGGGCCGGGGGTCTAAAACTTGAAATACCGGCCGGATGCCCGTGCCGATCGTTCCAACACGACCGGGGAGATGAAAGTGACTTGTCAGAACTGACGGAATCCAAATCGGATGCCCGGTTTGAGCTCGGCGCTCAAAGTTCATTTCTAAAATACACTTGGTTCAAATGAACTGCCAGGTCGGGGCCGGGGGTCTAAAACTTGAAATACCGGCCGGATGCCCGTGCCGATCATTCCAACACGACCGGGGAGATGAAAGTGACTTGTCAGAACTGACGGAATCCAAATCGGATGCCCGGTTTGAGCTCGGCGCTCAAAGTTCATTTCTAAAATACACTTGGTTCAAATGAACTGCCAGGTCGGGGCCGGGGGTCTAAAACTTGAAATACCGGCCGGATGCCCGTGCCGATCATTCCAACACGACCGGGGAGATGAAAGTGACTTGTCAGAACTGACGGAATCCAAATCGGATGCCCGGTTTGAGCTCGGCGCTCAAACTTCATTTCTAAAATACACTTGGTTCAAATGAACTGCCAGGTCGGGGCCGGGGGTCTAAAACTTGAAATACCGGCCGGATGCCCGTGCCGATCATTCCAACACGACCGGGGAGATGAAAGTGACTTGTCAGAACTGACGGAATCCAAATCGGATGCCCGGTTTGAGCTCGGCGCTCAAAGTTCATTTCTAAAATACACTTGGTTCAAATGAACTGCCAGGTCGGGGCCGGGGGTCTAAAACTTGAAATACCGGCCGGATGCCCGTGCCGATCATTCCAACACGACCGGGGAGATGAAAGTGACTTGTCAGAACTGACGGAATCCAAATCGGATGCCCGGTTTGAGCTCGGCGCTCAAAGTTCATTTCTAAAATACACTTGGTTCAAATGAACTGCCAGGTCGGGGCCGGGGGTCTAAAACTTGAAATACCGGCCGGATGCCCGTGCCGATCATTCCAACACGACCGGGGAGATGAAAGTGACTTGTCAGAACTGACGGAATCCAAATCGGATGCCCGGTTTGAGCTCGGCGCTCAAACTTCATTTCTAAAATACACTTGGTTCAAATGAACTGCCAGGTCGGGGCCGGGGGTCTAAAACTTGAAATACCGGCCGGATGCCCGTGCCGATCATTCCAACACGACCGGGGAGATGAAAGTGACTTGTCAGAACTGACGGAATCCAAATCGGATGCCCGGTTTGAGCTCGGCGCTCAAACTTCATTTCTAAAATACACTTGGTTCAAATGAACTGCCAGGTCGGGGCCGGGGGTCTAAAACTTGAAATACCGGCCGGATGCCCGTGCCGATCATTCCAACACGACCGGGGAGATGAAAGTGACTTGTCAGAACTGACGGAATCCAAATCGGATGCCCGGTTTGAGCTCGGCGCTCAAACTTCATTTCTAAAATACACTTGGTTCAAATGAACTGCCAGGTCGGGGCCGGGGGTCTAAAACTTGAAATACCGGCCGGATGCCCGTGCCGATCATTCCAACACGACCGGGGAGATGAAAGTGACTTGTCAGAACTGACGGAATCCAAATCGGATGCCCGGTTTGAGCTCGGCGCTCAAAGTTCATTTCTAAAATACACTTGGTTCAAATGAACTGCCAGGTCGGGGCCGGGGGTCTAAAACTTGAAATACCGGCCGGATGCCCGTGCCGATCATTCCAACACGACCGGGGAGATGAAAGTGACTTGTCAGAACTGACGGAATCCAAATCGGATGCCCGGTTTGAGCTCGGCGCTCAAAGTTCATTTCTAAAATACACTTGGTTCAAATGAACTGCCAGGTCGGGGCCGGGGGTCTAAAACTTGAAATACCGGCCGGATGCCCGTGCCGATCATTCCAACACGACCGGGGAGATGAAAGTGACTTGTCAGAACTGACGGAATCCAAATCGGATGCCCGGTTTGAGCTCGGCGCTCAAACTTCATTTCTAAAATACACTTGGTTCAAATGAACTGCCAGGTCGGGGCCGGGGGTCTAAAACTTGAAATACCGGCCGGATGCCCGTGCCGATCATTCCAACACGACCGGGGAGATGAAAGTGACTTGTCAGAACTGACGGAATCCAAATCGGATGCCCGGTTTGAGCTCGGCGCTCAAAGTTCATTTCTAAAATACACTTGGTTCAAATGAACTGCCAGGTCGGGGCCGGGGGTCTAAAACTTGAAATACCGGCCGGATGCCCGTGCCGATCATTCCAACACGACCGGGGAGATGAAAGTGACTTGTCAGAACTGACGGAATCCAAATCGGATGCCCGGTTTGAGCTCGGCGCTCAAAGTTCATTTCTAAAATACACTTGGTTCAAATGAACTGCCAGGTCGGGGCCGGGGGTCTAAAACTTGAAATACCGGCCGGATGCCCGTGCCGATCATTCCAACACGACCGGGGAGATGAAAGTGACTTGTCAGAACTGACGGAATCCAAATCGGATGCCCGGTTTGAGCTCGGCGCTCAAACTTCATTTCTAAAATACACTTGGTTCAAATGAACTGCCAGGTCGGGGCCGGGGGTCTAAAACTTGAAATACCGGCCGGATGCCCGTGCCGATCGTTCCAACACGACCGGGGAGATGAAAGTGACTTGTCAGAACTGACGGAATCCAAATCGGATGCCCGGTTTGAGCTCGGCGCTCAAAGTTCATTTCTAAAATACACTTGGTTCAAATGAACTGCCAGGTCGGGGCCGGGGGTCTAAAACTTGAAATACCGGCCGGATGCCCGTGCCGATCGTTCCAACACGACCGGGGAGATGAAAGTGACTTGTCAGAACTGACGGAATCCAAATCGGATGCCCGGTTTGAGCTCGGCGCTCAAAGTTCATTTCTAAAATACACTTGGTTCAAATGAACTGCCAGGTCGGGGCCGGGGGTCTAAAACTTGAAATACCGGCCGGATGCCCGTGCCGATCATTCCAACACGACCGGGAGATGAAAGTGACTTGTCAGAACTGACGGAATCCAAATCGGATGCCCGGTTTGAGCTCGGCGCTCAAAGTTCATTTCTAAAATACACTTGGTTCAAATGAACTGCCAGGTCGGGGCCGGGGGTCTAAAACTTGAAATACCGGCCGGATGCCCGTGCCGATCATTCCAACACGACCGGGGAGATGAAAGTGACTTGTCAGAACTGACGGAATCCAAATCGGATGCCCGGTTTGAGCTCGGCGCTCAAAGTTCATTTCTAAAATACACTTGGTTCAAATGAACTGCCAGGTCGGGGCCGGGGGTCTAAAACTTGAAATACCGGCCGGATGCCCGTGCCGATCTTTCCAACACGACCGGGGAGATGAAAGTGACTTGTCAGAACTGACGGAATCCAAATCGGATGCCCGGTTTGAGCTCGGCGCTCAAAGTTCATTTCTAAAATACACTTGGTTCAAATGAA